>OX439038.1:1835769-4235769 GCA_949317995.1 Acholoe squamosa | reverse complement strand
TTTAGAGTACAAAAGGCCCAAGACCCACCCACCATTGGAAATAGGATAGTCTCTTTATACATTCATGTTAGAATTGAAATCTTTTAGTGGAATTCCACTTTGTGTATCTATTTGGAAGACATTACAATAAAATGATTACTTTATTCTCTTAACCAAACAAAGATAGCACAAAACCACCTGTATAAAGAATATATAAAGAGAGCAACTCAGCACATGATAATATGAAGGAAAATTCTGTGTATATGAGGCATAGCCCCTCCCCTACCTAGAGTAACTAACTCCAAAGGTATAACATACCTATATTATAAAAAATAAACCCTTGTAGTGCCTAAAATAGTAAATGCGTTAGTCAATGCCTCATGCAGTCTTACAATAATTAATATAGTGTCTTTAGCCAGGTGCCATAGCCACAGTTTTCTGATTTGATGTTCCCAATTTGGTATATGAGTAGGCCAGGACCCATAGTATTTTAAGACAAAAGGATTTTTATCTGTTCATAGATCTAAAAATTAGCCCTTTTCAGGTCACCCTCAGGCCATTTGCCAACAGTTCATGAGAATGACCCATATGTATTAAAATAGAAATTCTATTTTGCTGTGCTGCTTTTACCCCTCTATTGATTGTGACTCTAAGGACCTTTGCTTCATTAACAGTGTCTAAGATTTTGGTTTCCAAGTATTCCTGCATTAGGTCTCTGCTGTCTGCCATTCATTTTGGATTACTCGGTACCTGATCTCTTTTAGGGGGCAAAACTCATCAAGGTATATTGTGATCCTTGACACAATGATCTCCCACTGCTTTAGTGGGTCTTTCTCAGCATAGTATTCTCCCCAATCATCCTTTACTAGGTCTTCCCACAGCTGATATTTATCGTACTTCTTATAACTTCTGCCCTTGAAGGAGCTAATGGGGGATTTATTTCTAGTAATTTTGCGCGAGGCCATAACAGGTAGGTGATCGCTCATGAGGTCTGGGAGGACGCGAGCCTCTGTAACATGCATACAATTTGTCATAATATGATCCAGGCAAGTGTCTCCTTCTGGCCTCGTGCAACTGTTAATTTTCTGTTGGAGGCCCATAGCTGCTGTCATCACTGCTAAATTTTCAGTGTCAGGGTGGTTCGGGTCTAACAAGTCAATATTTGTGTCTCCCAGCACCCAAATCTCTACATGGCCATCGTCAACCGTGTCTATGCAGTTCTCCAAGTGTATAATGAAATTACCTACATAACTGTTTGGCGGCCTATATACGTTAATTATGACCTGCCGTTTGTGCTTTTTCTGATCAATTTTGACTGTAAGACATTCTTTGTCAGCTGTCTGGAAGGAACACTCCTCCACCTTAGTAGAGTAGGGAAAGACTGTGTCGGGGACATACGTCAGAAGTCCCTCTCCCCATGTATCAGTAATCCTGTCTTGTCTATGAAAACTTTTCCCGGCCCATAATAAATCATTGTCCCTATGCCCCTCGTCCAACCAAGTTTCACTCAGACATACCACATCTTATCAAAGTAACTTCTACAGTTGAAGTAACCAAACTTTTGGCCTTTGATGGTGGCTACATATTCAGCCACCAGTCGCCTGGCATTAGGAGACAGGAATAGTTATATGTCCTATATAGAGAAGGATGACAAGCCTACCTTCTCTGTGTAAATGCCTGTCTATCTTAAATGTGACCTGTAGCTGACCTTGAGAGTTACCCTTGGTGGTTTGCATGTCACCCACACTGCCAGATGACATGACTAGGACTGATGACATCCCATATGGGATTGGATAAGATGAGCTCAACATCCGGATTGGAAGCTGAAATGGTATATTGGTGACAGTCATTTTCTATATAAGTGATTATACAGGGTGACAAATGATGGTATCAGTCACATAGGAGTAGTATCTTATTAGTTGTCCCAGTGTTATAAATAAGATAAGTAAGATATAGATTATACCCTTGTGAGGGAGAGAGAATATCTATGATATACCCAAATACATTTGATGTGAATTATGAATCATACATATATATAATTGGGAAAAAAGGTCCAGCAGCCCGCTACGGGAAAAGAGTCTTTTGATGTGGATTTGCTGGTGGAAAACATATTAAACTAAACTAAACTAATTTACTAAATATTAGTACCAAAATGATATGTATTAAAATAGAAATTCTATCATAACTAAACATCAGGTATTTACTGAGAATATAAATATGATCAGCGATAAATGTCAAAGGTTCTGTATTAGCATATCATTGTCCATAGTAGTAAGAGCTCAGTGAGTTAGGACTGTTCACGGGTAGTGTCACAGCTGCTTCTTCCATGCAGGGTCTCCAGTTCTCAAAGGTGTGGATACTGTCATACTAGTAATTGGCATGATCAAGTTGTCATATGAGGAATATCATATGGCTAGTGGTGTATGGAGTAAATACATCAGGCTCATAATAAAATAGTGTTATTTCCAGTTGTCACTGGTTTATTCAGCTTTAGGCAACATGTAAGAAATATCAATCATACAGTAGTTAGTATGTAGGTAATTTGTACATACAGTAAACATACGGTAATTTATAAAGTACAATGTTCAGTTCCACTCCACCTGTGAGGTATTAATAATACAGTGTCCAGCATAGTTCTAGGTGGGTTCCCACACCTAGCTCCTGACCTGCTGCTTAGAGGAATAATGTAATAATGAATAACTTTACCCTCTGGTGGAAGTCTTGAAGAAGATAGCCTCTGGCCACTAATGGTAGGAAACCAATGCCTGTCTAGCATAGTTTCACCATAGTGCAGTGGTACAGCAGGTAGCAGGAGATGACTGGAGATGTTACCTCTAGAGCGGTTCTTGGTGATCTGTCTTCCTGGAGGTGCAGACAGGCTATTTGTAGCAAATCTTGGAAAAGCACCTCCAGACTGACTGGAGCCAGCAGCATCTGCCTAACTCTACAACTGTTTGAGGGGACTCTTTCAAGTGTCACAGGGGGACAAAGGACCCCCATGGATGCCGCTATGCCCCCCATTGTCTTGGTCGGTTTTGCATCTTCAGACCCTCATATCTCGGTCGTTTATGCGTTTATAACCGCCATTTTGGGCATGCGCGGAGTTGAATATGCCAAGTTTATAATGCCCGCTGGATAGGCGCGTAACTTGCGCCGGTTTGTCTGTAGTGCACTCGGAGCTCCTTTCAGTCTCCATGGCATAACTTCCTTAATAATGGGAGTTCCGCCTTGATCTTGGGCTCATTTTGACCGTCTAATTATGGGCTTTCCATGAATGCTTTGATATTTGACCTAGCTTGCTCAGGAGCGACGCTAGAGCGACCGGACGGTTATGGCATCGTGCTTATGTAACCCATTGTTCAGTTATTAGAGTGCTCAGACACTCATGACGGCGTCAGCGGTGCTCAGGCACCCGTGACGGCCGGTTGCATTCACTTACAAGTTATTAATTTGTGCATTGGACCATGAGGTCGCACACTGAGACCCTTATTCTTATTATATTGTGCAGTGAACCATTAGGTCGGAGCCTTTGATGTCATAAACTCTGTCTAACTGACTGTGGCTGGTGTGCAGTGGGGCATGAACGCTCTTATACAAAGTTTGAGCGCTCTTATAGCTCTTAGAACCAACCTATGTATTAATTTCATAGATATTCTTTGATTAATACAAAATATGTTAGAATTTATGGAATAATAAAATGGTATATCATAGAATACTCCCTCTCCCCCGAGAGAATGCGAAACTCCGTCATTTCGCCGAGGGAATGTACAATTTATACAATTTTTACCTTATTTTGGAGTTATATACTGTTTGTAAGAGGATTTGAAGTAATGGGGAGTGCTTCAAATGCAATTTTTGTGGTAGAGCTTTGTCAGTATAAACAATTTTCTCCTGGGTATAAGTACATTTCCGAGTTTCTATATCTTACCATACCTGAGCTTATTTGCTCATGTGACATCAATTTTGGGTACAATTTCCCATTTTTATGTACAACATACAATTTGGCAAATAGTGTGCAATTTTGGCATTCAATGTTCAATTTAGCGTGCAAATTGAACATAAATGACAATTTTAGTGTGCAAATTTACAATTTCGCGTGTAATTGCGTTCAATTGACAATTTCAGTATGCAAATATATAATTTTTGCGTACATTTGGCAATTTAAGTGTGCAAATATATAATTTTCGCGTATATTTGGCAATTTTAGTGTGCAAATATATAATTTCGCGTACATTTGGCAATTTTAGTGTGCAAATATATAATTTCGCGTGTATTTGGCAATTTTTGGTGTACAAATATATAATTTTTGCGTACATTTCACAGTTTTAGTATGCCAATATATAATTTTGCGTTCAATTGATAGTTTCTGTATGTACATATATAATTTTGCGTACAGCTTGGATACACATAGAAATGTTGATTTTCTAAAAATCTGACTTCAGTGTATGAATTGGGTACAGACATACAGTATAATGTGCAACATATAATTCAAATGTAAATTGGATACAACTTACAATCTAGTGTGCAAACATGCAATCTTTGTGTGCAAATTGGGTACAAGTGTACAATCTGGTGTGCAAACATACAATTTTAGTGTGCAAATTGGGTACAAGCGTACAATCTGGTGTGCAAATATACAATTTTAGTGTGCAAATTGGGTACAAGTGTACAATCTGGTGTGCAAACATACAATTTTAGTGTGCAAATTGGGTACAAGCGTACAATCTGGTGTGCAAACATACAATTTTGTGTGCAAATTGGGTACAAGTGTACAATCTGGATTACACTATTCAATTTATGGGATTTGAGACAAATTTTTCCGAGGGCCGGAAAAACAAAGTACTTCATGTACAATAGGCTTGTTTGTCTCTGAGTTACTCATTGATTTTGCTATATGGGTTTATTAATTGGCAATTTCGGCAGTGGGCCGCTGCTTAATTGACTTTTCCCCTAGCCTTTTGAGTATGTGTCCCTGAAAGAGATTTATTTGGTGAGTATCTTAAGTAAACATGTTTTATGTCAACCATTTTCTCAACAATTTTTTTTTTTTTTTTTTCATTCATTTTTCCTACAATTTTCTTGGATACCTAAAGTGTGTTACTTTAAGTAAACCTTGGCATAGTATACAAGTGCTAGTGGGTACAAAACTGTCTTAGTTATCTACTTGCATTCATGTATATTAATGTTAGATTTGTACAATTTTACAATTTGTAGTTTGCAATTTCGCAATTTTGCGCGTATATGCGCGCATTAATCATCGATTTTGTGAGAATACCATAGATTTTCATATTATACATCAACAAGTGGCTGTGTATATAAATTTTTTTTTTTTTTCTAATACTTTGATAATTTCATTGACAGTGGAGGTGTGTCAGGAGTGAGATGTGAGTCTCCCCCTGGTGTGCTCATGCAGTGGTGGCACTTGAGGTGTTAGGTGCCAGATTCTGGCATGTGTCTGTGGCAGTGCCTAGCTTGGTGTCAGTGGACAGTTCAGGGTGGGGGGGGGTGTGTGTGTGTCCATTTAAGGAGTGTGTGGCTGGTATTGGAGTATCAGTTCCTCTCTGGGAATCACTGCTGTAGTACCATGGCCCATCTACAAGCTCTCTTTGCTTTGCCTGTCCCCCAGGTGATGGAGGTGGGGAGTCCAGTTAGGGCCCTGGTTGAGTCTAACCAGACCATCCATTATGGGTACATAGTGAGGAATTTCAAGGAGATCATTGAGCATGGTGATGTGATGGTCTGTAATTACTCCTGTCACTATTTCTTAGGCTCAGCCTTGCGTCGGGGGGCCACTGTGGCCCTTCTGACTAGGGCCTTGGGTAATATGGGTTTCTGGCCCATGGACTATAACTTAGGGCCGCGGGAGCGAGTGCTTTGGGATTATCTGTTGGCGGCATCCCTCCTCGATCTTGCGGCATCCGGGAATCCATCCACGGCTGCCGAGTATGGACTGGGGATGCTGGAGGCCCGGCTCGCTGAGTGGGAGCAGGATCACGGCCATATGTATGGCTCGGACTCGGACCCGGACTCTCCCATTGATGTTGAACCCGAGGATCTGTGGTAGGATCCCGACTGACTGAAACCTAGGGTGTAAAAACCCGCCATCCCAAAGGCCCTTTTCAGGGCCGGCAAATTGTCCGAAAAGTTCTGAATACTGTCTCTGATGTGTTGTCTCCTGGTGGTGGACTGGGGGCAGCCTAGGCTGTTGGCAGTCTAGGCTGTTTCCACAGTCACCGGGGAGGGCTGGTGGTTTAGAAAATTAGCAATAGTCTGCATGTTTGACCTTGCGGTCTCCTCCTGTTGTTCGTCAATAATTATATCTGTTGTATTTTCCAGTGCTGTCATGGTCACCGGGCTGGTGCCACAATCATTCTGGAGAAGCATGGAGTAGTACAGTCCTTTGTTTTTAAGGGCTGGTATAGTACTGAACCTAGTGCGCCAAGGTAGGTGTATCACCTGAGGGAGGTGATAAGCAAATTCTCCTCTCTGTGTTGTTATAACTGCTGGTCCATTCCAGGTAAATATAGCCTTAGGTAGTGGGAAGGTTTTAACCACTATATCCTTATAGGTAGGGGCAGCTGCTGATTTAATCTCATCAAATTCATGTGGTATTGGCCTTAAGGGTAGCGCGAAGTTTGAGTCTCCACAATATATTTTAAAATATATTGTGGGATTTGTGCGCTTGGCCACATTTTTCTTGCCACAGTGTGTCTGTGCAAATTTCTTAAGGTACTTCATTATTCTGTAGGCTGAGTAGATGGTCAGGGTAAATAATATAGCAATTATCAGGGTGTGAGTTTCCTGAATTGTGAGGAAAGGGGTGTGGGTTTCCTCTGTAGGGGTTAATTTGGTAGGATTCTTATCTGGGAGCAATTTGTGTAGGGGCAGCTCGGTGACTAGTCTGAATGCTTTGGCTGTAGGCAGGTAGGCTACAGTCCCTCCTAGTCTGTATAATTTGAGTAGTATGTATACTATAAAAATGTGAGCTGATATCCCTAGGATGAGTGCTAAGCTTTGGAAGATTGGATGCTCTGTAACTCGACGTAGGTATGATTCCTCGTAGCGCGTTTCCATTTCCTTATTAAGGTTGGAGGCATCTTTTAATACTGTTTTGGCAAAGGGCTCTAAATTTAGTTGAGTAATATCATCCATGATTGGATTTTCCTGTAGTTTTTCTAAGGTTCTAGAAAGGTTTACTACTGGGAAATTTGGAAGATTCTCTCTTTCATCTGGTTTGGTTTCAGAAATTTTGTTAAGTGCTGCCATGAATGGTAAATTAATTGTCTTGAGAATGTAATGAAATGATAAGGTTGAGTTACAGGGCAACCTTGTGTTTGGAAGAGAAAATTCTCCTACACTGATCGTGCACCCACAGGGTACACCTATGATTGAGTAGGACTGGGCCTTCCGAGTTTCAGACGTTTTACCATGGCAGTTGATAAAGTAATGGGGTTCATTAGTAGTGACCAGATACTCATCTTCAGAAATGGAAATAGCATGGGTGGTAGGTGCTTGCAGTGGTGCAACTGTAAACTTGCAATGTTCCTTAATCTGTTGAGCCTGGTTAGTAAAAATGGCTACAGGGCATGTAGGCCTGTGTTTATAGATTCTACCATTTACATCTCTGCATACTTTTACTGTAGTACCTTCACATGCCTGCATATCTGCTGAGTCCAATTCGATAAATAATGATTCATCGTAAGATACTGCTAGAAACTCAGTCGTGGTTTGTAATTTGGTGACTCCTCTGGTGGGGGTCTCCTGTGTGTCTATAGGCATGGGTGATGTAATCATTTGGTACAGTTTGAAGGTAGAGGTAGTAGATTGAATTATAATGTCCAGATGAATATATATATGGTGGGCTGAGTAAGTGTATGAGGTCAGCTTCTGTGAATAATAGAAATCTAAGTCATTAATTGCGACTTGTGCTCCAGGGTGTGTGATCCTAAGTTTGTTATTAATGTCAATTAGGTATCTAGCAAGGTCTGAGGGTGGTACTATATCAGGGGTTAGGATCCCTGATGATAGCATCCTCAGGGCTGCATTTGTCCTTTGCAGTGATTGAACTGTATTCATTCTTGCTGCTATGATAATTAGTGCATCATTTAATACTTGCATTTTCTCCCTTTGAGTTTTCTCGTGCCTTGAATATGAGTCAAGTGACCTGGATATGTTAGAGGCCCACAGGTTGACGGTGTCACCTATGGTGTTGATTGTGCTGTCCAGTACCTTCTTATCTTGGATGTATGCTTTAACAAACTTATCTTGTCTGTCGGTGATCTTTTCAATGAGATTAGCTGCTTCCTGATCCTGTTTAGCAAATTTTCTTAGTATTTCATCTATGTTCTTGAGCTGTCCCATTACTTGGTTTACATCTTCTACTGTGGCTAGACCTAGCACACCGCGAAACAGGGGTGCTAGAAAACCCAGTATGGCCTCTCTTTTGGCCTTGTCCAATGTGTTTATGGGGTTGGATAAGAACAATTTGATGGAGGCTAGTGTTTCATTTATCTTCTTGTCTGCAATTTCCAGCAAGGTGTCTAGCTCCTTAGCTTGTTGGATAATTCGGCCAGAGGTATGATCTTGTAGAGTAGGAGTGGTCAACTGGAGTATTCTATCCCTTATGGATCCTTGGGTAACGGGTGCCCGAGGTATCTTGTAGGGAATAGCTAACAACAGTGTTGTGGTTGTATGTCCATTGACCAATGGTTGAGGGCTAGGTTTGAATACTACTCCTATGTTTTGTCTCACCACAGGTGTATAACCTGCAGTAAGTGGTTCTATAGTATATAATAACAGCATAGTTAGCAGTATGGGTGAAACTCTCAGTCTCCCCATGGTGCTTGTGTAAAGCAAGTTTGCTGTTTTAAAGTCTTGTCAAATTTGTAGTGATTTGTTGCTGGTAAAGTCTAAGTGTATGGTGTAACACTTTAAATGAAGTGGTTCAAACTGTACCTTTGCAAGATTGAGCTGTCTTGGCAATATGTCCGGTGAGTCTATAGAGATTGACCAGTAAATGGTAAGGTCAGGTTGAAGGTGAAGTAGGTGTGTTCTTTATCCTAGTGCAGTCTCTCCTAATGGAGAAGTGGGCTGGCTAATTCCCAAGTGGGGTCCTGTAGACTTGTGTTCCAGACTGCAGCTGGATGAAGACTGATGGTGGGCTATGGTCCACAGTGCTTCTTATGTAGCCTACCCTACCCACATCCATTGTGGGCCTGGTATTGTTTCTCTGGAGTCAAGGCCTTGATCTCCAGTGTCTGCAACTGTGGGGGTCTATTGTGTACTCTGTGTACTGGTAATTAGCTCCTCCTGTCATCCAGGACAGCCATTCATGACCGTCTAGACAGTTGTCTGAGTGTAGCTTATAAGGTCAATTGATCTCTATAGACTGCTGTGTTGGCATAGCGCGCTCTTTCATGTGGGGATTAGGCTTTAGACACTCCATTGTGTTACCCTTACTCTTCTTAGACTTCATGTCTGCTTTACTTGGGGGGTCCCAGTGTTTGACCCTTTCAGAGGCAATAACCTACTGATATATTTACAAATTTGATTGGCTTTATATACATATAAGTAATTCATTATCAGTCACACATGTCTTATGTGTGGATGAAGAGAATTTGTAATACATTTGAAAATCTTATGTTCTTTTGGTATCTCAATCTTGTTTCTAATTTCTTGAAACTGCACCACACCTAGATGTCTTTCTTAGTATGTGGTGTGCAGGCCTAGGCTTGATAGGGCCTATGCCTGTGGTTTCTCTTGTAAGGGTGATATCATTTTTGTTCCTTACAATTTTGCTGTAGTATTTGGCCTCATGTGGAATAAGCCTGTGTGCAAATTCATTGTTTCTGACAGCCACAACCTTTTTCAGTCTGTCTATGTGCACTGGTCTGGCCACCAATAGATTGGTGTCCAAGTTTTTGAGTTTGGCACTTGTCAAACTAGGTCTATCTACTACAACATATGGTCCCATAAAAAGGGGTTGAAGTTTCTTACACTCTGTGTTGGTCAGGATTCTTGGTATGTTTAGGTACACCATGTCGGTGACCTTGATTTCCTGTGGTGTAAGTTTCTTATCATATCTATCCTTCCTTTCCTTTTGTAGCTTGGCGACCCTTTCTATAGCTTTCCTCCTAGAGGTATCTTGATTTGTTATCATGTTAGCTACATGGTCTGCTACGGTGGATATGTCTTCCTGTATTCCCAGCCCTAAGTCCATTGGAGTGGCTGGGTTTCTTCCATGAAGTAGGAAGAAAGGGGTGAATCCTGTGGTTTGGGATTCTGTGTTATTTAATGCAAAGGTTATGGGTTCAATAAATGAATCCCAATTGTTTTGGTGCTTTGAGCAGAATGCTCTGAGTGCTGTGCCTATGCTAGCATTGAATCTCTCTACAAGCCCATTTGATTGTGGCCTGTATGGTGAGGAGAATTTATGTTTGATCTTGAGGTGTTTAGTTAACTTTGTGAACTTTGCACCTGTATAACATGTCCCATTGTCTGTTTGAAGAGTGGCTGGTGTTCCATGATGACAAATTATATTCTTGTAGAACTCTGCTGCTGTTGTTTCAGCTTTTAAGTCAGTCGTAGCCCAAGCTGTTGCATATCTGGTAGCATAATCTATGCAGACTTGTATATGTTTGTTTCCCCTGGCAGTTGTGGGAAGTGGTCCCACCGCGTCTAAGTTTAGGAACTTCATTGGTGAAGTCATGTACTCTCTCACTGTCATTGGTGTTTTGTGTGAGTGTACTTGCCTTTTTGCTGTGAGGCATGTGTGGCAGGTGGAAACATATTTTGTTGTGTCTGCTAGCATAGACTTCCAATATACCCTAGGTCGGAGTGCTGACAGCATCCTACTTGAACCAAGATGGCCACCAGTAGGTGAGTCATGGAAATACTGTAGTGTACTTGTTACCCATTGCTGTGGTATAACAATTTGAAGTGGTACAGTGTTGGTTTTTCTCCAATTTATGGGGCATATATGGACTAATGTACCATTTACCAAGGTGTATGTCTGGCCTTGGTTGATGATTCTATTTCCTTGTGCTTTTGGTGCAGGCAAGGTCCCATCCTCAAGATACTGTATGAGGGGCAATAGGTCCTTGTCTTTCCTTTGTTCCAAGCCAAGGTTTGTACCTGAGATGGATGTGTCGGGAATCTGATCCAGTAGTTGATTTATATCTAGCACATGTTGTTTTATTCTGTCTCTTTCTTTTTCTCTTTCATCGACTATTGGCCTATCTTGTGCCTTTTGTTGGGGTGTGTCACTCTTGTTTTGGTGTGTAGGCTCCTTTGGAGGGCCTATTCTCGCCTTGATGGGAGTGGCAACCTTTTTCTTTAAAGGCACAATTTGCTTTTTGTCATTCTTCTTTGTCTCAGAGTTCTTTGACTTAGTAGATGCAGTGTCTTTTGTGACATTTTTCCTGGCAGGTGGGGTTTTGGTAGGTTTGTTTCCTGTGACCTTTTTCTCATTTAGAATAGTTTGTGATTGTGTGGGGGTTTTTGGTGTGCCCTCCTGAATCATTTCTCTAGTCTTTGAGCGTGTGGTCATAGGACACAAATGGTTTGATGTTTCCTCTCCCCGCATTGGTTCAAAGAATCTGACTGATTTAGAAGTTGCTTGAGTAATAGCATATATTGTGTCTTCTGGATCTTCATCATCTGAGTCAGGTGGGGTGAAGGGTGGCTCCTTAGGAGTTGCCTTCAGCATCTGATTGAGTGATGAGAATTCAATAGGCTCGAAGTCATTATCTGGAAAGAGTTGTGAGTATTCTCTCTCACAGTGGCAAAACACATAGTGTGTAGATTGCTTCAAGATACCCCTAATGGGTGTCTCTGGCCTTTCAATGGTGTTGGGTGGATCATCCCTTTTGAATGGTACTTTCTTTGTTACTTTTGCAAACTTGGTTCTACTGGCTGCTCTAACTCTCCTTGGTGGGGGTGGAGGGTTAGTCATGGGTCCAGAATCTGGGTATTCTCTTCTAGACATAGCATCTGGTGGTGTGTTATCATCACCTTTCACGTGTTGGATGGTGAATGAAAATTGTTGTATGTCTAGAGCCCATCTGGCCCATCTATGTGTGAGTCCTGTATTGGTTAATAGTGGGATTAGGGCTGCATGGTCTGTGTATAATTGGAAATGTCTAGTCTCTAGATAGTGTCTGAAGTGTAATACTCCATACACTACTCCCAGTAGTTCTCTCTCTGTGGTATTGTAATTTCTCTCATGTTTGGAGAGGGTTCTACCTGCAAAGGCTACTGGTCTGAGCACTCCTTCATTATCTCTCTGTGAGAGTACAGCTCCTAAACTCACATTGGAAGCATCAGTTGCCAAACTGAACTCTTTCTCATAGTTTGGATATCTGAGAAGAGCATTGGTACAGAGGGCATGCTTTAATGTTTTGAAAGCATTATCTGCCTCTTCTGTCCAGACAAATGCTTTGAGATGTGTCTGTAGATCATATAATGGCCTAGCAATTTGGGCATAACCTTTGATAAACTTTTTGAAGTATTGGCATAGGCCTGTGAAGGATCGGACATTTTTGACTGATTTTGGTGTTGGGAAGGTTTTGATTGACTCCACCTTTGTGGGAGATGGTTGTAGTCCCATGGGTGTGACTCTCATTCCCAAGAAGTCTATTCTGTCTATGAAGTATTCACATTTTGATTTCTTCAGTTTGAGTTTACCAATTCTTAGGCTGTTGAACACATCTTCCAGGTCATGGAAGTGTTGTTCGATTGATGGTGATAATACCAATATGTCATCTAGGTATGGTAGGGCACATTTGTACTTGAGTTTGTTCAGAATTAATGTGACTAGATGGCAGAATCCCGCCGGTGCCGTCGCTAAACCCATCGGCATCCTTTCATAGACATATTTTTTGTCATTTGCTATGAATGCGGTTTTATGCTGATCCTCCTGTCTTATAGGAATTTGAAAAAATCCCTGTTGGGCATCTAGCTTACTGAATACTCTTGGTCTGAGTGACCCTATCATGTCTAGAGTGTCATCGGCCCGGGGTGTAGATAAGGCTTGATTTATCGTGTTCTGGTTCAAATAACGAAAATCTGTGACGAGCCGATGGCCTCCCGATGATTTTTGTACTAAAAAGGATCTGGAGGCCCAGGAGCCTTCAGCACATTCTCTCAGAATGCCCTGTTGTACTAGCCTTTCACACTCTTCCCCTATTGCGGCCTGTTTTTCTGGTGTTTGTCTATATGGTAGGAAATGACATGGTACTGCCTCAGGTTTTACATGTATTGAGTGTGTATACAGGTGTGTGGCACCAATGTCTCCATCTTTTCCTACAAATACATCATCATACTTGGTCAGCAGTGATCCTAATCTATCATGCTGATCTTTGGATGTGAGCACAGATTTTGGTGGAACATTCTCTTCCAATTCTGGCTCGAGGTCATGTGCCTCACTATGTATAGCAGCTATTTCAGAGAGTCTGATTGAGTTGGGTTCAGGGTCAGCATATGTGGACTCACAGTCTGAGTCTGTGTCACTGAATTGAGTTACATCCTCAGGCCGTATGGCTGAGATGGATTGATCAGTGTGTGGGGTTGTGTCTGACACCTGTTGAGGTTTTTCTAAATCAGATTCCTTGACTTCCTGAAATAGAGCTATGATGGCACCCTTTTTGATTTTATGTGGGCGCCTGCTGGTGTTGAGTAACACTAGGGGATGTTTGTTATTTTCCCTGGGGGTTACTGCTGCCCTTTGAACTAGATATGGGGCATTGTTATTTCTTTGGAGGTTATCTACTACTCCAGTTTTCCCTTGCAGTGATTGAGTAGATGTGACTTTACCCAATACTGCAAGTTCAGAGAATGGAGGGATGGTAAAATCCCTCACTGCCCTAATGGGTTTGAGAATTTGTTCAGGATCAACATTAAATTCAATTTGAGATTTTGTAGTGCTTAAGAAATCTGTGCCGAGTACAACGGGCTGTGTGAGGTTGGGAATTACAGCAAATTGGTATTGGAATCTGACACCTTGGATTCTAAAGTTCAGCATAGCTGAATGTCTAACATGACACACCGATCCATCTGCCAAATGGATGTTAATTTTAGATTTCCTCAGTTGGATATGGAATCTCTTTTGGAGATCCATGAGGAATGATTGTCTGACACAGGTGATAGTAGCACCTGTATCAACCAAACATTGTACATCTGAAACATCATATAGATTTGCATTGATACAGCCATTTTGAAGAAGTACAATAGAAAGCTTGGTACTCTCACCTGTATCCTTTGATGATGAATCTGGTGGGGTGATGTGTATCACTGATGGACGTCTCTGTCTGTTAGATGGTAGATTTGCACTAGCAATTGTCTCTGGTTGGATCTTTGTTAATCCTGATTGATTGTTTGTATTTGGGGTGTCACAGTGCACTGGCCCATCGGCACTGTGACATCCTAGTTTTCCTGGTTCTGTGGGGTGGTTGAGATGCTTGCCACCAGGAGCTTGGAGATTTGATCCATCACATGAGGTGGTATTTGGGGGTTACTTTGTTGGTTCCCCTGGTAACCTCTTGTGTCAGGTTTGTAATCCTCCCGGCGTGAGTTGGAACCCTGGTTATATTGACCAGAGTTGCTGTATTGACCGGAGTTATTGGATCTCTGGTTGTTGTAGGCGCCATTGTTGTTGTAGGATCCACTGTTGTAGTTCCTATGTGGACTCTGGCTCCTACTGTTGGATCCTTGATTATAGGATCCAGAGTTGTTTGAACCCTGGCTGTTGTTGTAGGATCCTGAGTTGTTGTAGGATCCAGAGTTGTAGTTCCTATGTGGACTCTGGCTCCTACTGTTGGATCCTTGATTATTATAGGATCTGCCATTACTTGGGGTTCTGTCTCTCCTATCACTGTATGAAGAGTTACCATTGTTGGAGTTAGAAGAGTTGTTGTCTTTCCTACTGTTGTGACCCCCCCGGTTGTTGTTGTTGTTGCCCCCTCTACCTCTACCTCTATTGGATTGGTAGTTGGGGTCATAGTTATTTCCTCTATATCTACCGGTAGGGTCTCTTGATGTAACCTTAGCTTCCTGTTGCCTTACATGGGCACTAGACATTAGGTTAACATCTTCATCTGCACTAGTGCTGATTTCCTGGACCTTTTTCTTAGTAGGCTGTGGGTTGGATTCTGCATCCCTTACCTTCCTAGATCTTTCTTGGGTCTCAACCTCTAGGGCTAGGTCTAGGGCTTGGTCAAAAGAGTCTATTTTCTTGTTCTCAAGAGCTACAGAGATCCAGGGCCTCATGCCTTGGGTAAATGCCTTGCTTAGGATTTCATCACTCTGGCGTTGGGCATTACACACTTTCCTGAGATGGCATGCATAGTCTAGGACAGGTTCATCTACCTTTTGTGCACGGAGTGCAGTCCTTGAGATTATATTGTCTCGAGTAGCAAAATACTCTTTTAATTTATTCACTACATTGGTCCATGTCAACATATCAGGTGTGGCACTCTCCCTGAAGGATTCGAACCAAGCTAGTGCTTGTCCTTCGAGGTACTTGGGTAAATATGTTACCATGGTGTCACTGTCTGTCACTTTGTACTTATCCTTCAGATATTCTGGGAATTTGTGATCAATAAATAATGCTGTTGACATGAGTGGTGATGGGTGTGAAAAGGTTTTGGGTTTTGTTACCTCATGTAGCCTGATCTTTCTGTCATCCTGTTGTTTTCTGTCTATGAGTTTGGCCATGTTGGACACCATGGAGATTATGATGTCATCTTTGGATCCAGAGGCAGATGGTGTGACAACAGGTGTGATGGCAGGTGTGGGAGGTTGTGGGGTCTGGGATGATACCATCTTCATGAGATCTGCTATCTGTTGTTGTTGTCTCTCTAGGGACTTCCGCTGATCTTCCATGGCCTTCTGTTGAGCATCTATTGCTGCATTCCTCTCTGCCAGTTGTTGGTTGAGGATCCTCTCCCTTTCCTCCTGCTGGGACTTGTTGGTCTCTAGGGCAGTAACTGCATCTTGGATGGCCTTCTCATAGGCCCTTATCTTCTCAGCTGTCTGATTTGGTTGGGGGCCTTCATCGGTGTCCATGATGGAGGGTGTGGGGGAGGTGTCTCTGGAGGAGTGGCTGTCAAAGGCTGGAGCTGGGGTGGAGGATCTAGATGAGGGTGTGGATCCACCCCCTGAGGCAGATCCTTCTTCCCCTGAGGTAGATAGCGTGAGTTGAGCGTCCTGTAGAGATCCCTGGGAAATGTTGGATCCCTGAGAACTGGTTGTTCCCTGAGTAGACAGGGTGAGTGGTGTGGGGTCTACTGAGTGTGGGTCTGTTGTATTGGAGGCTGGTTTGCCTCCTGTGGGCCTCCTAGATCTTGGTGGGAGGGAGACCTCTTCAACAGGCCCCTGGCTACGTAAGGTCTTTGTGTGTTGTTCTGCCAGCTTGACTGATAAGGCCTTGATGTGTGTGGTGGACCTCACTGACGTGTGGGAGACCTCACTGACGTGTGGGAGACCTCACTGACATGTGGGAGACCTCACTGACGTGTGGGAGACCTCACTGACGTTTGGGAGACCTCACTGACGTTTGGGAGACCTCACTGACGTTTTGGGAGACCTCACTGATATATGGGAGATCTTACTGTTGTGTGAGAGATCTCATTGATGTGTGGGAGATCTCCTTGATGTGTGTGGGATCTTACTGACGTGTGGGAGATCTCATTGATGTGTGGGAGATCTCACTGATGTGTGGGAGATCTCACTGGTATGTGGGAGATCTCATTGATGTGTGGGAGATCTCACTGATGTGTGGGAGATCTCACTGATGTGTGGGAGATCTCACTGGTATGTGGGAGATCTCATTGATGTGTGGGAGATCTCACTGATGTGTGGGAGATCTCACTGATGTGTGGGAGATCTCACTGGTATGTGGGAGATCTCACTGATGTGTGGGAGATCTCACTGGTGTGTGGGAGATCTCACTGATGTGTGGGAGATCTCACTGGTGACCTTGGTGGGTATGGTGTCAAGGTCAAGGTCACTGGGTGGGTGGAGTGGGTCTTACTGTGTGTATGCGGTACCAGCTTTAATTTACTGTGTGCATGATTGTTCTTAGTTGCGGTACCAGCTTTAACTTACTGTGTGCATGATCGTTCTTAGTTGTGTTACCAGCTTTAATTTTTATGAGCCTGTGAGAGATGGGATCTTAGTAGGATGTTCTCCACCACTTTGTCATACTAGTAATTGGCATGATCAAGTTGTCATATGAGGAATATCATATGGCTAGGGGTGTATGGAGTAAATACATTAGGCTCATAATAAAATAGTGTTATTTCCAGTTGTCACTGGTTTATTCAGCTTTAGGCAAAATGTAAGAAATATCAATCATACAGTAGTTAGTATGTAGGTAATTTGTACATACAGTAAACATACGGTAATTTATAAAGTACAATGTTCAGTTCCACTCCACCTGTGAGGTATTAATAATACAGTGTCCAGCATAGTTCTAGGTGGGTTCCCACACCTAGCTCCTGACCTGCTGCTTAGAGGAATAATGTAATAATGAATAACTTTACCCTCTGGTGGAAGTCTTGAAGAAGATAGCCTCTGGCCACTAATGGTAGGAAACCAATGCCTGTCTAGCATAGTTTCACCATAGTGCAGTGGTACAGCAGGTAGCAGGAGATGACTGGAGATGTTACCTCTAGAGCGGTTCTTGGTGATCTGTCTTCCTGGAGGTGCAGACAGGCTATTTGTAGCAAATCTTGGAAAAGCACCTCCAGACTGACTGGAGCCAGCAGCATCTGCCTAACTCTACAACTGTTTGAGGGGACTCTTTCAAGTGTCACAGGGGGACAAAGGACCCCCATGGACGCCGCTATGCCCCCCATTGTCTTGGTCGGTTCTGCATCTTCAGACCCTCATATCTCGGTCGTTTATGCGTTTATAACCGCCATTTTGGGCGTGCGCGGAGTTGAATATGCCAAGTTTATAATGCCCGCTGGATAGGCGCGTAACTCGCGCCGGTTTGTCTGTAGTGCACTCGGAGCTCCTTTCAGTCTCCATGGCATAACTTCCTTAATAATGGGAGTTCCGCCTTGATCTTGGGCTCATTTTGACCGTCTAATTATGGGCTTTCCATAAATGCTTTGATATTTGACCTAGCTTGCTCAGGAGCGACGCTAGAGCGACCGGACGGTTATGGCGTCGTGCTTATGTAACCCATTGTTCAGTTATTAGAGTGCTCAGACACTCATGACGGCGTCAGCGGTGCTCAGGCACCAGTGACGGCCGGTTGCATTCACTTACAAGTTATTAATTTGTGCATTGGACCATGAGGTTGCACACTGAGACCCTTATTCTTATTATATTGTGCAGTGAACCATTAGGTCGGAGCCTTTGATGTCATAAACTCTGTCTAACTGACTGTGGCTGGTGTGCAGTGGGGCATGAACGCTCTTATACAAAGTTTGAGCGCTCTTATAGCTCTTAGAACCAACCTATGTATTAATTTCATAGATATTCTTTGATTAATACAAAATATGTTAGAATTTATGGAATAATAAAATGGTATATCATAATACATACATCCGGGGAGGGGTAGTCTCGAATGTGGTATAAAAATGAACATTTTCTAATCTAGCCTTGGGGATTGTGTAAATTATAAAAAAAAATAATGTGTATTTGCACAACTTGCACCTTGATATACCTTCATGAAAGCGCAAAGACATCTTAAAAGGGGCGGGAAATGAATATGCAATGAAGGTTTTGTATTCATTGACTTGAAAATTACAGGATCTGAAAATGCTCCAGCTTTAACTGAGGCATTGCTAAAAGATCCAGTGTTGTTGAAGGAAATGAATTTGCTAGGTTTAAAATCGAATTGGTTTTCTTCTGATTGTGGAATGAAGCTTCTACTGATAACTCAAAACCTTTCCGATATTGTGTCTGCCTTAAATAAACCACATAGACACACTTCTTTGCAGTTGGCCTTCAAACAATTGCCTCCTTCAGAAAAAAGAGAAGAATCAATCTGAAATTTGTCTACATGCTGAACACATACCTTATATATTGGTACGGATGGAAGGAGCTTCAGGATTGGATGCCCGGGGTTTACTACCGCACATGTTTGCATTTCCATCCAAACAGAAGTTTTAAATGTCCTAAGGTGACAGCACATGAATCCATATGCAGAACCAAATAGGGTTGACAAAATGTGGATCAACATGGTAAAAGGTACCCCCGCGCACCCCTGCGCAGGTGTACCTTTTACCGTGTTGTTCCACAAATGTTCACTCCACTATACTGGTACTACACTTGAATCAGGATAGTTTTTTTTTTCTTTTTTGAACAAATATCTATAGCATAGTTATCTGATATGTTAAGAGGAACATTATCAATTCCGCAGAGACTTTCTGTTGTTGAGACAGGGAAGGAAATGTCCTTGGCAACACTTTTAAACACACTGGTTTCATGGCTACTTTAATTTGATTTATAGCAGGTAAGTGTAACAAAGTACAATTGATGTACAATTAGATGTTGTGTGATTGCCCATTGGCTAAAGACTTCAGAGATACCAGAAGGTGTCTCCTCAATACCTTATGCTAATCCTCCATAAAGGTGATGCTCACTGTCGGTGTTTCCAGATGGAAATAACCACCTTAGTAGGTAGTCTAACAGTGGTAAAAGGTGGCAGTTCATGGTAGAGAAGCCTTTAGCAGCTCTGACAACCACCTCCACCTCTCAGCAGTACCAGGAGGCTGTTGCGAAAAGATTGAGTAGTTGCTTTTCAGGGTAGGTACCTCACTTCCCACGTCCCTCTTCTACTTAACCACTCAGAAGTAGTCACTTTGCCACAAATCAAACTGTGTTGCGAAAAGTGGTCATACCTAAGTGCTTCTAAGACTGCCCACGCCTACATACTTACAAGACAGAGTGTAGGAAGCAACTTCCAGTTGAGGGGTTGTTACTAACCACTTCTGAACCACTTCTGTTGGGAAGTCCCAATTGGCAATGCAATAGAGGAGAGACTACCAAAAATGAGTGCCTTCCATTTTTTGAAGTACACCTCCAAGAGAAGTGACTTCCAATGGTTTAGCAACAGCCACAAGGGCCATTACTGGGGACTCCCCACAGTCACAGTTAACACCCTTTTGGGGGAATTGATTCTAAGGGCATTGTCTGCATAGGAGTATACAAGTTAAAGCTCCTCAATGAAAATATCTGAAGACATATTGGGGGAAGTACACCATGCATCTACTAGGTCAAAAAATAAGGATGTCACAGTGGTGGACGGAGATGTGGGGACTAATTTCTTTTTTGCTTCTACTGAAGTGTTTTTATGCCTTTCCTACCCCTTCAAAATTAGATATAAAGATGGTGGGAGGGTACATTTTGTAGTATAGCGGTAGAGTAATTTAGATGTGTGCTAATGAAGAGGGCACCACCTCTCAGTGTAAGAGAGAGAGGAGGGGTCCGGGTGCCTAGCCTCCTCCTAAATATAGACTTGGTGAGCAGTTCAGTAGAGGAGTAGCTCACAGAGAGATAGGAGCAGACACACGGGAGCAGGGGTAGTAGCAGGAGCTGTAGGAAGTAGCGGAGAAGAGCAGCTCCCTCATAGGGACCATAGTGTGTGTATACCGGTGAGCAAATAAATGGAATCCTTGAACCTGGTTTGTCTCGGATTGTGTTTAACCTGTCACAATTAACTACACAACAATTTAACTCCCTTACTCACCAATCCACTGCTTCATCATAGTACTAAAAGTGTAACTTTGGTGTTCTGCATTATTAAATGGTTAAAGAGTCATGATTGGTAATCAAATAAAAGAAACATGTGACCAACTTTGTGTACTGTATCTAATTGTGGTAATTCTGTGAGCAAGAATAACAAATACAGTGTTTTAGACAAAGAAGAGTAGATATCTTTTGGAGAAGAAAAGATAATTTATGAGCAAAGAATTGCCACTGGCATAGGAAGTCAACTCCAGGGTCTCTTAGTTAAGTCGACTTGTCAGTTCATGCTATATATTCACTACCAACTGTAATCTGAATGTGTACACATATCAAAAGAGGGAAGAGAGTATCGATTAATAAGATCGTATCGTATTCATCTTACAGAGGAAGCATCCAAAGTCTATCAATGTAACTCTCCTGTCTTTCCCCCAAAACACATTTCATCTTTGAGAAGTCTGATTGTCAAGGCATGCTTAGAGACATTAAGAGAGCATGCATGTGGCCAGCTGTGTCATTGATGAGGTCAGGAATGCAGAATGTAGGCAGAATCCCGCTGCATCATCTATACTTAATTAGTCCACACAGACTATTCATCCTTCTATCAGACTTTGACTAACAGTGACTCTGACATATGGAGGATGATGCAGCATGTCATAGGATTAGTATTAGGGAACAAGCTAAAGGTGCACTCCCTTGCATCATCTGTCAGTGCAGCGATTATTATGTACAGGTAGTGTTTGCAGCTTGAGATCTATCAGGAATATTTTCTTTGACATAGAGAGAGCATACATACAAACTTTGTTATATATGTATAAGGTCAATCACCCCGCCCTACTGAATGCAAACCACTATTTCTCTCTATTCAATTAATATAGGATAATTAAACTTGGGCTGCGCCCTCGTTTAATTATCCTTTGATAACACACATGCGTCATGAATTATCCATTAATTACTTGTTCAATGTCCCTAGCTTTTTATAGTCAAAAAAGCTTTATCTCCATATTACCTTCATCCGTCAAATATGTCATTGTATGTCAAATTACTGTGTTTTTAAACAATGAAACTACTTTACATTGTGAGGTGCCTTGTAGTAACTTGACAATGTGAAATATAAACCAAGTCTGCCTTCCTGCGCAATCAGTGTGATGAAGTTGATGGTACAGACATGTAGAATGTATACTGACCATATAAAAACATAATCTATATATTTGATGTTGGAAATAGTAAAATAGGAAGGCCCCATAGCTTTAGCCTAGGAGCTGTGTGTCTCATGGCCCCCATGAGATAACACATGCCAGTATCTCACGGTCAGTAACTCCAATTTGAATGGTCCAAAAGTATGAAAATACTCATCATTTTATGTCCTTTTGAATGAGTTTTGACAATGTAATAAATACAATTAGCCGAGTGAGATAACCTTCATTCAGGCCCACTACAATTGAACCTTTGTCCATGTATTGACTAGTATTTTGTTTACTAAAACATTTTCAAACTTTTCAAAAGTACACTTACGTTAATGGCCTGTTTAAGCGCTGGTGTTTTGAATAAGCACTGGGGTGTACTTGTATTGAAATTAATCTTAAGCATAGGATTGAAATCAATGGGATCCTGGACACATACACACACCAATACAGTATGCATTCTTATTTGGAATGTGTTTACGAACAAATCTCATTAACGATGTTTCAGCTTACTAGTATTTTCACTTGTCTTTCTGTGCTTTCTTATTCTGCTGTCAAAATGAACAGGAATTGGGACCCTTATACATAAAGCTCTCATCAGAAAGAAATAAAAGAACTTTGAAATGAATGTTTTGACAAAATACTTCTACCAGCCAAAAAAAGATTTCAATGGTTTGGCAGTGGTTCAAAGAAGTAAGAAAGTGAATTCACATCCAAGGTATCAGAGAGACAGATGTCAAGACAAATGTAACCTTTAAATAACAAGACACTGTCTTTGTTTGCCATAAGGTGGCCATTGGTATCAAAATAGCAGACAATTTGAACACTGTTCAAAGGCAAACTCAAAATAGAATGTCTAAGGATATGTATGTTTTAATTTGAAAACTTGTCATGGTTGGATTCGATACGAAAAGTGACTGTATACACAGTGGTACCTCTCCTGGCAAGGAACAAAAACAATGGCTTCGCGCAGAGCGGTGACCCGGGCCGTATCGCTTGCTTTTATAAAATGTATTCTCCTGGCTATAATCTTTGGATATCAGGTAGGAAATTAATACAAAATGGAGGAAATGGTGGTATAAACCTATTAGGTCATGGATATCGGGACCCCACGGGCTGTATATGCTGTATATACCCTACCGCTTCGCGGCTCGGGTATATACAGCATATACAGCCCTAGGGCCCCGATATCCATGATCTATTAGCTTTATATATATATATATATATATATATATATATATATATATATATATATATATATATATAAATATATGAGGATTATCATCAATTTGGATGGCTGGTGGGGTAATTTTTGATAATACCATACCATATATCAAATATGAGATGAGATTAGTCTTATGAAATTTTGACCTAAAAGATTTATAGGCTCAACTATATATTAGTATTACTTGTAGTTCTTAGAATGTATTCCCTGCTAAACATTGGAGCGGGGCCTGTGTTAAAGGTGTAATGGGTCGGGACTGACTAGTTTGCAGTGTTATTCATAGTCTAACATCCAGTGCCACTACAAGGTGAAGCAAGCTCTTATGTTAATGGTGCTAAGTAATCATCATTTGACCTTAGCAATGGCCTAGATCACCATGGTCACATTGTTTTCACCAGCTATGTCTGTGAGAATGCCAGTCAGCAGTGTTGACAAATGAGGGTTTCAATCAATTTTTTAACTTCCCATATATAGATGACATACAAAGTTATGTGTATAGAATAGGGAAACCAGCAACAAAGACTCCCCACCATCAATTATCTATATTTATAAATATACCAATAGAATACTCTTTACTTCATCAGTTCCTTTATAATAGAGCGATAGTAGTAGAACACACAAATCAGTCAAAAATTAAGCGTGAGCAAGAAGAAGACCTGAATGTTTGATTTTGCAATAACAAATTGTCCATATACCAGACAAAGTCAGACTGAGCCTGGTAAGGCAAAGTGCTATTTAAAAAAAGAGGTAAATAAGTAAAATAAAATGTTGTTGAGCCTTAAATTTTAAAGCTTTAAAATCAAGGTGCAGTATCAATTCCTCATCATTTAATTTTGTCTTCAATTTTCTCATACTGGTGGTTTTCTTTGCTGTCAATGATTTCTGGCTATCTTTTCAAAGTGATTTCCTCCAAAATCTTGACTTTCTATCAAATGAAGTTCCCTTGAGGTGAGACAAAAACATCTTTGATGATTTGAAATAACTGTCAAGGAGACAACCAGAAACACAATAATTTCCAAATGCAGTACTTAATTAATTTTGAGTTAAAAATAAAAGTACTCCTTTCACCTATACTTACCTGAATGACATCAGTGAAAAAAACAGTCCAGACTGATGGGACCAGAGAGGTTACATGACACTGTGTTTGTTTTCTAAAGAATGCCCGGCTTGCTCCAAGTCAAATTGGAGACAAATTAAGTACTGTCAAATGCAATTTCAAAATGAATAGCAGTGGGGAAAAAGGGGCTTCAAGGAGAAATCAATTCTGAAGGAACAATGTAAGCATGATTATTAAAACCAATAATTTTCTGGCAATGGCCTAATTTTATGGCAAAATGATAACTCTCAATTCAGAAACGTACTTTACTTTGTAAGGTCCAATTTGTAACAGTAAATGCACACTTTTCTTTTGTTCGCAATGACAAATGTATCAGTACAGCTAAATTATTGGTCATCTACAGAGCCTCCTTAACAGCTTAATGAGTCTGATTGTTTAATAATCAAATGTGGACAATTTCGGCTGAGTATAGGAATATTATTCTGACAAAGAAAATACCAGCTTTGTATGCTGCAACTTATACAGCATACATGATACTCCCACAATATTCAGCATTATTAATTCACAGTATGTATGAGAAGCACATGGGAAGTAACAAAAGGCTCAGACATCAACCGGATCCCTCACATAATGAAGGAGGCATGGACAGTTTCCTTTCTTATTTTTGGTGTATGGCAGATCAGAAAACCTACACCTTCATGTCAAATAAGAAAAGATTATTATTGATATAGGAGGGGGGGGGTAGCATGATCTTGTTTTTCAAGCAGGCAACATAAATTTCTTCTGACATGGTATTGTATTTATATATTCACGAGGGGATGAATTGGGCATATGATAGCAAGGGAAATACCTCTACACTACCAATAATATTTTTATTCCTTAGTGGGGGGTCATAGCTAAGATTTCCATATGGTTTGGGTGGGTCCTGGGGCATAATCTTCTATGTCCATTCAAACATGAATTTTACACGATGATGCGTAAGTGAATTCTTTTTCAAAGTGACCATCCAGACCCTCATAAAAGAGCACAATTTTTCTTATTATATACAATCAAGAGGTACCCTATATTTATAGTGGGATAAACTCCATACAAATTTTTTTGATGTACTTCGAGAATTACCCAAGCCAGGTCGATAATAGTGATTTTCAATGCACACCAAATTCACCCATGCCTCACAGGGTTTTACCTCTAAACAGAAGTAAATTTCATTACTACATACAGTTTCTGTACTCTATACACACTTTTATGCTGTATGTATCATGTCTGGAAAAGAATTACGATCATATACCACCTGGTTGGGTTGTATGGGATGTCTCATCGCAAAGCGAAGCGTGAGTGAACCGCGGCAGGAAAAAGAACTGTATTTTGGCCAGGAATGGCACATCCAATGCAAACAGCTCTATCATATTTCACCATGATATGCCCCTATGGATGGTACCCCTAACTCACACAATTGTCAATAGTTAGATTCTGGATGATTTATTTTGAAAGAATTTTTATTGTGGCTGAAATCCTATGTTTCTGATATATATATATATATAAGGTCACTAAAAATTTCCATAATATCCTAATTGGTTGTGATTTTTTTTGGGGGGCATCATTAACTATCATTTTTAAGTATATATAGGAACTTGTGAGTTATTAAAAAAAGATTATTTGTGTATGTTAAGATATTATTCTGTACTGCATGTCAAGCGTGCATTTGCGAGAAGTGTAGAAGTTTTGCGAATTTATATTTTCAAAGTCAATGACCTCATTACTGTGATGATAAAATTGCTTACAGTAGTGAGCCTCCTTTAGACGAAAATGAAGCAAAATGAGGTTTCCATATGAACTTTAGATCTTAGATTTGACTCATAACTGGGTGCCACCATCTGGTTATGAATGGTGATGTTTAAAACTTCAAAATGGTAATCTGCACAATGTCTACCACCTGCCCTCTCTCGCATAATGTTCCCTCATGTGTACTGAACAACAATTCTGTTTGTTTTTAGTAATGTTTATCTGCAACATTATGTCCAGGCCAGGTGACATCCATGAGCAGTTTCCCTCATTTGCTAATAACTATAACTGGTCCTAACAAGAAAAGAAGTATAGATTGAGATTGTCTGTGATTGTCTGCATTCTATTTCAGGAATATCATTGTCCTACAATACTATTTTGGGATGGAGATTTCAAGATCGTGCATGGCATTTACTACCAGCTCGGAACACTATATTTATAGGCATAATGATTTATGTAGCAAAGTGCTGCTTTCTTCTCATCAGGAAGGATTACTAGGATTTTGTAATTCAAATACGTGCAGAGATAGATGTAATGTGTTTGTAATCAACTATCTGTTAATTTAATGAGAGGATCTGTAAATTAATATAAGGAAGGTTGATCCTTTAATGTAAACAATAATAAAGGTTTTCTGTAATGTAAAAGATAACTAGTACATAAAAGAGACACACCTTCGCAGTGGGAACATAACATTGTTTCAATGTTAAGACTTTTATTGATTCAATACACAGTGCAGGTGGGGTCGGCATTGGTTTGCTGTCACCCTTAAACAATGAATACTGCCACTAATGGGTCAAGAAAAGCCATTAACAGTAATATCATGTGATTTCTGTTATTAGGGAAATCACTCATATCCAATTCTGTGAAGGAGTGTAAAAGGGTATTAACACATTTTCTCATTCCCAGCACAGCTGAGCAAAAAATTCAAAAAGTGCAAAGTGCTTGTTTGAAAGGGGAGGGACTATTTAAATTGTATTTTTCTTCTTTAGATAAAAGGATTGAAGTCCATAAACTTCACCCCTTTTATTTTGCAGTGATTTGTATTTCTATGGATTGTTTGAAATAAAAAAAAACTGCATTGGACCCATTTGAATGTTTTCTTGCTTAAATTTCCTCAATTGCAGTAGAGGTGTTTGGCCAATTTGGTAGTCTGTCATAAAAGGAAGTTTGACTGCCACTAGGAAAATGGACTGCCAGGAACCTGGGTCACCACAATGTGTTAACAACACACATTTTTTTTTTTTTTTGAGGATTGAAAATTATTTTTATTGTCCAACACAATTTAACAAAAGTGGATAATGACAATAAAGGTGATTCCTCATCCAATTCATCTGTTACAAATCCCGTTATTTTCACATTATGACATATATGAATGTACATGATGAAATGAGGTCAAACAAGTAGAGAATATATATATTATGTACACAAAAACAAGACTACCATAGGACTTAATGGCCACACAATAGTGACACAGCGGATAACAGGGTAAAGCGGGCTCAAAACATGCTTCATTACTAATTACATTTAGTATAGAATACGAGAGTAAGACAATACTAGATTTGAAGTATGTAGTTATTAAGTGACTTTGGCAAAATAAGCAGTTAAGATTGTCAATGGGTGTAGTCGTTAAAACAGCTCCCACAAACAATGACATTGCAGCACACGATAACCATACGACAACCATTACTAGATTTACCAGATTAGGCAACATACACAGTGTCCAGTAAGAGTAGTCATTACAACAGCTCCTACTTTACACGAGGGGGTAGTCATTACAACAGCTCCCTCATTAAAACATATCAATTATCCATGTTAACAGGATTCTTACTGACTTTAGTCAGGTCAGTTATGCCAGATAATCTCTTTTTAAATATAATCTTATCTTTACTGTGCTGATACCAGCTTCCTAAATTATTCCATAAGGTTATACCACGATGCATAGGTGATTTATTGTAACCATGATTTTGAGCAGTGTATTCTTTGAACTTTACATTCTTATCCGATCTTAGACCAGGCCGCCTTAGTTCATTCTCAAGATATTCAGGATTCTTTGCAAGTTTAAACATGTAACACAATAGCATTACCTCCCTTCTCCTCTTTAAAGTTGGTAAATCAGCTAATTTATACATCTCAGCTTCAGACAGCTTCCTACCCCTAAATACAATCTTCAGACCTCTCAGCTGAAGCCGATCCAATTTTTTAAGACAGTCCTCATTTGCACCATCAAATACAAAACTAGCATAATCAAATAATGACATAATAGTAGTTTTATAGACAGTAAGAGCCACACTTTCAGTCAAATTATGCCTCAGTTTACTAAATCTGAACAGTCTATGGCTTACTTTAGAATTAAGATCCTTCAATGCACTATTAAAGCTCAAGGTCTTATCTATTTTTAGGCCTAGGTAACAATAGTTCTCAATCACCTCTAATTCAGTAGTACCAATTTTAAGTGAAGGTACTTTCATCCTATTTAACTTATGACTACTACCATACCAGACCACTTTGGACTTATCAATATTTATCATTAATCTTTTTTATATAAACCAGGTCAGTATACTATCTAAAGCACTCTGCATTTTTCCTTGGGCCCTATCAGCACTGCAACCAGAAGTTAGTAAAACTAGATCATCAGCATACATATAAAAATCACAATTTTGTAGCACAGTACCAATATCGTTTACAAAAAGTATAAACATCAGAGGTCCTAACACGGACCCTTGTGGGACTCCAAAATGAACTGGCATTACTTGCGATGTATAATTTCCCATTTTTGTAAATTGACTTCTTCCCGTCAAATAGCTCATTAACCAATTGAGGTTACAATCATCCAGTCTCAATTCCCCCAGAGTTTCAATCAGATCTAAATGATGTACAGAGTCAAATGCCTTTTTAAGGTCAATATAACTGGCACAAGATAGGTGTCCTCTATCTCTATTTTCATATAATTTGTTTAAATAGGCAAATATAGCGTCTCCTGTTCCTAAACCTTGTCTGTAACCATATTGACGCACTGACATTGTACCAGCTCTATTAGTAACATCTGTTATATGACCATGCATAATTTTTTCAGCAATCTTTCCTGGCACCGGGAGAAGAGAAATAGGCCTCCAGTTTTTGATTAATTTGTTGTTTCCATCCTTTGGAATAGGACTTACCCTAGCAACTTTCCAGATATCAGGAAAGATCCCTGAATCAAAGCTTAACTGATGCAGCCAAGTCATTGGTGTTAAAAGAAATTTTAAAGCCACCTTTAAAATATCACATCTGATGCCAATTATACCGGATGTTTTATGAACATTAATCTCGTCAATGTAGATTGAAACAAGCTCCTTTTCAACTCTAAGCTTAGGTACCAATGCATCCTCTGGTTCCTTGAAAACAATGCGTTCAGGATAACCTTTTACAGTCATATCATTAGATAGCTGCTTACCAATACTAGAAAACTATGTATTCATGTAATCCACAGACTCTTGCTGTGATATGACTATATCATTATCATCAATTAATTCAGGTGGTTCAACATCAACTTCAGGTTTCAATATACCATTCACAATTCTCCAAAATTTCTTTGGATTATTTTTACAATCCTCCAAGGCCAGCTTGGACTGATCTGCTTTCGAGTACTTTATAGCCCTATTAATTCTACAACATAGAGACCTAGCTACAATTAGATAATGTTCATCTCTAGTCTTTAGAAACAAACCAACATTATTTTCTCTTTCATGAATAAGGCTCATTATTTCAGGGGTCATCCACCTATGTCGCCTGTCAACATATTCTACCCTCACCCATGGACAGTAGGTATCTAGGAAGTCTTCAATATGTGCTTGAATCATCCTCCAGCCTTCTTCAGGATCAGAGCATGAATAAAACGAGTCCCAATCAAGTTCACATAACCAATCTTTAAAAAGATTCTCATTGAAATCCTTGTACTTACGTATATACATTATTTTCTTTGTATATGTAATTTTCATTTTACATTTGACACTAAATACAGGCAGGTGATCACTAACCATAAAATTTAGAACTCCTGAGGTAACATCATCATTATAGTTTGTCAGAATATTGTCTAGACATGATATAGTTTTCTTATAGGGTCTCGTACATTGATGTATCAATTTATGATAGCCCTCAAAGCGACACAAATCCAATAGCCTAACAGCACTTGGCAGCTTTTCTCTCAAGGTATTGATGTTTATATCTCCCATAAGCCATTGTTCTTTTTTATTGTTTTCAGCATGCTTCATTAATTTTAACATGTGTACAAAAAACGGGTCCATTTTACCAGATGGTGGGCGATATACAATAATCACTTGGAGCTTATTTCCATCTCTAAAATCTAGGTCTAAAACAAGGCATTCAATGTCTTTGTTTGAGCAACTCAGGCTCCTATCTATCATTACATTTACAATAATATCATCTCTAACATAGGCAGCAATACCACCCCCTTTCTTGCGTCTACGATCTAATCTATAAAGTTGCATACCCTCCCAATGTATCATATCATCATTATAGTCATCTGGCAGCCATGTTTCGCTCATTGTAACAATGTCAGTGCCATTCAATTGATCAAATATTTCAGATCTCTTATTATACATACTTCTCGTGTTTAAATGCACCATCTTCAAACCCTTCATCTCCAAAAAATCATTCACTCTAGTGGTAGTCGACATACAAAATATACAATGAAAAAGATAATAAGAAATATATACAAATAAATAGAGGGATCCCAGAGTTACCAAACTGGGATCCCAGAATACCCCCCACGGACTACCCAATTAAAGGTGCCGTGTGGGATATTGAATAAAAAGAGAGAGCAACTTCAGCGGCAAGAAAAAGCAAGCAAACATTTGTGCTCCATCTTCAGAAGAAATTAGTCATAGTAATTACATTCAAGAAAAATTATTTTTAGAAATATCAAAGCATATTTATCAGATCGATAACTACCTTATTATAGGGGCAAAGAACAATTAATTTAGTCCATACTATTTAACTTACCCACAATTAAACAGGATTAAAACAGAAAACATAAACCAACAAAAACAACATAAAATAAGTAAAACGTTAATCAGTACAAAATCAACAAGACATGTTATTTAACAACAAATTAATGATTAATAATACTGCTCTTACTCACCTCTAAGTGAAGGTCCCAAAAATTGTCACATATTAACCAAATGACTGTTTGTACAATGGTGCCCTTAAGTTCACCTCTTTTGAAAATCTTCCAAAGCACCCAAGAAAATCACCAACACCCAAGTCAACATGACCAGGGTTTACTTTCAACTCTCATGTTTCGAGGTTCCTTGTCATATAATTGTCCCTTTAGAATAATCTCTTACAGGGGTAAGAAATGTTTGACAAGCTACTTAGGTTTTTAAATGAATGTAGTTGTAAGGGTGGAAATGTTAGGAACATTAGGAAGAAATAATCTATAAGATGACAGAAGATCCTGATAGACCTACACCTATAGCAAATACCCTTTCACTGAAATGATAGGCCTTAGATAACAAAGTCATCTTCGATATGGAATCAATTGGGATCATGTTTACTTCCCCGGCAGGTTTGGTCATTCATATAATTTTTCATCTTGATTTGAGCTGAAGAGCATTTCAGTTGATTTGTATTTCGTTTTACATCCCTACCTTATTGTTTTGGCTACCAGTTCAACAAAAGAGATAAATAGGATGTTTGAATTGCAATGTAAGGTCCTTGCACATCTATTTTACAGGACTTTTCAATGCAAGGCTAAAATACTCTTTATTAGACGAGCACAACCGCTCAAGCAGGCAACACAACCCTCTGCGCAAAATGATTCGTAAAACAATTTATTTGCCTTGATGAGGTTGAGGAGATACCTCATACAGTATACTGGCTTATATTGAGGGTATAATCCGCGCATGATGAAAACTCTTGTTGGAGTTCAGAGCTCCAATAGAAAGCTGCTATCATTAGGCTTACAAAGCCTTTTCAGCTCTTGAGAGACAGCATTTGTCAACACTGGAGGTATACTTAAGCCTTGTCTATAGCCCTGCAGCCCCTAGGAAACAGTGACTGATGTTGGCTTAGACAAGGATATAGTAGATATGCTAAATATAGCTCAATGGGCACTGTGGTGGTCCTGATGCCTTACATAGTGTGCTAACCATGTCTGGCAGAGTTTATTGAGTCCATGGCATCTAAGGCATTCATCTCAGAGACTGAGTTAGAACCTTACAAAACGTTCAATCATGGGAATCTGCTGCAACACCAGTTACCTCTGTGATGGTTAAACTTGCTATATCTCCTCTCCATGCCTATATGTAGTATATGTCACACCTCAAGCTTCAGACAGGCACTGCTGTATACAATACAATTCAACACAACACAGTTTATAACTATGGCTATAAGCTGCATATGTATTGAAGGCTTAAAGACTGGTTCTTCTCCAGGTTTAGATACCTGCCCACAAGCCACATCCTTGTATAGTTGCTGGTCTGCTAATAAGCTATTAATGTAAGTTTAACCTGGGACGAGGTGAGGTTTGCTGGAAATATGCGAATATTTCCAGCTAACCTCACCAAGTCCTAGGTTAAATATGTATTAATGCATTTATTGCACTTATTCCTCAATTTTGTATCAATTTCTTACCTTATAACCCCAGAATTAATCTGGGGAAGACATTGTGAAAGTGTATGCGATCCGCACTGTTTGCCAAGCCGTCATGGCCATGTTGTCACTCTGCCTGACATACCTCCACCTTTACACACATTTTCCAGGTAGAATCCAAGCATGCCAGCTCATGTGCTTCAAATGCCAGCAAATATACAATCTCTAGTTGGTGTTCGCCTACATTTTGTCTCTATTCTCTTCTAAATCAATGAGAATCCAATGAATTTTCATAGCGATCCATCATCATACGGCCATTCCTTCTTGTTGAACTGGGTCAAATACGCGTCAAGTAAGGAATGGCCGGATTGGGTGGGTGCTGACACGTAGCGCTATGGAAAACCATTGGATTCTTATTTATTTTGAACAAAATGGAGAATTTAGGCATGGCATGCTCATCTAGGATATCTTAGGATGTTTCCCTGTTAATAACTCCACCTGCCACCATTGGATTCTATGCTAACGAGGTGTGCAAACATGAGTTATGTTGGAAAACTTATTCAAATTCTTCATGTAGATTGATTTCTAGTACCGTTTGGCTTGGTATAGTGGATAGCAAGTTTGTCTCCTGCCACAGCGGCTGGGGATCGATTCCCCATAGTGCCCTGAATGGTTTTAACTGGAAATGTATGGAGAGGTTGACGTTGTATACTTCTCTCATTTATTACCATGTCCAGACCAAAGGCTTCTTGAAGATGAAGAAAAGGTCTCAGAGTGTGGTTAAACCCCGATAACGGAACGGGGTTATGATAAAAAAAGCACGCTATTGGGCCTAAAACATGAGATAAGCCACAATAAGCCTAAAATCATGGATATGCTAAACCATACATTCATGAAAAGAATCCATTACTGCTATGTAATTTAGTCCCAATCTTAATGGTAGTGTATAGTGGGAACTAAATGCACATTACAACTACCTCCAAATTGTCATCATTCCACAAATGTAAAAAAAAAGTTCTTTTAATTTGATAGCCACTGAAAGGGTCAACAAGAGCTCTTGGGTTTAATGAAGGGATCCTAATCAACCTGCAAAGAAGCCATTTCAATTCCTTGTTACTGGTGCTCTGTTTCTTCCTGTGAAAGTCCTTTGCCTTCCCTTACTGAACAAGCTCGAAGTCAGACCATATAAATTCACGAATTATACTTGGCTGACAATCGTTTCTATCAAAGTTAAACTCAAAAGCATTATCAGTACGTTTAACAAGGAAAGAATCATTCCCCTGGTAATGAAAACACGACAGACTAAACATATTCATTCTTTGTGGAGAATTTCTCCACAGAAAAATAAAATTGGAATTCCCTGTGACAGCATTGATTTCCTTTTTGAATTGGTGCAAGACTGCTTCAGTGCAAAAAACAGCCACATTGTCACATTATTCAAGGTTATGGTGGTCAAGACTTTTCACCCTGTTCTGTAATTGAGGTAGGTTTAATCAGGAGGACTCTTTTAAATCACAAACAGTTTTTTTCTTTATTTGGGAGGAACGATGTTTGTCTTTCTTCTAAGTCATGACAGTTTTGATGATCAAAAGGATTTTCAATATAAAACTTTGAAAACAAAGTACTTGATTTTGGGGTAACAATTGAAAGGATAAGGGCAATGGTATTTCTTAATAGCTTTTGACAATGTCCCCATCTTACATCTCCATCATCCATTAACTGGATCTAATTGTTTTCAAATACAGTTATTTAACATCTACCTTGTCTATACCTTGAAATTTTTCCGTAAACCTAGAGCAGTTCTTGAATTATGTTTAATCAGTGATTCAAGCATTTGTTAGATAAAGTAATATTAGAGATTAGACATTTCCTTACAAATAATAATGTGAGCAGTTTAGGTAATATCTGTCACCTTGAGCCAAGTGACGTATTATATTCTCTTATATACATTGAGTGGAATGTTCACATTCAGTGAGATTGGTGGAATTTTTAACACATTAATGTTTGATACAAATCTGTGTCATGCATAATATCAACCCTGTTGCAGGATTTAGCTTTGAAACCAACTTAAATTTATTCTATGGTGTTGCAGTACCGTTTGGTCGGCCTAAGCTCGTGAGCTATTTTTAGGATAACAAAGAGGCTTAGTGTCAATATAGATTGATCTGCTTTGCCAAAGACCGGGAGGTTAAGCTGCTACCAATATGTCACCCCAACCATCAATCCAAAGACTCCCTTTTGCTCTTGTTAACTTAATACCTACCAGAGCTAAATGTGATAGTTGAGATTATTTTGGGAGAGTGATGTTAGTTCTTGCTGCCCAGTAAAGTGTCAATATACTTATGCTAGAAAAGATTGGCTCTCTTTCTTCCAGCTAATAGACTTGGATGAGAAGCTTTCATCATATATATGTCCCTGTAATGAAGCAAATCACTTTACACATACTACTTGGTGCCTTATATTCACTTTATAAATGCACTAAGTGAATGGACTGAGATATCTTTCATTCACCATTGCATAATTGATATAGATAAGTATAGACAGCCTTTGAATTTATTCTACTTTAATTCTGTATAAAGAGAAATACTGAGTAAATATCTTTTTGTTTGTTATTTCTCTGAAGATGTATAAATTCAATGACATAAAAGAGGCAGGTTTCTGAGCTTTTTAGGTTCAGAACTATTTCTTACATTTTCCTTTGTTCATAGCCATAGCTTATGTGACTGGTAAACAAGCTGAAACCGGAAACTATGTTATCATTAATGAACCCAACCATCAGTCTAAAAATTAACACATACACAGCATCTCTTCCAATTATCCAAATGAGGCCAATTACCAAAGTATCTAAAGGACACAAGAAATGACATTCTGAATGAACAGTAACATTATCTGACCTATCTGATAAGGTTTCAGGCAGACCAGTAGAAAGCAATACTTGTAATGATAATGCAATGTAGAGCAATTGTCAATGTACACAATGCACTCCACAAGTTGGAAAATGGCCGTTACAAATGACCATAATCACAGAGAAAGAGAGTAAATTCAAGCGGCCTCCCATGAAAGTATGGGCTATGTGAACATGCAGACTCAATCTGAAAAAGATTGACTTTTACGCCCCAACCATTGGACCTTTCATCCATCATTCTGGAGCTACTGTTTTTACATTGGTGCATCAGGATGGTATATAAATAAAATGCATTAGTAGGATAGAGTTAAAGCATTTTCTCACCTTTAAAGTTCTGAATAGGACAGTTCTCAAGATAGATGACCCTATATTGTGTGGTCTTACAAATGGTTACATTAATTTGTTAAAATATGTCATGATGAGCAATATTCAAATATTGGTTCGAAAACAGTTAATATTGAACACTAAATTTCCCATGGAGAAATACCTTTATATCAGATAATTAAATGGTTGTGAACAGTACATTGTTCAGAATTATTATCAGGAGGAATGTATGAGGCATGTTAGAGCTAGGGCAGAGGTAGAGGGGGACAGATGGGATGGTGTAACGCTATAAAGTTGAATGGGAGAATACAACTTGCCAGTGACATTTTTATTGACACGCACCACCTTATAAGTGAATTTCTATTACTAGGGAGATAGATGATCAGTCGACTTTCTCACACCCATTGGTCAAATCATTTGCTGTGAAATATCACCTATTGTGGTATCATTGCCCCTTGTAGAATATGTGCAAATTAGCTTGAATGGCATTTGTATAATGTGTTGGGGAAATGGATTGCAAAGAACTCTGAAGGTGTGAGCCAATAATGATGGTAACTTTGAAATGTCACAGTGATCCCAGTCTCTGACACTTTCAAAATATATTCCCTCAAGGCCAGCATGCCCCTTTGGTCTGCAACAAATACATCTATAGGAGTTCACTGAAAGTAAGGGGCGGCTGAACACTCTTTGTCTTTCTCTCAGTAACCTCATATATCAAGTCTGTAACCTGCATGAATGGGCCACTTGCAGACAATGTGGAAAACCTCAAAGGTCAAGAAATCATCATGGAATTTATGAAGGCAGTGAGACACCACTGACCTGCACCAACACCAAAATGGCTGCTGTCAGCATATTACATACCCTCATGTATCTATTGACATTTTAGGAATCATCATCTGCATATAAAATATATACCCAATCATTACATGGTGATTTATCTCAATTGAGAAAGTGTCAGTAAAAAGGTATGACAGTGTGCTGTACTTACAGTACCACTGATGGCAATAGTGATTTAATCAAAATATTGATATGGATTGAAGTCAAGTCATGGTTGAAAATATTTGAGCTCAATGACACTTGCACTTTAGGATGCCTGGCTCCCAACACCAGACTCGTATCACCTACACTACTACAGTGTGTGTAATGGATGAGGACTGAGCAGGAGCCTGGATAAAAGACAGTGCGGAAGTTTCAGATACTGATGGTGAGAGATGTTTCAGTTTCATCTTGTATTAAAGGGATCAGTCTCCATTTAATCTCAGGGGCTATGCCATTGTCAAGTCCATTCACTTTTGACTACTTCTTTTTTTTGATCTTCATGATTTCTTTTGGAGTGAGATCTTTCAAACAGCACAACTTTCTTGATATAGAAAGGACCTTGAACAAGACACTGCAAACTTATATAAAAAAGAGAAGTACCATTAAAATATGTATGTAGTGGAGAGCTATTATGCAAAAATAAGACCTTGCCGTGCCTTATGCTGTACTATAGAAAAGTACTAAATTGCTATAGCTGTACGTTTTAGCCGAACCTTCAACCTAGCTTACATGTGGGATGTGCTTCACATAGAAGGCATTGCCATCCACCATCCACATTGGAAGTCTCAGGAATGCATTGCACCTTATTTCAGCAGTCACAGAGCCTTTTCTGTTCATGGAGCATGTGCGCGCCCTCTCACATATAAATCCCGCTACATAAGAAAGCCATCCCAGTGCCAATGTCAACTAGGTGTTGCTCACTAGGGGATGTTTAATACTATAACCCTTGAAGTGCTGCTGATGCATTAATGCAACGGATCGTCACCAACGGCCATGATGCACTCCAGTATTAGCGCCCTTTAAAGGAATAAACATATAACCTCCTCAAATGCCCACCTCACACTGGCTTATATGGTTCAAAGGTGAGTGCCCTTGCTTCCCATTAAGTGTAATGCTACCTGTGAGTTATGTCACTATGTCCTGGTCACGGGCGTGGACTGGTTACCAGATTTAGTCTGTGTAGGTGTTATCCATAAGCTATAGAAGGGTGAGAAACTAAAGGGAACAGTGCTGCCCTCTGGTGCTTTTTTTTTGCTATGCACAGACCTTGATTACAGAGGTGAGTGGTTACTTTGGCAAAGTCACCACTTACCTCTGTAATCAAGGTCTGTGCATAGCAAAAAAAGGCACCAGAGGGCAGCACTGTTCCCTTTAGTTTCTCACCCTTCTATAGCTTATGGATAACACCTACACAGACTAAATCTGGTAACCAGTCCATGCCCATGGTCCTGGTAATTCACCTTCATTTAGAACTGAAGTAGGCATGCATTGCATCTGCAAGATCACTAGATGTGGACGATTCTTCAAAACCTATATTGGTTCCTATATTTTGCTCATGGTGCCCATACTATCAGTTGCCACTTGGAAAGGAAATCACAATGGACAACTTTCTGCTTTTTTTGTCTTTATTTATTTTCATTCCATCAAACTAACTACCCCTTGTAAAAGTCCAAACCTTTTCATTAAGTCTTTTCAGATGGCTTTGAACTTCGTATAGAGCAAATTAGTTTGACTACCTCATGCATGATAAGGTTGGCAGGTGATGGAAGATAGAGCTTTGAAAGGTGAAAGTGTTTGCAAAGAAAAAAATTATGCTTCAGATTTTTAACAAACTGACTGATTTTACTGCCACACTAATAGTTCAGAAATTGGCAAAGAAATTAGCAGTGGAAAGGTGAATCATTTTTTTAGTTCCAGATTTCAAACTCGTATTAGATTTAAATTCAGCCAAAAATCTGCCTGATAAGAGGTCCCATCTATACACATTTAAAGCAGATCCATAAAATGTACACATATTAGATGGCTACACTGAAAGGTACTTTACTGAGTTACAGGTGTCACACATGTCAACACTGAGAGATGATAAAAGTAATGAAACTATAACCTCTTTTGCAGCCATGAGGTATCCTTTATCCATGCCCACATATGATGGATAAGGAAGCTATTCAATCATTTATATACAATATGTGGTGTCCTGCTTTCAGACAGGTAAGATTAGGTTACTATAGTTCAAGCTAATGTTACCATAGAAACATTCATGTCAACCTCAAACTGCTTCACATTGTTTTTTGTAAGTTATGAGCAGGAACGATGTTTTAAAAACACACCAAAAAAGCACAGGATAATACAGCAATAATGTCAGAAAGACTTTTGAGAATTAAATTAATTTTCAACTGTTCTAGTGCTATCCGTGGGTTCCTGGTGGCCATAGGGCCAGTGGCATAAGCATCTCTTCATGAAGGCTCTGAGGATGTACAGTGCAAATCAGGACAACTGCAAAAGGACATCATTGCATCTGTAGGGGACCAGAAATCCCCGTACCTGGTAGATTGACCCCCAGGGTCCAGTTACCTGGTAATCACTGCTCCCCTAGTGTGTATCATACCGATCCAGGTGTAGTTGGAAGGTGGAAATATCAGGCAAGGGATTGTGGTGTAATGGTTAGCATGCTGGAATGTCATGCCAGAGATCCAGGTTCAAGTCCTGGTGGTGCTAGATATTTTCACCGTCCTCTACACATCATAACTTCCTGCCAGTTGAATCCACTGATGCACCATTATGGGATCAGTGGGCGGTGGGCTCAAGGACCATTTCTGGTTGGCATACTTGATTTTTTATTAAGTCTTGTCCAGGATGCAGGGTCCACCATGGTTGCAGTACTGTGAATAGTGACCAACTTCACCAGCTGTGTCACACATGTGTGCACATGGCATGTGACTATGCATCAGAAATTGGTGACGATTGGTGACAACAGGTGTAACTAGGGTGAAAATTTGAGCTGGTATCCTAGGTGAGTTATTGAATTGGTGGACAATATTGATGATTTATCAGCATCCCTCAGGGTGAGTACATCTTTAATTAGGGGTAGGATTTTTTGATTAAGAAGGTCCTTTAAACGCTGGGTAGCCTCAAGGTGGGGGAAGTGGTTGCTATGGTTACAACAGAAACATTGGCTGGCGGTTATTTTTCAAAATGTCGCCACAGTGTTTTTTTGAGTGAGCATAGGCATGGCTTGGCATACTATAAAAGGCTGCATTTTTTTATTTCTACTCGACCTGAGTTAGAGCACTGAAGGATAGATGGTGATTTGTTGGTAATACAGGAACTGTGAGATATGTGTTTGAAAATAACATGTGATGGACAACTTCTGGTATGTCTAAAAAAATAGAGACAATACACACATGTGGGACAGTGAGGTGATAGCAGGGCCAGTGGCAGGTCACAGCTTATAAATGCACCAACTTCACACATATCCATATCCATGTGATCCATCTCAATGTAAATGTGAGTGAGATTTTGACATGATTTTACAAGTGGGTAGTGCCTGTACCAGTGTGTACCCTGTAGACGTTGGTGGTGTCAAAGGGGGACTAAGAAATGCCTCTGTTCTATTATAAATAGAGTAGGTGTTTTCACCCACAGTCCTATGGGTATGGGTACAGTGATGTGAAGTTTGTTTTCTCTTTTTTCTTTTTGTACATAACAAAATCTTGTGTGTAAAAGTGAAAACTTTTGTAAAGATTTCCATGATATTTTGACAAATTTTGTAAAATCTTCCAAGAAGTATTGCAACATTTTAGTGAAATGTTCCATTTCTTTCATTTTGTGAAAAAGAAAATGCATAGATGAAAATCATTTTTCAACAAGGATTTAATGTTGTACATGGCAAATAATCTCCTGTGTAAAAATGAAAATTTTAGTAGCATTTTACAAAAAGATTTTTTTTTGAAAAAACTTAAGGTTAAAGGTGAGTTTTAACACATATTCTGTGTTGTACATAGTGAAATTTTGTGAGTAAATTTGTATAAACCAAAAGGTTTCAAGTCATTTTTTCACATGTGTGTGTGTATTTTAGAAAAAAGCACTCATGCTTGAGTGTGTCTTTTTTCCTTCTCCATGTTGTCGCTATTAATAGGGGGGTGTCAGTCATTGCATGCGTCATTACTGGAGTGGCGCTCATCCCATTACCCTACCCTATATAAATTGTTGTTATTTATCCATGCTCCAGTGAGCAGCAATCAGTGTGCGGCATTGGTGGTAGTGGTGGTGGTAGGGTAGAAAATGTTATGATAAGGGTAGGCATGCTATGGTAGAGTACAGCATGTAACAGATTAATTGAAACATGTTGATAGGGTCATTTATTTTTGTAACGTTACGGTGGGATAATGTTATAGTGTAGGGGGACACAAAAGACTTGGTGGTTACTGGATAGAATAGAATAGGTTTAATTGTGCCATCTACTAACAGAGAATGTATGTATACAGGTTTATAAGTGTTGTGCATGATGGAGCGAATGAAATCTTTTTGAAAAAATTGGAGAGGCTACAATTAAGAGGTTTAAAAATTTGTTTCCGTGGCAAAATTATGACTGAAGATGATATGTATAAAACTGCTGATGTTTGTAAGTTAAATAGGAGAAGACAACAACTAACATTGTCATATATGTTTAAGTTGTAAACACGCCCTGAAATGATAGATGATGCTCCAAGGCGCGAGGGGTTGAGGTCGGAGGACCAAATTCGCTTCAGAGTTCTTAGAGCCAGAAATGGTGGATATTTGAACTCCCCACTGAGCAGAGGTACAACGCTGTGGAATTGTCTTAGTGCCTGGCATCAGCATAGCCCAAATAAATTCGTTTTTAAGCAAGAATAGCTAAAATTGCTGATTTGACCAAAACCGCAACACCACCAGAAGGTGCTACATATGAAATGTAAAGTCGATTATAGCCTAAACAAGTGTCTAACTTTTTGACCTATTCATGGTGTAGTCGATGTGGGGATGGGTTGTAATGACCTCACCTGCACTTCACTTCATTGTGTCTGGGTCAAATGTCAGCCAGGAAACGGGGATGGGTTGTAGTGACCTCACTTTGTTGTCCTGGACTGCTAGACTATTTAAGAAGGTGTGGGGGATGGGTTGTAATGACTTAACCTACTGCCTTCTTAATGCAACTGCTATATCTGATATAATTGTAGCTGGATGCATTGGAGTATTCTTTCGCGTTATGAGCTTGCTGCTGCATATAGATGGGTGTTACATACATACATAAAATTGATATAATCAAATGTACTTCGTTAAATCAGTAAAAAACAGACAGGTTGTCTCTTTGGATATATTAATGTTAGTTTCAGTATTTTGTGAGTTTGTTTTTTTTTGTTTTGTTTTTTTCTAAATCTTAAATCTTTAAGTTCCCCTTGTCTCTTTATCAAGCCCAATTATTAAAATTGTGATTGTGAATTTCAAGTGTGCACATTATGAATCTGCTTTCATGGTATTTTTCTCAACATGGATCAATTTCTTCTTGTACATTCTTCTTTCCTTTTGTATATAGTGCTTTTTATGTTACCCTTATATTTATTGTTTTCTCATCCCTCATCATCTTACATAAATCATTAATATCATTAACTATGTGTTGAAAACTGAGAACCTTGTGAACCTAAGGATATCACCTTTATTGTCAGATTTTATCACTCATGTATAATTTGTGACTTGGCAATAAAAACTTTCAAACCTAAAAAAAGGTAGAAAGTAAAGTAGGGTAGGGTAAGGTAGGCTATGGGGTGGGGGCACCCCTGAACTAATAAGACGGAAGGGGGAACACACACCATACGTGTGTGTAAGACACACGCACACCCTACTTACCCCCTACCTACCCCTAACTAATTTATTTACCTACCTACCTTCCTACCTACCCACCACCCTGTCATTAAAATAAATGTGCCCCACCTACAGCGCCACGAAAGTTTATTGCTACTGCAGACTTCCATAGCAACCAAACTTGTTTTGCATAAATTAGCATAAATTATCTCTGAGCCAATCAGAGCTCAAGAAAGTAGGTCACATGCCCATTTATGGACGATTCCGGTCTCAAAACTAGGTCACTTCTGGTTCATAAGTAGGTCAAATCGATTTCAGTAGCTGTTCCTATGCGCTGAGTTTGCCCCTATATATATACTACTTCTGAGCGCTGCTTTATTGAGAGCTGAATCAAATGTCAATGGGCCTGCAGCCCCTGCCTTTCAATAGTAGGTCAGGTCTTTCTGTAAGGAGATACATCCATTTTGTTATAGACCATTTTTCCTCACAGTCTACACACACAGTCAATATTGAAAAAGCACACAAAAAAAAAACAGGTGGTTAGGACAATGGGTATCTAGGAGTGAAAAGAGAATAAACCTGATGAAAAATATTTGTCTCCTGTTAGATTACCTTTCAGTTAATTTATTTTTCATTTTGAAGACAACAATGAGGCAATAAACATGAGGAATCTGATATACATGGAGGGAGGACTAAGTGGCTTTCCTTCGATTGTCTGAATTGTTATCATATAGGTTAGATAATGTATTTCCTGTGTCATATGACTAGTCCTATACTCTGCAATAAGAATTCAAGAAAAATAAAATTAAAGGCTCTCTGAACTGATGTAAGCTTAGTTTGTGCATTTATTCATTGATTATAAGAGACCAGGTAGTATATGTAAAATCATTTAACTTCTTCATCGGGACAAATTTTATTGACATTCGGTGCACCTCACAAAGGGGAGCTCCACATCTAAAGGAATCAATGTTTTGTGTCTGTTATTTGGATGGAAGAGGTGCCATAAAATCGGTCCATACCCTCTATCAGTCATAAGGCTGGTGGCCACTGCACTGCACAGCAATAATTAAATGTCTAGATATGGCTTCAGAAAACTCAGGTTTAATTAAAGGCCATGACTTGTGTGTCTGGTGTTTAAACAAGTACCCTAAAGCGGGGCTACTTTGCATTCCTGGGGCTACTTTGCGGTTGGCCCAAAAAAGTGTTGTTTTGACTTAGTGGAGACAGTAAAGCATGTTTTTGGATTATCAAATCTATCAATATCAAAGATTAACTCAATTAGACTTCATTACAGCCTTTTTTTGTTTTTCCAAGTCAAAACATGCACCCCTAGAGGGGGTCATTTTGAAATGCAAATTTTTTCCATATTTTTTTCATAGTGTCGAATTGTGTTGCCATGGAGACCAAGATTTAGGTGTCACCACATGTACCCCCATCTGAAACATTAACAACACACTGACATACCACATGCCTAATGGGATGAATCAACTCTCCCAATTAATTGAGAAAATTAACATTCAGTGAACCTTAGTCATTGTCCATGCGAAAATGGGGCTACTTTGGCTCTAAAAGTCTATGGAAAATGGGGCTACTTTAGCAGAAATTCACTGTTGTGTTTGTGCCAATTTAATGAAAAATGTGCGCAATTGGTTCATAATAAAGCCAGAGTCAAGTTCTGCATAAAATATATATCAAAGTGTGTATAAATCAAATAAAAGGATGTATTTTGGCCCTTCTACTTGAAGGTTATGTTACCATACATCAATGAGTCAAAGTGTAAAAGACAGCCAAACTGCATGTACAAATTATGGCTATGGCGCTATAGATCTGTCCCAGTGAGATGGAAACACAATTTAGCTGTTTATATAAAAGGAATAATTTCCAAATGGCAGTAAAATTATATAGTTGGGTGTCTAATTTGAAACATTAATTATTGAAAAAAAATTATATGAAAGAAAAATATAGGGGAAAATGGAGTCAAATACAAAAGAAAGGACATTCTATAAAAAGTAGCCAAAGTAGCCCCGAATAGAAGGGCTACTTTGAAGACCACTTAATGCCAAAAAAGTCACAGACCCATAGCCATTATAGGAGAGAATTAGATTTTGGTAAAAAATAACCTTACATACAGTAATCAGTAAAAAATTGTCTTGAATGAGCCAAAGTAGCCCTGCTTTACGGCACCATGGATGTGGTCGATTCCTTTTATATCATGAGAAAGCTTGGCTAGAGTCTGTTGACCATCACAAGCAGGCTGGTCCCTACTTATTTCAGACTTGGCCAACATTACTCAGGTTAGGTCCCGAGCACTGTTTTATTGAGAGCTGGAGGCTGTAAATCCCAGGGCAGCCGATCCTGTAAAGGATACATCCATTTTAAGATAGACCCTTGTCCTATGCAGTCTACAGTAATAGTGGCTTAACCTCTGGGTTTAAGCAAAGCAAATCAATCTAAGCCTCAGTTATATCCTAAATATAGCACATTCACTCATGCCTAACAAATATGACACCATAGAATAAATTGATACTAGGCTTGTTTCAAACCTAGTTCCTGTGACAGGAACTGCATTATGCAGGACACAAATTATCATACCCTGAAAGGTTAAACATTCAACTAATATCATTGAATGTTCTCCCTTACAATACATATATAGCCTGAGAGAAGATAGTCATTCATGAACAGTTCACTGATATCGAGATGACTGATATCTATAGATACTATTACTTTATCACTCAATTGCTTCAAACACTGCACCGTCCCCTCAACCACATAGATATACAGTAGACTGCTTTTTAGTCTCCAATACAGATGTTGTTGTAGTATATATGAAGCTTCATACTAGAAGGTATTCTTGTGTAGGTACGGGTGGTTGTACTGCGTGCCTACAGGGGTATCTATAGCCCATTTACAATTGCTGCTGAGACTGGTTAAACAAGAGTCCAATCACTGCTGTGATGTATATTGATAAGTGTCAAGGCATAGATAAGGTGGATGTCAAATTACTGTGAAAACAATACAAGGTTTTGAAACAGGCCCCTGCTTACATTTTTATTTGTAGGAAAATATTAAATCTGTAATATCACTTTATTTAACAATTGTTTCAAACACTGGTTAAACAAGCGTCCAATCACTACTGTGATGTATATTGATAAGTGTCAAGGCATAGATAAGGTGGACGGCAAATTACTGGTTAAACAAGAGTCCAAGTACTGCTGTGATGTATATATAGATATATATCGAGTCTTATAAAGAGGTGGATGTCAAATCAAAAAACAATGAGATACAGATAAACGGATGGTCGACATGTAAGTTGAGGACTTGGAAAGGTGATGATTTGAAGCAGACACAAGTAGAGATTGTCAAAAGCTATGGAAGTGAGTGAGTGAGTGAGTAATAGATGTTTAACGCCATTTCGACATCTAAGGTCATATTCATGGCGAGAACGACATTACACAATTTCACAGAGGAATGTGAGTGCTCGTGCATATGTGCACCACACACATCCTGAAGGGATAGGAAAGAAGAGATATAGACCCTTTTAAGTGGGCTAGGGAAGCCCGCTATCGAAGTGCTATTCTTTCATTTGGTTCCTGAAAATATATGGACTTGCCTTATTTTGAACATTGAACATAAGGTGAACCTGTTTTTGTCATCAAGACCTTGATACATTGGAGGAAGGACTAAGACAGATTATTGTTTTGTGTAATACTAACAAAAGATATTATTTCTCATAGAAGAATGACTTTGTCATTGATTTTGTGTGTGATTCAAAGCAATTTAATTAATTAAGCTAACCTCATTTACACCACAGAGCAAAAAGAATTGACCGGCATAACCTCAAATAATGTTACCTGGTTTTGAAAATCAGTCAGTTTTGCACAGATTAAAAAAAGGAAATCAATGAGGGTATTGCGGAGTTCTATTTCTGGGTGAATGGTTATAACTACCCTGCCTGATTGGGGATCAAACACTGCTGGTCTGGGGTGGTACATTGTAACAGCGTCTGCATTGTGCATTGGTCACAATGTAATATTGGTCTGATATTATTCTATCGGGTGGCAGACTAATGCTTTTATATATATAATTTCAACAGGTAAAGAATTTAAGTGGAAAAATTATGATTTTTGTGTACTCCAGCCATGGTATTTTTTTTGTATAGGAAAGAGTGTGATAATAGTTAGTTGAAAGGTCAGTAGAAGAATAGTTGGAATGACTAGAAATATCCTTGAATATACAGTTGTAATAATATAAGGGTGTCTAAATATGTTTAACAAAATGTAATACAATGTATTTGTTTGCATTTAAAGTAAATTCCTATTGTTAAAAGATGAATTATGATTTATGGTACATAGAATTACGAATTTCCACTTCAAATTATGACTTTTGACCTCAAAATTACAATTTTTGGGAAAGGCAACTTGGCACCTCTAATACTGCCATTGGAATTATGGATTGCTAGAGTAATAGATGGGAGACCAATTGAGGTCAATCAAAAACCCAATTGTAACATTCGTAACAATCTTGGACCATCAACCGCAGTAGGGAAGTTCATATTTATTTCTAGTATTGCGACCAAACCAATGGCAATTCACTGGGCACACATTGAATCAACATTGAGATAATCTTTATGACATTTATTCAATTTAATGTGTCCCTTTATATACTATATAGTTTATATTTCACAATAGAGCAAACCTTTGTTGTTAATTTATAAATTACTTTAAGGCATCGACCTTCCTGAAAATAATTTAAAGATTGTCCTAAAATAACATTCATAGACAACTAGATAATAACACCTAGCAATCCCTCCTGGTGAGAGGAAATCAGTATTTCACTGTGTTATCACCCCTTTAAATACTGTCTTCCCAGTTGGCAGTAAATGATATTCACGCTCTGGAAATGATAATTCCAAAATAGTATTGCAAGCACAATGTTATTTCTGAAATAGGATGCAACCAATCACAACAATACTGAGTTTACACGTCTTATCCTGTTAGGACTGATTAAAGTTATTAGTCAATGAGGGGAACTACTGATGGATTTAACCTGGACTTGGCATGTTTTTGCAGTTAGTTCCTAAAAGAAAACAGCATTGTGGTTAAGCACCCCTGAGGGAACATCATGGGAGACAGGACAGGTGGTACACATTTCACAAATTAACATCTAAAAGTTTCAGTAATACACATAATCATCCGTGATCAGATGGTTGCACACAGTTCGGAGTCAAATCTAAGATGTAAAGATCAAATGGAAACCTCATTTTGCATCTAATTAATCAAATAGAAGCACAGTAGTGTGAGGACTTTGCCATCAAAGTAAACAATTCATACTTCAAAGAACAGCACAAGAGCGTCACCTGCACATTGCTTATTCTCTGGGATTATTCCTATGTTTAATTGGATGTCTTTCACAATATTATCCAACAAAAACGACCAGCCATCAAAATTCACTCCATAGCAAAACCTGGATTCATTCAAGGGAATGTCAAAGAGATTTGTTAACTACTGGTCTAGTTTAGATTTCATCGCAACATTGAACAGCATTTGGTACAAACAATAACCCTCACCTCCTGCTTATTACTGATTAATCTAATTCTATCTTTCTTTAAACTTAACTGAATTAAACAATAACCCTACTCTAGTAAACATGATGGTATATGAAAAACTTCTATCAAATTTTATACTTACTCTAAAGGTGGAATATGATAAATGAAAATCCAAAAGAAGACTATCATAAAACAGAACCTGCTCCAACCAGAGAAGCCGCGTGTCCAGTGGGCCTACTTTAAGTGACAGGTAACTGCCTTGTTACTGTCTACCAATGATGTGTGAGTGGAGATGTTAAAGAATTCAGTTCTAAGGTTCCAGTCCCCAGTGGTCCTAGAAATCATGTGGAAAGCAAAGGGACATTGAGAAGCCTGCAGATGATCTATATGACATAATGTCACCTCAGTGAGACACTCATAAACATTGTACCATAATAGGTCACACGTAAGCCCCACCTGAAGTATAGGACACTCTGTGTTGAATGAGATGATATATGTTACAGCCAAGGTTTCATTCTAAACAATCTATTCTAATATTGCACAGTATTACAATAATACCCCCACTTTTAAGGACAGCCCTATCATGTGCACTAGAGGTCCCATACCTTATATAAATATAATGTATAATGAATAGACTTAAACTCATGCCTTTCAGGGGCTTGATAAAGCACTCCGCGAATCATTACACATTGCATTTATAGCATGTTTTCCACTATTAATTATATTTATTTACCTTTAAAATTGATAGAATCCAATGATTTCTGTTGCGACTCGATGAGAAAGCCCTCCGCCATCTTAGTTTCATGTTGATCCAAGCAGATGTTTAGTTCTATCACTATACACCAGGCCACGCCACTTTCACAGGCATCAACTTACTCGAAGTGGGCACGTACCGAAGGGGTAGTAGTAGCATTGGTTTAAGGCATATGTTATGGCTCCACTTCTATTAAATTATTGCCCATGGCGAGTTCATAGGCTACACACCAGATGGCATGAGAAGTCATGTTGACAAGTTTATATGCAATGTTTATGATTTATTTCTATTAAATTCAGCCATAATATCAAGTAATCTACCGACAGTGAATTTTGATTTTATGCCATCCTAATTGTAAGATATTGCATAATAAAAAGATAATTAAGTTTAACAGCCTCTTTGATTCAGCTTGATGTTGCCCCTTGTTGTGGCTCTCACCATGGCCATAACATTACCCTTTGTGGCTTTCACTATGGGGATAACATGCCTTTAGCCATCTTGTGGTTGATTGTAGCATAAAGAGAAGTTATCACGGTGAATATTCAGCAGATTCTATAGACCAGACAGGCAAAGTACTTCGATGCTTGAATGGGGGTGTATTTGGGGAACATGGTAAGGTTTCCCGCCGAGAAGCCCGTGGGTGAACCACATAACAAATTGATGAAACAGCACTGTAATATTATACAAAAAAAACCCAAAAAAAAACGGTTAGCAATGTGTATCTTCTGAGGGAATTCACAGTTTATGACCTAACAATGTGGCCTTCAAATGATAATGAATAACTTTATGAATCTTGGCCTTTCAAATCATGTTGGCGTGGCTGTATCTGCAGTGGTATATGTTTGAATTTGATATCTCAATTAGCAGTGATAACTTTGAGATGAAGTTAGAAATAACCATATCATGGATGTTTAGCATTAGGTGTGATATTCATGATCATATTCAGGCCAGTAGCTATGAATCAGAGTCACAATGACCTTGATCAAGAATCATAGATAAGCAATTGTGTAACTTTCTGTCAGAAACATAGGAAAGGTAAGTAATCTTGTCTTTTTGCTTAATCTAAAATACATTCAGAATCAACTGTCTTTTACAGTGAAAATAAGATGTTATCATAATCATGATGATATTCTAAACATTGGATAGATTCAAGGTATTATAATTCTGCCTAATAAGTAAGCAATATTAAGATGTCTCTTCAGTTATGCCAGACACAAACATGCCGACCTTGAGGAATTGACAATTGCAATGCAAAAAAGTCCACAATTATTAATAACTGTCGAGACATTTCAATGAGATACAATTTGAAGTTTGCTGTAGACTCATATCTCACATTCCGGATTCATTTTCACCAATCAATGATTACAGGTAGGTGTCAAATACTCTTGTAAGGTATCGATACTTTTTAAAAAAATGTCGTCAAAATAACAAGGCACAATGACTTTTGTTTCCCGAAATAATCAGACATCCTTACAAATAAGTTCGCCGGAAACAAAACAAAAACAACACTCCCATTGATCATTGCAAATCATTGGTGATAAGAAATGTTTATGCCACCCAGAGAATAACTTCCAAACTTTTATTGATTTCATCTGTGTTAAAGAAAAACTGATATCCATAACAGAGTTCACCTCAGTGACTTCATAAAGAGAGAGGCATTGACCAATGTGATATGGAAACATTCTTCATGAAATTTGATTGGTTTCAATCTGGATGTCCAGCTTTATTACAAAGAATAATTCCAAAATGATGACCAATGAAGGCATATTTGGCAATGTTGCTGTTCTGGTAATTAGTTGATGATGGTAAAGTTAAGTTAAAACCTGAAATCTGGGCAATATGCAGATAACTGTTATTACATATTAATGTTACTAGCTTCATTATATTTTATTTTCAACAAAATGTACACACTTTCTTTTCCTTTTATATGAGTTGGCATATGATTCCACAGTGTTTAAGTACCTCAGCAAAGTCTGAAAGTATTTCACAAATGCCCAAAGTCCCTACTTAAGAAAGGTGCAAGTTCCTGTGGTTGTGGCCCTATGTTACTGTAGGGGTATGGTATTTACACTTTACGTTCATGTACCCGTGAGACTCGGGTGTAGTGGGGGAATCCGGATGGCAGGTGGCAGCACCTGCCTCTGGGTTCGTATCCATTACACCAGGGGGCCTACCACTCGTCCGCCACACGTCACGTGGCCGGTCTGAGTTTCGCGGGCTTTTCCCCTATATAAGGCTGGTCCTAGCCCATGTTCTTCAGTAGTGGTTTACCCACTGCTCAACCAGGTCGTTACCCGAAAGGGTAACCGAATGCCCTAGTAGCATGTAGTCCTCTGAGGCTGTGATCGTATGTAACACAAGCTATGAAATAAAAGCTCGGTTGCCTACCCGGAAACTTTTCTCTCTCTTCGTTATGATTTAATCTAACTTAACGAGACGAACCACTACACTGGTGCCGTGACCAGTTGGTCTTCGGGTAATCGCAGTCAGAAATGACTGAGCTGAGCCCAGTTAGGGGAAATGGCCCAAATCATGAGCTAAACTCCCAGATGGAGGATGGTGAAATCAAGTCACCACCCCAAGGTACAGAGTGGAGAGATCCACTGGAACACTACCCTGATGGGTTAGAGGATGTAAGAAAAAACTTACATGATGAACTGGATGAATTTGGAGACTCCTTATTCATGCCAGGAGGTACTTCGAAACCTGCACCAATGCATAAAAGTATTGCTCAATTTGGTAAACTACCATTTGAAGTACCAAAGCCTAGTAAAGGTATGTTTGAAACTCCATATAGTTCTCGAATTAAACACCAGAAATGTGGATTCGAAAGGAACAAAATGGACGAGCTTGAAGACATGAGAGCTGAATACGAAAAGATTGAGAAGGATCTTATTACACTGACCGGAACCCGAGACAAGATTCTGACTGAAAACAAACAGTTGATATCGGAACGTCTTGATTACGATCAAAGTTGTAGACGCCAACAACAATTGTTATTGGATCAGATGGAGAAAGAAAAACAAGATTTTCAACTCCAGCACGAACAGTATCGTGATGCACTATACACGGCGGATCTGGAATACAGAGCCTCGTGTGATGAGTTGAATAGAACTAAACAAGAGTTAAATTCAACTCAATCGGCCTATGGTAAGTACCAAGAAGAGCTGATGAAAATTGAATCAGCCTTCAAGGATGCTCGGAAAACGTATCAAAAACAAACCGATGAGCATGAAAAACTCAAAGGTCAATGGATATGTGAATCCACAGATTTGGCTGCCAAACAGACAAAAATGATGGATGATTATTCCGAACTGGAAGCTAAAGCTATCCAGATGTCACAGTATCTAGAAGATACTGGTCGTGCAGTAGGCACTCTTGAATCAGACTTCACTGTTTCAGGAATTGCCCTAAACACGACAAGTAAACAGATGAACTCTTTGAGGGGCGATGACGGGGTAACAGAGACAACTGTACCTCGTTATGAAGGAGTAAAGAGTCATCAGGTTAGATTTACGGATAATACCTTCAAACCTCTTGGTTTAGGTACGGGAAATAGTGGGGGTGACTCTGCGAGTGGAGCTAAACAAAGCCACTCGGCAAAAACCTCCACCTTTGACGGCGGATGGCCACAACAGTCACCTTTAGGGGGACCAAATGGCCCGTATGCCCAGTATGGATGGAGTCAGTCCCAAACAGGAGCGAATCCGTCCAAAGGTAACACCCGGAACATGTCCGGAGGAACAACCGGACAATCATCCGGGAATTCCAGTCCAGCTGGAGGGCAATCCGGATGTGACCAAGGATCCGGACCTTCAGGAGATCGTTCCAGAAGCAGACCCTCTGCCGGTGGGACTGGTTCCAATAATGGAAATCAGTCGTATGGAACAGGAGGAAACACTAATCCCAATAGTGGTTTCTTTAGCTTTGGTGGAAACACACAACCCACCAATAATCCAGGGCCAACTCCTCAAACCGGCGGATACACCTTCTCACAGGTGCCTCCATACGGAGCAGGGGGATCAGGGGGTGGAGGAGGACCACCGTCCGGAGGCTTTGGAGGTACTTATGGTACGAATCCTCCAAGGAAAAAGAGACTCAGTCGCCGAGTATCTCTTTCTCCAGGGTTACAAGCGCTGCATGACTCTAATGCAGCGATTGCTAACTTAGGTGTTGATTGTTACAATCAAGGTCTGGACGATACGGAGATCATGGAATGGAGTAAGGGTTTAACCCTTACTGGATCCACGAATCCGGCTCGTAGAGTAGCTAAGATACCTACCCCCTTTAATGCCAAGAACCCTTGGAAGGAGGAGTATCAAGGCTGCGCGGATGTCTTTAACTGCAATGGATGGGGCAAAGCGGAAGCTCTCCCTTATTTAGTATGCTGGTTAAAGGAAGGCGACGGAAAAGGAGCCGTGGAACAATGGAGAGATTCTCAAATAGTAGGACTCTCAGCCCATATGAAATATGATGAACTCATAGAGATTGCTTCATATCTATATGGGAATATAGTTGGAGAAGATCCTTGGCTGACGTTCACTAAAACAACGCAGAAGCCTAAGGAATCTGCCAAAGTGTTCGGCTTAGAATGTCAACGACTGTTGCATAAAGCCAGACCTCAATGGAGACTAGATGATGAATGCTTCCTAGATGAAATGTTTAAACAATTCATTGAAGGATTGCGGAATCAGGAACACAGGACAGTAGCCTGTGAAGCTTGGAAGAATGATGCCTCTCTGACAGATTTGTTCCAGTCCCTAGATCATTATGATCGAAAGGCCCGTATCTTTGCCGGGAAGGTACCTCAACGGATGTCAGCAATGATAATCCCGGAAGGAATACCCAAAACCGATTCATCCGAATCAGGGGAACCTGACGAAGATGAAAACGTTGGGGCCATTGGCCAAGGGAACCCCCGGTATAACCGGAACTGGGGAAAGAAACCGGGTTACGTCAAGGAGAAAATGATTACTTCTAAACCTCCTGTGACTCAACCCGATACCAAACCTATTACCGGTCCGTCTTTATCAGAGGACCTGGTTAACAATTTGGTAAAGAAGATTACTGAAAATCTTAGGAGGCCTAAGCCTAATAGGAGCGTTGTGACATGCTTCCGATGTCAGGAAACTGGGCATTATGCTGCCGAGTGTGAGGCAGATAAGCCAGTTTATAGAAACACTCGTTACCGGAACAATCCGGGTAAGGAGGACTCAGTGAAGAAGGAAAACTGAGAGGGGGTGTCCATGAAGGCAACCGGATTACCCCCCGAATGAGTGATTGCCATGACTGCCAGCCTATCGCCGCTTGCGGTACTGGTGAGAATCCTCTAGCGATTTCGCCCAGCAGTGAAGCTAAGGAGCCTGATCAGTTCCTTACTCATGAGGCTGGGGAGACTGATAGTACACCAGGTGTCAAGAACCGGCAGAAGAACACAGAGGGGAAACCCGATATCAGTCCAGAAGGAGTGGCCAACGAGTTGGCCAGGGTGGGGTGTGCCCAGTTCCCCCCGGGTCATCCTTGTCTCGAGTTTTTGAAGGGATGTGGATTTGACCTCGGCACTAAGACGGAACTTGCTAAGTACGCAAGTAGTTCTACCTGGTGGTACGCAGTTGTATCTGTGAGTGGTAGATCCGCTGAGTTTCTTGTCGATACGGGTGCTAGCCACTCCTGTATTGCTAAGAGATTCTACGATCTTTTGCCTACGAATCATGAAACTTTCACAACGGAAGGAAATGCTCGTACGGCCGACGGTAGCATGATACAAATGTTCGGTAGAACATGTATGAGGTTCAGTCTACAGGAAGATAAGGACTTCATCCTTACTCCTACTGTGGCGAACATCGCGGATGATGGTATACTTGGTCTGGATTTTGCTGCATTATATGGAGCAAGGTTAGATTCCCAGAGGGGAATATTGGAAGTAAGAGACCTGTATCATCTCGAAGTACAATGTGTACTTAGGCAAGTAAGCAGTGTAGCCAGTGTAGCCCAGACTGTTAAGATACCACCGGGCACAGCCTGTGATGTCTTATGTCGAGCGGACAGACAGTTTTCAGGAAAAACTGGAGTTATAGAGCCAGACATGGCCATGTTGTCAAGTATCGGATTGGAATCCGCCGACGTTCTAGTAGCTAACGCTGCTTGGACGGTGGTTCCTATATCCAATACCGGTAATAAGACTGTCTACGTACAGAAGGATACGATCCTCGGGTCGGTTGTCCTGTCTGAATTGGTAGAAGACTGTAAACATGTTTCGGCACCCAGAGCCCCTTCCTCACCCGAAAGGAGCCCGGAACTAGACACTCTAGTAGCCGAAAGCCATGTAGAAAGTGATGAACAACGTGAAGCTCTAACTGACTTGTTATACAAGTACCGTAAAGCTTTTGCAGCACCAAGTGAAAAATTGGGGCGTACCGATAAGGTACTGCATACGATTGACACTGGTGAGAATGAACCTTTTAAGATTCCTTATAGAAGACTCCCACTAGCCAAAAAAAGGGTAGCTGAGGAGGAGATGCTAAAATGCTTGAACAGGATGTAATAATTCCATCAACCAGTCCTTGGTCTAGCCCTGTGTGCATGGTGACTAAGAAAGATGGTACCATCCGTTTCTGCATAGATTACCGGAAATTGAATGGTATGACCAAGAAGAATTCATATCCCTTACCACGGATTGATGAGACTATAGACTCCCTTGGAGGTAAGCAATGGTATTGCTCTCTAGACTTACAATCCGGGTACTGGCAAGTGGGTATGCATCCGAAAGACATGGAGAAGATGGCTTTTTCCAGTCATGTTGGGTTATTCCAATATAATGTGATGCCGTTTGGATTGTGCAATGCACCAGCAACATTTGAAGCCATGGAAACTTTATTAAGTGACCTATTATGGAAGAAATGTCTCGTCTATCTAGATGATGTGATTGTCTTTGGGAAGACATACGAGGAATGATTGGAAAATTTAGGTATGGTTCTGGAAAGGATCATAACTAATGGTTTGAAGCTGAAGCCCAAGAAATGCGATCTTTTTAAAAGATCTATTAATTACTTGGGGCGAATAATCTCGAATGAAGGGATTAAAGCCGATCCGGAGAAACTGGATGCCGTGTCAAATTGGCAGGCACCCACGAATGCGAAAGAAGTCAGATCCTTCCTCGGATTCTGTTCCTACTACCGGGACTTTATCCCAGTATATTCAAGGATTGCCTTTCCTATCCAGAGTTTGTCCCACTGGACACCCGGGATGAGAAAGGAACGATTCCCTTGGGGATCCGAGCAAGAGGAGGCCTTTATGAAAATAAAGGATTTGTTTGCAAGTACACCTGTGTTGAAGTACCCTACGGAGAATGATCATTTCATTCTAGATACGGATGCTAGTAATGAAAGCATAGGAGCCGCCCTTTCTCAGGTCCAGGATGGGGTTGAAGTTCCTATAGCCTTCGCTAGTAACACGTTGAGTAAATCTCAAAGAAACTATTGTACCACTAAACGTGAGTTGTTGGCTGTGGTGGTCTATACGAAGAAGTTCAAGCACTTTTTGTGGGGGAGTGATTTCACTCTACGGACTGATCACTCTTCCCTCAGATGGTTATTGAACTTCAAAGATGCAGAGGGGATGATAGGTCGCTGGTTAGCGCACCTATCCGAATTCGGTCTAAATCACAGCCAGATTGAACACCGAGCCGGGGCAAAGCATTTGAATGCAGATGCTTTGTCTAGAATCCCAGTGAGGAAATGTGCAAATGCTGAGTGCACTGATTGTGGAGCACACAATGCTGTGTTGGCAGGGGTTCGAGTTCCATTCGAAACCCATCCGGAACATGTCTTGAATTGGTCCTTGGAGACCATCCAGCAGTTCCAGGAGTCTGATGCAGTCACATCACGTTTGATTAAGTTCCTTAATCAGGGTATCTGTCCTCCAAGACCCGAGGTGTCATTGGAAAACAGAGAGATGAGACGATTCTTAGCTAGAAGTCCGGGATGGTATTCTGTTTCGATGGAAGAACCATTCTAATAGGAAGAAAACCTTGCAAGTTGTCATACCCAGTGCTATGCGACGAGTTATTATGTATTTCTGTCATGGACATAGAACTAGTGGACACTTTGGAAAGAAATGGTCTCTAGAACGTCTAACCAGACGATACTATTGGCCCGGCATGAGTCTCACCCGATGGGTGGAGACCTGTCCCGAGTGCTGTAAGAACAAACCAGGACCCGGGTTAGGCAAACTGCCATTATCCCAGGAACTGTTTGGTGTAAGGTTTGCTAGAATAGCTGTTGACATTATTAGTGGGATTCCCCCCACTCCTAGTGGCAACACGTGTATGATGGTCGTGTCTGATTATTATACCAAGTACACCCGAGTGTTTCCTCTACCGGATCATAAGGCTGTTACTTGTGCTATGGCCTTTGTAAAAGGGTGGGTGCTGCACCTAGGTGTCCCACTCATGTTACATAGTGACCAAGGCAAGAGAATTTGAGTCTAGTCTGTGGCAAGAGATGTGTAATTGTCTGGCGATCTGCAAGACAAGAACTAATCCCTATAGGCCACAGAGCGATGGACAGGTAGAGAGATTCAATAGGACTTTGATCCAAGTATTGAAGTCTCTAGTAAATGAGCAGATGGATGATTGGGATGAACAATGTGAATTCGTGGTACATGCCTATAATGGCACTGTACATTCGAGCACAAACTGTTCTCCTAATCTCCTCGTTTTTGGAGAGGATTTGATTATGCCAGCAGATTTGGTGTTTGGCGTAATAAGAATGAATCCGGAAACCTCTTGCCAGGTGATGTTTGTAGAATCCCTACGGGATAATTTCAAACAAGCCTATGAGAGGGTTAGAGACGAGTTGCAGAAAACTGCGCGTTGGCAGAAAGTTGGCTATGACACAGGTCTAAAAGCTAGATTTTTTAATCTAGGGGATAGAGTACTGCGTCTACACCAACCTCTAGCCAACCTGAAATTAGCCAGCAATTGGTATCACTAATAACTCAGGTTATTAGTGATTGCACAGTGATTATTATATCACAGCTTGGTAAATGTTACAAGTCAAATGTAGCGAGACTACGCCCATGGAGAGGGAGGGATACCTCCACCGAAATGTATGGTGATGGTCTATTGAAAGTAATGGAACTGAGTCATGTTAAGCAACTCGAAGTGGTACCGACCCGAAAGCGAGGACCCGGGCGGCCACGGAAGGTTGCAGACCCGAAGAGGGTGGTGCCCCCTGTCATAACATCCGGAAAACAGGGGAAGATACAAAAAGTCTCGGCAGGCGCAGGTAAAAATAAGAGGAAAGGTCCTTCTAAGGCTAAGAAGACCTTGGAAAAGGCTCTTATGGATACCAGGTCAATAAAAGAGGCCTCAAAACCTCTTAGACGCAGTCCAAGGTTGCTAAAGACTGCCGTAACCTAGCCTGTTAACACAACGAGTGTCCTGTACTGTGTACTGTTATATGTTGTAACCTAGTTCAATGTATATTTGAGCCGGTCATGAGTTTCTGGAAAAGGTCCTATGACAATGTACCGATGGTTTTGGATGGATAATCCGGTGGATATGCTTATGCTATCCATAAACTGCATAATACCTAGCGAGTTGTCATGGTTGAACCCTGAGTACGGACGCCCGACCGATCAGGTATTGTATTGTTTTTATGTAAGGGCGCGTGACCTAATTAAGGGCACACGGGAAAGTTGTTGACCCATTTTCGAATGGTCACGTGAGGCGCCGGTTTGATCATGCGCAGCGATTCAAGTTCGAGTATCCCGCCATATTGTCTTATTCCTGCGAAGGAAGAAGACGTGGCTGAGGGTGGTTTTACTCTTGTTGGAGTCTGATAGCCTGTGACAGCCATATTCCGAGGTGTGCCCTCGTTAAAAGGCACCCGCCTTTCACTGGGTAAGCAGTACTTACTGCTTATCCAGTGGATTGGGATATTTTATCCCCAAACAGCCACTTCTGTCGATGGCAGAAGAGGCCGTCCGCCTTGGCGGTGGTGCCGGTGCCAGCACCCCGCCGGAGTATGGAAGTGGTTCTCCCCAGAGTCCCACTTATACATACGACGATCAGCAATACGATGCTGATTGTGATCAGATGGATCAACAAATGAATGTTGATCAGTACTATTCTGGAGTAGACGATAGCGACGTAGAATCGTTCTATGACGCATCCGACAACTCCAGACAAGTTAGTCCTGAACGCCGAGGTGTTCAACAACAAACTGATGTAGGTGAGCCTTATGTAGCCCCTCCATCCGAAGGTTTGAGTGGAGAGCCGGCAGGAGTCCAGTCTCATGACAGGGCTCTGATGCCACCTCCCCCTCAATTGCCGCCCCGTCTTGGTGGGAGTACCTCATTCGGTGCTTTGGGACCTGCTTCTCCGGTTGACAGGCCAATGTACCTAGAGCTGCCCCTCCCAGACAGTCCAGAATGGCACGATGTAGCCGGTCCCTATGACGGACGGATGTTAGCAATTTCTGAGGAAATGCTGATACCCACCTGTTATGGGACGCCCAGAGAGGTTGACGAGCGTGTTGTCAATGCAATCTGGGAATGTGCTCATCCGCAATGGGCTAATACCTTTCCGGAGTCCTGGTTGATGGATTACCATCAGATGGCCAAAGGATTGGTAGTCCACTTAATGTTTCGTAAAGCCGTCTGGGACGCAGATATGGCTTTCCGAAGGAATACCTCTTATAGGCCTTCCTACGTGTCTGACAAAACGCGTTACACCGGTGTCAAGGCAGATGAGGTCTCTAGATACATAGATAGAGACCAGATCCTAATGTTAGGCACAGCGGATGAGTATGAAGCAGCAGGTAACGCTGTTGTGGATTACTGTCCAGGGGTCCCCATTACGTCTCAAACCATTGAGGCGGAAGAGGCCCGTATTGGTGTGTCTCCACTAGACAGACTCGGGGTAATACAGGACCTCGTAGTACGTCTATTGGAGAGGCAGTATGCACTGGCGCATCCGGAGCTAGTACCCCGACCCGCACCCGTGCACGTAACAGCCAAGATGGCCGATCGGATGGACCGTCTCATGTCTCCTGCTGAAACTCCTACCTTGGGAGACGCAGCAGTAGTACCTGAGAAGGCCCTACCTGATGCAGATGGTTCCCCTAAAACTGCTCAGTCTACCCCTACGAAGACTGAGCAAGTAAAAGGGAAAGCAGCTGGTGGAAAGGGTAAAGCAACCCCCACCAAAGGTAAGGGTAAAGGGAAGCGGTCAGGAACCGAACCCTCTACTAGCACGAGTGTGGCCGACAGTACCCGAACCCGTTGGGTGTCTCCACGCTCGGCCAATAAGAAGGGCGCTAAGGCTTCGGATGTCTCCGGCAATGAGACGGATGCATCCGAGCCTGGCACTTCTACTAACGGCAGATCCCGCAGGCGGAATAAGAAGAAGGTTGACCAACGCAAACCTGAACCTATCGAGGTAGACGTTCAAGCTGATAATACAGAAGCTGAACCGGCTGTCCCAACCGTAAAAGTTGAGCTCGGTGTGCCAATCATCAAGCTACACGACGTAATGGCCGATTTGAGTGGAGACGCTCAAGATGCTGCAGCCCAGGTTCTCGCGGGTCAACAACCCGTTGTGCAACCTGTGGATGTACCATCCGACCCGGAGGGAGAGGAGCCGGTTGACCCAGTTGTGGATGCCACTCCGACTGACGAGCAAGAGGCTGCTATCTGGGCTAACGCCAATAGCAACTTTGCCGACTTCATCCCTCTACACAGGGGACACCTGAAGGGGAGTAAATCCGTATGGAGACTGCCCCCTCGGATCACCTGTGAGAAGCGTGAAGATATGGAGGAGTGGCTTCGCAAGAAGCTCTCCGATAGAAAGCCGGCCAATATGTACTGGATCTATTGGGAATTCGTTAAGAATTCGCCCAATGGTTTGTACAATTACGACCAGAAGGGCAAGCTCAAGTTTGCTCTAGATGAGTACTACGGGGAGGATCGTAAGGATTGTCCCTTTCAACGTTGTACTCAAAGTGAGGGTGAGGTTGAATTCTTCATAGAGAAAGACGAGTTCCTTCGTCATCTCGTGGAGGTTCATATGCACCAGAGGCCGGAATATGTCTGCGACCGGGAGGTTGGCAAGAAATGTGCTAAATGCACAGGATGTGTCACCCCCCGACGCGGAGACATGGTCCGGCACTATGTGACTTCGCATGAAGAGGGCCTGGAGGCAGCCATAGATCGGGTGATGAAAATTCACTCTGAACTCTATGGTAACCTTAAGGGCCTCAATGCAGAGAAGTTGGCTTCCCTCACACCGAGTACGAAGCAGTTTGCGCCTACGGTTCCTGGTACTAACCAGAAACTAAAGGCTCGGTTTGCCCAGACTCCCGGGTCCGGCAAACTAGAGTACGCTCAGGAGGAGTATGATCTGTTGAACGAATGGAGGAGCAACAAGGCCCGCCGCCGTGGTGGGGCTTATGTAACTCCATCCGGAGAACAGGTCCGAAGACGCAGGGATTACCGCCAGGGACCCTCCGCGGCAGATAGGAAGAGACAGGCGTCTGAATCTCCAAGCCGAGCCAGGTCACCACTGGAGGCGCTGGAGAGACAGACGAATGGGGGAAGGAAGAAGCCACATCTTCCATCTCCTACTGGAACTCCTTCCCATTATGGACGAGCACCAACCCCACTAGGTGCACAGAACACGACATTCTTTGGTGTCAGTGGACCGGGTGGCCAGTCCTCCCGGAAACACGCGCCTTTGAATGTCAAAGACCCGAAGCAGTACCCTGCTATGGGCCCACCCGGACCAGAGATGCAAATCTTTGATCAGTACGGGAGGGTCAAGCAGGAACTGCCGACAGTAGGAGGTCAAGCTCCCCGACCAACAATGAGTGCTGTGGTGAGACAACGTCCAACCGCACCATTGTTGACAGCCAAAGACCTTAGAAGGGAATTGTCGCGGTTGCCCCTAGCTCAGGGATTACCAACTCAAGGCCCTTCTTCGACCACTGCTAGTGCAGCTACTACTGCGGTTGCTTCTTCGCATACGCGTGTAGCTGTCACTGCGAGTGGGTCTGGAGCACAGCCGAAGCCTCAGGGTCAGGTACCCCCACCTGGTGCTGTGGTTCATCGGCCTAAGCTGATCCAGACAGTGGAGACCTTCTTCAAGAAGGAGGACAAATTGTCTTGCAATATTCAGAGCAAGCAATTTGAGACGTTACAGCACCATCTGGAAAACCTCCACCTGGATATGTATCGTCGGACCGTGTCGAGCACTCTCCAGTGCATTGACGCGATCCAGAAGTCAGAGATCAACCGGATCTCGACTCAGATAAAGGCGGATGTTGCCAAAGATAAGCAGGAAGCTGCTAATCTGTGGCAGGAGGCCTTATCCGAGAAGGAAACAGCTTCTCAGATGCTCGACCTAGAACGAGCAACGAACATGAAGAACCAGCAAAAGTTCTTCAAGGTTTTTGGAGTTATCATGGATAACTGGGACGGCACACCTGAGCATGCTTTGAACCTGTTCGAAGCACGCCAAAAGGTGAAACTAACACCTGCTGTCCCCGCATTGGCATCTACGGATGGAACCGGTGTGGACCCCCCCATTCAGCCACAGGCTCAACAACCGGGTCCAAACCAGCCACCCGAGGAGAACATGGAACAGTGAAAACTGTTGCATGAAGATCGGACATAATTGTGTGTCCTGGGGTGCTATTACCTATGTATTGTTGGATAGGAAACCATTTTTTTATCCAACCCGTATTGATTCGGGTACCAAACTGTACCCTAATCCGGAAACTGAAAACAGAATGAGGAACAAACAAGTCACTCTGGAGGAGGAGTACGAATGCTGTAAACACCATAATGGTACCGTGCTATAATATAATGACTGTGCCTATAATAAAATCATGGACAATTTACACTAATATGGACTTTTGAACTACAAACCGGATTTACTACTACACCACTACTATTTGTGAGCTAGCACTACAGGCATCAGGGTTTAGCTACGCCCATAAAGTCCATCAACAGTCTACAACTGGATCTACTATTACCTACAGTTAGCTAGCACTACAGGCATCAGGGTTTAGCTACGCCCATACAAATGGACCTCTTATTATCTCCAAGTTAGCTAGCACTACAGGCATCAGGGTTTAGCTACACCCACCAACAAGTTTTACTATAGCACTTCAGGCATCAGGGTTCAGCTCGCCCATACCAAGACATCAGCAGCATCCGACTCCTGTTACATCCTCCAATCATGAAAACAAGTAACTTTGTTGATAATATTATATTGTATGTAAAATTGTATTTATAACTATAAAAGATATATTATTATATATAAGGGTACTTACCTATAAATATACTGGATCTGCGAATCCTAAAAGTTGTTTAAGGTAATCCTAGACCTATAACTGTCTATATAGGTCATTCCTGGTCTCAATATATTAAGAGACTATACTTCTTCTGTAACTTGTAAATATAAAACACTAAGGTATAAACTGAGCTGCGTCTCAAAAGTATAAATATTTTTCTATAAAATAAGAGAAGGTCCAACGGATTTCTCTAAACTTAGTATTGTATTACTCAGGTTAATACCTAATTGTGTTCATATAGTATCAGATTAATTGTTCATATCTGATCATTAATATTCAATTCACTTTGTAAAGTGGACAGAGTTGTTAATTTAAAAAGTCAAAAAAATTTTTTCCCCGGGTTTAATAACTGTAATACGATCATTATTTACAACCACTGGTCCTTTTCAGGACCCTACTGTTGTCAAAACGTTACTATAAATCTGTGATAATTGTATATTTATCATTTGTGGTTGTTATAAGCTACTGGTGGAAATGAAGTGAACGACACTCGATGCTATTATTGTATAATTTTTCAGAAATAGGATAGTCGTATACTATAGCCTATTTCACATCGAGCAAGTGTAATTAATACCCCTTTTTTTTTAGTATTGTAAACAATCACTTACTAGGTTATTAATACACTGCGGTTTAATTACCCCCCAAGTTATTGTCTAAGGGGGGCAGTGTAGGGGTATGGTATTTACACTTTACGTTCATGTACCCGTGAGACTTAGACCTAGGTCCTTCAGGTGTAGTGGGGGAATCCGGATGGCAGGTGGCAGCACCTGCCTCTGGGTTCGTATCCATTACACCAGGGGGCCTACCACTCGTCCGCCACACGTCACGTGGCCGGTCTGAGTTTCGCGGGCTTTTCCCCTATATAAGGCTGGTCCTAGCCCATGTTCTTCAGTAGTGGTTTACCCACTGCTCAACCAGGTCGTTACCCGAAAGGGTAACCGAATGCCCTAGTAGCATGTAGTTATGATATACCATTTTATTATTCCATAAATTGTAACATATTTTGTATTAATCAAAGGATATCTATGAAATTAATACATAGGTTGGTTCTAAGAGCTATAAGAGCGCTCAAACTTTGTATAAGAGCGTTCATGCCCCACTGCACACCAGCCAGGTCAGTTACAAACACTCTCTCTGACATCAAAGGCTCCGACCTAATGGTTCACTGCACAATATAATAAGAATAAGGGTCTCAGTGTGCGACCTCATGGTTCAATGCACAAATTAATAACTTGTAAGTGAATGCAACCGGCCGTCACGGGTGCCTGAGCACCGCTGACGCCGTCATGAGTGTCTGAGCACTCTAAGGACTGAACAATGGGTTACATAAGCACGACGCCATAACTTTCCGGTCGCTCTAGCGTCGCTCCTGAGCAAGCTAGGTCAAATATCAAAGCATTTATGGAAAGCCCATCATTAGACGGTCAAAATGAGCCCAAGATCAAGGCGGAACTCCCATTATTAAGGAGGTTATGCCATGGAGACTGAAAGGAGCTCCGAGTGCACTACAGACAAACCGGCGCGAATTACGCGCCTATCCAGCGGGCATTATAAACTTGGCATATTCAACTCCGCGCATGCCCAAAATGGCGGTTATAAACGCATAAACGACCGAGATATGAGGGTCTAAAGATGCAGAACCGACCAAGACAATGGGGGGCATAGCGGCGTCCATGGGGGTCCTTTGTCCCCCTGTGACACTTGAAAGAGTCCCCTCAAACAATTGTAGAGTTAGGCAGATGCTGCTGGCTCCAGTCAGTCTGGAGGTGCTTTTCCAAGATTTGCTACAAATAGCCTGTCTGCACCTCCAGGAAGACACATCACCAAGAACCGCTCTAGAGGTAACATCTCCAGTCATCTCCTGCTACCTGCTATACCACTGCACTATGGTGAAACTATGCTAGACAGGCATTGGTTTCCTACCATTAGTGGCCAGAGGCTATCTTCTTCAAGACTTCCATCAGAGGGTAAAGTTATCCATTATTACATTATTCCTCTAAGCAGCAGGTCAGGAGCTAGGTGTGGGAACCCACCTAGAACTATGCTGGACACTGTATTATTAATACCTCACAGGTGGAGTGGAACTGAACATTGTACTTTATAAATTACTGTATGTTTACTGTATGTACAAATTACCTACACACTAACTACTGTATGATTGATAGTTCTTACAAGTTGCCTAAAGCTGAATAAACCAGTGACAACTGGAAATAACACTATTTATAAGAGCCTTGAGATAATTACACTATATACCACTAGTCTTATGATATTTCTCATATGACAACTTGATCATGCCAATAACTAGTATGACAAAGTGGTGGAGAACATCCTACTAAGATCCCATCTCTCACAGGCTCATAAAAATTAAAGCTGGTAACACAACTAAGAACAATCATGCACACAGTAAATTAAAGCTGGTACCTCATACACACAGTAAGACCCACTCCACCCACCCAGTGACCTTGACCTTGACACCATACCCACCAAGGTCACCAGTGAGATCTCCCACACACCAGTGAGATCTCCCACACATCAGTGAGATCTCCCACACACCAGTGAGATCTCCCACACTTCAATGAGATCTCCCACACATCAGTGAGATCTCCCACACATCAGTGAGATCTCCCACACACCAGTGAGATCTCCCACACATCAATGAGATCTCCCACACACCAGTGAGATCTCCCACACATCGGTGAGGTCTCCCACACGTCAGTGAGGTCTCCCACACGTCAGTGAGGTCTCCCACACGTCAGTGAGGTCCACCCCACACATCAAGGTCTTATCAGTCAAGCTGGCAGAACAACACACAAAGACCTTACGTAGTCAGGGGACTGTTGAAGAGGTCTCCCTCCCACCTAGATCTAGGAGGCCCACAGGAGGCAAACCAGCCTCCAATACAACAGTCCCACACTCAGTAGACCCCACACCTCCCACCCTGTCTACTCAGGGAACAACCAGTTCTCAGGGATCCAACATTTCCCAGGGATCTCTACAGGACGCTCAACTCACGCTATCTACCTCAGGGGAAGAAGGATCTGCCTCAGGGGGTGGATCCACACCCTCATCTAGATCCTCCACCCCAGCTCCAGCCTTTGACAGCCACTCCTCCAGAGACACCTCCCCCACACCCTCCATCATGGACACCGATGAAGGCCCCCAACCTAATCAGACAGCTGAGAAGATAAGGGCCTATGAGAAGGCCATCCAAGATGCAGTTACTGCCCTAGAGACCAACAAGTCCCAGCAGGAGGAAAGGGAGAGGATCCTCAACCAACAACTGGCAGAGAGGAATGCAGCCATGGATGCCCAACAGAGGGCAATGGAAGATCAGCGGAAGTCCCTAGAGAGACAACAACAACAGATAGCAGATCTCATGAAGATGGTATCATCCCAGACCCCACAACCTCCCACACCTGCCATCACACCTGTTGTCACACCATCTGCCTCTGGATCCAAAGATGACATCATAATCTCCATGGTGTCCAACATGACCAAACTCATAGACAGAAAACAACAGGATGACAGAAAGATCAGGCTACATGAGGTAACAAAACCCAAAACCTTTTCACACCCATCACCACTCATGTCAACAGCATTATTTATTGATCACAAATTCCCAGAATATCTGAAGGATAAGTACAAAGTGACAGACAGTGACACCATGGTAACATATTTACCCAAGTACCTCGAAGGACAAGCACTAGCTTGGTTTGAATCCTTCAGGGAGAGTGCCACACCTGATATGTTGACATGGACCAATGTAGTGAATAAATTAAAAGAGTATTTTGCTACTCGAGACAATATAATCTCAAGGACTGCACTCCGTGCACAAAAGGTAGACGAACCTGTCCTAGACTATGCATGCCATCTCAGGAAAGTGTGTAATGCCCAACGCCAGAGTGATGAAATCCTAAGCAAGGCATTCACCCAAGGCATGAGGCCCTGGATCTCTGTAGCTCTTGAGAACAAGAAAATAGACTCTTTTGACCAAGCCCTAGACCTAGCCCTAGAGGTTGAGACCCAAGAGAGATCTAGGAAGGTGAGGGATGCAGAATCCAACCCACAGCCTACTAAGAAAAAGGTCCAGGAAATCAGCACTAGTGCAGATGAAGATGTTAACCTAATGTCTAGTGCCCATGTAAGGCAACAGGAAGCTAAGGTTACATCAAGAGACCCTACCGGTAGATATAGAGGAAATAACTATGACCCCAACTACCAATCCAATAGAGGTAGAGGTAGAGGGGGCAACAACAACAACAACCGGGGGGGTCACAACAGTAGGAAAGACAACAGCTCTTCCAACTCCAACAATGGTAACTCTTCATACAGTGATAGGAGAGACAGAACCCCAAGTAATGGCAGATCCTATAATAATCAAGGATCCAACAGTAGGAGCCAGAGTCCACATAGGAACTACAACTCTGGATCCTACAACAACTCTGGATCCTACAACAACAGCCAGGGTTCAAACAACTCTGGATCCTATAATCAAGGATCCAACAGTAGGAGCCAAAGTCCACATAGGAACTACAACAGTGGATCCTACAACAACAATGGCGCCTACAACAACAACCAGAGATCCAATAACTCCGGTCAATACAGCAACTCTGGTCAATATAACCAGGGTTCCAACTCACGCCGGGAGGATTACAAACCTGACACAAGAGGTTACCAGGGGAACCAACAAAGTAACCCCCAAATACCACCTCATGTGATGGATCAAATCTCCAAACTCCTGGTGGCAAGCATCTCAACCACCCCACAGAACCAGGAAAACTAGGATGTCACAGTGCCGATGGGCCCGTGCACTGTGACACCCCAAATACAAACAATCAATCAGGATTAACAAAGATCCAACCAGAGACAATTGCTAGTGCCAATCTACCATCTAACAGACAGAGACGTCCATCAGTGATACACATCACCCCACCAGATTCATCATCAAAGGATACAGGTGAGAGTACCAAGCTTTCTATTGTACTTCTTCAAAATGGCTGTATCAATGCAAATCTATATGATGTTTCAGATGTACAATGTTTGGTTGATACAGGTGCTACTATCACCTGTGTCAGACAATCATTCCTCATGGATCTCCAAAAGAGATTCCATATCCAACTGAGGAAATCTAAAATCAACATCCATTTGGCAGATGGATCGGTGTGTCATGTTAGACATTCAGCTATGCTGAACTTTAGAATCCAAGGTGTCAGATTCCAATACCAATTTGCTGTAATTCCCAACCTCACACAGCCCGTTGTTCTCGGCACAGATTTCTTAAGCACTACAAAATCTCAAATTGAATTTAATGTTGATCCTGAACAAATTCTCAAACCCATTAGGGCAGTGAGGGATTTTACCATCCCTCCATTCTCTGAACTTGCAGTATTGGGTAAGGTCACATCTACTCAATCACTGCAAGGGAAAACTGGAGTAGTAGATAACCTCCAAAGAAATAACAATGCCCCATATCTAGTTCAAAGAGCAGCAGTAACCCCCAGGGAAAATAACAAACATCCCCTAGTGTTACTCAACACCAGCAGGCGCCCACATAAAATCAAAAAGGGTGCCATCATAGCTCTATTTCAGGAAGTCAAGGAATCTGATTTAGAAAAACCTCAACAGGTGTCAGACACAACCCCACACACTGATCAATCCATCTCAGCCATATGGCCTGAGGATGTAACTCAATTCAGTGACACAGACTCAGACTGTGAGTCCACATATGCTGACCCTGAACCCAACTCAATCAGACTCTCTGAAATAGCTGCTATACATAGTGAGGCACATGACCTCGAGCCAGAATTGGAAGAGAATGTTCCACCAAAATCTGTGCTCACATCCAAAGATCAGCATGATAGATTAGGATCACTGCTGACCAAGTATGATGATGTATTTGTAGGAAAAGATGGAGACATTGGTGCCACACACCTGTATACACACTCAATACATGTAAAACCTGAGGCAGTACCATGTCATTTCCTACCATATAGACAAACACCAGAAAAACAGGCCGCAATAGGGGAAGAGTGTGAAAGGCTAGTACAACAGGGCATTCTGAGAGAATGTGCCGAGGGCCCCTGGGCTTCCAGATCCTTTTTAGTACAAAAATCATCGGGAGGCCATAGGCTCGTCACAGATTTTCGTTATTTGAACCAGAACACGATAAATCAAGCCTTATCTACACCCCGGGCCGATGACACTCTAGACATGATAGGGTCACTCAGACCAAGAGTATTCAGTAAGCTAGATGCCCAACAGGGATTTTTTCAAATTCCTATAAGACAGGAGGATCAGCATAAAACCGCATTTATAGCAAATGACAAAAAATATGTCTATGAAAGGATGCCGATGGGTTTAGCGACGGCACCGGCGGGATTCTGCCATCTAGTCACATTGATTCTGAACAAACTTAAGTACAAATGTGCCCTACCATACCTAGATGACATATTGGTATTATCACCATCAATCGAACAACACTTCCATGACCTGGAAGATGTGTTCAACAGCCTAAGAGTTGGTAAACTCAAACTGAAGAAATCAAAATGTGAATACTTCATAGACAGAATAGACTTCTTGGGAATGAGAGTCACACCCATGGGACTGCAACCATCTCCCACAAAGGTGGAGTCAATCAAAACCTTCCCAACACCAAAATCAGTCAAAAATGTCAGATCCTTCACAGGCCTATGCCAATACTTCAAGAAGTTTATCAAAGGTTATGCCCAAATTGCTAGACCATTGTATGATCTACAGACACATCTCAAAGCATTTGTCTGGACAGAAGAGGCAGATAATGCTTTCAAAACATTAAAGCATGCCCTCTGTACCAATGCTCTTCTCAGATATCCAAACTATGAGAAAGAGTTCAGTTTGGCAACTGATGCTTCCAATGTGAGTTTAGGAGCTGTACTCTCACAGAGAGATAATGAAGGAGTGCTCAGACCAGTAGCCTTTGCAGGTAGAACCCTCTCCAAACATGAGAGAAATTACAATACCACAGAGAGAGAACTACTGGGAGTAGTGTATGGAGTATTACACTTCAGACACTATCTAGAGACTAGACACTTCCAATTATACACAGACCATGCAGCCCTAATCCCACTGCTAACCAATACAGGACTCACACATAGATGGGCCAGATGGGCTCTAGACATACAACAATTTTCATTCACCATCCAACACGTGAAAGGTGATGATAACACACCACCAGATGCTATGTCTAGAAGAGAATACCCAGACTCTGGACCCATGACTAACCCTCCACCCCCACCAAGGAGAGTTAGAGCAGCCAGTAGAACCAAGTTTGCAAAAGTAACAAAGAAGGTACCATTCAAAAGGGATGATCCACCCAACACCATTGAAAGGCCAGAGACACCCATTAGGGGTATCTTGAAGCAATCTACACACTATGTGTTTTGCCACTGTGAGAGAGAATACTCACAACTCTTTCCAGATAATGACTTCGAGCCTATTGAATTCTCATCACTCAATCAGATGCTAAAGGCAACTCCTAAGGAGCCACCCTTCACCCCACCTGACTCAGATGATGAGATCCAGAAGACACAATATATGCTATTACTCAAGCAACTTCTAAATCAGTCAGATTCTTTGAACCAATGCAGGGAGAGGAAACATCAAACCATTTGTGTCCTATGACCACACGCTCAAAGACTAGAGAAATGATTCAGGAGGGCACACCAAAACCCCCCACACAATCACAAACTATTCTAAATGAGAAAAAGGTCACAGGAAACAAACCTACCAAAACCCCACCTGCCAGGAACAATGTCACAAAAGACACTGCATCTACTAAGTCAAAGAACTCTGAGACAAAGAAGAATGACAAAAAGCAAATTGTGCCCTTAAAGAAAAAGGTTGCCACTCCCATCAAGGCGAGAATAGGCCCTCCAAAGGAGCCTACACACCAAAACAAGAGTGACACACCCCAACAAAAGGCACAAGATAGGCCAATAGTCGATGAAAAAGAAAAAGAAAGAGACAGAATAAAACAACATGTGCTAGATATAAATCAACTACTGGATCAGATTCCCGACACATCCATCTCAGGTACAAACCTTGGCTTGGAACAAAGGAAGGACAAGGACCTATTGCCCCTCATACAATATATTGAGGATGGGACCTTGCCTGCACCAAAAGCACAAGGAAATAGAATCATCAACCAAGGCCAGACATACACCTTGGTAAATGGTACATTAGTCCATATATGCCCCATAAATTGGAGAAAAACCAATACTGTACCACTTCAAATTGTTATACCACGGCAATGGGTAACAAGTACACTACAGTATTTCCATGACTCACCTACTGGCGGCCATCTTGGTTCTAGTAGGATGCTGTCAGCACTCCGACCTAGGGTATATTGGAAGTCTATGCTAGCAGACACAACAAAATATGTTTCCACCTGCCACACATGCCTCACAGCAAAAAGGCAAGTACACTCACACAAAACACCAATGACAGTGAGAGAGTACATGACTTCACCAATGAAGTTCCTAAACCTAGACGCGGTGGGACCACTTCCCACAACTGCCAGGGGAAACAAACATATACAAGTCTGCATAGATTATGCTACCAGATATGCAACAGCTTGGGCTACTACTGACCTAAAAGCTGAAACAACAGCAGCAGAGTTCTACAAGAACATAATTTGTCATCATGGAACACCAGCCACTCTTCAAACAGACAATGGGACATGTTATACAGGTGCAAAGTTCACAAAGTTAACTAAACACCTCAAGATCAAACATAAATTCTCCTCACCATACAGGCCACAATCAAATGGGCTTGTAGAGAGATTCAATGCTAGCATAGGCACAGCACTCAGAGCATTCTGCTCAAAGCACCAAAACAATTGGGATTCATTTATTGAACCCATAACCTTTGCATTAAACAACACTGAATCCCAAACCACAGGATTCACCCCTTTCTTCCTACTCCATGGAAGAAACCCAGCCACCCCAATGGACTTAGGGCTGGGAATACAGGAGGACATATCCACAGTAGCAGACCATGTAGCTAACATGATAACAAATCAAGATACCTCTAGGAGGAAAGCTATAGAAAGGGTCGCCAAGCTACAAAAGGAAAGGAAAGATAGATATGATAAGAAACTTACACCACAGGAAATCAAGGCCACCGACATGGTGTACCTAAACATACCAAGAATCCTGACCAACACAGAGTGTAAGAAACTTCAACCCCTTTTTATGGGACCATATGTTGTAGTAGATAGACCTAGTTTGACAAGTGCCAAACTCAAAAACTTGGACACCAATCTATTGGTGGCCAGACCAGTGCACATAGACAGACTGAAAAAGGTTATGGCTGTCAGAAACAATGAATTTGCACACAGGCTTATTCCACATGAGGCCAAATACTACAGCAAAATTGTAAGGAACAAAAATGATATCACCCTTACAAGAGAAACCACAGGCATAGGCCCTATCAAGCCTAGGCCTGCACACCACATACTAAGAAAGACATCTAGGTGTGGTGCAGTTTCAAGAAATTAGAAACAAGATTGAGATACCAAAAGTCATAAGATTTTCAAAATGTATTACAAATTCTCTTCATCCACACATAAGACATGTGTGACTGATAATGAATTACTATGTATATAAAGCCAATCAAATTTGTAAATATATCAGTAGGTTATTGCCTCTGAAAGGGTCAAAGACTGGGACCCCCCAAGTAAAGCAGACATGAAGTCTAAGAAGAGTAAGGGTAACACAATGGAGTGTCTAAAGCCTAATCCCCACATGAAAGAGCGCGCTATGCCAACACAGCAGTCTATAGAGATCAATTGACCTTATAAGCTACACTCAGACAACTGTCTAGACGGTCATGAATGGCTGTCCTGGATGACAGGAGGAGCTAACTACCAGTACACAGACTACACAATAGATCCCACAGTTAGCAGACACTGGAGATTATGCATGGTCTCCAGAGAAACAATACCAGGCCCACAATGGATGTGGGTAGGGTAGGCTACATAAGAAGCACTGTGGACCATAGCCCACCATCAGTCTTCATCCAGCTGCAGTCTGGAACACAAGTCTACAGGACCCCACTTGGGAATTAGCCAGCCCACTTCTCCATTAGGAGAGACTGCACTAGGATAAAGAACACACCTACTTCACCTTCAACCTGACCTTACCATTTACTGGTCAATCTCTATAGACTCACCGGACATATTGCCAAGACAGCTCAATCTTGCAAAGGTACAGTTTGAACCACTTCATTTAAAGTGTTACACCATACACTTAGACTTTACCAGCACCAAATCACTACAAATTTGACAAGACTTTAAACAGCAAACTTGCTTTACACAAGCACCATGGGGAGACTGAGAGTTTCACCCATACTGCTAACTATGCTGTTATTATATACTATAGAACCACTTACTGCAGGTTATACACCTGTGGTGAGACAAAACATAGGAGTAGTATTCAAACCTAGCCCTCAACCATTGGTCAATGGACATACAACCACAACACTGTTGTTAGCTATTCCCTACAAGATACCTCGGGCACCCGTTACCCAAGGATCCATAAGGGATAGAATACTCCAGTTGACCACTCCTACTCTACAAGATCATACCTCTGGCCAAATTATCCAACAAGCTAAGGAGCTAGACACCTTGCTGGAAATTGCAGACAAGGAGATAAATGAAACACTAGCCTCCATCAAATTGTTCTTATCCAACCCCATAAACACATTGGACAAGGCCAAAAGAGAGGCCATACTGGGTTTTCTAGCACCCCTGTTTCGCGGTGTGCTAGGTCTAGCCACAGTAGAAGATGTAAACCAAGTAATGGGACAGCTCAAGAACATAGATGAAATACTAAGAAAATTTGCTAAACAGGATCAGGAAGCAGCTAATCTCATTGAAAAGATCACAGACAGACAAGATAAGTTTGTTAAAGCATACATCCAAGATAAGAAGGTACTGGACAGCACAATCAACACCATAGGTGACACCGTCAACCTGTGGGCCTCTAACATGTCCAGGTCACTTGACTCATATTCAAGGCACGAGAAAACTCAAAGGGAAAAAATGCAAGTATTAAATGATGCATTAATTATCATAGCAGCAAGAATGAATACAGTTCAATCACTGCAAAGGACAAATGCAGCCCTGAGGATGCTATCATCAGGGATCCTAACCCCTGATATAGTGCCACCCTCAGACCTTGCTAGATACCTAATTGACATTAATAACAAACTTAGGATTACACACCCTGGAGCACAAGTCGCAATTAATGACTTAGATTTCTATTATTCACAGAAGCTGACTTCTTACACTTACTCAGCTCACCATATATATATTCATCTGGACATTATAATTCAATCTACCACCTCAACCTTCAAACTGTACCAAATGATTACATCACCCATGCCTATAGACACACAGGAGACCCCCACCAGAGGAGTCACCAAACTACAAACCACGACTGAGTTTCTAGCAGTATCTTACGACGAATCATTATTCATCGAATTGGACTCAGCAGATATGCAGGCATGTGAAGGTACTACAGTAAAGGTGTGCAGAGATGTAAATGGTAGAATCTATAAACACAGGCCTACATGCCCTGTAGCCATTTTTACTAACCAGGCTCAACAGATTAAGGAACATTGCAAGTTTACAGTTTCACCACTGCAAGCACCTACCACCCATGCTATTTCCATTTCTGAAGATGAGTATCTGGTCACTACTAATGAACCCCATTACTTTATCAACTGCCATGGTAAAACGTCTGAAACTCGGAAGGCCCAGTCCTACTCAATCATAGGTGTACCCTGTGGGTGCACGATCAGTGTAGGAGAATTTTCTCTTCCAAACACAAGGTTGCCCTGTAACTCAACCTTATCATTTCATTACATTCTCAAGACAATTAATTTACCATTCATGGCAGTACTTAACAAAATTTCTGAAACCAAACCAGATGAAAGAGAGAATCTTCCAAATTTCCCAGTAGTAAACCTTTCTAGAACCTTAGAAAAACTACAGGAAAATCCAATCATGGATGATATTACTCAACTAAATTTAGAGCCCTTTGCTAAAACAGTATTAAAAGATGCCTCCAACCTTAATAAGGAAATGGAAACGCGCTACGAGGAATCATACCTACGTCAAGTTACAGAGCATCCAATCTTCCAAAGCTTAGCACTCATCCTAGGGATATCAGCTCACATTTTTATAGTATACATACTACTCAAACTGTACCGACTAGGAGGAACTGTAGCCTACCTGCCTACAGCCAAAGCATTCAGACTAGTCACCGAGCTGCCCCTACACAAATTGCTCCCAGATAAGAATCCTACCAAACTAACCCCTACAGAGGAAACCCACACCCCTTTCCTCACAATTCAGGAAACCCACACCCTGATAATTGCTATATGGCAAGAAAAATGTGGCCAAGCGCACAAACCCCACAATATATTTTAAAATATATTGTGGAGACTCAAACTTCGCGCTACCCTTGAGGCCAATACCACATGAATTTGATGAGATTAAATCAGCAGCTGCCCCTACCTATAAGGATATAGTGGTTAAAACCTTCCCACTACCTAAGGCTATATTTACCTGGAATGGACCAGCAGTTATAACAACACAGAGAGGAGAATTTGCTTATCACCTCCCTCAGGTGATACACCTACCTTGGCGCACTAGGTTCAGTACTATACCAGCCCTTAAAAACAAAGGACTGTACTACTCCATGCTTCTCCAGAATGATTGTGGCACCAGCCCGGTGACCATGACAACACTGGAAAATACAACAGATATAATTATTGACGAACAACAGGAGGAGGCCGCAAGGTCAAACATGCAGACTATTGCTAATTTTCTAAACCACCAGCCCTCCCCGGTGACTGTGGAAACAGCCTAGACTGCCCACAGCCTAGGCTGCCCCCAGTCCACCACCAGGAGACAACACATCAGAGACAGTATTCAGAACTTTTCGGACAATTTGCCGGCCCTGAAAAGGGCCTTTGGGATGGCGGGGTTTTTACACCCTAGGTTTCAGTCAGTCGGGATCCTACCACAGATCCTCGGGTTCAACATCAATGGGAGAGTCCGGGGCCGAGTCCGAGCCATACATATGGCCGTGATCCTGCCCCCACTCAGCGAGCCGGGCCTCCAGCATCCCCAGTCCATACTCGGCAGCCGTGGATGGATTCCCGGATGCCGCAAGATCGAGGAGGGATGCCGCCAACAGATAATCCCATAGCACTCGCTCCCGCGGCCCTAGGTTATAATCCATGGGCCAGAAACCCATATTACCCAAGGCCCTAGTCAGAAGGGCCACAGTGGCCCCCCGACGCAAGGCTGAGCCCAGGAAATAATGGCAGGAGTAATTACAGACCATCACATCACCATGCTCAATGATCTCCTTGAAATTACTCACTATGTACCCATAATGGATGGTCTGGTTAGACTCAACCAGGGCCCTAGCTGGACTCCCCACCTCCATCACCTGGGGGACAGGCAGAGCAAAGAGAGCTTGTAGATGGGCCATGGTACTACAACAGTGACTTCCAGAGAGGAACTGATACTCCAATACCAGCCACACACTCCTTAAATGGACACACACACACCCCCCCCCCCACCCTGAACTGTCCACTGACACCAAGCTAGGCACTGCCACAGACACATGCCAGAATCTGGCACCTAACACCTCAAGTGCCACCACTGCATGAGCACACCAGGGAGGAGACTCACATCTCACTCCTGACACACCTCCACTGTCAATGAAATTATCAAAGTATTAGAAAAAAAAAAAAATTATATACACAGCCACTTGTTGATGTATAATATGAAAATCTATGGTATTCTCACAAAATCGATGATTAATGCGCGCATATACGCGCAAAATTGCGAAATTGCAAATTACAAATTGTAAAATTGTACAAATCTAACATTAATATACATGAATGCAGGTAGATAACTAAGACAGTTTTTGTACCCACTAGCACTTGTATACTATGCCAAGGTTTACTTAAAGTAACACACTTTAGGTATCCAAGAAAATTGTTGGAAAAATGAATGAAAAAAAAAAAAAAAAATTTTTGTTGAGAAAATGGTTGACATAAAACATGTTTACTTAAGATACTCACCAAATAAATCTCTTTCAGGGGCACATACTCAAAAGGCTAGGGGAAAAGTCAATTAAGCAGCGGCCCACTGCCGAAATTGCCAACTAATACACCCATATAGCAAAATCAATGACAAACAAGCCTATTGTACATGAAGTACTTTGTTTTTCCGGCCCTCGGAAAAATTTGTCTCAAATCCCATAAATTGAATAGTGTAATCTAGATTGTACGTTTGTACCCAATTTGCACACAAAATTGTATGTTTGCACACCAGATTGTACGCTTGTACCCAATTTGCACACTAAAATTGTATGTTTGCACACCAGATTGTACGCTCGTACCCAATTTGCACACTAAAATTGTATATTTGCACACCAGATTGTACGCTTGTACCCAATTTGCACACTAAAATTGTATGTTTGCACACCAGATTGTACGCTCGTACCCAATTTGCACACTAAAATTGTATATTTGCACACCAGATTGTACGCTTGTACCCAATTTGCACACTAAAAATTGTATGTTTGCACACCAGATTGTACACTTGTACCCAATTTTGCACACAAAGATTGCATGTTTGCACACTAGATTGTAAGTTGTATCCAATTTACATTTGAATTATATGTTGCACATTATACTGTATGTCTGTACCCAATTCATACACTGAAGTCAGATTTTTAGAAAATCAACATTTCTATGTGTATCCAAGCTGTACGCAAAATTATATATGTACATACAGAAACTATCAATTGAACGCAAAATTATATATTGGCATACTAAAACTGTGAAATGTACGCAAAAATTATATATTTGTACCCCAAAAATTGCCAAATACACGCGAAATTATATATTTGCATACTAAAATTGCCAAATGCACGCGAAATTATATATTTGCACACTAAAATTGCCAAATGCACGCGAAATTATATATTTGCACACTAAAATTGCCAAATGTACGCGAAATTATATATTTGCACACTAAAATTGCCAAATATACGCGAAAATTATATATTTGCACACTCAAATTGCCAAATGTACGCAAAAATTATATATTTGCATACTGAAATTGTCAATTGAACGCAATTACACGCGAAATTGTAAATTTGCACACTGAAATTGTCATTTATGTTCAATTTGCACGCTAAATTGAATATTGATTGCCAAAATTGCACACTATTTGCCAAATTGTATGTTGTACATAAAAATGGGAAATTGTACCCAATATTGATGTCACATAAGCAAAAAGCTCAGGTATGGTAAGATATAGAAACTCGGAAATGTACTTATACCCAGGAGAAAATTGTTTATACTGACAAAGCTCTACCACAAAAATTGCATTTGAAGCACTCCCCATCACTTCAAATCCTCTTACAAAACAGTATATAACTCCAAAATAAGGTAAAAATTGTATAAATTGTACATTCCCTCGGCGAAATGACGGAGTTTCGCATTCTTTCGGGGGAGAGGGAGTATTCTATGATATACCATTTTATTATTCCATAAATTGTAACATATTTTGTATTAATCAAAGGATATCTATGAAATTAATACATAGGTTGGTTCTAAGAGCTATAAGAGCGCTCAAACTTTGTATAAGAGCGTTCATGCCCCACTGCACACCAGCCAGGTCAGTTACAAACACTCTCTCTGACATCAAAGGCTCCGACCTAATGGTTCACTGCACAATATAATAAGAATAAGGGTCTCAGTGTGCGACCTCATGGTTCAATGCACAAATTAATAACTTGTAAGTGAATGCAACCGGCCGTCACGGGTGCCTGAGCACCGCTGACGCCGTCATGAGTGTCTGAGCACTCTAAGGACTGAACAATGGGTTACATAAGCACGACGCCATAACCTTCCGGTCGCTCTAGCGTCGATCCTGAGCAAGCTAGGTCAAATATCAAAGCATTTACGGAAAGCCCATAATTAGACGGTCAAAATGAGCCCAAGATCAAGGCGGAACTTCCATTATTAAGGAAGTTATGCCATGGAGACTGAAAGGAGCTCCGAGTGCACTACAGACAAACCGGCGCGAATTACGCGCCTATCCAGCGGGCATTATAAACTTGGCATATTCAACTCCGCGCATGCCCAAAATGGCGGTTATAAACGCATAAACGATCGAGATATGAGGGTCTAAAGATGCAGAACCGACCAAGACAATGGGGGGCATAGCGGCGTCCATGGGGGTCCTTTGTCCCCCTGTGACACTTGAAAGAGTCCCCTCAAACAATTGTAGAGTTAGGCAGATGCTGCTGGCTCCAGTCAGTCTGGAGGTGCTTTTCCAAGATTTGCAACAAATAGCCTGTCTGCACCTCCAGGAAGACACATCACCAAGAACCGCTCTAGAGGTAACATCTCCAGTCATCTCCTGCTACCTGCTATACCACTGCACTATGGTGAAACTATGCTAGACAGGCATTGGTTTCCTACCATTAGTGGCCAGAGGCTATCTTCTTCAAGACTTCCATCAGAGGGTAAAGTTATCCATTATTACATTATTCCTCTAAGCAGCAGGTCAGGAGCTAGGTGTGGGAACCCACCTAGAACTATGCTGGACACTGTATTATTAATACCTCACAGGTGGAGTGGAACTGAACATTGTACTTTATAAATTACTGTATGTTTACTGTATTGTCAGTAGACCGTTATAGGTATTGTACTTATCATATTTATTTTTCACCTTTGACTCTACCATGTACCCAGTGTCCGAGTCTACCCACAAGCCAAGCCATACCCATAGACCAAAGGCTGGCGGTGTCAACTGCACTCAGTGACCCCGCCTCCTCCCACTGGAGGATACGCCGTCAATCACAAGCAGCCCACTGCATGCTGGAAATTCCTAGCAGACAATGTTTAGAAACAACTCCTCCTGCTGGAGGACATGCCCATTGATCATGAGCAGCTCACAGCATACCGGGAGTTCCCAGCAGCTATATTTAGAACCACACTGAACTCTGTGAACCCCAGTGCTATGTTTGGGATCTCCCCTACATACCTGCACTGGAGTTCCCCAGTTACTATATTTAGCTCACCTGATACTATTTTTAGGATGAGCTGGGTGAGCGGCTCCTACTACAAATACCTGTGGAGGGAGCAGCTCACTCATCTTTCCACCTTCATACTTCATACCTCACACACTCACGTGAGATCAAGGCCCTTGGCTCAAGGGCTAGGCTTGGACACTGTTGGGCACCCTTATACTGTATCACCATCTATACCTCGTGGACTTCTATGAATAAAGTGGATATCAAACTGGATTCCTGATTCGTCTGTATTCATCCTTATTCAACATTTACGGACTCGTTGACAGTATGTACAAATTACCTACACACTAACTACTGTATGATTGATAGTTCTTACAAGTTGCCTAAAGCTGAATAAACCAGTGACAACTGGAAATAACACTATTTATAAGAGCCTTGAGATAATTACACTATATACCACTAGTCTTATAATATTTCTCATATGACAACTTGATCATGCCAATAACTAGTATGACATAGTCCTCTGAGGCTGTGATCGTATGTAACGTAAGCTATGAAATAAAAGCTCGGTTGCCTACCCGGAAACTTTTCTCTCTCTTCGTTATGATTTAATCTAACTTAACGAGACGAACCACTACATTACTAAAGAATTTCCCTGTCTGCTGAACCAAGTAGGGAGACTGACAGAGTTACATTGTGCTGGGTAATGGCAGCTATAGACAGTCTGTGCTAGTCCTTATAGGATCTGGCGCCATTAGCAAAGTGCAATCATTTATATCAACAACAACTATGAGGGAAAGCTATGAAACAAAGTGGATGTATTGTGTGGCCTCAGAGATACCAGAATGTGTCAATACGTTATCTTCTATCTATAGAAGTATCGGTGAGGTCCTCCATTAACTAAAGGCCTCAGAGATACCAGAATGTGTCAATACTTTATCCTCTTTATCCATAGACATTATAGTAGGTGTCTGTGTGTTTCCAGCTGGAAATTGCAACCCTAGTACTCACTCTTATCACTCTAACAGTACTATAAAGGTCAAAGTTCATGACATTTAAAGGAGACCTTTAGAGCTCTGGGTAGCAGCACTAAGGGCCATGTTTAGGACTTCAAACAGTCGTGACTAAAACCATTTGACGGGAAGGAGACTTTGTTAGCATTACCTGCATAGCAGTATACATGTAGAGAGCTCTTACATTCCTCAAGGAAATTTGCAGACATTATAGTATAATGATAAGGAGCTCACCTTATTAGATATTATAAAACGGCTATTAGTGCACTGCTGCACTATAGAAGTGACCTTGAGTGCAATATAGGAGTGCAGTGCACACCTGCGCAAGGTCACCATAGTTTTAAACAAGTTGAGCGCCATTAATTGGTCTATATATACATTGATTAAGTGATTAATTGTTTGGACAGTAATGTAAAAATTTTTAGAAAGACAATAGACAATTCTTTCCTCACATCTTGACTGTCTGTGTCCTATAATGCACTCAGATGCATTCGTGCTTATAGGACAACAGACAGTCTCGATGTGAAGAAAGTCGTAGTCTATTCTTCAAGCCAACATCGTTCCTAAATCCCGAGTCCACTGCTGCATCACAGGGTTAGATTAACTGGGCAGACAAAATGGACTGTATAGTAGCTATAAGGTTATCACGGTGAATATTCAGCAGATTCTATGGACCAGACAGGCAAAGTACTTTGATGCTTGAATGGGGGTGTATTTGGGGAACATGGTAAGGTTTCCTGCTGAGAAGCCCGGGGGTGAACCACATAACGAACCGATGAAACAGCACTGTAATATTATACAAAAAAAAAAGAAGATTTTGGTTAGCAATGTGTATCTTCTGAGGGAATTCACAGCCTATGACCTTACAATGTGGCCTTTAAATGATAATAAATAATTTAATGAATCTTGGCTTTTCAAATCATGTTGACGTTACTGTATCTGCAGCTGGTATATATGTTTGAATTTGATATCTCAATTAGCAGTGATAACTTTGAGATGAAGTTAGAAATAACCATATCATGGGTTTTTAGCATTAGGTGTGATATTCACGATCACTCAAAATGAAAGGTTCCAAAACCAGTAGCTATGAATCAGAGTCACAATGACCTTGATCTAGAATCATAGATGAGCAATTTTGTAACTTTCTGTCAGAAACATAGGAAAGGTAAGTAATCTTGTCTTTTTGCTTAATCTAATATACATTCAGAATCAACTGTCTCTTACAGTGATAATAAGATGTTATCATAATCATGATAATATTCTAAACATTGGATAGATTCAAGGTATTATAATTCTGCCTAATAAGTAAGCAATATTTAGATGTCTCTTCAGTTATGCCAGATACAAACATGCCGACCTTGAGGAATTGATAGTTGCAATGCAAAAAAGTCCACAATTATCAATAACTGTGGAGACATTTCAATGAGATACAATTTGAAGTTTGTTGTAGACTCATATCTCACATTCAGGATTCATTTTCAGCAATCAATGATTACAGGTAGGTGTCAAATACTCTTGTAAGGTATCGATACTTTTAAAAAAAAATGTGGTCAAAATAACAAGGCAAAATGGCTTTTGTTCCCCGAAATAATCAGACATCCTTACAAATAAGTTCGCCGGAAACAAAACAAAAACAATACTCCCATTGATCATTGCAAATCATTGGTGATAAGAATTGTTTATGCCACCCAAAGAATAACTTCCAAATTTTTATTGATTTCATCTGTGTTAAAGAAAAACTGATATACATAACAGAGTTCACCTCAGTGACTTCATAAAGAGAGAGGCCTTGACCAATGTGATATGGAAACATTCTTCATGAAATTTGATTGGTTTCAATCTGGATGTCCAGCTTTATTACAAAGAATAATTCCAAAATGATGACTAATGAAGGCATATTTGGCAATGATGCTGTTCTGGTAATTAGTTGATGATGGTAAAGTTAAGTTAAAACCTGAAATCTGGGCAATATGCAGATAACTGTTATTACATATTAATGTTACTAGCTTCATTATATTTTATTTTCAACAAAATGTACACACTTTCTTTTCTTTTTATATGAGTTGACATATGATTCCACAGTGTTTAAGTACCTCAGCAAAGTCTGAAAGTATTTCACAAATGCCCAAAGTCCCTACTTAAGAAAGGTGCCAGTTCCTGTGGTTGTGGCCCTATGTTACTAAAGAATTTCCCTGTCTGCTGAACCCAGTAGGGAGACTGACAGAGTTACATTGTGCTGGTTAATGGCAGCTATAGACAGTCTGTGCTACTCCTTATAGGATCTGCCACCATTAGTGAAGTGCAATCATTTATATCAACAAAAACTATGAGGGAAAAGCTATGAAACAAAGTGGATGTATTTTGTGGCGAGCTTAAAGGGTATAAGATGTGAGGATTTTTCAGATTGACATGAGTGATGGATTTTGAAATATGAATACAATTGAGAAAAAAAAGAAAACAAAAAACAATGAAGAGAAATCACAGCCTAATATGCCTGATAAGAAGAGTTCAGGATTTCAAATTATCATTGAAACATGTACATAATATCTCCATCTCTTAGCTGAAGTTAGAACTAACAGTTTACATCTTATTTATCACAGGTGTCTAAGAAAATATCTCACCTCTTACAGAAATACAGAATTGTGCTGCCGATGTGAGTAAATAAGGACTTTAGCTTATTACCATAGGTCTGTGTCATTAGAGACTGAGGGTCCGGTCTAAAAAGGCTTATTTTGCACGTCTTTTACTTCCTTATGTGGTTGTGCCTCAGGGACAGGGATTTTCATGTTATGGTTATAAAAAAAAGGTATTTATCTGTTTGTTGTCAGCAGAATACAGACCTGATCATGTTTCAGTTGACGTAAAACCATGATTTGTGTCTTCTTAAGAGACTGAATACAGGCGAATAAAACCTTTTAGTTGAAATATGAGACACTCACAGACAGTTCAAAGAACATTAATCTTTTCTCATCCCCACCAGAACATCTGCAGTTTGCCTAACTCAAAGCTCTCCATACAGTATTTTCTTTCATTAAATGTCAACAGTAAAATGGGGAAATAGTAGAGCTATATGCCTTCAGATCTGTTACTGTGTAACAATTATGCAGATTAACCAAATAAAACTCTTTATGTAGTCACTTTAAAGTTAGTATGTGTGATGATCTTGGGCCAAAAGAGAATCTCTAAAATTCACCAGGATGTTCACACCCACTCAGCATGCACTGCAAAAAAAGAAATGCCATAAAGTCAAATGTGAGTTAATTTGGGACAAAGCGTTAGCCTTTATTTTCACAGATATCCCCTATCACACATAATACACCATAGTGCCCGAGCCTTCATGGTAAAAGCTACACAGCTTCAATACATTACAACTTTGGGGCTTCACTTTTTAAGTTTACAAGAATGCCTGTTAGGTGTAACAGTAGTTTATTCAGACGTGGGTGCAATTGTATCAAGCTTTATCTGAAATATAGGTCAATGGTCGGGCTACAGAGATTGCAATTGACAGTGATGATGTCCCAGCAACAACTGTGGGTGATTTTCTATTTTGAGATGAGTTGATAATGATAAGTACATTAGAGCTGATGGTGTGTCCTTTCGTGAAGGTGTGTGGAGCTTAGTTTGGTGGTTTGTTACTTATATTTCATAAGTCAGTATCTGATCACAAGTACCTTGCAGGTGTTCACTCCTTTCAGGGCCCCTCATTGGTCAACATGATGCACCAATGAAATACTTTATTGGAGCATCATGCCGACCCTCTTAAACTGTTTCAAGCTTTAGGGTCAGCAAAAATATAACCCCTGGAACCTGAATGTTGGAGCTGCATTCAGACATCATGAAGACCAATGCACATCCTCCCTTTATAGGGTTAATAATGATAGATCGACAGAGACATGTAAAACCAATCTAGTCGCCCTACCAGGTAGGATATCGAAGGCCTTTCTACAGAAGTATCGGTGAGGTCCTCCATTAACTAAAGGACTCAGAGATACCAGAAATTGTCAATATGTTATCTTCTATCTATAGAAGTATGAGTGAAGTCCTCCATTAACTAAAGGCCTCAGAGATAGCAGAATGTGTCAATACTTTATCTTCTATCTATAGAAGTATGGGTGAGGTCCTCCATCAACTAAAGGCCTCAGAGATAGCAGAATGTGTCAATACTTTATCTTCTGTCTATTGAAGTATGAGTGAGGTCCTCCATTAACTAAAGGCCTCAGAGATACCAGAATGTGTCAATACTTTATCACTATCTATAGAAGTATCCGTGAGGTCCTCCATTAACTAAAGGCCTCAGAGATACCAGAATGTGTCAATACGTTATCTTCTATCTATAGAAGTATGGGTGAGGTCCTCTATTAACTAAAGGCCTCAGAGACACCAGAAACTGTCAATACTTTATCCTCTTTATCATAGACATAATGGTAGGTGTCTGTGTTTCCAGTTGGAAATTGCAACCCTAGTACTCACTCTAATCGCTCTAACAGTACTATAAAGGTCAAAGTTCATGACATTTAGAGGAGAACTTTAGAGCTCTGGGTAGTAGCACTAAGGGCCATGATTAGGACTTCAAACAGTCGTGACTAAAACCATTTGACGGGAAGGAGACTTTGCTAGCATCACCTGCATAGCAGTATACATGTAGAGAGCTCTTACATTCCTCAAGGAAATTTGCAGACATTATAGGATAAAGATAAGGAGCTCACCTTATTAGATATTATAAAACGGCTATTAGTGAACTGCTGCACTATAGAAGTGACCTTGAGTGCATTATAGGAGTGCAGTGCACACCTGCGCAAGGTCACCATAGTTTTAAACAAGTTGAGCGCCATTAATTGGTCTATATATACATTGATTAAGTGATTAATTGTTTGGACGGTAATGTAAAATTTTTTATAAAGACAATAGACAATTCTTTCCTCACATCTTGACTGTCTGTGTCCTATAATGCACTCAGATGCATTCATGCTTATAGGACAACAGACAGTCTCGATGTGAAGAAAGTTGTTGTCTATTCTTCAAGCCAACTTCGTTCCTAAATCCCGAGTCCACTGCTGCATCACAGGGTTAGATTAACTGGGCAGACAAAATGGACTGTATAGTAGCTATAAAGTTATCACGGTGAATATTCAGCAGATTCTATGGACCAGACAGGCAAAGTACTTTGATGCTTGAATGGGGGTGTATTTGGGGAAGATGGTAAGGGTTCCTGCCGAAAAGCCGGGGGGTGAACCACATAACGAACTGATGAAACAGCACTGTAATATTATACAAAAAAAAAGAAGATTTTGGTTAGCAATGTGTATCTTCTGAGGGAATTCACAGCCTATGAGCTTACAATGTTGCCTTTAAATGATAATAAATAATTCAATGAATCTTGGCTTTTCAAATCATGTTGACGTTGCTGTATCTGCAGCTGGTATATATGTTTGAATTTGATATCTCAATTAGCAGTGATAACTTTGAGATGAAGTTAGAAATAACCATATCATGGATTTTTAGCATTAGGTGTGATATTCATGATCACTAAAAATGAAAGGTTCCAAAACCAGTAGCTATGAATCAGAGTCACAATGACCTTGATACAGAATCATAGATAAGCAATTGTGTAACTTTCTGTCAGAAACATAGGAAAAGTAAGTAATCTTGTCTTTTTGCTTAATCTAAAATACATTCAGGATCAACTGTCTCTTACAGTGGAAATAAGATGTTATCATAATCATGATGATATTCTAAACATTGGATAGATTCAAGGTATTATAATTCTGCCTAATAAGTAAGCAATATTTAGATGTCTCTTCAGTTATGCCAAATACAAACATGCCGACCTTGAGGAATTGACTGTTGCGATGCAAAAAAGTCCACAATTATTAATAACTGTCGAGACATTTCAATGAGATGCAATTTGAAGTTTGCTGTAGACTCATATCTCACATTCAGGATTCATTTTCATCAATAAATGATTACAGGTCAGTGTCAAATACTCTTGTAAGGTATCGAAAATGTCGTCAAAATAACAAGTCACAATGGCTTTTGTTCCCCAAAATAATCAGACATCCTTACAAATAAGTTAGCCGGAAACAAAACAAAAACAATACCTCCATTGATCATTGCAAATTATTGGTGATAAGAATTGTTTATGCCACCCAAAGAATAACTTCCTAATTTCATCTGTGTTAAAAAAAACTGATTTCCATAACAGAGTTCACCTCAGTGACTTCATAAAGAGAGAGGCCTTGACCAATGTGATATGGAAACATTCTTCATGAAATTTGATTGGTTTCAATCTGGATGTCCAGCTTTATTACAAATAATAATTCCAAAATGATGACCAATGAAGGCATAATTGGCAATGATGCTGTTCTGGTAATGGGTTGATGATGGTAAGGTTAAAACCTAAAACCTGGGCAAGATGCAGATAACTGTTATTACATAATTATGTTACTAGCTTCATTATATTTTATTTTTAACAAAATGCACACACTTTTTTTCTGTTTATATGAGTTGGTATGTGATTTCACAGTGATTGAGTAACTCAGTGAAGTCTGAAAGTATAATACAAGTGCCCAAAGTCCCTACTTAGGCCAAAAAAAAATTGTAAGTTTTCGGTAACATGGTACAAAAAGTTGAGTAGGTAGGTCGGACTTTTTTTTTTAATTTTTTTTTTTTATGACAAATATTAAGTTTTTATCATTGATAACGATCAATATTAGCTATTATACCTGCCAAAATGTATAAAGCTTCAGTATCCCAGCAAATTGTCGTTATCTGTCAGCATGATTGGTCATCAATGGTGACTCCTTTTTGAGTGATAACTCACTGCGTCATCTTTTGCCACTGTGTGTCAGTCTCACAAGGCATGGCGATTTATCACAAAAGTCGCCAACATGATCTCACTCATTGTGTGAGTATGTGCCACCCCTTGTCATCCCTCACAAAGCATGGTGACCTATCACCACCATCGCCCACATGGATCTAACTCACCGCGTGAGTATGTGCCACTGCCTGTCAACTCTTACTCAGAATGGCAGCTTATCACAACCATCGCCAACATGGATCTTACTCACTGTGTGATTATGTGCCACTCCCAGTCAGTTCTCACTCAGAATGGCGACTTATTACCAATATCACTAATATGGATCTCACTCCCTGTGTAAGTATGCGCCACTCCCAGTCAACTCTAACTCAGAATAGAAGCTTATCACCACCATCGCCAACATGGATCTCACTCACTCCGTCAATATGTGCCACTGTCTGTCAACTCTCACTCAGAATGGCGACTTTTCACCTGCATTGCCACATGGCTCTCACTTACTGCGTGAGTTTGTGTCACTCCTAGTTAATCTTCTCTCAAAATGGCGACTTATCACCACCATCGCTGACACGGATGTCACTCGTTGTGTGAGTGTGTGCCACTGTCATCCACTCTCACACAAAATGGCGACTTATCACCACCATTGCCAACTTTGGTCTCACTCAATGCGTGAATTTCTGTCACTCCAAGTCAATGCTCTCTGAGGATTGCATCATCTGTTACTCACTCTCACTCAGAATGGCAACTTATCACCACCATTGCCAAAGTTGTTGAGACAGCACCACTGTTCTACATGTAGCCTGTCTAGAAAGTGTGGGCATGAAGTATAACTCCCATTCGTATCAAATGTGCTTTGTTTCACACTGATTTCCATGTAATACTTCAGAGTTGAATCAAACAAGATTATATAGAGAAAATATCAATTGAATTTAGATAGAGGTATCTCTAAAATGAAAGCAACTATCCATAAACACCTTTTCTCTGGTTACAGGAAAAATACATAGGGAAATATCTACATGAACACCTTGTCTGTGATTAGAGGGAAGATACATATGGCAATACCTACTCTGGCAAAACATACTTTGATCTGGCAGATGTGAGGCTGCATGATTACCAATATTGATCATCATGAGCTTTTCATCTAACAGGGTGAGTGATCACCAGCATCGCCATAACTGGTGAGTCTGAGTGATCACCACTCTCGCCATCCATGGTGAACCTGAGCTATGACCTGGTGCGCGTTTCATCTAGCGAGGTGAGTGATTACTCGCGTCACCATCCCTGGTGAGTGTTAGCTGGGGAGCTAGACAGCTCAAATATCGATATTTACAAAGCTGCTGGTGTTGAGAGCAGCACAAGATATGAGGGCTGGATCTGGGTATCTTGATAGTGCTGATTACGAATCTGAGCTGCGTATCTTGATATCTAGGTCGGAACAAGATCAAATTTAAGGTCAAAGGTCACAATACAATTGCAATGGGTCCTAATCAAACTAGGCTACATATGAATGGTGAATCTACCGTACACTGAGGACCCCTAGTGTTAGCCAATGAAACAAAGCCCTCTCTATATTCTATATTGAATTCAAGATTGTGACCTTTGACCTTAAATTTTTACTTGTTCCGAACTAGATATCAAGATACACAGCTCAGATTCGGAATCAGCACTATCAAATTACCCAGACCCAACCCCTTAAACCTTGTGCTGCTCTTAACACCAGCACTTATGGATATCCAGGAGCTGGCTCCCCAACTATGCGAGTGATCAAGATCCTCACCATCTGTGGTGAACCTGTGCTATCTTGAGGTACGCGCTTCATCTAGCGAGGTGAGTGATCACTCATGTCGCCATCCCTGGTGAGGATGAGTGATCACTCATGTCGTCATCCCTGGTGAGGATGAGTGATCAGTCATATTGCCATCCCTGGTGAGGATGAGTGATCACTCATGTCACCATCCCTGGTGAGGATGAGTGATCACTCATGTCTCCATCTCTGGTGAGGATGAGTGATCACTCATGTCGCCATCCCTGGTGAGGATGAGTGATCACCATCCTCGTCAACACAGGTTGACGAGGAGTCATGACAATTTGCTGGGATAAATCTAGGGTTCCTTGGTTGGATGGAAGGAAAATCGTAAGATACTAAAAATAAAAAATGAATGTGAAAAATTATGAATGATAATTTTTTGGCCTTAAGAAAGGTGCTTGTTCATGTGATTGTGGCCCCATGTTACTAAAGAATTTCCCTGTCCCTGAACCCACCCAGCAAATTGTCGTGATTCCTCGTCAACCTGTGTTAAGTGGCTCACACATGTCGCTAGATGGAATACGACGTCGCTATAGCACAAGATCACCAGGAATAGCAATGGTGGTGATCACATGGCCTCACCTCAGATGGTGAGGATGGTGATCACTCAGACTCACCAGGGATGGCGACGCAGGTGATCACTCACCTCGCTAGATGAAACACGCACCTCGTCATAGTGCATGTTCACCAGGGATGGCGACATGAGTGATCACTCACTTCACTAGATGAGACGCACACCACGTCATAACACACATTCACCACAGATGGCAAGGATCGTGATCACTCACACTCACGGATGATGGTCACTCAGGTGATCATTCATCTCTCTAGATGAAATGCACACCATGGCATAATGCACGTTCACCACGGTTGGTGAGGATCGTGATGACTCACACTCACCAGGGATGGCAAGGCGGTTGATCACTCACCTCGCTAGATGAAATGCGCACCACGTCATAGCACAGGTTCACCATGGATGGCGAGAGTGGTGATCACTCACACTCACCAGTCATGGCGATGCTGGTGATAACTCATCTTGTTAGATGAAAAGCTCATGATCATTGACATTGGTAATCATGCAGCCTCACATCTGCCAGATCAATGTATGTTTTGCCAGAGAAGGTATTGCCAGATGTATCTTTCCTCTAACCACAGACAAGGTGTTCATGTAGATACTTCCTTATGTATTTTTCCTGAGAAAAGGTGTTTATGGATAGTTGCTTTTATTTTAGAGATACCTCTATCTAAATTCAATTGATATTTTCTCTATATAATCTTGTTTGATTCAACCCTGAAGTATTACATGGAAATCAGTATGGGACTTATACTTCATGCCCATCCTTCCTAGACAGGCTACATGTTGAACAGTGGTGCTGTCTCAACAACTTTGGCAATGGTGGTGATAAGTTGGCATTCTGAGTGAGAGTGAGTGACAGATGATGCAATCCTCAGAGAGCATTGAGTTGGAGTGACACAAATTCACGCATTGAGTGAGACCAATGTTGGCAATGGTAGTGATAAGTCGCCATTTTGTGTGAGAGTTGATGACAGTGGCACACACTCACACAGCGAGTGACATCCATGTCAGCGATGGTGGTGATAAGTTGCCATTCTGAGTGAGAGTTGACAGGCAGTGGAACATATTGACGGAGTGAGTGAGATCCATGTTGGCGATGGTGGTGATAAGCTGCCATTCTGAGTGAGAGCTGACCAGGAGTGGTACATAATCACACAGTGAGTCAGATCCATGTTGGCGATGCTTGTGATAAGCCGCCATTCTGAGTAAGAGTTGACAGGCAGTGGCACATACTCACGCAGGGAGGTAGATCCATGTTGGCGATGGTGGTGATAAGTCACCATGCTTTGTGAGGGATGAGAAGGGGTGGCACATACTCACACAGTGAGTGAGATCATGTTGGTGACTGTTGTGATAAATTGCCATGCCATGTGAGACTGACACACAGTGGCGAAAGATGACGCAGTGAGTTATCACTCAAAAAGGAGTCACCATTGATGACCAATCATGGCGACAGATAACGACAATTTGATGGGCAGTAAGGGGACTGACAGAGTTACATTGTGCCGGTTAAAGTGGCATAGTCCAATGGTTGGGGCTCAAAAATCAATCTCCTCAAAAATGAACCAGAATGTGCATATAGATTATACTTCCCATGGTACCTACTTTATTTACTCTCTTTGACCATAATTAAGCTCATATTGTCAGATTTATACCTAATCTCCTACTTTTGGCATGCATTCCAGAAGTCCATCCATTGGAAATACACTGTTAAATGCTTATGGATAGGTCCATGGGACCTCCTTTCTAAGCCAGTATAAGATAAGGATTGTCCACACACCTAAATATGATGTTATTACAGTGTAAGGAACACATGTATATGAATAAGATTTAAAAAAATTAAAAAAAAATTGGACTATGTCACTTTAATGGCAGCTATCGCCAGTCTGTGCTACTCCTTATATAATCTGCCGCCATTAGCGAAGTGCAATCATTTATATCAACAACAACTATGAGGGAAAAGCTATGAAACAAAGTGGAGGTATTGTGTGGCGAGCTCAAAGGGTTTAAGATGTGAGGATTTTTGAGATTGACATGAAAGATGGATTTTGAAATATGAATAAAATTGAGAAAAAAAAAAGAAAAGCAAGGAAGAGAAACCACAGCCTAATACGCCTGATAAGAAGGCAGTTCAGGATTTCAAATTATTATCATTGAAACATGTAAATAATATTTCCATCCCTTAGCTGAAGTTAGAACTTCCAGTATACATCTTATTTATCAAAGGTGTCTAGTAAAAATATCTCACCTCTTCTTACAGAAATACAGAATTTTGCTGCCGATGTGAGTAAGTAAGGAGTTTAGCAAATTACCATAGGTCTGTGTCATTAGAGACTGCGGGTCCGGTCTAACAAGGCTTATTTTGCACGTCTTTTACTTTCTTATGTGGTTGTGCCTCAGGGACAGGGATTTTCATGTTGTGGTTATAAAAAAAAAGTATTTATTTGCTTGTTGTCAGCAGAATACAGATTTGATCATGTTTCAGTTGAGGTAAAACCATGATTTGTGTTTTCTTAAGAGACTGAATACAGGCGAATAAAACCTTTCAGTTGAAATATGATACACTCACAGACAGCTAAAAGAACATTAATCTTTTCTCATCCCCACCATAACATCTGCAGTTTGCCTAACCCAAAGCTCTCCAAACATTAGTTTTTCATTTAAAGTCAACAGTAAAATAGGGGAATAGTAGAGCTATATGCCTTCAGATCTGTTACTGTGTAGCGATAATGCAGATTAACCAAGTAAAACTCTTTATGTAGTCACTTTAAAGTTAGTATGTGTGATGATCTGGTTTCAAAAGAGAATCTCTAAAACGCACCAGGATACATGTTCATACTCACTCAGCACACACTGCAAGGAAAGATGCCATAAAGTCAAATGTGAGTTTATTTGGGACAAAGCATTAACCATTATTTTCACAGATATCCCTTATCACACATCATACTCCATAGTGCTGATACCCGAGCCTTCATGGTTAAGTTTACAAGAATGCCTGTTAGGTGTAACAGTAGTTTATTCAGATGTGGGCGCAATTGCATCAAGTTTTATCTGAAATATAGGTCAATGGTCCGGCTACAGAGATTCTAATTGACAGTGATGATGTCCTAGCAAGAACTTTAGGTGAGTTTCTATTTTGAGATGAGTTGATAATGATAAGTACATTAGAGCTGATGGGTGTGTCCTTTAGTGAAGGTGAGTGGAGGTTAGTTTGGTGGTTTGCTACTTATATTCCATAAGTCAGTACCTGATCACAAGTACCTTGCAGGTGTTCACTCCTTTAAGGGCCCCTCATTGGTCAACATGATGCACCAATGAAGTGCTGGAAAGATTCCTCGCTAACTTCATCGGAGCATCATGCCGACCCTCTTAAACTGTTTCAAGCTCTTAGGGTCAGCAAGAATATAACCCTTGGAACCTGTATGTTGGAGCTGCATTCAGACATCATGAAGACCAATGCACATCCTCCCTTTATAGGGTTAATAATGATATATCGACAGAGACATATACAATCAATCTAGTCGCCCTCCCAGGTAGGATATGGAAGGTCTATCTATAGAAGTATGAGTAAGGCCCTCCATTAACTAAAGGCCTCAGAGATACCAGAAACTGTCAATACTTTATCTTCTATCTATAGAAGTATGGGTGAGGTCCTCCATTAACTAAAGGCCTCAGAGAGACCAGAGTTCATCAATACTTTATCTTCTATCTATAGAAGTATGGGCGAGGTCCTCCATTAACTAAAGGCCTCAGAGATACCAGAAACTGTCAATACTTTATCTTCTATTTATAGAAGTATGAGTGAGGCCCTCCATTAACTAAAGGCCTCAGAGATACCAGAAACTGTCAATACTTTATCTTCTATCTATAGAAGTATGAGTGAGGCCCTCCATTAACTAAAGGCCTCAGAGATACCAGAAACTGTCGATACTTTATCTTCTATCTATTGAAGTATCGGTGAGGTCCTCCATTAACTAAAGGCCTCAGAGATACCAGAAAGTGTCAATACTTTATCTTCTATCTACAGAAGTATGGGTGAGGTCCTCCATTAACTAAAGGCCTCAGAGATACCAGAAACTGTCAATACTTTATCTTCTATCTATAGAAGTATGGCTGAGGTCCTCCATTAACTAAAGGCCTCAGAGATACCAGAATGTGTCAATACTTTATCTTCTATCTATAGAAGTATGGGCGAGGTCCTCCATTAACTAAATGCCTTAGAGATACCAGAAAGTGTCAATACTTTATCTTCTATCTATAGAAGTATGGCTGAGGTCCTCTATTAACTAAAGGCCTCAGAGATACCAGAATGTGTTAATACTTTATCCTCTTTATCCATAGTCATTATGGTAGGTGTCTGTGTTTCCAGCTGGAAACTGCAACCCTAGTACTCACTCTAATCGCTGTAACAGTACTATAAAGGTCAAAGTTCATGACATTTAGAGGAGACCTTTAGAGCTCTCGGTAGTTTATCCATCTCCCAGCAGCACTAAGGGCCATGATTAGGACTTTAAACAGTCGTGGCTAAAACCATTTGAGGGGAAGGAGAGATACCAGAATGTGTCAATACTTTATCTTCTATCTATAGAAGTATGGGTGAGGTCCTCCATTAACTAAAGGCCTCAGAGATACCAGAAACTGTCAATTTTTTATCTTCTATCTATAGAAGTATTGGTGAGGTCCTCCATTAACTAAAGGCCTCAGAGATACCAGAATGTGTCAATACTTTATCTTCTATCTATAGAAGTATGAGTGAGGCCCTCCATTAACTAAAGGCCTCAGAGATACCAGAAACTGTCAATATTTTATCTTATATCTATAGAAGTATGGGTTAGGTCCTCCATTAGTTAAAGGCCTCAGAGATACCAGAAACTGTCAATACGTTATCTTCTATCTATAGAAGTATGAGTGAGGCCCTCCATTAACTAAAGGCCTCAGAGATACCAGAATGTGTCAATACTTTATCTTCTATCTATAGAAGTATTGGTGAGGTCCTCCATTAACTAAAGGCCTCAGAGATACCAGAAACCGTCAATACTTTATCTTCTATCTATAGAAGTATGGGTGAGGTCCTCCATTAGATAAAGGCCTCAGAGATACCAGAAAGTGTCAATACTTTATCTTCTATCTATAGAAGTATGGGTGAGGTCCTCCATTAGATAAACGCCTCAGAGATACCAGAAACTGTCAATATTTTATCTTCTATCTATAGAAGTATGAGTGAGGTCCTCCATTAACTTAAGGCCTCAGAGATACCAGAAAGTGTCAATATGTTATCTTCTATCTATAGAAGTATGGGTGAGGTCCTCCATTAACTAAAGGCCTCATCGATACCAGAAACTGTCAATACGTTATCTTCTATCTATAGAAGTATGGGTTAGGTCCTCCATTAACTAAAGGCCTCAGAGATACCAGAAACTGTCAATATTTTATCCTCTTTATCCATAGCCATTATGGTAGGTGTCTGTGTGTTTCCAGCTGGAAACTGCAACCCTAGTACTTACTCTAGTTGCTCTAACAGTACTATAAAGGTCAAAGTTCAACACATTTAGAGGAGACCTTTAGAGCTCTGGGTAGTTTATCCACCTCCCAGCAGCACTAAGGGCCATGTTTAGGACTTCAAACAGTCGTGGCTAAAACCATTTGAGGGGAAGGAGACTTTGTTAGCATTACCTGCATAGCAGTATACATGTAGAGAGCTCTTACATTCCTCAAGGAAATTTGCAGACATTATAGGATGGGTGAATGTCAGAAAAAGTGCACATATCTGGTGCACACAGTACAGAAAGATAAAAGTCAAGATAACATTACAAAAGTGTATTATATTGATAACGCAACATCTTGTTTTTATTCATGGCCAACTGGATATCAGCGAATTTTGTGAGGCGTCTGTGACGAAAACTCTAGGATTGCTCTAAAACAAGTTAGGACAATCATAGGAACTTGAAATTTGGGCTGCAAGTAGCTATTACTAACTGGATTAAGCATACAAGAATGCAAAACTGTATCTTTAAAAAAAATTTGTGAGAGCCCGGACATAATTATCAAAATATTGAAAAATTGGACAATTTTATCTTCAAATCACTAACTTTACTTTAGTTCTGTCAATAATGCCCTGATTAGCTCCAGAATTGCTCTAACTAATTATGTCTAGTTTGGAGAAAATAAAACAGTAGAGGCCTCACTAAAACCAATTTTGTACCCTTGAGTGTTGAATGTCTGCCGAAGTGGAAAAAAATGAGGAAAATCCAAATTTCACACAGGTAAAGGGGCCCCCAAAAGGTTTTTTTCAGCAATTGCAAAGCTGCTCTGTACCAAAATGGACTTAGGCTAGGGGCATCTTGTGGTAAAGTATTAGTTGGTTATATGGACTGAAAATATTTTTTTGGGGGAAAGTGTTGAAATGAGGCGTCTGTGACGAAAACTAAAAATGCAATAATTTTAGATAAATATGCTGGAAATGTAATTATTTTAGGTCAGGACATTGAATAATAATGTATCATAGTCTACCAAGAATAAATATTGTATAGATGATGCTTTGCAAGATTACATGAACAGAATTTCATTTCTGTCAGAGGCGTCTGTGACGAAAACTCATTTCTGTGCTTTGGTGCTTGTTGTGGCCAAATAAGTAATGGGATTTTAATTATAACACAAACAATTGATGAAGAGGAGTGCAAAACATCATATCAACCACAGAAAAGTCAATTGAATACCCTCATTTCATGTACAGGTAGGAATTTCTGGAGCAGTTTGAGGCAATTTTAGGTCAAACACAATTTAAGACCCACCAACTCTTGAATAAAATCAACAGAACATGTAGCAAATGCCCTAAAATAATTAGGGCACATCATATCTGCACATTTCAATCCATTTTTGACCTTAGGGCAGCATATGGTGCTCGCCAGAGAGAATTTTGTTCAACAGGAGTTTTCGTCACAGACGCCTCACGAATATGAGTCTGTATCAAATATCGCCCAAAATCAACATGGCAGCCACCTGCCAAGTCCAAGAGGCTTGCTGATTCAATCAAGCTATACTGTTTTCATCAAAATAAGACCAAATTAACCAAATCTAACCACATCAGCAAGTACTAGGGGATATAATCTTTGGACTGCGAAAGAAATTTGATCGGATTCCTAAACTTTGATGGCAAAATTTGTCAAAGTCTGCAGAGAATCTTCAGAAAATCTTTGATAAACAACTAGTTGCAACACTTATTTGACAAAAACAAGGCTCTCCCAAGTAATTGACTTCCACTGGGTAACAGCAGATGATTCTGACTTTGCAACAAACAAAATTGTGAGGCGTCTGTGACGAAAACCCCCTTTATGAGAAATGGTACTCAAAATGCTTCACTGGAGGCCGACAGCCTACCAATGCTTGTCAGAATTGATAAGCTGGCTGTGATGGTTGATATGACATGTAAGAAACACAAATAGATACTTAAATAAATTAGCAACATTATAACATCTAGTTGAGGTGTCTGTGACGAAAACCCAGTCCACATGGACATTCTGACCCACAAATCAGGGACCATTTGACCGATGGCTAAAATCTTTATACCAACTTCACCCCTTTATAAGTTCTTTATGTGACATGTAATAGAGACATTATATCACTATTATTGATAGAGTTATTCTGACCTAAGAGTTATTGTCACAGACGCCTCGATGAGTAAAATTCCACACATGAGTGACCATGAGTGACCAATCAACATCCACCTAAACTGACATAAATAGTGTAGGCCTAATATATGCCTAATACCACAGGCAATTTTGGATGGGTTTCTAGTCTTTGAGTGGACAATAGGACATGTGCAAAATGGCATAAACTGCAAAAAACAGAATTTTTAGTGATTTTGAGACTTTGGGTCACCTTAACTCAAAGAATTTTTACCCGACAGACACAAATGGATATTTTTCTGAAAGGCTAGAATGTCTTCTGTAAGATGAGACCATGGAAGACAAGATTGAATAAGCATAATTTATTCTATGGCTGCATAAAGGCCAAAACCATGGGTTTCCAGGTTTTGTACACTTATTCAGACACTGACTCAGATCCAATGATAAGGAGCTCACCTTATTAGATATTATAAAACGGCTATTAGTGAACTGCTGCACTATAGAAGTGACCTTGAATGCATTATAGGAGTGCAGTGCACACCTGAGTAAGGTCACCATAGCTGTAAACAAGTTGAGCGCCATTAATTGGTCTAGACATACATTGATTAAGTGATTAATTGTTTGGACGGTAATGTAAATGTTTTATAAAGACAACAGACAACTCTTTCCTCACATCATGACTGCCTGTTGTCCTATAGTGCACTCAGATGCACTCGTGCATTGTAGGACAACAGACAGTCTCAATGTGAAGAGAGTCGTTGTCTATTCTCCAAACCAACTTCGTTCCTAAATCCTGAGTCCATTCTTACATTCAGGTCTTTCCTTTAAGTTAAAACCCGTTCAGGATTAGTATAGAAATTGAAAATAGGCTCGTCCTCTTGGAACTATAGTTTTTTCCAAAGGCTGTCCCCTGGCCAGGACAGCCATTTTTACTCTGCCCTTAAAGGGTAACGTAAAGAGACTAAGAGGATGGTTGGTATTGAGACACATAAGAGTACAAGTGGAAACCTTTTGGGAGAACAGGGAATTTATGACCAAGGAGTTGACACTGACACAGTAGACTATAAATCACCTCAATAGTCCCTAAGGTAAAAAGACTATGCAGTTGAAAGGGGCGAGAGGAAGCTCTTACAATCTTATTTCTCCATCTTTCCTCTGTCTGTACACGTTTTAGCATTGAGAAATCTTTTTATTGCTGAGACATGCAAATGGGAATACAGAGACCCTGCATGTAACCCGATTTGCCATACCACAAATCATGTACATGGACATTTGTAGAGAAGTCATAGCAGTTTAGGAACTAATATAGGTGTGTAGAAGAATGTAGCGGATTACTTTATACTTTGTAGGGAATGTTAACCTTCATACAAATAAGCCTGTAGTTCTAAATTAGGTCATTCCAGGAAAGAAAGTACTCTGAATGATAGATAACTGATGTTAACACTCAAATAACACTCTAGCACATCAATTGCCAACTTTAACCAGACTATAGCTGATTGATTATAATGGATATTCAAAGCCACATTTATATCATTATTCTGTATCTCAAATGACTACTTTTAAATAAATCATGGCTTTTAGGTTATATTTCAACCGATCATTTTAATAGACCTAAGGAACGTGCATCACACGTTTGAGTCTGCTTCCTTGGACGATTAGAAAGGAAATAAAACGTTTACCTTTTGAAAGTCGTATTTTGACAGATGCAGAAACCAAATAATGTGTTATCAAAAAAAAAAACCTTTTAACACCCATTTTGATTCATGGGTACAGAAAACAATTACCTTTCTTTCAACCTGATTTTAAAGGAACAATTTGACTTCAAAACATTAAGGGATGGGCTGAAAACTTGCCCTAGTCAAAATGATGTTTCGGGGAAGTTGGAAATTCTCCCAATTTATGTATCTCATTACTCACATGTTGTTTTACATAAGTTTATCTGGAATGTTTAAAGCTCTGAAAGCGGATTTTCCGTCACACAGACTGAATGCTTTAAAATGATTTTCTCCATAGCCCTAGCTTTGTAAAATTCTTTGATTAAATGGAACAGTGAATGTGAGTAAAATCCCTTATTTCAAAGCAATGGCAGTTCATGACCATGTAAACCATTTGCATCTTAAATATAGCTATCTACATAGATATTTTTACCCATTTGGGGGCAAAAATACATAAGCAAATGTCAACTCCCATGGAATATGGGAGTTGACATTAAGGGAGTTGACTATAAGGCCTCGTTGAATACGGCAGACTCACCAAGGGGAATGCGATGCAAAAATATTCTATGGTCGTTGACATTTGCATTTATGTCATGGCCCTATGGGGTTAATTTGCTTTAAAATAGAGAAACACAGCTCAAATCTGTTCAGAATCCAAGATGGCAGACACCCATTGAATACGGCCACATTGTATTCCATCCCCCCATTGAATACAGCATATCCAGTACTGTTCTATAGTAACGGTCGTATCTGCCATGACATAAAACTTGAATATTAATTGTCCTAACACCAAAATGCAAGCTAAATGTAGCCCTAGAGGCTGCGTTGCAAATATTAAGGAAGAGGATGCTTAGATGCTGTCAAGTGGAATCTAAGAATTGGTTTTAGTGGGGAAATCATGTTAGACTAGTTCGCCTCTCCAGCCTTGAATAGGTTGATCATGTTGTTTTGCTAATATGAGAAGAAGTGGATTAATGGCTTCATGGAACTAGTTTAATAATAATGATAAAAGTGACGATCAGTGAACCAAGTTATTACTCAGTCATATCCATTTCAATTTAGTCTGGATCCAAAGAAGCAGAAAATATTTAAGGCATGAAGCAATACAAGGATAAGATTATAGTGTGACAGTTCGCAGTAGGATGAGGACCCCTGACAGGATCACAGTTCAGCTTTTTCAATGAAGGCCAATAAGATAGGGCTTTATATTTTAAGGTGTTTCTATTGAAAAGGTTCTAGAATATCTGCTCGGCAATTAGTATTAGATTTATCCCATGGCCCTCTATGACCATAGCCAGCAGGCTAACAGCATGCTTTCACAGGACAGTGTCGGCCAATCACTCTGTTGAGTGATGACAATTGCTCGGACTATGGGTCTTGTCTTTCTCTCCCCATTGGGAGATGGTTTCTTAAAACCACTACTACTTCATTCATAGGGCACATCCACACACGTCCACTGATGTTTTATTTTCTATTAAGAAATTATGCAGCTAAATATTTTATTATTATCAGCAATAGATAAAGAAGATGTAGGCATTGATTTAGTGTTGAAAGACTTGACAACATCAAATTACTTTAACCTAAAGCATTAGAAAAATAAAACAGTCAAAACGATATTAATGTGCCTGCACACAATTTCCTAATTTCTTCAGCTTCTGTATTCCAATTATTGAACTCAATTTGAAGTAATTTCTGTCTAGAATATGAAATATGAACATCTTTGCTAAAAAAAACCAGTTTTGATTTCGATTTCTGTAGATTTCAGTTCAATAAGAGCTGAGAACTCATCTCAACAGTGTGAGGGAAAGGTCAGAATGAGAGAGACCTCTTTTAGAGATTTTTTTAACCATTTAACTAGTATTGCCCTGATGGTAGCTAAGTGTTATATAATAAATTAAAAACAACTGTGGCATAGAACTGCATCTATGTATGTCCTTTACTCGATAACACTTTAGTCACATTCATTTGTTGTAAACGTCGGTTTACTATAAGACACCTCATAAATAGTGTGAACTGAATATGTCCTAGTATGTCAAATTACTGGGTTTTCTTCACAATGGAATAACTTTACATTGGCAGGCGCCTTGTGGTAACATGACATGAAATGTACACCAAGTCTATCTTCCTGCACAGACAGTGCAGTAAGGTGATGGTACAGACATGTAAAATGTCCTCAATCACTGTCCATGTAAAACCATAATCTATATATTTGATGTTGGAAACAGTAAAATATGGAAGGCACATAGCTTTAACCTAGGAGCTCTGTGTCTCACAGCCCCCATGAGATATCTCACGGTCAGTACCTGCGATGCAAATGGTCCTAAAATATGAAAATACTCATCATTTTATGTCATTTGAAATGAGTTTTGACCATGAAATAAATACAATTCTCTGAGTAAGATAACCTTCAGTCAGACACACTACAATTGAACCTTTGTCTCTGTATAATTTACTAGTATTTTGGCTACTAAAACATTTAAAACCTTTAAAAAATACACTTATGTTAATGGCCTGTTTAGGCGCTGGGGGTTTCAATAAGCCACTCCAATTAGTATTTGAATAAGCACCTATCCCATAAAGGTACTAGAGGTACAGTGGGATTGAAATCAATGAGTGCATGGGAACAATACAGTGTGCATTGTAATTTTGAATGCCTTTACTAAGTATAATAAAAAGGTAAAAAGAAGTGATAATTAATTATCAACAGGATCTGGTCACCACTGGCCAACCAAACAGAATCGCATTACCAAGGTCTTTTAAAATCACTCTCAACTTTCTAGTATCTTCACCTGTCTTTCTGCACGTTCTTGTTATGCTGTCAAAATCAACAAGAATCGGGACCCTTGTACATAAAGCTTTCATCAGATAGAAAGTGAATAACTACAATCATTTAAAATGAAAGTATTGACAAAATGCTTCTGCCAGCCAAAGAAAGGATTTCGTTGGTTTTGGCTGTGGTTCAAAGAAGCAAGAATAAGTGAGCTCAAGCCATACAATGGCATCAGAGGGAAAGATGTCAGGACCAATGGTACCTTGGGCAATGCCACATGACACTGTCTTTGCTTGTCATTGGTTGCCCCTTTTGCACCAATCAAGGAAGAGACAAACTGAATACTGTCAGAAAGCAAATCAAGATTTGCTCACAATTGAGAAAAATGTCTTTGTGTGGAAACCAAATCCAATCGTACAGGGCCAAGGTCAGAATTTGGTATCTGTTACCCTTCTGCAAAGGTAGGTTCAAACGTTTTTTCCCCTTCACAACAAGGCCATATCCTCTGAATATTCATAACATGGATATTTGAAATGTTTTTGTACTTCTTTTTATTCGAGAATGTATCACTATAGGTTGTAGCCCTGAGATTATATTCTCTGTCAAGCATTGGAGTAGTGATGCCAAAGAGTGATGCCTGGACTGACTAGTTTACAGTGTTGTTCCTTGCCTAACACCCAACATCACAACTAGGTGAAACAAACTGTTCCAAAAATGGTGCTAGGTAATTAGGACCAGGCTGTAAATGTAGCTCTGTTACCATGTGTTGTAAATAAAGGTTATTGAGACCATAGATAATCAGTCCTTTTACCACCTAAATGACATACACATAAATCGGCATGTAAATAGAATGGATTTTTTTTTATAATTGCTGCTAATGTTTCTAGTCAATGATTTCTGGTTATCTTGATTTCCTCCAAAATATTGAGTTCTTGCAAATGAAGTTCCCTTCGGGTGAGACAAAAACAACCTTGATGATTTGAAATAACTGGCAGACATAAAATAATGTACAAAAGAAGTGGCTGATTCTAATTTTGTTAGAAATAAAGGACACCTTTCACCTTGACTAGCCTCAATAACTGATGTAACCAGAAAGGTTACTTGCTCCCTGCCAAATTGGAGACCAAACAAAAACTGTCAAATTCAATTTCAAAATGAATAGCAGTGGGGAAAAGGTGGTTCAAAGAGAAACCAATTCTAAGCTAGATGGAGTTCTAATATAAACACCAAAGAACATGTAGAAAATGCAATAACAATAGCAATGAAACCTTGTCCCTGCAGCAAAAAAAAATATTTCATTGCTACTCCCTGTCAATAGATAGGGATCTCAGGTTTTTAGGAGAAACATCTGTTTCCATACAGACTAAAGCCCTGTCCAGTATTTGCTGTCATGAAAGTGGATGCAAATATCTGTCCACATTCAGCATAGGAATCTGCAGTGAGTTGTCTCCCTTTAAACACATTTGTGGTAAATCAGGTCTTATCTAATATTGATTCAAGTCCATTTTCTTTCAAATCCAGACAAATGTGAACCACTGTAATGTTATGAAAAACACATTCTCGGTTAGAAATGTGTATCTTCTAAAGCGGTAAATCCACTACGACGCATAGGTCATGCATGCGTCTGAAAATGGACGCATGAGCTCGACGCAGAGGCAGTGGAGGCAGTCTCATGCGTCAGACTATGGGAAAAAAGGACAGACGCAATGGGTTGAGTCTGGATCCACTCTCCATGCTTCTCCCATGCGTCCTCCATGCGTCTACAGATGCAAGGCAGACGCATTAGTGGAAGCAGATTTTTGTCATGCGTGCGTCAACTCACTTATGAGAGTCAGACGCAAACAGACGTATACCTCTGTTTTTAAATATCAAAAGCAATTAGATATTTCCATGCGTCTGCCTAGACAAACACAACTTGTAGTTCCTCTCCTTCACGCACGTCGGCGCCACTGTACTGAATGTATCATGTGACCTAGTCTGTCCGTACAAACAGAAAACCAAAATGGCTTCCCGGCGGACGAAATGTGCCTCCAAAGAGGAAGAAATAGATGAAATTACAGACTCCCCGCCTCTCCAAGACACAAAGAAGGCAGGAAAGAAGAAGGTTGGTTCTTCTAGCACTCCCTTAAAGGCAAGGAAGGCGGCTCCTCTGCCTACTAGAACTTCCCCGCGGTTTAAGAAGGTCGGCAAACCAAAATCTCGGGTGGGTCTCCCTCCTCCCAAGAAGAGGGGTAGGCCTAAGAAGTCGACTCCACCTTCTGTCTCTGTACAAGAGGACAGCGAGACCGATGAAGACAATGTTCCTGGTACCCCCCAGTGTGATAAGTCTGTGAGAGGTCGAGGTAAGGCACGCATTTCCCCTGACCTGAAGGCCCAGATAGAAGACACGGAGAAGAAACTAAACGGCATAAATCTAGTAAATCCCTGCAGTTTGAAAGACCGCCAGAAGAGTCAGGAGAGGGTGAGTCAGATACTCAATCGCAGTCCCTTCTGCCTAAGATGCCAAAATCCAAACGTTCCCGCAATAGGGCTGCTAAGTCCAAGGAGGACGAGCTAGAAGTCGACAGCGAGGACAATCCAACCAAGGAAGAGATGGAAGATGTCTTTAACCAATCTCAAGGTACTATGGAAGGTGAGTTATAAGTTTGAGTCTGGACCCTAATATTGATGTCAGTAGCTATCCATGAAAGACATTATGCAAAATATTAATTTTTTTGTTTCCCAACCTACCTGTTAGTTATTTCTGTTGGCTTTTAAGGAAAGGTTAAGCAAAGTCTGTGTGTGTTTCATTGAATTTCTTTCTTTTTTTTTCTCTTCAAAGGTGAAGGTGATTACACAAAACATCCAGTTCTAGACCAGGATCAAGAGGGAGAAGACGAAGACGGTGATGAGGTAGACCAAGACGCAGAGGACCTAGCCAACCTGCAATCCACTATGCTGAAAATGACTCCATCCAAATTTGACTTGAAATTTGAAGACAAGGACATGGAAACTTAGTGGACAGAAGACCCTACCCGTGAGGAGACGCTCTGCAGGCTGTGGGAACAGGAGAGAGCTCTCTATGATATGAGGGCTAATGGCTATCGGGTGGCATCTGTGAAGGATTTGATCTACGCCAAAATGGCAGTTATTCTTAAGGTTCCACGTAAGTAATTACTTCATCATTCTTTTAATCCTATACTTTTTTCTTAACATCTTCTTCTCAATTCTTAACATAGGCTATTAAATAAAAAATGGACCTTAAGTATTTGGTTAACAGTTTCATAACTAAAGTATTTGAATTAAAAAAAAAAATTGTTTCATTTTATACAAACATCTTGCTGCAAGATATTGCTTGTCCTTTTTCCAGCAAAGAAAATCGAAATCAGGATGAGGAGTCTCCGAAACATGTATTCCAAGATACTGAAAACTGGTAAAAGTGGTTCAGCTGCTGTAGGTAGAACCCCTCGACAGAAGGAGATATGCAGGTTGGTCGGGTTCTTAAGAACTTACTTGAACCAGAACGAAACCTACAACACCCACTCTGGACGCAGCCCCGGGAAGGCCACCTTCACATCTACCCCGAAGTCAAAGGGAACAGCTTCCCAGCCTATAGACTTAGAGGTAAGAGTGTGCTTTAGTTTATAACTTTTAGATGAGTCTTTAATGTGCGCCCCCTTCTGTGTAAGTCTATTTTCCCCCCCCCCCCAAAATTATCAATCGAGTTCTTTTATATATATAACATGAAAATAATAATAATGTCTGCATAACTGGTGAAAACGAATAGGTCCCTTGTTTTTACTCTTGATTTGTCACTGTATAGGTTGTTTTTTAGGCTCATGATGGGTTAAGACGTAATGGTTATTAATATTAGACAGACAGGGCATAAATTTCCTTTTTTTTTCAGACTGACGAGAACTTGGAGACATCTCACATACAATTCCAGCCTAAGCGCCGGAAGGTGAAGCAGGAACAAGAAGAACTAGCTCAAGAGTTGGATAAAGATGAGGAAGAAGGTGAAGGAGATGGTGAGGGTGAGGGTAAGGAAGAGGAAGACGATGAGGGTAGTCCTGTGTTCCAGCCTAGTAAAAAACATTACAGCAGAAACCAACACATTGGCACGCAGGCAGCAGCACACCGATCTAAGCGTCTGAGTCCACACAATCCACAGAAGAAACAGAGTCAGCCTACTAAGTCGGGACTATCATCCAGCTGCAAGGATACAGCACCTTTAGCTTCTACCTCAAAAGACACTGTGAAAGGTGCAGGCAAAGGGCTGCATCAGACCTAACACAAAGGTAAGGGCCAGGAAGCAGCCTTGGATAGGTACAATAGGTTGTTCAGCAAAGCAGAAGTGAAATCTGGCCTGCATTATTCTGAGGATGGCTCATCCCAGAGAGCTTCTCTCTACCAACCATACACAGGAAAGGACACCTCCATGCATGGGGGTGAGTCTTCCATGGAGGACAGGTCTACTGACTATGGTGTGGAAAACCCATCTGCAAATTGGTACACAAAGCAAGGACCTGAACATCGTCGGGTCCGTGAGGCTGAGCTGGACAAAAAAAAAGCCGAGAAGGCCAAGAACGACCCAGTGTTGAGGATGATGGAAAAAAAATCCGAAAACCTAGAAAAAATGGTCGAAGTCTTGTCTAAACCCAAAGTCATAAGTCAGCCTCTTACCTCAGACCCTGTTTCATCAGATGCCCAACTGTCGGCCGACTCTTTGGTCAGACAGGTAGAGCAGATGTCACCGAAACTGCAAAGGAAGTTCATGCGTCATGTCACTAACATGGAGTATGATGCTTTAGACGGGGACTGGCCTTCTAAGTGAACTTGATTCATGTTTGTCGTCCACGATGATTATATATAAAAGACGGAAGTTCTCAAATAACACACAACAAGAGAAATTTGTTTGAACATTTTGTATGAAAAAGGAAAAGAACTTTGAGTTTATTTATATAATTGTGCAAGAAAACCTTGCGTGGTGCTTAATATGGAAAATTACATGTCCATGTCTTATGTTACTATGATACTATGACAAGTATTTATTCAAGTTTTTACAGTTCGTGCTCAAGAACATTTTGTTTTAGATGAATGATGCATGATTCTAACTTATGATATTTTATTTTTTGTTCTCGCGATGCTCTAGGAGTTAACTTATAAAGTTGAGCGTCTATATATTAAATGACAGTACAATCAGCGTCTACAAACTAAAAGTGTACACGTATGACATATAGGGCTTCCCGAACACAGGTGCCTTTCTTAAGACTTTCCCTCAAGGATCAAGATCTCATGACTGATTTAAACACATACGGGTTCTGAAGAACAAGATAAATAATTTATTCTATGCTTACACAAAGACAGATAAATATATTTATATATATATATATATATATATATATATATATATATAGGGTTCATGTTTGTTCACTTACCAGGGCTACAGTTCGATATATCCTGCCTCAAAGAAGGGAGAAGCCTACACACGTATCAGAAAAGTGTCTTAAGCGAAAGTATATTCCAGTTCAAGAACTTTTGTTAATTTCTTTAATGAAGGTTCATGTTTTTGTTGTTAATCATAGTATTTCTTTATTTCTAACTGACTGATATACATATGTAGTGTTCTACCCCTCGGTGTTTAATCGAATCTTTCGATAAACAACAAAGAACAACTATTCAGGATCCAGTTAAAACTTTATTGTCTAATTACACATAGGCATCAGCCGTTCTCGATCACAGTTACAGGTGGCAGAGTTTGAACTCTATAACAGGTTCGACACTAGGCCTTCTAGTGTCTACAGTTGATATTCCACATACACCTCCTCTGTGCAGCAGCACAGAGGAGTTCTAGAATATGGTAGCCGGGCAGCCGCCAACCATCGCTCACGATGGTCAGCCGGGGCTGGACTGACCCCTGAGAAAGGCCGTACAACGGCCTTATATACACCGGAGTCGAGGGCCACGTGACCAAGTGGAGACGTGGCGCTGGACCCCAGCGCCCCCAGGCGTCGGGTAATAGAGGTGCTCTCGACATCGCCCATGAGGACCGCGAAGGTACCTCGAAGACGACGCGGGACCACCACACCACCCCCCACTAGACTGAAACGAGGTCTCTGAAAACTCAGAGACCCCGGATCAGTCTAAACAATTAGATAATAATATGAACTACTGGATCCGTCGACATAGTCGACAGAAACAGTAGAGGAATATATAGAAATATAGTTTCTACTGTACTGTAGAAAAAAAATTATTATCACAGTTAAATTATAAGGCGTTGCTCCATCCAACGTAGGAGACCAGTGTCGAAACACTGCTTCAAGGCCTGCTCCTGGTCGATCTGAGGGAGGCACGACCGGGTATGGCAACCGGGGTCGTGTCGTTTCCTCCCTGTCTCGTTGAGAAGCTCCTTCCAGCGTAGGAAGCCCATCGATAGTGTACAGTACACTATGATGGTCCTTCGACCGTGAGGCCGAGGATGTGTGGCACCACCGGGTCCTAAGACCAGGGTGGCGTCGGATCCACACAGCTTCGCAGGGAGGTCGGGGACAGGAAAGGTACCCCCACTCGTGGAGGGTACACCGTCGTCCGGGAACGAGTTCCCGGGGGTTCCGTGCTGACATCGAGACTCTGTTCGATGTCAGCGATCCAGGCTAACGAGGAGGAGCAGTAGTTTCATACTACTGATCCTCCGAGATGGACCCTGTAGCGGCGTCGATTTCGGCCTGCTCTCCGTCAGTGCGCTCCTCTCCATGTGGGGCGCTGGCGGCTAGCTGGCCCGAAAACGTCGGCGACTCCGGCAATAGGACCTCACGGTCCATTGTCGTACTCCAAGCCTCGTTAGGGGTCTCGGGTGCATCCCGGGAGTCCCCCTCAGCATCTGAGTGGAGAACGGCCGAGTCTGCTGAGTCGCTTCCGTCGTTGTCTTCGCTCTCCTGACCTTCACGGTCGTCCTTGTCTCCCTGGTCAGGGGGAGGCGTTGGAGAATGATCGACGACATCGACGTCCCCGTCTATATCCATCCACTGTTCCACCTCGGCAGGTTCTACTGCTTGGGCGGAAGCCGACGGGTCCGGACAGACGGCTACGTTTGCCGGGGCCAGGGGAGTGATGCCCTGAAGATCCGGATGGATCCTCGGCAACACCACTCTCTGGACCGGTGGCGGCGTAGGCTCGGTGGTTCCCGAGAGGGTTATCAAGGGAACCGAGGAGGAAGACGGGGCTGCTGGCGGGTAGACGGAGGCACCGAGAGACCTACCCGGGGTGTCAGGCTTGTCCTGCACCACCTGCTCTCGGCCCAACATCGTCATAGCCGAGCTCAGACTATCCATCTTTGGAGACAATTCTCTCAACGGATTCGTCTGAGCCGCCAGCGTCCTGACGTCAGGGACCACTCCACCCTCGACGAGGTACCTCTGCGCTTCGCGGAAGGGCTCAGTTCGAACGGGCTTCAGGGTTCGGATACCATGGTGCTTGTCCCTCATCCATTCCGAGAGTTGGACCCCGAAGACTCTAAAGAATTTGCGGTCGATTTCCTCCCAGCCTTCTATGATACTATCCCTCTTGGTAATATCATATTGGGCCTGTGCCTCAAAGTTATTGAGACGCGTTCAGACATCGGTCAGACGAGAGTCCATCTCCATCTGAACGGTCTGGCGCGCCTCATTCCTAAGGGCCGGAAGGAGCTCGTTAAGGATGGCCATGTTTGTTCTATCAAACAGGCCGAACAAGTAGGCATTCGCTTCCTCACGAAATGCCTCACCGAACTTGTCGATAGCAGGACTGCCCGTCATCTGTAGAAGTCCCTTACAACGTTCCACGAACGTCTTCGGGACCCCACGTTCGACGCCATCGCCGTAGGCAGGCTGTGCCAACTCCCAACGCAAGGTTGCTGTCGGGTGTCGGCGCCTGTCATGACGTTGGAGAAGCTAGCTCCTGCTGCCGAGGTCAGTGTCGCGCCTCCCACGTGAACACGCGGCGTGGCAGCTGGGGTGCTGTCCTCCGCCGCCGCAGGGGGTTTGACAGGGGGAGACGAGTTGGTGGTCACCTTGGGTTGCTGATCACGACCACTCCGGGTTTCCACCGTCTTGCCTCCAGTTTTAGCACCACTGGTGCTTGGTTTGGCTGAACCGGTCGAAGCAGTCTTCGACTTTTTAGGAGCTGGGGACGGGGCGGCTTTCGATGCCTTTTCGGGCTTCGAGGGAGCAGCCTATGGCTTAGGCTTCTTAGGTTCAGTCGAACCGGCAGACTTTCCAGCTTCTGTAGAGTGGGGCCTCTTGTTCCCACTCGTAGAGGCTGTAGGTCCTGGGTCCCGAGGACGACTGGCCTCCCGCTTCTTCCGTTGCTCTACCCTGAACTCGGGGTAGGCACCGTAGAAAGCGGGCATCAGCTCCGGTCTGATATACAGGCGCTTTGTAGACGGGGGTGCGGGGGCCATCCGCATCCAGTGTCTAGTCGGCGCGCCTGTCTTCTCATTCCGTTTGCACTTTCCAACCAGTGTCTCCACTAGCTGGATAGCGCCCTCGGCGTTGTACTTATGGGGCTGCTTGTACGACTTGAGATGCCGTGCCATCAAGCCCCTTTGTGAAGTCACGAAAGGAGGAGAGGTCGGGTCATCCGGGTCCTGGTAACATGGAATGGTCTTTTCCACCTTAACACAACCGAACTGCGGACGGATGGCTCGATGCTCTTCAACCAAGTGTCGAGCATACCTGCCGTCCGTCGCATATACGCGAGGGGGGAACCCCTTACGTGTGCAGTTCTCGAAAGCACACTGCTGCCCTGGATTGAAGATGCGCCATGCGAACCCAATCAGCTGTCGCTCGGGCAGCGACACCCCCGACGAGTCTGAGGCATTCGTAATATTCTCGATCATCGAGACATACCAGTCAATGGCATGACTATCGTCCGAATACCATTCCTCGTCGTCACTACCATCCTTTCCGACGAGACTTGGGAGTACCACTTGACCATTCTTGCGGTAGTCCTGAAGCTTTGTCAGTGGCCTGTCATCGACGTACTCAGCACGTCGTTTGGCAGTGATCGCTGACAGCCGCTTCCACTCGTCGACAGCCCTGGCCGTGTCTGGGGGTGAGGATACGGTGCTCTCCATGGCACCGGCATCGACCTCCGACGGCTCGGTTCCAGGTTCCGGTGGAGCAGTAGACTCGCTACTCCTCTCCCGGGCTGGAGCCTTCTTGGCTGCGGACTCCTTTTTGCTACTTTCCTTCTTGGGCACCCTAGGGATGTTGAAATCCTTCAAGGTGCCCTTGGATGCCTTCGATTCAGTCGGCTTCTTGCCCTTAGAACCTGAAGGGGTAGCACTTTTCGATGGAGCAGGTGTCGACGGCTCGTCGACCTCCATCTCATCGGGAGAAGAGTCTCTCGAGGCGGCAGCAGCTGCGACCTTCAAGTCGCGCTTCTGCTGCTTAGCTGCCTCCTTCGCCTTCCGGCGGAGCTCCTTCTCCCGCTCCTGGGACTCAGCCAAGGCTTTCTGTGCATCCTCGATCTGCTTCAGAAGGGCTGCACTTTTAGCCGAGGTAGACTCGAGCTCTTGCTCGGGTCTGGTCCTCTTGGACTTCTTCTTCTTCTTCTTCTTCTTCTTCTGCGACTTGTGGCTCGCCGAAGAGCTGTACCCTGACTGCTCGTCGGATGAGGACCCCATGGTTCTTCCTGAACTGCCGGGTTCCACCAGGGAGAAAGAAGACTCCGGGCCTCGAACCGTACTCAGACGGGACGAGACATCGAAGAGAATCTTCGAGGTTTTTCGATCCGCACTCTGGCGGGTCGAAGCCTCGAAGGTGCCTTCGATGTACCTCGAACCGCACTCAGGCGGCTCGAGGGACCGAAGACTGGAGTCTCGAGAGAACACGAACCTGCGCTCACACAGGTTGTGTCCCTCGACACTAGGCAGGGGAGACCTCCTACACTCAGGTAGGAAGTCCCCAGATGGAGCGTACCAGCTGGAATAAGCTAGGCTTAGTCCAGCTTATCTGCGTCCGACTCTCACGAGAAGGGCGCAGATGTGACCTCCGGGGTGTGCGACGCGGCCTTTTATCCCTGTGGCGCACGCCTCTGATTGGAGGAAGGGCCTACGTGACCGAGGAGGGCGAGCCCCATTGGTCCACCGCGCATCACGCCATGACCAAATAAGGTAATGCTCAAAAAATAGAACGACTCACTCTCCCCTCACCGTCAGGCTCTGGTTCTCCAGTCGCAATTTTTGCATATGCCGTTATTTCCTATGCGGTCTATGGGTTCCAACACTATTAACATGGATAATTTGGGCACCCCCCCCTTCATCAGACTACCGGGATTTAAAAAAAATGGTTCCAATATGGATCTACCCTTCGGGCAGAATCCACCAGCCTATGCTGGGAACCCCTCCACACATTCAAAATAAAAGTCGGACGCCCCACATTTCCATGTTTCCAGCATCAGGTTGTCTCAAACTAAGAGGCAATCGCATGACTTCTCGTTGTGTAATTTTTTATTCACTGTCGGCTTCACGTCCACAGACAGATTTACTCAAGAACGGCACCCGTTATTTTAAAGCCTCGTTAAAAACACAGGTTAGTAAAGCTGCTGCTTAGTATTGTGCGAAACATCGATTACTGAGTAGGGTTTAATCTAGGACTTTTCCTGATTTTAACCTTTACTATAGGAACGAGTGTTGAGCCTCGGGGCGGGTTACTATCACCCCCTCCTAGCCCGCCGTCCTTTGATGTGGCCGGGCCGACCGGGCTATTAACCCGTTTCCGTCGGCGTCTGCCTCCCATCACTTGTGACGGTGTGGATGTAGGAGCCAGAGTGTTTGCTCTGGATTTCCTTTCATCCTTGACACTCGCTGACCGTTCCTTTGATGAGCCTTGGCGCTTAAGCCTCGCTCGAGTCATAGGTCCGGACTGGAGTGACTGATCTTTGACTTCAATCGAGACGTCTCGATGTGAAGTTTGTTCAGTCGTTCGCGCCTTCGAGGGGGGGTCGGGCTTCCGACATCCCTTCAAAGGCTCTTTAGATGCTTTCGACTTATCTCGACGGGCCGGTCGACCACGGCGCCGCTTTGATGGTTTACTGGCATCCAACACCTCCACCTCGCTCAGTTTTCGAGCCTTTTGCTGTCGTTTTCGATGACCCCGCGTAGTTTGTTTTTGAGACTGAACTTCTGGCCGCGACCTTTCGATCTCTATTTCGACCTGTCCAGAAACAGACTTAGCCCTTTTCGTAGCCTTACGAGAAGGTGAATCATCATCAAGTTGTGGTTGCAACAACTCGACAGTTTGTGATAGCTCTACGCCCAACCACCGGCGCACTCTATCGACATTGCTCTTTTGCAACCGTCCGCGGGATGATCGAAGTAATAATGTCGACTCAGAGAGGACAGAATCTACTACGAACGGCCCATCCCAGTTGGGGGCAAGCTTCATAGCTGCTTGGGGGGTGTGGTACCTCACCACCTGTTCCCCAACTGAGTATCTTCTCTGCTTCAGCCCATAGTCATACCCGACCTTCTGGCGTTCCGCAGATTTACCTAGGTTTTCCCTTACCATGCTGTAACTCTCTCTCAATCGGTCACGAAGTTGTTCCACGAAAGTGACGGAACAAGGGACTTCGAGTGGGTTCTCGATTGAGCCGAAAATCACATCCGCTGGCATGAGAATTTCTTCCCCGAATACCATCATATTTGGACTGCATCCAGTAGAACTGTGCTCAGAGCTGTTATATGCGGACACCACATATTTAGCCTGTTCATCCCAGTCGTCCATATGTTTGTCTACCAACATAGTCAGGCTCTGAATCAACGTTCTATTGAACCTTTCCACCTGACCATCGCTCTGTGGTCTGTATGGATTGGTTCTCTGTTTTACAATCGTCAAATATTCACACATCTCAGAGAAGAGTCGAGACTCAAATTCTCGACCTTGGTCGGAATGCAGAAGCAACGGGACTCCAAAGGTCAAAACCCATTCGTCCACGAAGGCCTCTGCACAGGTCTCTGCCGTGTGATTTGGTAGGGGAATAGCGCGTACATACTTGGTGAAGTAATCCTGGATTACTAACATGCAAGTATTCTTGTTTGGCGTGGGTGCAAATCCCGAGATGATATCCATAGCTATCCTCCCGAATCTCACCCCGAACAACTCTTGGTGCAGAGGAGACTTACCCATGCCCTGGCCGGGCTTTACCAGGCAACAGGTAGGACAGTGCCGAACCCAACGACCTATGTCCTTTCCCATTCCGGGCCAGTAATATATCCTTTTCACTTTTTCGAGCGTTCGTTTACGACCAAAATGTGCCGCCGTTCGGTGTCCATGGCAAAAGGAGATTACCTCGCCCCTTAGTTGGCGTGGTACAACTACTTGAATCGTGCGTCTAGCTCGACCCGCCTCGACTTTCCAGCGACACAACAAGCCTTCACGGAAGGTTAATAGAGGCCATTGCCCTACTAATTTCCGTACCTCGGCGCTCTCGATTGATACATCAGGCCTAGTGGGTTTAGCCCCCTTAACTAGCCATTCAGCAACTCATTTGATGTCGGCGTCCGCTTTCTGAGCATCAATGAGTTCATCGAGAGACCAAAATGCAACCCCCACCCGGCTGTCTACTAAACCACCTACAGCTGCCAAAATAGCATTATGACTGCCACAGTCTGTGCAATCCGACCTCTGGCATAGCCGCACAGGGATATGACTAAGACCATCGGCGTTTAGATGCTTGGCCCCACTTCGATGTTCGATCTTAGAGTTTTCGAGACCGAACTCCGAAAGGTGGGCCAGCCACCTACCCATCATTCCTTCAGCCTCTTTGAAATTCAGGAGCCATTTCAAAGACGAATGATCGGTGCGGATATTGAAGTTACCACCATAGAGGTAGTGCCTAAACTTCCTCGTGTACACGACAACCACCAGCAGTTCCCTTTTGGTGGTGCAGTAGTTTCATTGTGTTTTACTTAGAGTGTTGCTAGCAAACGAGATCGGGACCTCTGCTCCATCCTGCACTTGGGATAGAACAGCCCCGATCGCGGTATTACTAGCGTCAGTGTCCAAGATAAAACGACCGTCGGGTGTGGGGAATCGAAGCAGAGGTGTCTCCCTGAAACTTCGTTTTAACTCGACAAAGGCATGTTCGGCTCTTTCCGTCCACGCGAATGCCTCGTAACGACCTCTACTACCTTTAGGTTTTTGGATCACTAAGTCCTGTAAAGGGCTTACGAGTTCTGCGAACCCCGGGATGAACTCTCGGTAGTAGGAACAAAAACCAATGAAGGATCGAATTTCCTTCACTGTAGTGGGCCTAGCCCAAGTCATTACATCGCTAATTTTCCCCGGGTTGGCTTCTATACCCTGTTCAGACACGATTCGGCCGAGGTACTCGACTGAAGTCCTAAAAAGTTGACACTTTTTAGGTTTCAACTTCAGTCCCCATGCCCGAATCCTGTTGAAGACTTCTGCCAGATTCGCCATTGCTTCATCCGTCGTTTTGCCGAAGACGATGATATCATCGAGGTAAACCAGGCAACTTTTACCTAGCAAACCTCTCAACATCTCCTCCATCATTCGCTCAAATGTGGCGGGGGCGTTACACAAACCAAACGCCATTCGATCAAACTCGTAGAGCCCCCTCTCGTAGGAAAAAGCGGTTTTCTGGACGTCGTCGGGATTCATCCCGATCTGCCAATATCCAGATTGGAGATCGAGACAACTAAACCACTTGTTTCTTCCTAGGGCATCCAAGGATTCGTCGATGCGCGGGAGGGGGTAAGCATTTTTCTTAGTCACTCCATTCAGACATCGATAATCGACGCAGAATCTCATGGTCCCATCCTTCTTCGTCACCATCTGGACGGGACTGGACCAGGGACTAGTACTTGGCCTAACCACCCCCGTATCCAACATCTCCTTAAGTTGTTCATCCGCCGCAGCTTTCTTGCTGAGCGGAATCCTTCTATAAGGGACTCGGATAGGTTGTGCGTCACCCGTGTCGATGTTATGCAGACATCGATCGGTGCGCCCTAACGGTTCATCTGGGGATTTAAAGACATCCACATGCTTACGTAGTAAGGCGGACAGTTTCAGTCTTTCTTCTGGCTGGGTCAGGTGGGTGTCGCCATACATGTCTAACAGCCAGGTAGGGAGCTTCCCCGTGCGGGTGCTCGCGATTTCCGCCGTCTCGATGTCTGCAGCTTCTTGCTCGAGACGCATGATCACAGATCCTACCTCCGGTGAAGAGAGTTCACCGTTTCTGTCAGCATACTGTATAGTACCGACCACCTGGCCTTTCTCCAGGACAATGTCTCGATTCAGTGGATTACAGACGGGAAACACTGTTCGACGGACATTGCTGACAAGGGCAGCCTCACCAACCAACCCAAAACTTCTCAGAGTTTTCAGGTCGGGTTCGACTATGCCCTGTCGGTCTCTTTCCAGACCGTCGGATTTTACCAAGACATCGCACCGATGTCTGGCAGGTATCCTAGTGGTCTGTGCTACTGAGGCTATCGATGACACTCTTTTCAGTTTACACTGATGGTGCTCTTCTACCGGCTCGGTCATGACCAATTGACCCGTCCTTGGGTTCAGGATCATACCGTATAATGCCGCGAAGTCGAGCACCAGAATGCCATCGTCAGCCACATCGGCCACTATTGGGCTAAACACATAGTGGGTCGATGCGACCTTAAGAGGTAGAACCAATCGACCATAGGTCCGCATTTCGGCTCCAGACACAGTGCACGCCGTTATTCCCTCGTTGAGATTATCTGACGGCACCACTAACGTTTTCGCGAGTTCCCGAGAGACAATGGTGTGGCTGGCACCAGTATCTATCAGGAAGTCTAGAGAACGCCCTCGAATCTCTGCAGACAGGTACCATCGTTTCCCCGACAAGGGGGCGGTTCCTGCTAGCATTCTCAACCCTACGTCAGTACTCAGATCGATCCCTCTCTTCTTCAGAAAAGAGAGACAGGGATTATCTGAGGGAAGCTCTGTTGCGCAGACTCTGGCCAGCTGCCGCATCAGGGCTTCTCTCCCGGCGTCGACTTTCACTTTCGATCCAGTTGAACCCTCGACCTCGGAGTTCGGGCTGCCAGCGCCCTGTTCCTTGGCCATTGAGGCTTTTTCTACACCGACATCTTCGGAACCCGACCGGTGATCAACCGGTGCCGCTGTGGTAAAGGGCTGGGACGGCCCTACCGGGACCTTACCTAGTTCCCTCGAATCTACTGTCGTCTGATCAGGAGTGCCAGAGGTGCTGATACCTTGGCTTTTCAATGGTCGGGCAGCTCGATTGCCACGTCGATCCGCCCGCCTCAGTTTTCCGTCGCGTCAGGTGGTAGACCTTTAATCGGCTCGGGGCAAGTTCGTGCGAAATGCCCCTGCTTCTTGCAGTTCCAACACTTGGCGTCGGACGGAGGGGTACTCGGCTTCTCCGAGCTAGTACCAGGGACATCCCCTCCCTCGATAACCCTGAGTAAATTCTTCAATTGACTCAGCGAGAAGGTCTGCTCCTGTACCTTGGGTTTGGAGGCCTTGTTTGGTGTTTTCGATTTACCATCGGATTTCTGACCTTTCTTAGTCTTACTCCCCGCCCCGGGCTTCGAGTATGAGGAGACTTCGCCCTGTCCCTCCTCGACCAAAGCGGCGTCGGCCAACGCCGAAACATAAAAAACAAAATTACAGTCAGATAGAAGCAGGCTTTGACTTGCGCTTCTGCAGAAGGGTAATTCTTTTACTCACACACTCATACTTCAGGAATTTTTTTGATAGAAGATTTCTATATGGAATGAAAGGTCTATTATCATGTCACAGACAGTGTTAAAGTGGTTCCTTTAATTGTTTTTTTTTTGGGGGGGATCATAAAGTTAGTCTAAAGACACATACCTTCAAGTATGTTTCATGCAAGGCTCTGAAGATGGCTTTGCAAGTGTCTCTCACCATGGGTAGCACCATTGACTCACCTACCAGGTAACCCTGGTGAAGAGTCGTAACACTGTCTCCTGGAGAGGAAAACACATAATTAAAAACTATTGACTGAAATATTGTGTAAACTTAATTAAATTATTTTTATATTAAGCAACTCACAACTTTTTGGCCATAAATAAAACAAAATGTATTCTTCTGTTTTTGAACTAGATATAAACGAGAAGGAAAAATTTCACACTTTTGTGTCTGTACAGACTCAAACTTCTTACCTTGTGTCAGATACCTGATAGTCAAGCTCAACCTCTCCTCAGCTGTGACTGCATCACGGAAAGATGTGTCCTGGTATGTGATGTACGGTCGCACCATCTCTAGCAGGTCCTTGTACACCTCTGGTGACATGCGTGTGGTCTTCTTGAACTCAGAAATGCAACCGAGCTGGAAATAAGGCAAAAGATATATCAAGGCCAGGAAATGTCTTTTTTTTTTTAGGTATCTGGTTTTTAAAGAGATGACACTTTTTTACATAGGGGTCCATATACATTCCATCTCATGAGTGTGCTTCTGAAATTGTTTTTCAGCACATAGCCAATTATTTTTATTGATATGTTTTAATTCCATGAAAATAAAAAATAATAGAGGCATGAGACTAGGCCTTATGTAGACATTGACCTGTGACATGGGAATGATTATAAATGTACGGGTAAAACAGCATAAAAATTTCTCACCCTCAGGAAATCCTCTTTCAGCCTGGCAAGGGATCTTTTCATCCTTTCCTCCTTCCTTGAACGCAGATATGGGTGCATCCAATACATGTGTGACCTCTGCACCTTGTGGTTACGCAAAATGTAGTCATCATCCAAGTCATCATCCATGATGACATAGGCTGCCAGGTTCCTCAGATTCTGCAGACGTTCCTCTTCTATAGACTGCGCCTGTGCCTCCATCTCAACCTGTTTTCTTTTGCGTGACATGATGTTTCGAGAAGGAAAGATTTCCAAACACCACAGACTTTCCTCTCTGACAAAGACCCAAACAGAGGTCACGTGACCACGCGCACAGACAGACGCATGCGCAGTGGAAGTAGTTTCAGGCCTGCGTCTCCCATGCGTCTGCTGTAGACGCACACTCACGGCCAGTGGAAGCGACTCATGCGTCTGCGTCTGTAGACACAGACCCATGAAGCTGAATATTTTTCGAAGACGCACGACCAGATGCACGGCCGAGACGCATGCGAATGCCGCCAAAACAGACGCATAGCTGACGCATTAGCCGTGTGTCATAGTGGATTTAACGCTTTAGGGAATTCACAGAGTGAGACCTAACTGTGTCGCCGTGGCTTTCAAAGGATAATCGATAATGTAACAAATATACTGTAGGCTTTTGAAATCATGTTGGTGTGATTGTATTTACAGCAGGTATATGTTTGAATTCTATATATCTGTATTAGCAGTGGGATGAAGTTAGAAATAACGATATTACGGATGTTTAGCGTCAGGTGTGACATATTCATGATCACTCAAAATAAAGGGTTCTAAAACCAGTAGCTAAACATTGTCCACCAGAATTACCTGGCGAGGCCGACAGAGGGCATTCCTAATGCTGTCTTATAGCTGTGGTCAGTGGTTATATCAGGGCATCATATAAATGAACCCTTTGACACCATAGCACCCTTCCTCTAGGGTCGTTAATTGAAATGTATGTGACACCCGCATTCAAAGTCTAAGGTTTTATGGCCATTAATGGTACTTTCAAAGGGATGAGATTGACCTGTATCTGTTTGTAGGTGTAAAATCTCCACTAAAATTTGTGCTAATTACCACACAGTAAGGGGGCCAACCAGGTCCTTTACGAATCAGACTTGCAATGACCTTGATCAATAACCATATTTAAGCAGTTTTATAACTTTCTGACAGAAACATAGCTAAGGGAAGTTATCTTGTCTATTAGCTTAATGTCAAATACATTCTGAATGACCCATCTCTTATAGCGATAATACGATTATATCAAGATGTCATCAAAGTCATGATAATATTCTAAACATTGGATAGATCAATGTGATAAAATTCTACCTAATAAGTCAGCAATACTTGGATATCTAAGATTCAGCTATGCAAAAAAATAAACATGCAAACCTTGAGGCATGGACAGTTGCAATGCAAAAAAACCACAATTAACCGTCGCGGTATTTCAATCTGAAGTTTGCTTTGAGCTCATATCACGCATTCAGGATTTATTTTCAACAATCAAAAATGTGGTAGCGATTACAGGCCACTGTCAAATAAGGACATCAATACTTTGTAAAAAATGTCGTTAAAATAACTTGTACAGTTCAGTAGCTTTTGTTCGCCAAAATAATCAAGCATCCTTAAAAATAAATTCACTGTAAAAAAATATAATAGCCCCATTGATCAGTACAAATCATTGGTGATGTTAATGGTAATGTCATCCAAAGAATAACTTCTGCAAATTGTTCACTGTAAAAAACGAACAATAGCCCCATTGATTGGTACAAATCATTGATGATGTTAATTGGTAATGTCATCCAAAGAATAACTTCTGCAAATTGTTCACTGTAAAAAACAAACAATAGCCCCATTGATTGGTACAAATCATTGGTGATGTTAATTGGTAGTGTCATCCAAAGAATAACTTCTGCAAATTGTTCACTGTAAAAAACAAACAATAGCCCCATTGATTGGTACAAATCATTGGTGATGTTAATTGGCAATGTCATCCAAAAGATAACTTCTGCAAATTGTTATTGATTTGTCTGTCTTATGAACAGAATAAATAATATCCATAACATAATTCACCTTATTAACTTTACTTATGAAGAGAGATGCCTTGACCAACGTTTTTCATGGCATTTTGATTGGTTTCCATTTGGATGTCAATCTTGCATGAAACAAAAGGAGAGACCAGTTGAATACTGTCAAAATCACAATTGACATTAGTCGAAAAAGGTGTTAATTACAGAGAACAATTCCAAAATGATGGCCAATGACTGCAAAATTGGTAAAGATGGCGTTCTGGGATGATGATGCTAAATAAGTCAAAACCTTCAACTTTTTGCCAAGATGCAGAAAATTGTTATTACATAAATTTACATTACTGGCTCTGTTAGTTTTTATTTTCAACAAAATTCACACACTCTTTTTCTTTTTTATCTGAGTTGGCATGTAATGCGACAGTGATTAACTACTTCAGAGATGCCTGCAAGTACCTCATGGTGTACGAATACCCAAGATCCCTAATCAAGAAAGATGCAAGTCCCTGCGATTGTGGCCTCATGTTACTAAATTAGTTTGGGTCAAGTCGTCAGAAAGTGTAAGATTCTGCCCTTGAAGGGCCTGAAAAAATAATGTTCAAATTACTTTATATAACCTTAACAAATTTGTGGAGGGATATCCCTTTAGCTCAGAAAACCAAAAAATACCAATTTAGGTTGTCCGGTTCCATTTTTATTGCTTGTTTTGTGTCATGTAACGTCCGGTACCAAAATGATAAAATAAGAGGTATTTAAAGTTGCTCTCAGTAATATAAGAATTTCCAATTATGCATAACAAACCCATGAAATAACAAGGCCAATATGTCTATTATTGACTTCAATTACAAAATGGAACAAAATTTGAGTTATACATCCACAGTAGACTGCCTCTTACATGATGATAAAAGTACCGGACGTTACATAACGTCCGGTACTTTTATCAGAATTATTTCATATAAGCTGCTCTCACAAGGAGACAAATGCAGATAGACACACAATTTTTTCACTAAAGTAGAGTATAATAGGGCCCTTAATACGGGTAATAACAAAAATGTCAAAGCTCCATATTTTCCATGTTTAATGACTGATTTAGATTTAGGTACCAGACGTTAAAAATTAGAGATTTCCATTTTCAAAGACACATGATGAAGAATTCTCACTCAATAACATGTCCAAACTTCATGGAAATGATACCTATGATCATATACTATACAAAAAATAACTTTGGGATACTCCAGATGTTATTTATAAAATACAGGACACTTGTGAAAAATACAAAAAACTTAAAAAAGAACAAATTTGGCTGTTTTTTTCACTTCGGCAGGCTATAAGTCTAGAAGTTTTTGATGGATGACAACAAATTTACATTTTTCCAATAGCCCTAAGTGTAATCTCTCAAATGAGACTATGCAAGATACGATTGGGTTACTACTTCTTTCTACAGAGCCATAAGATTCCAAAATGACCCAAAAAAAACCACAAAATCTACTGCTTTCTGGCAACCTGACCCCTTTATAGTGTTCCTGCCTGCTGAACCCAAAAGGTGTCTCTGAGTAGGTAGACTAAAATTGGTGTGGGCTGCTCAAATGATGTCTACAGCTTTTGTTAGGTGCCTAGGTTTATATCAATAACACCCACAATGGGAGAAGTATAAAAATTCTGCAGGCACTATGTGCATCCCATTTATCACAGCTATCTAAGAAAAATACATCATACCTTCATACAAAAAGGTAAAATTGTTGCTCCAGGAGGGTGCTCCTATTGTAAAAAGAGCTGTGAGTATGTGCCCTCTTTTCTAAACAAGTCATGCACTGCTTTATCATTCAATTTGCACTCCCCACATTAGTCTGAAAAGTCAGCTGCCTTGTTTAAAATAGAGAGAGCTGCACTATCAGGTACCTACTCACGTCACAGACTCTATAGTTTATCATACTGACTGACTTCTCCCAACTAGGTACCTAATCAAATCCCCCTTTTTTAGCACCGTACTTGAATGACCACTTGTGAGCAACAAAAGGGACAAGTTATAGCGACATGAAAAGAAAGGACTGGAAATGAGGGCATTTTAGGCAGCTCTTCCTTTTACTATAGGAGCAACACCCTCCAGGGATGAGTGCTGTTAGCTCACTACCGCATGTCTCTGTGCCATTATACTTTATAGGTGTGGATCCACTGCCGCGAGTTGCTTTCGAATTGTACTCATGCGTGTCTTATCGCAGAGCAGTCACAAATATCAAAAGTTTTTGATTTCTGCAAATGTCCTCGCAGGTCGCACAAACTTCGCATGTACATTGTCGCAGCAGCTGATCCACTAGTGGAATGTTATCTGCGAGAACACACGCACGAGTACAATTCGCAAGAAATTCGCAGCAGTGGATCCCTAGCTTAAGGCCCTTTCTAGGGAGGCTTATTCTGCACACCTTCGGATTCTTCCTCTGCCTGCGTGTATGCCTTAAGTATAGTGATCGAAGACGTATAAAACCAGGATGTGTTGATAGAAATGACTTGGCCCTTAAATGACTGAATATGGTGAGATAAATACCATTTGGTCACTGTTGATATAAATTATAGACTTGCAGATATGATGACTACCCGAGGTATTTTTCATCAATTAACTTTGATTTATGAGGAACTGAATGTCAGAGTAGCAACATAAGGGAAAATTGCAAAGAGAAAGGAGATCTTTGTATGTCAAGTAGTAAAATGGAATATTGAGATGATGCCAATGGATCCCCCCCACCTTAAAAAAAATAGAAAAAGAAAAAAAAAGAAAACAACAAGAATCACTTTCATCATTGCCATCTTAAGAGGTCCCTGAAAGTGTCTCACCACTGCCCAGGTTTCCTAATCGAGGAAGGTGTGAGCCCCAGTCGATGTGTCCCCATGTTACCAAATGGTTTCTGACAGGGCCAATGACAGCAAAATGGGTAAAAGCGGTGTTCTGGTAGCCTAATGGGCCATTAAGGATGGCAAAAATAAGTAAGGTTCAAACTTTTCTAACGATGCAAATGATGCCCAAAAATGCTCAAACTCCCTTATCGAAAGAAGTGTGAGTGTCTGCGGTTGGTGCCTTTGTTACCAAATGGACACCCTGCTGTCGAGGTAATAAGGACGTTCACAGTAGGTAAACTAACAGGGACAGACCATGCAAAACTGGTAAATCTTAGATATTTCTTTGGTTACTCTTAAAAGCTTTTTCCTTTTTTAAATTTACATGACTGATATATTTTAAAATATGAATGAAAATGAGAAAGAAATAATCAATAAAGAATCATAGCTCGATGAGACTGATCACGGCGAACATGTTACCAAATTGATTCCCTGCTACCGAGGTCATTAGGATTCGCCCAGTAGCTAGGGCACCTAACAGAGATACTTAGTGCTGGTAAATGCCAGCTATAGAGCAGGTCTGCCTGCTCCTATTAAGGAATGTGACCGTTAGTGACAGGCCGTGATTTACAACGGCAATGAGAAAGCCATCATCAAACAGATTGTAGGCAGAACCTAATAGGGTATATCATTTGAGAAGTCATTGAATTGACAAGAATGATATTGGTCTTGAAATTCATGAAAATGGGAAAGAAAAAAGAGAGCTCAGATTCTCCTTGTGACTTAGCAATTAAACATCTATCTATTTTGTGTAGTTAGACCTATCACGATACATCCTATTTGTTATTGCTATCTAAGAGAGTGCAAATGGGAGTGCCTTTAACCTATTACAGCATGTCTGTGTGTCCTTACAGACTAAACCTTTGTCTAAGGAGGCTTCTTGTGCATGCCTCCTCTGTCTGGCCACATGAGGGTATTTTTTTATGGACGAGGATCTATACAAAGTGGTTATCAAAGATGTATTTATCTTCTCTTTTTTGTCAGCAGATGGAGATTGATAATGTGCCAGTTGAAGTTGAAAACGTGATGTGTGTCTTTGTGATAGAAATGATTTAGCCTTTCAATAACATATAACAAGGAGATGAATACCATTTAATCACTGCTGAAATATGAGACACTCGCAGACTCGCAGACATTTAAAAGAACATTAATGTTTTCTCATTCCCACCAGAACATCTGCAGTGAACCAAACCAAAAGCTCTCCAGGCATGCAGGTTGTTTTTTTGTTAATCACAGTAACCTGAGCAGGTCCTGTTCCAGTAGAGCTTTCAAAAAGTCATGCCATCAGTTCTGCTACTGTGCAACGATTCTACAGATGAACCAAATAAACCAGATATATGTAGCTGACATGGGAGCCTGAGACATTCTTTATGAAGTTACTTTAAAGTGATTATGTCTGATGATTGTGGGTAACCAGTTTCCACCATCCTTCCTTGCTTACAGTATCCTGCCATGACTGAGTCACACTCATGCCAATCAGATTCACTTTTTATGTCAAGGTGAATATCGATGCCCCATTGACAATGCACTAAACCCCCGTATTGCACCCTGCCGTGAAATAACGAGGGCCAAATCCGCACGATGATGTCATAGGTCCATTGCGCATGCGCGACTGCTTCAAATCGTAAACAAACAAGATGGTGGCACACGGTATTTTCGGGTAGATGACAGGTGAATAAGGGTTTAATTTCAATCTTACTGATGAAATATCAATTGATTTTCCACTCAAACACCTTGACATAAATGTAAAGATGAACTCTGATTAGTTTGAGCCTCCTGCTTCTTTACGAGCGCTTCCTTCCCGTGAAAGGGCAGCAAGCGCTCGTGAAGAAATGGTCGCCTCAAACTAATCATCATTCACCTTTACCATTTTAATGTCATAAGGATGTCTGGTAAATTCATGAGTTAGTTCTTAGAGTGTACAGCATATATGCCACCTGGCAGGAGTTACTGCATCTCATTGTGTCTACAATATTAGTAGTTAGGCCATAATTGATGGGGCTACAGAGAATTTCATTTCCCATCTTTTTTAGTGATGTCCCGGCCACACTGATAGATGAGTCGCTCAGTTGATAATGATAAGAAGCTCAGAGCAAATGGGTGTGCTCTGTAGTGAAGGTTTTTGGAGCTTGATGTGATGTTTTGTCACCTACGGTCCTTATGTCACTACCTGATCCCAAACCTTTAAGAGCCACTGATGCAGGTTGGTTGGTCAGCATGATGCACCAATGAAGTGTTGGTAAGACTGTTTGCCATCACTTCATTGGAGCATTATGCCGACCCACCCATATGGTCCTGACATTTTAACGATAGCATGTTTTTGCTACCTGGTCCAATGAAACCTTGTTGTCATTGCTACCCAAATATCATAAGTCAAAAACATATCTAATATGTCTAGGACTCACTCGGTCTGAATTGAACAATTTGCCAAGCACGAGAATCAATGTGATGATGAAAATGAAAATATACAAACATATAATTATTATTACAATAATCAATCACAAAGTCAAACAGGACTTGCACACTATATGCAATACAAACAATATTATCCAACTAAACTTTGAATAAAAATCTGCACATTGAAATAACAGTGAGATCCTTGTCCCTAAGTTGCCAGAGATCCGTTGTTATTTTCACTGAGATCTGCAGTACCATGTGCTGCCATCTGATGGTTCACTGCATAAAGTACACTATTTCATTGCAATACAATCATGGTGGTGTTCTGTTCATATTCATTTTCGAGGACTTCAAAAGCTTCTGTCTCAACAAAATATACACACACTTTCTTTCTTTTATTCAAAGTGGCATGTGATTGCACAGCGATTAAGTATTTTAGAGATGCCCGAAAGTGTCTCATCAGTGCCGAAACTCTGTAACCAATTAAGGTATATGGCCCCATGTTACCAAATGTTGTGCCAACCTGTTGAAGTCAGTAGGGGTCTCAAAGTATAGGTAGACTATCAGAGGCACACATGTGCTGATTAATGGGCTGCTCAGGAGGCCATTTCTCAATGTACTACGACTACACACAACCACTATGATTTAAAAATTCCAAGAATGAGCCAAGCTATCATAGGAACTGCCCTATGACTGCTCAATATGATTATCAGCTATGCGGTAATTGCATAAAGTTTAGTAGGGCAGTTGTACTGGTGCAGACATTAAGGACTACTAGTGCATGGTACTGTTATGGCCAAATTATTAGGTTCTCAGTACGATTTAAAGGGCAGCTGTCGTAGTGTGTTCAGAAATGGCCTTCAGAAATTGAGTTCAGATTCTCCTTGTGACAAAGCAACTATATATTTGGTTTATTTATTTGGTGCAGTTAGACCTATGAGGATACATCCTATTTGTCACAGCTATCTAAGAGAAATGCCAGGAGGCCATTTCTTAACACACTACGACTGCTGTCCTTAAAATCATAGTGAGAACCTAATAATTTGGCCTTAACAGCACCATGAACTAGTAGTCCCTAATGTCTGCACCAGTACGACTGCCCTTCTAAACCTTATGTAATTAGTGCATAGCTGCTAATCGTAGTGAGCAGTCGTAGGCCAGTTCCTATGATAGCCTGGCTTATTCTTGGCATTTTTAAATTGTAGTGGCTGTGTGCAGTCGCAGTACATTGAGAAATGGCCTCCAGATGTAGCTGTTGCTGCATATGTGAGTGCAGTTAGCTTATCACCACATGTCTGTGTGCCTTTAGAGTAGGAGGGCCCTGTCTAATGAGGCTTGTTCTGCACACCTTCTCCCTCTGCCTGTGGCTTTGCCTTAAGTACAGGTATCTATATGTTGTGGCAAAGAGGTGTTTATCTCCTCAGTTACAGACTTGATCATGCACAAGTTCAGGTAAAAAGGGGATCAGTGTCTACTCGATAGAAATAACTTAGTCCTTCAATCACTGATAACTAGGAGATAAATACCATTTAGTCACTGTAGAAATATGGGTACTCACAAACATCAAAAAGAACATTAATGTTTTCTCATTCCCATTAAGCTCCCCAAACATGAGGTTCATTTTATAAAGAACAATAAAGTAGGAAGGAGCTATTGCATGTTAACCTTTACAGGTCATGCCCACGGATCTATCACTGTGTAATGGTTCTACAGGTGAATGAGACACAACAGATATATGTAGCTGACAGGTGAGTCCAAGGCACTCTTTATGCAGTCATCTTAAGGTTAGTATGGCCAATGATTTAGTCTCAAGTCTACCGGTATTAGAAAAGGTCTTAAGTATTAACTACAAAATCCCATATTACGATGTTGTTACTTTGAATGCATGCCTTGAGAATCATGTATGAGTGATTTTGTCTGAAACATATCTAAGCATGGGCCACTTCCCTTCTTGTGAGGTTTTGGATAATTTATTTCTAGAGTATTGACAGTTAGGTTGATGTGGCTACAGAGAATACAAGTGGCCAAAGTCTTTTAGCGATGTCCTACACTGAGAAAATATTGTTACTCACATGAGTCTAGATCCAGACTCAGACAATGTCACGCAAAAATGAGTATGATTTGAGACTCAGCCTGCTCCTTGGATGATACTCAGGCAGATCCTGAGACTGATCCTTGGATGATACTCTGGCTTTGCCTGAGTATCAAATCATACTCATTTTGGCGACATTGCCTGAGTCTGGATCTACACTCATGTGAGCAACAACATTTTCTCAGTGTAGCCACAATGTCCTTAAGATTAAATTGCTCAGTAGAAAGTAATAAGTAGCTCAGAGCTGATGGGAGTGTTCGCTAGTGAATGTGCTTGGAGTTTGGTTTGATGTTTTACCACCTATGGGCAATATGTCACTTCCTGATCAAGAGTACCGTGCTTGTTCCGGGTGTAAATAATCATATCAACAGAGACATGATTACAGTCTCATTTCTCACCCTCTTATCTAGAAGCATGTTTCCTCTGAATGCTGAGTGATAAACGCTTGTAATATAAAACTGGTTGATATATGTGTGAATTCCGTTACATGTCGCTCATTATTTGTAGTATATTTGCAGCGACAGTAAATCTACTTCACTCCCACTTCATTTGCATTCAAAGACACAATGCTAATGTGTAAAAGCAAACATTTGCCATATGTAAAAGCAAATCCCGGATCTGCATGCCCAACCTTACCATTGATACAGATGAACACTTACAATGTTTTAAAAAGAACAACAGTTACCAAAAAATAGTTTTAGTGAAAATGAGATGCTGTTTTCAAGAGCAAATGCAATATATATGTACAATCCAATTTAGCTGTAAAAGATATTTGAGATATTTAAAGGACAACATCTTTTTTGTTACCCAGTACTATCAGCATTTTAACAAGCAACAGTAGGATGGTAAAGATATGACTATTTATATATTTGTATATATATATATATATATATATATATATATATATATATATATATATATATATATATATATAGTATCGAACAGCATACTATGAAGTAATGCAGTTTGCACGAGGTGGCAGCACAGTGGTAGAAGGAATCTCTGTGAAAGTAATAATGGATCTCTGGCAACATTGGAACAAGGTCCTAGATGTGCAGAGCAGTTGGACGAAATGACCTTAACCTTACATGGGAAGGATGGGGGTAGGACATTGAGTACATGAGCATTAACCCCTTTGTAAATGTTACTGAGGGGTTGGAAGACCTGGTGTAATGCTCATGCCTATAGGCTGCTTTATAAATATAGAACTGTATCTATAAAGACCAAGGGTAAGATCTTGTTCTCTCGGCAATGGTCAAAAGGTCAGAAACCTCGCTATGGTATCATAACTCTGTGAAGTATCCTAGAAAAGCTGCATTAAAGTTTACTTTTACGGTACTGACATTAATCGTAAATGTAATAAATCTGCTCTAATGCAAATCTGGCAATTTGGCAATTGGCTTCAAGCGTGATGATTTTTTCTTCTACTCACAGAAGCCCAATAGATTAACTTTCCACACATATGGAGTAAGGCCCATTTTCCACTAAAAGATATGGCCCCTCTATCGGCCGATAGACCCAAAGTAAATTTATGCTATCATCGGCCGACAGAGGCCGAGTTAGTACTTTGGCGCAGCTGTCGGCTGAGATAGAGGGACCACATCGGGTGGTGGAAAATGGCCCTAATAGACCCCTGGCATACTTTGTGGTACAGAGGTGTGTGTTTACACCTGTAGGCTGGTCTCTGATGCATAAATGCAACATACCTATTGGTCGTTGTGATACATAAATGTACACCATATGAGATCAATACACCCAACAGACAAAACAGTCCCAGATAGGAGCATAATAAAGTAGTAGGGAACAAGTTATCTCTGTGAAAATAATGTTGAAATGCTTGCCCGAAAGTTCCCAGAAAGCATGGTTTCAGAAAAACATGGATGAAAAATACCTGTTGTTGAAATATGGAATACTTGAAAACAGCATAAAGAACATTCATGTTTTTTTTTTAATCCCAGCAAAACAAAAGCTCTGTAAACCTGAGTTTTACTTTAAAGGACAGTAAAGTGAGAAGGAAGTATTACAGTAGAGCTATAAAGGTCTTGCCACACTTTGAAAAATAACTGCTGAATCTTCCAGGGATCCTTGTAAAACTGAACAGTGAATCACCATAATTTTATTGCAATGAAACAGTGCACTTTCTACAATAAAGCCCTAGATAGCAGTGCAGTAGTGCAAGGAATCTGCATGGAAATAGTGATCGATCTCTAACAACTATAGCACAAGAATCGCATTGTTAATACAACGACATTTATTACAGTGCACCACATCTGTTACTGTGTAATGATTCTACAGATGAACCAAATAAAACAGCAAGCAGGTGAATCTGAGGCACTCTTTATGGAGTCACTTTGAAGTTAGTATGTGTGCTGATTGGCTTTCAAAAGAGAATTTCTAAAATGCACCAGGATGTTTACACTCATTCTACATGCACTGCAAAAATGTGCCACCAAGTCAATTGTGAGTTTCTTTGTGACAAAGTTTCACCTTTATTTTCACAGAGATCCCTTGTAACACAGTTATATCTGAGGCTTCATGGTAAAAGCTACACAGAAAACATGCCGCCGGCTAAAACTCGTCAATACAGACGACTTTAGGGTAGTTAAGGTCAAATGACTACATATACCCGTCAAACTGACAATAGAAAGTCATCATACTGACGATTAAGGTGATCAGGATGACAACCTAAAGTCGTCACTTTGACAACCTAAAGCTGTAGTTTTAGGTATCGTCAACCTGAGGACTTAGAGTAGTCTGCACTGACTAATTTTGTGCTTCCCAGTTTTTCAGTGCAGTTATTTCCTCGAGTGTACAGCAGAAGCCACCTAGTAACAGTGGGTGATACTTATATCGAAAAATAAGTCAATTAGTCATTGATGGGCTCCAGAGTATGTTACTGGCCGCAGTCTCTTACTGATGACCTAGCCACACCTATAGGGACGATTGCCATTGATAGCAGCGCTGCTCACTGTCAGGGGTTTGGCCTTGTTTAGAGGTGTTCATGATGTCACAGGTGTACACTGATTGCTCCTATTCTAAAGTCAATCAGGCCAGAGGTGGCTAGCTGGAGGCAAACATTGCTTACACATGCTGAACATTGGTAGTTTGACATTGAAGCAATCAAAAAGCTAAAGACCCCTTTGATAGTAAGTCAGTGACCTTATAATGGGTGTGAGTTAAGCAAATATAAACATTATTTTATGGGCAGTACCAAGGAAAACACATAACATTTTATTTCCTGATTGACCTGTAGAGACCTGCTGTATTATTACAGAAACTTCTAGGTTAAGGCTATGGCTGCCTCCATGACCTAACCCCAATAGTCACTATAGATGAGTCATCAGTTGATAAGTATAAGTAGCTCAGATCCAGTTGGTGTGGTTTTATTGAAGGTGTCTGGAGCATGGTGTGATATTTTACCACCAGCTACTAGAAATGGTACAATGATGAAAATAAAAATATATAAAACAGACAAATATTATGGCAATAATCAAATGAGCAATCAGGGAGTTCAGCAGGACCTGCACACTTTTTGCAGAACTATATTATCCAAGTACACTTCGAATAAAATACTGAAATAGCTGATATCCATGTTCCAAAGATGCCAAAGATCCATCATTATTTTCTCAGAGAACCCTTGTACCACATGCTGCCATCTAAGGGTCCATTGTATATATATATATATATATATATATATATATATATACATATATATATATATATATATATATAGTACTATATACACTCGTGTATATTTATATAATTAGCCGCGGACGGTTAGGGACTACTTGCAGCTCGTATGGATACCAATGATGTCATAGTATGACATCCAGTCAACATCCCACTGGTATAAAAGAGGTGGTTTCAAAGTAACCGTCAATTGGCTCGATTCACCTGGACAGGTAACACCACGCTGGGTGTTCCCTGGAAATTTTAAATTTAAAGTAGTTTTTTTCCAGATTATTGCTTGGATATCGGCTCAAGCATGGGGAAAAGAACTACTGCAGGTGCGAAGAAGAAGGGTTCATCGAAAAAATCGGCCAAATCAGCTAAAACGGACAGAGAATCGGCCAATTTGGGATCTTCGAGCAGTCTAACTTCTCTATGTGGGGCTCTGGAGCCCTTGCAGCCTAATACGCCACAGGCTAGAGAGAGTCAGGTTGTTGACTAGACGAGGCTAGACTTGATGGAGGAAGACCTTTTGGATATAAAGAAAATGCTGCTTGATGTCATTGCTAGCCAAGGGGCCCGTAAGGACGAGATGAATCCTTTGAGCGGAGCGGACAGCGGGGCGGCGAGAGCACGTGCATCTGTATACAAACAAGATTCGATAGACGCGAAACCAAGGCGACGGGGGCGTGGTCTGCAGCGGGAGCATGACGACGACAGCGTCCATAGCAACCAAGATGGCGGCGAGTGGACCAGAGCAGGACGTAGAGGTCATCAAACGAGATCGAAATCGTCTTATACCGCTCGTCACAGGAGTCCCAGCTCGTCAAGAGGGTCGTCAATGGACTCGTCAATTCATCGCCATCTCGCAAAGTAAAAAATTGGTGAGTTTGACCACGAACAATTCATGAAAAAACGTGATAAAGTCGACAGCATTGAAAAGCTTATATTGGTCAATATCAAATTCATTATAGATTATTACAAGGACGGAGACGATGTGGAGGGCATGCTTAGGCATCTCCAGATGTTGGTTGAAAAGTCAGACACAAAAATTTTCACTGTAAAAGCCTTAGTAGCATATGACAAGTCCGTTAGGGACAGAGCCAATACTGATGGTTTGGATGCCTTTGCTATGATTGAAAACTCTGATATCCTTCGTCACTTGTCCTATTACGGGACAGTGCAAGCTCAGAAGGCATATTCAACCAAATCGAAAAATTCTGGGAAGTTTAAAGTCTCTACAAATTCATGCTATGCTTTTAACAGGGCTGAAGGTTGTACTAGGGACCCATGCAAGTATAGGCATGTGTGCAGTTCATGTACCAAATCAGGCCATAATAAGTTGGATTGTTAAGTAAACAAATCAGAATAGGATTTGACAGGTGAGCGGGGTCCTATGTGTGACAATGTTTCGATGTCAAAGTCATGTATAGTAGGTTTGGTAGACGCTAGTTCGCCTCCACCCGCTGCTCCAGCTCGGGGTGTTGGTGTAGTTAATGCTGGAGAGGTAGATTTGGTCTCTCTGATTGATATCAGTGTGCCAGGTCTAAGAAGGGATGTTGAAAATGATATTAATATTAATTCCAACTCTGTTGGTTTGGATTTATCATATAGTGGCCCAGTACAGGGCAAGGTTAAACCTTTGTATACTGTCGCTGTTGAAAATCTACCTGACATTGAAGTGTATGATAGCTGTATAAATGGTGTGTGCGATTGTGTACATTATATTCATGGTAAAAAGTCTCAAATTCAGCCATGCAGGATTGCTCCTTATTTAACTCAGAGAGGTATCATTAATATAAATGATAAAGAAGCATTATTCTTATGGCAGGGCTTTGTAGAGGGGTTCAGGATAGTGGATCCTGATTGCAATACGTCTTACGATTGTAAAAATTATAAATCAATCCTCGAGGGGAAATTCTATAATGAATATTGTGGTATATTGTTAGACGAGTTGGAAGCTGGTCTAGTCTCAAAGAGTGATAGTAAACCTCGTTGTATCCATGCTCTAGGTGGTGTAGAAAAATCAAATGGCAGGTTAAGACCCATAACTGACTGCAGTATGCCTGATAAAATTTCTATTAATAATTTTATGGATACCACTAGCTCAACTTTTTCTTATAATAATATTAGTACGGTGACTGCTCAGTTAGAGAAGAACGAGTTCATGAGTGTGGTGGATTTAAAGTCAGCGTATAGGTCTATAAATGTGTATGCACCTCACACGACCATGCAAGGTTTTAGATGGGATTTTGGGCATGGTGAGGACTATTATGTGAGCAACAGGTTAACTTTTGGTCTGAAATGTGCTCCATATATTTTTAATAGGATCTCTGATTTTATTGTGGAGGTGGCAAAATTCTACAGTGTAGAAAAAATTGTAAATTATCTAGATGACTTTATCATAGTTGCTGATACTTATGATGAATGTTTATGTCAAAGGAATATCCTCATGGAATGCATGCAGCATATGGGGTTCGTGGTATCGAGGGAAAAAGTAACGGATCCTTCACAAACCTGTAAATTTCTTGGTATTAATATAGACTCTGTTAATCTGGTATTATCCTTGCCAGAAGATAAATTGGCTAAGATGAAAAATATTTTGATGGAGAATGTTAGCAAGAAATTTATTTCGAAGAAGAATCTTGAAAGGATAGGTGGCCTTATGTCTTTCTGCTCGCAAGTGGTTAAGGGTGGTAGAACCTTTAGCAGAAGAATTTTTGATCTCTGCGCGTGAGCTAGACAAGGAGGTTATATTAGGGTTTCAGCCTGTACTCGCCAGGATATGCAGTGGTGGCTTGATTTTTGTAAAGTTTTCAATTGTAAAAGGTTGATTCTAAACGATCTGGTGGATACGCCTATGTACTCCGATTCATCTATCAAAGGCTTTGGAGCATGGATGGGGAATGACTATTTATATGGTGACTGGACTTCATATGATAGGTTTAACCTAGGTACAGGCCATTTTGCTTCCCCTCCAATTTTGGATAGATTTAAAAATCATCATAGAAATATAAATGTGTATGAATTGTATCCGGTCATGGTTGGTCTGAAACATTGGATTTCAAGCTGTAAAAATAAAAGAATACACTGTATCACTGATAACATGCAAGTGCTAGCAATGATAAATACAGGTAGATCCAGGAACAGTTTATGTATGGAGTGGTTAAGGGAAATTTTCTGGCTTTGTTTCATTAACAACGTGGAGGTATACGCGACATATATTAGGTCGGAGGACAATATCCTGGCTGACCAACTATCTAGACTTGCTTATAAGGGTATGTCGAGCAAATGTATAGCCTCTCTCCATGATAATAATATGTGTTGCTTTAATTCCAGAGTGGGAGAGATTACTAGACAGAAAAAGGTTACTTTTAGCCCAGAGTGTGTCAGAGAATACGAGGAGGGCAAGGAACCAACAACTTAGAAGGTATAAAAAAATTTTAATTTTGTTTACAAACTTTTCCTTGTTCTCCCTCTCAAGGTTCCATATATGCTGTGTATTTATTGGATTTTATGAAGCCATCGTCCGTAAGAAATTACTTGTCTGCGGTCTGGTATTTTCAAAAGCTTAATGGTTTTTCTGATTATAGTAATAACTTCATGTTAAGAAAGACCCTAGAGGGCATTGACAGGCTTTCCACCTGTTCTACTAAAGAAATTTATGCTTTGACTCCAAAGGACATGTTGAGGTTAAGTATGTCAACTCCAAGTTAAAATCATTATCTATTCAGTCTGGTATCGAGGGCTGTGTTTCTACCCACTCCTAAAGGCACGGTGGTGCTACGTTATTAAAAGACGCTGGACTCAGTATATCATAAAGAGGGTTAATTGGAAATCCAATGGAGTCTACAAATATTTACATAATTACAAAGATGAATTGTTGGAGTTGGACAGAGTGTGTCAATCTCATTTTCAATGCTGATTGTTATGTGTTTTCACAGGTGTTTGGCATGTTTTTTGTGTGTTTTTGGCATGTATGGTGCTGATAGCCCCAAGGTCAGTAACCCACCAAACCCATGTGTTCTGTCATAGGTCATTATTACATGTATATATTTTTAATACCTGTTTATTACCGGTATACCCTGTTGTTCTATTATTATCTTAGTTATTTATTACCGGTATATTATTCCCTGGTAGCGAGATAACTTATGGTACTATATACACTCGTGTATATTTATATAATTAGCCGCGGACGGTTAGGGACTACTTGCAGCTCGTATGGATACCAATGATGTCATAGTATGACGTCACAGTCAACATCCCACTGGTATAAAAGAGGTGGTTTCAAAGTATCCGTCAATTGGCTCGATTCACCTGGACAGGTAACACCACGCTGGGTGTTCCCTGGAAATTTTAAATTTTACTATTGTTATTAATATTGTTATTCTGTACTATTGTTTTATACTATTGTTATCATATTATTCATTTTACTGACTATGCTATTGTCAACTAATTATTATAGTTGTTTTAATAAAGGCATGTATGGTGCTGATAGCCCCAAGGTCAGTAACCCACCAAACCCATGTGTTCTGTCATAGGTCATTATTACATGTATATATTTTTTAATACTTGTTTATTACCGGTATACCCTGTTGTTCTATTATTATCTTAGTTATTTATTACCGGTATATTATTCCCTGGTAGCGAGATAACTTATATATATATATATATATATATATATATATATATATATATATATATATATATGGTCAATTCTCATGAAAATGGAGCACATGGCCGAGGAGGAGAAAAAATCTGAACTGCTCAGATGTTTTGTATTTCTTGTGGGCTGAAAGGCAGCATATAATGTTAATTACTCACAAAATTGGGAACACTAACTATGAAAATTAAAGATTTTATGACAGTTTTAGGAAGAAAACTGGTGGACCTACATATGGTGATGAATCTTGTATATGAACAAATTACATGGGTTGCTATAAAACAGAATTATTTGCAAGAAAACTGATATATTTTGTTCATACAGTCATAACAACATGTTGGCTAGGGGTCTTTATCATTTATATCTATGATAAGAAAAGATTATGCTGCAATTAATTATACCCACTTATGGAGCTGGACCTATGTATGGTGATGTACCTACATACGGTGATGTCTATGCATTGCAGTCATTATCTTCACAAATTTATTGATTTCTGGTATTGTAACTGGTCCATAGTATTCATTCTTAGTTAATTGAAGTATATCAACAGGTTTAAAGATAGCATTAGCTATTTCTATCATTCTATGGCATAGGTTTCAATCATGGACCTATGCATGGTGATGTACCTACGCACGGTGATATTTCCATGATTTCTCCCAATAGGTCGTAATGTATTCATCCAGTTATGACAATATTTTGCATGGATATTCCCTGGACCACATATATCAACATGTTATGAAATAACTTACTAAATATTAATTACTCTCCTTTAATCAATGATTCAATGTACCTACGTACGGTGATGCTAAGGGGTACACCACATGCTTGTCAGTCCTATAGGTCATGGACATATGCATGTTAGAAATATTTTATATTAATATTATATTGCCCCCCCATTGAGCCATAAAAACTGAGACATCTATATATCCCAAGAGGATTTTCTCCTTGACATTATACTCATTCTAGTGTACCTACATACGGTGATGCACTTTTCCTTATAAATAACAAGAAAATAATTGAAAATGAGCTCTGATGGTGTCAAAATTTTCTTTTTTCAATTCTACAATAGTCCATATGAAAAGTGTTATTATGGACCTTATTGCACCTCAAATAAATCACCTAATGTGTTTTACTTATATTTTTTTAGTTGAAAACCTTTAAAATATTTACATTTTACCCTGTTATTGACATAGATTAGATCACTACATGGGCAAAAGTGGGTACCCATAGTATGATAATGTTAGCAGCAATGTGAATGTATAAACAATATAGCAGTTAGACCCCCTGTTAAGTGTACATGGATGGGGAAAGGTATAGTGAGCCTGTGCTCCATTTTCGTGAGAATTGACCATATATATATATATATATATATATATATATATATATATACTGCTTCGTTGCAATACAATCACGGTGGTTTGCTGTTCAGTTGTATGAATATCCCTCGCTGATTCAACGGTTATCCTTTACAGTCTAATACAATTCAGAACACCTCAAGTTCCAGTTGTACAGAGCAGTTGTAGGACATGACCATGACCTTACATGTGAAGGGTGAGGATAGGAGAGTGAGTACATGAGCATTAACCCCTTTGTAAATGTTTCTGAGGAATGAGTAGAACCGTACACTTTGTGGCGCAGAGACGGGTGCTCATGTCTATGGGGTACTTTTGATATAGAGCTGCATCTACTACAACAAAGAGTAAGCACTGGTTCTCCTGGGGTGCCTCCATTGAGCGGTCAGTGCATGGCACAAAAAGCCAAAGGTAACCTGGTCATCAAGGATTGTTCTCCTATACTGTAAAAAAGACTTTGTCAAAATAAGGAAGGATTCATTGTCCCAAAGTTGCCAGAGATCCATTGTTATATTCAGAGAGATGTGTTCATTTTCAAGAAATTCCTTGTATCACTGCACTGCCACCTGGAGATTCTTGTAAAATCTACACTGGCCCTCTGTTGTTTAATTACAGTGGCTGAATGTTTAGTTTTACTAGGATCCTTGGTAAATTCAACAGTTATTTTTTACAGTAGGTGATTTGTAACTCGTTCGCTGCACAGAAAACATGCCGCTGCCTAAGACTCATCAATACAGACAAGTTTAGGGTAGTCAAGGTCAAATGACCACCTAAACTCGTCATACTGACAATAGAAAGTCGTCATACAGTCAGGATGACGACCTTAAGTCGCCACTTGAATGACCTAAAGCTGTAGTTTGAGTTATGGTCAACCTGAGGAGTTAAAGTCGTCTGCACTGACGAGATTTTCAGTGTGGGAACACAGTGAGATCTAATGGAAGGCCCGCAGGTGAACAGTAAAGCTAAGCATTGGCAACTTGAAAGCCTTGGCCTTGATAAATGTGACTTGTACTGCAAGATGGGGTCTTAGTATGCCCTGCACTAAGCCAGCTTTTCGCATATCTTGTCACAAATGTAGAAGAGAGAAAAAAAGCTACCCATTTAATCTGCTTTGCCGAAGCTTTGCAAGTTGCCAGTGCCAGTACAGTGATATATAATGATACTTGCTAAGGAAATGGAAGGTTAGCTAGCTCTAGTTTCACTCTTAGAAATGACTTGGCTATACCAGCATCCTGCATTTATCTCACAGTGAGGGGGATTATTAGATCTATCGGTTCACACTGGCAGAAGCGGATATGAGTTTCTCTGTTGAGCAGTTTGAATCTGATGGGTGTGTCCGCATATCAAGCTATACAAAGCTAGGCCTGATGTTTTCTTTCACTTATGGTACTTATCCAACTCCCTGAAGTAAGCTTCAGATTAAGGTTCAATGGAAGTAAAGGCAACTTCCACTCAAATATGTAACACTTTTACCCTTTCAGCGCCACTAATGCATTAACACATCACGTCAATTTGTTAGCGGGCTTCCCTAGCCCACTTAAAAGGGTCTATTTCTCCTCTTTCCTATCCCTCAGGATGTGTGTGATGCATATTTGCGCGGGCACCAACATATTTCTTAGTGAATTGAATAATGTAGTTCTCGCTATGAATATGACCTTAGCTGTCGAAATGGCGTTAAATATCTACTACTCACTCACTCACTCCATTGTAGACTGGTTTAATAAACTATGGGAGACCCGTCACTTTAAATAGAAAAGAGAAAACCTCACACACCTTATTACACGGGGGGTATTACAATACAATATTTATTAAAATGCTTACATCCAAAGTCCACTAGGTCACAATCACAATACTTTACAAATATATGGTTTGTATGACTCAATAGCATAACAAGAGGCCAAGTGGACAATGGGTATTAGATGCATCATTATAAATGTGGTGAACACAGCACATTGATGCACCTAATACGCTGGATGATAATATGGTTCATCTGGTATGTTAATTGCCAACAGTTGTTCCTGTATGAAGTATAGTTATCATGAATGTAGGCCATCTAATGAGCTCTGCTTGCCACACCAAATACCATCCACACCCAGTTCTATCATCTCCCAGGTTCTCTCCAACCACCGACACCACTGCTACATCAGGAATAAGTTTCATAACAATGTACAATAACCAAATGGCTCTATGATCCCCAAAATACCATTAACGTTGGTTGGCCAGATAACGGTCAAAACGATTAAAGATGTGGTTGGGAAGTGCAAAAAAAGACAACATCAGTAGTGACGAAGATGACCAAAATGATCATGGACCAGGCACTGACCACAACACCGGCCAAGATGGTGGTGACCCAGATTCTGGGAAAGACATGGATGCTTACTACAAGAGCATTGAGGTTCAGTTAGAAGCAGGGGATCCTACAAGCGAATATCTTCTGAGAAGATTCATTAGCATCTTAAAAAAGGCTTGTGGGCCCTCTTTTGATCTCAGTATCAAGAGCGGCAGGTGCCTAGCAGCCATTCTGTGAACTTATGCATTTAGCTCATTGAGAACTATCTGCAGTACGGTGCCCACCCCCCTGCATTCACATTTAACTTGTAAAAAACGTAGCGTTGGAGCCATATGATCTTACATTTCTATCTTGTTTAGAGCATGTCAACAGACATAACTGTAGTTTTTGAAAGATATTGTTTGAGCAGTTTTGGTTATATTCACACAAATCCATCTGATATCCGAACTGGATAGGTATTGGCCTAATGGACCCAATGTTAAAGGGTCCTCTCGATGATGGCCAGTACTGAAGAAAGTAGCATTGGTACCCCAACCTTTATTTCACAATTGAATTACACATCATGTAAAGGACAAATATTGCAAGTTACAAGGAAATCCTTTGTCAATTGATTTTTGTGTCACCTGAAGCCCTTGTCCTTAATGAAAAGAGGGATAATTTACACAGACCAGCAAACGTACCGGAGTTAAGAGTGCCCCAGCTGAACCACTCTCTAAAGTGCCCTGCTTCAGCAAATGCATGCGCACTGGACAAACGCATGGCTGAACTTCAGACCAATATGTCCGCCACTATAACAGCCATGACTAGGCAAGCTTCCACAAGGGAGGAGTTTAAAATATGGGCTAAGCAGAACACTGACCCTGCTGTACCTGACAAGACTGACAAATTCACCAAGTTAATCATCAATGCCTGTGAGGCTAACATTGTCATGACCAGGACCATGTCAGACATGACAAACCTGAGACGTGACATCATAAAGTTAGGACCGTCAGAAAAGGTAGGCAACCTGCTCACTGATGAAAATCCACCAACACCTCAGTGGTTTGGCGGCGATGATATCAGTCATGGATAAACTTGAAAATGAAAACAAAAATGTCAACAAGTTAAAGAAGCACCTGCTTAGTGACTGGAGGAACAGGCACTCACATACTGGGAGTATTCGCCCAATATGTACCAAAAGGACAAGCAGCACAAGCCCAAGCACAAGCCTAACCACCACAAAAAGAAGCCCAAAACTCTGGGTTTCACTAGACCAGGTGAGTGTTAATAATGCTTTGCATAAAACAAAATTCCCCCAAATTGCCAATTGCTCCTGTACTGGCAGCAAATGAAAAATTAGGGTTTGGCACATTTGTACCGGGTGGCACTAAAAATCTTGTAAACTAATGGTTCAAATAAACACATGATCCCTTCATCATAGAATCTGTTCAGGGGATAAAGGTTGACTCCCATGCAAGAGACAGCACCTAGGCCCTACCTATTGTCTGAGGAAAATAGAGAAATTTCTGACCAACTTGTGAAAGAACATCTGGACAAAGGCATTATAGAAACATGCCAAGCAGAGAAAGGACAGTTTATTTCAAACATTTTTCTTAGGCCTAAACTAAATGGCAAACACACACTAATTTTAGATCTGTCAGAACTGAATTCTTCAGTAGTCTATAGACATTTCAAAATGACAAGCCTACAGACAGCCATAGACATGGTGCAGAAAGACGCCTTTTGGGGTTCTTTAGATCAATCTGACGCTTATTACAATGTACCGGTATCAGATACCGACAAAAAGTTGCTTAGGTTCAGATGGGGGGGGGTGTTATGTCAATATACATGCCTACCGAATGGACTAGCACAAGCACCAAGAGCTTTCACTAAGGTCCTAAAACCAGCCTTTGCATAGGTGCAGAAAAACAAGGTCAACAACTCTTGAATAAACGGAAGGTTGTAATCAGAGAGGTTGCAAGACTAGTGGGTCTAATGGTAGACTATTCTCAAGGCCTAGATTATTGGGAATACCATTATAGACATCTTGAGTCAGACAAGACTAGAGCTCTTGCCAGAAAAAGAGGTAAATTTGAGGCAAAGATGGAAATCTCCCATGAGGGGCAAGAAGACATCTACTGGTGGTTAGAAAGACTAGCCACAGGATGTAGAGAAATTAGACTACAAAAGCCTGTGACCACAATCACAACTGACTCCTCAGACAATAAATGGGGAGCGGTGTGTGGGGAAGATAGGACAAGGGGCTCATGATCACTCGAAGAGAGGCAAAACCACACTAACATTAAGGAGAGTATGGCAGTACTGCTCGGCCTACAAATATATATCAAAGAGTATCGTAGTAGGACGATCAGATATGGATCTAGTCCTAGCAGTGACGGCTACTCTTCCCATCCTCTCATAGCATTACCAATGTTCCTAAATATCTATTTCTATCCCATTATACTTGAAAATAAAAGAAATGAAAACACACAAACATGAAAAAATCATTTTGTTTGATTCTTTATAAAGTGGGAAAGGGTCATGAGCTGAAAAAAATAGTGTGGATGTGTCAGAACTAAATGCACCGACCTTTGGATCAATAGTCCAGTGCTCTTCCTACTGAGCTAACTGGGCAGCTGTGATAATCCTAGTCAAAATCTTAGAGGGAGAGCTGAGAGGGAGGCACTATTACTCATCACATTGACCAGGGTCAAGTCCTGATGCCTCAATATGTTATATGTTACCCATCCTAACAAAATGGTACTGAAGTCACACATTAAGAAGCCTACATAGAGCCTCCTCAAGTGGTGTAGTGTCAAAAATCTCAGATTTTTCAAAATTGATATTTTAACATTTTTCTAACATATGGATACATGTCTTTAAGAATACAAGGTTAATAAACTGAATTTAAGCCCCAAATGCCAAAGGACATAGTGGCAGAATTCATGGCTAAAGCCCCACTTTGTAAGGATGGGTCACGTATGATAAACATGGTGCATAACTAGAGGGACACAGCCAAGAAAATCTGCACTGCACAACTATGAATTCAGTACTATTTTCCCCATCTTTAATAACCAAGGCTCATTTTCAGGTGTTTACAGGGAGTCTAGGGGAGCATGTTCTCCCTGGCCACCCCCTGGATCTGTAACTGTTACCTGAGAGCTAACATGTTGGGCTCCCTATTCAATACGTTGAAGTAATAGGGCCTCTCACTAATCTACCTTTCTTCTGTTGTAATCACAACTATAATATTCCATTGTAATCACAACTATGATAGTACCTCCCTCTTAATGTTTCCCCAATTTATCATCTATCAGAGAATGAACACTGTGCCCTGTTGAAACATGCTGGTGTGGGGATGTGTAGACATATGTCTCTTTAGGGCATCTGCATGGAAAAATCCTTTACCACATTGTGAACACATATGCCGCTTCTTCTCTGTATGGGTCATCGTGTGTCTGCTAAGGCTAGCTAGACAGCTCAACCCTTTACCACCTATGGATGATGACTCCTGTGAGGGTCATAATGTGTGTCATAAAGTTACACCCATCTGTGAACTTTTTATCACAGTGTGAACTTACATGGGATTTCTCTCCTGTGTGTGTCAATAGGGAGGTTAGCAACCATGACATGCACCACTCAAATATGGATTTACGTAGACCCAGCAGTGCTGTAAGTATGCCGCACGTCTGCGTTATATTGCCTATGTAGTGCTTGCTCAATCTGCCTATTATGTGTTTCTTTAGGTTACCTGACTGACTGAATCCTTTACCAAATTATGAACACACATGAGGTTTCTCCCCTGTGTGGGTCCTCATATGTGTCTTTAGGTAACTAGAGAGATATTTACTATGACTATCACAGTAGCCCTGTTAGTTCAGTAGGTTGAGCACTGGACTATTGATCAGTGGATGTAGTCCCAACATGTCCACACCATTTTTTCAGCTGGAGGCCTTAGCCCACTTTATAAAGAATGGAACAGAATAATTTGTTATGGTTTGGTATTTTCATTTTAAAGTATAATGGGATCGAAAGAGATATTTAGGAATATTGGCAATGCTATGAGAGAACGGGAAGAGTAGGCGTCACTGTTCAGACTAGATCCATTGACCTTCGGATCATATAGTAAACTGGGCTAGCCCATTTGGGCCCCAGCTGGCTTCCCTGACATTTACCAGCATTTACCCATCTGGGCCAGGCCCACAATCCCAGAGAAACATTTATTTTGATGATAACACTTAGAGTTTGCTGTAAGCTGTATTTAACACCTTTTTTTGTGATAACAAGAGAAAATGCATAGTCAAGCAGCCCTAGGTATTCTTTAACATTCAAACCTACAGTGGATACTGGTCGGCGAAAATACCTAAATGATGAGAAGATGGCTGACAAGCTGGTGCATCCAGTAGGCCTGGATGTATACCAGGATAGTGGAAATGGTGACATCATAATCATAAAAGAAATACTCGAATGGACATTATCAATTCTATATTCCTTGTACCTCCAAATTGCTAGGTTTATCTACCCCCAGGAGAGGTAAAAACGTATTCTTACCTCTATAGAACGTAGCTTTATCACTTTTATCTACCACTGTTTGAGGTATATAATATACGTTTTTCAACCTAAAACGTTTGTTGGAGGTAAAAAAAACACCTTAACGTTTGGAGGTATAAAAATGTGATAGAATAACGTTCACCTAACCTAGAAAAAGCACACGTATTGGAGAGGTTAAAAAAGGTATTTCTTCCTCCATAGAACATGGAATAACTACCTCATTTTACCTCTGTTTGAGGTATATATACGTTTTTCAAACTAAAACATTTGTTGGAGGTAAACAACCTTAACGTTTTGAGGTATAAAAACGTAGCAAAATTACATTCTTTGTATCAAGAAGTAACGTATATTTACCTCCAAGAGAGTTAATTATGTTTACAAGATATATAAACTATCGGCTTATATAGAGTTATGTCATACTAGTAATTGTGCATGATCAAGTTGTCATATTAGAAATATCATATATCATACTAGTGGTATATAGAGAGTAAGAATATCAAGCTCTTATTTGTGCTATTCCAGTTATCGCTGGTTTATTCAGCTTAGGCAGAACATGTTATGTATCAGTAATACAAATGTTAATATGCAGGTAATTTCCACACACAGTAATTATAATATTGGTATACCATAATGTTCCACTCCTATGTGTAATAGTAATAATACATTGTCCAATATAGGTTCTAGGTGGGTTCCCACAACCTAGCTCCTGGCCTGCTAATAGAGGGATAATATAAATGTGTAACTTTACCCTCTGGTAGATAGATGGAAGAAGATAGCCCCTGGCCACAAGTGGGGTGTAGTCCTATGCCTGTCTGGCATAGTCTAACCCAGTAGAGTGTTCTTGTGGCAGATGCATAGCAGGCTGCAGGAGAGCTGGACTGGAGATGTTGTCACTGAGGTGGTTCTCTGGATACTGAGATGGATGGACCTCCTACTGGGGGCCTTATATCCCTACTCTGGGGCTGATTGCCCCAGACAAAGTTAGGCCCAGCATCCAACTGTCATGTCTCCACTACAATAGAGTTACATGATTGTTAAGGGATGCATCCTTTGAACTGTGAAAAGTAATTGGCTGGTATCACTGTCTGTGTGTGTCTTCCCCTATTGTGGTCTAGGCCTTATACAACCAGACCCACATGTAGGTACAGACTAGCATTGGAGACACTATTGTTAGGCTGTTTAGTGGCAGATGGGGGTCTGCTGAGCGGCGGTTGCCGCCTGCTATGGGCAGCATGTAGACAACTCAAAGGAGTTTCATTAGTTAGACCTCCCAAGGCTAGATATACTTACACTTGGGACGTCCACATAGTACTGACTATGATTCCACATTTTTCTAAATCTGTAATAAAAAGCAAAGTAGTCTTTTATCACTGTTGGATATGGTAATGTGCTTTGCATAGTATTTTCAAACACTTTGCAATATTTTCTTTTTCAACAAATTTGTATTATCATATATAGGTGAAATAACATTGCTTGGTCAGTTTCTTCTACAAAAAGAAAAAAGAGGATTCTCCACACATACTAGACCCATTTACTAAATGAGCGCTTAAGCCAAATCTCATTTGCTAAATGAGCCCCCATGAAGGTTCTGATGTTAAGAAACCTGTTGATAACCATGCCTCATAAGACGAGGGAGGCTTCATACAAAAACTTCCCTATATCACTTCTAAACAGAAACCTGGTGCACTGGTGTACTCTAATCATAGACTAAATTAAGGGTTACTATAGAAACTGAAGAAGCATTGTAGGTAGCATGTCAATGCCTTGGTGGAGGAGGTTTGTAAGCACACCACTGTGAAGTCGCACCAAGAGGCACTTTATTACCCTAGATCCAGTTACAACCTTCTAGCACTAAGGCTCAATTGTCAGTTATAGCAAACCAACCTTTGGACTGATTAGGATGCTAATGAGACCTGCATAAAGTACTAAGTTTGATGTTTGGGACTACCAAATCCAAAAGGTTTTGCAAGTTGTGTAAATGGCTCCTTGTTAACCTAGATGCAATTGTAACCTTCTTGCACTAAGGCGCAGTTGTTAGATACTGAACTGACTTACAGAATGAGTGGGATGCTAATGAGACTTGCCTGAATCAGTTTTTATTGGAGCTAATAAGGCTGTGTGCCACCACTCGTCTAGAGGCACCTTGCAGCGAAGGATGTATGGTGGGTTATAGGTGATTCTAAACCGTAAGACCACACTGATCACAGATCCAAACGATGCCAAGCTGGCATCCCCGAGGAAATTATGTAAAACACAATTTTCCAAATGGCCACCAGGAAAATGATGCCATTCAGAAAAGCTAATTTCTTCTCATTCATTCATATTATATCAATATGTTTGAAGGTCAGGGTCAGGGTCAAATCCAACCTTCAACCTCATTTTCAGCTTTTTTCTTGTGAAATCAGTACACTAACATGTATACAATGTTTTATACCTCTATCACATCATTATTCAGGGGTTAGCATAGTAGGTCACAAGGTCAAGGTCAAGGTCAAATCCTCAATTCAACCTCATTTCAGCAGTTTCTGTGTGAAATCAATAAAATAACAAGTATATAATGGTTGTTACCTACACCAAAGCACTACTTAAGGTCAGCCTCAAAGGTCACAAGGTTGAGGTCAAGTAAACTATGAAGGTCAAAGTCACCTTTTAGCCATCATCATGAGAAATACTGCTTTCTAACAATTTAAGGTGTTGTAGGTCCTCCTATCCAATATTGATATTGTATGGTCCGAATGATGATACCCCATTGCTTTTAATGTATATGAAGGGAGTCAAGGTGTGGCTTACTTTTGGTCTTTTTCATATATGGGCTACAGAAAGGTATTACAACCTTTTTAGGCCCACACTGTGTTTTATAGTAACCAGCAGTTTCAGGTGTTGTTTTAACAAGTGCATGTCTACTTCAGTGGGTCAGCAGTATGCATGCACATCTTTTCCTTGTCAATACTCTGTTCTTGAGTAGATAATTTATTACTTTTACATTTATATATTATGTCTTACATATGAAGGAGAACCTAGTCCATATGGATTTTGATATATGTAAGGACAATTTGGGGCTTAACACTCTTGTACTCAACTGGAAGGAATACATGTGATCTAGAGACCATCCACTATAGGAATCACACCTATATATAGCCTACATCTGAGTAGAGTTTTTACATTATTGATGCTTTGAATATCGGACCCGGAGAGCACTTTTCGCAAAGAACAGTACACTGTAAAAGGTAACTGCTGGATCTATATGGGACCTTGTAAAACTGAAACAGTGTACCACTGTAATTGTAACAACAAGCTGGCAGTATGGCGGTGTACTACAGAGTATGCTAGGGAATGACTAAGCTCTACAAGGGACCTCCATACACGTATGTTCTAGGACCATACCACCATAGCCACACAGCGACACAATAGGCACGTTGCTATATTCAGCTGGGATGAGAGTAAAGTGGACAGATTTCCGACTGTGACTTCTGTGGTTGCTTGTAAAAAGGCGTAAAATAGCCTTGTCAGCAGGTTCGGTACTCTGCACTTAACCTCTCTTATTGGATCACAAGCGCCCTCCAAAACCTTTGACTCTCTCATTACCCGTTTACAAAGGACCCACGTTAAAACCTTCACCACTGAATAACTTCTTACCAGAAAGTATCCTTCTGATATCCCAATAGTAGATATGAAAGTCCCTCTAAAACCACATTGCTTGGTCAGTTTCATCTAGAAATAGGAAAAGAGTGAACTGAAACAGATTTTCCACACATGCAAGACCCTAATTGCTATAACACCAGATGTCATTTGCTGAATGAGGCTTGAATTTTCAGGAACCTATCGATAGTCATGCCTCATCAGACCAGGGAGGATACCTGCGGGCAATGCCTGCTCTATTTCACAGCTAGACAGAACCAACTGATATCAGAGGAAAGGGAGTAATGACTCTCTCTGGTCCAAAACATAGGATCTGTCTCCTGATTTATATATTGTATTGTACAGCTCTTGAGTACCTTTGTATACACTTGTTCCATTTCTACTGTAGGTTTGAACAGCCAAAGAATCCTTTCCGCACAATTGAATATCATGCAATGGGAAACATAATGCCTTTAAACAAATTGTAAGTAGCTGATCGTTTGAGACAAAAAATGGGAGGAAAAGTGTTGCCTGTTCTTAAACACCCCAGAGTGAGGTGCAGTAGGGGTGTATATTCTTAAGTATAGGAAGTGGCTAATATGCAATGCAATACAGTATTTGTTGTAATGCTCAGACGCAAATTATCGTCCTTGTAATTTTGGGACACCTTTCTATCAAACAAATCGTGAGCAGGTATTCCCCTGCCATCGGTCAGCCAAAATTTTTCATTAAATGCCTGGTTCCACAGCATCGGTATATCCATTATTTGCTAATCCGACTGATTTTTAAATAGGAAATGTATGGACAAAAGTTGTTGTATTAGCAAAAAATGGACCCAATCGACCCTGTGGAACCAGCTCTTAATCAAACAGATGCTTTTGCATTGTTAATTATAATTGGATTAGCAAAGATCCAGACGACTGGTGGCAGTGAAATACCCGCTTTATATTGTAGTGGTCAGTGAAAATGTCTCTGGAGACACCAGGATTCAAACCCGGGTCTCTCGCTTGCAAGTCGAGTGCTCTACCGCTGAGCTACATCCCCTGGCCTAACGTACCCTGTCACTAACACGGCCCCACTGACATTTCCACCTTCCAACTACCCTGGATCGGTATGGTATACATAGGGGGAGTGACACAACCAAGTGAACAGTCCCTCTGAAGGCTCTGCGCACCCGACGGGGGAACGAGCCCCTACACTCCTCCCAACCAGCTTCAACCGTATCCCGCCAGAACCGGTCCTCCAGTCTAGTCTGAACGGTACCAGTACTGAGTCACACACAGCCCATCTGTTTCCAAGTCCCTCAGCACTAGCAAGTTGAAGCGCTTGTCTATACCATACCGGCCCAGGTACCGAGCTCTCTAAAGGTCCCCCATGTGAGGCAGGACCACTCGGTGTCTCCACCACTGTAGTGGTCAGTGAAAATGTCTCTGGAGACACCGGGATTCGAACCCGGGTCTCTCGCTTGCAAGTCGAGTGCTCTACCACTGAGCTACATCCCCTGGCCTGACATACCCTGTCACCAACACGGCCCCACTGACATTTCCACCTTCCAACTACCCTGGATCGGTATGGTATACATAGGGGGAGTGACACAACCAAGTGAACAGTCCCTCTGAAGGCTCTGCGCACCTGACAGGGGAACGAACCCCTACAATATCATGTATTTTAACCAGTGTGCAACTTCAATGCAAAGTACTAAAGTACTTCCTGGCTGTGGCAGTTGTTCCTGTACTAAGTATAGTTATCATTCACTGGAAGCCGTTTGATGAGCAGCTTAACATACCTGTACCTCCCACCACAGCCCACTTCAGCATAGCCTCTCACTTCCACCATCACTTAACCCTTCAAGGGGCACTGATGCAGAAGTGCATCATGCCCATTGGTCGTCATGATGCACCAATGAAGTCACACAGTCCCCCGATAGAGTCTAGGCTATTTACCTACTCTATACTCAGTGTAGGTATCCGAGAGGAGAGCAAAATGTCCTCATCTGCCTAAGGCCCTGCAAGCCAAATGGATGACGATACAGAAAAGCAGACCCCAATTGTGACTCTCCTTGTCCCAACACTTCGAACTATTTTATGGTTTTGTGGCTTATTAGACCATAATTAGGTGTGTTTCCTAGGATCAATTTCAGGAACCTCGACATTTTGTCCTATATATTTTCCATCAGGTGACCCCTGAGTCTGTATCATTACATATTTTTGATGATTGTCCAAAGAGGACATTATACAAAGCTTTCATGTTTTACCTTTTAAAGCAATCGGACTTGTAGTTAAAATTCTATGGCCTATCTTATTGCATAGACTAACAGACATCTAAGACAAAGCTATCAATCAGTGCATTTTAGTGATTCTGTCAATTTCACAAATCTCACAAAAGATAACTGTTTTGTAAATAGGTGAAAAAAAAGGTTGAGCATTCCTCCATATGTTGGAGATATCATGATATCTTGCATGAAATGCTTCATATCTGAACTCAACATTCATCGAGTTGTATAGGCCTAAATATGGCAGAATGGTAATCTACACAAATTGTTAGATTGGAACTATTGAAGATTGCAGGTTTGGAGGTATCCTGGTCAACTTTGTATGCAAATGAATGAAGTTTAAATCCCCTTACTTCAAGTACCTATACCATAGAGTATGATTAAAATGTTTGCTGACATTATAGCTATAATATTGTTGCAATAGGAGCATCCTGAAAATGCTCCAGTGGCTATGAGCAAAAGATGTCAATTGTGAGGCCAACCTTCACTCATGAAAACTTTCATCCTGTACACTGCAAAAATGGTGTTTAGATTTTAAACATGTTTAGGTCTAAACATGTTTAAAACCTAAACATATAGGTCAGTTAGGTGTCTCATCGACTACACATTTAGGAAATGAACACTTTTATTCTAACTACATAAACATTTATGCTAAACATGTTTAGATGTTTAGAGTTGAAACAGTTGAATAATAAGTGTTCAGATTTAAACATCAATATGTTTAGATATATGGATGTTGAATCCACACCAGCACTACCTTTGAATGGACTATCTGCACACAGTTATAATCAATTGTTGTGACAAATGTCCCCAAATCCCATGTTTATTATGGTTTCATTTCATGGAATGTCATGTGAATAGAAAGGACAATGGAAAATTGACTAGATTCACTTTATGCCATAAAATAGCATAAAATAATCAATAAGATCCATGACCGACACCTATTTGATATTATTCTGGAATAGATAAGGCAATGTCCTTCTTGCCAAGCTGTTGTACTTTCTCAAGTCTCTCATTCTGATGCAGTGTGTAATACATGTACACGTATATAGCTGTGGCTGACATCTTTGGAGACTTTGACAAGTAAATACCTGCTGATGTCCCCCCCCAGTAAATGAGAAAACAATGCACACATGTCTGCAAACCTTAACTCTCCATCATATCATTTAAGCATTTAAACACAAAAATTCATAAACACCTAAACACAAAAATTCATAGATATCTAAACACAAAGTTTCAACCTAAACACCTACATTTCTAAACACTTGAGCTAAGCACATTGTTTGGCTAAATATGTTTAGGAAATTAATGTTATTACAAAAACGTTGCAAGAATATGTTTAGAATTGTGTTTAGGATCTAAACACCATTTTTGCAGTGTAGTAAGTTCCCAATGGACTTTAATAGGACTTATATTGTTGCATTTAAAACTTACCAGGCTTTGCAATAAATACACTCTCAATTAGCTGTGTTAGGTCTCTTTATGCGGTATATGCGGTATACCTATGTTAAGGTTAACAGTAATGCCTAGCTCCACAATACTTCACAAGCGGATGCACCTGGAAGTATTTACTTCAACTCAGAGTGGTAGGCACTATGTTACTTCTGGCATGTTAAATGCCAACAACAGTTGTTCCTCTATGAAGTATAGTTATCCTTCTGTGGAGGCCACCATCTGATGTGAAGCTTACCACATCTCAATCGCCCACCATTGCCACCGAGCCACCGAGCCTCTCACCCACCCATCCACCAGCTCTGTCACCTCCTCCAGGTAGGTGGACTCCCATGTACACTGTCACCATTGGCGCTAAATGAGTACAAGGCAGAAGAGGCATATACACTGAAAACATGGAAGATCCGAAACTAGTCAGCGGTGACCATTTTAGGTCCTCAATTTGACGATACCTAAAACTACACATTTAGGTAGTCAAAGTGATGACATTAAGTCATCATCCTGACACCCTGAGTCATCAGGATGACAATACTGACAATAAATAGTCGTCATATTGATGACTCAGGTCGTAAAGTTGTCATTTTGATTACCTAAAGTTGTAGTTTTAGGTATCGTCAACTTGAGGACCTAAAGTGGCCACCGCTGACTAGTTTCGGATCTCCCATGTTTTCAGTGTATCTTCATGCGTTAGCAGCAGCTTTTACATTGTTTCATTACAGTGTTTTCTGTAACACTTAGACATGATAATTATGTTATCCTAATCATGCCAAGTGCATAATTGTGGCAGCAATTTACAACCTTCAACACAAGGTAAACCTGTTGATATTGACGGTAGCCTTATAGTTGATTTTGTCAGCTGTTCCTGTATGGGGTATAGTTATCATTCACTGGAGGCCACCATATGATGAGAAGCTTACCACACCTCTACCTCTCACTACAACCACCACAGCCTCTGAACCAACCACCCACCACTAGCTCTGTCACCTCCTCCCGGGTGGGTGGGCTCACCTCTCAATACAACCACCCACTACTAGCGCCACCATAGGCGCTGCACAGCTTTACCACCAGGAGGCAGTAAAACCACTGGAGGAAATCTGGGGAGGGAGGGAGGTGCAGGCTCAGCCTCCGACCTCAACAAGCTCTACACCTACCCATCTCCTTACAGAGGACAACAGAGGATTCTCTGATTTACCTGCCTGACTGTTGTATGGCCTATCTATATCCCTGGAGTTGGGCAGTATGGATAAACAGGAGGCAACAGTGAGTGAGAAGGACACAGTTTTATCTTTGCAAGGATTGGATATGTGGCTAATTGACTACTAGTTAACTTGTGTTGAACTTAAAAAGCCCTCCTGTACATCCCCGTCCTCTAAGAGGGAGGGGGGGAGAAGAAAGGAGAGGTTTCTGTTAGGCAGGGGCCAAAGCATTGGGATAGGGGACTCACACTGTGTGAACCTCAAAATGTATCCCTATACATCCGCTTACCCACATTTCTCTGGGACGGGAAAGGAAGCCAGCTGTAGGATTCTCTACCAAAAATGTTGCTCTCTAACCTATGTATAGCACTGAAGCTGTGCGGCATGGATAGGGCAGGAGTCAAGACAGGATGAGAAGGACTCACCTTTATTTCAAAGGGGGAGCATAATGCTAGCTCACTATTCTAACTAGACCTTAACAAGTCCCCAGATACATTCCCTTAGTACCATTTGGTGAGGGGGACAGGAAACCAGAGGATTCCCTCATACACCAGTCTGGCTGCTCCTTCTAATAACCTATCTATAACACAGGAGCTGGAGTGGAGGGCATTGAGTGGTTGCACTGAGTGATAGATACTCACTTTCTCTGTTGTGGATATGATTAGTGAACTATTGTAACTTGTATAGAACTCAACAAGTCCACCTACTAGCTTTTCCTTGCCAGGAGGTGGGGGACAACAGAGCATACTCCCCTTCTACCTACGGACCTGCTCAACTGCCTATCCTCTAACAGTGGAGCTGGTGACTAAGTGACAGGGACACACTTGTGATTTTGTGGGTTTGGATATGGTAGTTTTACCACTCTAATTTCTGTGAAGGATTCTCCACTCTACAAACAAAAATGGAACTTATGCTTAGTGAAACTGAGTGAGAGAGAGACTAATATTAACTTTGGATATATGGTTAATGTTACTATTCTAACATGTGTGTAGTTGTATATGGACACACATGTTAGTATGTGGTTTTGACGCAAGCATATGATGTATATACTATCTGATCCAGGGGACTTTAGGGATGTGGGAGTGATGTATTTTGGCAAGGACAGTGTGCCTTCCATTAAAATGGATAGGCCATAATATATAAGTTTAACATGGGGTTTTGTAAAGTTGGCACCTAACAGCTGTGACTTTGCCTATTGCCTGCAGCCTCAGTCCATTCTTTCTTCTGAATTGGTGGGAACCTTAAGATCCACTTGAGACAGCTATCTCATTTATTTATTTGTTTTCTTTTTCTTCTTTTATTTTTGGGAAATATTGCAGACAGACAAATAAGAGAGACTGACTTGGATATATAATATAGCCATGTGTGCGGTATCTGTGGAATTGTTCAAGACTTACCTTTAAGTTGATGTATAATTCAGATTGTACAGAGGGAACCTAGCGCTTCGGGAAATATTTACGATGTTAGTGCTTCATAAACTTGACTTAACCAAACTTTACCACAAGATACAATCCCCTTCATACCTCACTGTATATTGGATATTTCCCTAAGCTTTGGCAGTAATCCTATTTGGCAGGGGCAGCCTTTGCTATGTCATAACAACATTGAGGATTTATACCATTTATGTCAGTGACCTTGTCATAGGATGAAACTGGAAACCTGGAAATCTTTACACTGGACAAATACAATAGGATGCTGGAGTGACTTGATTTGGCAGGGACGGATGGGCCAACAGGTAGGCTTTTCTTGGCATTATTAGCATAAAAGAATTATTTGTTTCCACTTGCATGTATAGGTTCATTGAATTGTGCCAAAGTGATTAATCTGTTGCCAATTTTGAGACAGAATTCTTTTTCAGCCAGCTTTGGGGCGCCATTATTACCCAGTGTATAAGGCGCACCACACTGTAACCCCAAGAGTAAGGATAATCTATGAATTTCATGTTGGAGGCAGTGGAATACATATGACCCAAAGTTTTAACCTATTTTATGGTACTTTTTTGTGAAACTTCTCGTCCTTCTACCTATTGGTGGGAGGGGTGATTTTCCGCAAAAACATTTGCTCCCGGACCAATGAAATCCAAGAACTGAGACACACCTGTCAACCCCAACAACACTCACCTGACAACATCAAATGATTGGTTCAGGTAAACCACATGATACATTCCAAGGGACTACTAAAGGTCCTACCTGAGGGGAGGTCAAGCAGGGGAAACCACCGTCGTCCACTAGACTGTCTGGTCTAGTCACCTACCACAGTTTCATCCTAGGGCTTCCTATCCCACATCCCGTGTGATTTAATCCACCCCCTTACCTCAAGGCCACTTTTGTACTATCTCACAGTATGGATTCCTTGTGTATAAGGGGCATCCTCAACTTTTATATGGTGACATGATCAGAGTGTCAGCAGATTCAGTTGAAGCACCACCACAGGGCGCAAATACAGACAAATTCGTTTACCAAGGTAAAAGGTTTTTCTCCAAACTAGGCCTATGTGCTCTATATTATTCATATTGCTCTATAACACAAATAATCTGATACACACCAAAGGTGTAAAATAAAGTCATGGGGTCGTAATACTTAACTGGAATTTCTAACGATATAAAGCCATCTCTTTTGTTCCTTCCATTCTTTGGTGTTTACTTTGGTCTTCTTTTTTCTTTGATGTCATTTCTACTTTTTTTAACTTTCTCATCACTGCATGTGTTTGGATGAGGGATGCAGCCATTCACGTGCACCACTGACGTGACATAAGGAGTGGGCACAGCATCAGGAGATTCACTGGAAGTGCTGCCAGAGGGTTGTCTGGATGAGAAAATACAGACTATGACTGCATGCCTTAACACTTTAGAACCCCAGATGGCACATCATATAGTCTCTGTAGGGGCACATATGTCGCTATATTTTGAGAGGGAAAAGGTGTTAAAATATTCATTAACCCCCTTTACCTTTTCCATCTACTTTTGGGCTGTGCTATGGCCTTCGAAATGGTCAGATACTATTTTTGTTCTATCCCTCTCGATCAGACTGCGCACAACCTTGACCTTCCCATCCGCCCGCTTGTCCAGATTCTACGGATTCAATGTCAATTGGTCATCATCATGAATGAGGTAAAATATTAATGTATCACACAGGGGATGGATGCACTGCTGGAGGGTCGGCATGATGCACCATTGAAGTGCTGAGGAGAAAATTTGCAAGCTGCCTGCATTTTACTTGCCACAGCTACATTCATGCATTGTGTCAACCATTAGGCATGATGGAATAATTCATGGTGCAATACCTATAGGGTTTGTAAACAGAGACAAGACAGTGTTCATGACTTAAACTGATCATACCCTCCAATGAAGATGTGTATTGGCATAGGACGCGCGAAACGGTCGTGATCGGCAGAAATGAGAAAAAGGGTGTCTTGAATAGCAATTTCTTTTACTTTTCTGTTCTCTGACTGTTCAAGGGATAGCATGACTGGTAAGGTTTTAATTAGAACAATCAGGATATGCTGTGAGTGGTTGTTTAATATTAATTGGGTGAAGTGAAGTGAACAATTCAGTAATGAACATATTGTGCAGAGCACCCATTAGCAGCTGTGAGGAATCAATGACTGTAGATACTGTTTTAATTAACCCTCTAATGGCCGCTAATGCATTGATTCACCCTGCACACTAGTTGTCATGATGTTGCTGGGCTACATTTTTTGCATCACATGAACCCTGCAGGGTGGAACATTACAGTCCTATCGGGTTGTCATGATGCACCAATGAAGTGCTGGTGAACAGTCTTGTCAGCACTTCATTGGTGCATCATGACGACCAATGGGCATGATGCATTAATACATTAGTTACCTTCAAATGGTTAAGGTCTCTTTAAAAAACCAGATGGAGTACCAAAGTGGTCTGTTTAAGCACCCAGCACTTATAGATTTCAAAGTATATACTTCAATTTCAATTCTCCTGTACTCCCAGCCTTTATCCAAGACCGGTGCTGATTAGACGACCCGGCTCTTATACACTCACTAAGCAAGATATACCCCCAATAATATAAATAATCGTACATTTGATCATAATCAAACAATGTAAAAGCAAATTTTTGATGTCATCTTTACCCTTGAACTACGCGCTCTGACAGAACCACGGCAGAATAGCGTCTTTGACTCAGCATGTTTGAATGATCATAACTTCCATTTGAATTGTCATAAAAAACTTCATTTAAAAAGCAAAACCACTTATTTTTATCACAGCTATCAATTTCTATACAGTCAGCTACTTGATTTATATTGAAAATCTTGAGATCCTACTAATGGTGCAGTCACCTGATCATGTGTTTGAATGTGTTTGTTCCAAACTATGACCATCTGCTATATATATATATATATATATATATATATATATATATATATATATATATATATATATATGTATATTATTGACAGCCTTCCTAAGTCATACATGATGCCCTGGACATATTACATCTGAGATAAAGTCATACAAATAATAATATTGGATATTTATAGGATAAATAAGGGTTATTGATGTACAAATTGGTTTTAGTCACAGATACAATGAACGAGGGCATTATACGCTCTTTATACCATGGTGCCAAATTTTAAGTATTTACCTTGAAAAATAATGAATTCTGATGCAAATCGGGCCGGACAAGGAGTAAGCCATTCTGCCATACTGGATTTCTGTTATTAACATACCGTCCATTACACCAAGAATAACATAACTTTGGATTTCCACCATTTATAGAGAATTTGGTGCCTCCTTGGGTTCACACAACAAAAATTAGGCCTTCTTCTTACTCCTTCCATGTTTCAAAAGATGATTTTAAGTCTACATTTCCTCAAAATGGCAATAATCCAATCGCTACGTGTTTGCCATCCGACAAGAAAGGTAGTACTTTGTCTATACACCAGACAGTAAGACTGCAGCGTGACAGGGGAGGTTGACATCAGGTCAATGGGTTTTTATAATGCTGCAATGAAGTGCTTTTGAGCAAAAGGAGACCACGAGCAGGTTTTCAAACGAAGAAAAGACGAGGCACATACCATGAACCTTTAAGGGCTGCTGATGCAGGGGTGCATCATGCCCATTGATCATCATGATACAGCTATGAAGTACTGGCGAATCTGTTAGCCAGTATTTCATTAGTGCATCATGCCTCCAGGAGCATATGAAACCTGTAAGGGTGCCATGATGCATAATGCCTTGGTAAGTTACTCACAAGGGCTACACTTGTCAGCCTGGGTGAGTCACTCACAAGGGCTCCACTTGTCAGCCTGGGTGTGTCACTCACAAGGGCTCCACTTGTCAGCCTGGGTGAGTCACTCACAAGGGCTACACTTGTCAGCCTGGTTGAGTTACTCACAAGGGCTACACTTGTCAGCCTTGGTGTGTCCCTCACAAGGGCTACACTTGTCAGCCTGGGTGTGTTATTCACAAGGGCTACACTTGTCAGCCTGGGTGTGTCACTCACAAGGGCTACACTTGTCAGCCTGGGTGAGTTACTCACAAGGGCTACACTTGTCAGCCTTGGTGTGTCCCTCACAAGGGCTACACTTGTCAGCCTGGGTGTGTTATTCACAAGGGCTACACTTGTCAGCCTGGGTGTGTCACTCACAAGGGCTACACTTGTCAGCCTGGGTGTGCACTCACAAGGGCTACACTTGTCAGCCTGGGTGAGTTACTCACAAGGGCTACACTTGTCAGCCTGGGTGTGTCACTCACAAGGGCGACACTTGTCAGCCTGGGTGAGTCACTCACAAGGGCGACACTTGTCAGCCTGGGTGTGTCACTCACAAGGGCGACACTTGTCAGCCTGGGTGAGTCACTTACAAGTGCGACACTTGTCAGCCTGGGTGTGTCACTCACAAGGGCGACACTTGTCAGCCTGGGTGAGTCACTTACAAGGGCGACACTTGTCAGCCTTGGTGAGCTACTCACAAGGTCTACACTTGTCAGCCTGGGTGTGGTACTCACAATAGCTACACTTGTCAGCCTGGGTGTGTCACTCACAAGGGCTACACTTGTCAGCCTGGGTGTGTTACTCACAATAGCTACACTTGTCAGCCTGGGTGAGTTACTCACAAGGGCTACACTTGACAGCCTGGGTGAGTTACTCACAAGGGCTACACTTGTCAGCCTGGGTGAGTTACTCACAAGGGCTACACTTGTCAGCCTGGGTGAGTCACTCACAAGGGCGACACTTGTCAGCCTGGGTGTGGTACTCACAAGGGCGACACTTGTCAGCCTGGGTGAGTTACTCACAAGGGCTACACTTGTCAGCCTGGGTGTGGTACTCACAAGGGCGACACTTGTCAGCCTGGGTGAGTTACTCACAAGGGCTACACTTGTCAGCCTGGGTGAGTTACTCACAAGGGCTACACTTGTCAGCCTGGGTGAGTCTCTCACAAGGGCTACACTTGTCAGCCTGGGTGTGGTACTCACAAGGGCGACACTTGTCAGCCTGGGTGAGTTACTCACAAGGGCTACACTTGTCAGCCTGGGTGTGGTACTCACAAGGGCTACACTTGTCAGCCATGGTGAGTCAATCACAAGGGCGACACTTGTCAGCCTGGGTGAGTTACCCACAAGGGCTACACTTGTCAGCCTGGGTGAGTTACTCACAAGGGCTACACTTGTCAGCCTGGGTGAGTCTCTCACAAGGGCGACACTTGTCAGCCTGGGTGTGTTACTCACAAGGGCTACACCTGTCAGCCTGGGTGTGTCAGTCACAAGGGCTACACTTGTCAGCCTGGGTGAGTCTCTCACAAGGGCTACACTTGTCAGCCTGGGTGAGTCTCTCACAAGGGCTACACTTGTCAGCCTGGGTGAAGTACTCAAAAGGGCTACACTTGTCAGCCTGGGTGAGTTACTCACAAGGGCTACACTTGTCAGCCTGGGTGAGTCACACACAAGGGCTACACTTGCCAGCCTGAGTGTGTCACTCACAAGGGCTACACTTGTCAGCCTGGGTGAGTTACACACAAGGGCTCCACTTGTCAGCCTGGGTGTGGTACTCACAAGGGCGACACTTGTCAGCCTGGGTGAGTTACTCACAAGGGCTACACTTGTCAGCCTGGGTGAGTCACACACAAGGGCTACACTTGCCAGCCTGAGTGTGTCACTCACAAGGGCGACACTTGTCAGCCTGGGTGTGTCACACACAAGGGCTCCACTTGTCAGCCTGGGTGTGTCACTCACAAGGGCGACACTTGTCAGCCTGGGTGAGTTACTCACAAGGGCTACACTTGTCAGCCTGGGTGAGTTACTCACAAGGGCTACACTTGTCAGCCTGGGTGTGGTACTCACAAGGGCGACACTTGTCAGCCTGGGTGAGTTACTCACAAGGGCTACACTTGTCAGCCTGGGTGAGTTACTCACAAGGGCTAGACTTGTCAGCCATGGTGAGTCAATCACAAGGGCGACACTTGTCAGCCTGGGTGAGTTACCCACAAGGGCTACACTTGTCAGCCTGGGTGAGTTACTCACAAGGGCTACACTTGTCAGCCTGGGTGAGTCTCTCACAAGGGCGACACTTGTCAGCCTGGGTGTGTCACTCACAAGGGCTACACTTGTCAGCCTGGGTGAGTCTCTCACAAGGGCTACACTTGTCCGCCTGGGTGAAGTACTAACAAGGGCTACACTTGTCAGCCTGGGTGAGTTACTCACAAGGGCTACACTTGTCAGCCTGGGTGTGTCACTCACAAGGGCTCCACTTGTCAGCCTGGGTGTGGTACTCACAAGGGCGACACTTGTCATCCTGGGTGAGTTACTCACAAGGGCTACACTTGTCAGCCTGGGTGAGTTACTCACAAGGGCTACACTTGTCAGCCTGGGTATGTCACTCACAAGGGTTACACTTGTCAGCCTAGGTATGGTACTCACAAGACCGACACTTGTCAGCCTGGGTGAGGTCCTCACAAGGGCTACACTTGTCAGCCTGGGTGTGGTACTCACAAGGGCCATACTTGTCAGCCTGGGTGAGTCACTCACAAGGGCTACACTTGTCAGCCTGGGTGAGTTACTCACAAGGGCTACACTTGTCAGCCTGGGTGAGTCACTCACAAGACCGACACTTGTCAGCCTGGGTGAGGTACTCACAAGGGCGACACTTGTCAGCCTGGGTGAGGTACTCACAAGGGCGACACTTGTCAGCCTGGGTGAGGTACTCACAAGGGCTACACTTATCAGCCCGGGTGAGTTACTCACAAGGTCTACACTTGTCAGCCTGGGTGAGGTACTCACAAGGGCGACACTTGTCAGCCTGGGTGAGGTACTCACAAGTGCGACACTTGTCAGCCTGGGTGAGGTACTCACAAGGGCTACACTTGTCAGCCTGGGTGAGTTACTCACAAGGTCTACACTTGTCAGCCTGGGTGAGTTACTCACAAGGTCTACACTTGTCAGCCTGGGTGAGTTACTCACAAGGGCGACCCTTGTCAGCCTGGGTGAGTTACTCACAAGGGCTACACTTGTCAGCCTGGGTGAGTCACTCACAAGGGCTACACTTGTCAGCCTGGGTGTGTCACTCACAAGGGCTACACTTGTCAGCCTGGGGGTGTCACTCACAAGGGCGACACTTGTCAGCCTGGGTGAGTCATTCACAAGGGCGACACTTGTCAGCCTTGGTGAGGTACTCACAAGGGCGACACTTGTCAGCCTGGGTGAGTCACTCACAAGGGCGACACTTGTCAGCCTGGGTGAGTCACTTACAAGGGCGACACTTGTCAGCCTTGGTGAGGTAGTCACAAGGGCGACACTTGTCAGCCTGGGTGAGTCACTCACAAGTGCAACACTTGTCAGCCTGGGTGAGTCACTCACAAGGGCGACACTTGTCAGCCTGAGTGTGTCACTCACAAGGGCTCCACTTGTCAGCCTTGGTGTGTCCCTCACAAGGGCTATTCTTGTCAGCCTGGGTGAGTTACTCACAAGACCGACACTTGTCAGCCTGGGCGTGTCACTCACAAGGGCGACACTTGTCAGCCTGGGTGAGTTACTCACAAGGGCGTCACTTGTCAGCCTGGGTGTGTCACTCACAAGGGCTACACTTGTCAGCCTGGGTGTGTCACTCACAAGGGCTACACTTGTCAGCCTGGGTGTGTCACACACAAGGGCTACACTTGTCAGCCTGGGCGAGTTACTCACAAGGGCTACACTTTAAGCCTGGGTGTGTCACTCACAAGGGCTACACTTGTCAGCCTGGGTGAGTAACTCACAAGGGCTACACTTGTCAGCCTGGGTGAGTTACTCCTAAGGTCTACACTTGTCGGCCTGGGTGAGTTACTCACAAGGGCTACACTTGTCAGCCTGGGTGAGTTACTCACAAGGTCTACACTTGTCAGCCTAGGTGAGTTACTCACAAGGGCGACCCTTGTCAGCCTGGGTGAGTTACTCACAAGGGCTACACTTGTCAGCCTGGGTGAGTTACTCACAAGGGCTACACTTGTCAGCCTGTGTGAGTCACTCACAAGGGCTACACTTGTCAGCCTGGGTGAGTCACTCACAAGGGCTACACTTGTCAGCCTGGGTGTGTCACTCACAAGGGCTACACTTGTCAGCCTGGGTGTGTCACTCACAAGGGCGACACTTGTCAGCCTGGGTGAGTCATTCACAAGGGCGACTCTTGTCAGCCTTGGTGAGGTACTCACAAGGGCGACACTTGTCAGCCTGGGTGAGTCACTCATAAGGGCGACACTTGTCAGCCTGGGTGAGTCACTCACAAGGGCTACACTTGTCAGCCTGGGTGAGTCACTCACAAGGGCTACACTTGTCAGCCTGGGTGTGTCACTCACAAGGGCGACACTTGTCAGCCTGGGTGAGTCATTCACAAGGGCGACTCTTGTCAGCCTTGGTGAGGTACTCACAAGGGCTACACTTGTCAGCCTGGGTGAGTCACTCACAAGGGCGACACTTGTCAGCCTGGGTGAGTCACTTACAAGGGCAACACTTGTCAGCCTTGGTGAGGTACTCACAAGGGCGACACTTGTCAGCTTGGCTGACTCACTCACAAGTGCGACACTTGTCAGCCTGGGTGAGTCACACACAAGGGGGACACTTGTCAGCCTGGGTGAGTCACTTACAAGGGCAACACTTGTCAGCCTTGGTGAGGTACTCACAAGGGCGACACTTGTCAGCTTGGCTGACTCACTCACAAGTGTGACACTTGTCAGCCTGGGTGAGTCACACACAAGGGGGACACTTGTCAGCCTGGGTGAGGTACTCACAAGGGCTACAATTATGCATCATTTTGTCCAATGGGTGTGACTGAGCAATGCATCATGTGACACCAAGGGTTTATAAACAGAGAGGAGACATTGTTCTTGCCTCCAACTGATCATACTCCATGTTGGCATTTGATGCGTGAGACAGTCACGATCAGTGAAAATGAGAAAAAGGGTGTCTTGAATAACAGAAGGCGCAGGGTGAGAGTGAGATTTTTGTACAAGTCACTGACAGAAACAAACATAAGGTATCAGTATAGTGAATATCAATGTCGGTCTCAGATTCTATGAGGCATGAATGTGTTTCTGAGAAAGGCTTGAGGGCTGTCTTAGAATTACAGACAGGTTTTCACTTTTCCTTTCTGTAAGAGAGTGGATTATTATATTAGTACTTGACACAAAACATACGGTCTCACTACAGTGAATATTAATCTGATCCTCTGATCCTGTTATGTCTTTATGTGATTCTGAGAAAGGCTTGGCGGCTGTCTAAGAATTGCAGACATATTCAGGTTTTGCAGTTTTCTTTTCTCTGACTTTTAGGCATACTGTTAAAAGTAGGTGTTTAAGTTGTATACCAGGGATCCCTGTTAAACTGAACAATGAACCACCATACTTGTAAAGCAGTGAAATAGTGTAGTTTTTACAAGAAGCCCCAGGTGGCAGTGCAGTCTCACAAGTAATCTCTGTGAAAATAACAATGAATCTCTGGCAACTTTGGGACAAGGATTCCGTCATCATCTTGAAGATATTTATCTTTTTGAATTTTACAGTGCAGGGACAGTCTCTTGGCTATAGATTTAATTAGGACAATCAGAATAGTCTATGGGTGGCAGTGTAATGTTAATCGGGAGAAGTGAAGTGAACAACTCAGTAATTAGTGAGTTGTCAAGACCAATCATTAGGTCACATAATGGATAAATCTCTTTTTTATCTGACGTTCAAGCAGAGAAAGTCTGTCGTGTATAGCTTTAATTAGAACAATCAAGACAGTGCATGAGTGGCAGTAAAATCTTAATTGGGTGAAGCGAAATGAACAATTCAGTAATTAGTCTAGAATAATCTTTAAGTCCAATGATGAGGCAATTTCTGTAGATAGTATCTTAGGCTTAACTCTTAAATTGCTCATACGGCATTTGTGCATCATTTCCATTGATCCTCATGATACGTCTCTAGCGAGTAAATATCTGCAAAAGCAGAAGGCGGAGGGTATCAACCGAAGTGTCGTTACAGGTCATAACAGATATGGATGTGATTCTCACAAGGGCTTGGGATAGTAAAAGTATCACTCTGACATCACAGCCACATTAAGTAGATGGCATTTCTGATGCCGTGCAACTCCGGCAGCTGTAAATTGACCAATGAAACAGAAGTGTGTCAAGGACCTGTCATTGCTGCTGTAGGGGTCGGCGAAAACGTTGAGGGAAACCGGGATTCAAACCCCGGACCTCTCAGCCTTCAGACGATTGCTCTACCACTGAGCTACTTCCCCGTACAACGTTTTCTGCCTTCCACCCATGCCTGGATTGGTGTGATACCGACAGGGGACATGTGACTACCCGGTGACCCGCCTTCTCAGGTCGGCCACCCTGGGCACGGGGACTCACATAGTCACGTTCCCCTACACAGCCATGATGCACCACATCTTGTACGGTTCAGGCTAAATGGCTGACAATATTTGCAAAACTATGTTGTCCTATTGATATTTTACAAATCACTTGAGATAGATTCGATTAAAAGCCTCATAGAACTCATTATTGCCCAAGATCTCCTTAGATACCTCAACTGAAATAAAAACCATGTACTACTATCGGCAAGGAGGTTGCCATAGCATTCATTGACAGTGTAGGTAATTTTTTTTTCATCCAGAAATGTTGGGGATTCAATGGAAGTACTCATTGCATTGTGCCCTTCAAGTAAACTTTGAAATGTTCATATATTCAGAAGACTTTATGAGTTTCAGGATGAAAGTCTAGGGGACTACATTGTGAAGCCGGTTACAAACCTAACAACTCAACTGCATCACTTGTGTAATGATCTGCGTACAGCTGTACGCTATGGCTGGTGCTAAGACAGTAGAGGGTGGCTCTGTAAACAGTGCGAAAGGATCACAGGCCCCAGCTATTTTCTCTTTTTCCCTGTGGCGTCAAACAGGGATAGTCTGGTCAGAACAGCTTTGAGTAGAACAATCAGGACAGGCTGTCAAAGGTTGTAAAATCTTAATTGGATTAGATGAAATGAAGATTTCAGTATGATTTGTGCATAGGGCAAAAAAAACGTGTGTTTTCAGTTACATGGACTGAAATGCTAGGGTTGGTAGGTCGGATTTTTTTTTTTTTTTCCTGTCCCTTACCACAGAGGAGTCCAATATAGGCATGTTATATATCAACAGAAACGTAATTTCAAGGCGAATTTGAGAGGATATGTAGACACAATAATCCCACAATATAGTAAGGGCTGAGTCATTTATTGCCAGCTGTCAAGGCTTGGTCACAATCAAATTTGACCCCTCCAGACATAAAGGTTTATTTGGTTTAGCCCCCCCCCCCACCAAGGCCTGTATGGTGAATTTATTTTGACCCCCCCTTCAAACCCACCACCCCCTCCTGTTGTTAAAAAATGATCACTCCCTAACCCTAATGATATCTTGAATTTTTTGTCCCACCTATACCTCCTTTTTCTCATACACCTAAATTTTCTTATACTAGTATGTATCATGCATTTGCTACAGATATCAGGAAACGTTTGATAATCTTTTGTTTGTTTGTTTGTTTTAGTCCATAACTCAAATGAATAAAAATAAGTGTAGTATGAACATTGGCATATTGATCAGTGGATAACGCCCTTTTCAAAAAGTGGTCTGCCATTTTTGTATGTCTATTGGTACCATTACTATGGTCCTGTCAACTAAACAAACAAAAAAGAAAGAAATCAGCTCTGTTTTGCTAGGGTCGGTCGGGTAACTGGAAACAAACCTTCCACACAGTCCCAGGGAGTGATCATCGTCCACCAAAGTCAAATATTTGATTAGACCTATATAATGGAAAATTAAAGTCTTATTTGATAAGACCTATATAATGGAAAATTAAAGTCTTATTTGATAAGACCTATATAATGGAAAATTAAAGTCTTATTTGATTAGACCTATATAATGGAAAATTAAAGTCTTATTTGATTAGACCTATATAATGGAAAATTAAAGTCTTATTTGATTAGACCTATATAATGGACAATTAAGGTCTTATTTGATTAGACCTATATAATGGAAAATTAAAGTCTTATTTGATTAGACCTATATAATGGAAAATTAAAGTCTTATTTGATTAGATCTGTACAATGGAAAATTAAAGTGTATGGACAGAACTAAGTTGAGCCCCCTGGTTTGAAAGTACTTCTAATAACGGGCTGGTGGTCTGGCAGATCTAGCAAACATCTATCTATAACTCACCCTGAAAGGACCAAATACCCATAGTTTCGGATAAGTAGAGGGATTTACAGCCACCAGTTGGGTGTTTCACAAGGCAAAGATAATAATAGTCATAACTTTTCTGTTTCTATGACTGAGACAGCTGGTTGTAAAGTTACGACCGTTATTATCTCCGGTCAGTCATAAGTAGGATATGACTGGTCATAACTATCTGTTTCACAAGGAGATATAACTGGTTTGTGACTGCAGTCATAACTTTTTACAACCAAGCTTAGGACTGCTTTTTGGTGTTTCTAGGGGTCAAAACATGTGGAGGTATTTGATGGCCATGTTTATCAAAAATGTATGCAAATGTAATTTCTCAAAATACCATAATGTTGTACATGGTTCCTACATGTTATGGGCATTTTCTAGTTAAATTTGACATATTTTCTGAATGTTAAAACATGATTTAACTGCACACGGATACCTGCTAAAATTATGACCACTCTTAAATTGATCATAAGTTTTCCTATAATTGAGTTGTACAACTGAGAGTTGAAGACAGGTCACAAACAGATGACACATAGTTACTACTTCTGTAGTGTACCGCCTAGCCACCAGAATGGATGAGGGCTATTATGCCCTGCTCACTTACACATGTACCCCCCGTCAAGGTTTTAAAAAAATAACCCCCCCCCCGTTGTAAATTACTCACAGGTCTTTGAAACCATAATTTTGCATCAATGTGCACATCGTGCCCATTGGTCGGCATGATGCATATAGCCTAATCCATGAATGCAGCCCTGGCGAGTAACTCACCAGGGCTACACTCAAGCATCATATAGACCCTACAGGGTTGATACTAAAACTCCCGTAGGGTCGGCATGATGCTGCTGTTAGGTAGAGTAGGTAGAGGGCTCTGCCTAGTGGTGGTTACCGGGTATGTGATCATACATAGTGCCCTACTGTAAATCCTTGCAGATAGGACGCCCCTCGCATATATGACGCACCCTGAATTAGACTAAATCCTATAGCACTCATCTGGGGTCAAATTTTGGTCATTGTAGCACTGTTCTATAGAGTAAAATCCTCGCCTATTAGACGCACTATGAGTTCAGGTAAATCCTATAGGAGGCATCTGAGGCTTCTTGTGTAAAAGCTGTGGCCTATACTCGAGGATTTATGATAATAACCATGCGTTATAACTGATTGTAACTTTTGGGGATTTACAATCTTCCAAATGACATCAGAGGGGTAATTTCCCCTGTTGGGTGTTTCACAAGGCGTCCATACTTGTTACCAGTCATAGGAAACTATTATTGTAAATTTAAGAGTGGTCATAGGCTTATGACTGATGGTGTTTCTAGAGGGGCTTTATTATCTTTAGTCATATTTTTCTTATGACTAGTCATATTTTGCTGCCTGTTTAGAAACACTTATCAGTTGTAACTACATACTTATGACTGGTTCAGTTGTAAGTTTCAGTTGTAAGTTTATCATTGGTAAAAAGTTATAGTTTCAGTCATAGGAGGCGGGAAACCAGTGTAAACCTGGGAAAATACCCCTCTGAAATCATTCTGAACAGGGGAAATTACCCCTCTGATGTTCTGCCTGTGGTAGTGAGCGGTACATCGTCCAACAACATATTTTCCCAGGTTTGCCCTTGGTCAATCATTTCATTCAGAGAAAAGGAACTGATTATACCCCCCAATGAGACTGATTATACCCTCAGCAGAAGGTGCAGGTCGAGAGTGGGTTACTGATAAGTCACTGACAGAAAATATAAGGTCTCACTACAGTAAATACCAAGCTGATTGTCTGCCTCAGATTCTATTAGGCATGGATCTGATTCTGAGAAATGCTTGTCCACAAATTATAGACATAGAAACAGTTTGTATTTTTTCTTTTCTCTGTGATTTTCAAGTAGTCTGATGAATATAGTTTTAAAACGAACTATCATGCCAGGTTATGAGTAGCTGGATACCCAGGTAGAAAAATACTATAGTAAAATTATAATATTTACTAAATACTATAGTAAATTTACTATAGTGTTTTCACGGACTATAGTAAATACACTATACTGTATTATAGTACATTTACTACAGTGTCCAGTATAGTCTCAACTAAGGTAAACTAGAGTGTTTACTTTAATTTACTATGGTATACTATAGTTTATCAAAGCAAACTATAGTATACTATAGTACATCTTCTATAGTATCAACTATAGTAAGCTACAGTGGTTACTCTAGTTTACTATAGTAAATACTTATACAATACTGTAGTGTTTTCAAGGACTATAGTTAATACACTATATAATGTACTTAGTATATTGACTAGAGTATACTATAGTGTATCATAGTATTCTATAGTATATTTACTATAGTGTCCACTATCGAGGCGTTCGGGCAGCGGTTTTACCTCAGGCAAACATTGCTAACACGTGGTCAGGTAGCTACACCATGAATACGAACCTCTCAACATAATCAGTGTGGATAATACACTGTTAGATAAATATACAAAGGTCCCTGTATATTTTATGTACCTAATTAGTGAATTAATTAGATGACAGGACGTGTGGAGTAGAATTCCCTCATTTATAAGACAATTAACAATTGGAAACATAGTCACCCTACCAGACATACACCCAAAGGTCAATTCAGTGCTTTGGTTTGTTTGCCCACGGAGACCCATAAATAGTAACAATCAGTTACTGTAACTCATGCTGTGTGATGACACACTGAAAGCAGGGCCTAGACAAATCTCAGTTGTTATGTAACCTCCCTTTATTGGTGAATGAGGTCAGGAGAACATGAAGTCACACACAGTCGAGGTATTCAGGCAGCGGTTTTCTATCGATATCTAGTGCATTATGGGTAGTGTTGACCTCGAACGCTAACGACAAATCCTTAGATTGTTCCCTCCACCCCTCTCCACCCCAGCCATCTCTTGGTAGGTACCAGTGGTTATAACTATGCTTGGGAGGGTAGTAAGTTGACTCAGGGATCAACATTGACCCACATGGGGCAGACCAGCATTGATCCCTCGGCCGTACTCCGAATGCCTCGAGTGATGTCAGCCACCTGCTAGTGCTGGTAAGCAGTGATAATGGTATTGAATTGGTTTGGGGTAAAGTAGGAACAAATATTACATACTCCAAGCTCTAATAAAACTAGTCAAAAACAGCACCTCAAAAGAATACTAATTCAGTCTGCAGTTTTTTTTTTATTTGGTTTGTGGTGGTCACACTCGTCACTGCCTACACTCATAACTAGTGCCATACATTGGCACTAGTGACTGCCACAATGTCACTGAACGTGACGCTCCTCAAGCACATGTTTCAGACTAGAAAAATAAAACCTATGCTTGAGGGATGAGGAGTATTTCCAGTTCCTGGCTACTTATGTGTGAGGCATATTGGGAATTAAATTAGTGTACTCCCACTAGGCTTTGCTTCTTCCTATGCTGCTTCCTGTACGGTGGCGGGCTTCCCTAGCCCACTTAAAAGGGTCTATTTCTCCTCTTTCCTATCCCCTTGGATGTGTGTGGTGCACATATGCGTGGGCACTGACACATTCCTCTGTGAAAATGTGTACTGCAGTTCTCGCCATGAATATGACCTGAGCTGTCGAAATGGCGTTAAACATCTATTACTCACTTACTCCTGTACGGTGGTTCCCTTGGGGCTTATACCCACGGTTTCACCAAAGATTGAAGAGTGTGAGAGACTGTCGCCAAGCAGAGGCAATCCTAGGCATAGTAGCAGTAAGAGGGAGTGAAGGCTCTAGTCCCGACTCTCCTTTGCCACCCGTGAAGGGCCTAGGATCAAAGAGGGGTACCTCAGTAACCAGCTCTTGTCCCAAGTCTCCTTTGTCCACCTGGTGTGCCAATGCACAGGTTGAAAATTGGGGGAACCAGCAAACGCAGGTTCACCCTCTGACCTTACATATAGAAGTAAACAGGAAGCCTCACCGGAAGCGGGACTGACCTCGTGCTTATACCAGAGTAGTCACTGCCCTGCTGCATGTATATCGTCACTGTGGTGAGCTGTTGAACCAGTGACAATCTGTTCATAGCGATTTAACAGCCTGTAGGTCACAATAGTCAGCTGATAGTATCGGGTAAGTAGATGGATTTAAATCCAGGTTTAAGGGAATCTATCAGTTACATAATGTGATGGGGTCATTTATTAATAAAGTTATGAATATAATCCTCTAGGACACTTAGCGATCTGGCCTCAATTAAATTGGAATGCTCGAAAACCTCCCCTTGCACATGCTCACTGAGGTACTTCCAGTCAAAACAAAATGGTGGTGGATTTAAAAGGCAGGAAGGTGATACATTCAACTTGGGTTCTGACCAGCTACTATTTCAAGGTAGTACCAGGCATTTATTTGATAATACCAAGCACCAGATTATTATGTGTAGATGCCAACAGTATAAAGAGGGAAACTGAAAAGGGGACCAGCCACACTTTACAGGCTCCTCAATTGTCAGCCCATTACCCAAACCAGAACCCAGAAAAGCTATTGTCTGGGTTTGTAACAGAACTAAGTCTAAACTAGGTCTACACACAATGTGAGTGGCTCTTCTTATGCCATCTGAGAGACCCAGTTCAATTATATATGGCACTTGTAATAATGAAAAAGGAATGGGATTTATCTATATCAACTAATCATTCAAGATGTGTATTTATTCATTCTTGGTAATATTATTGTTTTCCACTGGTAGAAAGATGATTTATTTATATACTACCAATGTGTTTAGCCTGCAGAGCCTTATATAGAAACAAACAGTAACTGTAGCTCACCCTATGGAAATGCCAACCATGTGGACAACATTGCAGTTAACAATTACAGAGTGCAACCTGTATCGGTGTGGCTACTCTTTATACCACTATTCTAGCACTTCCAGTGGTTTTATATGCAGTTTAGCCGTGCATTATTCTGCATACACCAGGTATATACTTTTTCGAGGTCAAATTGGACTTAGAATATTTTGGGAAATGCTGGCGGACATACAAATTCAGTCTCGCCATTGTTTCAATGTGAAAAATCGTCTTAACTCGTAGGAGAATTGAACCCCGGCCACAGTGCTGGTTGGCGAGGACGTTAGCCATAGCGCCACACTGAATGGTGATGAAATCTCAATGCGAAAATAAATAAGTTCTAACCTGACGTCCTAGTCCTATGTTTGCACTCAGTTTTGGTCTTGATTCCAAGCTTGTCATGTTATAATATTAAAATCCCAAGAAGTATTTGATCCATAGACGAGGAATGCATGCTAATTTTCTCCATTTTCTTCTATATAAATAAGAATCCATTGATTTTTCCATCGTATGCGAGTCGCGGTCCGGCCATTCCCACCCGCCTCCCTGTCCGACGAAACTGTGTCAGTGGCCTGGATGTAGATGTAGGTCATCTGCTCGTCATACGAGGAAGACGCTGAAAATTTCGGACCGTTTTGGAAAATCAATGGATTCTTCTTTATTTTGAATATATTGGACATATCAAGCATGGAGGGATCATCTAGAATGTCTAAGGATATGTATGTTTTAATATCTGGACTTGTCATGGTTGGATTGGATACGAAAAGTGTGTGTAAACACAGCGGTACCTCTCCCGGCAAGGAACAAAAACAATGGCTTCGTGCAGAGCGGACCCGTGCCGTATCGCTTGCTTTTACAAAATGTCTTCTCGTGGCTATATTCTGTGGATATCAGGTAAGAAATTAATACAAAATGGAGGAAATCGTGGTATAAACCTATTAGGTCATGGATATTGCAGCCCACGGGCCGTACATGCTGTATATACCCTCAACGCTACGCGGCCAGGGTATATACAGCTTGTACGGCCCTAGGGCTGCAATATCCATGATCTATTAGCTTAATGTAGCTTAGCCTATTGACTACCCAGACAATCAACCATCACGCAACCCAATGCACTGAATAAGGGTTCTGCAGAGTTCCTTATTTAGTAAATTGCCGAACCAAGGGGGGACAACAATACAGTCAGAACCCCTCCCCCCTCTCTGTCACGAATAAGATCCCTAGTTTATTGGGGAAGCAATTTAGGCAGCAATTGACATTTACCGTACCGTTCTATTGAAGTGTGGGTAAAGTGACTATGATTCACTTACCTGAAAACTACCATTCAATCTCAGGATAGGAAGCACAACGGATTTCCAAAATATGAACCTATAGACATTATCGTGTGATTCATCTAGAATAAAGGCAAACAATCAGTATCTGAAACCCATATATTTTTTTCTTAATTGGTTGATTTATTCTCGATATTCAAAGATGAAACTTGAGAATTTCAACCTGCCATCTTGGTGTGAGGTCCCACTTGGCAGAAAAACGTGTTTTTTTTAACGTAAAAAGAAACATTTTTATTCGGTTGCCAAGTTTGCTAAAAAAAACTAAAAAGGAACATCAAAACTTGTACTCGAAAAATGTTTTTATTTGGTTGAAAATTGCCTGAAAAAAGGTTTTTTGCCAAGTGGGGTGGACATTATGACTTCTTACAAATATATGGACATCTTGTCATGAACTATCACCCACTAGTGAAGACCATTGGGACAAGTGTAGACCATTGGGACTAGTGTAGACCATTGGGACTAGTGTAGACCATTGGGACTAGTGTAGACCATTGGGACTAGTGTAGACCATTGGGACTAGTGTAGACCATTGGGACTAGTGTAGACCATTGGGACTAGTGTAGACCATTGGGACTAGTGAAGACCATTGGGACTTATCTAGATGTTTCTCTCTATAAGCTAATGTAAGAGATCAATCAGGTGTGACTTGTATACACTCCTCGAACCAAAGTTGGATCTAACATATGGGAATGAATCAACGATGTAAGTTTTCCTTTGAGTATTCCGGCAAGTGTTATCAGTGGTTCCAGGCGGTTTTCCGGATTTGTTAGCTACTTACATTTTAATCATACCAGGTGAAATTGTTCCAGGTCAGAGAAAAATGCTTATGTTAGTATTCTTTACACCATCTAATTGGCACTTTTTATCAAATGAATCTGTGACAGATATACACAGAGTCCTATTCTACATGTTAACTTATGTACTAATCACGAATCAGATACATAGAATGTCTAGAGGACCTGTATATATGTATGTGTCTCTTCATCACATTCTGATATTTTGAAGGGTTTCTACTCACGATGGGCCTCCCCAGCCCACTTAAAAGGGTCTATTTCTCCTCTTTCCTATCCCCTCAGGATGTGTGTGGTGCACATATGCGCAGGCACTGACACAATCCTCTGTGAAATTGTGTAATGTAGTTCTCACCATGAATATGACCTTAGCTGTCGAAATGGCGTTAAACCTCTATCACTCACTCACTTCTACTCATGATGCATCTACCTGTAGGCAATGTTTTCCCGCACCTAACCACTCTGTGACATAGCAGACAGCCAGCTATAACTCACGCTGTTTTAAACTGCCCACAGCCACCCAGGCATAATGTATGTGAAGGGGGTGGGCAGCAGTTAGTCTATGGTAATGGCCCATAGCATGGGGCAAATTAGGCCTCTTCTACGTCACAGAGTGATTAGTTGCGGGCAAACATTGCCTACACGTGGTTAGGTAGATACACCATAAGTAAAGGTTCTTCAAAATATTAGAATGTAGATAGGATATTGCTATATCATACACCACTAGATATTCTATGTATCTAATTGGTAAAGTAAATACTTCACTTGACGTGTAGAATAGAACCTAGAGCTAGAAGTATAGTTTTATGGTAAGTGAGCCATAGTCCCCTCACCCAAAGGTGAATTCCGTGCATTGATTTGTTTGCCCACAGAGGACTATATATAGGTGAAATCTACATCTGTAACTCACGCTATAAATTGGATTGACACAGAAGGTAAACCTCCTTAGCTTTAGTGATCACCTATAAATAGAAACAGGCAAATGTTTCCTTTGGAAGTTGATCATTGGTAAGTGCCTTCCCTCTCGAGCACATGTGTGCAGTACACACTGTGTCATAGGAAGTAGGAACACACATATAGACACTGGAAACAGCATCAATTTACCAACCTGCTAGCACAAACCAGAGACCTATAGGATGGCTTTCCTGTGTAAAAACTGACGAGTTTTCACATAGAAATGATGTAAACTGTATGTTGTTTGCTAGCTAGGCACACCTTGGATTTTATTCATTACAATAGGCTTGTCTTCGGAATTGACAAGGTAGGTACTGTTACATTGATATTTTCTCCACCACCTGACCCGCAGCCATTTATCCTGATAGTAGCAATTTTGGTACAGTGATAACTTCTTGTACCAATTCCCTTGGTATGTCAAGGCTGCAAGGCAAACCTAGAATAATGATCCATTCAGGTGCAGGCCTGATACCAGCTAACCGGGCCCTGATATATTCATTCAGAGGCCCAGCAATTGATGTCCACTGAAACCAAGTGCCATGGGTTTGAGGGCAATTTTTGGCCAAATTATGCCTGTGTGAATTAATTAAAGTAGTCCCCTGTCTTGTTTTGACCTTTATGAAGCTGTCCTACTTACTGTGATAATTTGTAATTGTAAATATATCCCCCCTGTGGATTGGATTTGATCACACATGTCACTAGGTGGCAGACCGTTACAGTTCATACTTTACTCACCAGAGGGACCAACACAAAAAACAAAAGCCAGGCCAGCCAGGAACCAGCACTTGCCACCTTGCCCAACATGTCTGACTGAGGTCCAGATAACTGGTTATAAAAAAAAACAAAGGCATGGTATATGATTCACATTTCAAAACAATACACAACAAGTAGGTAGGTCCTAGAGTTAAGATATCAAAAACCAACCCCATATAAGACTAGAGACCAAGTTTTCATTGGGGGCTTGGGAAACTACTCTGAAAGTTCCACCACAACAAAACCAGTGTTACTGCTTACCATCGCTTCTTAAGAGATGGTTCTGTCTACAGGCTGGACTGATTAGTGGCCATTCATTTCAAAAGGTGGTCAAATATGCATGGCCTTTTAAAGCACCGTGTGGAGAAGAAAAGTGCTACCCGGTACACAGAAGCCACCTATTCTTAGCGTCAACAGGCCAAATTAGCATTATACCCTGTGTATAAGGCACACCACACCAATAAGGTGCACCCAGACTTTGTGGACATAAAGAGGGGAGGAATTGACATAACCTCTGATCATTAATGTAAAAAAAACACGTCAAAACTTGTACTAAAAAAAAATAAAATTCGAATTGAAATATCTATGGCTATATTGGAACTTGGGACCAAACCCCCCTGGGATGATAAGGGAAAATCAGGGACCTTTAAGTAATGGAAAAACCTCTAGGGGCTTATTATAATGTGTATCAGACACGCTGTGGGAACAGGGTATTACCTTTAATAAGAGTAGGCTCTAATAGGCCGGAAACTTACCCCTGAAATCCACTTCTGCTTGTCTCCTACTTAGAAGGACACAAAGACACGCCATGTAAAAGGCTACCTGATGGACTGCACTATAAGCTACTAACATTATTGCCACAGAAGGCACCTGTTTGCTCATAAGTGGAAATATCAAGAGGGACACACCTAGTAACTTAGGGTCTGAGTGACACCACGCTAACCTACACTTAGGCCAATCTATGTTACCAGTGTATGCTTACTAATGGTAGAAAATTGCTTTGCAGCTATGGGTACTTTGTATAAAGCACAGATGATTAACTAGCCTATGTTGGGGGTGCTGGATGTTTTAACGAGCTATAGACTTTGTACGAGGATAAATACAGTGTGTATTTAACTACAATAGTGGTGTGCAAATCTCATATGAAAAGATAAAATTACACTCTTTAAGGGCTCTAGAAGGGGTGCTTCAGTGAAGCCTGTTCATCAGCCTGAGAACCAATAAAATCGCAAACTCAATATTATTTAACAACACTTTATTTTATTGAAAGCCCTATACCTTGGCTTGTTTGAAAGGTTGATTCAAGTCACTTACTCATAATGCGTCAGTTTTTATAGCCAGCGCAACTGGAAACATTTCCTTTCTCCTCCACATATTTTCGTTACATATGTGAGGATTTCCACACTAATACCAAAAGACCCCCTCTCAGGCCTTACTATGCAGACTTGAGCCATGATTTTTGTTTTAATCATTCAATTCATATACATACTACACTAGAATAGACTAGAAATAAAGAATTATTTATTTAGATATTCTCACACATGTAACATTTTCGGGAGTTGAATTTTGGTTTATGAGACCTAGCTCGTATCTGCAGCAAACCAGCACTTTCATTTATTTACCATCAAAACCCCCCTAGGGACCCTGCTCAACACAGGTAATACAAACAGTGAGGATACCTTTTGAGCATGGATGTTTAAGGTGTAAAAAATGTGTTATGTATGTGAGGTTGCTCACAGTTTGATATTATAACACATGTGTGAAAGACAGTTGAGTAGGGGACATGGCCAAAGTATTTTTAATAGATAGCTATGACCTCTCACCAAAGGGAAACTAGGTTTATCACACTCTAATATTGCCTAGCTTAACAATATATAGGTGGGAATGATGGAAAATTGGACTAAAAAGGGCATTTTTGGTGTATTGTCCAACTTCAAGCCTCCGTAACTCGTCAAAGTATAGACCGATATACAAAACTTTGCCCTCTACTTAAAGCTCAAGATGTTCTCTATCAGATGTGACTAAAATAATGAAGAGTAGTGGTCTACATTTTTTTACTGTAGCTCCCCAAAGCTAAAATCCTCTCAAAATAGGCCCAAACATTGCTCAGTGGATCTGCCCAGATCTATAGGTTTGCTCTGAGGAAAATATATTTGTGCATAATATATAAACTGTACATGAAACTGACCGTAATTGATGCCTCTTCCAAATCTATTCATTTATCAGAATTTAGTTGCTGTGGAATGACATATTTTGCTGTGGAATGACAATTTTCTTTTTTATCAATGAGGCAACTTTAAGGGGCTTTGGAACCCTGAATAATTGGAATATCAGGAAACCGAAAAAAAATTCCCCGGATAATGACTTCAAGATAATTCTTCAATCATTGAATTGGTAAATTTGTTTTTTTTTCAATCCCATAAGACTGTTTAAAACAAAAATAAAGTTTTTGTTCCATTCAGCTTCCAAAAGTACCAAACCCTCATAAAATGGAGTTCATTTGAAAGAGATATTCATTACAATCATATTGATGTATGATAAATATAGTTCAATTATACATAAGCCCATTTAAGCAAAGAAACATCTTCTTAAGGGCTTATGGCTTTAGAGCCAAATAAAAGCACTTCACCTCATGCTTTTATTTGGCCCCAAAGTCAACTTGTGCATCCATAATCATCATGTATTAACATTATTATTTCATGACACATCAGTTTAAATCATATACTAACATAAACCTAGGTGTCCATTTTTGATCTCCTAGAGGGATTAAACTGGTAAGTCTCTCTATCAACTGGAAGTTGTATTCGAATAGTTTCTGACAAACACGTTGGAAAATGGATTGACTGTGCCTGTAGATCATTTGTACTTTGGCCTGCCTCCATCCACTGTGCAGGGATCCGCATACTGTATGAACCATTTTTCACAAACCTGATGAATTAGATAATCAAATACACTGAGGAACATTTTTGCATTTTCGGAGAACAACTTGGATAGAATTCAAGGGTGGTGAATTCAGAAATCATAATGAAATTGCTGGGTTTCTTCTCATTTCTGAGTTATTTTATGTTAAAAATGCATTAAATGTGATAAAAGAGCCTATACAAGTGAAGAATTTGGCAGGAAGCTTAATTTTTCCATTGTTAAATTCATATACACTGGATAAAACATGTCTTCAATATTAAGAAAATGTGGTATATAGTCACTATGAACCTATTCATTGCCGATAAAATAGAGATTTTTTGTGTTAAAAGAGACCTATGTTATTCAAGTTCTGTGTCAATGTACCTGCATCTATGTAATACTACTGAGTTACGTACAGGGCAAGCTTATTTTTTCTTATTTTAGGGTCACACACTATTGTTATGATGATTATCTAGCATGCCAATGCAACAGAAACCCAACGGGAAAATATTCAGTGTATATGACAGAGTGTGTGATGTTCTTATCAAACAGCTATCAGATATCTTAGATCTTACTTTGAAAACCGTTATTTCATAGGCAAAGAATAGCTTCATAGAGACTATATACCACATTTTCTTGATGTTGAAGACATGTATTATCCAGAATATACAAATTTGAGGATGGAAAAAATAAGCTTACCATATCTTCTACTGGTATCAGCTCTTTTATTGCATTTCATACATCTTTAACGTCAAATATGTCAGAAATAAGAAGAAACCCAGCAATTCTGTTATGATTTCTGAATTCAGCCCCCTTGATCAGTTGGTTTTATCCCAGTTGCTCTTTGGCGGTTGCTCAGTGATATCAGATAATTATTCATGTCAAATATCAGGTCCCTTAGAATTGTTGCTCACATTGACAACTACAGAATTAGCCCCCCCAACATGGACATTAATCTTCACATCCATTAACCAGAGTATTAAAACTTCAGATTTCAAATGTATCAACTTTGTTACTCTTCTACTATTCTCAATGTTCAAGAATGATCTTTAAAGAAGAATGAAGGGGAATAACTTAGGCTGATGGAAGAGCATTGTTTAAACTACTTTGGCTATACAACAATAGGACAATTGGACCAATGGTTTAGTCCAGCACCTGCTCTGCAGGTACAAGAAATGTGAATCAGCAGTGCAAACTGGTTGATAAAGTATTTCTCAAAGGCCCTAACTTAATGCCAGTTGTCTGTAGCTATTCCTAATTCTTTTATGTTCTGCGGGTATTAAATGGCAGATGCCTTATCTTGCATATTTGAGTGGCCAACAACTTATGTCAGGCTTCTCCTAAGATACATTGTATTACATAAGCTTGTAGCCTCCTCTGCCATAGTCGAACTGTAATTACAGCCGTTTAATCCAGTCTATTCACACACTCACTTAGTTCGTATATTCAATATTCCTAGTGCCGTTGCCCTTTTTAGGGCTTCTGACGTCACTATGATGTATGAATGAATCTAGCTAGGCCTGCATACAAGCATCTTACTGACCTCCAGGGTCGGTAGACTCCTGGGGGGTAGTCATGATGCTGCTTTGAAGTGCTGACATACAGACTTACATACTTCATTGGTGCATCAGGATAACCTATGGGCATGATACATTCTTGCATTATCAGTCCTTAACCCTTTAAAGGCTGCTGATGCAGGAGTGTATCATGCCCATTGGTCTTTGTGATGCACCGATGAAGTGCTTGCTAGCAGTCTCACCAGCACTTTATTGGTGCATCATGACAACCAATGGGCATGATGCTTTTATGCGTCAGGGGCCCTTAAAGGGTTGTAGGGATGAGCATGCAGAGATTGTTAATGAATCAACTCAAGTAGGGGGGAAGGGACCTTTAGGATACAGGGGAGTTGATGTTCATACCTGGCACAGGAAAAGCACCAGTAATAGCAAGAGTGGTACTGAACTCTTTAAGTATATGCATGAGATTTGTGCACTACTGAGAATTGAATTCTAGCTTGAATGGAGTTTAACTGAACCATCCCCAACAGCGTTTCTTACTTTAGTCATTAAAGGATCTATGTTGTTTTTCACAATGTTTGATGCTATATATACTTAAAACCTATTATTATGTTGGCCTAAAACAACCTTTTAAACAAATAACTTTAGCCCAGCTCCATCAATTGTACTAATGTCTAACTATTGGATTAACAACCCTCGACAGACAAATCCCAAAATGAACTATTCTTTTATGTCATGGCTGATACGACCATCACTATAGATTAGTACTAGAACCACCGTATTCAATGGGGGGCATTGAATACAATGTGTCTGTATTCAATGGGTGTCCGCCATCTTGGATTTTGAACAGATCTGAGCTGTTTTTCTTTATTTAAAGGCAAAATAACCCCCTAGGCCATGACATAAATGCAAATGTCCATTCCAGGGAATAAATTTGCATCGTATTCACCTCGGTGAGGCCTGTCCGCATTCAACTCTGCCTATAAGGCATCGTTGAATACGGACAGCCTCACCTCGGTGAATACGATGCAAATTTATTCCCTGGTCATGGACATTTGCTTATGTATCACACCACCGAGTCATAACTCACATTGGCAGCTGTGAAGACAGCTCCTGCTGCAAGATCGAGGGATTACAGAAAAAGGGAGACTTGCTATGAAAACCAAATACAAATGGTTTCGTGACATGTCAGTTTAAATGCACTAAAGCAAAACCTAAAATAGGCCCATTATGTGATCTCCTAGTGGATTCAAACTGGTTGGCTTCTCTGTAAAATGGATCTTTTATTCAAATAGTTTCCCATAAATACTTTGGAAAATGGATTGACTGAACCTGTAGAGCATCTTTACTGTAAACTGCCCCCATCCACTGTGCTAATAACAGCAAACTGAACCGTCCTTCATAACCCTGATGAATTAGAAAACAAACTATCTGTGTCTCATATCAAGTTCCACAGATTGCAGCTGCAAAGGTAGCTGCTCTAGCTAATTTTCTAAGGTTCATGAAGTGATTTATAGTTATCATTTCCATAAGAAAATCTTAGGATAATTCCATAATTTAAAAATATAAAATCGCAAATCTCAAGACATGAGTCTCAACCAAACCTTCACGCTGACAGACAAGCAATCATTAGATGTAAAACAAAGGTGTAGCCAATCTTGATCTATTTATCAGTTACTAGTTCAACTCATATTTGACCCTTCTTTTTGCGAAACAGTCAACATAGCAGTTTCCCACTTATGTTCCATATAGTTCTACTTTAGTTAATTATCATGAATGCCCAGTGGACACATGAAACCTGAATCAAAGCAATGGCAACTGCTTTATCAAACATTTCTCAAAGCTCCCCTTATATGCAATTTAATCATCACTGGGCTTCCCTAGCCCACTTGAAAGTGTCTATTTCTCCTCCTTTCTATCCCCTCAGGATATGTGCAGGCACTGACACATTCCTCTGTGAAATTGTGTAATGTCGTTCTCGTCATGAATATGACCTTAGCTGTCATAAACAACCCGCAACAGAAATCAATGGATTCCATCAATCTTAAAGGTAAATACTTAGAATTAAGGGTGGAAGGAATGATATAAGACAATATGTGACAATTATTGATACAATTGTTAGTGTTATCCCTTGATAAAGCCACTCGCCTTTGCCGCGGCTTCATTTGGAGATAAAACCAACAAGTGCATCAATAATCATTCCCCTTTCTAAAGCAACTTATTTATTTAACTGATTACTCCTAAAGAGAATGCACAGCTATTATGATTCTTGACCATTTAGTCACCATATATCTGCTTCTTTATCTTATAATTTGTGCAGATTGCTCTGTACAAAAACTTCTGAGCGGTTCCTGATTTAATGTTCTCATTAGTACCTGCCAAATTGTTAACTTTGTATGTGTAAAGTCCCCCTAAATATCTCATGAGACATCTTACTCAGCACACCACTATGTAGGGTATACCCTAGAGGTCCTCTGTCCTGCCTGACTAACTAGATCAATCAACAATCTACCCAGGCCTAATGGCTCTGGGGAGTGTTCTGGATTAGAAAGCGCAAGCCAATGTATGGTGCATGTAAAACAGTGCAAGAAACTCCATTTTTAAATTGAGTAGATTTAGCCACAAGGTATACTTTGGTTGGAGACAAAAAAAAACAGAGCTGCAAATGATTCCAATTTCAGTAATATTTCTACATTGCTGCTGCATTATGTTAATTCTAAAGGATTAGAGAGAACAATCAGGTTGGCTCACAGGATACTGTATTAGAGTACTATTGTGCTAAGGGGATTGAGAGAATCACAATCTGAAGTCCCCCGACCGGTTTTCAAACGTCCAGGGTCCATGTTGTAGGGTTGACATGTGTAGTTTGGCCTTGACATCATAAAACCTCCCCCATTCAGGCTAATATTTCCCCTATGAGCTGTAATCTGAGATTCAGTTCTTATACAATAGGATGAAACAAAACCAAATTAACCCTTTTTTTCAAATGAATTTGTAATTGTGGTATGATTCTGGATGTGACCTGAAGAGGCATGATATTGCATTGTTAGCAGCTCTGTGATTGACTCATGATAGATTTTACACACACTAAGTTCACCATTCTTTACAAAATTCTCAAGAAAAATGACTAGATAGTACTTCATCTAGATAACCTGACTCCGTTGATTTTAGCAAACCATGGAGAGATGCAAAAGAACGATATGCATTGAAACATTACTCCTAGCACTAATGAATGGTAGAGATGCTCTTACAAGGTGCCCAGTAATAATAGTCTTTCTATGACACAAGAGACTCTATTTCTGGACCAATCAGAATGCAGATAACATTGTACCTGGCATTCGGCATACACTCTTTGTCTGTAATGATGGTGCAATTTGATCCTACTAGATCCAGATGCTACAATGGCTGATTTAGGGTCTTGGGATTTGCTGTTGTTGCTGCATCCTATTGATGGCCTGTTACACTGCTGGCACCTAAGGTGCACACCTACAGCGACAATTTGGAAACACTGCCAAGTTTCCCTGCAGCAAATTGTTGCAGCAAGGTGCAGCAAGGGTTTACCCTGTTTCACTTGCTGTATCTGCTGCACTGAAGGTTCCGCAGCAAATGCAGCGCTGCAGATGCTGCCAATGTTCCAACCTTTCAATGGTAATCATATAGGTTTCTCAGCATTTATACTCCACCTGGCTGTGCACCCCATTGCTCCTACTGTAGGTTTATTTCCACATTCTACAGTCAGCAGGAGTTTTTTTTTGAATTGGGTCAGTTCTGGCAGGAGGTTTTGTGAATCAGGTCAGGTCTGGGACGAGGTTTTGTGAAATAGGTCAAGCATAGCAGGAGGTTTTATGAATTAGGTCATTTTTGAACAGCAGGTGAAATTCTTGGGAAAATACTATCCCATATGGGATTCATACCCACACATCAGACAGTGGTGGGATCCAGAGTGCCATGTGCTTTGCATTACACCATGAGTCCTCAGCTGATATTGTGGGTGTTAGAACATCTACAAAATGGAGATATGTTACTACTATCACTGAATAATCAATTATCAATAAAGAGGGTAATTTCACTTTGAAATTTTGACTGGTCAATGTAATGTAGTGGTTAAGGCCTGGGACTACACATCTAGACCACACAGGTTCAAACCTCTGGTGTGATTTTATTTTTATTCTCAGTTGGCCACTGTCATTTTTTGCAACAAATTCTAAAAAAAATGATGTATTATAATCAATATCCCCTTGATTGCCAATAGTATAAAAGGGGCTTCAGAGGGGGCTTTTACAAAGACCCCTTTAGCCCTGTATATGTATGTTAAAAAGGGTTTCCCCATGCAGCCTTGAACCCACATTCTGTAATTCAAAGTCAGCCATGCTAACCATTATACTATTGCGATTGCTGGTGATTGGAGCCTTGAACACCATATGTTTACCATAACTTTGTATCACATCCAGTGTAGAAGATTCAAATCCTCTTCTCTATAGTTTATGTCAAAATATGCTTAAATTTATGGTTTTACTGTTACATAAACTTCAGTGGATGGAGTATAAGTCCTTAGAGCTGGAGGTTTTGCCATAAAACCTCCCTGACCTCGCCTCGGAGGTTTTATGGCAAAACCTCCAGCTCTGCGGAGGTTTTCCATTACATAGCCAACATAAAAAACTACAAAGGCAGTCATACTGGTGCTATTCATTGCACATAGACTGCTCTCAGGGCTGATTCCACACATATACAAGGCAAAGTGGAGCATAGCATAACGAGTGGAGGATGAGCCGGAAAGTGTCATCCTCTGTCAGACTGGCATGTCGGACATGGTGCTGTGGTCCTACACATAATCTAATTTTACAATCTCCAAACAGATACTTTCATTGGGTGTCTCTGTAACAGTAAACCTATATTTCCTCTTGGATAAGTGAAATGATAGTCTAGCAAACATAAGGCTGACTGATAAACTGATTTGGCAGGATTCATGTTCAGCCAACTATTAACTGCGGGCCCCTCAGGGGTCAGGTGGTACCCATCTTATCAGTGATAACTGCTGCCAACCAGCTACATCAATGATCATGTCCATTGGACAATCTGCTACCTGAGTATATATTCAATGCTGCTTTTGAAGTCCTTGATGGCTCGAACCATGATGTAAGCTTTGAGCAGAGTCACCGAGCCAAAAGCACTGCTAGGAAAGTGTGTTCATAGAGGCATGTCACGAAGGTGATGCTTCAATGCCCAAACCAATGATACACGGGGATCTAGATACTTGTGCAAAGGGTAGAACAATCGTTGGTCTGGGTGTCTGAGCTGATAGTTCTGGAGACTGACTCTCTGTTCTATTATGCCCACAATAATGCCCAGGTAAGCAGTGTTATGAGGTTTAATCTCTGGGACATCGCCCTCTCAACTTGCCAGGCGTCATAGATTAGCCTTTTTCCTACCTTCTCACTTTTCAGGCAATGACATGAAGAATCTGTAGTCATGTTTAATAGTTGAAATAATGTGGCCGAATTATGACTCGGCTATTGGGGCTAGATACTTTGGATCCCAACAGTCCTGCAAAAAACGATTTCTTTAGGCCAAAATTATGGTTTCTTAGCCGACAATCCAGGGTGTGGCTACTACACAGGGTTTATCAGTATGATTGCAGATTCTTCTCTTATTAATGCTTTGTTCTAGTGAACATGTCGAAGAAAGCGCCCTCACCTTGTTGAATATGATGCTAAAATATCCCATGGTCGTTGACATTTGCTTATATATCATCATAGGCACAGTGCTACACACTAGCTCCATTGCTACATCCAGCTGTGGTAAGAGAGTAAAGTGGACGGATTTCTGACCACAACTTCTGTGGCTGCCTGTGAAGAGGCGTAAATTGGCCTTGTCAGCACATAGGGAACTTTGCACTTAACCCTCTAATTGGATCATGAGGTTCCATGAAAACCTCTAACTCTCTTTTTACTATTTTACAAGTGAAATACTTCAAGAATGGATAGGTTTTTACCAGAAGGTTGTCTCCTGTTGTAGCCAACAGTATATATTGATGAATGAATCTGTCAATTATGTTTGAGAAATAGACAAAGGTGCAGGAGAATCGGTCCCCACTGAGGGTTATCACACACGGCTTCACCTCGTGTGATAACCCTCAGTGGGGACCAATTCGAGTTGTCATATTTCTCATATGACAACTTGATCGTACACATATTCCTAGTATGACACACACAAGAATTCCAGATAGTCGAATATTCTACTTCTTATGGCTGTCTAAGTAATCCATGAATAGTTTTTGCATTCCTGGTGTTAGTTTCCTTATTGCCCCTTAGTTGAATTTGAACTTTATACCTCCTGATTGTGAGTCCTTTCTTCTCCTTTCTGTGCTAGTGAGGCAGGTGTAGAAAGTGACACTATTAATATGCTATTTCGACCATAGACCTACTAAAGTGAGACTAATATGAAAAAAGATGTCACCCACAAGCTACCAGTCAGCAGGACAATACTTAGCAGATAGGGGGGATCGGAGCATGATGTGGTATTGCAATGCCAGAGTATGTAAAAGACTCCAGCAGAGGATCATTTTATTGAGAGTACAGAGTGTTTCCCATATGGTGATCACCACCCTCATTAGATTAATATCAGTTAAATTGTTCATTATTTCAAAATGACCTTTGCACTTAAGTTTCTCTTATGACTACCTGCTTTTATTGTTTGGTCCAGTTTCCCATGGTCTTTAAATGTTAGAAAAGTTTTGTTTCAATCTTGTTGGTCATTTTCTCAAAAGAATAAAATATGTTTAGAAATAGGGTGTTCTGGTACAGAGAACTATAGTTTAAGGTGTCCTTTCTTCAGAATTCCATAAATCAAAATCAGCTTTATAAAGTACTGATTTATTGGTTTTCTGACATCAAGATACATCAAATTGAAATTATCCGGAGTATTAAAGAGATATTGTTGGTAGATCATCAGTAATTAAATGTACCCTTAGGTTTTTATTCAAATATCTCTGACAAACATTTTGGAAAATGTATCAAATGCATGTGTAGAATGTTTTTACTTTAGCCCACATTCATCTATCGTGCCAATGTCTTGGATAAAAAAAAACTGCAGACCCAACAAATCAAAAAATGAATTATTCATGCCTCAAACCACGTTCCACAGAGTTAAAACTCACATTCACAGCTGTGAAGGTAGCTCCTGCTGCAAGATAAATTCCTAAATTCATTAATCATAGCATTATGATCTATCATTATTTCGATTGATTTCAAGCTCTCTTCTTTGACACTCATCTTCACTTCTCTAGCTGATTCAAACAAAGGTCCACAAAAGAATTGCATAGCTGTTATTTTTGAAAAAAAAAGAAAGAAACCAGGAATGAGCTACAGGGGATGGAACTGTTTCTGATGCAAGCGACTCTTCTTTTTAAAGCACTCAATATTGAGGCTGAAAAAAGAAATTATTAGCTATGTAAAAACTGAAGGGGAATAAAGGCTATTGTGTCAACAAATATAAACATGTATATGAGGCTTTGAACCAACTCTAGTATCTAGCAAGACTCATAAGCAAAGACAAATGGAATAACAAAAAAAAGACATTGATTTATTCCAATAGGAACTGATAATTTGTGCGTCCTTGATTGTCAAAATTAACAAAATAGAAAACAACACAATTATTGATTTAATGAGCCTTTTATAGCATTTGAGTTACAAGCACAATATCTTATATCATTTGGATGTCTGCAGTTGTGTATGATGGATGCCCTTTGTTCCCCCGCAGAGTTTCCTATTCGTCCTATCAGAGAGGCTAAGTGCCAAGCGTCAGTCCTTCCCAGCAGGGAGATGAAACTTCATAACTCTCTGGAGGAAACTATAAACTGACAGCCAGCCTGTGTTATTTGATTTTATACTTCTGATATCTGTTTGATTTGATTTTATACCAAAGCCCCTTCCTTGTGACACTAAAATATAAGATAATTCTATTTGTAGCTTATGACACTCTTAGAACTGTTTATTCATCAAAAGCAAAGGATTTATTCAAATGTATTCTGACAAACGGTTTCGAGGGTAAATTGACTGGAGGGTGATTCATAAAAATTCAGCATGCATTTAAAATATGTAAAATGTGCTCAGTATGTACATTACAATTCTGTAAGTTAAAAAAAAAAATAATATGGTATACATTGTGTCATTTAGATGGTCGAAATATATGTTGAGTTAAGTTAGTGACCAATTCTAAAATACATCAACATGTAAAATACATTCCTAACAGGGTTGAAAAATCCATATTCATAGCCAACGCAGCAATTCTGCACACCATTTATGGAGGGGTCTTAAGCTCATCCTAAGTGAATCTTTTTTTTTATTATCAATAATTCATAACTGGTCATAACTGTATATTAAAAGTTTTTTTCCCATTCAGTTTGATATCCACAGAATTGGATTTAATCATTTATTTCCCATAATAGAAAGGTACAATTTTTATGTGTTCACAAATTAATGTTTAAAATTTACAGTGTTTAAAAGTATCATTTTCATTGATTTGAGGGGTACAAGTCTCTTATTTATAGAGACTTTGGGGGCGTTTTATCCGCTCCATTCCTTGAAGCACAGTAGAACATACTCATAGGGTATAATGGGTAGGGTAAAATTGAGAAGTATCAGGCACTTTATGAGTAATACTAAGTCTGCTTCAGCTCAAAATGTTGGAAATGTAGCACTAAAGGAATTAAGCATAATGCTAGCTACTAGGGGGCATCAAAAGCCAAAAACAGATTTTACACCAAAATCAAGAGCATGTCTCCTCTTTAAAAAAAAAACATATTTTTATTATATCCTTTTATATCAACTTCTGGTTGCACAAGAGACTTAAGAACATTCATTTGGGTAAAATATTCTCAAAATATACAGTCGGACATTGCCCAAAGTTTCCTGACTAGTTTTTGCTAGAATGCCCTGAAATTACCACAAGTGATAGCTGCTTAGTGTTCGTGTTATACACCAAACCCCTGTAATACCATCTTGATACTATGAAACTGATGAATATTGAGTTGACTTGCACAAATACCTCCCAGCCAGCTTGTCCCAAATATAAGGGCGGTTTTCTTGTTACCACTTTAGTAGTGGTCAAGACCACTGCTCACCATAAGGGTAACCAAATGCCATGAGCATGTAGCCTGTAGAGGCTGGATGGTCTTTAATAAACTTGGTTGCCATAAGTCATATGGCATTAATTTGTATTAATTACATATTTATCCCTTTAACTGACGGCCCTCAAAGAAGTCATTAGGGACTTGACTGCCGGTCCTATGCCCTTGGACTGTATTAGCAGCTCGTATTGACTTCACCATAGAAGACCACATATGTAGGCTGGGGTTCCCCAGTCTATATATAGACATCATGACAGCTGGTTATCACACTTTCTGACACACAGAACTGGGGAATCCCAATGAGGTCATACTTCATGGTTGACCAGTCATGACAGGTGGGGGTTTCCCAATATCCATCTGAAATAATGACATCATAGCTGGCGCGTTTGACTATAGAATATGGTACAGCAAGGGATTTCCCTCTTTCCCATGGTGTTCAGTTACAGTATAAATATGAAATTCATGGTCACAGTTACATTTAACATTTTACTGAAGATGTAAAATTTATACCATCTATAATTGCCCTCACCATGTATTCGGATTCATGTTCAATGAACGTTAAATGTGCTCAGAATATTTCATTGAACATAAACTTTTAAGAATCCAAAATCTATACTGTCTTACCAGTTACATGGTCAAGCAGATACATGTTGAATTTTTATGAATCATCCTCCTAAACCTATAGATCATCTTTACTTTAGTCTTCCCCTATCCACTGTGGGAGAATCTGCATGCTATATGAACCATGTTCCACAGACCTAATGAATTAGAAAAGGAAATATTCATGTCCCATACCAGGTTCCTCAGAATTTTCCTTTTTTTTTTTAAATTGTTTATTTATCCTGGCATTTATAAGGCTAATAGCCTGGGCAATTAAACACCAGCCTTGTGCATTCATAAGTTTATAATTGAAAAAAATAGCAATCATGTTGGAGTTAATTCATCAGAATTGACTATAGAAGTTTAGTACCAAAGACTCACAAGAGCCATCTCCAGGGAAGACTTATGACTATTGCAGAGTGAGGCATGTTTTCCCATAAATGACAATGGTTTAATATAAAGAAAGAAAGAAAAAACTAAAGTCAATTTAGAAAGAAGAGAAAGAGGAGAAAGGGAAGGCTGGACTTTTGCATGAGTCAAGTTGAAAGAAAGCCTGAGCAACCTACTATTAATTAGTGATAATAGGTTGCTCAGGCTTTCTTTCAACTTGACCTTACAGGCAGGGTATGTTGTGATAGACTTTAAGGAGGTGTCAGAGTTCGAACATCTATACTAAACAGATTTTAAGTATCTTGAGTGTAGGCTATTTTCAACCTTCAAGACAGGATAGTCATATGATCGTGTATTTAAACAACCTTTATCCAAATATTTATCTGTATGGGCTTGGTTATATGCAAAGCAGGTGAGGGAATAATTTCTTAAATGTTCAAGCTTGTTCACTTTGGCTCTAACATGGATTTCATCTGCATTTGTCATGAAGTCAGCCCTTAAGCAGACTTTAATACCCCTATACTGCAAGGCCTGTAGTGCCAAGAGGTTTGTCCCTGAGGTATCTGAATATATGACATCTCCTTAGGTAAAATGTGGGAGAATCATAGATTTATAGACGTGGAGACTGGTATCCTCAGTCATGTAATACGTTATTTTATTCAACAGATATGTTTTATAAATAATGGATTGTTTTATGTTTTCAATGTGCTTATTAAAATTTTAACAGTTGTCTATTGTAATGCCTAGGTATTTTAACTCTGTAGCTTTCTTGATAACATCATTACCAATGAGTAAATCAATGATTCAACTTTCTAGAAGAGGATGCTACGGCCATATAATGTTTTTTAGGGTTAATTTTCAGCTTATTTCTTCTGCACCATGTATGGAGTGACTTAAGATCATTATTTAGAATAATGTCTGGGGCAAGCTCAACCTGGGTGGATGTGTAGATAACAGTATCATCAGCATACAGTTTATATCTACAATAATATAAGGAAGTGTGTAGGTCATTTATATATAATAAAAATAAGAGAGGTCCTAAGATTGAACCTTGAGGAACTCCACAAGATATATTCTTTAAGGCAGAAAAGGTGTTATTAGCTATTAGTACTCAACTGTAGTGGTTCGTCTCGTTAAGTTAGATTAAATCATAACGAAGAGAGAGAAAAGTTTCCGGGTAGGCAACCGAGCTTTTATTTCAGAGCTTGCGTTACATACGATCACAGCCTCAGAGGACTACATGCTGCTAGTGCATTCGGTTACCCTTTCGGGTAACAACCTGGTTGAGCAGTGGGTAAACCACTACTGAGGAACCTAGGGCTAGGACCAGCCTTATATAGGGGAAAAGCCCGCGAAACTCAGACCGGCCACGTGACGTGTGGCGGACGAGTGGTAGGCCCCCTGGTGTAGTGGATACGAACCCAGAGGCAGGTGCTGCCACCTGCCATCCGGATTCCCCCACCACACCCGAAGGACCTAGGTCTGAGTCTCACGGGTGCATGAACGTTAAAGTGTAAAATACCATACCCCTACACTGCCCCCCTTAGACAATAACTTGGGGGTAATTAAACCGCAGTGTATTAATAACCTAGTAAGTGATTGTTTACAATACTAAAAAGGGGTATTAATTACACTTGCTCGATGTGAAATAGGCTATAGTATAAGACTATCCTATTTCTGAAAAATTATACAATAATAGCATCGAGTGTCGTTCATGTTATTTCCATCACTAGCTTATAACAACCATAAATGATAAATATACAATTATCACAGATTTATAGTAACGTTTTGACAACAGTAGGGTCCTGAAAAGGACCGGTGGTTGTTAACAATGATCGTATTATGGTTATTGAACCCGGAAAAAAAAAATTTTCGACTTTTTAAATTAACAGCTCTGTCTACTTTACAGAGTGAATTAAATATTAATGATCAGATATGGACAATTAATCTGATACTATATGAACACAATTAGGTATTAACCTGAGTAATACAATACTAAGTTTAGAGAAATCCGTTGGACCTTCTCTTATTTTATAGAAAAATATTTATACTTTTGAGACGCAGCTCAGTTTATACCTTAGTGTTTTATATTTACAAGTTACAGAAGAATTATAGTCTCTTAATATATTGAGACCAGGAATGACCTATATAGACAGTTATAGGTCTAGGATTACCTTAAATAACTTTTAGGATTCGCAGATCCAGTATATTTATAGGTACCCTTATATAATAATATATCTTTATAAAAGATATTATATAGTTATAAATACAATTTTACATACAATATAATAATATCAACAAAGTTACTTGTTTTCATGATTGGAGGATGTAACAGGAGTCGGATGCTGCTGATGGCTTGGTATGGGCGAGCTGAACCCTGATGCCTGAAGTGCTATAGTAAAACTTGTTGGTGGGTGTAGCTAAACCCTGATGCCTGTAGTGCTAGCTAACTGGAGGTTATAGTAGATCCAGTTGTAGACTGTTGATGGACTCTATGGGCGTAGCTAAACCCTGATGCCTGTAGTGCTAGCTCACAAATAGTAGTGGTGTAGTAGTAAATCCGGTTTGTAGTTCAAAAGTCCATATTAGTGTAAATTGTCCATGATTTTATAATAGGCACAGTCATTACATTGTGGCACAGTACAATTATGGTGTTTACAGCATTCGTACTCCTCCTCCAGAGTGACTTGTTTGTTTTCTCCTTCTGTTTTCAGTTTCCGGATTAGGGTACAGTTTGGTACCCGAATCAATACGGGTTGGATAAAAAAATGGTTTCTTATCCAACAATGCATGGGTAATAGAACCCCGGGACACACAATTATGTCCGATCTTCATGCAACAGTTTTTTACTGTTCCATGTTCTCCTCGGGTGGCTGGTTTGGACCCGGTTGTTGAGCCAGTGGCTGAACAGGGGGGTTCATACCAGTTCCATCCGTAGGTGCCAATGCGGGGACAGCAGGTGTAAGTTTCACCTTTTGGCGTGCTTCGAACAGCTTCAAAGCATGCTCAGGTGTACCGTCCCAGTTATCCATGATAACTCCGAAGACCTTGAAGAACTTTTGCTGGTTCTTCATGTTCGTTGCTCGTTCTAGGTCGAGCATCTGAGAAGCTGTTTCCTTCTCGGATAGGGCCTCCTGCCGCAGATTAGCAGCTTCCTGCTTATCTTTGGCAACATCCGCTTTGATCTGAGTCGAGATTCGGTTGATCTCTGACTTCTGGATCGCGTCAATACACTGGAGAGTGCTCGACACGGTCCGACGATACATGTCCAGGTGGAGGTTTTCCAGATGGTGCTGTAGCGTCTCAAATTGTTTGCTCTGGATATTGCAAGACAATTTGTCCTCCTTCTTGAAGAAGGTCTCCACTGTCTGGATCAGCTTAGGCCGATGAACCACAGCACCAGGTGGGGGTACCTGACCCTGAGGCTTCGGCTGTGCTCCAGACCCACTCGCAGTGACAGCTACCTGCGTGTGCGAAGAAGCAACCGCAGTAGTAACCGCACTAGCAGTGGTCGAAGAAGGGCCTTGAGTTGGTAATCCCTGAACCAGGGGCAACCGTGACAATTCCCTTCTAAGGTCTTTGGCCGTCAACAATGGTGCGGGTGGACGTTGTCTCACCACAGCACTCATTGTAGGTCGGGGAGCTTGACCTCCTACTGTCGGCAGTTCCTGCTTGACCCTCCCGTACTGATCAAAGATTTGCATCTCTGGTCCGGGTGGGCCTATAGCAGGGTACTGCTTCGGGTCTTTGACATTCAAAGGCGCGTGTTTCCGGGCGGACTGGCCACTCGGTCCACTGACACCAAAGAATGTCGGGTTCTGTGCACCTCGTGGAGTTGGTGCTCGCCCATAATGGGAAGGAGTTCCAGTAGGAGATGGAAGATGTGGCTTCTTCCTTCCCCCATTTGTCTGTCTCTCCAGCGCCTCCAGTGGTGACCTGGCTCGGCTTGGAGATTCAGACGCCTGTCTCTTCCTATCTGCTACAGAGGGTCCCTGGCGGTAATCCCTGCGGCTTCGGACCTGTTCTCCGGATGGAGTTACATAAGCCCCACCACGACGGCGGGCCTTGTTGCTTCTCCATTCGTTTAACAGATCGTACTCCTCCTGAGCGTACTCTAGTTTGCCGGACCCGGGAGTCTGGGCAAACCGAGCCTTTAGTTTCTGGTTAGTACCAGGAACCGTAGGCGCAAACTGCTTCGTACTCGGTGTGAGGGAAGCCAACTTCTCTGCATTGAGGCCCCTAAGGTTGCCATAGAGTTCGGAGTGAATTTTCATCACCCGATCTATGGCTGCCTCCAGGCCCTCTCCATGCGAAGTCACATAGTGCCGGACCATGTCTCCGCGTCGGGGGGTGACACATCCTGTGCATTTAGCACATTTCTTGCCAACCTCTCGGTCGCAGACATATTCCGGCCTCTGGTGCATATGAACCTCCACGAGATGACGAAGGAACGCGTCTTTCTCGATGAAGAATATGGCTGTCACGGGCTATCAGACTCCAACAAGAGCAAGACCACCCTCGGCCACGTCTTCTTCCTTCGCAGGAATAAGACAATATGGCGGGATACTCGAACTTGAATCGCTGCGCATGATCAAACCGGCGCCTCACGTGACCATTCGAAAATGGGTCAACAACTTTCCCGCGTGCCCTTAATTAGGTCACGCGCCCTTACATAAAAACAATACAATACCCGATCGGTCGTCCGTCCGTACTCAGGGTTCGACTATGACAATTCGCTAGGTATTCTGGAGTTTATGGATAGCATAAGCATATCCACCGGATTATCCGTCCAAAACCATGGGTTCATTGTCATAGGACCTTTTCCAGAGACTCTTGACCGGCTCAAATATACATTGAACTAGGTTACAACATATAACAGTACACAGTACAGGACAACACACTCGTTGTGTTAACAGGCTAGGTTACGGCAGTCTGTAGCAACCTTGGACTGCGTCTAAGAGGTTTTGAGGCCTCTTTTATTGACCTGGTATCCATAAGAGCCTTTTCCAAGGTCTTCTTAGCCTTAGAGGGACCTTTCCTCTTATTTTTACCTGCGCCTGCCGAGACTTTTTGTATCTTCCCCTGCTTTCCGGATGTTACGACAGGGGGCACCACCCTCTTCGGGTCTGCAACCTTCCGTGGCCGCCCGGGTCCTCGCTTTCGGGTCGGTACCACTTCGAGTTGCTTAACACGACTCTGTTCCATTACTTCCAATAGACCATCGCCGTACATTTCGGTGGAGGTATCCCTCCCCCTCCATGGGCGTAGTCTCGCTACATTTGACTTGTAACATTTACCAAGCTGTGATTTAATAATCACTGTGCAATCACTAATAACCTGAGTTATAGTGAAAGGTCCATCCCAATTACTGGCTAATTTCAGGTTAGCTAGAGGTTGGTGTAGACGCAGTACTCTATCCCCTAGATTAAAAAATCTAGCTTTTAGACCTGTGTCATAGCCAACTTTCTGCCAACGCGCAGTTTTCTGCAACTCGTCTCTAACCCTCTCATAGGCTTGTTTGAAATTATCCCGTAGGGATTCTACAAACATCACCTGGCAAGGGGCTTCCGGATTCATTCTTATTACGCCGAACACCAAATCGGCTGGCATAATCAAATCCTCTCCAAAAACGAGGAGATTAGGAGAACAGTTTGTGCTCGAATGCACAGTGCCATTATAGGCATGTACCACGAATTCACATTGTTCATCCCAATCATCCATCTGCTCATTTACCAGAGACTTCAATACTTGGATCAAAGTCCTATTGAATCTCTCTACTTGTCCATCGCTCTGTGGTCTATAGGGATTAGTTCTTGTCTTGCAGATCGCCAGACAATTACACATCTCCTGCCACAGACTAGACTCAAATTCTCTGCCTTGGTCACTATGTAACATGAGTGGGACACCTAGGTGCAGCACCCACCCTTTTACAAAGGCCATAGCACAAGTAACAGCCTTATGATCCGGTAAAGGGAACACTCGGGTGTACTTGGTATAATAATCAGACACGACCATCATACACGTGTTGCCACTAGGAGTGGGGGGAATCCCACTAATAATGTCAACAGCTATTCTAGCAAACCTTACACCAAACAGTTCCTGGGATAATGGCAGCTTGCCTAACCCGGGTCCTGGTTTGTTCTTACAGCACTCGGGACAGGTCTCCACCCATCGGGTGAGATCTGTACTCATGCCGGGCCAATAGTATCGTCTGGTCAGACGTTCTAGAGACCTTTTCTTTCCAAAGTGCCCACTAGTTCTATGTCCATGACAGAAATACATAATATCTCGTCGCATAGCACTAGGTATGACAACTTGCAAGGTTTTGTTCCTATTAGAATGGTTCTTCCATCGAAACAGAATACCATCCCGGACTTTTAGCTCGGCCCATTGAGCTAAGAATCGTCTCATCTCTCTGTTCTCCAATGACACTACGGGTCTTGGGGGACAGATACCCTGATTAAGGAATTTAATCAAACGTGATGTGACTGCATCAGACTTCTGGAACTGCCTGATGGTCTCCAAGGACCAATTCAAGACATGTTCCGGATGGGTTTCGAATGGAACTCGAACCCCTGCCAACACAGCATTGTGTGCTCCACAATCAGTGCACTCAGCATTTGCACATTTCCTCACTGGGATTCTAGACAAAGCATCTGCATTCAAATGCTTTGCCCCGGCTCGGTGTTCAATCTGGCTGTGATTTAGACCGAATTCGGATAGGTGCGCTAACCAGCGACCTATCATCCCCTCTGCATCTTTGAAGTTCAATAACCATCTGAGGGAAGAGTGATCAGTCCGTAGAGTGAAATCACTCCCCCACAAAAAGTGCTTGAACTTCTTCGTATAGACCACCACAGCCAACAACTCACGTTTAGTGGTACAATAGTTTCTTTGAGATTTACTCAACGTGTTACTAGCGAAGGCTATAGGAACTTCGACCCCATCCTGGACCTGAGAAAGGGCGGCTCCTATGCTTTCATTACTAGCATCAGTATCTAGAATGAAATGATCATTCTCCGTGGGGTATCTCAACACAGGTGTGATAGCAAACAAATCCTTTATTTTCATAAAGGCCTCGTCTTGCTCGGGTCCCCAAGGGAATCGTTCCTTTCTGATCCCGGGTGTCCAGTGGGACAAACTCTGGATAGGAAAGGCAACCCTTGAATATCCTGGGATAAAGTCCCGGTAGTAGGAACAGAATCCGAGGAAGGACCTAACTTCTTTCGCATTCGTGGGTGCTTGCCAATTTGACACGGCATCCAGTTTCTCCGGATCGGCTTTAATCCCTTCATTCGAGATTATTCGCCCCAAGTAATTAATAGATCTTTTGAAAAGATCGCACTTCTTGGGTTTCAGCTTCAAACCATTAGTTATGATCCTTTCCAGGACCATACCTAAATTTTCCAAGCATTCTTCGTATGTCTTTCCAAAGACAATCACATCGTCTAGATAGACGAGACATTTCTTCCATAAAAGGTCACTTAATAAAGTTTCCATCATGGCTTCAAATGTCGCCGGTGCATTGCACAATCCAAACGGCATCACATTATACTGGAATAATCCAATATGACTGGAAAAGGCCGTCTTCTCCATATCTTTCGGATGCATACCCACTTGCCAGTACCCGGATTGTAAGTCTAGAGAGCAATACCATTGCTTACCTCCAAGGGAGTCTATAGTCTCATCGATCCGTGGTAAGGGATATGAATTCTTCTTGGTCATACCATTCAATTTCCGGTAATCTATGCAGAAACGGATGCTACCATCTTTCTTGGTCACCATGCACACAGGGCTAGACCAAGGACTGGTTGATGGAATTATTACATCCTGTTCAAGCATTTTAGCTATCTCCTCCTCAGCTACCTTTTTTTTGGCTAGTGGGAGTCTTCTATAAGGAATCTTAAAAGGTTCATTCTCACCAGTGTCAATCGTATGCAGTACTTTATCGGTACGCCCCAATTGTTCACTCGGTGCTGCAAAAGCTTTACGGTACTTGTACAACAAGTCAGTTAGAGCTTCACGTTGTTCATCACTTTCTACATGGCTTTCGGCTACTAGAGTGTCTAGTTCCGGGCTCCTTTCGGGTGAGGAAGGGGCTCCGGGTGCCGAAACATGTTTACAGTCTTCTATCAATTCGGATAAGACAACCGATCCAAGGATCGTATCCTTCTGTACATAGACAGTCTTGTTACCGGTATTGGATATAGGAACCACCGTCCAAGCAGCGTTAGCTACTAGAACATCAGCGGATTCCAATCCGATACTTGACAACATGGCCATGTCTGGCTCTACAACTCCAGTTTTTCCTGAAAACTGTCTGTCCGCTCGACATAAGACATCACAGGCTGTGCCTGGTGGTATCTTAACAGTCTGGGCTACACTGGCTACACTGCTTACTTGCCTAAGTACACATTGTACTTCGAGATGGTACGGGTCTCTCACTTCCAATATTCCCCTCTGGGAATCTAACCTTGCTCCATATAATGCAGCAAAATCCAGACCGAGTATACCATCATCCGCGATGTTCGCCACAGTAGGGGTAAGGATGAAGTCCTTATCTTCCTGTAGACTGAACCTCATACATGTTCTACCGAACGTTTGTATCATGCTACCGTCGGCCGTACGAGCATTTCCTTCCGTTGTGAAAGTTTCATGATTCGTAGGCAAAAGATCGTAGAATCTCTTAGCAATACAGGAGTGGCTAGCACCCGTATCGACAAGAAACTCAGCGGATCTACCACTCACAGATACAACTGCGTACCACCTCCTACCTTTCAAGTAGGTAGGACTACTTGCATACTTAGCAAGTTCCGTCTTAGCGCCGAGGTCAAATCCACATCCCTTTAAGAATTCGAGACAAGGATGACCCGGGGGGAACTGGGCACACCCCACCCTGGCCAACTCATTGGCCGCTCCCTCTGGACTGATATCGGGTTTCCCCTCTGTGTTCTTCTGCCGGTTCTTGACACCTGGTGTACTATCAGTCTCCCCAGCCTCATGAGTAAGGAACTGATCAGGCTCCTTAGCTTCACTGCTGGGCGAAATCGCTAGAGGATTCTTGCCAGTACCGCAAGCTGCGATAGGCTGGCAGTCATGGCAATCACTCACTCTGGGGGTAATCCGGTTGCCATTGTGGACACCCCCTCTCAGTTTTCCTTCTTCACTGAGTCCTCCTTACCCGGATTGCTCCGGTAACGAGTGTTTCTATAAACTGGCTTATCTGCCTCACACTCGGCAGCATAATGCCCAGTTTCCTGACATCGGAAGCATGTCACAACAGTCCTATCAGGCTTAGGCCTCCTAAGATTTTCAGTAATCTTCTTTACCAAATTGTTAACCAGGTCCTCTGATAAAGAAGGACCCGTCGTGGGTTTGGTATCGGGTTGAGTCACAGGAGGTTTAGAAGTGATCACTTTCTCCTTGACGTAACCCGGTTTCTTTCCCCAGTTCCGGTTGTACCGGGGGTTCCCTTGGCCAATGGCCCCAACGTTTTCATCTTCGTCAGGTTCCCCTGATTCGGATGAATCGGTTTCGGGTATTCCCTCCGGGATTATCATTGCTGACATCCGTTGGGGTACCTTCCCGGCAAAGATACGGGCCTTTCGATCATAATGATCTAGGGACTGGAACAAATCTGTCAAAGAGGCATCATTCTTCCAAGCTTCACAGGCTACTGTCCTGTGTTCTTGATTCCGCAATCCTTCAATGAATTGTTTAAACATCTCATCTAGGAAGCATTCATCATCTAGTCTCCATTGAGGTCTGGCTTTATGCAACAGTCGTTGACATTCTAAGCCGAACACTTTGGCAGACTCCTTGGGCTTCTGTGTTCTTTTAGTGAACGTCAGCCAAGGGTCTTCTCCAACTATATTCCCATATAAATATGAAGCAATCTCTATGAGTTCATCATACTTCATATGGGCTGAGAGTCCTGTTATTTGAGAATCTCTCCATTGTTCCACGGCTCCTTTTCCGTCGCCTTCCTTTAACCAGCATACTAAATAAGGCAGAGCTTCCGCTTTACCCCATCCATTGCAGTTAAAGACATCCGCGCAGCCTTGATACTCCTCCTTCCAAGGGTTCTTGGCATTAAAGGGGGTAGGTATCTTAGCTACTCTACGAGCCGGATTCGTGGATCCAGTAAGGGTTAAACCCTTACTCCATTCCATGATCTCCGTATCGTCCAGACCTTGATTGTAACAATCAACACCTAAGTTAGCAATCGCTGCATTAGAATCATGCAGCGCTTGTAACCCTGGAGAAAGAGATACTCGGCGACTGAGTCTCTTTTTCCTTGGAGGATTCGTACCATAAGTACTTCCAAAGCCTCCGGATGGTGGTCCTCCTCCACCTCCTGATCCCCCTGCTCCGTATGGAGGCACCTGTGAAAAGGTGTATCCACTGGTTTGGGGAGCCGGCCCTGGACCATTGGTGGGTTGTGTATTTCCACCAAAGCTAAAGAAACCACTATTGGGATTAGTGTTTCCTCCTGTTCCATACGACTGATTTCCATTATTGAAACCAGTCCCACTGGCAGAGGGTCTGCTCCTGGAACGATCGCTTGAGGGTCCGGATCCTTGATCACATCCGGATTGCCCCCCAGCTGTACTGGAACCTCCGGGTGCTCGTCCGGTTGTTCCTCCGGACGTGTTCCGGGTGTTACCATTGGACGGATTCGTTCCTGTTTGGGACTGATTCCATCCATACTGGGCATACGGGCCATTTGGTCCCCCTAAAGGTGACTGTTGTGGCCATCCGCCGTCAAAGGTGGAGCTTCCTGCCGAGCGGCTTTGTTTAGCTCCACTCGCAGAATTATCCCCTTTATTTCCCGTACCTAGACCAAGAGGTATAGAGGTATTATCTGTAAATCTAACCTGATGACTCTTTACTCCTTCATAACGAGGTACAGTTGTCTCTGTTACCTCGTCATTGCCCCTCAAAGAGAACATCTGGTTACTTGTCGTGTTTAGGGCAATTCCTGAAACAGTGAAGTCTGATTCAAGAGTGCCTACTGCACGACCAGTATCTTCTAGATACTTTGACATCTGGATAGCTTTAGCCTCCAGTTCGGAATAATCATCCATCATTTTAGTCTGTTTAACAGCCAAATCTGTGGATTCGCGTATCAATTGATCTTTGAGTTTTTCATGCTCATCGGTCTGTTTTTGGTACGTTTCCCGAGCATCTTTGAAGGCTGATTCTATTTTCTTCAGCTCTTCTTGATACTTGCCGTAGGCCGATTGAGTTGAATTTAACTCTTGTTTAGTTCTATTCAACTCATCATACGAGGCTCTGTATTCCAGATCCGCCGTATATAGTGCATCACGATACTGTTCGTGCTGGAGTTGAAAATCTTGCTTTTCTTTCTCCATCTGATCCAACAACAATTGTTGTTGGCGTCTACAACTCTGATCGTAATCGAGACGTTCCGATATCAACTGTTTGTTTTCAGTCAGAATCTTGTCTCGGGTTCCGGTCAGTGTAATAAGATCCTTCTGGATCTTCTCGTATTCAGCTCTCATGTCTTCAAGCTCGTCCATTTTGTTCTTTTCGAATCCACATTTTTGGTGTTTAATTCGAGAACTGTATGGAGTTTCAAACATACCTGCACTAGGCTTTGGTACCTCAAATGGTAATTTACCAAATTGAGCAGTACTTTTATGCATTGGTGCAGGTTTCGAAGTACCTCCTGGCATGAATAAGGAGTCTCCAAATTCATCCAGTTCATGATGTAAGTTTCTTCTTACATCTTCTAACCCATCAGGGTAGTGTTCTAGTGGATCCCTCCACTCCGTACCTTGGGGTGGTGACTTGATTTCACCATCCTCCATCGGGGAGTCTAGCTCACGATTTGAGCCATTTCCCCTAACTGGGCTCAGCTCAGTCATTTCTGACTGCGCTTACCCGAAGACCAACTGGTCACGGCACCAGTGTAGTGGTTCGTCTCGTTAAGTTAGATTAAATCATAACGAAGAGAGAGAAAAGTTTCCGGGTAGGCAACCGAGCTTTTATTTCAGAGCTTGCGTTACATACGATCACAGCCTCAGAGGACTACATGCTGCTAGTGCATTCGGTTACCCTTTCGGGTAACAACCTGGTTGAGCAGTGGGTAAACCACTACTGAGGAACCTAGGGCTAGGACCAGCCTTATATAGGGGAAAAGCCCGCGAAACTCAGACCGGCCACGTGACGTGTGGCGGACGAGTGGTAGGCCCCCTGGTGTAGTGGATACGAACCCAGAGGCAGGTGCTGCCACCTGCCATCCGGATTCCCCCACCACACCCGAAGGACCTAGGTCTGAGTCTCACGGGTGCATGAACGTTAAAGTGTAAAATACCATACCCCTACACAACTAAAGGACCATGGTTAGTATAGTGACACCCCAGAAAACATAGCTCATAATTATAGTTCATAGCAGTAAGCGTCAAGCTTGTTATCTGGGGTTGATAAATCAACTATAACAGTCAGTTGGTTTTTCAAGTAATGAATATTGTAATAATCATCATTTAATAAGATGTTTTACAGCTTCAAAATAAATGCATCTGAAAGGAAGAGCATGTTATAATAATCAACCTGGATATATCATTGTATTCTGGAATAAACATCTAATCATGAAATTGAAAAAATAAAAAAGGGTCTGAGATCACTATCTAATGATGATATAGAATCGTCCACTCCAGCGCCTCAGTGACTGCAGTTATACAAATGTATTTATCTATAGAGTCTCTGATGTGAATGTTTCTAGACCACATTTCAGACACCTGTCAATAAACACATTTTACAGGTTTTTTTTACACAGTCTCATTATGATAAGCCACTGCCACACATTGGTCAATCATAATCAGAGGTGCAAAGCTATTTGGGATAAACTTTGGTTTTTTTTGGCGACCAGGGCATACCTTAAATGAAATCTACTATTTAACTTGTATCAATAAGGTCAAATAATACAATCAGAGACCAAGTTATGCCACACATAGTTAGGAATCTGATTTGTTTTAAGTGACACAAAGAATGTGTGGGTTAAAACACTGAAAACAATGTACATAAAACAGTGCCATGCCTCATGATTCACTGTTTTTAATAATTAATAGCTTTAAAAAGAGAAAGGTAGGTTAGTTTAGGTGTGTTATATGTACTTATTTAGATTTAAGAGATAAAAAAGAGGTCCTGATTTAAGGTTTTTCCTATTGGCAGCAGGGCACTTGGCTATGAGGAAGGCCCATCTGTCTTTAATTGTAGTGTTCAGATGTAACCATCATAAAGATTTTTGTAATCATGATGTAGATCCCTGAACTGCAGATGTTGTACCGTATTCTGCAGCCGAGGGCTATAGAGGGCTGACTCCTCATTCATGCTTTGTATTGAGATATTTATTTGAGACCTCTAACACTTCCTGTTGCCAATCAAATTTACCAGTAGAACAGTTCTAAGTGTTCATATGAAGCCCCACAATTTGGGCTATACACACGCGTTGATTCAGGCTAGTGATACACTTTTATACCAATTGGAGTCTATCAGTGAATACATCCACTAGGTTTCCTACTTCCGTAAAGGCAGGGGTTCCATCTGCTCCATCTGCTCCATTAGCCCCATCTGCTTCTTCAATGTCGGGAGGGAATATACCATTTAGACTGTCTCTAATCCTCTCCAGGATCTTACCAAACTCGTTCCCTCCTTTTTTAGGATCTTTGCCAATCTGTCCCTTGTTAGGGAGTGTAACACCACATCCGTGTATTGGGTCAAGTGTGGCTTCCCAGATCTTGTTATCACCTGAGTTTAGAAGGAAGGATTTACACAGTTCCACTTGGCGAAATGTGCAATTTGCAATGTCCTCAAGCTTTTTAGGTGCCCACTTTGGGTGATCTTTATATTTGTCACCTACCTTTTTCATCTCATATGGGTCTGTCATTGCCATCACATGCCATGCCTTGTCTGTGTCCCCAGCTGTAGCCCTACTGTATGCTTGTTCCACACTATTATATGTTTTCATACAAAATCCCACAGGTAAATAGGTTGGACAGTGGGCTATGGTGTCCTTGAAATGTAACAACAGCAGGGACTAACTGTTTATGTCATGGCAGATACGACCGTTACTATAGAATAGTACCGTATTCAATGGAGGGGGATGTCTTGATACTGGACATGTAGTATTATGTAGGTAGTTGAGTGAGATCACCATGCCTATACCTTTTCCCCTCTAGTACTAATACATTGTTTTTCACCTTAGCGTCTTTGCCACTGGCCTTCAGAATAGCTGCAGTTGTTTTAATGTCCCTCAATCTCATCTCATCCTTGATAGTTAGGTCGTCACAAACCGACAGCCCAGTCCACTGGTTGAGGTTCTTTAGTGCACTAATTTCAGAATACACCAATCCCCTGTGGCGTTTTAATACAAACTCGACCAGAACATGTCTAGGGCCACTGACTGGGTTATAATTGGCACCTATACAATACACACAATCAATCATATGAGGTAGTATATCACAACCTATGTCTTTACATAGGTTGTGATATACGAGTAATTACAGCCTGCATGGGGTCTGGGTGACGCTGTTCATCCATGCCTTTGAAAACCATATCATAAGGCCTGCCCTTACTTTCAATGGCGTCTAAACGTGCCTTAATAAAATGCATGCTAATCCTTGCTGCTTTGACCTGTGCCTTAAAATCAGTGTTCTCATCTTCAAGGTCCTGTAGTCTGGTATCATGATCAAGGAACTGATTTTGTGTATTAATTTTGAATGTGAGGAAATTAGTATCCAGATCATTCAGCGTTTCCTGATTGGTTTCCACTTTTTGTTTGACATCTGCAACATCTCTCTGAATATGTTCCAAAAGAGTTTTAATTTTTGCAAATAAGTCATTTTGAGAGGACTCAAGCTCATCTTTGGTGAAAGTTGCTTTTCCTTTAGACAGGGCTAGGCGTGGGTCTTTGAAGGGGGAGAAAGGCTTTACCTGTATCAGTGTGTGACCTAGTTTTTCTGAAGCGTTAAACCATGGTTGAATGATTTTACGGTGCCAAGAGCGGATAATGAAGTTTGAATAGTATGCACTAAATGAACCCATGTTGACAGTTGAGACAAGACGACATGACAGCAAGTTGACATTAAAGAATTTAATTTGATTTAAAAAAAAACTATAGCAATAGGAGCTTAATGTGTATAGAGGATGAATCTAGACATTATATTCTACCACCTACCTTTAATTTTGTATGATTTAACATGTATATGTAACATGATTGATGATAGAAAAATTGAATCGAGTGAAATTTTTGCCGTCGTGTTGACTGCGTGGCATACGGATTGTATACAGCGGCAAGACTCTCAACAAATAATATTGATTTTCATGGCATTGTAAGGTAAATTTAGTGGCTAGATAAGAAGACACTCGGGCTTGGGCCTCATGCTTCTTATCTGCTGCTAGAATCACCTAGTGCACCTCTATTTGTTATATATGCCCTTAATGGTAATTGCAGTCCTCCTGCGTGTAACCATTACATGTGTGTCTGTAGGTGAGGAGTTGGTAACTGGAGGGCCCATTTATCCAAGCAATGGATTCCAGACATGTTCATGATAAAATAGGTAGATAATGAGTAACCAAATCCAAGATATATCCTCTCCTCTCTGCAGTGCGTCTCTACTCACTAAGGGTTATGTTCATTATTGGTACTGACATTGTCAAGTACAGATTCTTACATGATTGACTGGCCAACAAATTATGTCTAATGGATATATTTGGGCTTAAGATATTGTATTATATAAGCTTGTAGCCTCCTTTACCATAATTGAACTGTAGTCAGGTAATTGCAGCCATTTATTCCAGTCTACTCAGACAATTCAGACGCTCACCCTGTCCTTCTAATCCAATATTCCTGGCACCATTAGCCTTTTAAGGGCCACTGATGGAGCAAAGTATTATATCTATTTAATGTCAGGATGCATGAATGCAGCCCTGGCTAGTGATGCATGAATGCTTCATACCAATCCCAGGGTTTGATGTATACACTCCTGGAGGGTCAGCATGATCGCTTGATCCTGGTACTGACGAGCAGACCTGCCAGTGCCTTTTTGGTGCATCATGATGACTACTGGGTATACTGCACTCTTCCATCAGTTGCCGTTTTAGGGCTAAGAAAATTAATTAAGGGGAAAGTGCCTCTATTTTACAGCATGTTGTTTGTTCGTACCTGGTCACAGAAAGGCGCCAGTAATAGCCAGAGTGGCAATGAACTAGGAGCTCTCTATACTTAAGACCACAAAATGCAACACATGCTTAAAGAGTTAGCACTAATTCCTGTCACATTTCCTGTTCCTGTGACTGGGAGAGGGGCGTTGTCCTGGGGTATAGTTGGAGTTATATATAGTTTAAAACTACTAAACTTTGCTGGTTCCTTTACTGTGGCACATACTCTATTGTATCATGTGGTATAAATAGAACATTTCAGGGGCACTTCATGAATCCATTTGTAATTCTGCACTCCTCTAGTACCACACAATAGCATGAGGTAATCTTTTTGAGTTAGTAGATAGTTTATATAGGCAGGATGTAAAAGTCTGGAAATTTACCCCAGATATCCACATCCACCTGCCTATAAGGATGCAGAGACACACCATGTAAGGATTTAACTAACGCGCCATGGCATAAGCTATTAATGTTATTGGCACAGAAGCCACCTGTTTTCAAGTTAATGGGAACTCTCAGTGGCAAACTCTTAGTAGCTTATGACCTGAGTGACAGCAAGCTAAGCTACACTTACCCCAATCTGTGCTCGTATATGCTTACTTATGGTAGAACATTGCTTCGCATCTATTGTTGCTTTCATGTAAAGCATGGGTGATTAAAAGGCATTTGTTGAGAATGTTGTGAATGTTTTAATGAGATATAGACTCACTAAAAGGATAAGGACAGTATATATTTGACTATAATTGCAGTGAGTCAATCTTACATGAAACGTTTCAGTTTAACACTGTAGCGTATGTTAATGCATTTACGCATCATGCCCATCGATCCTTATAATGCATGAATGCAGCCCTGATTTTGTAACTCTCCAGGAGGCCATTTCTTAACACAGTACGACTGCTGTCCTTTAAATCGTAGTGAGAACCTAACAATTTGGCCATAACAGCACCATGAACTAGTAGTCCCTAATGTCTGCACCAGTATGACTGCCCTACTAAACCTTATGTAATTACTGCATAGCTGCTAATCGTAGTGAGCAGTCATAGGGCAGTTCCTACGATAGCCTGGCTTATTCTTGGCATTTTTAAATCCTAGTGGTTGCGTGTAGTCGTAGTACATTGAGAAATGGCCTCCAGGGCTGCATCCATGCAGCACGGTGACCTTAAAGGATTGAAACTTGACATTTAATGGCTCATAATGCGGAAAAACTTCATTCTTACTGTAGTCATGATGCAAAAATTCATCTTCAGTGCATCATGCCTACCCTTGTGAGGAGTATGAATTGTGTATAGCCAGGCATGATGCTTGAATGCAGCAAGCTACTCGCTATGGCATAATGCATGTGACATGATAATCAATAGGTGTGATACAATTATAGAAATGCACCACTGGCTTTTAAGGATTGTTTGAATGATGTTTTACTAAGACATCCCTGACAGCATTCCTCACTTTACTCGTTAATGATAAATATAATTTTTCACACTTCATGTCTTTGGTGCTATAGATTTTTCAAACTTGATTTATGTTGGCCTCAAAAGACTATTTCTTTATGTATATATACTTTTGTGTCAATTTTAAGAGATGTCATGGATCATTAAAAGATGACACATTTGGCAGTGGTTAGAGCATATCCAATTGTAGAGACTTGTCAGACTGACCTATCATTCCACTCAACATAGCCTGGAAATATCAGGTATACTAGAGATGTACCACACTGTGCAAGAAAATAAAAAACAGGATACAATGACAAAAGTTGGAAAAAAAGGAAATATCAGAAATCTCACAAACATTGGCCCCTTTAATACTAGCTTTCAACATATATCTCAGCAGAGAATACCAGTAGTGAAACCTTTACTGTCATTATTCATCCACTGTTGTGGTCAGTTTTAGCACAAATGCATTTGTAAATTTCTGCCAGTGATTTGCCTTGAATTTATTATATGACATGCACTAATTTAAAACATAGACATGTATAGAAGTTGAACTTTGAAGCCAACTTGTAATGAGAACAGGACATAACTAAAGTCTGCTCTGTGTTTTAAATAGCTGTTATGTATTACTAACACGTTCCTTATATTATCAGCCCACATGTGCCCGGCTGTTAGAGCAAGCACCTTTGTCCAGTGTTACCTGACTAGCACTGATAGGAGCTGCATGCCTGCTGTCCAGTAGTAAAAGTTACAATATATACATAGAGTCCTGAAATAATAGCCTTGGTATCCAGCAAAACCTATTTATTGATTTTAGGCACAAAACTTCTCCTTTTAGGTCAGCTGGTTGTGGTCTATGGGAGTATATCAGGTTGGGAAAACATTCACCATCCCATCACATGTCACATTTCATAGCATCAGATCAAAAACAGAGAAAGCAATTTATTCAATGTTATATTCATTTGTGAAGAAGCATCAACTTGCTATCTGAAATGAGATATTGAGCGAGAGAAGGAGAGAGAGAGAGAGAGAGAGAGAGAGAGAGAGAGGGAGAGAGAGATTCATTCATCAATCCCCTTCCCAACCACATGTGTCTGGAAATGATATGGAACCATGCACTCTCCTAAATTCACACTTCAGGCTTTTTATCAATAGGTTTCTTAAGATTATGAAGCTACTTGAAAAGGGTTCTTTCTATGTTCTATAAAGCTATGTGAAGATAGCATAACCCTAAAGAGCCATTATGTTAGGAATGTGCATAAAATCAGAGCAGAATATTCTTTTATGAAAACATGTCTGTAGCAGTGAAACTATACGGGACATGGACATTTTCCTGAAAGATAGAGACAAATAACAAAAAGACATGTGAAAGTATTACTGAGGTTAAGTGCCGAGTGTCATTCTGTGCAAATAAGGCACTACCATGCCTCTCTGGAGACCTCTACAAGACTGACAGTCAACCATCTAGCCACTTAGGTTTCTATCTCCATCTGGTATAGAAAGAATGAGGATGTAGAGGCCATCTTACCGCTGAGTGCCGTGTAAAGCATGTACATGTAGCTGAGCTACTTAGCTGGGTCATTTGATATGATAAAGTCAGCAAGGGGAACTTTCTAGGAGCAAGAAATTTCAATCCTTAAGATCCAAGAATAGACATTTTGCTACTCTGATTGATTGATTTCATATTGTTTATTGCATGGAGTCGAGCTGAAAGGCAATGGTCTACTGTGTTTACTGGCGTAAAAATGGATGATCTTTGTTTTAGCCAGCCATAACATGCAAGTAATGATGATAAATAGTGATAGCTGTATCAATAATAATAGGCATAGTGATAGTTAAATCCTGATTCTGTAAACCTTGAGGTAAATGATGTGCATCTCCACTCACCACTTCCTCTCTTACTCTGCCTGGACATTACCTCAACACACCATCATGTCATGTATCATATTCAATACCGTGTGATCCATCAGTCATGTCTATTCACATTTGAGACCATCTTGAAAAAACACATAAGTAGACCGTTTCATATCAGTTTAAATGCATTAGCACCAAGTTAGTTGTCTATTATGAGATCTAATAGTGTACTTGCACCAGTTTTTCTCTAAATTAAGTTAAGCTTCATTCAAATACTTTCTGACAAACATTTTGGAAAATGTAGAATGTTCTTACTTTAGCCCACATCCATCTATTGTGCCAATGTTAACCTATTGGATAAACAACCCTCCACAGACTCAAGAAATAAAAAAGAAATGAACTGTTCATGCCTCACACCAAGTTTTACAGAGCTATAACTCATATTGGCAGCTGTGAAGGTAGTGTCATACTAGTAATTGTGCATGATCAAGTTGTCATATGAGAAATATCATATGACTAGTGGTATATAATGTGTAAGAATATCAAGCTCTTATTTAGTGTTATTTCCAGTTATCACTGGTTTATTCAGCTTTAGGCAGACATATAAGAATATCAATCATACACATGTTAATATGCAGGTAATTTCCACACACAGTAAATATACAATTGTTTATAAGTATAATGTTCTGTTCCACTCCCCTTGTGAGGTAATAATAATAATAATAATAATAATAATAATAATAATAATATAGTCCTATGCCTCTCTGGCATAGTCTAACCCAGCATAGTGCAGAGCTATAGCAGGTAGCAGGAGAGTTGACTGGAGATGTTACCTCAAGGGTGGTTCTGGAGATTCTGCCTTCTAGGAGGAGCAACCAGTTGTATATGTACCATTTCCTGGCTTGGCTCCTCAGACTGACTGGAGCCAGTGGCATCTGCCTAACTCTACGATTGTTTGAGGGGAGTCTTTCATGTGTCACTGGGTGCACAAAGGACCCCCATGGGCGCCGCCATGTCCCCCATTGTCTTGGTCGGTTTGGCATGTTCAGACCCTCATAACTCAGTCGTTTATGCTGCTATGGCCTCCATTTTGCGCATGCGCAAACTTGAATATGTCAAATTACCAACGCGTGCTTTCCGGGCGCTTAACTTGCGCCGGTTTGTCTGTAGCGCATTCGGAGATTGAAATAGTCTAGGTGGCGTAACTTCCTTAATAATGGAAGCTTTGCCTTCATCTTGGACTCATCTTGACTGTCTAATTATGGCCTTTTTATAAAAGCTTTCATATTTTACCTGGGTTGCTCAGGAGTGACGCTAGAGCAACCGGAAGGTTATGGCATTGTTACTTATGTAAACTATTGTTCAGTGTTAGGGTGCTCAGACACCCATGACGGCGTCAGCGGTGCCCAGGCACCCATAACGGCCGGTTGCATTCACTTACAAGTTATTATATTGTGCACTGAACCATGAGGTCGGTCTGCTTTGACCATTAGATTATTATATTGTGCAGTGGACCATGAGGTTGGCCTCTTTGATGTTGTAACCTATGTATATTTGACATAGCTGATGTTCAGTGGAGCATGAACGCTCTTCTAGAATGTATGAGCGCTCTTCTAGCCATTCTATGTATTAATTCCTTACATATTCTTTGATTAATACAGTAATATGTTACAATTTATGGAATAATAAAATGGTATATGATAGAATACTCTGTCTCCCCCGAAAAAATGCAAAACTCCGTCATTTCGCAGAGGGAATGTACAATATATTTTTACCTTACTGAAGTTACATACTGTATGTAAGAGGATTTGAAGTAATAGGGAGTGCTTCAAATACAAACTTTTTGTGGTAGAGCTTTGTCAGTATGTATAACATCTTTTTTTTTTCTTTGGGTAAAAATACATTTCCTTAATTCTAGCTTTTTGACCATGAATTGGTGTATTTGCCTATGCATTTTCATTTTTTTTTGGGTACAAATTTTCAATTTTATGTACAACATACAATTTTTGCAAATAACATATGATTTTGGCGTACAATTTTGGCATTACCGTACAATCTAGTGTGCAAACTTACAATTTAGCATGCAAATTGGGTACTAATGTACAATCTAGTGTGCAACATACAATTTAGCGTGCAAATTGGGTACTAATTCCTTACATATTCTTTGATTAATACAGTAATATGTTACAATTTATGGAATAATAAAATGGTATATGATAGTAGCTCCTGTCACAAGATAAATTCTCAAATTCATTAATCATAGCAATAACAATAATCTTCTTCAAAAACTCATCTTCACTTCTCTAGCTGATTCAATCAAAGGTTCACAAACAAATTGCATAGCTATTATTTTCGGAAAATAAAGAATCCAGGAATGATCTTTGGGGGATGGAACTGTTTCTGATGCACTCGACTCTTCTTTTTAAAGCACTCAATATTGATAAAAGAAATTATTAGCCTTGTGAAAACTGAGGGGGAATAAAGGCTATTGTGTCAACAAATATAAACATCTATATGAGGCTTTGAACCAACTTTAAGATCTAGCAAGACTCTTGAGCAAAGGCAGATGGAATGACAAAACAAAAAATTGATTGATCCAATAAGAACTGATAATGTTATTAATTAGTTTGACAGGGTGGATCGTGAAATGTATCAATTGCACCTGTATAACTTAACTTAACTTTAGCCAACCGCTATCTATTTTCAAAAGTTTGTGCATCCTTGATTGTCAAAATTAACAACAGAAAAAAACCCCATATTCATTGATATTATGAGTTTTTTATAGCATTTAAGTTAGGTGAAAGCACAATCTGATATCATTTGGATGTCAGCGTTAAGTATATATGATGGATGCCCTTTTTTCCCTTGAGGGTAGGTACGGAAAAGGAGTTTCCTATTCATCCCATCAGAGAGGCTAAGTGCCAAGTGTCAATCCTTCCTACTAGAGCGATTTCATACCTCTCTGGAGAAAACTACCACACTGACAGCCAACCATCTTGCCACTTAAAATAGGGTTCTCACTCCATTTGAATATATATATATATAGAATTATGTTGGAGTGTCACTCTTATAGTTAGATCCCCATACTATATACAACCACTTCTGATTTCTGTGTTATTTGATTTCAATTTGTAGCTTATGGCACTCTAAGTACTGTTTATTCATGCATGAGAGCAAGTCTGTGTAACAGACGAAAGGAAAACGAATGGTAATGAAGAGATTGTTTCATAACATGTTAGTTTAAAAGCACTTCACAAACCTATTGGCCTATCATGTGATCTCTGAATTAAACTGGCTGGTTTCTCTATGAACTGAGGAAATGGATCTTTTATTCAAATAGATTCTGACAAACACTTTTGAGAATAAATTGACTGAACCTGTAGATCTCCTTTACTTTAGTCTTCCCCTATCCACTGTGGAAGAATCTGCGAGCTATATGAACCATCTTTCACAGACCTAATGAATTGTAAAATAAAATAGTCATGTCCCATACCAGGTTCCTCAGGATTGTTACTGACATTGTCAACTACAGATTTACCTGCCCCCACATGGAAACTAATCCTTTATGTCCATTAACCATAGTATTATAACTTCAGATTTCAAATGTAACAAATTTGTTACTCTTCTACTAGTCTGAGTCATTAAGGGTGATCTTGAAAGAAGAATAGTTCATGATGCAACTCACTCCCATTACAAAGATTTCTATACTGAGGCTGATGGTTGTTATACAGGCATTGAAGGGGAAGTACTTAGGCTTGTGCATACTTTTTTTCAGTTATTGATTATATTGGAACAACATTGTTCTACTTTGACTTAATAGCAAGAGCATTAATGGTTTAGCCAAACACCTACTTATCAGGCACAAGAAATATGAATCAGCAATCCAAAGTGGTTGAAAAAGCATTTCCTTAAAAGTCCCCTTTTATAAAACTGATTTCTTTGCTAACTCTGTGCCAGCTATCTAGCTATCACTACTTTCCATAAAGAAGCCCTCTGGAGCCAGGAGTATAGGGGATCTACATGAAGCAAGCCTATAGCTCCAGAATAAATATCACATTAAAAAGAAAGATCTCTAGCTTTTCATAATTTTTCTATGTTCTGCAGGTATTAAAGAATAGATACCTATTCTAACATGATTGACTGGCCAACAAATTATGTCTAATGGATATATTTGGGCTTAAGATATTGTATTATATAAGCTTGTAGCCTCCTTTGCCATAATTGAACTGTAGTCAGGTAATTACAGCCGTTTAATCAGGTCTACTCAGACAATTCACCCAGGAATATTGGCTAATCCAATATTCCTGGCACCTTTAGCCTTTTAAGGGCCACTGATGGAGCAAAGTATTATATCTATTTAATGCCATGATGCATGAATGCAGCCCTGGCCAATGATGCATTTATGCTTCATACCAGAGGGTCAGCATAATCGTTTAATCCAGGTCCTGACGAGCAGACCAGCCAGCACCTTTTTAGTGCATCATGATGACCAATGGGTATAATACACTCTTGCAACAGCAGGCCTTTTACGGCAAAGCAACTCAATTAAGGGGAAAGTGCCTCTAATTTACAGCAGGATGTCCATTCGTTCGTACCTGGTCACAGAAAGGCGCCAGTAAAAGCCAGAGTGGCCATGAACTGGGAGCTCTCTAAGTATATACCTAAGACCACAAAATGCAACTCATGCTTAAAGAGTTAGGAGTAATTCCTGCTACACTTCCTGTTACTGTTACTGGGAGAGGGGCGTAGTCCTGGGGTATATTTGGAGTTATATATAATTTAAAACCACTAAACTTTGCTAGTTCCTTTACAGTGGTGCAGACTCTGTTGTATGATATGGTATATAAATAAAACCTTTCCGGAACAATTCATAAATCCATTTATATTTCTGCACTGCTCCAGTATAGTACCACACAAAGAAAGAAAAGCATGTCCTTTCCCACACAATCCATACTTTCCGCCATTAATTGATCAAGCTATTCCCTTTTTTATATGTAGCCCTGGGTCTAATAGGCTAGAAATATAATAGGTTAGAAACATACCGCTGAAATCTGCTCCCGCTTTTCTCCTTAGAAAGTTATACAGAGGAGGAGAAGCCCCCCCATGTAAGGATCTGATGGACCACAGTATAAGTTACTAATATCATTGCCAAAGAAGCCGCCTGTATGCACCGTAATGAACACTCCCAGAGAAAAACACATAGTAACTTAGGACTTGAGTGACAGAAAGATAACCTACACTTACTCCAATCTGTGCCGATATATGCTTACTCATGGTAAAACATTGCTTTGCATCTATGGGTGTTCTCATAATTATAAAGCCCCTGTGAATGAAGGGCACTTCTTGAGAGCTGGTCTGAATGTTTCAACAAGGTATAGAATCCCTAAAAGAATAAAGCGAGTATGTATTTTTACTACAATTATGGTGTGGCAATCTTATATGATTTTTTGCAGTTTAAGTAATGGAGAACCTCTGCAAATCCTCCAGTTCCAAGGAGGTTTTCTTACTTCTACTCTATTTAAAGAAGTTTATATAACAGTAAAACAGTAATCATATTTTGACATAAACTGTAGAGTCCTAGAAGAGGATTTGAATCGTCTATACTAGCTTTGATTTATAAAGGTTTCAACCACCAGCAATCTCAATAGTATAGTGGTTAGCAAGTTTGACTTTGAATCACAGAATGTGGGTTCAGGACTGCATGGGGACAATGTTTTAACATACACATACAAGTAAAACGGATATCTGTACAGGGCCTCCTTGTTGAAGCCCCTTTTATCCTGTTGACATTCAGGGAAAAATTGACACTGGCTGACTGAGAATGAAAATAAAATCACATAAGCGGTTTGAAACTGTGTGGTCTAGATTTCTAGTCCCAAGCCTTAACCACTATACTACATTGACTGGTCAGACTTTCAAAGTGAAAGTACCCTGTTTATACATAATGTATTTACTTAGTCATAGTGGTAGCCTATCACCATTCAGTAGATGTTCTTACACTCACAGTATCAGCTAGGGACTCATCATGTAATGGTGAGCACATGGGAATCAGCATCCCAGCACTGTCTGGTGCGTGTGTACGAATCCCATAGGAGACAGTATTTTCTCAAGAATTTCATCTGCTCTTCAAAAATGACCTGATTCATAAAACCTCCTGTTACACCTGGCCTGTTTCACAAAACCTCCTCCCAGACCTGACCCAAGTCACAAACTTCCTCCCTGACCTGGCCCAAGTCACAAAACCTCCTCCCTGACCTAACCCGAGTCACAAAACCTCCTCCCTGACCTGACCCAAGTCACAAAACCTCCTCCCTGACCTGACCCAAGTCACAAAACCTCCTGCCAGACCTGATCCAAGTCACAAAACCTCCTGCCAGAATTGACCTAATTCATAAAACCTCCTGCTGGCCCTCCCAACTGTAGGATGTAGAAATAACCCTACAGTTGGACCAATGGGGTGCAGAGCCAGCTGGAGTATAACACTGTGAAGTACACTTTATACATTACGAGCCTCCCTAGCCCACTTGAAAGGGTCTATTTCTTCTCTTTACTATCCCCTCAGATGTGTGTGGTGTACATATGCATGTGCACGGACACATTCCCCTGTGAAATTGTGTAATTAGTTCCCGCCATGAATATGACCTAAGCTGTCAACATGGCGTTAAACATCTATTACTCACTCACTCACTTTATACGTTAACACGTCCTGCACATCATTCATCATGATCTATGGGTACTTGCAGAAAGTAGAGCATGTCCTTTCCCACACAAGCCATAGTTTTCAGAGTTAAAAGATAGTATGCGCAGGGTGTAATAGATTGGAAATTTGCCCCTGAGATCAACTTCCGCTTGTCTCGTGCCTATAAGGACACAGAGACACCCTATGTAAGGGACTAACTGATGGGCCTACTAATATTATTGGCACAGAAGCTGCCTGTATGTACCGTAATGGGAACTCCCAGAGGGTCTCACTTAGGGCCTAAGTGACAGGAAGCTACCCTACACTTACGACAATCTGTGTTGTGGGTATACGCTTACTAATGTTAGGAAATTTATTGATCTAGGGTACTTTCGTAAAAAGCACCAGTGATTAAAGGGAAATGTTGAGAGGGTCCTGAATCTTACAATGAGGTATAGGCTTACTAAAAGGCTTACTAAAAGGATAATGGATGTATTAGAATTGTGGTGTGTCAATCTGATATGAATGGTTAAAGTTTAACACTAGTAAAGCACACTAATGCGTTAAAACGTCATACTAACCAAACATGATGAACTATGGGTGCTTTCGCATAAATCACTGGTGATTGAAGGGCATCTTCCACGAGATATAGACTACCAACAAGGGTAAAGAGAGTATGTATTTTGCTATAATTGTGGTGTATCGGTCTGATATGAATGTATGTTTTCTCACCATCACTTCATTGGTGCATCATGTTGAACTCTAGGCTTGATGCAATCATGACAAAAAGCATTTCATCATGCAGATTTCTTTTTCCTTTTTTTAGTGTGGGGGGGGGGGGTGCATGAAGAGTCCTTACAGTGTTAAAGCAGGTGACAGGAACTTCCAGCTAGGATATAAAGATATAACAAGCACCCATTAGGAACCACCTATAGAGACAGGTGGTCAATCATCGTCACATCCCCAGGGGCTTACCCCTTTATGGGCTGCTACTGCATTTGTGCAACATCGTTACTGCTCATTGTCATTTAAACACGGAGTAAATCCGGCCAACGTTTTAGAAGAGTATATATATAATTCCTGTTGGGTTTGCATGTTCCTTGCATGCAGCACTGGCACATTTCTATGGCTCTACTCATTTATGTTCTACTGGTATTTAAAGGGTTGCTTGAATGGGTTTCACTGAAAAAAAATCCCTGACACCATTTCTTACTTTAGTCGTTTCTGATACGTATTGTTTTTTTCACAATTCAAATGTTTGGTGCTGAAGCATTTACAGCTGATTTTCTTAGCCCTTAAAACACAGTCATTGGCTGAAAGTTAATTTCTAGTGATAAATGCAGTGATCTCTAGTTGCTTCCCTGGCTGACCTATCTGTCCACCCAACAATGCTTGGTAATAAAATTATGTGGAACCCTAGAGACTTATTCCACTATGCAAAACCAACATGAACTTGTGACAAAGGTGGCAACATGGAAATTTGCCAGCCTTGCAAATATTGGCTGGCTTCCTTGACACCATGTTTTGTCAGCCAGGAATGAAACCTTAATTGTTATATTGTATCAGTTTGAGAACACCGACGGTTATGAATTTCAGTCCGGGATTTGGGCTGCATTTAAAAAATATTATTTGGAAGTAGAATTCCAAACTACCTCCTACCATGCAAGACCTATACATATTTGAAAACCTGGGCTAGAAAAGGCAACTGTTATAAATGCTGGATTTGGGGCATCTCTGGTTAATTGGAATACAACACCTAGTTATTGCTAGTGCATTTCTTGCAATAACACCCACATGCTTGGCTGTTACACCACGACCCATGCAGTACCAAAAAGGCCTGGTTAACACTGATAGAAGCTGTACGTCGGCCCAGTTGAGACAGGTGCAATACAGTCAGAATACTTATTGAGTACATACCCAGTCCAGAAATATGAATGGTGACCTTTGTATGATAAGTATATCAATCTATCCTTGGTATCCAGCATGAGTAGACATAGATACTAAGTAGCAAAATGTCTTCATGTTTTAGTGCACCTGGAAAAACAGGTTTTATGCTTATTTGAGAACCCAGTTTTGCAGCAGAGTCAAAGCATGTGTTCCATTTAGTAAACCACCAAGACAATACAACTATATTGTAGTGGGGCCTTTTAGGGCCACATATCATAGATAAAGTTTTTATACTTTCACAGTAGCTAGATAAGGGTCAATTGATGTTAGAAAAAAATGAAAACTCATTTTCATTAAAATTTCAGTTACAACCTTAAGCTTCTTGCACTAAGGCAACAATGTGATGAAACCAAACCCTGGGCTCATCTGCAGACCCCCTTCAAGAATGTGCCATGTGAAATTGATTCTATAGCTTATGTTCAATTGGGTATCAGGGCAAACGTCCCCCTGGATTGGTAGCCCCCTGACCAGAGGCCCTAGGACAAGAGGCTCCTGGATGAACAGCCATCAGGATTTATGGCCACCTGACAAGAAACCTGTGGGCATATGGCCACTAGGACTAGAGGCCATTCTTTATAAAGACCGTCAGCCTATGCACCCTAGATTATCCCAATTAACTCTCGACAGTTATCTTTATTCAGTCTCGTATCCACTAGATTTTATGCCTGCTAGATTCTAACGTCTGTCAAATGTTTATTCTACTACTAATAAATTCTAACCTCCATCAGATTTCTATACTTTTCAAGTATTCTACACCTGCTAGTTTCTAATCTCTGTCAGATTTTTATTCTACACCCACTAGATTCTAATCTCGATCAGATTTTAATTTCATGCCCACTAGATTCTAACCTTTGTCAGATGATCAACAGATTCCATTGTCCACTTTATGATTCTTTGACCACTAGTTTATGTTACCCATCAGACATGTTTTGTCTCATGCCCGCTTGATTCTATCGCCCACTAGATTCTATCACCTGCTACATTCTAACGCCCACTAGATGCTATTGCTTGCGAGATTCTATCACCCGCTAGATTCAATCACCCACTAGATTCTATCACCCGCTATATAATTCCTCTAAGGGTAGAACCTAGTGGGCGTAGAATCAAAATCTGTTGGAGGTTAGAATATAGCGGGCGTAGAATCAAAATCTGATGGAGGTTAGAATCTAGCAGGTCTAGAATCAAAATCCGACAGAGGTTAGAATCTAGCGGACATAGAATCAGAATCTGACGGAGGTTAGAATCTAGTGGGCATAGAATCTAGCAGGCAATAGAATCCAGTGGGCAATAGGATCCAGCAGGCTATAGAATATAGCGGGCATGAGACAAAACCTGTCTGATGGGTAACAGAACTAGTGGGTAAAGAATTATTTATAGCGGGCAAAGGAATCTTGTGGGCACAGAATAGGATATCTGATGGGTAAAAAAATAAATAGAGATAATCTGACTGGCAAAAGAATAGAATAGAGATAATCTGCTGGTAATTATTTTGTACTAAGAATGGAATGTCACACAAAACCCAACTACTGTCCAAATTCGGTTTCTGTAAATTTTATTACAAGAATAAATTGTACAGGCAATGATTTAATGTTGAGTTAATGAGGTAGATGAATGTAGAGTGATCAACCGTTTCGGCCGTGGTGAGCCTTCTTCAGGATACTACATAACAGTTTGGGGGGACTCATATTACTTCTGGGATCCAGATTGTACTTCCTCTTGGATATTGTTGCTATGGTGATAACAATGGTAGTTATGACAGTGATGCATTATGGGATGTATTTTATTGGAATACAATGGTGCTGCCTCCTGGTAGTAGGTAATGGAATTATAAAGTGATTGGGCTGTATAAATACTGTATGAAGTATGTTATTATGTACATATATGGTCAATGAATATTTGTAAATATTTTAAAAAAATGACATGCAAGCATGAATTATTATATTGAATATTACCCGGTATGAAGGCCAAGTCTGACCAACCCAGATTAGTCAGGTTTTTTTAAAGCCTTTAAGCATGGGGGCTATAAGAGCCGTAAACCATTGTGTTTTTTTTTTCCTTTTGTATTTTTCTGTATAATCTTGGAAAGGTTTATATATATTTTGTTGTTCTGTCTACTAATCATCAAAATGTCTCACTGTTGATTGTTAACAAAACTCGAGAGGCTTTATCCTGTGGGGGAGTATGAAATATCACCTTATCACCACTCTATGAATCAGGTTAAAAAAACATTTCATAAGGGCTTCTCAATAGTTCACTTGAATGCTAGAAGTGTGCGCAACAAGATGAATACTCTAACTAGAGAAATTAGTGATATTGGTTTTGATATTATTCTTTTTTCCGAAACATGGTTAATGGATAAAGATTGTAGTGCCTTATAAAGTTTCCCTAGACATAACCTATTTAGGTCTGATAGGATTAGCATCTACAGGGGAGGTGGCTTGTGTGCCCATGTCGATGAATCTTTATTATGTTCAATAGATAAATTTAAAGATCTCAACAGGTGCAATGATGATATTGAGATTCAATGGTTATCATCCAGTCAAGTTAACAATAAAAAAGCCATAATTTGTAATGTATATAGACCACCCAATGGATCTTTAATTAATTTCTGTTACACTGTTAAGGCCTTATTCCTCCAAATTGATGGTCTAGAAAACTATGATATATTTGTATTAGGGGATTTTAATTTGAATGTCATAAACAGCAGGCGTGCGAAAAACATGCTGTATGAAACAATTGATCAGTTCAACCTTGAACAACTCATTAACAAAATTACCACCACATCTGGCACTAATACCTGTATAGATTTGATTTTCACAAATTGTGATGACATATTATCCTCAGGTCTGCTCAATATACATACTAGTGATCACTTGCTTGTCTTTGTTCAAAAAGATTACTGAGAGTAAACATGACATACAGAAAATTCAGGCATTTTGATGAAAATAAATTTTTAACTGATCTTGATAATCATAATTGGGCCCTGCTTGATCAATGTCAAGACAGAAGGTTGGGACATCTACGAAATTTCATTAAAACATTTGCTAGATGTTCAATGCCCAGTAAGGTCTTTTAAAATTAGAGATAAAGCTCAGCCCTGGATGACAAATGAGTTATTAGAGTGTGTAAATGACAAAAATCAATTATTATAACAAGCACGACAGTCTATAGATATTCTTACTTGGCATAGAGCACGCATATTGAGAAATATTGTAAACTCTGAAATAGATAGAGTGAAAGAAATTTATTATTCTGAGTTAACTGAATCCTGTAAAGGGGACTCAGATATGGTTTGGTCCACAATCAAAGAAGTTCTCCCATCTTCAAAAAATGCTCAATCAATCTTGTAGATGACCATGGTACTTCTGTTGAATTACAGAATACTTCTCACTTTATTATTGAATTTTTTCTCTGAGATTGGGCTGCACTAGCCGAGCTTCACAATACAAACTTTCTTTTCAATGGTACAAGATGTGTCATAGAAATGCCGGAATTGGTCTTTTCAGAAGATGATGTTATAACTTGTGTCAGGGATATTGATGTTTCTAAATCTTTCCCAATCAAATATCCCCCTACTAGAATAATTAAGAAGGCAATGTTACATAAGCCTGACAAGTTTATAAAGAGTCTGCAACTCTGTCTACTGGGTAGTGTCATTCCAGATTTATGGAAAATTGCCAAATTGCCATTGTGACTTGCCCAAAGGAGGTGACTCATCTAATATCAGTAACAACAGACCTATTAGTGTATTGCCTCTACCAGGTAAAATTTTAGAAAGACTTTTTCACACAAAAATCTCAAAGCACTTGACTGAAAACAATATTTTGGCACCTCAGCAAGGCGGTTATCAAAAAAAGAAATCTGCACTTGACACCATAGCTGCCTTAGTAGATGATATATTATATAACAGGAATAGAGGTATCGCACATTAGCAGCATTTATTGATATAAAAATATGGTATAAGTACAGTGTTCAATAGCTAATCATGTTGAATCCACCAAGGCATTTTTACTCTGTGGGGTTCCCCAGGGCTCAATTTTGAGTCCTCTGTTTTTTCTCCTTTATATAAATGATTGTATCTCATTTAATGATACCCACAAAACTCTTTTACTTGAGGCTGATTTGGTTTTATATGTATCAGGAAAAAAACTGGACTTATTATCAATGCAACTGACTACAGCATTGAATAAATTTTCAAATTGGGCATCCTGAAATAAGCTTATTATGAATGAAACCAAAACAGAACTTATGACCTTTGCATCTGCTAAAAAATTAAAAACTCTCCAGAAACCCAAAATTGTATTAGATAACGAAACTCTCATGAATGTTATCTTGTACAAATACCTAGGTGTGATATTTTATCAGGACTTAAATTTTAATATGTATGTAGTATTATAAAGAGTGTCAGGTACAAACCTCTTGTACTTTATAAAGTTAGAAAATACATGTCCTAGGATGTAAGGCTCCATATGTATAAGTCTCATGTGTTACCAGTGATAGATTACTGTGATGTACTGTATAATGGTGCCAGGGAAGCTGAATTATTAGAACCCCAGCATATGCAAAATAAGTGCTTAAAAACCAGTTTAGATCTACATATCTTAACTCCAACTGAAATTCTTCACAACACTGCCAAAGTACCATGCTTATTGATAGGAGAAACTGTCATATTAAGGTTTTTGCCCATAAAAATAGGCCTCAAGTGGTAAGTAGTCAAGTCTGGAATTCTTTAAGTCCAGAACTAAGGAATGTAAGAGTCCATGATCTCTTCAAGGAGAAAGCCAAGAGTATAATCTATGAAAAGTTTGCTTAAACCTAAGTAATATATACGTAGGGCGGTAGGCTGCGACACATTGTATTTCTTATGACTTTGATGTACCTTTTTTAATAATTATTTCTTTAAATTGGGGTGGGGCATATAAAGCATATTACTTTGTTCATATTGATTAATGACTGTAGCTGCTATTTCTCTCTGGTGTATAAGTTATGTGGCTAACATCTGATGGAAAATTTCATATTTTCTGAGGTGACACCAAACAACAGTCTGACTGACGGTGTTCATCTTTAACTTTTTGCCATGAAAAGTATTTTCACTCTACTTACATAATGTTTAGGTTATATCACTTTAATAGAGAAGTATTACCTTGTAGGGTAATGTGTGACAATTTGTTTCTTTTGTCTGATTTCATCTGATTAGAATTTATTTGGAACTGTCCAATGCGCACCTGAGCATATGAATGTTGTATATTGGTATCTTTACCTCATGAATGGATGAGTGAAACCATAAGATTTGAGGATTATATACATCCTTTATAGTCAACGACATAGCGTAATGTAAGCAGATATGTACAACATACCAAGAATTGTTACCTAATTATGGCTATAAACAGTTTTGAAACTTAAAGAAAAAAAAAGATGCAAAGATGACAGGCATGAAAAAAGAGGGCCTCCTATCCTTGGGGCTCCCAGTCACAGGGGCCATTTGTTCATTTGTCAGCAGGCTTTTTGTCCTAGGGCCCCTGGTCCAAATGGCCGTTTGTCTCAGAAATGTTCCATTGGTAATGTTTATTAACATGTGAGAGGATTTTGGAACCTTGCATGACCTGTACTTAGGGATAAAAGCCCAATGGAGACTTTGCAATGAGAAATATAGACTGCTTGAGTAGACTGTATCATGAGAGGTCGGTGTAAAGCTGGGGTTTGAGCTAAACTTTGTGACTTTCTGTTGGCATGATGTGTGTATTTATAAAGCCATTGAATACCTATATTGTACATTTAAAGCAATCTGTTACCTCTTAATCAGTGAAAACAGAGTCATATCTCTCAGATAGTGTCCCCCGGACACTAACTCACCTGTCCAAGTTACACACCATTTAGACAGGGCACCAGTCTACAGCTACTTATACTAAGGATTGCCACTTATAGGATTGCATTTTCTCACAGAAAATGGACCCCCACCCCCCATGTTGCATCACATCATGTATATATGTATGCATGGAGGAGACCCAGACCACCTTAGTACATACTCAATTGCCAAACTGACCCCCCCCCTCGCCTTCCCTCATCCTCCCATTTTGGTGCACATACTCATACACTAAATGATCACAAGAACCATTTTTAAGGAGAATCCATTATTCCGAAATAAATCAATTCAATGGGGGGCTTGGTGGATTTTTTTACCTGCCAGACACTTCTTGTCTGAATACCCTCTCTCCTGTCCTAACTATAAGGTAGGCCATAATTATGAATCCCCACTAATGACTGAGTTTATTTTGCGGTATCCTTGTAAGGGGAAGCTTCACTTTGGGACTAGCTCTAGTATCCTCAGTAATGGTTGAAAATCTATATCAGTATTTGTTGGGGAAATGGGGGATAACACTCCCCCCCTCCTTTTTTAGGTTGATATATGATCGATGCATGACTGATACCCCTATCTCTGTTCCTACTGTTTTAGCAATGGCTTCCCATTTGTACAGCCCTATTTGCCTCAGGAAGAATTAACCAATGCATACAGAAAGATTATGCCAAAATGCCTGTAGACTGCCCCCCCCTAGATTTCCTGTACACCTTTGTCTGCATTTGCAAGACCCCCCTACCCATTGGGTGTGTACATACTTTATGGAAGCCCCCTTACACTTAGGCTGCTGCTACATAACAGTGTGGTCAGCTGTCAACAAACATGCCTAAAGTCAATGGTTATTCTGTGCCCCGGTTGACATAAACAAGAGCCACCCTACCAGCTAACATAATAGGCACACAATCTGAAAGGTGCCCTTCCTTTCTGTCACATTATGAGGAAATCTGGTCATGTGGCTGCCATTCCAACACCCCTGTTCAATTCACACCGGAAGCAGTTGACAACCCCACCTTTTGGAGGCACAACTATTGACCAGTATCACATGTCACTGGACACTTTCTGAATGTAGAATGATGTTCTGCGAGTACGTGCAAGGACCAAGGCTGCCATGACATGAAGCTGAATGAAAGCATTGTGTTGCACAATGGTGATGATCCTATGGGTGTATTTGTCCACAAACAGGTGTAATCAAAGCATAAGGGCGTAACAACGAGAGCACATTTCTTAATGACACCAATTTAAATGCTCATCGAAAAAGTAGAGATTTACAATCTTTTCTCCTTACTTAAAAGATGTCTCTGAATTTTTTTTTTTCAAGACTTTGCTTTGACTAGACATGGATGTCTTTTGGACACAGTGTCAAAGTACTGATATTTCCATATCTAAATGTACTCACATTCACAAATTTCTAAAGCAATGGGCACATTGCAAAGTACGGTCATAAGTAGTTAAACATCATTCATATCACAAATCTAATATGGTAAGACTAGACCATTAGTATTTGCTGAAATTTCTAGTTCTAGTGCTATTATAGACTGTCTGTCACATCCTTTCTATGGTAATTGCTGCAAAATTGTCAATTATTTCCACTTTCTAGACTTGTCTTGCTCAATGTCAACCAAGTGAGTAAGCAGCAAATAGATTCAGATAGCTATTCCCAGCATGTGCAGAGTCACAGTAACCTTATTGTCTCTTGTATTTCTGATACACCCCAAGGAAACTTTTCATACAGTTGATTAGGTTTCTCATGTGGCCAGGCTTAATGGCTCTCCCAAAGTCTGATCAGCTGAGACAAGCTGATTTATAGTTAATATCACTTAGCTCAATTAACGCAACATTCAAACAATGTTCATTGAATCATAGCATGTGATACTATGGTATAAATTGTATGAATTATCACTTAAACATGGATATATCGGGTTTACGCATCAGTTTTCCCATTTATGCATATCTGGTCAGTAAAGAGGACACCAAGCTCTTTCATTGGATTTGTTACACCCCCATTTACCCACTGTAGCTTTTCTGCTTTGAATTTCAACAAAAAGCCTGAACTTGGCTTTCAAACGAATGCTGTATAGAGAGCATTTTTTCCTGATACACAGAGTGACTTCTCTGATAACCTTTTAGCAGCATGCCTTGGGTTTTCTAGTACAGTGGTTCCCTGACAGTAGGGTGTATAGAACTCACATTAGCAGACCTGCCATGCCCTAGAAGACCTGAGTATAGCAGCCACAGAGTGCCATTATGGCCACACTGCTGTGACACCCGTGGCACTAGTTTCCTGTTAAGATGGTTGCCCGGGGAGAGTGAATAGACCCCTCAGGGAAGCAGGGTAGTGAGTGTCAGATCCTAGAAGGCCTGTCCTTGGTAGTCACAGCAGGCCATCATGGCCACTCTGCTGGGACCTTTATGCATCTGTAAGCTAATAGTAGAGTAGTCCCCTCTTGGCTTCTCTCTCAATTTACTCAGACCTGTCTAGTTTGTTGCAACTTTGCTAAGGGAGTGTTCATTATTTATGGCAGGGGGGGACGACAATCTGTCAGAATGAATACGTCAGAAAAAAACTGATCCCCCCCCTTGGAATGGGTTGGAAAAAAAAGTACCCCCCTTTCGGAGTGGGTTGAAAAAAATCCCCCCCGTAGAAATGGGTTGAAAGAAAAATTACCCCCCCCTCAGAATAGATTGAAAGAAAATGACTCCCACCACATTTAACTACGTTCAACAGAGGCTACATCAGGCCCATTCATTATACAAGGTAACATTAGCAGCTTTTGAATCATTTTAGTTATGTGTCATTTTTTGAGCAGTCAAATTGTGAATATACTGCTGTTGATTGATTTACCTCTAGGTAAAATATCAATTTGAAGGCTCCTCCCTTAAGGGGTGGCTAGCATGGGCTACTACTGATGCAGCTAAAAAGGTATATCTTAGCAAAATATTCCATGTGACCTACTCCTGACCAAGGGAGGAATTGTCCGGATTGAGGCACTTGGTTCTGGTTTCTTTTTCAAAATGTGTGTATACTGTACAAAAAACTTTTGTAGCTTGTCTTTCTCTTTAGATTTCATTGTAATCTCAGTTTTTATATTAATTTGAAGGGTGTTATAGACATAATTCTTGTCAGAGTTGATTTCATCAAGGGGTGAAAACAAGAGTTAAATCTAGAAATTCTGATCATGCGTTGAAGTGATTTTAGCGTGTAACATTTTTTACTACTGAAAACTTTGTTGGTGCCCTGTTCACTCTCATGATGTGCATGGTGTAGCACCACGAAGTGCTGTTTGTGGCGTACCATACCCTTCCTAGCACCCCTTTAAAGGAAAGTATTTATTTTCATGATGACATCTTTGGAAACTATCACAGGGCGAGCAAAAGAACAAGGAACATTGTGTCACAAATTGGGCCAAATACTTCAATCTCAAGAGCTGAACAGTGTTACACCCCAGGGAAAACTGTATACATATACCATAGTGGTAGTGACTGGCCTCATCCATGTTTTAAAGGGGGCTTATCATGTCAAATTTCAATATGGGTACGTGCCAAAAGATCTTTCACAAATCTGTGGGAACCAGTGGAAAAATTGTGATGCCCTGATTGGTCAAGGAGTGGTCATGTGAGTTGGTAACATATTTACCGGTACATCTTATCTGTGCTAACCACCCTTTGACACACAAAGGAGTTAGACTCCCATCATATAACATAATCAAATGGATATGAATTAGAGGTAGCTGGTAACAAAATGTTGGGCAGAATTATATCTAGAATTATTACTGAAAACCAAATAGTTAAAATTTGCGACATGCCGCGAAGATTTTTGTTCCTTTGACATAATAATTTGCATCACATTGGCAAATACTCCCAAACAGAAAACTACCTGGCTCTCAGGAATGGTTTGAAAAAAAAATGACCCCCCCCTCTCTAAGAATAGGTTAAAAAAAATACCCCCCTTCTAAGAATAGGTTGAAAAAAAATGACCCCCCCTCTCTGAAAAAATGACCACCCCCATCATTTGGTCATCACCCCACTGCCATAAATAATGAACGCTCCCTAAACTCCAAAACATTCTTAACTGGCTTGTACATGGATATGGTAATTGACGTTACAGGGAAAACCTTTCTTTTGAGACTTTCTAATATTCCCATAAGAGTAAACATTGCACTGAAAACGTGGAAGATCCGAATCTAGTCAGTGGTGACCACTTTAGGTCCTCAAGTTAAGGATACCTAAAACTACAACTTTAGGTAGTCAAAATGATGACTTTAGGTCGTCGTCCTGACGACCTGAGTCGTCAATATGACGACTCTGTAGTGTCAGTATTGTCATCCTGACGACTCAGGTCTTCAGGATGACGACCTAAAGTCATCATTTTGACTACCTAAAGTTGTAGTTTTAGGTATCTTCAACTTGAGTAGTTTCGGATCTACCATGTTTTCAGTGTGAATAAAAAAAGGTTAAGGAATATGTTCAAATGTGATTGCCAGGAGTTATTGACTCAGTTCTATGTGTAACCAGAAAATTATTGCCACAATGAAACATCAAGAAATAAAGTCACAATGTAACATTGATACAATGGAGCCAATCCCATTGAGTCGGTTAGATATGGCAGACAAACCCTGGTTTAGGGGCACCCTACTTTCCCTTTACACATTTATACCGCCAGGCATTGACATCATGAGTTCCCTTGTTCTTCTTTACAGACCATTAATGATATCCATCAACAACAGTCACCAGAAATGAATTCTGCCTGTAGTTGGAGTAGCCAAGTGTTGAACTATAATCTGCATTTTTAATGTTTATGCACCTGTTATAATGGGCTTGGTGAATACTGTCCCAAGACTGACTGGTAAAGAGCTGGCATCAGTATCAAATTGTAATTCTAGATTTCAAGATAAACCTAATGCAGTGCGTCTTAATACAGCTCAAGTACTCAACCAGAAGAGGTAACGAATATTTTGTCTCTAACTGTAAGAATAAATAAATGAGTAGAAATATGAGGACAGCCTTAATGGTTTAGGTTTCAGAACTGGCAGGCAGTCAGCGAAAGAAAGGTAGTGCTTATGGATAGCATTACGCCTCTGGTTGTTATGTCTTTCAACAGTGGTGAATTGTATTCCCCTCCACTGTGAAGCATCAGGGATTGAAATTGTTGAAGGTAAAATGAAATACCTGCTTTGCCATGGGCATTTTCACATTCTACTCTTATTGATTCTCATAGCCTAAGGATATTATTTTACAAGTTTTTTTTTTCTTTTTCCTTCAATAACACTTGCCTTGAGTGCCACCAGAAATTTCAAATTAATAGGAACAGGCTATAATTACAGATGTTTTTGTTTGTTTGTAAATGTACAGTAACCTACCCAATTCGAGTATGAAAAAGGTTTTTTGTGTTCCTATCCCTGCAAATAAGGGCATCATCAAAAAAAAGCATGCTGCTCAAAAGTCCGTCATGTAGTTGATCTACCAGATGTAAGAGAAAAGGTGCACATATTAAAACCTGTCATGCCACAGACAATTGTCCAGTTCTTGGTAGCTCGAAGCTGGTTGGAGCTCAATGACCACCATAATCTATGCAGGAACTACCGGCATGCCCTGGTTTCCTGTTACATTGTTTCCCTAAGGGGAAGGTGTACAGAATCCTAGCAGGCCTAGTGAATGGGCTGATGCTATTCGCACAGGATCCTAATGTGAATAAGACCTGCTATTTGCATGAGATGTCATTATATACAGGACATGTAAAATGCAGGACTCTAGTATACCCTGCTTATTATCATTCCTTCTATGGTCCTGTATCTTACCAATCCCCGGGGTGGCCCTGTATCTTAGCATTCTATTTAGGGAATAAGTGCATTATTCCCGTAGCCACCTGACAACGCATGAAAAAAAATGGTGAAGTCTAAAGGTAAGATGAAGTTAACCTACTTTTCCAGGAGTGCATTATCCATCTAGATAATGCACGGTCAATCAGCCAATCAGAATGCAGCATTCAGGATAATGCACTCTGACTTCGCCCATCAGTGTTATAAAGGGTGGTGCTGTATGGGAGGTTGGTGTGGTCCTTTATATGTGACACGATCTGCGAAAAGGGGGCTTAGTGCAGAGGGTTCTAAGACCCCTTCTCCCAGTCCATGTCACATATTATATATCTTGTATCTTACCATCGCCTGTGGTGGTCCTCTATTATCATTCCTGATGGTGAATCTGTATATGTAAGGTATGTGATGGTGTTGTTTTATCATATATATCCTATATCTTCCCATTCCTCCTGTGGTCCTGTGTCTTACCATTGCTCAATGTTCCTGCATCTTGTGGTCCTGTATCTGATTAGTCCTGTATCTTAGTGTTTGTAATAGGGTCCTGTATCTTACCCTACACAACGTGAAAAACCAGGGATTGAGAGGGGATCGTACCTGAGTCCTGTAGACAATGAGGCAGACTCCCTAACCATTAAGCCACAAGGCAGATGAAAAACTGATGTGAAGTAGGCCTATATACGTTGCAATCTTATACTCAAGTGGTCCTATTTCTTACAAAAATAGTCCTGTATCTTATGTATCCCGTATCTTACAAAAATAGGTCCCATATCTTACAGAATTTTATCCCTTATCTAAGAGAATTATGTCCCTTATCTTACAGAATCATGTCCTATATCTATAGCGAATAGGGGGGCTTATTAGCATGAGATCGCTTGCCTAGTGGATGCCGTGCTGTAAAGCCTGTCCTTCTTTGGCAATCAGAGCGGGTCATTTTGGCCACACTACTATGACCTTTATGTTGTATCTGTCAGCTATAAACACAGAAGTAGACTTTTCGGCTTCTTTGTTAGTTTAGTCATCCCTGTAAAGCTGGTCACTTATTTGCCAAATTCATTAGCGTTTATAGATGTGTAGGGAATCAAATATCCATTTCAAGACATGTATATGTATTCGAGACTCTCATATGAGCAACGTAGTGTACAAACCTCTTTTCGGGCCGTTTCTCACGCAAGTGTTTACTCTATGTAAATAAAAGTAATAAAGATATTACTCTAGAAACCTCATTTTGAATCCAATAGTTATTCTTCGATATAATCGCTCGATACCTACATTGGTGCCAGACTAGATTCTGTGAGGTTTAGAAATCAGAGCTAGACCCAATCAGTCTTTTGATGCGAAATTAAACGAAAGCTTGTTTAATCCCAGTGGATCGGCTAGAATGTCTCCACTGTCTACAAAGAGATCTGTGGCATTCATAGATGAACCTTTAGAGGAGGCAGAGGAGGCCTGTAAAGAAATAGAAACTCCTTAAGAGGAAGTCCAGAAATCGACTGAGTATCTAGAATAGGCAGACAAGAAAGGGTAGGAAAAGTCTTGAGACTTTAACTTATCAATTAAACTTAAACTTTTCAATTAAACTTCACGAAAGCACAAATTCAGAAGAATCAAAACAAACTAAACGAGACTTTTAATCAGTTCCAAATCATTAATGATGATCAAGACCCTTTGCTTAAAGCTCTAGATAAGCAAAATCAAAGAGAATGAATCTATTTGTAGAGACATTCTAAATGAAAATAAAGAATTAGAAGAACAGAAACGAGAGTCTATTCAAGAACTGGCTGACTTGCACAAACGAGATATTAGAAAAATATCTGGATAGTAGAAAACACGCCCCACCGCCTTTTGATGCAAAGAATGTGAGTGCACTTCCTTAAGGCGGTGGTATCCATCCAGTGGCGAGTGAATCATCAGACGGAGGAGTTAATGCACAGGCAAAACCTGCAGAAAGTAAAGAATGTTCTTTCCCACACAAGCCATGTTTCCAGTGTTGATAAATCAAATTTAACCTTTTATGTACTAAACGTCTAATAGGCTGGAAGCGAACCCCTGCCGCTTGTCTCCTGCTTATAAGGACACAGAGACACCCCATGTAAGGGTCTGCATGGGCTGCAGTATAAGGTACTGATATTATTGGTACAGAAGCTGCCTGTATGCACCGTAATGGAAATGCTTACAAATGGTAGAAAATTGCATCCATGGGTAGTTTTGTATAAAGCCATTGTGATTGAAGGGCATTTGTTGAGAGAGTCCTGAATCTTTCAATGAGGTATAACCTTACTAAAAGGATACTGACAGTATGTATTCTATTAGAACTGCCTTCTCAATCTCCTATAAATGCTTACAGTTTAATGGTAAGTAGTTTACTAATGCGTTAACATATCATGCCCATCAATTATTATGATCTATGGGTACTCTTCTATAATGCAACGCGTTGGTTGAAGTGCATTTGTTGAGAGCGTAGGATGTGTCAATGAGACTCACTAAAAGGATAATGAGAACATTTTTTTACGATGACTGCTTTGTGTCAATCTGATATTAATGGTTACATTTTTACACTGTAAAATACACTAAAGCGTTAACACATCATACCCATCAAATATGATCTCTGGCTACTTTCGCATAAAGCACTGGTGATTGAAGGGCATTTTCCACGAGATATAGACTACCAAAAAGGGTAAAGAGAGTATGTATTTTGCTATAATTGTGGTGTATTAGTCTGCTGTGAATGTATGTTTTCTCACCATCACTTCATTGGTGCATCATATTGAACTCTAGGCTTGATGCGTTCACTAAAAAAAGCATTTAATTATGCAGGCCGTTCGAGATTTCTTTTTCTTTATTTTAGTGGGAGAAGGGGGTGCATCAACAGTCCTTACAGTGTAAAGCAGGTGACAGGAACTTCCAGCTAGGATATAAAGATATAACAAGCACCCATTAGGAACCACCTACAGATGTAGGTAGTCAATCATCGTCACATCCCCAGGGTCTTACCCCTTTATGGGCTGCTACTGCATTAGTGCAACATGGTTACTGCTCATTGTCGTTCAAACACGGAGTAAATCCGGCCAACATTTTAGAAGAGTATACATAATTCCTGTTGGGTTGGCATGTTCCTTGCATGCAGCAAATTTCTATGGCTCTACTCATTTATGCTCTACTGGTATTTAAAGGGTTGCTTGAATGGGTTTCACTGAAAAAAAAACATCCCTGACACCATTTCTTACTTTTGTCGTTTCTGATACGTATTGTTTTTTCACAATTCAAGTGTTTGGTGCTGAATGTTTTACAGCTGATTTTCTTTGCCCTTAAAACACAGTCATTGGCTGAAAGATAATTTCTAGTGATAAATGCACTAAGCTCTGGACGCTTCCCTGGCTGACCTATCTGTCCATACAACAAAGACTGGTACAGAGACTTATTCCACTATGCAAAACCAACATGGACTAGTGACAAAGGTGGCAACATGGAAATTTGGCAGCCTTGCAAATATTGGCTGGCTTCCTTGACACCATGTTTTGTCAGCCAGGAATGAAACCTTAATTGTTGTAATGTATCACTTTGAGAACACCCACGGTTATGAATTTGGATTTGGCTGCATTTAAAAAATATTATTTGGAAGTAGAATTTGAAACTACCTCCTACCATGCATTAAAACAAGTCCTTTACATATTTGAAAACCTGGGCTAACAAGAAATGCCGTTGTGACCGCGTAAAAAAACGCCTCCCACTGTTATTTTGTATTGTGAGACCTCATCACATGGGGCAAATGAAATCATCATAGCGCACTCCCGTACCGCTTCGCGGTACCGCCGCTACGCGGCGTGGGAGGCGCTAAAAAAGGCAACTGTTATAAATGTTGGATTTGGGGCATCTCTGGTTGATTGGAATACAACACCTAAATCCAAAGTCTGCTATGGGTAATGAATGGCCATCAGTTATTGCTAGTGCATTTCTTGTAATAACACCCACATGCTTGGCTGTTACAGCACAACCCATGCAGTACCAAAAAGGCCTGGTTAACACTGATAGAAGCTGTACGTCAGCCCAGTTGAGACAGGTGCAATACAGTCAGAATACTTATTGAGTATCATACCCAGTCCAGAAATATGAATGGTGACCTTTGTATGATAAGTATATCAATCTATCCTTGGTATCCAGCATGAGTCGACATAGATCTATACTAAGTAGCAAAATGTCTTCATGTTTTAGTGCACCTGGAAAAACAGGTTTTATGCTTATTTGAGAACCCAGTTTTGCAGCAGAGGCAAAGCATGTGTTCCATTTACTAAACCACCAAGACGATATAACTTTATTGTAATGGGGCCTTTTAGTTCCACATATCATAGATATAGCTTCAATAATAAGGGTCAATTGATGTTAGAAAAAAATGAAAACTCATTTTCATCAAAATTTCAGTTGAAACCTTAAGCTTCTTGCACTAGGGCAACAATGTGTTGAAACCAAACCCTGGGCCCATCTGCAGACCCCCTTTATGAATGTGCCATCGTGAAGTTGATTCTATAGCTTATGTTACATTGGGTATCAGGGCAAACGGCCCCCTGGATTGGTAGCCCCCTGACCAGAGGCCCTAGGACAAGAGGCCCCTGGATGAACAGCCCTCAGGCCACCTGACAAGAAGCTTGCAGACATATGGCCACCAGGACCAGAGGCCATTCTTTATAACACCCGTCAGCCTATGCCCCCTAGATTATCCCAATTAACGCTTGACAGTTATCTCTATTCAGTCTTGTATCAATTTGATTTTATGCCTGCTAGATTCTAATGTCTGTCAAATGTTTATTCTACTACTACTAGATTCTAACCTCCATCAGATTTCTATACTTTTCAAGTATTCTACACCCGCTAGTTTCTAATCTCTTTCAGATTTTGATTCTACACCCACTAGATTCTAACCTCCATCAGATTTTCATTCCATGCCCACTAGATTCTAACCTTTGTCAGATGATCAACAGATTTCATTGTCCACTATATGATTCTTCGACCACTAGTTTATGTTACCCATCATACAGGTTTTGTCTCATGCCCGCTGGATTCTATCGCCCACTAGATTCTATCGCCTGCTAGATTCCATCGCCCACTAGATTCTATTGCCTGCTAGATTCTATCAGCCACTAGATTCTATCGCCCGCTATATTATTCTTCTAAGGGTAGAACCTAGCAGGTGTAGAATCAAAATCTGATGGAGGTTAGAATCTAGCGGGCGTACAATCACAATCTGATGGAGGTCAGAATCTAGCAGGCATGGAATCAAAATCTGACAGAAGTTAGAATCTAGCGGACATAGAATCAGAATCTGACGGAGGTTAGAATCTAGTGGGCGTAGAATCTAGCAGGCAATAGAATCTAGCGGGCAATAGGATCCAGCAGGCGATAGAATCTAGCAGACATGAGATGAAACCTATCTGATGGGTAACAGAACTTGCGGGTAAAGAATTATTTATAGCAGGTGAAAGTAATCTTGTGGGCACAGAATAGGATATCTGATGGGTAAAAGAAAAAAATAGAGATAATCTGACAGGCAAAAGAATAGAATAGAGATAATCTGCTGGTAATTATTATATTGAATATTACCTGGTATTAAGGCCAAGTCTGACCTACCCAGATTAGTCAGGTTTTCTTAAAGCTTTTAAGCATGGGGACTATAAGAGCTGTAAACATTGTGGGTTTTTTTTTGTTTTTTTTTTTGTATTTTTCTGTATAATCTTGGAAAGGTTTATATATATTTGTCGTATTGTCTACTACTCATCAAAATGTCTCACTGTTGATTGTTAACAAAACTTTGGAGGCTCTATGCTGTGAGGGAGAATGGAATATCACCTTATCACCACTCTATGAATCAGGTTAAAAAAGGGCTTCTCAATAGTTCACTTGAATGCTAGAAGTGTGTGCATCAAGATGAATACTCTAACTAGAGAAATTAGTACTATTGGTTTTGATATTATTTTTTTTTCCGAAACATGGTTAATGGATAAAGATTGTAGTGTCTTATATAGTTTCCCTAGACATTTATAACCTATTTAGGTCTGATAGGATTAGTATCTACAGGGGAGGTGGCTTGTGTGTCCATGTCGATGAATCTTTATTATGTTCAGTAGATAAATTCAAAGATCTCAACAGGTGCAATGATGATATTGAGATTCAATGGTTATCATCCAGTCAAGTTAACAACAAAAAAAAACATAATTTGTAATGTGTATAGACCACCCAATGCATCTTTAATCAATTTCTGTGACACTGTTAAGAATGTCATATACAACAGGCGTGAGAAAAACATTGATTAGTTCAACGTTGTACAATTCATTAACAAAATTACCACCACATCTGGCACTAATACCTGTATAGATTTGATTTTCACAAATTGTGATGACATATTATTAACAGGTCCGCTCAATATACATACTAGTGATCACTTGCCTGTCTTTGTTCAAAAAAGATTACTGAGTGTAAATACGACAAACAGAGAATTCCTTGGTCGCTCATTCAAGCATTTTGATGAAAATAAATTTTTAGCGCGGCGACTAGTGAGTACTACTCGTGAGATGAGTAGACTAGTGTATGGTTCACAGTCGCCACGGTGTAAGGGATAGGGAGGCCTTGCAATCTATTTTTGTTTGTGGTTCCTCTGCTATGGACATTTCCTGCTCACTATTCTAATGTAATAACAACAGTGTGTGTACTTTACTTATCAGTGAAGGAATTTTCAGAATATTATGATATACCATTTTATTATTCCATAAATTCTAACATATTTTGTATTAATCAAAGAAATATCTATGAAATTAATACATAGGTTGGTTCTAAGAGCTATAAGAGCGCTCAAACTTTGTATAAGAGCGTTCATGCCCCACTGCACACCAGCCACAGTCAGTTAGACAGAGTTTATGACATCAAAGGCTCCGACCTAATGGTTCACTGCACAATATAATAAAAATGAGGGTCTCAGTGTGCGACCTCATGGTTCAATGCACAAATTAATAACTTGTAAGTGAATGCAACCGGCCGTCACGGGTGCCTGAGCACCGCTGACGCCGTCATGAGTGTCTGAGCACTCTAAGGACTGAACAATGGGTTACATAAGCACGACGCCATAACCTTCCGGTCGCTCTAGCGTCGCTCCTGAGCGACCTAGGTCAAATATCAAAAATTCTATGGAAAGCCCATAATTAGACGGTCAGAATGAGCCCAAGATCAAGGCGGAACTCCCAGTATTAAGGAAGTTATGCCATGGAGACTGAAAGGAGCTCCGAGTGCACCACAGACAAACCGGCGCAAATTACGCGCCTATCCAGCGGGCATTATAAACTTGGCATATTCAACTCCGCGCATGCCCAAAATGGCGGTTATAAACGCATAAACGGCCGAGATATGAGGGTCTAAAGATGCAGAACCGACCAAGACAATGGGGGCCATAGCGGCGTCCATGGGGGTCCTTTGTCCCCCTGTGACACTTGAAAGGGTCCCCTCAAACAATTGTAGAGTTAGGCAGATGCTGCTGGCTCCAGTCAGTCTGGAGGTGCTTTTCCAAGATTTGCTACAAATAGCCTGTCTGCACCTCCAGGAAGACACATCACCAAGAACCGCTCTAGAGGTAACATCTCCAGTCATCTCCTGCTACCTGCTATACCACTGCACTATGGTGAAACTATGCTAGACAGGCATTGGTTTCCTACCATTAGTGGCCAGAGGCTATCTTCTTCAAGACTTCCACCAGAGGGTAAAGTTATCCATTATTACATTATTCCTCTAAGCAGCAGGTCAGGAGCTAGGTGTGGGAACCCACCTAGAAGTATGCTGGACACTGTATTATTAATACCTCACAGGTGGAGTGGAACTGAACATTATACTTTATAAATTACTGTATGTTTACTGTATGTGCAAACTACCTACATACTAACTACTGTATGATTGATATTTCTTACATGTTGCCTAAAGCTGAATAAACCAGTGACAACTGGAAATAACACTATTTTATTAAGAGCCTTGAGATAATTACACTATATACCACTAGTCTTATGATATTTCTCATATGACAACTTGATCATGCCAATCATTAGTATGACAAAGTGGTGGAGAACCCGGGTATGGTCCCATCCCTCACAGGCTCACAAAATTTAAAGCTGGTAACACAACTAAAAACAATCATGCACACAGTAAGTTAAAGCTGGTACCGCAACTGGGAACAATCATGCACACAGTAAATTAAAGCTGGTACCGCATACACACAGCTAGACCCACTCCACCCACCCAGTGACCTTGACCTTGACACCATACCCACCAAGGTCACCAGTGAGGTCTCCCACACGTCAGAGAGGTCTCCCACACGTCAGTGAGGTCTCCCACACGTCAGTGAGGTCTCCCACACGTCAGTGAGGTCTCCCACACGTCAGTGAGGTCCACCACACACATCAAGGCCTTATCAGTCAAGCTGGCAGAACAACACACAAAGACCTTACGTAGCCAGGGGCCTGTTGAAGAGGTCTCCCTCCCACCAAGATCTAGGAGGCCCACAGGAGGCAAACCAGCCTCCAATACAACAGACCCACACTCAGTAGACCCCACACCACCCACCCTGTCTACTCAGGGAACAACCAGTTCTCAGGGATCCAACATTTCCCAGGGATCTCTACAGGACGCCCAACTCACGCTATCTACCTCAGGGGAAGAAGGATCTGCCTCAGGGGGTGGATCCACACCCTCATCTAGATCCTCCACCCCAGCTCCAGCCTTTGACAGCCACTCCTCCAGAGACACCTCCCCCACACCCTCCATCATGGACACCGATGAAGGCCCCCAACCTAATCAGACAGCTGAGAAGATAAGGGCCTATGAGAAGGCCATCCAAGATGCAGTTACTGCCCTAGAGGCCAACAAGTCCCAGCAGGAGGAAAGGGAGAGGATCCTCAACCAACAACTGGCAGAGAGGAATGCAGCAATAGATGCTCAACAGAAGGCCATGGAAGATCAGCGGAAGTCCCTAGAGAGACAACAACAACAGATAGCAGATCTCATGAAGATGGTATCATCCCAGACCCCACAACCTCACACACCTGCCATCACACCTGTTGTCACACCATCTGCCTCTGGATCCAAAGATGACATCATAATCTCCATGGTGTCCAACATGACCAAGCTCATAGACAATAAACAGCAGGACGACAGAAAGATCAGGATACATGAGGTAACAAAACCCAAAACCTTTTCACACCCATCACCACTCATGTCAACAGCTTTATTCATTGATCACAAATTCCCAGAATATCTGAAGGATAAGTACAAAGTGACAGACAGTGACACCATGGTAACATATTTACCCAAGTACCTCGAAGGACAAGCACTAGCTTGGTTTGAATCCTTCAGGGAGAGTGCCACACCTGATATGTTGACATGGACCAATGTAGTGAATAAATTAAAAGAGTATTTTGCTACTCGAGACAATATAATCTCAAGGACTGCACTCCGTGCACAAAAGATAGATGAACCTGTTCTAGACTATGCATGCCATCTCAGGAAAGTGTGTAATGCCCAACGCCAGAATGATGAAACCCTAAGCAAGGCATTTACCCAAGGCATGAGGCCCTGGATCTCTATAGCTCTTGAGAACAAGAAAATAGACTCTTTTGACCAAGCCCTAGACCTAGCCCTAGAGGTTGAGACCCAAGAGAGATCTAGGAAGGTAAGGGATGCAGAAACCAACCCACAGCCTACTAAGAAAAAGGTCCAGGAAATCAGCACTAGTTCAGATGAAGATGTTAACCTAATGTCTAGTGCCCATGTAAGGCAACAGGAAGCTAAGGTTGCATCAAGAGACCCTACCGGTAGATACAGAGGAAATAACTATGACCCCAACTACCAATCCAATAGAGGTAGAGGTAGAGGGGGCAACAACAACAACCGGGGGGGTCACAACAGTAGGAAAGACAACAGCTCTTCCAACTCCAACAATGGTAACTCTTCATACAGTGATAGGAGAGACAGAACCCCAAGTAATGGCAGATCCTATAATAATCAAGGATCCAACAGTAGGAGCCAGAGTCCACATAGGAACTACAACTCTGGATCCTACAACAACTCTGGATCCTACAACAACAGCCAGGGTTCAAACAACTCTGGATCCTATAGTCAAGGATCCAACAGTAGGGGCCAGAGTCCACATAGGAACTACAACAGTGGGTCCTACAACAACAATGGCGCCTACAACAACCAGAGATCCAACAACTCCGGTCAATACAGCAACTCTGGTCAATATAACCAGGGTTCCAACCCACGCCAGGAGGATTACAAACCTGACACAAGAGGTTACCAGGGGAACCAACAAAGTAACCCCCAAATACCACCTCATGTGATGGATCAAATCTCCAAACTCCTGGTGGCAAGCATCTCAACCACCCCACAGAACCAGGAAAACTAGGATGTCACAGTGCCGATGGGCCAGTGCACTGTGACACCCCAAATACAAACAATCAATCAGGATTAACAAAGATCCAACCAGAGACAATTGCTAGTGCAAATCTACCATCTAACAGACAGAGACGTCCATCAGTGATACACATCACCCCACCAGATTCATCATCAAAGGATACAGGTGAGAGTACCAAGCTTTCTATTGTACTTCTTCAAAATGGCTGTATCAATGCAAATCTATATGATGTTTCAGATGTACAATGTTTGGTTGATACAGGTGCTACTATCACCTGTGTCAGACAATCATTCCTCATGGATCTCCAAAAGAGATTCCATATCCAACTGAGGAAATCTAAAATCAACATCCACTTGGCAGATGGATCGGTGTGTCATGTTAGACATTCAGCTATGCTGAACTTTAGAATCCAAGGTGTCAGATTCCAATACCAATTCGCTGTAATACCCAACCTCACACAGCCCGTTGTACTCGGCACAGATTTCTTAAGCACTACAAAATCTCAAATTGAATTTAATGTTGATCCTGAACAAATTCTCAAACCCATTAGGGCAGTGAGGGATTTTACCATCCCTCCATTCTCTGAACTTGCAGTATTGGGTAAGGTCACATCTACTCAATCACTGCAAGGGAAAACTGGAGTAGTAGATAACCTCCAAAGAAACAACAATGCCCCATATCTAGTTCAAAGGGCAGCAGTAACCCCCAGGGAAAATAACAAACATCCCCTAGTGTTACTCAACACCAGCAGGCGCCCACATAAAATCAAAAAGGGTGCCATCATAGCTCTATTTCAGGAGGTCAAGGAATCTGATTTAGAAAAACCCCAACAGGTGTCAGACACTACCCCACACACTGATCAATCCATCTCAGCCATACGGCCTGAGGATGTAACTCAATTCAGTGACACAGACTCAGACTGTGAGTCCACATATGCTGACCCTGAACCCAACTCAATCAGACTCTCTGAAATAGCTGCTATATGTATAGTGAGGCACATGACCTCGAGCCAGAATTGGAAGAGAATGTTCCACCAAAATCTGTGCTCACATCCAAAGATCAGCATGATAGATTAAAATCACTGCTGACCAAGTATGATGATGTATTTGTAGGAAAAGATGGAGACATTGGTGCCACACACCTGTATACACACTCAATACATGAAAAACCTGAGGCAGTACCATGTCATTTCCTACCATATAGACAAACACCAGAAAAACAGGCCGCAATAGGGGAAGAGTGTGAAAGGCTAGTACAACAGGGCATTCTGAGAGAATGTGCCGAGGGCCCCTGGGCCTCCAGATCCTTTTTAGTACAAAAATCATCCGGAGGCCATCGGCTCGTCACAGATTTTCGTTATTTGAACCAGAACACGATAAATCAAGCCTTATCTACACCCCGGGCCGATGACACTCTAGACATGATAGGGTCACTCAGACCAAGAGTATTCAGTAAGCTAGATGCCCAACAGGGATTTTTTCAAATTCCTATAAGACAGGAGGATCAGCATAAAACCGCATTCATAGCAAATGACAAAAAATATGTCTATGAAAGGATGCCGATGGGTTTAGCGACGGCACCGGCGGGATTCTGCCATCTAGTCACATTAATTCTGAACAAACTCAAGTACAAATGTGCCCTACCATACCTAGATGACATATTGGTATTATCACCATCAATCGAACAACACTTCCATGACCTGGAAGATGTGTTCAACAGCCTAAGAGTTGGTAAACTCAAACTGAAGAAATCAAAATGTGAATACTTCATAGACAGAATAGACTTCTTGGGAATGAGAGTGACACCCATGGGACTGCAACCATCTCCCACAAAGATGGAATCAATCAAAACCTTCCCAACACCAAAATCAGTCAAAAATGTCCGATCCTTCACAGGCCTATGCCAATACTTCAAAAAGTTTATCAAAGGTTATGCCCAAATTGCTAGACCATTATATGATCTACAGACACATCTCAAAGCATTTGTCTGGACAGAAGAGGCAGATAATGCTTTCAAAACATTAAAGCATGCCCTCTGTACCAATGCTCTTCTCAGATATCCAAACTATGAGAAAGAGTTCAGTTTGGCAACTGATGCTTCCAATGTGAGTTTAGGAGCTGTACTCTCACAGAGAGATAATGAAGGAGTGCTCAGACCAGTAGCCTTTGCAGGTAGAACCCTCTCCAAACATGAGAGAAATTACAATACCACAGAGAGAGAACTACTGGGAGTAGTGTATGGAGTATTACACTTCAGACACTATCTAGAGACCAGACACTTCCAACTATACACAGACCATGCAGCCCTAATCCCACTATTAACCAATACAGGACTCACACATAGATGGGCCAGATGGGCTCTAGACATACAACAATTTTCATTCACCATCCAACACGTGAAAGGTGATGATAACACACCACCAGATGCTATGTCTAGAAGAGAATACCCAGACTCTGGACCCATGACTAACCCTCCACCCCCACCAAGGAGAGTTAGAGCAGCCAGTAGAACCAAGTTTGCAAAAGTAACAAAGAAAGTACCATTCAAAAGGGATGATCCACCCAACACCATTGAAAGGCCAGAGACACCCATTAGGGGTATCTTGAAGCAATCTACACACTATGTGTTTTGCCACTGTGAGAGAGAATACTCACAACTCTTTCCAGATAATGACTTCGAGCCTATTGAATTCTCATCACTCAATCAGATAGTGAAGGCAACTCCTAAGGAGCCACCCTTCACCCCACCTGACTCAGATGATGAAGATCCAGAAGACACAATATATGCTATTACTCAAGCAACTTCTAAATCAGTCAGATTCTTTGAACCAATGCAGGGAGAGGAAACATCAAACCATTTGTGTCCTATGACCACACGCTCAAAGACTAGAGAAATGATTCAGGAGGGCACACCAAAACCCCCCACACAATCACAAACTATTCTAAATGAGAAAAAGGTCACAGGAAACAAACCTACCAAAACCCCACCTGCCAGGAAAAATGTCACAAAAGACACTGCATCTACTAAGTCAAAGAACTCTGAGACAAAGAAGATTGACAAAAAGCAAATTGTGCCTTTAAAGAAAAAGGTTGCCACTCCCATCAAGGCGAGAATAGGCCCTCCAAAGGAGCCTACACACCAAAACAAGAGTGACACACCCCAACAAAAGGCACAAGATAGGCCAATAGTCGATGAAAAAGAAAAAGAAAGAGACAGAATAAAACAACATGTGCTAGATATAAATCAACTACTGGATCAGATTCCCGACACATCCATCTCAGGTACAAACCTTGGCTTGGAACAAAGGAAAGACAAGGACCTATTGCCCCTCATACAGTATCTTGAGGATGGAACCTTGCCTGCACCAAAAGCACAAGGAAATAGAATCATCAACCAAGGCCAGACATACACCTTGGTAAATGGTACATTAGTCCATATATGCCCCATAAATTGGAGAAAAACCAATACTGTACCACTTCAAATTGTTATACCACAGCAATGGGTAACAAGTACACTACAGTATTTCCATGACTCACCTACTGGCGGCCATCTTGGTTCAAGTAGGATGCTGTCAGCACTCCGACCTAGGGTATATTGGAAGTCTATGCTAGCAGACACAACAAAATATGTTTCCACCTGCCACACATGCCTCACAGCAAAAAGGCAAGTACACTCACACAAAACACCAATGACAGTGAGAGAGTACATGACTTCACCAATGAAGTTCCTAAACCTAGACGCGGTGGGACCACTTCCCACAACTGCCAGGGGAAACAAACATATACAAGTCTGCATAGATTATGCTACCAGATATGCAACAGCTTGGGCTACTACTGACTTAAAAGCTGAGACAACAGCAGCAGAGTTCTACAAGAATATAATTTGTCATCATGGAACACTAGCCACTCTTCAAACAGACAATGGAACATGTTATACAGGTGCAAAGTTCACAAAGTTAACTAAACACCTCAAGATCAAACATAAATTCTCCTCACCATACAGGCCACAATCAAATGGGCTTGTAGAGAGATTCAATGCTAGCATAGGCACAGCACTCAGAGCATTCTGCTCAAAGCACCAAAACAATTGGGATTCATTTATTGAACCCATAACCTTTGCATTAAACAACACTGAATCCCAAACCACAGGATTCACCCCTTTCTTCCTACTCCATGGGAGAAACCCAGCCACCCCAATGGACTTAGGGCTGGGAATACAGGAAGACATATCCACAGTAGCAGACCATGTAGCTAACATGATAACAAATCAAGATACCTCTAGGAGGAAAGCTATAGAAAGGGTCGCCAAGCTACAAAAGGAAAGAAAGGATAGATATGTTAAGAAACTTACACCACAGGAAATCAAGGTCACCGACATGGTGTACCTAAACATACCAAGAATCCTGACCAATACAGAGTGTAAGAAACTTCAACCCCTTTTTATGGGACCATATGTTGTAGTAGATAGACCTAGTTTGACAAGTGCCAAACTCAAAAACTTGGACACCAATCTATTGGTGGCCAGACCAGTGCACATAGACAGACTGAAAAAGGTTGTGGCTGTCAGAAATAATGAATTTGCACACAGGCTTATTCCACATGAGGCCAAATACTACAGCAAAATTGTAAGGAACAAAAATGATATCACCCTTACAAGAGAAACCACAGGCATAGGCCCTATCAAGCCTAGGCCTGCACACCACATACTAAGGAAGACATCTAGGTGTGGTGCAGTTTCAAGAAATTAGAAACAAGATTGAGATACCAAAAGACATAAGATTTTCAAAATGTATTACAAATTCTCTTCATCCACACATAAGACATGTGTGACTGATAATGAATTACTATGTATACGAAGCCAATCAAATTTGTAAATATATCAGTAGGTTATTGCCTCTGAAAGGGTCAAAGACTGGGACCCCCCAAGTAAAGCAGACATGAAGTCTAAGAAGAGTAAGGGTAACACAATGGAGTGTCTAAAGCCTAATCCCCACATGAAAGAGCGCGCTATGCCAACACAGCAGTCTATAGAGATCAATTGACCTTATAAGCTACACTCAGACAACTGTCTAGACGGTCATAAATGGCTGTCCTGGATGACAGGAGGAGCTAATTACCAGTACACAGACTACACAATAGACCCCCACAGTTGCAGACACTGGAGATCAAGGCCTTGACTCCAGAGAAACAATACCAGGCCCACAATGGATGTGGGTAGGGTAGGCTACATAAGAAGCACTGTGGACCATAGCCCACCATCAGTCTTCATCCAGCTGCAGTCTGGAACACAAGTCTACAGGACCCCACTTGGGAATTAGCCAGCCCACTTCTCCATTAGGAGAGACTGCACTAGGATAAAGAACACACCTACTTCACCTTCAACCTGACCTTACCATTTACTGGTCAATCTCTATAGACTCACCGGACATATTGCCAAGACAGCTCAATCTTGCAAAGGTACAGTTTGAACCACTTCATTTAAAGTGTTACACCATACACTTAGACTTTACCAGCACCAAATCACTACAAATTTGACAAGACTTTAAACAGCAAACTTGCTTTACACAAGCACCATGGGGACACTGAGAGTTTCACCCATACTGCTAACTATGCTGTTATTATATACTATTGAACCACTTACTGCAGGTTATACACCTGTGGTGAGACAAAACATAGGAGTAGTATTCAAACCTAGCCCTCAACCATTGGTCAATGGACATACAACCACAACACTATTGTTAGCTATCCCCTACAAGATACCTCGGGCACCCATTACCCAAGGATCCATAAGGGATAGAATACTCCAGTTGACCACTCCTACTCTACAAGATCATACCTCTGGCCAAATTATCCAACAAGCTAAGGAGCTAGACACCTTGCTGGAAATTGCAGACAAGGAGATAAATGAAACACTAGCCTCCATCAAATTGTTCTTATCCAACCCCATAAACACATTGGACAAGGCCAAAAGAGAGGCCATACTGGGTTTTCTAGCACCCCTGTTTCGCGGTGTGCTAGGTCTAGCCACAGTAGAAGATGTAAACCAAGTAATGGGACAGCTTAAGAACATAGATGAAATACTAAGAAAATTTGCTAAACAGGATCAGGAAGCAGCTAATCTCATTGAAAAGATCACAGACAGACAAGATAAGTTTGTCAAAGCATACATCCAAGATAAGAAGGTACTGGACAGCACAATCAACACCATAGGTGACACCGTCAACCTGTGGGCCTCTAACATGTCCAGGTCACTTGACTCATATTCAAGGCACGAGAAAACTCAAAGGGAGAAAATGCAAGTATTAAATGATGCATTAATTATCATAGCAGCAAGAATGAATACAGTTCAATCACTGCAAAGGACAAATGCAGCCCTGAGAATGCTATCATCAGGGATCCTAACCCCTGATATAGTGCCACCCTCAGACCTTGCTAGATACCTAATTGACATTAATAACAAACTTAGGATTACACACCCTGGAGCACAAGTCGCAATTAATGACTTAGATTTCTATTATTCACAGAAGCTGACCTCTTACACTTACTCAGCTCACCATATATATATTCATCTGGACATTATAATTCAATCTACCACCTCAACCTTCAAACTGTACCAAATGATTACATCACCCATGCCTATAGACACACAGGAGACCCCCACCAAAGGAGTCACCAAATTACAAACCACAACTGAGTTTCTAGCAGTATCTTACGATGAATCATTATTTATCGAATTGGACTCAGCAGATATGCAGGCATGTGAAGGTACTACAGTAAAGGTATGCAGAGATGTAAATGGTAGAATCTATAAACACAGGCCTACATGCCCTGTAGCCATTTTTACTAACCAGGCTCAACAGATTAAGGAACATTGCAAGTTTACAGTTTCACCACTGCAAGCACCTACCACCCATGCTATTTCCATTTCTGAAGATGAGTATCTGGTCACTACTAATGAACCCCATTACTTTATCAACTGCCATGGTAAAACGTCTGAAACTCGGAAGGCCCAGTCCTACTCAATCATAGGTGTACCCTGTGGGTGCACGATCAGTGTAGGAGAATTTTCTCTTCCAAACACAAGGTTGCCCTGTAACTCAACCTTATCATTTCATTACATTCTCAAGACAATTAATTTACCATTCATGACAGCACTTAACAAAATTTCTGAAACCAAACCAGATGAAAGAGAGAATCTTCCAAATTTCCCAGTAGTAAACCTTTCTAGAACCTTAGAAAAACTACAGGAAAATCCAATCATGGATGATATTACTCAACTAAATTTGGAGCCCTTTGCTAAAACAGTATTAAAAGATGCCTCCAACCTTGATAAAGCAATGGAAACACGCTACTAGACTGCCCCCAGTCCACCACCAGGAGATACTGAGATGACACATCTCACACATGACACACACCTCCACTGTCAATGAAATTATCAAAGTATTGAAAAATTGATTTAGAAAAAAAAATATACACAGCCACTTGTTGATGTATAATATGAAAATCTATGGTATTCTCACAAAATCAATGATTAATGCGCGCATATACGCGCAAAATTGCGAAATTGCAAATTACAAATTGTAAAATTGTACAAATCTAACATTAATATACATGAATGCAGGTAGATAACTAAGACAGTTTTTGTACCCACTAGCACTTGTATACTATGCCAAGGTTTACTTAAAGTAACACACTTTAGGTATCCAAGAAAATTGTTGGAAAAATGAATGAAAAAAAAAAAAAAAAAATTGTTGAGAAAATTGTTGACATAAAACATGTTTACTTAAGATACTCACCAAATAAATCTCTTTCAGGGACATACTCATAAGGCTAGGGGAAAAGTCAATTAAGCAGCGGCCCACTGCCGAAATTGCCAATTAATACACCCATATAGCAAAATCAATGAGTAACTCAGAGACAAACAAGCCTATTGTACATGAAGTACTTTGTTTTTCCGGCCCTCGGAAAAATTTGTCTCAAATCCCATAAATTGAATAGTGTAATCCAGATTGTACGCTTGTACCCAATTTGCACACTAAAATTGTATATTTGCACACCAGATTGTACGCTCGTACCCAATTTGCACACTAAAATTGTATGTTTGCACACTAGATTGTAAGTTGTATCCAATTTACATTTGAATTATATGTTGCACATTACACTGTATGTCTGTACCCAATTCATACACTGAAGTCAGATTTTTAGAAAATCAACATTTCTATGTGTATCCAAGCTGTACGCAAAATTATATATGTACATACAGAAACTATCAATTGAACGCAAAATTATATATTTGCACACTAAAATTGCCAAATGTACGCGAAATTATATATTTGCACACTAAAATTGTCAAATGTACGCGAAACTATATATTTGCACACTAAAATTGTCAAATGTACGCGAGAATTATATATTTGCACACTTAAATTGCCAAATGTACGCAAAAATTATATATTTGCATACTGAAATTGTCAATTGAACGCAATTACACGCGAAATTGTAAATTTGCACACTGAAATTGTCATTTATGTTCAATTTGCACGCTAAATTGAATATTGAATGCCAAAATTGCACACTATTTGCCAAATTGTATGTTGTACATAAAAATGGGAAATTGTACCCAAAATTGATGTCACATAAGAAAATAAGCTCAGGTATGGTAAGATATAGAAACTCGGAAATGTACTTATACCCAGGAGAAAATTGTTTATACTGACAAAGCTCTACCACAAAAATTGCATTTGAAGCACTCCCCATTACTTCAAATCCTCTTACAAAACAGTATATAACTCCAAAATAAGGTAAAAATTGTATAAATTGTACATTCCCTCGGCGAAATGACGGAGTTTCGCATTCTTTCGGGGGAGAGGGAGTATTCTATGATATACCATTTTATTATTCCATAAATTCTAACATATTTTGTATTAATCAAAGAAATATCTATGAAATTAATACATAGGTTGGTTCTAAGAGCTATAAGAGCGCTCAAACTTTGTATAAGAGCGTTCATGCCCCACTGCACACCAGCCACAGTCAGTTAGACAGAGTTTATGACATCAAAGGCTCCGACCTAATGGTTCACTGCACTATAAATAATAATAAAAAATGTAATAAAAATGAGGGTCTCAGTGTGCGACCTCATGGTTCAATGCACAAATTAATAACTTGTAAGTGAATGCAACCGGCCGTCACGGGTGCCTGAGCACCGCTGACGCCGTCATGAGTGTCTGAGCACTCTAAGGACTGAACAATGGGTTACATAAGCACGACGCCATAACCTTCCGGTCGCTCTAGCGTCGCTCCTGAGCGACCTAGGTCAAATATCAAAAATTCTATGGAAAGCCCATAATTAGACGGTCAGAATGAGCCCAAGATCAAGGCGGAACTCCCAGTATTAAGGAAGTTATGCCATAGAGACTGAAAGGAGCTCCGAGTGCACCACAGACAAACCGGCGCGAATTACGCGCCTATCCAGCAGGCATTATAAACTTGGCATATTCAACTCCGCGCATGCCCAAAATGGCGGTTATAAACGCATAAACGGCCGAGATATGAGGGTCTAAAGATGCAGAACCGACCAAGACAATGGGGGCCATAGCGGCGTCCATGGGGGTCCTTTGTCCCCCTGTGACACTTGAAAGGGTCCCCTCAAACAATTGTAGAGTTAGGCAGATGCTGCTGGCTCCAGTCAGTCTGGAGGTGCTTTTCCAAGATTTGCTACAAATAGCCTGTCTGCACCTCCAGGAAGACACATCACCAAGAACCGCTCTAGAGGTAACATCTCCAGTCATCTCCTGCTACCTGCTATACCACTGCACTATGGTGAAACTATGCTAGACAGGCATTGGTTTCCTACCATTAGTGGCCAGAGGCTATCTTCTTCAAGACTTCCACCAGAGGGTAAAGTTATCCATTATTACATTATTCCTCTAAGCAGCAGGTCAGGAGCTAGGTGTGGGAACCCACCTAGAAGTATGCTGGACACTGTATTATTAATACCTCACAGGTGGAGTGGAACTGAACATTATACTTTATAAATTACTGTATGTTTACTGTATGTGCAAACTACCTACATACTAACTACTGTATGATTGATATTTCTTACATGTTGCCTAAAGCTGAATAAACCAGTGACAACTGGAAATAACACTATTTTATTAAGAGCCTTGAGATAATTACACTATATACCACTAGTCTTATGATATTTCTCATATGACAACTTGATCATGCCAATCATTAGTATGACAATATATCTCATACTTTTGATTTTATTCGCAGATAAGACATTTCATCATTTGGAGCCCTATGGCAGATTAGCATTTTAAGATTCAGAAATGCATCCCTGTAGCCTTTGTTTTAGAATTGTTCATTTTGAAGCCACTATATATATGTAGTACAGGTTTTATCTCAGTGGGTTATGGTACAATTGGATCATATTTTCTGTATTTGAACAAAGTATTCACTGTCAAAGATCTCTATGGAGAAATCAGTGCTAAAGTGTGTGTTGCCATATGTGCATTTTTGTAAATCAGAGGAGGCTGAAGTGTAAGGCCACCTTGTGGAACTGCTACATTCTTTTCTGTGTAAAATTTTTAGTTTACATTGAAATAATGCTATCTCAGAATATGTATCTACTATTGGTGATGAAAGATTAATTTGATTACTCCTTTCATTGTATAAACGATTTTTTGGAACACTGAAAACATGTGTAGGGGCCGGCATCGTTGTATATATATATTAGTGCCGTTCATCCGAGAGACGTGTTCGTGTGGTGCTCGTTCTTTCTATGCCAGCTAGGTGTCGCTTTGCGATACCCCGTTGGTACAAGAGGGGGCAGCACCATGCCTCGCGTCCAGCTTCTACTAAGAAGCCAGACGAGCGGCAGAAGGGGACTGGACATGGTCCAGTCAAGACGCTTAGTTGTTACCTGCTGAATATTAAATAAAGTCCTACCCGAGAGGTAGGGGTATCCGGGGCTTTGCCCAACCCGAACTACTCATGTTGTGTTGGTATCTCTATTGATAAGCGAGCCAACGAGCCACCCAACGCATAAGTCGATACGAACCATTACACATGTATGTACACCGGGGTACTTACACTGTGCTCCCCCTCTACAGAGAGGTGGAGTTATCTCGCCGGTTTGCTGACCACTGGCCCATGACGAGGTACAGACTATTACAAGTGATTGGCAGTTGTGTGTGTGTGGGGGGGGGGGGCGGGGGGCAGAGCAAGCTCCTGGCGATCTGAGACAGTGTACACTCATAATGACACATCTGTTAACTATGGCATTGAACATTGAATAAGACAGGTCCCTGTGGCAGCTGAGTGAGGTGCATGCAGAATGTACAGTCTACAGACTATTAGTACTTAGCTGCAGTGGGTAGTTCAGGTTGAATTTGTGCTATATACTACCAAAAGCCCAGATGATAGTATGCCCTATCAGTCTCACCAACTGAAACTAGACACAAGATTACAAGTCGCTGCGCCATGTCTCACAAGACTATTCTCATCTATTGTATTAAAATCTACAATACTATGGTTTTATTAACTGATCTTGATAATCATAATTGGGCCCTGTTTAATCAATGTCAAGACCCAACAGAAGGTTGGGACATCTATGAAAATTTATTGAAACTTTTGCTAGATGTTCAATGCCCAGTAAGGTCTTTTAAAATTAGAGATAAGCTCAGCCCTGGATGACAAATGAGTTATTAGAGTGTGTAAATGACAAAAATCAATTATTATAACAAGCACGACAGTCTATAGATATTCTTTCTTGGCATAGAGCGCATATTGAGAAATATTGTAAACTCTGAAATAGATAGAGCGAAAGAAGTTTATTATTCTGAGTTAACTGAATCCTGTAAAGGGGACTCAGGTATGGTTTGGTCCACAATCAAAGAAGTTCTCCTATCCTCAAAAAATGGTTTAAAAGCTCAATCAATCTTGTAGATGACCATGGTACTTCTGTTGAATTACAGAATACTTCTCACTTTATTATTGAACTTTTTTTCTGAGATTGGGCTGCGACTAGCCAAGATTTATGGAAAGTTGCCAAATTGCCATTGTTACTTGCCCAAAAGAGGTGACTCATCTAATATCAGTAACAACAGACCTATTAGTGTATTGCATCTACCAGGTAAAATTTTAGAAAGACTTATTCACACAAAAATCTCATAGCACTTGACTGAAAAAAATATTTTGGCACCTCAGCAAGGCAGTTATCAAAAAGAAAGAAATCTACACTTGACACCAGAGCTGCCTTAGTAGATGATATATAATATAACAGGAATAGAGGTATCGCACATTAGCAGCATTTATTGATATAAAAATATGGTATAAGTAACTGAAATCTAACTTTGATTGAAAAGTATCTGTCGCGCAGACAACAGTGTTCAATAGCTAATCATGTTAAATCCACCAATGCATTTTTACGCTGTGGGGTTCCCCAGGGCTCAATTTTAAGTCCTCTGTTTTTTCTCCTTATATAAATGATTGTATCTCATTTAATGATACCCACAAAACTCTTTTATTTGAGGATGATTCGGTGTTATATGTATCAGGAAAAAAACTGGACTGATTATCAACGCAACTTACTACAGCATTGAATAAATTTTCAAATTGGGCATCCTGAAATAAGCTTACTATGAATGAAACCAAAACAGAACTTATGACCTTTGCATCTGCTAAAAAATTAAAAACTCTCCAGAAACCCAAAATTGTATTAGATAACGAAACTCTCATGAATGTTATCTTGTACAAATACCTAGGTGTGATATTAAATCAGGAATTAAATTTTAATATGTATGTATGTAGTATTATAAAGAGTGTCAGGTACAAACCTCTTGTACTTTATAAAGTTAGAAAATACATGTCCTAGGATGTAAGGCTCTGTATGTATAAGTTGCATGTGTTACCAGTGATAGATTACTGTGATGTACTGTATAATGGTGCCAGGGAAGCTGAATTATTAGAACTCCAGCATATGTAAAATAAGTGCTTAAAAAACAGTTTAGATCTACATATCTTAACTCCAACTGAAATTCTTCACAACACTGCCAAAGTACCATGCTTGTTGATAGGAGAAACTGTCATATAAAGGTTTTTGCCCATAAAAATAGGCCTCAAGTGGTAAGTAGTCAAGTCTGGAATTCTTTAAGTCCAGAACTAAGGAATGTAAGAGACCATGATCTCTTCAAGGAGAAAGCCAAGAGTATAATCTATGAAAAGTTTGCTTAAACCTAAGTAATATATACGTAGGGCGGTAGGCTGCGACACATTGTATTTCTTATGACTTTGATGTACCTTTTTTAATAATTATTTCTTTAAATTGGGGTGGGGCATATAAAGCATATTACTTTGTTCATATTGATTAATGACTGTAGCTGCTATTTCTCTCTGGTGTATAAGTTATGTGGCTAACATCTGATGGAAAATTTCATATTTTCTGAGGTGACACCAAACAACAGTCTGACTGACGGTGTTCATCTTTAACTTTTTGCCATGAAAAGTATTTTCACTCTACTTACATAATGTTTATGTTATATCACTTTAATAGAGAAGTATTACCTTGTAGGGTAATGTGTGACAATTTGTTTCTTTTGTCTGATTTCATCTGATGAGAATTTATTTGGAACTGTCCAATGCGCACCTGAGCATATGAATGTTGTATATTGGTATCTTTACCTCATGAATGGATGAGTGAAACCATAAGATTTGAGGATTATATACATCCTTTATAGTCAACGACATAGCGTAATGTAAGCAGATATGTACAAATTGTTACCTAATTATGGCTATAAACAGTTTTGAAACTTAAAGAAAAGAAAGATGCAAAGATGACGGGCGTGAAAAAAGAGGGCCTCCTATCCTGGGGGCTCCCAGTCACAGGGGCCATTTGTTCATTTGTCAGCAGGCTAGAAATCCTAGTGGCTTTTTGTCCTAGGGCCCCTGGTCTAAATGGCCGTTTGTCCTAGAACCGTTCCATTGGTAATGTTTATTAACACGTGAGAGGATTTTGGAACCTTGCATGACCTGTACTTAGGGATAAAGGCCTAATGGAGACTTTGCAATGAGAAATATAGACTGCTTGAGTAGACTGTATCATGAAAGGTCAGTTTAAAGCTGGGGTTTGAGCAAAACTTTGTGATTTTCTGTTGTCATGATGTGTGTATTTATAAAGCCATTGAATACCTATATTGTACATTTAAAGCAATCTCATACCTCTAAATCAGTGAAAACAGAGTCATATCTCTCAGATAGTGTCCCCCGGACACTAACTCACCTGTCCAAGTTACACACCATTTAGACAGGGCACCAGTCTACAGCTACTTATACTAAGGATTGCCACTTATAGGATTGCATTTTTTCACAGAAAATTGACCCCAACCCCCCCATGTTGCATCACATCATGTATATATGTATGCATGGAGGAGACCCAGACCACCTTAGTACATACTCAATTGCCAAACTGACCCCCCTCGCCTACCCTCATCCCCCCATTTTGATGCACATACTCATACATTAAATGATCACAAGAACCATTTTTAAGTAGAATCCATTATTTCGAAATAAATCAATTCAATGGGGGGGCTTGGTGGATTTTTTTACTTCCCAGACACTTCTTTTCTGAATACCCTCCCTCCTGTCCTAACTATAAGGTAGGCCATAATTATGAATCCCCACTAATGACTGATTGAGTTTATTTTGCGGTATCCTTGTAAGGGGAAGCTTCACTTTGGGACTAGCTCTAGTAACCTCAGTAATGGTTGAAAATCTATATCAGTATTTGTTGGGGAAATGGGGGATAACACTCCCCCCCTCCTTTTTTAGGTTGATATATGATCGATGCATGACTGATACCCCTATCTCTGCTCCAACTGTTTTAGCAATGGTTTCCCATTTGTACAGCCCTATTTGCCTCAGGAAGAATTCATCAATGCATACAGAAAGATTATGCCAAAATGCCTGTAGACTGCCCCCCCTAGATTTCCTGTACACCTTTGTCTGCATTTGCAAGACCCCCCTACCCCCTGGGTGTGTACATACTTTATGGAAGCCCCCTTACACTTAGGCTGCTGCTACATAACAGGGTGGTCAGCCGTCAACGAACATTGCCTAAAGTCAATGGTCATTCTTAAACACTGTGCCCCGGTTGACCTAAACAAGAGCCACCCTACCAGCTCACATAATAGGCACACAATCTGAAAGGTGCCCTTCCTTTCTGTCACATTATGAGGAAATCTGGTCATGTGGCTGCCATTCCAAGACCCCTGTTCAATTCACACCGGAAGCAGTTGACAACCCCACCACTTGGAGGCACCACCATTGACCAGTATCACATGTCACCAGACACGTTCTGAATGTAGAATGATGTTCTGTGAGTACATGCAAGGACCAAGGCTGCCATGACAAGCGTATCCATCATAGGGGCTTCTATCTTACCTTAGACCGGAAGCTGAATGAAAGCATTGTGTTGCACAATGGTGATGATCCTATGGGTGTATTTGTCCACAAACAGGTGTAATCAAAGCATAAGGGGGTAACAAGGAGAGCACATTTCTTAATGACACCAATTTAAATGTTCATCGAAAAAGTAGAGATTTTCAATCTTTTCTCCTTACTTAAAAGATGTCTCTGAATTTTTTTTTCAAGACTTTGCTTTGACTAGACATGGATGTCTTTTGGACACAGTGTCAACGTACTGATATTCCCATATCTAAATGTACTCACATTCACAAATTTCTAAAGCAATGGGCACATTGCAAAGTACGGTCATAAGTAGTTAAACATCATTCATATCACAAATCTAATATGGTAAGACTAGACCATTAGTATTTGCTAAAATGTCTAGTTCTAGTGCTATTATAGACTGTCTGTCACATCCTTTCTATGGTAATTGCTGCAAAATTGTCAATCATTTCCACTTTCTAGACTTGTCTTGCTCAATGTCAACCAAGTGAGTAAGCAGCAAATAGATTCAGATAGCTATTCCCAGCATGTGCAGAGTCACAGTAACCTTATTGTCTCTTGTATTTCTGATACACCCCAGGGAAACTTTTCATACAGTTGATTAGGTTTCTCATGTGGCCAGGCTTAATGGCTCTCCCAAAGTCTGATCAGCTGAGACAAGCTGATTTATAGTTAATATCACTTACCTCAATTAACGCAACATTCAAACATTGTTCATTGAATCATAGCATGTGATACTATGGTATAAATTGTATGAATTATCACTTAAACATGGATATATCGGGTTTACGCATCAGTTTTCCCATTTATGCATATCTGGTCAGTAAAGAGGACACCAAGCTCTTTCATTGGATTTGTTACACCCCCATTTACCCACTGTAACTGTTCTGCTTTGAATTTCAACAAAAAGCCTGAACTTGGCTTTCGAACGAATGCTGTATAGAGAGCATTTTTTCCTGATACACAGAGTGACTTCTCTGATAACCTTTTACCAGCATGCCTTGGGTTTTCTAGTACAGTGGTTCCCTGACAGTAGGGTGTATAGAACTCACATTAGCAGACCTGCCATGCCCTAGAAGACCTGAGTATAGCAGCCACAGAGTGCCATTATGGCCACACTGCTGTGACACCCGTGGCACTAGTTTCCTGTTAAGATGGTTGCCCGGGGAGAGTGAATAGACCCCTCAGGGAAGCAGGGTAGTGAGTGTCAGATCCTAGAAGGCCTGTCCTTGGTAGTCACAGCAGGCCATCATGGCCACTCTGCTGGGACCTTTATGCATCTGTAAGCTAATAGTAGAGTAGTCCCCTCTTGGCTTCTCTCTCAATTTACTCAGACCTGTCTAGTTTGTTGCAACTTTGCTAAGGGAGTGTTCATTATTTATGGCAGGGGGGGACGACAATCTGTCAGAATGAATACGTCAGAAAAAAACTGATCCCCCCCCTTGGAATGGGTTGAAAAAAAAGTACCCCCCTTTCGCAGTGGGTTGAAAAAAATCCCCCCCCCCTTAGAAATGGGTTGAAAGAAAAATTACCCCCCCTCAGAATAGATTGAAAGAAAATGACTCCCACCACATTTAACTACGTTCAACAGAGGCTACATCAGGCCCATTCATTATACAAGGTAACATTAGCAGCTTTTGAATCATTTTAGTTATGTGTCATTTTTTGAGCAGTCAAATTGTGAATATACTGCTGTTGATTGATTTACCTCTAGGTAAAATATCAATTTGGAGGCTCCTCCCTTAAGGGGTGGCTAGCATGGGCTACTACTGATGCAGCTAAAAAGGTATATCTTAACAAAATATTCCATGTGACCTACTCCTGACCAAGGGAGGAATTGTCCGGATTGAGGCACTTGGTTCTGGTTTCTTTTTCAAAATGTGTGTATACTGTACAAAAAACTTTTGTAGCTTGTCTTTCTCTTTAGATTTCATTGTAATCTCAGTTTTTATATTAATTTGAAGGGTGTTATAGACATAATTCTTGTCAGAGTTGATTTCATCAAGGGGTGAAAACAAGAGTTAAATCTAGAAATTCTGATCATGCGTTGAAGTGATTTTAGCGTGTAACATTTTTTACTACTGAAAACTTTGTTGGTGCCCTGTTCACTCTCATGATGTGCATGGTGTAGCACCACAAAGTGCTGTTTGTGGCGTACCATACCCTTCCTAGCACCCCTTTAAAGGAAAGTATTTATTTTCATGATGACATCTTTGGAAACTATCACAGGGCGAGCAAAAGAACAAGGAACATTGTGTCACAAATTGGGCCAAATACTTCAATCTCAAGAGCTGAACAGTGTTACACCCCAGGGAAAACTGTATACATATACCATAGTGGTAGTGACTGGCCTCATCCATGTTTTAAAGGGGGCTTATCATGTCAAATTTCAATATGGGTACGTGCCAAAAGATCTTTCACAAATCTGTGGGAACCAGTGGAAAAATTGTGATGCCCTGATTGGTCAAGGAGTGGTCATGTGAGTTGGTAACATATTTACCGGTACATCTTATCTGTGCTAACCACCCTTTGACACACAAAGGAGTAAGACTCCCATCATATAACATATTCAAATGGATATGAATTAGAGGTAGCTGGTAACAAAATGTTGGGCAGAATTATATCTAGAATTATTACTGAAAACCAAATAGTTAAAATTTGCGACGTGCCGCGAAAATTTTTGTTCCTTTGACATAATAATTGGCATCACATTGGTAAACACTCCCCAACAGAAAACTACCCGCCTCTTGGGAATGGTTTGAAAAAAAATGACCCCCCTCTCTCATAATAGGTTAAAAAAAATACCCCCCTCTAAGAATAGGTTGAAAAAAAATGACCCCTCCTCTCTGAATACCTCCAAAAAAAATGACCACCCCCTTCATTTGGTCATCACCCCACTGCCATAAATAATGAACGCTCCCTAAACTCCAAAACATTCTTAACTGGCTTGTACATGGATATGGTAATTGGCGTTATAGGGAAAAACTTTCTTTTGAGACTTTCTAATATTCCCATTAGAGTATACATTGCATTGAAAACGTGGAAGATCTGAATCTAGTCAGCGGTGACCACTTTAGGTCCTCAAGTTGAGGATACCTAAAACTACAACTTTAGGTAGTGAAAATGACGACTTGAGGTCATCATCCTGACGACCTGAGTCGTCAATATGACGACTCTGTAGTGTCAGTATTGTCATCCTGACGACTCAGGTCTTCAGGATGACGACCTAAAGTCATCATTTTGACTACCTAAAGTTGTAGTTTTAGGTATCTTCAACTTGAGTACCTAAAGTGGTCACCGCTGTCTAGTTTCGGATCTACCATGTTTTCAGTGTGAATAAAAAAAGGTTAAGGAATATGTTCAAATGTGATTGCCAGGAGTTATTGACTCAGTTCTATGTGTAACCAGAAAATTATTGCCACAATGAAACATCAAGAAATAAAGTCACAATGTAACATTGATACAATGGAGCCAATCCCATTGAGTCGGTTAGATTTGGCAGACAAACCCTGGTTTAGAGGCACCCTACTTTCCCTTTACACATGTATACCTTCAGGCATTGACATCATGAGTTCCCTTGTTCTTCTTTACAGACCATTAATGGTATCCATCAACAACAGTCACCAGAAATGAATTCTGCCTGTAGTTGGAGTAGCCAAGTGTTGAACTATAATCTGCATTTTTAATGTTTATGCACCTGTTATAATGGGCTTGGTGAATACTGTCCCAAGACTGACTGGTAAAAAAGCTGGCATCAGTCTCAAATTGTAATTCTAGATTTCAAGATAAACCTAATGCAGTGCGTCTAAATACAGCTCAAGTACTTACCAGAAGAGGTAAAGAATATTTTGTCTCTAAGTGTAAGAATAAATAAATGCGTAGAAATATGAGGACTGCCTTAATGGTTTAGGTTTCAGAACTGGGAGGCAGTCAGCGAAAGAAAGGTAGTGCTTATGGATAGCATTACGCCTCTGGTTGTTATGTCTTTCAACAGTGGTGAATTGTATTCCCCTCCACTGTGAAACATCAGGGATTGAAATTGTTGAAGGTAAAATACCTGCTTTGCCATGGGCATTTTCACATTCTACACTTATTGATTCTCATAGCCTAAGGATATTATTTTACAGAGCCTCAAGTTTTTTTTTTTCTTTTTGCTTCAATAACACTTGTCTTGAGTGCCACCAGAAATTTCAAATTGATAGGTACAGGCTATATTTACAGATGTTTTTGTTTGTTTGTAAATGTACAGTAACCTACCCGATTCGAGTATGAAACAAGTTTTTTGTGTTCCTATCCCTCCAAATAAGGGCATCCTCAAAAAAAGCTTGCTGCTCAAAAGTTCTTCATGTAGATGATCTACCAGATGTAAGAGAAAAGGTGCACATATTATAACCTGTCATGCCACAGACAATTGTCCCGTTCTTGGTAGCTCGAAGCTGGTTGGAGCTCATTGACCACCATAATCTATGCAGGAACTACTGGCATGCCCTGGTTTCCTGTTACATTGTTTCCCTAAGGGGAAGGTGTACAGAATCCTAGCAGGCCTAGTGAATGGGCTGATGTTATTCGCACGAGATCCTAATGTGATTAAGACCTGCTATTTGCATGAGATGTCATTATATACAGGACATGTAAAATGCAGGACTCTAGTATACCCTGCTTATTATCATTCCTTCTATGGTCCTGTATCTTACCAATCCCCAGGGTGGCCCTGTATCTAAGCATTCTATTTAGGGAATAAGTGCATTATTCCCGTAGCCACCTGACAACGCATGAAAAAATATGGTGAAGTCTAAAGGTGAGATGAAGTTAACCTACTTTTCCAGGAGTGCATTATCCATGTAGATAATGCATGGTCAATCAGCCAATCAGAATGCAGCATTCAGGATTCTGTATATGTAAGGTATGTGATGGTGTTGTTGTATCATATATATCCTATATCTTCCCATTTCTCCTGTGGTCCTGTGTCTTACCATTGCTCAATGTTTCTGCATCTTATGTCTTGTATCTTACCAATCCTGGTGTGGTCCTGTATCTGATTTGTCCTGTATCTTAGTGTTTCTAATAGGGTCCTGTATCTTACCCTACACAACATAAAAAAACCAGGGATTGAGAGGGGTTCGTACCTGACTCCTGTAGACAATGAGGCAGACTCCCTAACCATTAGGCCACAAGGCAGATGGAAAACTGATGTGAAGTAGGCCTATATACATTGCAATCTTATACTTAAGTGGTCCCATTTCTTACAAAAATAGTCCTGTGTCTTATGTATCCCGTATCTTACAAAGATAGGTCCCATATCTTACAGAATTATATCCCTTATCTAAGAGAATTATGTCCCTTATCTTACAGAATCATGTCCTATATCTATAGCGAATAGGGGGGCTTTTTAGCATGAGATCGCTTGCCTAGTGGATGCCATGCTGTAAAGCCTGTCCTTCCTTGGCAATCACAGCGGGTCATTTTGGCCACACTGCACTGACCTTTATGTTGTATCTGTCAGCTATAAACACAGAAGTAGACTTTTCGGCTTCTTTGTTAGTTTATTTATCCCTGTAAAGCTGGTCACTTATTTGCCAAATTCATTAGCGTTTAGGGAATCAAATATCCATTTCAAGACATGTATATGTATTCGAGACTCTCATATGAGTAACATAGTGTACAAACCTCTTTTGGGACCGTTTCTCACGCAAGTGTTTACTCTATGTAAATAAAAGCAATAAAGATATTACTCTAGAAACCTCACTTTAAATCCAATAGTTATTCTTCGATATAATCGCACGATACCTACATTAGTGCCAGACTAGATTCTGTGAGGTTTAGAAATCAGAGCTAGACCCAATCAGTCTTTTGATGCGAAATTAAATGAAAGCTTGTTTAATCCCGGTGGATCAGCTAGAATGTCTCCACTGTCTACAAAAAGATCTGTGGCATTCATTAATGAAGCTTTAGAGGAGGCAGAGGAGGCCTGAAAAGAAATAGAAACCCTTCAAGAGGAAGTCCAGAAATTGAATGAGTATCTAGAAGAGGCAGACAAGAAAGGCGAGGAAAAGTCTTGAGACTTTAACTTATTAATTTAACTTAAACTTTTCAATTAAACTCCATGAAAGCTCAAATTCAGGAGAATCAAAACAAACTAAACGAGACCTTTAGTCAGTTCCAAATGATTAATGATAATCAAGATGCATTGCTTAAAGCTCGAGATAAGCAAAATCGAAGAGAATGAATCTATTCTTAGAGACATTCTAAATGAAAATGAAGAATTAGAAGAACAGAAACGAGAGTCTATTCGATAAATCGCTGACTTGCAGAAACGGAAAGAGATATTAGAAAAATATCTGGATAGTAAAAAACAGGCACCACCGCCTTTTGATGCAAAGAATGTGAGTGCACTTCCTAAAGACGGTGGTATCCATCCAGTGGCGAGTGAATCATCAGACGGAGGAGTTAATGCACAGGCAAAACCTGCAGAAAGTAAAGTATATCCTTTCCGACACGAGCCATGTTTCCAGTGTTGATAAATTAAATTTAGCCTTTTATATACTTAACGTCTAATAGGCTGCAAGCCTACCCCTTCCACTTGTCTCCTGCTTATAGGGACACAGAGACACCCCATATAAGGGTCTGCATGGGCTGCAGTATAAGGTACTGATATTATTGGTACAGAAGCTGCCTGTATGCACCGTAACGGAAATGCTAACAAATGGCAGAAAATTGCATCTATGGGTACTTTTGTATAAAGCCATTGTGATTGAAGGGCATTTGTTGAGAGAGTCCTGAATCTTTCAATGAGGTATAACCTTACTAAAAGGATACTGACAGTATGTATTCTATTAGAACTGCCTTCTCAATCTCCTATAAATGCTTACAGTTTAATGCTAAGTAGTTTACTAATGCGTTAACATATCATGCCCATCAATTATTATGATCTATGGGTACTCTTCTATAATGCAACGCGTTGATTGAAGTGCATTTGTTGAGAGCGTAGGATGTGTCAATGAGACTCACTAAAAGAATAATGAGAACATTTTTTTACGATGACTGTTTGTGTCAATCTGATATTAATGGTTACATTTTTACACTGTAAAATACACTAAAGCGTTAACACATCATACCCATTAAATATGATCTCTGGCTACTTTCACATAAAGCACTGGTGATTGAAGGGCATTTTCCACGAGATATAGACTACCAACAAGGGTAAAGAGAGTATGTATTTTGCTATAATTGTGGTGTATCAGTCTGATGTGAATGTTTTCTCATCATTACTTCATTGGTGCATCATCTTGAACTCTAGGCTTGATGCAATCATGACCAAAAGCATTTTATCATACAAGACATTGAAATTTTTTTTTCCCTTTTTTTTTCTGGCGTGGGGGGGGGGTGCATTAACTGTCTATACAGTGTTAAAGCAGGTGACAGGAACTTCCAGCTAGGATATAAAGATATAACAAGCACCCATTAGGAACCACCTATAGAGACAGGTGGTCAATCATCGTCACATCCCCAGGGGCTTACCCCTTCATGGACTGCTACTCCATCAGTGCAACATGGTTACTGCTCGTTGTGGTTCAGAAACGGAGATCACCAGTGAATCGTGCCGATGGTAGTGAATTGTACGGGACACAGACATTTACTTGAAGGGTAGACACCTACGAAAAAAGTGGCTAGAGGACTGTTGTGATCCTCTCACTGAGGTAAAGTGCTGAGTGCCTCTTTTCGCTGACAAAGCAATATCATGCCTCTCTAGATAAATCCTCAAAACTGACAGCCAACTATCTAGCCACTTTGGTGTCCATGTCCATCTGAATATATATAGATCTAGAGGTATTCTGTAGAGCCCTCCCCATAGTTCAGTGACCTATACTATATGTAAACATAGTGTCTTGCAGAGTTTTGGAGGAGAGGCAAAAGATGTGTTCTATTTACTATGTCACCAAGTATATATAAAAATATTGCACTGGGGCCTTTAGGACCAAACATCATAGATAAAGCTTCAATACTTCCCCAGTAGCTAGATAAGGGTCAGTAGTTGTTAAAACAGAAAACTAATTTCCATCTAAATTTGAGTCACAACCTTAAGCTTCTTGCACTAGGGCGACAATAAGATGTTCTCAGCAGTGTTGGTCTGAAACCACACCCTGCACGCTCACCTGCTGATTCACTTCCCTAACATGCCATCGGGAAATTAATTCTATAGCTTATGTTCCATCGGTAAGGTTTATTCACATGTCACAGCATTTTTGAACCCTTCATGACCTATACCTTGGGATGAAAGCCCAATGGAGAATTTACAATGAAAAATATAGACTGCATGAGAAGACTGTTTCATGAAAGGCAGAGCTGTAGGAAGCAAATCCTGATTTGGGGGGCCTCGGGGGCCCCACCTTGACCACCTTAAATTGTTGCTCCAAGCGCAATAGCGCCTATACAATTTGTATAGAAAAGTAATATTTGATAAATTTTATATCCTGGCCCCCCTTTTAATATGCCCCTCAAAGGCCAGTTTAAATGCACAACACAACACTATTGCCTGATGAAGCTTTTATTCAAATAGTTTCTGACAAACACTTTGGAAAATGGATTCAATGTGCCTCTAGAGTATCTTTACTTCAGTCTAGCTCCATCCAATGTCTGCATATTGATTAAACAATCTGTCACAAACCTAATGAATAAACTATGCATGTCTCATATCAGGTGCCACAGCATTAAAATTCACATGAGGAGCTGCATCCTGAGCTCTTGCCACAAGATAAATTCTTAAATTGATGAACCATAGATATAACCCAAAATTATCTGCTCATTTAAAATGCATCAAATCTGTTACTCTTCTACTTTTCTCCGACTTCCAAAGGTTCATAAACCACAGACATATTCATTGTATCTTGTAAAGAGGAAATGAAGAAAGGCCTGAAAGAAAAGAACTGTTGATGGTGTAATCCACTCTCCTTTGGAAGATTTCTAAAAGGATAATCAGTAGTCATACTGTCATTGAAGGGAAATATTTACTTTTTCTTTTTGTTTTGTTATAATGTAACATCATTCTACATTAGTGCTAAGTCAAACCAGTTGTACAATTGGCATGAGTCAAGCACCTGCCAAGTGGGCACTAGGAAACAACAATGTCAAGAAGTCGAAAACCCATTTCTCAAAGGCCCCCTTATATACAATTGATTCCCCTGGTCACTAGATGCCAGCTATCTGTACCTCTTCACCAATCTTCCATGTAAGAGATAGTAGATGATTCACCTTGCATGATTGACTGGCCAACAAATTATGTCTGATGGATATTCAAGCCTCTTCTAAGATAAGCTAGTGGCCCTCTTTGCCATAATTGAACTGTTGTTAGATAATTGTAGACACATAATTCAGTCTACTCAGACACCCCAAACACTCACCCAGTCGTACTAATCCAATATTCCTATCACCATTAGCCATTTTAGGGTCACCTATGCATTAATACTTCATGCCCATCGGTCGCGATGATGCGCGGATGCAACTCAGGTGAGTAATTCTCCTGGTCCTCATTCAAGCATCATGGCAACCCTGTGAAGCTCTCCTGATTGGTCAACATGATGCACCAATGAGGTGCTGACAAGCAGCACTTTATTGGTGCATCATGACAATCAATGAACATGATGCACTCTAGCAAGGGGTTAGCATGCAGAGATTGTTAATGAATCAACTCAGTTAGGAGGAAAGCAGCCTCTAGGCTACAGGAGGATGGACACTTATACCCAGCACTAGAAAGGTGCCAGTAATAGTAGGGACAGCACTGAACTTAGCACTCCCCAAGCATCAAAATTAGATCCTTCCATTTCTTTCTTCTGCACTCACTTCAAAATTCAGTAAAATTTTAATAATTTAAAGGGTAGTTTTGGACTCTATGTGATGGAAGCTGAAGAAAACCCTAAAGGTTTTATGAAAGAAATTTTCACCATAGATTCAAATCATAGATCTGATTTCAATGGATGGTCGATGGTGATTAGTAACGAGTTCTTTGCTTTGCCACTGCTGAAAAGAAAATTTCTCTCATACGAATGAGAGATTGTATGGAGATTGGTAACAATGCATAGCTTCCACCAATTATCAATGGGTTTACCTCCACAATGCTGCACATAATGCCTTTGTTCGATTGAAATTTGAGTACAGTCCCAGCAGGATATATTGTGTTATTATAGATTTGAAGGCAATAAATGGAGGCAAAATTGTGTGCTCTGTTAGGTGGTTTTGTTCACTCTCTGGTTAGTGTGGCTCGAACCCTGAAGGTTGTTCTATATTATGTATATGCATGGTCTCCTAAAAGCCTCCTGCTGACCTAGAGTTCCAAGGTCTTTCACCTTTGACATGATATTAGAAATACTTATCTAGAATTCTCACAGTGCTCAACAACTTTTTATTCAGTGTAAAAGGGCCTTTTTACAACTACACAGGATTGCTATTTCCCAAATACAATTGAGAAATTCATTTGTTGACATCCACTGTTGGCTGTAACAGGATCAAACTCTCTCTAATGAAGAAATTATCCATTACTAAAGTATTTGACTCGGGTCCCTCGTAAAATAGTAAAAAGAGAGTCAGAGGTTTTTTGAGTACCGTCGTGATCCAATGACAGACTGCAGAGTTTGAAACCAGCTGACAAGGCCTCTTTACAGCCAGCCACAGGTGATACCCTCTGGTAAGAAGTCATTCAGTGGTGAAGTATTGGATTTGGGTCCCTTGTAAAAGAGTAAAACGAGAGTCAAACGTTTTTGAGGACTCTTATGATTCGATAACAGAGGTTAAGTACAAAGTTCCCTGCTTGCTGACAAGGCATTTTACACATCATCACAGGCAGCCACAGAAGTTACATCCAGAAACCTGTCCACTTCACTTACAATAGCTGACTATAGCAATGTACACTGCAAAAATGGTGTTTAGATTTTAAACATGTTTAGGTCTAAACACGTTTAAAACCTAAACATATAGGTCAGTTAGGTGTCTCATCAACTACACATTTAGGAAATGAACACTTTTACTCTAATTACATAAACATTTATGCTAAACATGTTTAGATGTTTAGAGTTGAGACAGTTGAATAGTAGGTGTTTAGATTTAAACATCAATATGTTTAATACTTGGATGTTGAATCCACACCAGGTAGCAGCACTACCTTTGACTGGACTATCTGCACACAGTTATAAACAATTGTTGTGACAAATGTCCCCAAATCCCATGTTTATCATGGTTTCATTTCATAGAATGTCATGTGAATAGAAAGGGCAATAGAAAATTGACTAGATTGATTCACCTTATGCCACCATCATTAGCATAAAATAATCAATAAGCTCCATGCCTGACACCTATTTGATGTTATTCTGGAATAGATAAGGCAATGTCCTTCCTGGCAGGCTGTTGTACTTTCTCAAGTCTCTCATTCTGATTCAGTATGTAATATATGTACACATATAGGTGTGGCTGACAGCTTTGGAGACTTTGACAAGTAAATACCTGCTGATGCCCACCACCCCAAGTAAATGAGAGAAAGAAAAATCTGTTTTTTTAATGCATACATGTCTGCAAACCTTAACTCTCCATCAAATCATTTAAACATCTAAACACAAAAATTCTTAAACACCTAAACACAAAAATTCATATATCTAAACACAAAAGTTTTAACATAAACACCTACATTTCTAAACACTTGAACTAAGCACATTGTTTGGCTAAACATGTTTAGGAAATTAATGTGATTACAAAAATGTTGCAAGAATATGTTTAGAATTGTGTTTAGGATCTAAACACCATTTTTGCAGTGTACCTATTGTGTAGCAGTGCAGTGTGGTGATATGTTCCTAGGACTGACATACATAGAGGTCTCTTCCAGCGCTTTGTCATTCAATGTTGTACTATCCTTTGCAAAAAATGCACTCTTGATCGGAAAAGCATCATCAATAGAAAGCTCCGCTCACATGTAGAGATAATGCCAAAGCCAAATGGCCTGAAGATGATCACAATTATCACTGCATGAACCTTTAGATTTAATGTGTTCAGTTGCTTTAATCTGCTTTTAACGCTGCTTACAATGGATTAATGGCCGTAGTTCTGCACCTTTTATCGACTTTAAGCCAGAAATGTTTAAATTTAGTCAAATGTTCTGAACATTCTAAACTACGGCCAGTGAGCAACTGTAGGCAGTTTTAGCTGCAGATTTAACAACTTTAATTAAGTAGATTTGCTATTCCTTACTGCAGTCCGTAAGAAAGAAAAAGACCAAGAATAAGCCACACTTTCAGTCCCTGGGAATAATCCTGGGCATGCTAAAACTAGAGTTAGTGTTAAAGCTAAGTCTTATAAGTGAGTGGCCATAGATCATTATTAATGAAGGTGAATGTAGGTAGACTTGGTATCAGTAGCAGCAGTATTTTTGTGAAGTCTATGGGAAATAAGTTGGGGCAATAAACCTCCTATGTTTGGTGGTTTGGGGAACAATGTAGTGTGCGTGACTGGGAAATCAGCGATTGGTCAGTGATGTCATATGCATGGCGCAAGAATGTATCCTAACAATGGCTTCTCATAAAACCTACAAAGGTACCATCAAGCACCCTTATCAGCCCCAAGAAATACTTACTGATTTGGGGACACACCTGCAGCACTGTATCTCCTATACCTAGTAACCAGGAATGCTTCCTTTTGTGATCATGTCGCCTTTAAATGACTTGTGTTTCAAGCGTGAGGCACTGCCCCTTTTTCTCTTCTCAAGTCTAGAACTGATATGAATCAGCCATTGCCCAAAGACATCCTACCTGGTGTGTTGAAGCATTGCTATCAATAGGTTCCTTAATGCTAAGCCTGTAGGGGCTCGACTAGTGAATGGGATCTGGCTCAAGGGCTCATTTATCAAACGGGTATTGAATGTGTGGAAATCTGTCTTAAATTTGCTCTTTTATGTTTTTGTAGGGGAACCTGATCAGGCAATTATAGTAATTTTGCATTGTGAGGCCTTATCAGTGCATAGATACATAGTAGCGATGTTTCACCACCATAAACTTCCACAAGCGTTATTACAAAATGGACTATTCGGAAGTAAACTCTGAAGTGGCACAATTTAGGGTGGCGATAGCTGGGTCTTGCTCCACTAAAGTCCTAACCAGCACTTTAGATGCCCTCTTACCTTTTAGAAACCATGTGACTCCAAAATAGACTTTTGGAAACCATGTATTCTGAAACATGTATAAGTAATAAAAACATTGGTGCATGGAATAGCTGATTTTCCGAACATAGTTGATGAACGTATTCATTGCTAATGTATTTGACTTTGGTCCCTTGTAAAAGAGTAAAAAGCAAGTCGGAGGTTTTTGAGGACTCTCACAATCCGGTCACAGAGGTTAAGTACAAAGTACCAAACCTGCTGACAAGGTGATGTTATGCCTCTTTACAGCAGCCACAAAACAGCAGTTTTCCCACTTTACCCAGCTGAATATAGCAATGTACCTATTGTGTGTACATAGATGTGTGGCTATGTAGTAGTTGATAGGGACCTAGATCATACTTGTATAGAGCTCCCTTGTAGGGCTTATTCATGCTATCCTTTGTGAATAGGTTACCTCTAGATCTGATATTCAAAGCATACGTAATGCATAATTCTGCTATGTATATGTATTCTCCTAGTTGCTATTCCTTATTGCAGCCCATGTATGAAAAAGGATAAACCTAAACTCAGTCATTAGACCAAATCGAAATGTGTCCAGGAGGTATTGCACTTAGTTCAACATCCAATACCCATTCAGAAAAAATTGTATATTTTGTAGTGTGAATGAGCCAAACCCTGAGTCCCTGAGAATCATATAGGCGACTATAAACCACAGAAATGGTTGAACAGCCAGGAGGTTAATTCAAAAGGCTCTGCCATCGCTACCTATGAGATGTCAGTGATTTCCCTCCCATATTCTATACTGCTATGGTAAGGTAGGCCTGCCTTCCTTTCTGATAGCCAGCTACCTTTTAGTGAGCGTGTCAGCCTCAGCCCTACTTTCACTATTCCAAGCAGCTAACAACTGTGCAGAGTGGCAACAGGTCCACAGAGAAAAGATAGCAGTGGACGGTAAAAGATAGCAGTGCAAAAACTCATTCTCATAAGAGTGGCTACACTGAGGTTCTGCTAAAAATATATATACCCTGTCCGGTGTCACTCATGTATATATTTAGAAGGGTCCTTCTCAACGAGGGCAGGAAGGAGAACAAGAGGTGCATGAGAGCTTTTGGTCAGTCACATTGGGCCTAGGAACTGGTAAGTCACCTGTTTCTGTACGATCGAATTATACAAATGTAGCTTGTATTTTAACAGTACTGTCCCCCCCCCTGCACCAACTAAGAGAGAGAAGGGAAGCATGACGTTACTATGCCCTTAACACATGAGTAGACTCAAGAGCCCTCAAGGACTATGAGAAAAACCATTTAAGTGCTCTTAACTCATGAGTAGCCTCAATGCCAGAATCATTCCCTGTAGTTTAATTTACTTTATTTCCATTGAATTAAGAAAAAAGAGAGTAGATTCTAACTGTTCACAGACACTGTACACTGACTTGCTCTTTCTCTTTCTAACCGAGAATCCCCACAGCCATTATAGGCCGGGGGCTGATATAGCCCATCATGCACCCCCCCACACCCCCACGTGACGGGTATTTTTCCGATCCCTAGGGTCCCCTCAACAAGATTCAAGATGTTAACATTGATTATCTTGGGATGCACTACCGGTTTTTGCTCATTATCCATGTGTGGGGTCGGACCACTTTTGGGTCAATTTTAGTGCCATGTTATTCAAGGGGTATGCTCAATCCCTTAACTCTAATACTAGCTTACCTTGTCTTGATCCTGAAGCTGTTGGTCTTGTTGGAAAGAGAACATAATAACCTTTTTATTAAGCCCTAATATTTGTATTTAAGTTCAGATTTGAGTGTACCAAATGGTTGGGAAGACTGAAGATTGAAATCACAAGGTTGATTTTTTTTAACTGAAAATTCTAAATGCACTCCAGATACATGTATAAAACATGCCCTTATCTCCCATCTAACCACAATATCTAATATGATTTCTATAGGCTAAACTTTTCTAAGTAATATGAGACATTTAGCAGCATTCCTTAATGATTATGACTCATGTTATTGCCTTGGATGCGAAGACACTACCTTGCGCCAATACGATGCTGTTCCATTTCAGTATATTCCTTCTATATGTAAATGGATATTTTCCATGCTTAATCTTTATCAATTGACCTGAATCTTATGTTGAAAAGGGTCCTGATTAAGAATATGGATGTTTCTACTTCATGGCGAGGCTTTATATGGCAAAAATTCAAAATGGCCGACAATAGATTCAAATGTCACTTTGCATTACATAAATATGCAGTGTAGAAAGTATCTGGTGGCTCCTACCACCCATAAATCAGCTTCACGGAATACAGTTATTGTTTGGGTTTGTTGCTATGTGGTGTGGTTGCCTAGCAACAACAGCTTTGCATAGCAACCAAACCTGAAAATATACTCGAATGTGCATATCTGCATGGTTTCCTTTCAGCAACATACTCCCCTGATGTAAACTTGTATATACCTCTTCTGTAAATTCCATCATAGACTAGGAATATAGGTGATAAAAGGTTGCTAGGTTGTGTTGTGGCCTAGCAATAGCAGTTCTGCATAGCAACAAAGCCTAGATTCATACCTGTAGGTATATATACTTGTACAGAATCTCCACTCAAGGATATAGTTCACTGTTTTCAAATTGCAAATAGCTCCCCTGTGCATAGCATACAGTATGGACATAGGTAGTTGTTGGTTTGTCATGTGGTTGCCTAGCAACTGCAGCTTTACATAGAACCCTATGTCCAAATCTACTCAGATAGTCATAGATAAGTGTTTGGTCTCGCCTCAAGAACTTGCATGTATAGCTCCCCTATGCACATCTCAGAATAGAAGTACATATAACACTAATAGGTTGCAAGGTTGTGTGCTTGATATCAGTCTACCTTTTAAAATCATCTAATTGACAAAGACCACATGATGAGATAATGATAAAATGATGAAATATTTGATACATCCACACCATATATATATTTTGTATATACATATCCATGCATATGTATCTCAGACCATCCATGATTACACAGGATTGTAATTCCTAACAACTGCCACCTCCTCTTTATGCCAAATTCCTGTAACCACTGTCATATTATCAAAGTTTACCATTGCTGGTACTGATAGCACACATTTAGAATACAGCAGATTGGCACTTAGTCTCATAAGGTACTACATATTTAATTGATTATCCCAAAAGCCTAAGTCTAAGGTGGAATATGCCTTGACGTCAGGCAGTGACGGTTTCATTCACATATTCAGAAAATGAAAGAAGGCATAGAATACAATTGTACAATTGTCAGTGTATTCTCTCACCCACTCAAAAGAAAAACGTTATTTAATGTCAAGAAAACCTTTTTAACTTTTTAAAATGTATTGCCGTGATAAGGAGCCACAGGGAAACTTTCTGGAATTTTGCAAAGTTTTTTGTTGACTGGGGATCTTGTTATTCTCAAGATCATTAACTCACAGCAGTGTATTCCCAACAGCTGAGGATTATGCTGCTGGACATTTCTGACAAGGCATGTTGATCTGTTGTAGTTCATTTTTCCCAACACATTTGGTGTAGTGAATAACTAGATGGCCCCGGCAATACTACTGAAGGCCACAGGCACACAGACCTTGAGTATCTTCTACCTTTTCACATCACTCACAGTGGACATAGTGATGGATTGGTTTGGCTTATAAAAGAGGGAAGTGTCATCCATTTTGTACCAATTGCTCCAACATCTCTAGAAAGCACCTGAAGCTACTGTTGTACTTTTGTTGCCTTCACTATATCTGCCGTCCCCCCCTCTCCATGGATCATTTGACTGGAGATCATCTTCCTGCCTTTAACAAGTGCCAAGTAATCTAATGCATCTTTTCAACAGCAATCACAGAAAATTAACTCTGTAAGTCAATTTGCAAGAAGGTTTAATGTGGGAGAGAAAAGTATATTGAATGGTTGTGATGGATACATAACTGCAAATGGACACAATACTAAATGGAGCCTTTTTTGGATGTGAGACCAATATCAATACATCGGACAGATAAGCAGAAAGTGACAAGTAACTATTAAGATCAAGCTTGCTATCCTAGACAATTAGCTGGTGACCAGCCTGTCTATTGGAGACATGATTCAAGAAGTTATCATCAATCATCCCATGTTTTCACCCTCACAAGGGGCACCCTATCACCCCAATGCTTTACCTGTCTCTCCTTTACAGATGTTTGGCATATAAACTATGATTGGAGATCTCAAATTCTCATCTAGTGGACTTTGGGTGAAATAGGATCTGGGGAAAAATGGTACCAGACATGGCCTGTGGGTATATGTCCTTAATACATGCAGGGTACCAGCAAATCTAGACAAAAGCATGCTCCTTCAATCCTGTTCTCTTACTTAAGCTGTCATGAAGCAAGACATTCCATCTTCAGGGTATGAATGCATGGATTACAACCCTTACATCATCCAAGCACACCTTTACTACCTTGTTCTGTTTTTATTGTGGCCTAAGATTTAACACAGCTAGACTAATTTTCTAGGATTGATCTGTTCATTTAACCCAACCATACTCTCAGTGATCACTTTAGACTCCTAATACAGTAGGTTATTCTTTTAAAAAATGATCTGTCATTTGAAGTCTGTTCAATGATCATAGACCTCATCATTTCAAGTAAGGGTAAGTGACCACCAAAAGCCTGCTCTACAATCCATAGCCTCTAGTTCCTATCCAGATGTCTATGCCAATCAATCAATGCTCTAGCATGCTCAAGACTATGCTCTTAACCATCAAGGCTCCTTTTCCCAACGTATACTACTATTATGAACTATATGTTGCTAGCTATACACCTATCTGTGACTATCTGCATAGAATTAGACATGGGGTTCTATGTAAAGCTGCAGTTGCAAGGCAACCACATGCCATCAATTTTACTACCTATATTTATACTGTGTGATATGCACAGGCCAGGAGTTATCTGCAAATTTAAATCAGTGAACTATGTCTTTAAAGGGAGACTATGCACAGGTATGAATCTAGGCTTTGTTGCTATGCAGAACTGCTTTTTCTAGGCCACCACACAACCGAGCAACCTTTTATCACCTTTATTCCTAGTCTATGATGGGAGTCACAGAAGAGTTATATGCAAGTTTACATCAGGGGAATATGTTGCTGAAAGGAAACCATGTAGATATGCACATTCAAGCATATTTTCAGGTTTGGCTGCTATACAAAGCTGTTGTTGCTAGGCAACCACACCACATAGCAACAAAACCAAACGATTACTGTATCCTACGAAGCTGATTTATGGGGGTAGGACCCAACAGATACTTTCTACACTGCATATTTATGAAATGCAAAATGACATTCAAATATATTGTCAGCAATTTTGAATTTCGGCCATATACAGCCTCCCCATGAAGTAGAAACATCCATATTCTTAATCAGGACCCTTTTCAACATAAGAATCAGGTCAATTGATAAAGATTAAGCATGGAAAATCCATTTACATAAAGAGGGAATATGTTGAAATTGAACAGCATCGTATTGGCTCAAGGTAGTGTCTTCGCATCCAAGGCAATAACATGGGTCATAATCATTAAGGAATGCTGCAAAATGTCTCATATTACTCAGAAAGGTTTAGCCTATAGAAATCATATTAGATATCATGTAGTACGGACAATTTGTTGGGGACTAATGAGGACATTAAATAAGAAACCACTTGGTTCTGTGTTGGCTAGACATGCAGACAACATTATAGTCATTATGGCATTATTTATATGTAGACAATGCATGTATCATCATCTTATATTCGCTAGCTACAATATAATTGCTGAATGAAGTTGTAAATAAACATCGTATTCATGCTCACTAAAAGTTTCTTTGGGAACTCTAGAAATTAAGCTTAGAGTTATAACTTTAGATCAAAGGGAAATACATTCCTTTTTTCATGATAGTGGATTTAAATGTCACTCACATCAAATGTACAGGTAGAAATTGATATCCATGGCCCTTCCACAGATCCCCATTTCTGACTCGGTGATCACATGTGTTGATACCAGATCGCTAGCTGACATTACAGTTGCTGGAAAAATCACTTTTCCAGTCAGGAGCATTGGTACCGAAACTTTTATCGTCAATATGCTTGGTGCTTTTGATGTTAATGTGAGCCTTTTTAGGAGTGTCCACAGGACATCAAAGGAGTTAAAATGCTATATACATGCCTGGATTGCACATCTGCATTGCACCACCGGCTATCTGCTGGCATATATAGGGAATATGCAAACAGGCAGACCATGCCTGATTAGATACCTGGTCAACTTCTGGTCAATAGTTCATTGCCAGCACACTAGGTTGTGCTATTTACTCTTGAATCACAATCTCTCATAACATTAAGGGACCAGCTCATAGAGTTGACAATTCCTTGTGTGATTTTCTCAACCAAGCTCAACTCTGATTAATATGGTGCTTTCATTAATGAGGTTTCTTTTTCTCCAGGACATAAATTACAAAAGTAAACATGATCATTACACTGTAAAAGCCTGACAAAGGGGTTATGGACCATCATAATACATTATGCTATAGTTATTGTCTGTAACACGTATGTCTTGGAATTTCACTCAAAAACCATGACCTCAAACAGGGCCCAGTCTGCCAGTGTATGGAATCAAGTATTTTAGGCCATAGGCTGAGGAGGCCAACTATGCATCCCCCCATATCCCAGCGTAACAGGTATTTTTTTGTTCCATTAGGTCAATATGAATCATATTATTAGACATTGTGGTTAGATGGGGGATAAGGGTAAGTAAGTGTTTGCATTTTTCTCATTAAAGAAATGAACTTTGTGGTTTCATTCTTCAGTCATCCCGACCATCTGGTGCAATTAAATCCTAACCTAAAAACACTCAATGCAAAGGCCATTATGTCATCTTTCCAACGAAACCAAGAACCTCAGGATCCACAGAAGATACTAACCATACCCAGAGGACCTAATGGAACAAAAATAGCTGTTACGCTGGGATGTGGGGGGGGGGGGTGAATTAAAGAGAGAAAGAATGGCAAAGAAAAAGTGACATCAGGGTGAATTATAATCATTGTAAAACCCTGGTCATAAGCCAACACTTTTTGTTAAGTCATAGAAACAGAGCATATCCCCCTGGAGCTGGAGGGGGGGGTCTGAGACCAAACCTAGGAGTATCTCAAAGATTTCTTTTTTTTGTGGACAGTATATAGGTGTTGGACTACCTCCTCATGCAATTTTTTTTTCTTTTTGGACTCGCTCATTGCATCAATGAACTGTTATGTTCATTTAAGTGAAGCTATAGAGCAGACCAAGTTTTATTAGATTTTTCAACAACAAAATAAGGAACAGCAACTACAAAACACAAAACATGACAATAGTCAATTTGTACAAGATCAACAACATTGGAGAGTTCAGGAGCTGTTCGACTGATCATAGTAATATACACACATGCATTTTTGTTATAAGATAGTATAAGATATAATGTACTGGTATATTAGCTAAGGTTTACATAACATTTGACATTCATGTTAGTGTATTAGGCAGTAACATAATGGTAATTAGGATTCAACACGATTTTCTGGAAGCGGCGCGGTAACTACACCTGCTTCATATACTAGTTGTAACCAATTTTCAATTTCTGCCACAAATTATCTATCTTCACTATTTCAGTTTTAAATTTGACTTTAGTGGTGGCTTTCTGGATGTTCTCAGGTAGGACATTCCACAGCGCCACCCCTCTAGGTGTCACGGTACTAATAGGGCCAAGGACGTTCTGATTTCCCCCCCATCTTCCATCATAAAACTGGCGTCAATCGGGTTCTAATTTGATGGCGTTCATAAATAAAGGCTTAAATTAAAGCTGAAGTCATTCTTGATTTTTTTAGCATGGTCAACCGAAAAGGAGTCTGATCCGTTTTTGCACCAGTTGCCATGGAAACCACCATGTTGAATAAATTAAATGATACAGGCGCCCCTGACAAGTCACAAATGTGACCTTGGACCCCTCTCTGACAAAATAGGTTTCCATGGTGACCAAAAATTTTTTGCAACTTTTTCCCCCCAAAATCGTTACCTGTCTTCTGGTACCAAAATTATTAATCTGCGATAAAAATAAGGTCCCCTGGCACTGATTATACCAAGCAAAACACTGTTTTTAGTTGGGACTATTGAGCTGTCCTAGGCTTGCCAGGGCGGATTACTACCGTGACACCTCTATACCATGGAGATCTCTTGTAATGCCTGGAAATATTTCTTGGTAATTCAAAAACAATTTTATTTTGTGACCGTGTATTATGTGCATGTGGCCTTTGCTCTATATCTTTAGATTTTTGTACATCAGACACAAGTGAAGCATATCAAACCTTTTTTCCAATAGAGTTATATCACACAGCATAATTATGTAATTCTTTAACATTGTATTTTCTAATGTTGCATTTTAGACATATCCTTAAGGCTCTATTTTGTAAGCGTTGTAAAGCTTTCAAACCTTCCTCATTACAGCTAGTTGAAATGAAGGAACAATATTCTATGATTGGTCTTATTGCACTACAATATATCTTTACACTCTGATCTTGAGTCAGAAATTTTCTTAATTTGGCAAAACGAAATGATTTATTACATACATTTCTTTTAACTATTTCAATTTGCTTGTCAAAGCTCAGTTTGCTATCAATGTGGACTCCTAAATAAGGGAAGAAGGTCACTGTTGAACAGTACTCTCATTGAATTATATTTTTGGATCAGGACAGTACTTTAATTCAAATGCACTACATAACCACATAAATTTGGTCTTATTTGGATTTACTGTTAGTCTGTTTTCTAGAACCCATGCTTTGAAACGCTGAACATCATTATACATCATATTCTTAATGGTCTCTGAGTCCTTTGCAGCACAATAGATTACTATATCATCAGCATACAATTTTATCTTACATGATTGCAACACATTAACAACATCATCTATATATAAAACAAACAACAGGGGGCCCAGAACTGAGCCTTGTGGTACACCATACGTTATACATTTCTTTTTAGATATTTTATTTCCATAACTCATTCTCTGTTGCCTGTTTTCTAAATAACTTTTGAACCACATAAAATTTGTCCTACTTAGCCCAAGCTTACTAAGTTTGACCAGCAATTTTGAGTGAATTACACTATCAAAGGCTTTAGTGAAATCAATGAAAAGGGCCCCTGTTATGTACCCATTATTTCTATTCTCAAACAATTCATTTACAAGATCAAAGGTAGCATCACCTGTTCCAGTACCTTTTTTATAACCATATTGATTGTCACAAAAGGTGTTATTTCTTTTCATACTTTCACTTAAATGATAATACATAATTTTTTCAATAATCTTTGATGGCATTGGTAGGAGGGAAATAGGCCTCCAGTTTTGACCTGTGATAAATCTCCATCCTTAGGTAGTTGTTTTACTAGGGCAGAGGCCCAGTCTCTTGGAAAAATACCTTTATCTAAACTAGTCTGAATCAGGTGGGTAAATTGATGTAATAGGCATAGCAATGCACATTGTAATATATCACCCCTTATGCCTTTAATCCCAGATGATTTATTTTTGTCTATTTCTTTTATAGCGTAATGAACATCCCATTTATTCACCTTAATGTTTGTTTCAGTGAAGTTTCCATTTATGAGTACATTTTCAATACTTTGATCATTATCAAGTTTACATTGATCATCACCAACCGCTGCAATATGTAGCTCTCTTCCAATATTACAAAAGTACTCATTCACATACTCACATGCTACATCAGAAGCAATATCAATCCCTGTCTTATGGTGTTTCATATCGGGGTATATAATGGATTTATTATTCTTAAACATGTCATTAATATGCTTCCAGAACCTCTTAGGATTTCCATTACATTCATGTAACTCTTGCATTACTCCTCCAATTTGATTTGCTTTAATCTTTTTTCTTATTTTCCTTCTGCAGTCTTTGATAGCCTGTTTCTCCATTGTACCCTTGTTAACACTATATAATCTTAACCATCCTTCCCTTTCAAATACTAAATCCATTACTTCATCATCAATCCAAGATTTATGAGTTTTCTTGATTTGACGTTCAACATAAGGATGATATTTGTTAAGATATTGGTTTATAGGAGTTACAAGCATTTCCCATAATAAATCTGGATTATCTTTAATATCAAAATATGTTTTCCAATCACAGGCATTTAAAAAAATCTTTGAAATTATCTTCTGAAAAATTTCTATAATCCCTTCCCTTATACACCGATTTTTCATATGTAAAATTGTTATGCCCTCTGCAAGCATAAACAGGCAAATGATCTGAAATCAAAGCCGAAATAGTACCTGAATCTAAAACATTAAGGCTATTGGTAATTACATTATCAATACAGGTTCCACTAAAGGGTCGGGTTATTTCATTTATCAGAATTTTCCAACCAATATCTTTACACAAGGATCTGAAGCTTTCACAACCCACATCAGTATCATCATACATATTTAAGTTTATGTCACCTAAGATCCATGTCTCATGTCTACCTCTATTACCGTTAAATTCAAAACCTGCAATTTTCCTTAAAAACGCAATAAAATTAGGGACATTTGTATTAGGAATTCTGTATATAGAGATAAGAAATATATCTTTCTCACCAGACACACATAACATACACACTATACTTTCATAATCAATTGTTTGAACAGTGAATTCAGGTATGATTTTAATGTATTGACCTAAACCAGATTTCACACTGAGACCCACACCTCAACAATTTTTACCTATTCTGTCTTGTCTATATAATGACCTATCATCTTTATTTATCAAACCCTCAGGAGACCCTGGTTTTAGCCATGTCTCACATAAGCAGATAATGTCACTCCTATCTAATATCTTATATACCTCACTATACTTGTCTTCAAAGCTCCTACAATTAATAGAAGAGAAAACCAGCCCCCTATTCTCTCCGAATTTGCTAATCAAACAGACCATGAGTTGAATACAGTAATAGAAAACGAAAAATGTACACAAATGATATTTAATAACAAGACAAATAAACAATGAATTCAAATCAATATGTACATAAATAATACAGTGTATTCCTTTCAATATAATTAGTTAAATTCAAAAACGGTTGCTATGGCAACATCCTAAGGTATATACCCTAGAAACAGTGTCTTGGCGAGTGATAATTGGGGGTAAATACCCTTAAGGCCTCCCATATGTGCTATATATATTAATAATGCTATATATATTAATAATGATTTTTTATGTTTATTCTTGTACAACTGGGTCTGAATGTTGGGTTTAGACAGTTGTGACAAGATATTCTGTGATTTATCTTTGACAATGAGGCATTTTCCTCCAGGGCCGACACTTGAATTTAACAAAAATTGAGGGAAGCAAATGTGCATTATCTGTCATTCTTCATAAAAAGGGAGACAGAGATAGGTAAGAACTATTGTAATGGTTCGTATCGACTTATATGTTGGGTGGCTCGTAAGCTCGCTTATCACTAAAGACACCAACACAACACGAGTGATTCGGGTTGGGCAAAGCCCCGGATACCCCTACCTCTTGGGTAGGACTTTATTCAATTCTGGTTACAGTCTATAACTGAACGTCTTGACTGGACCACGTCCAGTCCCCTTCTGCGGCTCGTCCGGCTTCTTAGTAGAAGCTGGACGCGAGGCATGGTGCTGCCCCCTCTTGTATCAGCCGGGTATCGCAAAGCGACACCTAGTTGACATAGAAGGAACGAGCACCACACGAACACGTCTCTCGGATGAACCGCACTAATATATATACAACGATGCCGGCCCCTACACTATCAATTATATATGGAAGAGCATGCCCAAAACATTTACTTTCAGGTGGTATATAGCTTTAATGAGGGGAAAATCTTTGTATACCTAAGAATTTCAATTGAACATGGCATGGTTCTCAAAAATCGCTCGCCAAGACAATATATGGCCCAGACAAAAATCAACTTCCCAGTGCTGCTCTTGCAGAGGATGTGCAATAAGCAAATATTCTACACATTGGTTACTTAGGTGTGTGTTAGGGTAAAATACCTGACATATTTAGAGCAGTTAAATGTATCAACAATAAACAGGAAGGGCAAAATTATTGATTTTTCTTTGGGCGGGCAAGAAATAGGAACAGAATCGTGATAAACGTTTTTTTCGAAAGTAGGTGCATTTTTTATAATAAAGTTACATGTGACATTTATAAACACTTAATTTCCATCATCTATAGGTCAAAATGGTTTGGATCCCCAGGGTTTCATAATAATATGATGATTATTAATATAGAAGATCAGGCCCTAAACATGGCATGAACCTCAAAAAAATCACTCACCATGACACTATCTCACCCAGACAAAAATGCACTTCCCAGTTCTGCTCTTGCAGAGGATGTGCAATAACCAAATATTCTATACATTGGGTACTTAGGTATATGTAAGGGGAAATTACTGACACATATAGAACAAGTAAATATTCAAACCCTGAAAAGGAGGAGGAAAAATCATTTTATTCTGTCTTCCCGAAAATGTCTTCCCGAGAGATGGCTGTCTTGGCGAGATGAGTTATGGGCCTGTGATTTTCATGTTTTTCAATGGATCTTTTTTTTATTTTTTTTTACATGCATTAGATATAACCTTACTCTAATTTTTAAAGGTATTTTTCAATCCATTGACCTGTCTGATTTTTTTGGGGGGGATGGGGTGTAAGGGTGAATCTCTCGCCAAGACACATACCTTCACCAAACTTCAAATGCTCCCAGAATATACAAGAAATCTGGCTAGGAGGGGGATTTTTAGCCCTGATACAGTGTCTTACTACTAAATATATGTAACATAAATGGAACTGGACATATTTGGTACCATTTCCTGAAAAACAAGTATTTTTATATCTGTTTGGGGGATTTTGTCTGCCCATTTTGGGTCAATTTTGGCCTGTTTTGATGCCCTGGAGGCTAAAATATAAATTTCCCACCCAAAAAACCTATATGTAACATCAAGAACTCATCAACCCCGATGATATTAGCAAAAAAAAGAGAAAAAGTCATAAATCTAAGTATAGGGGCCGACGGAAGTGCCAAAAATAGGATATGCTCTGTTTCTATGACTTTCGATCTACTTATACTAGATCGACAAATTAAACCCTTGCTATCCGACATCTACGCCAAGATGTAATCAAAGTAGAAGTGAGTGTTTTGGGAGAGAAGAGGATTCCATTAAGAAAGGAGCACTCTGTCTGATGTTCTTTTAGAGACATATTGTGCCGAGTTTGCAGTGTGAATATTACACAGGTAAAAGGCTGCATCTAAGCATCATGTTGACCTCCAAAAGGCCTTTCCTGGTGTAGTGCTGCCGAGTTAGAATGGAGTCCAATTAATATTTACCAGCAGTTCTTGCATGTATCATTATGACTAAGGGATTTCAATATGTTATGACACATGGTTAACAGTCAGCTGGTCGTTCTCTATGGTTGTCATTACCCTTCCTCCCCTCCCCTGTCACCAAGCAGCACCTGTATAGAACTGATTAGGACCAGGTATTCCAGTAACTTCTTGCTCATTTCACTTGTAAAACATCTCATTTGGTGATGCGGAACTCTTTACAAGGCTCATTTGACAAATTGAAGCTATGGGGAAGGTTGCTTGTTTAGTAGGGAGATGCACTTTTAGGTTTAGCTTGTCATTATATCAAACTCCTATGATAGATGAATATATTCTCTTTTGATCGCCTATTGTGACCAAAAAATTATAATTTTTTGTGAGCTTTAGATAATTGACTAAGTTGCATCCTTAACTAGAAGTAGCAGTGCACTGATTTAATGTATTATTTTCTTCTCTCTTACAGAACCGGTGAGTACCCGCTGTATCACATTCAGTCTGGGAGAATCAGCGTAATGCAACATTAGAATTCTGGTAGGTGAATAATTGTGTAAGGGAGTACTGCCACAAACATATCTCTGTAAACCAGAAGAAGAGCCTTATTCAGGTTCAAGTTTAAAGGTAACAGTTCTATGAAACATCATTTACCCTTCAAGAGCTACCTGGCAAAAAAAAAACACGTTTTTTCAACGTTTGCAAACGTTTTTATTTGGTTTTGGTAAAAAAATGATTTTAAAAAATTAAAACCTTTGCTTTTTCAACCAATTTCCAACCAAATAAAAACGCTTTTATTTACGTTTCATTCACTTTAAAAAACGTTTGTTTTTTTTTTAAAACCTGAAATAACGTTTTTTTAGGTACATGTAAAAACGTTATTTTGAAGTTGAAAAAGGCAAACCTATTAACCAGAAAAAAACTTTTTTTAACGTAAAAAACACGTTTATCTGCCAAGTGGGTGTACTTATACATTCTGCCCATTGGTCGCCATTATGCATCTATGAATGAATGCAACCCTGTCTAGCTACTTGCCAGGGTTGCATTCTTGCATTGTACTGAAACTACAGCTTTGGTTCACTCTAAAGGGTAGATTGACCCCCTTTGTGTGTCATTTCTGACCAATGGAAATAATATGCTTCTGCGGAAGTGACTTTTGAACAGTTTGGGTACATTGTTACCAAATATATGGGCTGTAACATATCACATATAATATTTACACATTAAAATATGCTTTATATCATAGCTGTGATATGCATATTCAAGTTGCAGCAACCATACTGTCATTAGATCATTTGATTTGGATGTCCTTATTGGTGACATCATAGTTACTTTCAAAACAACTTGAAGGGACCAAACAATTTAGTGCTGTGTTCTTCTGAATGTGCACTGAGAAAATAAAGCTACTCAGTTGAGTCTAGATCCAGACTCAGGCAATGTCGCCAAACTAATTATAATTTGAGACTCACCATGATCCTTGCATGATACTCAGGCAGATACCGAGACTGATCCTTGGTTAATACTCTGGCTTTGCCTGAGTATCATCCAAGGATCAGGCTGAGTCTCAAATGATACTCATTTGACCCTTGGCCCCTATTTCCCTGAGTCAAACACACAGCTCCAGTGGTTGCCTTTTCTCTCTCCGAACTGAGATAGCATTTGTCTCAAGTGTCATGGAATATGTTTTGCAGTACCAACTGTTTGGAGGTTACTAAGATGTGGAAGACATTTATCGGGCATCTTGCACTGATATGCAGGATTTTCCATGGTAAGGGTACTACCCACTTTAGTGAAAGATGAAGTGCACCCTATATTGTGGACTTGATCCTGACCCTCAAAGTTGCAGATCAACATGCCAGGAACCTGCCACTGTATATAATGCTGAAAAGCATTCCTATTCATTTTTTATTTATTTTCATCATTTTTCCTTATTTTTGCAATTTTGGGGCAAAACGGTGAATGTAGAATGGCCTGTCCGAAGTTTCTTTTAATATGCTTAGGCAGCTGTCCTCAAGTTAATCAACTTTATAACAAAGGTACTGGTAGAGTGCAGCTGAGCACTGTCAGTTATACAGGACTGTGTTCTTTGACGTGTTGTAGGAGATGTGTTGACTGCACAGAGCCCACTATCAGTGAAATGACATCCTGTGACATGGGCATCAAGGGAAATTCCCACCTCCATTGATTTCTGTGTGACACCACACAGAGTCTCTGTAGCCTGTAATTTAGCTCAGATCTGTGCCTAACACACATCCTCAGAAGGATATAATCCCATTCTATGTCTCACTTGCAAGTGAAAGTAGAATAGTCACTGTTGTAATCCCCTATCTGTGGCACCACTAAATGGCATTTTCGAACTTCACATGTAAGGTTTTGGTGAGTGAGACTGTTGGCAACAGAGTCAGTGGTGTGTAGCAGAGTTCTAGTTATCCCACCAATTATTGATCTAGTTTTGACTTGATATGCTCATCATGTGTTGGATTTGGATGAAATGGCTCAACATATTTTTACGACAACTTATAATTTAGACTAATAAACTGCAGAATCACTACAGGTCCTGTTTACTGTGAAGGTGTTGGCGCACAAGCATTTGGCAGAAGTCATATGGGTTAAAAACAACCCTTTTCCACTAACACAGTGATATCACCAACTTTAATCAGGCTTCAGACAGTGTTAGATGGCCTATTATCACAGAAGGAATTTCAGTAAAACATTCACAAAAGTCCTAAAAGATCTTTTCTGATAGTCTTGTACTAGTCTAGTAGGAAGAGTGGGTCCCCATACCCCCAAAGACTATATTTACTTACATTTTTGGAATAAGCAATATCTCTCCTAATCAGATTTACTCATTCCCAGAGTGAAATCATGTCCCATCATGTTCATTTGTGGCCATCTTGTCAGCTACCTTGGATTTTTCACCAATTGATGCTATAATGTAGATTTTACTATAAATCAACAACCGTTTGAGCTGTGCTCATGAAATTTGAAGGTCACTTGTTTGACCTAGATAATTGAAAATTTATCAAGTCAGTTTGGTGCGACCGTTGAGGTGCCTTTTTACATCAATGTTCAACCAAAAAAAATATCTATGAGATTAAAAAAGGCCCATGACCATGACCAGAGTCAAGGTTAAGGTCACTATATGAATGACCTACAAAGCTAGATGGAGACTCTCACCAAATAATAATACGTGCTTGTCTTCTTGATAAATTATATTGTATGGGTGCTTTTTGCATCAGTGTTCACCCAATGAGGACCTAAGATATCAGAATATCTTCAGGACCTTGGCCAATGTCAAGGTCATTCATTTGAGCTACACTGAAAACTTGGAAGATCCTAAACTAGTCAGCGGTGACCACTTTAGGTCCTCAAGTTGATGATACCTAAAACTACAGCCTTAGGTAGTCAAAATGACGACTTTATGTGATCATCCTGATGACCTGAGTCATCAGGATGACAATACTGACAGTACAGAGTTGTCATATTGATGACTCAGGTCGTCAGGATGATGACTTAAAGTCGTCATTTTGACTACCTAAAGCTGTAGTTTTAGGTATCGTCAACTTGAGGACCTAAAGTGGTCACTGCTGACTAGTTTCAGAACTTCTAGGTTTTCAGTGTAAAGCTACTATATCAGTGGCATGCAGCCATTGAACATGTCATTTTACACCGATTTCAACAGATAGTACCTTTGAGAACTTCATACTCAATGTCACTTGATAGCATCAACTATCGTAACCCTGAACTTGCCACTGTCCAGCGTGTCTTTCTGACTACCAAAAAAAAAACAACTCATGAGCATCGTTTCCTGTTCCTGAGATGTATGGTGGGACTTCTATGGCCACCATGTACCTGCAACAAGCAGTCTGCCCTGGCTTTCCGGTTGCAGTGAACCCCTGAGGGTTGAGGGAAGCTATCCTACCCATTCACTGGAAGTAGAGACTCTTTTAACCAATGGCCTATAGTCTGTCTACCCGATAATTAAAGTCTCATGGATGCTGGGTCAGTGTACATATTATAGTAGCATGAGATTAATTATAATATAACTCCTTGGCCATACTCAGGGTCACTTGTTTGATGTCCTTGGCATCAATATTAAGCACAATAATGTCTTTGAACAAGCACATGACTAGGGTAAATATCCCTGGACAAGGGGCGGATCCAGAAGGGGTGGTCTAGGGGGCACATGCAGGGTACCTTACCACATTCCCTATAGCTAGAACCCAGACTAAGCCTTCTCTTTCAGTGCAGACAGTTTCATATATTATATCTTTCCTTTATTGGTATATGTGTTAGGATAGCTGGTTCGACCTTGGCACAATAGAATATCCCCTCAGTAGTATCCAAGTAAGCACGTTTGAGCTTACAGATATCTACCTCACTAGGACCTCGCTATAATGGAGCAAATGCTCATCCAGCTATCATAACACATCAGGTAATAGAGAGTTGTTCTGAAGAACAACTACTATGCAAATTTCATGATTTTTGAAGACACATTCTTATATAAAAACACTTTGTTGGATTGATTATCTGAAGGTTTGGAAAATGCTGGCAATGAGACAGCACTGGTGAAAATGCAACCACCGGTAAATATGCCACTGATTTCCAGGGGAGATCAGCCAGCAACGGCAAATATGCCAGTGACAACACCACAACACTACTGATTAGTGCTGTTATGTCTCCTCAAAACTACAGCACAGGTCATTATTTTACTTATTAACACTATTTCCACGGACCTGTATACATGTTGAGGGCTATCATTTGACATGGAAAACTCACCCTAACTAGACTGACAAGCAGGCTAATGGACCAAACCCTGATGTCCCTGTAGCTTCTTAACCTTAAAGATACAATGTTTCCTCAGAGGATGATTGGTCAGCAGGAATGCTGCTACTCTGGCTGGATTCACTCACTACCAGGGTCAGGTTGGCGACTTTTAGCTACCAAACCTGTAAAGGTCTGTTATTCTAGTTCACTTAAATATAGGGAAAGAACTACCAAATGACAGTTTCCGGTTACTTAAGAGGCAACAAGGTTTTATTCAGGTCCTATTACAATCCAACCAAAGGGTTTCCAAATTCCGATCAACCTACTAAATGTAGCTACCTACATATGTTCTAGGAGCCAGAGGGGTGAAAGCACTCCTGTTCGTATAGAACCCCCTAAAGATTCTAACCCCGCCAGTTACCTGTCCAGCTTTATATAGCCACAGGGGATAGGTGGCGACCCCTCTTATCCAAGCCAAGAAACCCAGAGAGCAGTGCTGCCACCACTCCCCCAGCATATCCAACTCACACCAAAGTGACCGCCCCACTCGGGAACTGGCCAATTCGTAGCTATGTAACGCTATCATAAACCATGCCCCTACAAACCCTTTTAATTTCACCTGTCCATATCGTAGCCGATTTCATTTGACTTGGAAATATCCCCCCCCCCCCACTCTAGTGATAGGTAGTCTAATGAGCCATACTATGATGTGGCAAGTCAAGCGAGACCTTCTTTGGCGCATCATACCAGCAATTTATTTCCCAAGTTTCAAGGGAGCACTGATGCATGCATACCACATTGACCCTTTGATACAGGCTGATCTCTGGACATTGCAAATCACACTGTCATGATAGATGTACTGTTGATTTTGTCAGTCTTTTGGGGAAACCATTTTTAAACTTCATGATATATCCTTTGTCCCCTATCATGGTCGGAGCTCATACAAGAAAACTAATTTGCACATAATAAGGCTTAGCCTTCACTAACAGATATTTCGCTTCATAAATTGGATTCAATGTAGGTAAACCTAAAATTCCCTCAGTGTTGATAATTGAAAGAAAAACAAAAGAAAAAGGAAGAAGAAAGTGGGAGCAGGCAAACAGCAGGGTTGGCTCATGAGCCTAGTTTAGGTCATCCTTTCTCCTTGCCTACCATGTTTCTCCCTTTACCTATGCTGATGTGGTAGCTAATCCCCGCAGGAATGCTTATGTAAGGGGTAAAAATACATAGCATTTGAAAATAAAGAAAACTGAAATAAACTAACATTCCAATTAGGGGTTTCCCAAATGAACTAATAGAACTGCACACATTCGTGTGAAAGAGTTTAGCCATTGATGTTTAAATTGAATTTCTGTTTGGGTAATTGCATCTTCCCATCAAATCAAAGTGTTTATTTGTCAGGGAGATCAGGTTATTCAGGAGTATTCTGTTAAGTTTTAAATCAAGGTGACATGAATATCACATGCAGATGAATTGAAAGAAATACAAATGGAGGCTTAACTGGTTAACACGGTTTTATACGGTTTCATCAGAAAGCGGCATGACAAAAGATGCATCACTAAAAGGGCAGAAACCCTATCATGATGAATTGTCAATTACGGTTCTACAATGCAAATTTGTCCTTAGCTGAGAAACAACAAAAAATAATCATGCCTTAATTTCCTTCTCAATTTGATTCTGAGTTCTGAAATGCTCTGACTAGTATGGCTTTCCACGCCTGTTTGAAGAATTTGTTTAGTTGATTCTGTGCCTCTAGCATATTCTACATGTATATAAGCACATGCTCACATATTAACACAGATGCATATGCTTTCAGCAAATGTTTAATACATGTAAAAAACACCAGAAACCCATTACTACATGGCACAACCTCCTTTCCTCCTTCATACCTGTGCGTTTTTTTATTGAATGAGGTAGAAATCAACTAGTTATCCTTCTGGCCAAGGCCAACTAAATAGAAAACATTGCCATATCCTGAGATATCCTGAAGTATTGGCATTGTAACCGATCTGTAGTTTAGGGATAGAAAGATTTCTCTGTGGACACAAAAGGACAATATCCACACACCCACAGCCAGACCACCCCAGTTTCCATTGCTACCAGGAGGCAGTGCACGATAAGGAAGGAGATCACCAGAGGGCAGACCAATACCCATGGGGACCCTTGGAGACCCCTGGGGAAAGGGTCCACAACTGCACAATGGTATGTTGTTCTATTATCACTTGCTTTAAATATTGAATATTCTGCAGTTACCTAATGGCTAATTGTTGTATACATTTGTTCACTTGAATCTCACAGTAATATCACCATTAGGAATGGACTTTATATTTCTGAAATTCCAAAGCAATGCACATTAGTGCCTTGACAATGAACTGAATATATCTCACTAATAAGCCTTATCAAATTATATGTATCTACATGCAGTCAATGACATATGTTTAATGCCTATGGATTGTTATCGACACTTATCGATTAAATTCATTGTAAGAATTACCTTATGACTATTTTTTTCACATGAGAATACATTGAATAATAGAAGCCACTTGGCTTCATTGTAACGAAAAAAGAAAGACCACTCAAGCAATTAACCATTCAAGGGCTGTTGAAATAGAAGTGCACATCATTGGAGCATCATGCTGACCATCCAGGAGTTTATTGATCCCGTACGGTCAGTAGCATGATGTCTAAAGTTACCCTGGCGAGTTACTCACCGAGGCTTAGTTTACGCACCATGATAACCAATGGCAAAGTTACAAATTTGCAAAATATAAAGTGAGGGTATATTAACTTATGGTGGAAAATGGAGAGTATGGAAATTTGTATGATTGAGAGCTTTATCTGTTTGAAACTTTACAGCACCACCCCTTTGTTTTCGTGACTAAAAGCCTATATAATAGGAGTGCATTGCTGGATTTTCTCTTGAGACCTTTAAGAAAGAATCTGGTCTGCTAAATATACAACAACAAAAATAAAGGACACCAACAGCCAAAAGGTCATTTGAGATCAATATATGGCATGAGGCTTGTAAGCTTTTGGGGGGCGTGTGGAGGTATTTCCCATGAGAAGGCTCTGAAAAGATCAAATAAAGCCGAGGGCATTGAAGAGCATTGAGTGGCCCCTCGTCAATATGGTATTTGCCAAGCCTTGAAGGAGGAATCAAGTGACTGTTGGTCCCCCTTTTACATGCCCGCCCCATGAGTCCTCCCATTTCTTTCCAACATGAGATAAGACCAATCCCTCTACTGTTCTACCCCAAATACATCTTTGTGCCATATATCCCTGCTGTCTTCATCTTCTAAGATGACTTCAACCATCCTGAGCTTGTAAATCTGATCAAGTCATGGCGATGCATTAAGGAGGAGGACGTTGTATCAAAGGGCATGAAAAGAAAGAAACAAACCCATATACCGGTTTCTTCTCCCTTAGCCTGCCAGAAGGAAACACCCAGTACACTGCAAAAAAGGTGTTTAAAGATACACACCAAATTTTCTCAACACCAATATTTAAACATCTAAACACTTGAAGTGTTTAGGTGTTTAGCTTTTAAACACTTATTCTCAAACACGTAAACACTGAAGTGTTTAAGTGTTTAGCATTTAAACACTTGGTTAAACACTTCCTAGTTAAACGCGTTTAAAATTAAACGCGTTTAACACTTAAGAAGTGTTGAGAAAAGTGAGACAAATAAGTGTTTAACCAAGTGTTTAACTTCTAAACACTGGTGTTTAATCCCTAAACACTGTTTTTACAGTGTAGTAGGGGAGACACAGCACCATTCTGGTGTTCTTCCACTTTTCACCTTCTGTCCTTCCTTTCACAGAGAGACCCACCTTTCAGTCTTTTATCTCCTTTTCCTGTCTCTACAACAAAACCTGCTTGGAGCCCATGGGTATGTGGCACAATTCAAGGCATTAAGATTTCACGTTATCATATTAATAGAATTCTTTAAACAAAGTATGCTACACAAAACGCATTTGGCCAACAGCTAGAAGAACTGAACCACACTTCCTTTCACATACACTGTCAATGTAATTGAAGTGCTAGTTTCAAATATGATAAATTTCTGGTTGTCCCTCACTCTCTGTTGTTGCTTTCGACGATTCATGTGAAAGGAAGGGAAATGGGGAGATATAAATTTGAAATTGAAAAAGAAGTGTATAAAACCTCATGTAGGCATTATAGACCCATTGAAATTGCTTTGTAGTTACATTGAATGAAACACACAATAGGAATAAGTGAACTGAAGGTTCTCTTTAGAAATAAACCAGAAGAATGCTGATCGTCATTGTTCTGGTGTAAAACCAACTAGTCAGAACATCAAACCTTCCAAATATCCCATTATTGGACAGAGTGAAACCCGATCCAACTATGTCATCACTTATCTCTAGTTACCTTATGCATAGATATATGACTCTTTTTCCTTATTTTCTATGCTGAAACAGCATACCCATCAGACACCATACATTTTTGCCAATAATGGTTAGTGGAAAATTCTAATATCTGCTGGAAATACTTCAAATCATCTTGTCACAGTTTGTATTTCAGACAAAGCTGGAGTTGAAATGTGCAATTTGTTGGAACCAGTTAAGTGACGAGATTAAAACTATTGGTGACAAAGACCAATTTTTAAGCAAGGACAAAAACATACAGGTATTGTCTGGTATTGTAGAAGGTCTGCATTGACGTAAATTGTAATAAGTGTTGCATGTTTGTCCAAGTTATACACTTACTAATTAGACTAGATTTCTTCTAGATTGAAATACCCCAGTTTATAAAGATTAAGTTCCTTATTGGATTTTAGCCATACTCTCACTCTATTTTCCAGTTTTCTCTTACTTGTCTACATAATATCAGTAGACCTGTCTACAGACCATCAGCAGACTTGCCCAATACTAGCCGGGCTAATTAATGATTATTCAGTGATTTCTGAGTCTTTCTCTTTATTTGTAATCATGACATATTATGGTTGTAAAACGAGTATTTGTAATCAACTGAGTGTCATATGCTATATATATATATTTATATATATATACATATATATATATATATATATATATATATATATATATATATATATATATATATATATATAGGGAGAAAAACTAACCGTTTACTCTGTACGTATGTATATCCACTTAATGAGCTGGTTAATCTGGGAGGGGACATTTTCCAGCCACACCTAAACTGCAGTTTCCTCCGGTTTATTATAGAAATATTCGACAAAAAAAAATGCAAAAATGGTACTTGTATATACTTTTTCTGCAATAAAGAAATTGTACCCAAAAAAAGCTTAAAACGTCAGCCTAAGATTTAGGCACGTAGATAACTTTCTCGTCAGCTATGGCAACAAAAACATTGTATGGACAAGAAAGTCATTTGATTTTGATGAGTTGTTTCCCTGATAAGTAAATTTAATGCTCTCTATTAATATCTATTAATTTAATACTCTTTAATTAATATCTCTTTGGCAAATTTACACTTTTCGTCTTTCCTATTTCCCATATTTTTTTTTGTCATGGAATAGAGGCATTCTTAATTCATTTCCTACCTTCTCATTGACAGAAGCAGGAACTTTGTCTTGGTAGGTGAGTGGTAGGGGATAGGATTTCTATTTTAGCTTAGTTAGGGCCTGTTTTATCAGTTTTAGTTAGTTAGGATTATTTTATTACACTTGGCAGAACCGCTAAGTGATCACTGATTGCTAAGTGATCACTGATCAAGTGACAGTTTGTAAAAAATTATCACATTCAACTTAGAGATTTCCATGTGCTTAGTACCACTGACAGCCACTTGTCAGTCCTAAAAGTTGACACACACCTGTATACACACCAGAAGGAGGATAGTGGCTGGCACTCCAAACCAGATACAACTTACCAGTTTTTCACCAGTGCTACAACAGTGCACAGTTTTTATTATACACCATATTTACTACACCACTGTTTCCAACTGACTCTCCTTCCCAACCACACTTTGGCTTTGGTCTCGGTTTTAAAAATCACTGCACTGCCCCTCCCCCTCACTGCACTGAACTTTTGCACCTAACCTGTGCACAGCTTAAAAATGACAAAGACCGTAGGATTTGCACACTCATCTCCAGTTATAAACACGTCTGGCACACTAAACCCACTCACTGACTCACAACTACCTGGGCTTTGTGCATTTATTTTATTCACCAAAGCCTTTGTTTGCCAACTTATACGGTGCCAGTTCACATGTTCAAAACAAAACTAGTAACATCTAAACAATGCCGCGCACTACCTGTAACACCACACTGCAGCACCTCCTGCAGCTACTGGCGGCAAGCCCCGTAAACAGCCTGCCCCCAGTTCTGTCCATCAAAAGGACAATGGCCTTGCTAACACTGTGTCCACCCTCTCCTCCAGGAATACAGACCTGGAGGACGGCCAATCAACTGTCATGTCTATGCTGGGTGATTTAATAAAAAAACTAGCAGGCTGGCCCCAGCAGAACAACAACATTCTGCCCCCAGAAAGGTGCCGGTCCAGACACACAGTCCCAATCACTTTGCCTATCATTACCAGACACAGATTTTGGCGCAGGTCCCTTCCTTACTAATTCCGGCCACAACAACAGACAGCATCCCGAACAACCTACCAACTTGTTACAACAATGCTGTAAACCCTATCAAAAGTCAGCAGGTGCAAAACCTGCTCACCAGCACAAAAAAAGTCTCCAACCTGAAAGGTAGGCCCACATTTGTACATTAATACATGTTCAGAGGCCCGACAAGGGAAAAACCACACTTAACACAGATGACACATACCAGACACAGACATACGCCACACTCATGGGCACAGCTGGCATCGGGGTTCCCAGTCTCCATCCTTGATGCCAGGCTGAACTAAGCCACCAGGGGTCGGAGGGAAAAGTGTTCCTCAGTGTTTTCCGGAGATCCTCCCACCCCCATCATTCTCATCGTCAACACCCCCTATGGGTCCAGACCAAGAACAGCTACTGGCCACACCTCGCCCATTCTGGCTGGTCACAGTTTACAAACTACGCCACCATCTACGATACCATATGGAACTCGGCCCTTCCAAACTACCTGAAGGCCAGAGTCCCAGTCCTATAAGCCCTCAACCTCAAGGCCTGGAACGCTGCACTCATCGGCTACCATGACAATAAAATATATATATATATACACAGCTAAAAATAATTTTCTTATCCAAGAAAATAAACTTGATATAAGAAATATTTTCTAGTTATGAGGAAAATTCTGGTTATAAGATTCATCAGTCATCTTGTCTTCAAGAAAAATCAAGTTTAGAACAAATCTTGAATTGCCTTCTTGATTTAAGTTTTCGAGATTATTTTTCTTAAGAAAATTTCCCAAAATTGGTAGTTTTGTCCACCAGGTAACATTATTTATCTTATATCTTAAAACAAGAAAGCCTTATTTCTTGATATGAGATTTATTAAACTAGAAGTGTTTTCTAACATCTAGAAAAGGGTTAAACTAAGATCTTTTTAGAAATTGGCCAAGGAATATTATTTAACATGCCAAGTAAAATTTATTTTCTTAATATGAGGAAATTACATAGTCTGCCACTAGGTGCCTCCACTACCTGTTATGGTGAATTATTTGCAATAAAAAGTACAACTTCCTAGCTTAAACTCGGTCCTAACACATTAGATGTGGTAAAATAAAGTGAAAACTGAAGGAAACTTATTTGAAATTAATTTAGTATCAGGCTCCTTGGTCTGACAGTTGATTGAGGAGAATTCAAGGCACAAAGGAAGCTAAACACCTTTTGCGTAGATAATATGATAATGTAAGAGCCGGATGTGCGACAGCCTATCATTAAGTCAAAGACTTTGAATAAAGGTCTTATTCCCTTATGAGAATGTGGCTTCAAAGAGCTGCATGTAATCTGATGAACCTCTGTTACTGAGGTAGCCTATACTGATAACCTTCTATTCAATCTAAAACATTCCCATAATAGACACTTTACCACAAAGGAAATGAGAAAATATAGTTTATTTCAAGAAAAAGTATGAGAAAGTTTATCTTGAAATAATCCTCTTCCATGAGAATTATTTACTTTCTTTTAGAAATATTCTAGAAAATTGAATCCTGATTTGAGAATAAATTACTTGATTTAAGAATTTATTTCTTAAGATTATATTTCTTAATTCAAGTAAGCTGGACATACCAAGATTTCAAGTAAAATTTTGTTACCTGGCGGACAAACTTGTTAATTTTACTTAAAATGAGAAATAATTTCTTAAAATAAGAAAGTTATTTTTGGCTGTGTATATGCGATTACCTGGTTCCTTCACTACGCATATCCTTTGTTTGATTCATTTGAAAGTGCTTTTTTCCCCAGAAGTCCAACAGTTCAAAGTAAAAGTTTTGGTACCAGAAACAGTAATGTAACTGAAGATCAAATGCTGAGGTTCAGAATTTTTTTAAAGCATTGAGTAGGCACTTGTAGAGAAGGTATTGTCAACGGACGGTTACATGTGGTGAAGTGAATGTACACGGAATCCAGGGAAGTTCATTTGATCCTTTTATTGCATAGCTGACATGAGTGTTTCATAAAGGTGGTAACAATGATAACACTCGCCAAGATCTAAGCTCTGCCTCCTATCCTATAGCTCAACCTGTCGTAGGTTCTAGGTATAGGTGTAAGGTGTAAGTTGGGAGAGATGATCTTAGAATAGATAGATAGGGAGCTGCTCAAGCTACCTTTTATACTAAGGGCTTGAGCAGCTCACAGTGTTGTGAAATGTTCTGTACATATGGCTCAATAGAATAGTGACACATGTCATACAGAGTGAGTGCCACCTGTGGGTAGATTATGTTAATGAGAATTGAGAGGAGATTGTGAAATATCCTCTCATTCCAAATATGGCACCACAGGTGGATTGCACTTCCTCCAGTTGGACTGTGTGGATGTAGATAAGGTTGGAATGTTATTACATCCGTGTACCTTATGTCACAGAGTGTCATGGAGGAAGTGTGTTTGTGATGACTAATGGATCCTAGTTCCTGTTGGGGAATACAGGAGATTATTGAGTGTAGATCATGGGCAGAGCCTAGGCTTTATATGGCGAAGAATTTAGTAAATATGAAAAATAATAATAATACCCAGAATGGTCCATTGGCAGTATTCATCAAAGCCTTGGGGGTTAGGCATATGTACCAATTGAAATTGTGAAGTTGTTGGGGTTACATTTGAATGAAGCACAAAGTAAGAATAAGTGGACTGAAGGTTATCGTCAGAAACAAACTAAAATAACACCGATTGCCATTGTTCTGATGTATTTAAGCAACTAGTCAGGACATCCAACATCCAAATATCCCATAAGTGGACAGTCAATCCTCATACATAATGTAAGCAATGTGATATCTTGTCTCCTGATACACAGTTAGCTAGATTGTTGTTTGATATATATGACCATCTGTTCTCTTTTCCCTCCCTTTCTATGCTGAAACAGCACACACACCAGACACCATACATTTTTGCCAACAATTGTTGGTGGAAAATTCTAATATCTGCAGGAAATATCTCAAATCTTCTTTTCATAGTTTATATTTCAGACAAAGCTTGGATCATCAGCCTGAGATTTAGGCACATAGATAGCATTTTCATCAGCTATGCTATCTTAGGCTTCATTCTAGGAAATACACTGCATTATCGAACATCACTGTGGTTGTTTACTGTTAGGTTTAATCAGTACACCCATTGACCCCCCACACTTATCAAGTAAAAGAAAACACTGGGTTATCTCTTGGTATAGTAGGGCGCATCTGTCCTGAGAAGTCAGCCTCAAGAGTGCTTAGCTCCTTGGCCAGTTATGTCAAGGTGAATATTGAGACTCCATAGGAAACACAGTAAGCCCTCATATTGCACCCCTGCTTTAAATAACCCGCGGGAAATCCGCACGATGACGTCATATGCTCACCGCACATGTGCAGCCATTTTGAAATGTAAACATCCAAAATGGCGGCAGTCAGCATTTCGCAATGACGATGGGTAAATCAGAGTTAATTATGGATTATATTGATGAAATATCGATTGATTTTCCACTCAAACACCTTGACATAAATGTAAAGATGAACTCTGATCAGTTTGAGCTTCCTGTTTCTTCACTCGCATGTCCAGCCTGCTCCGCACTCGGCCGAGCTCAAACTGCTCATCGTTCACCTTTACCATTACACTGTACTGACCTCCAGCAAAATCTAACATATGGATGGATCTGATGAAGTCCAGATGAAAAATCCAGGTTATACATAAGGATTCCTGAAAGAAATACAGACAGATAAATATTTGCATCTATAGATTAGACAATGGCCCCCAAGGGCCATTAGAACAATAGCAGCTTTTTGTGAAGCCAACAATGTTTCTTTTTTTCCACACAAGGAGTGATGGGGCTGAATATAAACATTGATAGAGTGATTTAAGCACGGACTTAACTACCTTTCAATTGGATAAAGAACTTCTTTACCAACCCCTCATCAGCCCATAATATTATCTGAGCACAAACCTCTTTCTGTTTTAATTGGATTTAGAGCACCTATGCCATTTAGTGTTCAGTGGGAAAAAAACTCTCATCATAAATCACTGCTGAAAATTAACTGTACCATATAATTACACAGAGCCATTCACAGGCAAGAGGACAAAGAGGGGTCCTATGTTTGAGCTACGAACCAATTGTGTTTTTCCTCTCCATCAGGTTGTTAAGGTGATTGTCACATTCAGCATTTACAAAAACAGAAACAAAGAAATGCTCATCATAAATTATTGCTGTAAAATGAATTATGCCATGCCCAGAGACACCCAGTAAACACACATTAGTATATCGATGGTATATCTATGTAGAATTTTGATGTCACCGTTTGATCTACTAACCAATTGTGATTTTCCTCTCATCCTTCTTTGTTCTGCACCATACATCCTCATAACCCATGTGTTATGTTAAAGAAGAATAGCTTCAGGTTTCTTAACATGTGTTTTTAAACTAAATGAGTAAGCAAAAAACTAGCTAGTGATTGCTCTCCAGGAAATTTGTCACCAAGCTGGCTTACGCGCTTTAACACAACTATTTTCATTAAGGATAATAACAGGTTTGGGACACGGTTTAATCTTCCTGGCACCAGGAACATTCTGGGGGCTGTTTTTTTAGCTGGGACTGGCGAATCAGCCTGCCGTGGGAAACTGCCCAGTGTGGGCTGATAAGCCGGTGGTCGGGGTAGGGGGCCAGGGGTAGAGTGGAGTGGGGAGGAGTAGTGGCTGCGACTTACGCTGGAGGCTGTTGTGAAAAGAAGTGGAACCTAATTCTCACTGTAGCTATTTGATTTTCCAATTCTTTGCTCATCCCCACCCTGAGAATCGACTTCCCCAGAGAATTGGTTCCTACTTGAAAATTACACCCCAACTCTCGCCCACTCGTCTGACCAATTCCCTTTTGGCAACACACAAGGGAATCAAGTCCCTGAGGTGAGTGAGTTCCGTTTTGGGAATAGAGCCTCCGACAGAATCAATTCCAAATCTTTTAGCAATGGCCTCCTGGGCATCTGCATCCGTATACCATATAGCGGGAGAGAAGTGGGAGCAGAGTTCAGGGTAGCATATCCAGTCTAGCCATGACTTACGAAAGGTAGCTCCAGGTACCTACAGTGGCCACCCGGAAGTGGGGGAAGGCATTGTAATCATGTGTGTGCACGGCCCTTGGCTTAGTATCCCTAAAGGGGTATCGCTTTCTAATGGCGAAAGAATTTTTGAATTATTCCAACAAGAAAATTAATGTTTAATATCAAAAGGTGATTATTTTTATTACAATCTTGGCTTTTTTTCGAGCTATTTTTCAATTCGGGAAAGGGGTACCCTTTTCAGAAAATGTGGACGGGAAACTGTGTTTTCTTTTCACAATAATGGGAAGGGGGTACTTTCTAAAGCCATTTCCCATCATAGACCTACACAATATACTGTATAGGTCCATGCATATACCATAGGTAATGTGCGTGTCCGTCTCAGTGATGATGGGGAGGGTGGTCCTCTGTCATTGGTCAATTCAAACTATCAGTTTCTAACAACCAGTATGACTCTATCATGGGTTCAGAGTTCGATTTCTCCGGTGTTCGTACATGAACAAGCTTGATACTATGCAGTATCCTAGAGAATGCCTTCATCCTGAAGATAGAAATAGTTTGCACTATGAGGGTTGATCACCAGACCTAAACATTACGGTAGCTAATGCATTGTATGCATTATGGCCATAAGTCATCATGATGCATAGATAGAAAATGTTTGCACTTGCAGAAATTCTTATTTAGAGGCACGAATTACAAGAAAGTTTTATGTAGCATTAGAGTATGATGCTACCACTGGGAGATCAGCCAGCACTGGCAGATAAGCCAGTGGAATAACCAGCATAAAAGCCGGGGGTGCTGTGCCTCCCGGTGCCATCTTCTGGCTAGGATTTCCCAAACCTGAATAACAGATGTGTGATTAAACACTGTTACATTATGATACAGGGCGATATTTGTCTACACCATAGATGTTCCTATCCCTAGTGTTTTGTGACTGATAGCAATATCCTTAAAATAACCAAGAACGTTTTCTTTAAAGCTCCTCAGGGCAATTAGGCAGAGCTCTCTAGGTTTGTATGGGAGACCTAGATGCAACAAATTCTCTGCCACCTACCTGAGAAGTGGGGGAAGCACAGATCAAGCCAAATACCTCTCCAGGCAATGTAGTAGCTCAAAGTACTTATTGAATTGCTTCATCATGAGACTTGAAAAAGACTATAACAAGATCATTTCAAGCTAATCTGTTCCCATAATTGTTAGGCTAGAAGTAGGTGAGCAAGGACATTAGTGCTCATTGCTCTGCATATAGATTAACCCCAACTTATCAAGAAATCTGTCCAAATCTTTGCTTAAATGGAGTCTTCCATTGATGTCACTTCCACATGTCATGGCATTATATTTAGATTTTGAAAATTGATCCTTTGCCTCCAGGTTAATCAATTAAGCACAGTAACAACTGTTAGAAGAGGTAGTTGAACTGCTCATGTCAACCTTGAGCTGCTGACATCTACTCATTTACAAGTAGATCCAGTTTGACTACAAACTCAATAGAATCCATCCATTCGTTCCCTTCCAAACTCTACAAAGCCTTCGTCAAATTAAGGGAAAAGCATGTATGTGAAATAGGGATACAATTACTGCAAAAACCTTCACAACATACCAAATCTAACTAATGGGACCTAATGGGACCACAAATGGATATAATCATGGAATCACTGTATTAAATGAAATACATGTTTGCTGCACACCTCAATCATAGGATATACTGAATCTAAGTAAGTATTGTGTTTCCGTTTTGAGGTACCTAAGAAACAATGGTCTGTTTTCACCATACTACACTGAAAACATGGAAGATCCAAAACTAGTCAGCGGTGACCACTTTAGGTCCTCAAGTTGACGATACCTAAAACTACAGCTTAAGGTAGTCAAAATGACGACTTTAGGTCGTCATTCTGACGACCTGAGTCATCAGGATGACAATACTGACAGTACAGAGTCGTCATATTGATGACTCAGGTCGTCAGAATGATGACTTAAAGTCGTCATTTTGACTACCTAAAGCTGTAGTTTTAGGTATCGTCAACTTGAGGACCTAAAGTGGTCACCGCTGGCTAGTTTCAGAACTTTTAGGTTTTCAGTGTAATGTCAATGAGCACATTCTTTCACTTTAGAAATGGGAAATTGCCTGATAAAATGTGGTCATTTTTAAAATCAACATGTGCATTCCCAGAGGAGGCAATTTGGAAAGCAGGTGGCCTTTGTAAAAGACAGCTCAGCAGGCCTTATAGCGTGACCAAAATTATACCTCAGGGAGGAAGGCAGTGGTTAAGGCAAGGAAAAAACATCAAGATTAGATAGATGGTTATGTGCACCACCTAGCATTCGCTGCTGGCGGTAAACAGGCAGCTCAACAAAAATCACATTTCAGGTGACTGAGTAGTTTAGCTACCATTGATCGGTAATCGCATTAACATGAGAACGCAGCAGGTGTTAATACCCTGTCAGACTAACCTCATTCAATACTAGACGGATTACTAAATATTTTATATGACTAGTTACAAGATTGATATGCAATGATTGCACATTTATTTAAAGCACTGGTCTCAAAGGTGTACCTTAGTAAGAATAGCTTATTCAAACCTTTTATGATATTGCAAAAGTATAGAAAAACGTCACTCAGATTACCAAAAATCAGACAGCAGTGGAACCAGTGCTTAAAAGCGAACACCACCATAATTGCCTGCAAGCCGATTCAATTGTGTTATATTAATTAAAATCTATGGATCTGTGCACACATCACAAACTAAAAGTAATATCCATGACTTAAAATTAAATATCAAGATGGGACATTCTAAATTACATTATGCTAGTGCTGTGCTAATATCACATCCATCCCGTGGTAATCGCTGTAAATTTGTCAAACATCTCCACTTGCTAGATTGCTACTACTCCCCTGTTTGCATACCACTTAGGTACCTAACACTTACACTAAGATAATTGTTCGGTGCCTGTGTGGAGCCACAATTACCTTATGAATTGTCTATCCGATTTACTAGACTTCATCATGTTATTGATTAGATTTATCATGTGACGAGACTTAACCGCCCTGGCTTAATTGAATGAGATGAGGCAACGCACAATCTTATCTATATCAGTAGCTCAATTATCTTCATCTCCACATAGAGTCCAGTCAATCATAGCATAGTATGAAAGTTTAAAGCCAGGGCCATCACTCAGTACATTATATATTATAGTTGTTTAAGGGCTGGTTTCACTACATCAGTCAGGTCTTGTTTTTGCTAATCCGACAATTTTTGTTCTACACGTTTGCCACTCAAAAAATTGATTGGTTTAAAAGAAAATGCACCTGACTGACTCAATGGAACCAGCCCTTAATCCATCAGTATTCTCACTTATGCCTGTCTATACCGCTATGAAAAAAAAAACCACCTCTCACTACAGTCCTTACAGTACAACAGTGTGGTACCTCATCCTGTATGGCACACTTCCGCCACCTCTCACTACAATCCTTACAGTACAACTGTGTGATACCTCATCCTGTATGGCACACTTTCACCTCCTCTCACTAAAATCCTTACAGTACAACTGTGTGGTACCTCATCCTGTATGGCACACTTCCACCACCTCTCACTACAATCCTTTTTCAGTACAACTGTGTGGTACCTCATCCTGTATGGCACATGTGCAACACCTCTCACTACAATCCTTTCAGTATAACATTGTGGTACCTCATCCTGTATGGCACACATGCACTACCTCTCACTACAATCCTTACAGTACAACTGTGTGGTACCTCATCCTGTATGGCACACGTGCAACACCTCTCACTACAATCCCTTCAGTATAACATTATGGTACCTCATCCTGTATGGCACACATGCACCACCTCTCACTACAATCCTTACTGTACAACAGTGTGGTACCTCATCCTGTATGGCACACTTCCGCCACCTCTCACTACAATCCTTACAGTACAACTGTGTGATACCTCATCCTGTATGGCACACTTTCACCTCCTCTCACTAAAATCCTTACAGTACAACTGTGTGGTACCTCATCCTGTATGGCACACATGCACCACCTGTCACTGCAATCCTTACTGTACAACTGTGTGGTACCTCATCCTGTATGGCACACTTCCACCACCTCTCACTACAATCCTTTTTCAGTACAACTGTGTGGTACCTCATCCTGTATGGCACATGTGCAACACCTCTCACTACAATCCTTTCAGTATAACATTATGGTACCTCATCCTGTATGGCACACATGCACTACCTCTCACTACAATCCTTACAGTACAACTGTGTGGTACCTCATCCTGTATGGCACACGTGCAACACCTCTCACTACAATCCCTTCAGTATAACATTATGGTACCTCATCCTGTATGGCACACATGCACCACCTCTCACTACAATCCTTACTGTACAACAGTGTGGTACCTCATCCTGTATGGCACACTTCCGCCACCTCTCACTACAATCCTTACAGTACAACTGTGTGATACCTCATCCTGTATGGCACACTTTCACCTCCTCTCACTAAAATCCTTACAGTACAACTGTGTGGTACCTCATCCTGTATGGCACACATGCACCACCTGTCACTGCAATCCTTACTGTACAACTGTGTGGTACCTCATCCTGTATGGCACACTTCCACCACCTCTCACTACAATCCTTTTTCAGTACAACTGTGTGGTACCTCATCCTGTATGGCACATGTGCAACACCTCTCACTACAATCCTTTCAGTATAACATTGTGGTACCTCATCCTGTATGGCACACATGCACTACCTCTCACTACAATCCTTACAGTACAACTGTGTGGTACCTCATCCTGTATGGCACACGTGCACCACCTCTCACTACAATCCTTACTGTACAACCGTGTGGTACCTCATCCTGTATGACACGGTTCCACCACCTCTCATTTCAATCCTTACAGTACAACAGTGTGGTATCTCATTGTGTATGGCACACTTCCACCACCTCTCACTACAATCCTTACAGTACAACTGTACCTAATCCTGTATGGCACACGTGCGCCACCTCTCACTACAATCCTTACAGTACAACTATGTGGTACCTCATCCTGTATGGCACACTTCCACCACCTCTCACTACAATCCTTACAGTACAACTGTGTGGTACCTCATCCTGTATGGCGTGCTTCCACCACCTCTCACTACAAACCTCACAGTACAACTGTGTGGTACCTCATCCTGTATGGCACACTTCCACCACCTCTCACTACAATCCTTACAGTACAACTGTGTGGTACCTCATCCTGTATGGCACACTTCCACCACCTCTCACTACAATCCTTACAGTACAACTGTGTGGTACCTCATCCTGTATGGCACACTTCAACCACCTCTCACTACAATCCTTACAGTAAAACTGTGTGATACCTCATCCTGTATGGCACACTTCCACCACCTCTCACTACAATCCTTACAGTACAACTGTGTGGTACCTCATCCTGTATGGCACACTTCCACCACCTCTCACTACAATCCTTACAGTACAACTGTGTGGTACCTCATCCTGTATGGCACACTTCCACCACCTCTCACTACAATCCTTACAGTACAACTGTGTGGTACCTCATCCTGTATGGCACACTTCCAGCACCTCTCACTACAATCCTTACTCATGGTCAAAGTGCTTTTTTGTTAGCAACATTTACCATGCAGGCTTTTCTATATCCCCCTCTCATTCAGCAATTTAGAGGCACAGTGGTCAATGTTTAAGAAGCTATTGACTGCTTAATTGTCATTCATGAAAAGAGTAGTGACATGAATCGTGCGACTGCATTGCACAAGAGAATAAGGTTGGCAGCAACTATAACAGTCAAGGAAAGAAAAGCTATATCTTAACTGTCAGTATATGGTTAAGTGTTCTGAACTTGCAGCATTAGACACAAGTAACAATCATGGTTAGCACCATAGCATTTCATCTCCCATTACCATCTCTGTCACCAGAGACAAATGCATTCACTTGTACCCAAACACCTGAAAGAAAGAAATGGTTGGAAGTAAAAGAAACATCTGCTTCCCCATTTGCATAAGTCAGCCATGTTTTTCTATAGCACGGAGGTGCAAGCCTTTCCATCTCCCGTCAATATCAGCTTTCGTGGGCGGAAAGAAGGATTTTTCAAATGTTAAACCTCTTCAATATTTACAGTAAGTCTTTTGGCTGTGCAGTCATCTCCTTTGTAATAGCAGTTTGTAACCTACTAGTAGATAGGTCAAACATGTCAATGAGTGAGTAGAGTCCTCTGTGCTACCTAAGAAGGCAGTGAAGGTATTAACACTGATTAGACAAGGTGTCTGACAGGGTCCCTAAGGGTGTGCAGCCGTAAGCCTAAACCATTGTACAGCGTCCCACCCACTTTGTGATTAATTGCCCCTAACCAGCTCACCTTACCTGTCTCCCCCCATGAGCTGCTCTCAATCAAGAAGAAACGTACAAGTGAATACCGTAATACCTAACATTCAATATGCACCACGAGACCAACCTTATGTATAAGGTACACCCAAAATTTGTGGACATGTGTGAATTGCAATGATATGGCCCCATGGAGAACTAAGAACTACCTTATGGTGTTTATGTGCCTTGACCCGGTGACACTAGTATGATGTCACAGAGCTAGGTTTATGCCCTTAATTTGCACTGTAGCATCAACCAGCACAGGGACGTATCAGCTTAAGGTTTCATGAAATATATAAATAGCATTTCAACTAAATCAACGAACTGATGCATTGAAAGTTGTAAACTAGTTTCTTCTTGCTACAAGTCTCATGAAATGTAAATAATCACACCTATGATGTCTGCAATGTATCAGATCCATTATTCACAAAATGGATATGCCAGCTCTGTATATCTACCAACTTTATATCTATATCTATCTAACATAAAAGAGAAGCCTACCATTTTCGTATTAGTGTGATAAAGCACTCAATTAGAGTCACTTCAATGTACCATGGTATTATCCCTATACTAGCAGATTGATGTCTTCCTGTATGATCAGTCTTAGTTCTGCTAAGCTGAGCTGTTCACATCAGCCTTGTGCTACTCACATCAGCATTGTGCTGCTCACATCAGCCTTGAGCTGCTCACATCAGCATTATGCTGCTCACATCAGCCTTGAGCTGTTCACATCAGCCTTGAGCTGTTCACATCAGCCTTGAGCTGTTCACATCAGCCTTGAGCTGCTCACATCAGCCTTGAGCTGTTCACATCAGCCTTGTGCTGCTCACATCAGCCTTGAGCTGTTCACATCAGCCTTGAGCTGCTCACATCAGCATTATGCTGCTCACATCAGCCTTGAGCTGTTCACATCAGCCTTGAGCTGTTCACATCAGCCTTGAGCTGCTCACATCAGCCTTGAGCTGTTCACATCAGCCTTGAGCTGTTCACATCAGCCTTGAGCTGCTCACATCAGCCTTGAGCTGCTCACATCAGCATTATGCTGCTCACATCAGCCTTGAGCTGTTCACATCAGCCTTGAGCTGCTCACATCAGCCTTGAGCTGCTCACATCAGCCTTGAGCTGCTCACATCAGCATTATGCTGCTCACATCAGCCTTGAGCTACTCACATCAGCATTATGCTGCTCACATCAGCCTTGAGCTGCTCACATCAGCATTATGCTGCTCACATCAGCCTTGAGCTGTTCACATCAGCCTTGAGCTGCTCACATCAGCCTTGAGCTGCTCACATCAGCCTTGTGCTACTCACATCAGCATTGTGCTGCTCACATCAGCCTTGAGCTGTTCACATCAGCCTTGAGCTGCTCACATCAGCATTATGCTGCTCACATCAGCCTTGAGCTGTTCACATCAGCCTTGAGCTGTTCACATCAGCCTTGAGCTGTTCACATCAGCCTTGAGCTGTTCACATCAGCCTCGTGCTGCTCACATCAGCCTTGAGCTGTTCACATCAGCCTTGAGCTGTTCACATCAGCATTATGCTGCTCACATCAGCCTTGAGCTGTTCACATCAGCCTTGAGCTGTTCACATCAGCCTTGAGCTGCTCACATCAGCCTTGAGCTGTTCACATCAGCCTTGAGCTGTTCACATCAGCCTTGAGCTGCTCACATCAGCCTTGAGCTGCTCACATCAGCATTATGCTGCTCACATCAGCCTTGAGCTGTTCACATCAGCCTTGAGCTGCTCACATCAGCCTTGAGCTGCTCACATCAGCCTTGAGCTGCTCACATCAGCATTATGCTGCTCACATCAGCCTTGAGCTACTCACATCAGCATTATGCTGCTCACATCAGCCTTGAGCTGCTCACATCAGCATTATGCTGCTCACATCAGCCTTGAGCTGCTCACATCAGCATTATGCTGCTCACATCAGCCTTGAGCTGCTCCTTGGCATGACATCACGGCTACAAATGATCATTGCCTGTAGGGTGTAAACAGTCTATACATGAATCATATTTAGCAAATTTGCCTTTTTTTAATGCTTGATTTGAATTGTATTTTCCTATATCCTCATATTGTAATGCAAAAACCCATAGGAAGCATCAGTATCAATTATTTTCCATTAAGAACACTCATCTGGTCTACCCTCCGACTTCATTACACTTAGAATTCTGGTCATGGTGCAGTAAGGCACTATTGAGCCACTCACTAAATCTGCATGTAATGCCTACACAAAGTCTGAATGCAGTAGGATGTACTAGGGGGGGGGGTTAATTTAGAACCCCTGAGTTAGCTCGTGCATTGTATCTTGACACATTTAGATCCCTGTTACTGAGTTCTGCAAATTATCCTAGAGGGTTGTAATGGTACTAAAGATCTATGCAGTATGAAACAACATTGATAACTGAAGGCTGTAATGGTACTAGACTAAGTGCATGACTGCGTCTTCAGGGGTATGCATCTGTAATGGCTAAACCCTTGTAGAGTACCTCACCCACTTTGTGATCAATTGTCCCTGAGCAGCTCACCTCACCTGTCCCTCCCATCACGACCTGCTCTCAATCACACACTGTGTAAAAGGTTGTTAATCATGCAGGGTTTCAATGTGCATTGTAAGTTGATCAACTATTATGTTTAAGCCATCCTGCTGTCTAGTAAAATAAGGCAACTTTATCTAAGTTAGACCAAGGTAAGAAGACCAAGGATGAAAGATTGGGGTAACACAACAAAAGTCATATCCAGTACGTTGCCACGTTATGTCAACTCTTTCAGCTCCTTTTTGTCACTAGAGTTGTTTATTTACTTTATTGGTGGCTCGTGATGAGAAATGAACATTGTACACTGAGGCATCATCCTGTCCTTAGGTTCACAGTGAATGCTATGTTCTTTAACCTAGGTAGATTTTAGCGCCATGACAGAGAACAGTCATTTGCACTCTGTGATTAATCTGGCTGTATAATGGATTCTCCCCCCTTCCTCTGTTTGTGTGTAAATGGGTGATGTGAGTGAAGATAATGTAAGGTAATCGTTTGCACGTTGGAATGTCATTACATAAGGCTCGAGTCCTGGTGATCCTTGTTGTTTTCACAGGTCCTTACAGAAGGCTGTAGAGTAGAGGAACTTTCCACATCGATCATATGGCCTCACCCAATTCATCATATGTTGTCCCTGAGCAGCTCACCTGACCTGTCCCTCCCACCATGACCTGCTCTCAATCACTCACTGTGTACAATGGAGATGATTGGAGATATATTCCTATAAGTGAATGCTAGAGAATACGTGGGTTACTTTAGCCTTTTTAGTTTATTTACTTTGTATGTCTAGCCCAAAAAATTAAAACTCATATAAAACTAACAACACATATGTACTACCTTGCTGGATCTGGACCATGGAAAGTAGGAAACATTATCGCTGATCCAGCAGATTCACATTGGTCGACATGATAGCTGATATATCTGGGTAAACAAGATACGACCATCCTATTTACCACATGCAGCAGGGTCTTAGGCATGTGGGTAAATCCTAATCCAGTAGGATCATCAGCACTCTATTCATCCTGGCCAGACATGTATCTGACATTTATCCTTAGGACTGTCCTACCTACAGGTCCAAAGACAAGGATAGTTTAGAATCTGTAAATAGCAATATTTCTTTTCCCAGTGACACGATATCACTCACTAGAATAATGAAATGCAAGAAATATCTAAGAGAAAAGCATAGAATTTAACTTATCTTTTTATTTTGGTAAGTGCATATTAACGAAAACTGAGCTGACTCTATCAGATATGTTGGCATATGACTCATAAGGCCTTCCCACCAAAAGAAAAAGATGGAAAATGAAAAACAATCCAATGGACAACAAAGCTAGGGAGGATGGTTACATGTCCCCTATATCTGATATAAGACATTTCTGCAATTTGACACTCAGGGAAAAGTCTGCTAGCAGCATTCTGAGGAAACATAAGCAGACAGTTGGGAGGTACGTGACATGTCAGCCGTTCAGTCATCAGACTGTAGCGGTGGTGAGGGAAAGGTTCTGAAAGGATACTGACTGAGGGCAGGCCTTATGGATACTTAAAGATTCTATGTATATTGTGGGTGTATGGGAAGTGTCTGTTGGATTGCTAGAACATGTAGTCAATAGTTGATTGGGTTGGCATGGGGGAGAACTTACAAATATGTCTGAATGACAATTCAGTTCAGTCCCCCTCGCAAAATCGGGAGCACTATTGAATTGAAAGGCACTGGGTATAAATTAGATCTAGAGACTTTTAGAAAGGTCTGATACTCTCCTAACCCTCACCTATAATGGTACAACTTTTAGATGCCTATACTCGGAGAGTGATGTGTGACTCATGATTCATAATAATGATATTCTGGTCATGTTTGAGCGCAAGTAAGAAGTTAGTAGACACCTATCCCCAAGGAGTTTGAGGAAGGTACCTGGTGACAGACATCCACAAAGGACTGATTATGACCATTATTATCAAGCACTGTCAATTGACCTAGCCGCATGTTTTATATAAGGATTGATACAAGGTAACATTATTTGGCTAGGTCAGCCCTTCAAGTGGTGCAGGAGTGCATCATTTACATTTGTCATCACAATGCATTAATGCAGGGGTAGAAACTAACGCTGGCCGGGGAACCGATGGCCCGCAATTTTGGTTGTGGGCCTGTAGATTTCTCAAAATATACCTTCCTGTGGGCCTGGGCTGGCCCATAGAAGTTAACTGAAATGCCTTTGTCAAAATTAATTTATATGCTTATAGGCATGTTATATATTGCTAGAAAGAGAAATTCAGCAGGGATTTAGAGTTTAACTGGCAAAATCCTGTTTTTAAATGGCCACAGGATTCAATACCAATTAAACTCTTACAGAATCCAATGGCAGACAATTAATATGATTAATACAATTAAGTAATTCTCTCAATGCTATAAACTATTTGAGCCTCATGGAAGACAGCACATGCATGCATTACACTTGACACAGAAACAGACTCCTAAATATTTGCTAGTTTATTCAATCAAACATAGGATACCTCACATCATCAAGTTGGTACAAAGTAAGCAACAGCTAAAGTGTGCAGGTTTACTGCATTTACAGTTTGTAACAAGAGGCCTGTAACCTACACCATGGGGTGTCTGGTACCACTCGTGGCGGTGGCCCATCTTAGGACACCAAGAGAGGCATCAGTAGCCTTCAGGATATTGGATAGCACTGAGTGTTCACTTGTAAGGAGGGAATTTGTCAAAGCCCTTGAAGCGGGTTGAAAGTCACTGCTCAACCACCTTTTCCTAGGTTTAGACATAGGCCTGATTCTGTTGTCAATGAACCGTTACAAGTTGATGTTGTAATGAACACTGAATCCAGAGAATGTCTTTGATCCTTGTTTATTGCATGAAGACAGAGGGTACATATAGGTGGTAACAATGATACACTCACCAGCGTGCAGGCTCTGCTCCTAAGGTTGTAGCTCAACCTGTAGTAGGTTCTAGATACTAGGGAGGTTGTGTGTAGAATAATAGATGCCTGGGAGCTGCTCATAGGGTCTTATATACCCAGGTGAGCAGCTCACAGGGTGATGAAATATACCGTTTGGAGCAGGTCAGATCTGGTTGGATCTGGTCAGATCTGACACGTCGTCAGACCTGGTAATGATTCTATTTATATGTGGACCAATCAAGGTGAAGAGAGATTGTGGAAATCCATGCATCCTAGAAATGCGTCCACAGGTATGTCGGTATGTTGTGATACTCCCAGTGAGTCAGTGCCCAGAAATGGAATGGGTCCGGCTCTCACAACATCCAGGTATGGATGATGTAAAAGTAGCTCACTGTACACATGGGGGGGGGTGAGCTGTAAGCTTGTGAGCAGGGCCTGAGCGTGTGTGGCGAAGAATTTAATAAGTGTGTAAAATAATGAATAATACCCAGAATAGTCCATTGACACTGTGATGGATTTAACATTCCCAGAGTAACCTGCACCTGAGATGTGACAACAACTACCTGCTCTACCTCTACATATCAAGTACCCTGAAGCAAATTAATTCTATGGCCTTAGGTGTTAGCAAATTTGAAAGGCCACACACAACAAATAGAAAACTTGGATATTGTAACATTCAGTCTCCAAACTAGCTCTAAGCCTTAATGCGGTAGCAGCTGAGTGTCTTGTTTCTATAACTAAACCTCTCAGAGGGTAGTTGGTAGACTACCATTGTCTCACACTGTTGCTCTACACACTGTAAAGAGTAATAAGGGCAGAATCCTTGTTTCAAAGTTGCCAGAGATTATGTTCACATTTGTCCAGTGTATTTTTGTTTGTGTCTAGAGCTATCCATAGTTCATGGTGAGAGTTTGCTACTATGCACCAAGTGGACAACAGTCTAATGTGGGTAATAATCCTATTCTAACTGTACCATGAATTGAGGATAGAAGCAGTCCAGCTGACGCCCCTTAGTATTGCACTGACCAGACCAATGGGTGCTAGACTAAATCCTGTTAACCTGAATGATGTGTCCTTAGGTGTGTACCTGTGATAAGCTCTAATTTAGGTATAATTTATAGGGTAAAGAGTAACAAGGTGAAGGTCCTTGACATCTATCTTGAGGCCTGCTCAAGCCGCAGTAAATGTGTCTAGGGTTTTTCTCTCCAGAGTGTTGGACACTGATGGACTCCATTTCACCTATACATAACACATCTTGTCAGTATGATAAAATATAGTGATTTTTACATTAAGCGTTACTATGCATTATGGCTGGCATAGACAGGAAGCCTCTTCTCTCTCCATTGTTCTCACTATGACTGATAATTCTCGCTAGCCGATCACACCCACCATTGCACAAGAAAAATGTACATGGAGGGGACAAAGAGCTTGTAGCCTCCACCTCCGGGCTCCTAGCACATAGGGTATGGTTCAAAGAGAGTGTATAAAGGCTTTTCAGGGACACCAAGGCCTAGGGTTGTTTTTTTTTTATCAAAGATATATGTATTAAAACTCTTTGATAACCCCTGGGCTTTTGGATAGCACACAGGCCTACTTTTGAATATTATATGTGCCTCTAGGTAGAACCTAAAGTAAATTTACCCACATTTAAAACATGTTTATTGATTCAATTTCGGTTCTCTTGTTTCTGTGAGTCCAAGTCCTTTAGTGGCTGTCAATACAAGAGTGCATGTGGGGGGAAATCTGAGATCTGTGCCAATTGCAAAACTTACTGACTAAAAACCTACAGGATCCAAAACTCGTCAATAGTAACAACTTTAGCCTTAGGTCGTCAGGGGGTCGTCATAGGTGACCACTTTAGGTCGTCAGTGTGTTTTTATAGATATATAGTCCTGTATAGATATTACATATATGGTCAATTCTCACGAAAATGGAACACAGTGCTTGGGAAGGGGAAAATTGTGAACTTCTTGTATCATTTCAATTTTCTTTTGGCTAAAAGCTATTGGGCAATACAGATTCCTGACAAAATTGGGAACACTTATCATGTAAATTGAACATTCTATGCCATTTCTTATTGCGTTTGAAAGTGGACCTATGTAAGGTGATGCATCCTAGGCATGAGCAGACTAAATAATTAGGCTAAGTGTCAAATAATTAGCATGATATTGAATATTATTAGTCAATATAGCCTAAATAATAGTTGACATATGATATCTTTGATTTCTATTGATAATTATTGGTGATATGTTCACTTTGATCATACCCACTCTGGTAAGGGACCTACCCATGACCATGTACCTACGTACGGTGATGGACCATGGTTTCTGCTTGCCATGAGTAGATTGCTTTAGGAAAGTAATATTTTTTCCTGCACAAATTGAATGACTGGTCATTGGCTATATTGAAAAAACATTACACTCTCACCATTTTTATCATTACATCCATTTTTAGCCTGAAATCAATCCATGGTGATGTACCTACGTACGGTGATGTTTCCATAGATTTGCTGTATCAAATGAAGGGAAAGCACCCTTCATGTATAATAATTTGCACATATATTCACAAAACAAGCTATACTTTTGTGCTAGAAAATGTTTCATTAAATATCAACAGACTTTCTCTTATAACAGTTTTAGTGGACCTACGTACGGTGATGCCAGTAGGTACACCACATGCTTGTCATTGCTATAGATTATTTATGTGCATGTGTTGGGGAATTTTATGTTTGACTCTATGTTCCCCTTATTAAAACCTACAAACTGAGGTATTCATTTATTCCAAAAGAGTATTCTCCCTGATGTTATATCTAATTTAATGTACCTATGTACGGTGATGCAAAAGTTACACAACTGCTTATTTCCTTCCAAACCCCCAAGAATTTATTGAAAAATGAATTTGAAGTCATAAAATTTTCCTTTTGTGATTCTACAATTGTGCATACAAATGATTTTATTCTCTACCATGTATTTATCTTATGTATTTCATCTTTTTTTTTCTCACCTTGTTACATTTAAAATACACACATTTCACCCTATATTGTCATAGATACTGATGGTAGACATGCAAAAGTATGTGCCCACAGCAAGATATTACTGACAGTAATGCAAAAGTATGCACAGCAAAGCCATCCCCCCCTTATTAAGTGTTTGTGACACAAGAACGTTATGGTGACCTTGTGCTCCATTTTCATAAGAATTGACCATATATATAAATGGTATTGTCCTTTGCATTTTCCCAATATTATTTCTTTAATTATGTCTCGTTACCCCATCAACCATCAAAGAGGTTATTGTGGGTATTCCCAACCCACTATCTTAGGTTCAGTGAAACACTATGGTGTAGTACATTGTGAATACACCCATCTACATGTATTATACCTTAGGCATACTCAAAAAAGGGGTCATACCATAGCAATATCCATAAGAGAGGTGTCATTACCAGAATGATCCATGTTTTATCTATCCTGTATACTTAACATTTCCTATCTTTCACAGGAATATTTGTATCAATCACTTCCCATATTCTCCTTTTCATAGTAGAATATACAACATGAACAATGTAAATATAAGGCTCAATGTACACCCCAGGGGACATCCTTTGTATCATGGAAATGCATAGTGGGGACCTCTCATAGCACATATCCAAACTAATATTATATCCAAGGTGGTCAGTATAATGACTTAGGGTAGTCATAATGACCTAACGACCCCCTGACGACCCTAAACCCGTCATATATGACGACTTACAAATAGTGGCGGGTTTTCAGTGCAGTAACTTACCTTTATTTTAAATGAGAAGACTAACCCTTAATAAATCCACTGATGCTGAATATCTTGTAGAAAAAGATATGTAGCCATTATATATCTTGAGCCAGGAGGGTTGAGGTGAATTTGTCTGTGGAAGGCTTCCCATGTAAGATAAGTTTCAGGACAAGTTTCAGGCCAAGCAGAGCAATACAGCATGCATGTACCAGCTAATCAATGCCATCAGGCTGACCATAGATGATTAATCTCCATAATTCAATAGTTTCAGTCAGAATGCCGATACATATTTTGTTTAAACAGCATGCTATGATGGTTTTATGGTGAAAGGCCTGTGATCCCGGGCTGTGATGGAATGAGCTTATGTTTGCTATTCCAACAATAGATAATATTGGAAAAGTATAAAGATTAGTAGTGGAACCAAGCCTAATACCCCCCTGTTTTCAGAAAGTTATTTTTGACAACCTATCTATCTAAAATAGGTTCTACAGTTTGACTACCTAAGATCATCGTATCCATAACATTGGGTCCTCATTTTGAAAACATCTTTGACAATGGCAATCTATGATGACCCAAGATCCTCAGATTTATTACCTTAGATTTAGACCTAATCTAAAGACCTTTGTGGCTTAATTGCAGATATTGAACAGCCCTAAAAAGGTTTGAATTAGATATGTAGGTGATTTCTAATCGATATATAGGTTAATAAAAAGTATTAAATACCCCAGCACTGATTTTAGAAATAATTACACAGAGGAATCAGTGTTTTCCCTAACAAATGCATCAATGTTACCAGTTGGTGCCAATACCTAGGCTCAGGAATGGCCCTTCAAGGTTCGCAAATGCATTAATGCATCATGCCCATTGGTTGTCATGATGCACCAGTGTGCTGATGAGACTGCTTACCGTTACTTCGTTGGTGCATCATGCCAACCCTCCAGAAGTATTGTCCCTTGGACAACGCCTTATCATCCTCCAGGTTCATTAGCTCAAAGGAAACCCAAAGTGACGACCTTTCAATTAGCCAACATTCTCCAGGCTCCTGTTTTTTTGCAAACAAGCTTGTTATTGGTTGGTCATAGATAGTTTTAATCATTGCAAGAGGCCAATAATACCACCAAAGAAGGAAACACCTGTTCCTGACCTCAGTGTTAAAGCAAATATTGTTGCTTTAATGGATGCTAAAATTACTTATGGGAAATAATTATGACAGATCCCTATTAAACTGATATCATTCGTTGATGACAAAAGATTTGTGTTATCTTGACGGCAAAATGCTTCATTGTGTCAGCTATTTTTTTCAGCTTTCAATGATGCATGGGTATACCTTTTCTTGTGAAAAACGAGCCCGGTGCCTATAGATTTGGAGTGGAAACTACCCCCACCTTTATACAGGACAGTTGGTTATTCAGTGCTTAAACTATATCATACAAGACCTGCCCTAAAATGTGATAATAGGGAATATCATTGAGAATGCATTACCCTTTTGATTTATGATCAGCTCTCCTTTAAGAAACCTTGCTTCTAAAGGCATGGGTTACTCACAGGCAAATCATGAGTGTTAATGAGTCATCCTTTACATTCCAAGGGGCACCACTCTGGTGTATCTAATGACCTTGTCGAACAGTCTACCTGAGACATCTTAGCATAGCACTAACATGGCCAATGACCCACCAACCTTGGTGCTAGTCTACAGCAGAAACACCTAAATTGTGCTTCTAAAGGTGAGTAGGGTAAATCGTGCCTGACCTGACTCCAAGCAATGTTAGTGTACCTCGAGTGTGTCACCGTTCATAGGCTATTTGTACAATTCATTATTAATGTTAGAGTACCTGAAGTTGACCACCATTCAATTATAGGTTACTTTTGCAAATCACTTGGGCATGTGCAAATCTGTCAAACATACTATTTTGTTAGTCTACATTGAAAAATCCCTACTCTCTGTATCTATCGACAACTAGTCACCATATACAGGAAGACGTATCAGGAGTTATATTCACAATCCGGCTCCATGTTTCTATACAGCTTCTGGTCCCACCTGGCTTAGGTAATGTGAGGTATTCATAGGGAGAGGCACCCCTAACAGGATTCTCAGACAGATCAATGCAAGTCACAAGTCTCTTCAGACGTATCCACCTTGTCTTCCTAGGAATCCAGATGTTGATTGCTTGAAAGGTGGCATTGTTACTAATGCATGCTATCTACACGAATGATTCATAATATCTTCGAAGATTGTGTCTCAACCTAGCAATAACCTTAGTAGAGCACCCCTTATCAACTCACATATATGGGAAGCTGGCTTTAAGAATCAATTTAGTGAAATGACAAAAAAAAAAACATATTGAAACCGGACCCTTTTAGGTGGATTCTGTGATGACATTTTCAGTGATCTACCATTGTAAGGTTGGATGGAGATTTCAATGGTGACTTCTCTTTTCCACTCCAAGTCCCCATTCACCATGATGGCACCAGACTTAAACCTTTAAGGGTTGCTAATGCATCAGTGCATCATCCAATTTGGTCACCTTGATGCATGAATGCAGTCCTGGTAAGTAACCTTCCAGCAGGCTGTTGCAAAAAGATTTGGAAACGATTTTGTCGGAGGTGGTATTCCCAAAATGGAACTGACTGACCTCAGGGAATCAATTCCCTGTTAGGTTGCCAAAAGATAATTGGTCATAGAAGTAGTTTAGGAGTGGTCAGGAACTGGTGAATGCTTCCTAATCGAGAACCGATTCCCAGCCAGTTCTTTTCTCCAATTCTCTGGCCTTTCGACTATGGGAAGCATTCAGGTGGAATTAATCATGGAACCAGTTCCTCAACTTTTTGCAATGCAGTCTAATTCAGAGTAAGTCAATTCCATTACACTATAAGGTGGGAATTGGTCTCCCTGGGTGGAGAATCGGGAGGAACTGGAAGATGCATTAGTTACAGTGAGAATTGAATTCCAAATCTTTCGCAACAGCCTCCAGGGCTACATTTAATCACCATGCTGACTGTACAATATTGATATCCTCCCAGAAGTAGGGCATGATGCTCCAATAAAGTGCTGGTGAGCAGTCTCATTAGCACTTTATGGATGCATTTTGACCACTGATAGGCATCCTTAAAGTTTTGAATGTAGTGGGTCTGACTGAGGGTTATCTCACTCATCTTCGCCTCATGAAACTTGGAAATTGCATAAAAAGATAAATATTTACAGGTTTTATGGTCATTTTTGGTGGTTTTAATGGCCGTGAGATACGGGGGTTGGTTATCGCACCAGGGGGGGGGGGGTTGCGATACAGAGCTGCAGTGTTAAACCTATGGGCTGTCAGTATCTTGGGCATATCAACCTGAAAAACGAAATTGTGGTGGCCAGCTTTTTATTTGACCCATCTTGCCCCACATCTTTGCTATGCACATGCTGTAACTGTGGTGTTATTCTTTCTATACCTTCATAAAACATGGTTACTTTGAAGATTGGTATAGCACCTATGACAGTCAGTGTTCAGTAAAATGGAAAAATAAACTTCTCATCATAAATCATTGGCGTAAGATGATTCATGCCATGCTATTGCACAGAGCCAGTGACTGGTAAAAAGACAAAGAGAGGCCCTATGTTTGATCAACCTACCAATTGGCTATTTCCTCTCCACTTAATTGTTATAGCGATTGTCACCTTCAGCATTCACAGAAACAGAAAAAAACTCTCACCTTGAATCATTGCCTTCAATGAATTGTGCCCTGGCATTGTGCTGAGCCAGTCACTGGGAAAAATGGGTTCCTATGTTTAATCTTCTAACTTTTTTTTTGTCTTCCTCTCTTCTTCATTGGTACTCTTTACCTACATGACCCATGTATCATGTTAAATGAGAATAGCTTCAGGCTTCTTATCATCTCTTTTACAGGAGGAAAATGATAAAAACCTTGCTGGTATTTGCTCTCAAGGGTATTAGTTTTCAGGTTTTATGAAGGCTTTTATCAAGGATAGTAACAGTTGTGAAATAGTGGCAAAAACAACAAGAAAAAGACAGAGTTCTTCCATCTTTCATCCCCTAATCGATTGTGCTTTTCATCTCACCTCTTTTTGATTTGCACAGTACACCCTCATTGCCATGTATCATGTTAAATGAGAATAGCTTTGTATCTTACCATGTGTTTTATAGGATATGGAGGGGATATCATGGATCAGTGTTAATGATTGAAATGGTTAGGAGTCCTTGCATGAAAGTATTGTCTCTCACTCTTATGATCAACATAACGTTTTAAAGGAAAGTAGGTTTCATGAAAACAGCAGTTGAGTCACGATTAGATTACAAGTATGGCACCCACAACTATATCCATCTATTGCTCGTTCAATGTCCTAATGACTGGAAAGGGGCACAGAGATAAAGGCTCTAGAGAGCTAATCATATTTAAGTGCCATGGGCATTGAAATAGCAAAGGCCCAGAGTAGAGCTGCCTTGAATCTAACTCTGAAGAGGTGCTCTAATTATCCTATGGTGGAGAAATTGTGGTCTTCATTCCACACTTTTATCTGCCAATTTATATAGGCATGCATCGATGCACCTCTACTCATTAAGCCCTTGTTGATACTTGAACTCCTCCAGCATTCACTTTGAAACCCTCCCACTTTTATTATGGATTTACAATACAGGATGGTATATGTCATTTCTTTATACCACCCTAATTGACACACTTAACATGCACACTGTCTGAAATTATAGGAGTGAGGTGAGTGAGCTTCTTCATTGATTGACCGTACAAGTTTCTTATATATATTCTCCAATCCTAAGAAGCAAGGTTGATTATGTTTGCAACTATACCTACAGTACAGCACGTAAACCTTAAGGGAGTATTTCATAACAGCAATGACAAAAGGTCATAAGAACAGTCATAGCTCATTACCTTAGTTTCTTTTCGTGGGGACCATGTTGTGCAATAAGGGTCCGGTCCTTGCACAGATTGATTTCTCCTCATAGCTAACCAATTACGCAATTTGCAACAGAGAATTATCTTCTCCTAAATGACATAAGCACTCACGGTACTTATTACTCATTACATTAAGCAAAAATAGGGAGCTTTCCTAATGATTTCACTACACTCACACCATTTTTGTAAAATTCAGCAACATTTAAAAATTTTTAACTACATTGTCCCACCAAAAAAAAAAGAGCAAACAAATTGATTGTACAGTGATTGGACACAGTGTGGTGCCTAAGCTAGGCATAAGGGTGCATAACACAGGGCATGGACTAGCTGCATGATTGCTTCTACCAGGGCTGAGCAGTGCCTCACCTACTTAGTGATTAATTTTATATGAGCAGCTCACCTGACCTGTCCCTCCTACCATGAGCTGTGTAAAAGGTAGACAGTTGTATTCATAGATCTATTGGCTCGATGGAATACCCCGACTCAAGTCTCGTATTACACTGCATCTGTTGTGTACAGTGCGACTGACAGTTAAATGTCAAAAATCCGCTGTAGTAAGTGTTCAGAGACAGACCATTTATATCAGAGTAGGCCCTTTATGGTTGCTAAAGCCCAATGTAAAAAGCTTTTTGTTTGGTTAAATGACAAATCTTGCCCTAAAGCTGAGCAATTCACACCAGAAATTAATGACAGTGTCAGCTTCTTGTGGTACCATCATTGAGCACCATCATGCCGCAGGTCATTTTGATTCTCAGGGCATTGTACATGATCAAACGCAGCACCATAGCTGATATGACAACCATATCACTCACAGGGACACAGATGTTTACTGTAGCAGAAGTCACCTGGAGGTGTGATGTTACAATTAGATCAAGTTTGACTCCAAACTCAATATCATCCATCCATTCAATATAATCCATCCATCTATTCATTCCATTCCAAACTCTACGAAGCCTCATTCATATCAAGGGGAATGCATGTATGTGCAATCTGGAGGCAATTACAGCAATATGCTTCACAATATACCTAATCTAACTAATGGGACATTGACAACAGATTGGATATAATCAAATATCACTGTATTAAATCAAATATATGTTTGTGTCCCAATCATAGGATGTACTGAGTTGAAGTAAGAATTGTGTTTTTAGTCTGGAGGTACCGGATGGTCTGTTTAACCATACTTCAGGAGTCAATGAGTACATTCTGTGGCTTTAAACATGGGCAATTGCCTGATAAAATGTGATCATATTTAAAATCAACATGGACATTCACAGAGGAGGCAATTGGGAAAGGAGGTGGCATTTGAAAAAGACGGTTCAGCGGGCATTGTAACGTGACTAGAATTAGACCTCAGGGAGGTAGGCAGTGGTCAAGGCAAGGGGAAAAAGACTGTGATCCAATGAATTACCATGTGTACCACCTAGCAATCACTGTATGCAGTAAATAAGCAGCTCAACACAAACCCGTTTTGAAGTGAATGAGTAGGTTAGCTGGGATGGATCCCTGTTCGCATTAATTGAATCAGTTGAAGCAAGCCACAACACTGTCTATATATAAGTAGCTCAATTATCTTCAACTCCAAATAGTGTCCAGCCAATTATAGCATAGTATACAAGCTTGGGTATCCCAATACCCATCAATACTCTTATTCATGCCTGTTTTTATTGTTATAGAATAGTAAATTCACTGAAAATGAAGAGTCTATGTACATCTAACAAGGGACTTAAAGAAACTCAGTAACTTAGTGCCTCAATATTTCCGAACAGGATTTAATCAAAAGGTTACTCACCAGTTCTGTAAAAAAATCAAATACAAGAATTCATTAAAATACTGTGGCCTCAGACTCATTTATAAGCGGTTACACATGTGAGAAATATTGCATGCTTCCCCCCTGTCTCACCTTACAGCACTGGTCAGTGCGTGGTACCTCATCCTCTTCCAAACACTACAAGGGGCAATGGTGAAAAGTAAAAGAACACGCCTGCTTTACATCCGGTTATTCCTCACACCATTACCTTTGATTCACCTCTTACCTGTGACCCTTCTCATGGACAGAAGCCAACTACAGTACAATTCCTCTCAATGTACCTCTCTAAAAAGCTTTTGCTAAGAGTTCTATAGTGAAATTTACATAACTCCCATTATGCTAGTACTGCTGGTTACTGTTTTTTTGTTCATAGTTTCTAGAATGATGAAGCATTTTTGAGGAGAATCCAGAACATATCAAGGATCTCGAATAGAACCCCACTCACTATAGTCCCTGCATACTTTTGTTGTTATTACATCTTTCAACAACAGAATGCTGAATTCCCGTGAGTAAAACTGGGGGAGTGTTCCATATATGCTTTCATTCATTGGTTAGATAGATGAGACCATCATACATGGCAGTATAATAAGTGGGTTTAGGGAATAGCTAGGTACAGAGGTGTGACCAATCAATTGAGATTTATTGCCATTAGGCTTAAGTTAGGCACTGAGAAGGTGCCTGGAAACCCATAAATATAGTTATCTGGGACTCACCAAGATAATCCCTCTTCATTAAGTCCAGAATCCATCTAACAGTCAATCTTCAGAGCAGGTCGAAACGCTGCATTATCAACACTGCTGTATGTATATAAACACGCTATCATTGATTGATATAGGCATTGGTAAACTAATCCTCCAAGCACATCTTTTTCATAAGATTTCAATTCAGAACTTGAAGATCATAATATATTTTGCAACTGCATTAGACCCCACCCTAATTTATTCAGTAGGCTTCACAGCTAAGGGAAGGATGCACAGGGCACTATCAGTTTCAGTCAGGAATATTCATCATACCTGCAATTTTGAATCACATTTATCAAAAGGCACAGTGTAAACCTTTAGCTATAATATAGCTACTATTACAGGCATTGTCATTGATGAAGTGCAACAGTTCAGTTAAGGATGGCAAAATGAAGAGAGCAATTACATTGCACAGTGTACTGTGATAGGCACCTAACATAACAGTAAGGTAAAGAGAAGCTTTGTGGTGACTGTTGTAATAAAGTTTATGTTTCAGGACTTGCAGGTAGCAGAAGAAACATGGAGTTATTGTGGATAACAGGATATTACACCTTCCGCTGGCATTTCTCTCAATAGAGGTCAATGCATCCCTTTTACCTGGGGAGCACACAGAGAGAAGTACTTGGAAGTTACACCGCTACATAACTTCAACATGTGAATATTCTCACAATACTTATATTGATCTTTATCACCCATGGTTTTTATTTTACAGACTTACAAAGCTTTCCTCCTACCTTCAATAGTGATTCATAACATTGTGAAAAAACTGTGTGTCTAAAGGTATATATATATATATATATATATATATATATATATATATATATATATATATATATATATATATATATGTGTGTGTGTGTGTGTGTGTGTGTGTGTGTGTGTGTGTGTAGTTCTTTTAAAAGCCCATACATGAAAGTTTCATGTCCGACTAAAGCATCAGTAAAGGTCTATGTGCAGATGAAGTTAATGCAATTAATTGGGAAATACTAAGTATTTTCACAAGTACATTCCACACTTTATGTCACTTCCACATGTTGCGGTATCATATTTAACTGTGAAGATTCATTTCTTTGCCCTCCTGATAAATCAATTATGCCTAAGTAACAGACTTGCTGGAAAAGGCTTAGCTGAGCTGCAAACATGAGCCTCAACCTGCACCTTGATATTAACGGAGCTTTAGTATCATATATGTCATATACCCTGCGTTTATACGATACAGCTCACGTTATGAGGTGCAACCATACTTTAAGGATTTTCTAGAAAAAATAAAAAAAATGAAATAACTTTTTGAAGAAGACTTTTCAACAAAGTCTAAATGTTGATACATATACAAATTATTTGCAAATCCATTCTCATAACAGCTGTAAATAAATGCCACTTAAAATTGAATTTGACTGCCAAAAGTTTCTGAGTATTATTCAACTTTATAGTAAGGTAAGGTTTGTTCTTATGAATGGATTTTTGAAATTCATAAACCTTTGAGGTGCTAAGACATCCCCCAATCGCTTAGAACTTCTTTTAGATTTATAGAAGAAATTGGGAAGATTTTATCCTCACCTTATCCTCATCCTATAAGGTGTGGTCACCATCATGGCTGATACATCAGGGTAAACAAGATATGGCCATCCTTTTTGACACATGTAGCAGGATCTTTGGCATGTGGGTAAGCATTGGTTTGGTTGAAGCATTCACACTCTTTATCCTAGCCAGACACTCATCCCACATTGGTCTATGGGAATGTGACTATTTCCAGGTCCAAAAAAGGCTTTTGGGACAGTTTAGAATCTTCCAATCAAAATGGGCAATATCTTAGACCTCATTGACTGGATAACACCTACTAAGACAATGAAAATATGTAAAGGAAAAGTAAACATTTATCTCGATATGGTCTTTTGATATTGATATTTGCATATATTGAAGGAAACTGGCACTATAAGGTCTTTGGCAAGGATTGGCATCCTCCATCAAAAAACTAGAAGGAAACAAGAAAGAAGGTAACATAGAGAATTTACGGTGTGCCAGGGGGGCACAGCCACATGTCCCCTATATATCTGACTGAAGGCATTCCTGCAATTTGACACTGAAGAAAAAGTCTGCTAGCAGCTTTCTGGGGAATTGGTAGCAGACAGTTAAAACTTCAAACTCAAATAACACTAACAACACATATCTACTTGATCTGGACCATGCAAAGTAAGAACCATTATCGCTGACTCAGCAGATTCGCATTGGTTACCATGATAGTTGATATGTCTGGATAAACAAGACCATCCTATTTGTGGTAGAGTCTGTGGCATGTTGGTAAACCCTTGATTCAGTAGGATCATCTGCACACTATTCATCCTGGCCAGACATGTATCTGACATGTATTCCATATGAATGTAGCTTCCAGGTACACAATGACAGATGGTTTAGAATCTCCCATTCGTGTGCAAATAGAATTATTTTTGTACTCAATTACAAGATATCACTCACTGAAAAAAAAATGAAAATGCAACAAATATTTAAGGGGAAAGCTAGCATCTTATTTTGATACTACCCTTTTACATTGGTAAACAACAACACCAAAAAAGAAAAATGAAAAGCAAACCAATGGACAGTGCAGCCAGGGAGCAAGCCCACATGTCGCTATATCTGATATAAGTCGTTTCTGTCATTTGACACTCAGGGAAAAGTCTGCTGGCAGCTTTATGGGATAGCAGTAGCAGACAGTTGGGAGGGACGTGCCATGTCAAATATGTTCAGTCATGAAACTGGTGGTAGTGAGTGAAAGGTTGTTAAAGGATATCCTTTCAGAACCTTTGACAAGCTACTGTACTGACTTGTAGACTTGGGACTCACTGACATCTGGAACTGACAGGAGCCTTACAAATGCTGTAGTGTGGGTGTATAGGGAGTGCCACTTGGATTGCTAGCACAAAGCCAATAGACAAGTCTGTGTGCATTTGGGAGTAGTTAACTATTCAGTTCAGCTCTTTTGTAGGGAGGACTTCTCAAGTGACAAACACCTTTGGAGCGCAATGAATTTTAAATGCAGTGCCATGAGACTGCCCCTAAGTGGTTGCTGTGTAATCACCTCATATATGGTATAAGCCTTTGAAATTACACAAGCTATATCAGATTCTATACAGCAGAGGCAATACTTTAAATGTATAGACTCTTAGACACTGAGCTGCAGAAAGGATTCCATGATAAATCTAATGCAGTAATCCCCTTAGTAGGCGTCTTTTCTGTCTGTCTCTCACGTTTTCTCTTCACAAGATGCCCAAGCAGTGACACAGGTGGTAAGGTAAATTCTGGCCCCTAGATTTCTTGTTTCATCTTTCTTTTCTGTACCTGATATGCCAAATGATTACATTCGACTTTGACTTAGACTAAACATACATGTACCATATGTTGTATTGCATACCATATCTACATTTCCATCTTGTTTATCTTGTGCCATTAATTAGATAAATATCTCACTCACCACAAAACAAGAAACTCTGAGTTGTGATCACAAATTCCTTATGGTTCTTGCTAGCTGGAAGAGCTGGTGGGAGTTCTATGACCACCATAATCTAAGCAGGAACTACCGGCATGTCGTTGGTTTCCTGTTACAATGTCTCCCTTAGGGGAGGGTGTGTAGAATCCTGAGGACGCTATAGCAGGCCTAGTGAACGCCATGCCCCATAAAGAATGTCCTTGGCAGTCACAGCAGTTCATTGTGGCCACACAACTCTGACCTTTATGTAGTATGTGTAAGCTTTTGACACAGAAGTAGATCTATTAGCTTCTCTCTCAGTTTATTTAGCTGCACTGTAAAGTACCTTTTCTAGACTTAATTTATGACTTTGATGCTATAGCACCCATGATTCATTAAAAACTAATGCTTATTTGAAGTGCTGGCACTCAAAAAGGCTGTTATGGTATGTGATAGGCAAAGAGTAATTTGGTTTGTCAAAATACGCCCTTCTAGGGACACTTAATGAGGAATGCATCATGCCAATTGGTCATCTTGGTACAGCAATGATATGCTGGTGGTAAGTCTTCTACTTATACATTTTTTAAAAGCTTTTAAAGGGTTAAAGATTGTCAACCTTGTTGTAGTGGAGAATTTGCTCTCATAGGAAAAAAGGCCTTGTCAACATTTTCAGCAAGGGTAAAAGAAAAAGTTTAGTGGGGTGCTGTCTGGTAAAAAGAGAACAATCTGTGATCAGTTTGATGCCACCATGATTGTACCCTTGGGGTATCTGACTGCCTTTCTCCGTGTAACCGCTAACCACTGTCTCAGGAGATCAAAAGGAAACAAGTGTACTTGGCTGAGCAGATCATACAAATTAAAAGCTAATACAGCTGTATTGTTTTTTTTCTATGTGATTGGTGAAAACCATAAGGAACTTAATTACTGCCCACATGCATTGTATTGATAGCAACATCTAGTAAACTCTTAGGTCTAGGTGTTGATATCAAGCATATCAGACATTTTGTTTATGATAATAATTTTTTTTTGCACAAAATCTCCAAGGAAAACAAAATGAAATTGCCTCCTTTCAGTACAACTGCCTGAGCTCGTTGCCAAGAAACAGCACACAAATTACAAATTTGGAAATTCTTCACTTATTCCCATTAGGAATATCCATGTAAATTAAGAGTAATGCTAAGACAAACTACTACTGCTACCATTAGGAAGGCAGATATGAAACAAAGGTAGACTGAAAAGAGCAAAAGCTGCTTATCTGTGGCAAGCTGTCAAAGCATCTTACCTTAACTTAATGGCCAAAAAATATGGTGATTTCTAACCATGCATGCCTATGCAGAAATCTTCCAATCTGGGAGGTCTCAATCAAAACCCTGTGAGAAAAGCAACTCGTTGCACTTCCAACTTCATTCAAACAATGGAAAAGAAACTTGGGCCATCTACTTCGGCACCTTTTCACATTCTTCATAAGTGTGAGGCGGGATAGAAAGAAAATAAGCATATCACTGAGCTCTATATCAACAAGAAGCTAGTATAAGATAGCCACCATAATAAGTTTAGAGGTCATCTGGATCACTTTTTTTTTTCAAGGCCATTCAGAGCGAGAAAAGGTGGCAATGCTAATAAATATTAGTGCTGACTCAGCAGTCTATATGGACAAGATAATGGTATGTATATCTGGGAAAACATCTTATCACCAAGCAAGTTAAATTTGTGCACCAACGTCTACAGCAAGAGGGCATACACTTATAGAAAATCTTAAACTTGACAAGGTACTAATTACATACTTATAAACTAAGACGGGGTTTTCTTAATTCTAAGAGAAGCTAAGAGATGGTTGATTTTGCTTGGGTCAAAAGGAATTCTTAAGACCTAAAAAACTGTATAAATCTTACTAAAATGATGGAAGGGGGAGTTAAAATCTTGTATCTGATATTGATATGTGAATATCAATGAAACCTGAGCTAATTCTATCAGGTAAGCTGTCAACTTAAGCTGTAAGCTGTAAGTCCATATATTGGAAATCAAAGTATTCGCTGGCACTGATATAAGAAAAGAAGGAACAAGAAGAGAGATATATAGGCTGGCAACACAGCGAATATCACATCTTGGAAGAAGGCTGCATATTCCTGTCACTGAAATTCTTGCAACCTGACACTTAGGGAAAACTCTGTGCTTCCTTAGTGGTAACAGATTTTTCCAAGGTTCGTGACATGTCAGATGTGTACAGACACCAAGCATTGATAGCTGTGCTTCCAAAGAACTGACTAGAATCCTGACTTGGGGCTTACTAATGTCTTATGGGAGATGCTATTCATAGACGGATGGACTTTCCTATTGCACCAGTTTATGTGTTGACAGTTGTGTATGTTTTCCTTTTAGGTGTTTAGGACACTTAAGGGGGGACATCCAGAAAAATTTCCCACTGCTTGTTGATGTAAAGCTTGCTCATGGGGAGAAGATAGATTATTAAATGTGCCTGCCTCATCATCAAAGTAAAATAATACTCTTGAAGGACTAGTACTGCCAGTCATATCCAGGAGAAATCTGCTCACAAACTCACTCTTCTCACAGTGTAATTCACACTATTGAACAGCATAATTATACATGTTACTAGCATCCTAGGTTGCAGGGGACCTCAGGAGGCTATTGCGAAAAGAATTGGCAACGGATTCTCACTGTCGTAACTCAAATTCCAGTTCCTGGCTGGTCTGCTGCTTAGAACCAACTTCTCACCCTACACTCAGAATCAATCCTCTTTGTGTGAATAATACTGGGAAGCATTCCCCAATTCATGGAAACTTAAGAATCAATTCTATAACCTATTACCTTGCTGTAAAACAGGGGAGAAGTCATCACCTAAGGGTAGTCAGTTCCCATTTGGGAATAGCACCTCTGACAGAATTGAATTCCTCTCCTTTCGCAACACCCTCCTGGGGCATGGTGGTGTGCTGAATAACACAAGGTGTGTCTGTGACTAATGAGATAGATTGATTGAAATAATGACTGGAATTGAAGTAATTTGCGACTGAGGGTTTTTATTCAGCTGATTATATAATGAAGTTAAATTGACTTTATTTCAAAAAGGATTTAATTACACCTGTTCACATACACAGGATTGCTCTTTCCAATGCAGAATCTCCCCCCCCCGAGCTATTACGCCTGGGTAGATGGTTGATTGATCTAATTAATTAGGGAAGGAGACCTCTAGGGTCTAGTGGTGTGCTGAGTTAGATGTCTTATGAGCTGTTTAAGGCAACTGTATGCATAAAGAGTGAACAATTTGCCTGGCACTAATGAGAATATTAAATAATTTAATATTTCAACAGTTTTCATTGCATAAGACTTTTCTCTCACCCTATAGATGTTATATGCTATACGTTTATTATTGTTATTTACTACACGACTTCTGTGATTTTGGGTGCTTTTTCTCAATATTCCCATTCTGATACCTGTCGATATTGCATGCCATGATGCATGCATCATGACCTTTGTGTTATGGTATCCATGGATAACAGGCATGCTTTACATGTCATACGTCACATGTTAAAACTTATGATATTTCCATTGCCAGGGGCAGGGGTCAAACACATACCCTACTGATTCCAAATCCAACTCCCTATGCATTGCGCCACAGGGACTGATGAGAAATGGTGTGTTTGCCTGGTTAGAATACCACCAGTAGCTCTCCCTTTTCTTGCCAACCCCTCCCCAGCACTACTGCTGCTGCTCCCATGACCATGAAAACTGCTGAATGCGTTTACACCAACCAAAGGCTGCCAGGTGGCAAGGTGTGTGTGCCTATGGTATATTGCTTAACGCTTTGCGCTCAGGCCTGAAGCTTCCACAGGTTGGTGGGATGGGTCCTGGTCATGGCGTACGTTTTATCTATGGTTGGTTTGGGGATGAACAATTTTTTCAACTTGTATTTATTGATTTCGCCCCCTCATTGCATGTTATTGTTTGATATCAGTCATGCATCATGACATATCCATTAATTACTTGTTCACTAGTCCTTCAGTCTTTGAGGGTCTTGAGCTTAGCTGAGACAAGGCCACTTATATGGATTCATAGACACCACATGTACGGGTCTCACTGATGGACCACACTATAAGCTACTAATACTATTGACACAGTAGCCACCTTTTTGTATCATAAGTTTATGTTTGCAAATTATGAAACTATCCTTAGAATTTTCCTTTGGAAAAGATAACTATTAATCACTTCCAAAGTGTTTGTCAGAAACTATTTGGATAAAAGCTCCATTTCACAGAGATACCAACCAGTTTTACTAACACTATTAGATCACAAATCGGGCCAATCGGTTTATTTTAGTATTTAAACTAACATGTCATGAACCAATCTATCATATTGTTCAACCTTTATCGGCGAATCTGCATTACTCTGTGACCCCTCTGTCTAGATTATACAGACTTCAAAAATGCTCTCTGTATCAATATGTTATAGGCCTTAAAATAAATTCTCTTCTACATTGGTATGTTAAAGGAGGGGCTTTGGCATGCAGGATACCGATGACGGCAGTCTAGCTAGTCCTGAGGACTAAGGCGTCTGCCGCATCCGCGCTGGCCCTGTTTGCCGCGTATGCTGCAGCGGCCAGCAGCAGCCACGCGCTGACATCTAGTCCTGGGGACTAGAACGGGCCTTTACTCGCCGTTCTACAGTTTAGTCCTCAGGACTAAACAGGTGGTCCCTGGGACTATGAATCTCATCCCCAGGGCACCATGACTATTCGCTACTCTTGGATGATTATGAGCCAGGGTCAAAGTCCCAAGGACTATAATCTAGTCCCTAGGACTGTATCTTTAGTCCCTGGGACTAATGTGTAGCCCCAGGGACAATCCTTGGGACTAAGGCCTTACGTTTTATTTTTACGACCACATGGGTACGCGGAACAGCCCTCGGTGCTAGAAAGACATAGTCCCTGGGACTAAAGACTTAGTCCTGAGGACTAAAGATTATAGTCTTCAGGATGATATTTTAGCCCTGAGGACTACACATCTAGTGCTAGTGACCTAGTGCTAGTGACTAGAGACATTCCTGGTGATTGGACGTTAGTCCTGAGGCCTACAACTTTAGTCCTAAGGACTTAAAGTGTAGTCCTCGGGCTAGAAGAATGGTTCTGAAGGCTAGAAATTGATCAACGCAGCCTTTTCCATATCTATACCCTGGTACAAGGTTCAGTCCCTGGGACTAACTGTTAAGTCCTGAGGGCTAAAGATGTAGCTGCCTGGTCCTCAGGACTAAAGATGTAGTCCTGGGGACTAGAGACATAGTCCCAGGGACTACTATTTCAGTCCAGCTGGTCCTGAGGACTAGGTCTTAGTCCCGAGGACTATCTATATCTGCCAAGTCTCAAGGGGTAGGTGGGATGTAGGGTATTAGTCAGAAGGACTATGCTCTAGGACCATAGGCCTACCTTCAGTCCTTTAGTCACCATTGGACTACTTGTAGTCCCAGTGACTACTGTGCAGTCCCAGGGACTAAAGATACAGTCCTGGGGACTGCAACATTGTCCTTGGGACTAGAGACACAGTCCTTGGTCCCCAGGACTGTATCTTTAGTCCCTGGGACTACACAGAGCAGTCCTGGGGACTAAGAAGTAGTCCTCAGGACTAAATTTGAAGTCCTGGGGACTACATCCCTAGTCACAACTACATTAGACATCAATCAATGAATTAGTCCTCAGAACCACATGCATTAGTCCTGAGGACTAGGCAAATGTTTTTGTAGTCCTCAGGACTAAACAAGTAGTCCCTGACTCTACGAATTAGTCCCCAGGGCTAAAAGCTTAGTCCTGGAGACTAACAGCACAGTCTTATACAAAGTCATGTGGTCTGCAGGGTAATTCATGGGACTAATGTACAATTAGGGAGTGGTCATTATTTATCAACAGGGGGGGAGGGTGGCTTTGAGGGGGGGGCGTAAAATTTTCAGACCCCTCCCGAGGGGGGGGCTAAAAAAATTTTGACCCCTCTTGAGGGGGGGGCTAAAAAAATTCACCCTCTTTTTAGCAAAAAAGCCAGCATGCTACTATAGATCAAAGAGGGGCGCGAAAACTCTCCGCGCCCCCGGCGCGGGGGGGGCGCAAAAAATTTTGACTGCCGTCGAGGGGGGGGCGTAAAAAATTTTCACGCGTCCGCACGAAAACCCACCACCCCTCCTGTTGATAGATAATGACCACTCCCTTAGTCCCTAGGACAATATCCTCATATTCTTAGTCCTGGGGACTAGGCTTTAATCCTTAGGACTTACGCATTGCATTTTTATTAGCTATAGTCCTGAGGACTACCACTACGCCCGCGCACCTACGCGCACCGCGGGAGGCTCCGTTTAGAGTCCGCGTATTTAGGTTAGCGTGGACGCGCCAGTCACCTTAGTCCTCAGGACTAGCTAGACTGCCGTCATCGGTATCCTGCCTTCGGAATGTCTATCAAATAACATAACTCTAAGAAGTAGTTGTAAAAAATATAGGGGGTATTCAACTATAGGATGTGCTCTACAGCATAATTCTATTAACATGGCTGGCTGTCAGTCTTGTTGAACCACAGTGCCATGTCCGACATGCCAGCCTGACAGAGGATGACGCTTTCTGGCACATCCTCCACGTGTTACGCTATGTTCCACTATCTATGTATTTGTAATCCACCCTGAAAGCAGTCTATAGGCAATGATCAGCATGACTCACTTTGGTGTTGTGTATATGTTGGCTTTTTGCTGAGAAACCTCAGTGATTACCCTTTAAATGTCTCTTACATTGGCACTTTTAGTGCAGTAGGTACAGCAAATGGAACAGTGTAAAAACTTGCCCCCACCTTGCTTCAGCAACTTGCTTGATGAAAGTTTGCAGTGTTTCCTTTGCTGCAGCAAATTGTCGCTGCAGGTGTGCACTCCAGTGTAACACGGTTTTAATAGGGTGCAACAACAATAAAAATCACACGACTCTAACATCAGCTATCAGCATCTGGGTCTAGCAGGATCAAATTGCACCATCAGTAGATACAAAGAGTGTATGCCGAATGCCAGGTACAATGTTATCTGCATTCTGATTGGTCCAGAAATATAGTCTCTTGTGTCATAGAAAGACTATTGTTACTGGGCACCTTGTAAGAGCATCTCTACCATTCATTAGTGCTAGGAGTAATGTTTCAATGCATATCGTTCTTTTGCGGCTCACTATGCTTTCCTCTAATCTATCGAATCAGGTAATCTAGATGAAGTACTATCTGGTCATTTCTCTTGAGAATTTGTAAAAGAATGAAGAGATGTTAAAGATCTGTCATGATTCAATCACAGAGGTTATGTGCATGGTATCATAACTGTTAACAATGCAATATCATCCTCAAGTCACACCCACATTTTGGCTATTCAACACAATTACTAATTCATTTAAAAAAAGGGCTAAAATTGACTTTGAATCATTCTGTTGTATGAGAAATGTACAGCATAAGCTTGGTCTCGGATTTCACACATTATTATAGAATTAATTCATATTTTGCAAACTCCATTTTGATTGGTTCAGTCTTTCATCAATGACAGTGTTGTTTTTTTTTTGTTTTTTTTTGCGAAAAAAACTCATTCAGTGCACTGTAATAGCTAGGTAGGCAATCACGAGAGGGCATTATGTTGCATTTATTGTCTTTAAAAACCTGCATATCTTCAGGATATTGACTTTGTCATTATATACTTCAAAGAGGTGCTGCCAGGTTATCAGCATTTCCAGTATGGTAGCTCTGGAAGTCAAGGTCTTCTTTTTGCCTAAGCCAGAATATTTCTTTCAATTACTGGCTCAGCTTGGATTCATGTCTAGATTTTATGCCCTTGCACTCAGTGAACCACAGTAATACAAAGCAGTGTGCATCATTTTGAGCTATTTCCGTCCATGCAGGTATATTATAGGCAGATCATTCCTCAACACAGGCAAGTTCACCTTTTTCCAGTTTTGCAATTCCTCCACTTGATGACCAGCAGATGTAAGCTTATAAATAACAGTTCTGGACGGGAAAAGACGTGATCAATATTTATAGATAGATTAATTTGGTGTGTCTGCCTGATAGTTCTTTTTTCTGTTTTCTGTTTACACTGGGAAATTTAAGATTTACATAATGATCTCAAGTATCATATTTGAGCACAATTATCTCTACTTACTCTACAGTAACTAACTTGTTTCTGTTCTTGTAGAAAATGTTTTCTAGATGAATTATGGCTAGTATATTACCAAGGTAAAAGTCAGTGATATATGGAAGGAAGCTTGTATTAATAACAGAGATGATTATACAGAGAATGCAATCATTAAGATGACCAACAGGTGTTGGCATATGTGAAGGGTTCTAATCAGCTTATGGTAAAATATTCAGATGGTCACTCATGCTAGCCAGCACATTCATAGAATGTAGTCTCAATAGGAACTGGCTATTGTGTTTGGTTTTCTTACAGAACCATCTGGAGGGTTTGCAGGGTGTACATTATTTATCAACAACTTGTATTTTAGCCATTTATAGTCTCAATTGCATGCAAGATCTAGTTTAGCACTGGTAAAAGCATTATATTCCCAGCCTTCATTGATTCAGTAAAATTATGCTTTGATACATATCATTAAAATATGAACCCTTGAGTCATCATGCATGACTGAAAAGGCTGATGAAGTGTGATGTCAATAACCTCTTAAAGATAGATTAAAAACAACACCAAATTGAAGATCTGACAATATAGGGAGGGTTGCCGTTGTTCCTGGCGCCTCAGGGTTGGGGGTTTGCCCTTCTTCTGTAGTGCAAATGATTTCATAGTCCAAACACTTATTTCTCCTGTTGCTCTTATACATATATGAATGTAGTAAATAATAACAACCATTTTGGGCCACAGATGTGGTTTATAGCATTCTCTCAATACCTGGTTATGGCTTATACGCAGAAGCAACCTAGACACAGGGGTTTAAGGTATGAGAAGTACCACAGGCAGCATGGACAGAAACATTCCCTCTCTTATTCTACATGTAGCCACCTGGTGTATTGCTGCAGAAACTTCAGGGGTAGGGCTATGTCTGCGCCCATGACCTAACCCCAAAGGCTGGTATAGGGTTGATACACTCCCAAAGGGTTTTCTAGATGTAGTGCTGGTGAGTTTGAATCAAGTCCAATTTCGATTTACCAGCACCTCTTCCATGCATCAAAATGCCCAAGGGATCTCAATATGTTACGAGACATGGTTACCAGGTGGATGATCGTCCTCTAAGGTTGTCATTAACCTCTCTCCACTCCCCTGTCACCAAACGACACCTGTGCAGAACTTATAAGAACCAGATATTCCTGTAGGTTTGGTGAGGCATGTATACCAATAAGTTCCTACTCATTTCACTTATAAGACATCTCATTCAGTGGTGGGGAACTGTTTATAAGGTTGTGGGAAGAGGACCATTCTGGTTTCTCATTTAGTAGGAAGACACACTTTACGCTTTTAAATATTCTTTGTCATATATAAAATTCCTACCATAGATGGACACATTCTTTTTCGACCGACTTTGTTGTAATACTTTCAATCATGTTATTATAGTTTCAATATTTCCTCTTCTTTGTTGATTAATCTTTTGTACTTTTCTTAGGTTTGCTGTATATGTACACCTCCTGAAAGTGCATTGAATGGTGAATCAAGGATCATAATACACATCTTGAATGAAACAGAACCTAAAATGTCATTTTTGTGAACTTTAAATAATTAAAGATAATTAAGAAATACTTGACTGAAAATAGCAGTGCACTGATTTGACGTCTTATTTTCTCTTTCTTTGCAGAACCGGTGAGTACCTCCTGTATGTTATACATGTCTGGAGAACCGGCATAATACAACATTAAAGTTTTGGTGAGTCATGAATTCTTTATGGGAGTACTGTCAGTACTAAATCTCTGTAACATAGATGAAAAAAACCTTATTCAGTTTAGAGATTGACGGTAACATTACAATAAAACATCATTAACCCTTCAAGGCCTACTAATATATTGACACATTCTGCCAATTAGTCGCTGTGATGCATTCATGAATGAACCTTGTCCAGCTGCTCTTGCATTGTACTGATTCACTCCAGAGGGCCGATAGAGTCCTGCATGGGTGCCTGTGAACAAACTATATATTGGTGTGTAATTCTGACCAATGGGAATCATATGTTCATGTGTTATTGACTCTTAAACAGTTTACATACTGTTTGCCAAATTTATGGGCACTAACATGTATAAATTTAACACATTATAATGTACTTTATGTCATATATATGAGGTATGACTTTTTAAAGTACAGCAGTCATGTTGTTATTAGATCCTCAGATTTGTATATGTCTATTGGTGGCATCATATACTTTCATAACAACTTAAAGGGAAAAAGTGCAGTTTTCTTCTCAATGCAAATGGGGGAGGAGAAATGGCAGGTGGTAAGAGATATGCCTCCTCTTCTGTGGGTAATTTCTCACAGTGTCTCTGGCGATTCCCAGTCACCCCTTGCCCTTATTTCCCAGAGACACCGCTGCAAAGGCATCCTTTGATTCTTCCTAGCTTAACTGAGATGGAACATGGCATGCAGTGCTAGCTCTTTGGAGGTTCTTAAGATGTAGAAGACATTCATTGGACATTTTCCTGATGCATTTTTTCAATCTCTAAACTGGTAGAACCAATACCAAAAATGATAGAACCAGTATCATTACAATCACCGGTGTCATGTGTGAGTTGTTAGTGGGGAATCTGGGATCTTAATGTATTAGACCCACTCCTTTTTAGAATAAAAAATAGATAAACTTCACACCCTATCTAACCCAAAACCAACTCTAAACAACGACATGGTATAAGATGCTCACTAGAATTTCTACATATATTTTTACCCATTTTTCTTTTTTTTTTCAATTATATAAAAAAAAAAATGTTAAAAAGCCATTTTTAAGTTTCCTTTTTTGAGAATTCTGTCAGTCAGCAGTCATCAGAGTAATCAGTGTTATAAACCTTAAACATAGAGTCTACATGCTGACATCTGATCACTGGTAGTATTACAGAACCATAGCCAAGCTCAATTCTGACCTCTATTGACATCCATGTGACACCGCATGAAGTGTTTAGCGTGCAACCTACCTTAGTACTGTGCCTACTGGAGACTCTTTACTCAAGCCAATCTCTCTCTCTCTCTAGACGATCTCAAAAACATCAATCAAAATATCCATATTGCATATTATTGGTTTCCAATTTTAAGAAAAATATGTACAGGTTATGAGATTCTTTACATAACTCTTTTACTCAGAGCTATCACCTTTCAGAATGAGCAATCATTGTTTCTATAACCCACAGAAAAAATACATGCACTAGATTAAATAGTCATATTCTGAAGGTCATCAGCACATTTCATATGACAATCAAAACAGGTAAGGGATATAGTATAGTTAAATCATATGAACTGCATATTGCACTCAACACTTGTATACAAATCTCCACTTTTTGCACAACAAGAATAAAACCATTGCACAATCATTTTCTCGTTCTGATAAACTCGTTGTGTCGACTTTTTTATGTCAACAGCTAGAATAAAAAGGCAGTTACTCTCGACTTACTGCCTTTTGGTTGTTTAACATTGGTCCCTATGGGGAGTCTAGCTGTGACATTTCGCACTGGAACCAGAGTACTAGGAGGGAAATTTGAACTCGGCAAAATGGCAGACAGGGATAGACTAGGAAGAAAGAGGAGGAAATGTAAGAAAAGGGACACTCCCTTTACTCTTTTCACTGATGATGAGTTTGTTGCCCGTTACCGGTTGAGCAAAGAGGTTGTCAAGGAGCTGGTAGAGGACTACAAGCTCTTCAGCAAGTTTAAGGGCTCCAAACGTGGAGGAGGGCTGTCCTACATTGACAGGGTAATGTATCGAACCTTATCTCTCCCCTCTCTTGTCTGTCTTTGGTTAGTTTCATATAAAAAAAAACATTCCATACGCTAGGGGGGGGGGGTTCACAGGGATCGCCCATATAAAATTCATGTCTTAGTCCTCTTGTTAATTTTCTGTAGAGTCCTGCAAAAAAAATCCTTCTTCATGTACGTCAATGTAAAAAGATTGATTTCTTTTTCTTTTGAAGTTCTGCTTAGTTATTCGCTATTTCGCCACGGGTAGCTTCTATAGCTTGACTGGGGATTCACAGAAGGTCTCTAAGTCTGTAGTCTGCAACTCTGTGAAGGATGTGGCTGGGTTCTTCTACCGCAACCGGAACAAGTTCATCAGATGGCCTAACAGTTTTGAGGCAAAGCTCCAAGCAGCTCTCAAGCTGTACCGTCACAAGGTAAAGAGGAACGGGGGAGAAGAGATTGAGCAGAAGACCCCCTTCGTTTTTGGATTCGTGGATGGGACCCATATCCCCATTCAGTGCCCCTCAGACAACGAGAGCTCGTATGTGAATCGGAACGAATATCACTCTATCAATACCACAGTAAGTATTAGGTTCATGTTTTTTTTATATTTAATTTCTTTTATATATTTCGTTCAATTTTTGTTTAAGACAATGGAATAAAAAGAAACATGTAAGGAATGTATTTTATTTCTTCAGCTTTCTCACTCTAGTCTATTTCTTCCTTCAGATAGTGTGTGACTACGACAAGAGGATAATATTTGCCGATCCACGTTTCCCTGGCTCTGTCCACGACTCATACGCTTTGGCTTGCAGCCCGGTAGGGGATGAGCTGGAGGAGGAGAAATGGAGACACTTCGTCCTGCTTGGAGACTCAGGGTGAGTAATTTTTTTGTCTGTTTTGTCACCATAGATTAAAAAAAGAAATGTTTGTTCCAGACAAAGAAGCCATCTGTTAATAATCAGCACAACAGAAATATTATTTCTCCCTTAGTTTGCTGTATTTTATAGGGTTTTTTTAAGTGAAAATAAACATTTTTTCTAGGTATGGCCTACGTCGCAACCTCTTCACTCCATTCAAGGATGAGACGTCGCCTAAGATAACAGCCTTCAACAAGTGGCACAAGAAGAGTCGTGTCAGGGTGGAACAGAGCATAGGGATCCTGAAACAGCGGTGGAGGTAAGAAAGGCCTTATGTCCCTTTCTTCTTTTCTCTTTCCTTTTGTTTTCACACAGAGAACCCCTTTTTTTATACCAGCATGGTAAACTTGGGAAAATTTCTTATCAGTCCTACTCCTTGTACTTCTAATTTTTTTTTTTACATTTATTTTTTTTCATGAAAATTTCAGAATACTTGACTCCTCTGCTGGGTACCTCCGGCACAAGCCTAAAAGGTATTCAGAGATCATCACAAGCTGCGTGTGTCTCCATAATGTCGCCCTAGATCATGGAATCCGCATAGTGGACGACCCCGCTGATCCATGGACTCCAGTCAGGCTTCCCCTTCTTCAGCCCAGGCAGCGCACAAGGGAACAAGAAAACAACCGCATCAAGGCCTTCAGGAATGACTACTGCCAAAATTACTTCTGAATTCTGTGTCCTGACAGCAGTTGTATCAGCATGACTTATGTAAATAGTTCAATTGTATATAAACCGTAATCTTGTAGTAAATCAGAAATAATTCTTAAGTTCCTACCATGAAATGTATGCATGCAAAGTAAGTCTGCTTGTCCTTGTTATGTTACATGCACAGCTAGAAACAGTTAACTCAAGTAGCAGCGTCTAAGTCCACATTTAAATTGACAAGCATTTATTTTATTCTGTTTCATAAGCAGTCATATAGTACTATACCAGAAAATATACAAGTATTCCTGAAAAATCAAATTTATGCATTAAAAGTAAGTTCTTCATGCACATACTGCTTGACCTTCTTATGTCAAAGGCACAGCTAGAAAAAGTCACCTTAAGAAGAATCGTCCAAGAACCACATGAAAAATGAAAAACATCTATTTTATTCTTTTTCTTCTTTCTCTTTCTTTGTCTTCCTGCTCTCTCTGATAGCTGCTCTCTCCACCTTCCTTTCAGCCTTCTCCCTACATATGGCTTCCCACTCTTCCTTTGTACACACTATCACTTTCTTTTGTCTTTCCAACTTCCATGGTTTTTTTTCTGTGTGGTCTTGACTTTTCTTTCTCTCTTCTTCTTTCTTTTTCGAGTACTGCTTCATTTCCTCCCTTATCTTCAAATCTTCCTTCTCCTTTTTCCTGTCCTCCTTTATTTTTTTTGCATGTTCTATCTTTCTTTGCTCCTTCTTCTTTCTCTCCTCCTTCCTCTTTTCTTTATCCATATCCTTTTTGGGTATTTTAGTGACCTTCATTTTCTTTATTGCTTCGCTGAAATCGCTTCTGCCGGCTTTCCATAGATCTCGCTCTGTCATGCCAGTTTTCTCTTTCTTCACCTGAGACGGATCTAGGGCCATTGGACTCACACCTGGGATACCTGAATAAAAGATTTTCTCTCTGTCATCTTATATAATAAAAATAGGATTAATTCATAGACAAGAGACAAAGTAAGATACATTGTAACAGATGGTTTACTCAAAAAAACTAAACCATAGGCCGGCAATTTTTTTTCCCTATTTTTTCATATCTATCAGTCAATTTAACCATACAATATTTCATGAAACAATGAAATCCTTACCCCTGACAGCGTCTTCCCTCAGGTAGTCCAAGGCCTTCTTCTGAGTGTTTGACAAAGTCAGCTTCTTGCTAGGAGGCCCACTACCCGTTTTCGATAACTCTCTACGCAGAATGTTGTACTGAAAAATAATCACGTACAACTTTGTTATTTAAACAATCAAAGAAATGAAAAAATTTTCAACATATCTGAACAGAACTGTACCTTACCTTTCCCTTTTGTTTCTGGCAGAAGTCGGATGCCTTGTGAGAAATTTGCTTTACAGTCCGGTGTGTCTTTGCAGTTTGATTAACATACACTGTAAAGAAAAAAAATGAAATAATAAAGAATTTTTTTCAAACTAATTTTCTTCATGAGTAAAATGTGTGTTTGTTTCTTTTTTTTGGGTGTGGAATAAACTCACATACACAAGATTTATCACATGACTCACGTGCAACGTCTCTCCAAGCCTGCCTCCTGATATCACGGCCCCCTCCAGTCCCAGAGAAGTGGTACTTCAAAGCAGGCCTGTTTGTATTGATAGCGTCCATCAACGCCTTAACCTCCTGCTTGGACCATCTCTCTCGGTTAATAGTGTAGCGTTCTACCCCTCGATGTTATATCGAATCTTTCGATAAACAACGAAGAACAACTATTCAGGTTCCAGTTAAAACTTTATTGTCTAATAACACATAGGCATCAGCCGTTCTCGATCACAGTTACAGGTGGCAGAGTTTGAACTCTATTGCAGGTTCGACACTAGGCCTTCTAGTGTCTAGAGTTAATATTCCACATGAACCCCCTCTGTGCAGTAGCACAGAGGAGTATTAGAATATGGTAGCCGGGCAGCCGCCGACCATTGCTCACAATGGTCAGTCGGGGCTGGACTGACCCTGAGGAAGGCCGTACAACGGCCTTATATACACCGGAGTCGAGGGCCACGTGACCAAGTGGTGACGTGGCGCTGGACTCCAGCGCCCCCAGGCGTCGGGTAATGGAGGTGCTCTCGACGTCGCCCACGAGGACCACGAAGGTACCTCGAAGACGACGCGGGACCACCACACCACCCCCCACTAGACTGAAACGAGGTCTCTGAAAATTCAGAGATCCCGGATCAGTCTAAACAATTAGATAATAATATGAACTACTGGATCCGTCGACATAGTCGACAGAAACAGTAGAGGAATATATAGAAATATAGTTTCTACTGTACTGTAGAAAAAAAATTATTATCACAGTTAAATTATAAGGCGTTGCTCCATCCAACGTAGGAGACCAGTGTCGAAACACTGCTTCACGACCTGCTCCTGGTCGATCCGAGGGAGGCACGACCGGGTATGGCAACCGGGGTCGTGTCGTTTCCTCCCTGTCTCGTTGAGAAGCTCCTTCCAGCGTAGGAAGCCCATCGATAGCGTACAATACTACTATGATGGTCCTTCGACCGTGAGGCCGAGGATGTGTGGCACCACCGGGCCCTAAGACCAGGGTGGCGTCGGATCCACACAGCTTCGCAGGGAGGTCCGGGGACAGGAAAGGTACCCCCACTCGTGGAGGGTACACCGTCGTCCGGGAACGAGTTCCCGGGGGTTCCGTGCTGACATCGAGACTCTGTTCGATGTCAGCGATCCAGGCTGACGAGGAGGAGCAGCAGTTTCATACTACTGATCCTCCGAGATGGACCCTGTAGCGGCGTCGATTTCGGCCTGCTCTCCGTCAGTGCGCTCCTCTCCATGTGGAGCGCTGGGGGCTAGCTGGCCCGAAAACGTCGGCGACTCCGGCAACGGGACCTCACGGTCCATTGTCGTACTCCAAGCCTCGTTAGAGGTCTCGGGTGCATCCCGGGAGTCCCCCTCAGCATCTGAGTGGAGAACGGCCGAGTCTGCTGAGTCGCTTCCGTCGTCGTCGTCGCTCTCCTGACCTTCACGGTCGTCCTTGTCTCCCTGGTCAGGGGGAGGCTTTGGAGAATGATCGACGACATCGACGTCCCCGTCTATATCCATCGACTGTTCCACCTTGGCAGGTTCTACTGCTCGGGCGGAAGCCGACGGGTCCGGACAGACGGCTACGTTCGCCGGGGCCAGGGGAGTGATGCCCTGAAGATCCGGATGGATCCTCGGTGACACCACTCTCTGGACCGGTGGCGGCGTAGGCTCGGTGGTTCCCGAGAGGGTTATCAAGGGAACCGAGGAGGAAGACGGGGCTGCTGGCGGGTAGACGGAGGCACCGAGAGACCTACCCGGGGTGTCAGGCTTGTCCTGCACCACCTGCTCTCGGCCCAACATCGTCATAGCCGAGCTCAGACTGTCAATCTTTGGAGACAACTCTCTCAAAGGATTCGTCTGAGCCGCCAGCGTCCTGACGTCAGGAATCACTCCACCCTCGACGAGGTACCTCTGCGCTTCGCGAGAGGGCTCGGTTCGAATGGGCTTCAGGGTTCGGACGCCATGGTGTTTGTCCCTCATCCATTCCGAGAGTTGGACCCCGAAGACTCTAAAGAATTCGCGGTCGATTTCCTCCCAGCCTTCTATGATACTGTCCCTCTTGGTAATATCATATTGGGCCTGTGCCTCAAAGTTATTGAGACGCGTTCGGACGTCGGTCAGACGAGAGTCCATCTCCATCTGAACGGTCTGGCGCGCCTCATTCCTAAGAGCCGGAAGGAGCTCGTTACGGATGGCCATGTTTGTTCTATCAAACAGGCCGAACAAGTAGGCACTCGCTTCCTCACGGAATGCCTCACCGAACTTGTCGATAGCAGGGCTGCCTGTCATCTGTAGAAGTCCCTTACAACGTTCCACGAACGTCTTCGGGACCCCACATTCGACGCCATCGCCGTATGCAGGCTGTGCCAACTCCCAACGCAAGGTTGCTGTCGGGGTGTCGGCGCCTGTCACGACGTTGGAGAAGCTAGCTCCTGCTGCCGAGGTCAGTGTCGCGCCTCCCACGTGGACACGCGGCGTGGCAGCTGGGGTGCTGCCCTCTGCCGCTGTAGGGGGCTTGACAGGAGACGAGTTGGTGGTCACCTTGGGTTGTCGATCACGACCACTCCGGGTTTCCACCGTCTTGCCTCCAGTTTTAGCACCACTGGTGCTTGGTTTGGCTGAACCGGTCGAAGCAGTCTTCGACTTTTTAGGAGCCGGGGCCGGGGCGGCTTTCGATGCCTTTTCGGGCTTCGAGGGAGCAGCCTGCGGCTTAGGCTTCTTGGGTTCAGTCGAACCGGCAGACTTTCCAGCTTCTGTAGAGTGGGGCCTCTTGTTCCCACTCGTAGAGGCTGTAGGTCCTGGGTCCCGAGGACGACTGGCCTCCCGCTTCTTCCGTTGCTCTACCCTGAACTCGGGGTAGGCACCGTAGAAAGCGGGCATCAGCTCCGGTCTGATATACAGGCGCTTCGTAGACGGGGGTGCGGGGGCCATCCGCATCCAGTGTCTAGTCGGCGCGCCTGTCTTCTCATTCCGTTCGCACTTTCCAACCAGTGTCTCCACTAGCTGGATAGCTCCCTCGGCGTTGTACTTATGGGGCTGCTTGTACGACTTGAGATGACGCGCCATCAAGCCCCTTCGTGAGGTCACGAAAGGAGGAGAGGTCGGGTCATCAGGGTCCTGGTAACATGGAATGGTCTTTTCCACCTTAACACAACCGAACTGCGGACGGATGGCTCGATGCTCTTCAACCAAGTGTCGAGCATACCTGCCGTCAGTCGCGTATACGCGAGGGGGAAACCCCTTACGTGTGCAGTTCTCGAAAGCACACTGCTGCCCTGGATTGAAGATGCGCCATGCGAACCCAATCCGCTGTCGCTCGGGCAGCGACACCCCCGACGAGTCTGAGGCATTCGTAATATTCTCGATCATCGAGACATACCAGTCAATGGCATGACTGTCGTCCGAGTACCATTCCTCGTCGTCACTACCATCCTTTCCGACGAGACTTGGGAGTACCACTTGACCATTCTTGCGGTAGTCCTGAAGCTTTGTCAGTGGCCTGTCATCGACGTACTCAGCACGTCGTTTGGCAGTGGTCGCTGACAGTTGCTTCCACTCGTCGACAGCCCTGGCCGTGTCTGGGAGTGAGGATACGGTGCTTTCCACGGCACCGGCATCGACCTCCGACGGCTCGGTTCCAGGTTCAGGTGGAGCAGTAGACTCGCTACTCCTTTCCCGGGCTGGAGCCTTCTTGGCTGCGGACTCCTTTTTGCTACTTTCCTTCTTGGGCACCCTAGGGATCTTGAAATCCTTCAAGGTGCCCTTGGATGCCTTTGATTCAGTCGGCTTCTTGCCCTTAGAACCTGAAGGGGTAGCACTTTTCGATGGAGCAGGCGTCGACGGCTCGTCGACCTCCATCTCATCGGGAGAAGAGTCTCTCGAGGCGGCAGCAGCTGCGACCTTCAAGTCGCGCTTCAGCTGCTTAGCTGCCTCCTTCGCCTTCCGGCGGAGCTCCTTCTCCCGCTCCTGGGACTCAGCCAAGGCTTTCTGTGCATCCTCGATCTGCTTCAGAAGGGCTGCACTCTTAGCCGAGGTAGACTCGAGCTCTTGCTCGGGTCTGGTCCTCTTGGACTTCTTCTTCTTCTTCTTCTGCGACTTGTGGCTCGCCGAAGAGCTGTACCCTGACTGCTCGTCGGACGAGGACCCCATGGTTCTTCCTGAACTGCCGGGTTCCACCAGGGAGAGAAGACTCCGGGTCTCGAACCGTTCTCAGACGGGACGAGACGTCGAAGAGGATCTTCGAGGTTTTTCGATCCGCACTCTGGCGGGTCGAAGCCTCGAAGGTGCCTTCGATGTACCTCGAACCGCACTCAGGCGGCTCGAGGGACCGAAGACTGGAGTCTCGAGAGAACACGAACCTGCGCTCACACAGGTCGTGTCCCTCGACACTAGGCAGGGGAGACCTCCTACACTCAGGTAGGGGGTCCCCAGACGGAGCGTACTAGCTGGAATAAGCTAGGCTTAGTCCAGCTTATCTGCGTCCGACTCTCACGAGAAGGGCGCAGATGTGACCTCCGTGGTGGGCGACGCGGCCTTTTATCCCTGTGGCGCACGTCTCTGATTGGAGGAAGGGGCTACGTGACCCAGGAGGGCGAACCCTATTGGTCCACAGCGCATCACGCCATGACCAAATAAGGTATTGCTCAAAAAATAGAACGACTCACTCTCCCCTCACCGTCACGCTCTGCTTCTCCAGTCGCAATGTTTGCATATGCCGTTATTTCCTATGCGGTCTATGGGTTCCAACACTATTAACATGGATTAATCTGGGCACCCCCTCCTTCATCAGACTACCGGGATTAAAAAAATGGCTCCAATATGGATCTACCCTTCGGGCAGTATCCACCAGCCTATGCTGGGAACCCGTCCTCACAGTCAATAAAATCAGAGGCTCCAAATTTCCATGTTTCCAGTGTCAGTTTGTCTCAAACTAAGAGGCAATCGTACGACTTCTCGTTGTGTAATTTTTTTATTCACCGTCGGCTTCACGTCCACAGACAGATTTACTCAAGAACGGCACCCGTTATTTTAAAGTCTCATTAAAAACACAGGTTAGTAAAGCTGCTGCTTAGTATTGTGCGAAACATCGATAACTGAGTAGGGTTTAATCTAGGGCTTTTCCTGATTTTAACCTTTACTACAGGAACGAGTGTTGAGCCTCAGGGCGGGTTACTATCACCCCCTCCCAGCCCGCCGTCCTTTGATGTGGCCGGGCCGACCGGGCTATTAACCCGTTTCCGTCGGCGTCTGCCCCCCATCACTTGTGACGGTGTGGATGCAGGAGCCAGAGTGTTTGCTCCGGGTTTCCTTTCATCCTCGACACTCGCTGACCGTTCCTTTGATGAGCCTTGGCGCTTAAGCCTCGCTCGAGTCATAGGTCCGGACTGGAGTGACTGATCTTTCACTTCAATCGAAACGTTTCGATGTGAAGTTTGTTCAGTCGTTCGCACCTTCGAGGGGGGGTCGGGCTTCCGACATCCCTTCAAAGGCTGTTTAGATGTTTTCGACTTATCTCGACGGGCCGGTCGACCACGGCGCCGCTTTGATGGTTTACTGGCATCCAACACCTCCACCTCGCTCAGTTTTCGAGCTTTTTGCTGTCGTTTTCGATGACCCTGCTTAGTTTGTTCTTTAGACTGGACTTCCGGCCGCGACCTTTCGACCTCTATTTCGACCTGTCCAGAAACAGACTTAGCCCTTTTCGTAGCCCTACGAGAAGGTGAATCATCATCAAGTTGTGGTTGCAACAACTCGACAGTTTGTGATAGTTCTACGCCCAACCACCGGCGCACTCTATCGACATTGCTCTTTTGCAACCGTCCGCGGGATGATCGAAGTAATAATGTCGACTCAGAGAGGACAGAATCTACAACGAACGGCCCATCCCAGTTGGGGGCAAGCTTCATAGCTGCCTGGGGGGTGTGGTACCTCACCACCTGTTCACCAACTGAGTATCTTCTCTGCTTTAGCCCATAGTCATACCCGACCTTCTGGCGTTCCGCAGATTTACCTAAGTTTTCCCTTACCATGCTATAACTCTCCCTCAATCGGTCACGAAGTTGTTCCACGAAGGTGACGGAACAAGGGACTTCGAGTGGGTTCTCGATTGAGCCGAAAATCACATCCGCTGGCATGAGAATTTCTTCCCCGAATACCATCATATTTGGACTGCATCCAGTAGAACTGTGCTCAGAGCTGTTATATGCGGACACCACATATTTAGCCTGTTCATCCCAGTCGTCCATATGTTTGTCTACCAACATAGTCAGACTCTGAATCAACGTTCTATTGAACCTTTCCACCTGACCATCACTCTGTGGTCTGTATGGATTGGTTCTCTGTTTTACAATCGTCAAATATTCACACATCTCAGAGAAGAGTCGAGACTCAAACTCTCGACCTTGGTCGGAATGCAGAAGCAACGGGACTCCAAAGGTCAAAACCCATTCGTCCACGAAGGCCTCTGCACAGGTCTCTGCCGTGTGATTTGGTAGGGGAATAGCGCGTACATACTTGGTGAAGTAATCCTGGATTACTAACATGCAAGTATTCTTGTTTGGCGTGGGTGCAAATCCCGAGATGATATCCATAGCTATCCTCCCGAATCTCACCCCGAACAACTCTTGGCGCAGAGGAGACTTACCCATGCCCTCGCCGGGCTTTACCAGGCAACAGGTAGGACAGTGTCGAACCCAACGACCTATGTCCTTTCCCATCCCGGGCCAGTAATATCTCCTTTTCACTTTTTCGAGCGTTCGTTTACGACCAAAATGTGCCGCTGTTCGGTGTCCGTGGCAAAAGGAGAGTACCTCACCCCTCAGTTGGCGTGGTACAACTACTTGAATCGTGCGCCTAGCTCGACCCGCCTCGACTTTCCAGCGACACAACAAGCCTTCACGGAAGGTTAGTAGAGGCCATTGCCCTACTAATTTCTGTACCTCGGCGCTCTCGATCGATACCTCAGGCCTAGTGGGTTTAGCCCCCTTAACTAGCCATTCAGCAACTCGTTTGATGTCGGCGTCCGCTTTCTGAGCATCAATGAGTTCATCGAGAGACCAAAATGCAACACCCACCCGGCTGTCTACTAAACCACTTACAGCTGCCAAAACAGCATTATGACTGCCGCAGTCTGTGCAATCCGACCTCTGGCATAGCCGCACAGGGATACGACTAAGGCCATCGGCGTTTAGATGCTTGGCCCCACTTCGATGTTCGATCTTAGAGTTTTCGAGACCGAACTCCGAAAGGTGGGCCAGCCACCTACCCATCATTCCCTCAGCCTCTTTGAAATTTAGGAGCCATTTCAAAGACGAATGATCGGTGCGGATAGTGAAGTTACCACCATAAAGGTAGTGCCTAAACTTCCTGGTGTACACGACAACTGCCAACAGTTCCCTTTTGGTAGTGCAGTAGTTTCGTTGTGTTTTACTTAGAGTGTTGCTGGCAAATGAGATCGGGACCTCCATTCCATCCTGCACCTGGGATAGAACAGCCCCGATCGCTGTGTTGCTAGCGTCAGTGTCCAAGATAAAACGACCGTCGGGTGTGGGGAATCGAAGTACAGGTGTCTCCCTGAAACTTCGTTTTAACTCGACAAAAGCATGTTCGGCTTTCTCCGTCCACGCGAATGCCTCGTAACGACCTCTACTACCTTTAGGTTTTTGGATCACTAAGTCCTGCAAAGGACTCACGAGTTCCGCGAACCCCGGGATGAACTCTCGGTAGTAGGAACAAAAACCAATGAAGGATCGGATTTCCTTCACTGTAGTGGGCCTAGCCCACGTCATTACATCGCTAATTTTCCCCGGGTTGGCTTCTATACCCTGTTCAGACACGATTCGGCCCAGGTACTCGACTGAAGTCCTAAAAAGTTGACATTTTTTAGGTTTCAACTTCAGTCCCCATGCCCGAATCCTGTTGAAGACTTCTGCCAGATTCGCCATTGCTTCATCCGTCGTTTTGCCGAAGACGATGATATCATCGAGGTAAACCAGGCAACTTTTACCTAGCAAACCTCTCAACATCTCCTCCATCATTCGCTCGAATGTGGCGGGGGCGTTACACAAACCAAACGCCATGCGATCGAACTCGTAGAGCCCCCTCTGGTAGGAAAAAGCGGTTTTCTCGACGTCGTCGGGATTCATCCCGATCTGCCAATATCCAGATTGGAGATCGAGACAACTAAACCACTTGTTTCCTCCTAGGGCATCCAAGGATTCGTCGATGCGCGGGAGGGGGTAAGCATTTTTCTTAGTCACTCCATTCAGACATCGATAATCGACGCAGAATCTCATGGTTCCATCCGTCTTCGTCACCATCTGGACGGGACTGGACCAGGGACTAGTACTTGGCCTAACCACCCCCGTATCCAACATCTCCTTAAGTTGTTCATCCGCCGCAGCCTTCTTGCTGAGCGGAATCCTTCTATAAGGGACTCGGATAGGTTGTGCGTCACCCGTGTCGATGTTATGCAGACATCGATCGGTGCGCCCTAACGGCTCATCTGGGGATTTAAAGACATCCACATGCTTACGTAGTAAGGCGGACAGCTTCAGTCTTTCCTCTGGCTGGGTCAGGTGGGTGTCGCTATACATGTCTAACAGCCAGGTAGGGAGCTCCCCCGTGTGGGTGCTCGCGATTTCTGCCGTCTCGATGTCTGCAGCTTCTTGCTCGAGACGCATCATCACGGATCCTACCTCCGGTGACGAGAGTTCACCGTTTCTGTCAGCATACTGTATAGTACCGACCACCTGGCCTTTCTCCAGGACAATGTCTCGATTCAGTGGATTACAGACGGGAAACACTGTTCGACGAACATTGCTGACAAGGGCAGCCTCACCAACCAACCCAAAACATCTCAGAGTGTTCAGGTCGGGTTCGACTATGCCCTGTCGGTCTCTTTCCAGACCTTCGGATTTTACCAAGACATCGCACCGATGTCTGGCAGGTATCCTAGTGGTCTGTGCTACTGAGGCTATCGATGACACTCTCTTCAGTTTACACTGATGGTGCTCTTCTACCGGCTCGGTCATGACCAATTGACCCGTCCTTGGGTTCAGGATCATACCGTATAATGCCGCGAAGTCGAGCCCCAGAATGCCATCGTCAGCCACATCGGCCACTATTGGGCTAAACACATAGTGGGTCGATGCGACCTTAAGAGGTAGAACCAATCGACCATAGGTCCGCATTTCGGCTCCAGACGCAGTGCACGCCGTTATTCCCTCGTAGAGATTATCTGACAGCACTACTAACGTTTTCGCGAGTTCTCGAGAGACAATGGTGTGGCTGGCACCAGTATCTATCAGGAAGTCCAGAGAACGCCCTCGAATCTCTGCAGACAGGTACCATCGTTTCCCCGACAAGGGGGCGGTTCCTGCTAGCATTCTCAACCCTACGTCAGTACTCAGATCGATCCCCCTCCTCTTCAGAAAAGAGAGACAGGGATCATCTGAGGGAAGCTCTGTTGCGCAGACTCTGGCCAGCTGCCGCATCAGGGCTTCTCTCCCGGCGTCGACTTTCACTTTCGATCCAGTCGAACCCTCGACCTCGGAGTTCGGGCTGCCAGCGCCCTGTTCCTTGGCCATTGAGGCTTTTTCTACACCGACATCTTCGGAACCCGACCGGTGATCAACCGGTGCCGCTGTGGTAAAGGGCTGGGACGGCCCTACCGGGACCTTACCTAGTTCCCTCGAATCTACTGTCGTCTGATCAGGAGTGCCAGAGGTGCTGATACCTTGGCTTTTCGATGGTCGGGCAGCTCGATTGCCACGTCGAGCCGCCCGCCTCAGTTTTCCGTCGCGTCAGGTGGTAGTCCTTTAATCGGCTCGGGGCAAGTTCGTGCGAAATGCCCCTGCTTCTTGCAGTTCCAACACTTGGCGTCGGACGGAGGGGTACTCGGCTTCTCCGAGCTAGTACCAGGGACATCCCCTCCCTCGATAACCCTGAGTAAATTTTTCAATTGACTCAGCGAGAAGGTCTGCTCCTGTACCTTGGGTTTGGAGGCCTTGTTTGGTGTTTTCGATTTACCAGCGGATTTCTGACCTTTCTTAGTCTTACTCCCCGCTCCGGGCTTCGAGTATGAGGAGACTTCGCCCTGTCCTTCCTCAACCAAAGCGGCGTCGGCCAACGCCGACAATGCATTTGTCGAGGTAGGATTCACCAACTTCGGCAGGAGTTGTCGTTTCCGCAACAACTCGTCTGCCAAGTCCATGAGATCCTTTAGGGACATGTAAGTACGCCACTCCCGAAGAACGTCTTGTTGTAAATCAACGTCATACAATCCTCCTATGAACAACTGGTTGACTTTGGTTATGAGCCATTCAACCGAGAAGTCCACACCTGGATAGGCATCGCCGGCAAGACGTCTCAAAGCAAAGCCATAGGCTCTAATGCTTTCGTTCTTGCCTTGGCGTCTCTTCTCCATTGTAACAATGGGGTCTTGAAGGCTAGAAGTCATGGCTTCCGTTACCATGTCGACCAGTCCCTCCAAAGTCCCATCTCCATGCTCCTCCCATAGCCACACAGTATCAGCTGCAGGGCCATTCTGGAGTAACATGAGGAGTTGAGCTAATGCCATACTCGAGGTCCATACATTTACTCGACGGACGTGATTGAATCCGTGGTACCAACGGAGCCAATCGTCCTTCCATGTAAATGGAGGGCACTCGACTGACCTAGTTCGGGCTGGTTCATGCCCGATAGAGGTATTTTCAAACATTCTGCTTGATCTCCTGACCTGATCAAGGGCGAATGTTGTGCCTCTTCTAGGTATTTGATGGTCCATCCCCATGTTTCTCATAGTCGTGTCTGCACGACTGTGATTCATCCCCCAGGGATTACCAGAATCGGCATCACTCAACCGCGAAGCCTCGAATCTGATATCCCTATATTTGGGTGGATCAACATGTTGTTGGGTCGTGATAGGGGTCGAGAACTGCCCGATCACTTCACTTAGACCATCGGTGCGCGGCATTGAAGGAACTGGTTGGGTCCGGCGCGACCTCGAATCCACTTTCGAGATGTCGTCGATTGCTCCCACCATTCTATCTATCTCCGCCTGCTGTTTTGAACGTTCCGCCTGTCTTAATTCCGACACTAGGAATTCCAGGCGGGCATGTTCGGGTTTCGAGAGATCTCGTTGCTCGCTGATGGCAAAGAGTTGCTTGGCCTCCTTCATGGCATGGTCAAGCCACTCTCTGTAGTCAGGGTTTTCGACTAGATCCCCTTGAGTAGCAACTCTAGTAGTGCTGCATTCACTACTTTGTTGCTTATCTCGAAGTCTAGCGGTACGCAATTTCGATTCCGTCTGCTCCTTCAGACGTTCTTCGAGTGCGAGTTCATCACGAACTTCTTTATTCACCCTGGCTTCATCAGCCTTTCTGCGAGACAATATCTCTCGTCGGAGCTCATCGATTTCACCACGTATGGCTCCCAAAGTGTCCGAATCCTTCTGATCTTTCAGTGACTGGGCTACTAGGGATTCAGACTTCAAGGAATTAAGCTCGGCCTCCTGCCTCGCTTTTTGTTCCATTAAGACCTGATATTCCGCCATTTTGTTTGCGTGTTCGATTCGTTCCTCACAGCGACGACGCATTTCTGCCTCGTCCCTGGCTCGAGCATCCTCGTCAGCTTGCATCTGACAGAGTAACGACTCCCGTTCCTGACGTAGCTGTTTCACCTGCTTTTCATAAGCCGTTAGGTGCTCAGCTACTTCTTCAGTATGCTCGGCTGATTGTTGGTTCAACTTATGCCACAACTCTTGTAGTTGTTCCTCCAACATAGTCTTTTCTACTTCTTGTAGTTTCAACTTATGTTTAAGGGACGTCTGTTCGTGCTGGGCATCCCGAAAATCGTTTCCAGCTCTCTCGACACATTCTCGGCGGCTTGTAGCAAGGCGATCGATCTTTGCTTTTAGCGATTGACAATCCATTGCTGTCAACCGACTACGCTCGATCTCTGACTTCGTTGCAAGTAAGGACTCCTTTTCGCTAGAGAGCTGCTTGACCTTCTCCTGAAGATCAGTAAGTTCTCTATTTGCGATCTGAGTCTTGTTCGAAGCCTCTAACGCCTGCTGCCTAAGCTGTTCCAATTTCAGCTCTATTTCTGTACTCTTCTCCTGAGCTTTCATGGTGTTACTCGCGAGAGCATCCAACTGTTGGCGACCCTGGCGCAGTTGGCGTTGCTGCTCTTGTAGCAACTCCTCGTTGAGCCCCCTGCCACTGTCAATACTTCCTTGTATCGACACGGGCGAGGGACCCTCGAAGGACCAACTGCCAAGGCCCATTGGAGTTCCCACGGGCGAGGCTGATTTTTCTACATAGGACAAACTCTGTGTCCTCAAGAAGTTCTCAGCCGCCGGAGAGAGTTGAGTCGATACTCGCCAATTGAGTAGCCGGCTCCTTTGATACAGGCCCAACGGGTCAGACGATGGGCCTAATATCAGGGTGTGGTTCAAACCACCACCAATTAGTGGATCATTCATATCCACTAACGGGCCTGTAGTCACTTGATGTTGATGATTGGGGTCATCACCTTCATCCAAGTGACCCTGCATGTCGAACTTAAGCTCGCAGTACCTATGCGGACCAAAGTTAACAACTGGTCACGGCACCAGTGTAGCGTTCTACCCCTCGATGTTATATCGAATCTTTCGATAAACAACGAAGAACAACTATTCAGGTTCCAGTTAAAACTTTATTGTCTAATAACACATAGGCATCAGCCGTTCTCGATCACAGTTACAGGTGGCAGAGTTTGAACTCTATTGCAGGTTCGACACTAGGCCTTCTAGTGTCTAGAGTTAATATTCCACATGAACCCCCTCTGTGCAGTAGCACAGAGGAGTATTAGAATATGGTAGCCGGGCAGCCGCCGACCATTGCTCACAATGGTCAGTCGGGGCTGGACTGACCCTGAGGAAGGCCGTACAACGGCCTTATATATACCGGAGTCGAGGGCCACGTGACCAAGTGGTGACGTGGCGCTGGACTCCAGCGCCCCCAGGCGTCGGGTAATGGAGGTGCTCTCGACGTCGCCCACGAGGACCACGAAGGTACCTCGAAGACGACGCGGGACCACCACAATAGGAACATCCTCACGCAGAGGCAGGTCTTCGTCCTCGCTGTCTGAGGAGCTAGCATTAGACTCTTGGTCAGCTGCAGCACTAGCTTCCCCCACTAATGTCTCATTGTCATGGTCTATTACAGGGTTCTCTGAGTTCTGTGGAATGTACTCTACGGTAGAAGCCATGGAATCACATGAAACATCTCCCACTGGTTTAAGTATCATCTGCATCTTCTTCCTTTTTGGTATGGGCTTCCTAAGGGTAACCTGTGCATTAGAAATAAAAGAAAAACTATTCTCCATTAAAAGCTTAACCCATTTGGTCCCTCTTATTCCCCAATGAAGTGTCACATAAAAGAAATATAGCAGGCAGGCAGAAGGAGGTTTAAAGTGTCATAATACCGGTAACACAACGAGATTTGTCATTGTAATCTCGTTGCGTGCATTTTCTCGTTGTGCAACGTCGTGAAAGTGGAGGGGGGTGGCCTATGACTTAGACTCCTTTCAGGGAGGTAATATGGCAATGTCTGTTTACTTTATCCTTCCTGGGGAAAAATATGGACACATTAATGTTTTATTTGTGCTCACCTTCACTTTTTTGCTCTCCATGTCCACTTAATCCTCTCTTTCTGTAGCTTACGACGTACCAAAAATGACGTCACTCTTACTGTGCACAGTGGCGCCCCCTGTGCACAACGAGGTTTGTTTGTTCAAGTCTCGTTCTTTCATGGAAAGTAATATTTCGACTTTTCTTTTCATTTTTCTTTGACATTATATTTAGATTTAATTATTAACTGTAATTGTTTACTGTATAATATGTTTTCTTTCTTAAGGAAAATCATTCTTTTAAAAAGTAGGAAGAAAGAATAAGGGAAAGATAAGGTTTAAGGACACAATTTTTATTTAAAAAAGTAATTCTAAAGATTGTTAGCAGACACCTTTAATGTTTGCCTTCAACAACTCTTATACCTATTTGTAGATGAAATTCCCTTGATGTTACACTTCTTATGAACGGTGGTCTTAATCATACCACATGCTGTATATATGAAGGCACTTTTAAATGTCTTGGATGTTAATGCTTATAGATCTCAATCGTCTATGACGAAAGGCAGAAAAAATAAGACCTGAGATTTAACTTTAACTGAAGCATAACAAACATGGTATTTCCATCTCAGTGAACAAGTGACGGTCATGAACAGACAAAAAAAAAGGTTGAACAAAAAAAATGTTCTCTTTGACTTAGGTATCAACTTTATCCTGGAGAAACACACCATGTGATACTTTTTTTATTTCCTTGTCACCTTTCCTCCCCTCCCTCGCTTAGGTTTCTTATTTGTTCTGTTACTGCCATTGCCAGCCACCCTCTTCCTTGTCAAAGGGCCTGGCCTTTCTTCCTCCTCCTGGGAAACTTCCTGTGCTTTCTCCTCCTCTGGAGATGGGTTATCGTTGTCTGTAGCCAAATGCATGCTACCCAACGTCTTTGCAGCTTCCAGTACTGCGCTGTTTTCTGGACTCTGATGAGGTTTTGTTGTTCCCTCTTTAAGGTCTTTGCAATACACAGCCACAGAGCCCTCCGTCAAATCTATGTTGTGTCGAGTGGAATGAAAATGTTCTTTTATGGGGCGCAATCTAGTTCTTGCACTAGATCCTATTAAGATACCCAATCCCAAAGTTCCTTCATGCACATCTGAGGTGACATCCAAGAGAGAATCATTAGAATTAGAATTGTCTGTGTTAAGGGTAGTCGTTGCCGAAGCCAAAGTACCTTGTTCTACATGCGTATGTGTGGTCTGTAGGTGTGTTCCTGCTGACTCCACAGGTTTTATGTCTTGTGAAACTGGTACTTCTTGTGTGGTGTGATTTTCACCTTTTGACGAGTGTTCTGTGGTAAGGTGCTCTGTGGCAGCTGTTTTTTGTGTGGTCTCTTGCTCTGTAGCAGCTGCCTTTTCATTGGTCTGGTGCTCTGCTGTCCCTTCTTCCGTCTGGTGCTCTTCTGAGCCTGGCTCTTCTGTCTGCTGCGCTGCTGCGCCTGGCTCTTCTGTCTTGTGCTCTGTTGAGCCGGGCTCTTCTGTGGTCTGTTCCTCTCCTGTGCTGGGCTCTTCTATGGGCTCTATTTTAACTGCAGGCGGCTGTTGTGTGGTCTGGTCCTCCCCTGTGCCTGGCTGTTCTGTGTCGATTTTTATTTCACCTTCCTGTAGCGTGCCGTCTAGGTCCAAAATAGCTTCTGCCTCTTCTGTCGTTTCTTGTTGTGTTGGAGCACCCTCTTGTGAGGACTGTAGGTCTTGGGCAGATGACTGTTGTGCAGCTAATGTCATACCCACGTCTTGTGTGTCCTGTTGGTCCCCTGGATGCTCTGCCTCTGTTGTTGTACTAGAACCCGGTTGAGGTCCACTTGGGACATAGTCTGCCTTGAAGAGAGAGAGATGAGACCCCGCTTGAACAGAAGGACCCACAACGAGCCTTCCGTCATCATTAACATGAAGCAAGGTGGAGTTGTCTGTGCTAGGCCCATCCAACGACACAACTGGAAAACACAACAAGAAAATGTAAGAGCGATAGGATATTTGGTGTCATAAAATTATTTATTTTCTTTCTTCTTATGACAGCCAGGTGAAGACATGTCAGGTTTTAAGTGACAGACAAATGTGAGACTTAGTTATGCTCAAGGAAACCCCCTCCCAAGAGTGATAGATTTTTAACGGCATTTCGACAGCTATGGTCATATTCATGGGGAGAACTACATCACACAATTTAACAAAGGAATGTGTAAGTTCCCACGCATATGTGCACCACACACATAAGAGGGGATAGAAAAGAGGAGAAAAACACCCTTTTAAGTGGGCTAGGGAAGCCCGATGTCACATAGAAGAGAAACCAGACTAGAAACCTACCTTTCAACTGGCCTGAGGTGCTCTCCTGGACTGCGAGAGGTTGGGTCACTAGATGTGGTAAATCGGGTGTCTGGCTGGATTCAGTCACCTTCTCCAAAGGCAATTGGCGGCCTTCCGTCAAATGAATCAGCTTTCCACATACTGTGAAGACAGAAAAGACAGAAAACTTTAAACAAACGATTTTTTTTTTTAATAACACAACAGAATTTTAGTTTTTCTCATCTCTGGTCTGGACATGTCACTTTCATGTGTACCTTCTTCATTGAAATATTTTTTGTTATGATAATAAAATGTAGAAATTGCCTGTTTAGCTTTCACAGAACGAGAGAACACATCAACAATCTTGTGTGCCTGAAAGCAATGAAATTTATACTGTATCTTTTTTCTGGACCCGGTTGTTTTGCTACCCCAAACTTACCGTTTATCAGCTGCGCCACATTTCGGCTTGATATGGCTTGAGTGTTTATGACTGCTTCCCTCTGACCCTGAATGTTCTCCAGCACATCTGCACACCTGCTCAAAACAGACGTAAGAGTTTCCTCTGATGCCCGTCGGTTTTCTTCCATGCTGATAACAAGAGATTCTATCTTTGCGAGGCGAGTTTCCATTGCTGAAGATACCTGGAACATCTGCCCACCGTCTTCTCCAGCTGTGTCTTGAGACGGTTCCCCAGAAGAAAAGGTCAACTTCTTGTTCGTCTTGGACGGTTCTGCTTTATGTCCTGCTAACCGTGGGCTACGTCTCTGACCTTCTAGCAGTGCTGCTTTTCCTTTAGGGGAAGGACCTTCTGACTTAGAGGAATCGGATTTTGGGGTAGAAGTGTAAGGCAATTGTTGTTTTATGCCTGTAAGGTCAACTACATCAACTTCATCGGCGTCTTCACGTTCTACTATGTCTACTTCCATGTCATCTGTTGTGAGGTCGATTTGAAGAGAAGCCACGTTACGAACAGCCCGCCTTCCCGGCTTCTTAAAAGTTTTGGTTTCTGCTACAGATGTAGACTGTGAGACACCGACCTTAGAGGTCCCTCCCTTAGAAGCAGCTGTCTTCGAGGTAAGGGCCTTATTGGTACGCGCCTTCGATGAGTCTGCTTTATTTGGGATTGCCTTGGACACTGGAACCTTTTTAACACCTGCCTTAGAACTAACCGCCGGGGATTTTTTTGCGGGAGAGGGTTTTTTTTTCTTGGTGACAACTGCTTTCTTTACTGGAGTTTTCTTCGTCTGGACAGGTTGCGCTTTCTTCACTACAGGGAAGTCCATTACATTTTCAGACAACAGTTCATCGTCCGTTGGAACCACCAGTATCTTACCGGGCAAAGGACCTGCACCTGTCGGTTTCTTTTTGCCCAAAGGAGACTGTTTTAGCTTCCTTTTCTTCCGTTCCTCCTCGACTTTGTCTGTATAATACAGCACTCGGCCTCCCGTGTCTAGAGAGAAAAAAAAAATGAAATTATAAGGATAATTAAACGAGAGAAGGGTTGTCAAGGCAAAAAGGTGAAGTGTAGGAAATACTTTATTTTTTTTGGTTTATTATAACAAGGAAAGGCTAAGCAGAGAAGGTTCGTGATTATTACGAGGACACTTAGCACAAGAGAGAGGAAAAAGATATGAGAAGGTAAGGTGTCTTTTTTTTTTGTGTGCATCACATAGCTTCTGAGAGAGGAGAGACGAAAGTTTGAATTTTTCTTACTGGCAATGCGATGAACCCCCTTGTACTTGAGGCACATCACTTCAACGAAGGTGCACCCCTCGACTTGATGCCCCTTGTCAATCAGCTCCAGCATTTCCTTGTTCTTTCAGGGGGAAAAAAAGGTCTTGTTTTAGCACACAAACAATAAAAAAAGGACGAGATGAGAAGAGACAAATCAAAAATTCTGTTGTGAATCGTCAGACTGTTCTTACGTTATGTTATGTAAAGAGTAGTGTGACCTAGTTCTACCCATTCATATGACCTGGCATGACGACAAGGCATAGGATATCCATTGAAAGGTGACTGAAGAAGGGAAGGTAATTCTTGCTTTTTACGTCATATCTTATTTATGGAAAAGCACAAAGAAATAACTTAGAAAGCTTACCTTGGCTTTGACCTTGTAGAAGTAGTCATTAACGTGATTTCTGGTCTTGTCAAGGTCACGGTTTGAATTTTTGATGCTGTTGACAGTGGCTGAGGAAAAAAAATTAAAATAGAAGTTTTTCATTAAAAAATTCAATTTACTTTTAAAATAAAGGGAAGAAAGAAAGAAAAAGAAATATACAAGCTATAAAGGGATAAGGACAGAGCATGGTTCTTGATATATTTTTAGGTATCAAATGCTGTAAATTTTAAGACAAGGAGAGAAAAGATGTAAAACTCACCCATTACTGTGTCCCATCCTTCTCTGTTTAGACGATAGCTGTCCTTTCCTCTAGCACGTAACAGAGCTTTCTGGTTCAAACATGCGAAGAACAAGGCTCTGTGTTCATTTTCAGTCCAGAAAAGGTCCCTCGACCTGGCTGTACCGCGCGAAGTTAAGTTAGATGAGGTAGAAGGGGTAGGAGTGGATTTCTTAGTTTTCTTGGGTGGTGGTTTAGATGAGCTACCTTCAGAAGAAACAGAGCTAGATTCTTCTACCTCGTATTGGTATTCTTCATCGCCATTGTCTCCATCTTCCCCCTCCTCGTTTTCCTCCTCCTCTCCACTGTCGTAGCCCGTCCTCAAGATGTCCGGTAGGTCCATGTCCTGCCCTTCATCCGAGTCTTCACTTGTTGAAGCAGCATACTTACTGGGCTCCTGAAAATAAAAGAATAAAATAGATAACTCTAATAAAGAATGGCTCAAGGAAAATATTATAAAACCAGAGAAAGAAAGGAGAGGTCCATTTTTCTATATGTTGGGGGCAAGAAATAAAATTAAAAACCCTCTCATGCATGGACTCTACCCAAGTGGAAGTGAAAAAATGCTCTAAGATTATCTTCCACTTTTATTTTTGAGCAAGGGTGACAGAGATAAAAAAAATTGCACACAGCGAGGTTGTTTTACCCTATTATCGCCCAACGTGTACATAGAAGAAAACGACTTCACAGGAGAAAAAGAGAAAGACAGCTACCTGCTTAAAGTCATATGAGTTCTACTTGAAAAGAGGGTCATTATGGGCTATTTTGTTCTTTCAATACTTACATCCGCCGAGTGGAATTCCATTTTCAGTCAGCGGCTATGTCCAAAACAGCGAAGCCCACACACCATGTAAACACGGACCCGCCTTCCTTGCCGGAAGTGACGTTCTCCTTCAATTAGGTCAAGTTACGAGGGTCTCCGGCTTTTTTTTCTCGCTGTGCTATGGACATCGGTAACAGCGAGAAAATCACAGCGAGAATCATAACGAGTCTAGCTGTGAAAAGGCAGAAACATTTGTGCAACGGTTATAAAAAAATCTCTTTCTGAATCTCGCTGATTTGGGCTTTTTTTTAACAACGAGATCTAGCTGTTTGTGCAACGACCTCCTGGATCGATAAAATGCTGCTCTACGTTTTTATGATTTAGTTGCCTGGATGACATTCATCTAGAAAGCCAATACCACATTAGGAGGAAAAGAACTGTACAAACCTATACACATAAAATGGAAGTATACGGACTGCTAGAATTTCGAAGGAGCTGTATTTCTGACTACCTGAATATTTGATAATCTGAGAGGTTGGATTCTAAAGAGGACACCTCATTCCCAACTGACAGGGACAGTACCCTGGCCTCCTGAGAACTACCCAGGGTCAGCCGCTCTTAAAGAGAGACCAAGATCTAATGTGTCAACTACCTTAGATAGGGCACATAAGCAGATCAATGCAAACACCACTTAAAGTGATGAAGTAGCCCAAAGTAGTTCTCTGTTGCTTTGATGTGATAAGGTCATAGATGAAAAGATCATGTTTAATTATTCTAGTTTGGTAATGATGGTCCTTGGTACAAATTGATAAAGGGTGTTATTGTTCTTCATTAGCGCGGCGACTAGTGAGTACTACTCGTGAGATGAGTAGACTAGTGTATGGTTCACAGTCGCCACGGTGTAAGGGATAGGGAGGCCTTGCAATCTATTTTTGTTTGTGGCTCCTCTGCTATGGACTATTCCTGCTCACTATTCTAATGTAATAACAACAGTGTGTGTACTTTACTTATCAGTGAAGGAATTTTCAGAATATATCTCATACTTTTGATTTTATTCGCAGATAAGACATTTCATCATTTGGAGCCCTATGGCAGATTAGCGTTAGAGCATTTTAAGATTCAGAAATGCATCCCTGTAGCATTTGTTTTAGAATTGTTCATTTTGAAACTACTATATATATGTAGTACAGGTTTTATCTCAGTGGGTTATGGTACAATTGGATCATTTTTTCTGTATTTGAACAAGGTATTCACTGTCAAAGATCTCTATGGAAAAATCAGTGCTAAAGTGTGTGTTGCCATATGTGCATTTTTGTAAATCAGAAGAGGTTGAAGTGTAAGGCCACCTTGTGGAACTGCTACATTGTTTTCTGTGTAAAATTTTCAGTTTACATTGAAATAATGCTTTCTCAGAATATGTATCTACTATTGGTGATGAAAGATTAATTTGATTACTCCTTTTTATTATATAAACGATTTTGTGGAACACTGAAAAGATGTATGTACTTACACTGTGCTCCCCCTCTACAGAGAGGTGGAGTTATCTGGCCGGTTTGCTGACCACTGGCCCGTGACGAGGTACAGACTATTACAAGTGATTGACAGTTGGGTGTGTGTGGGGGGAGGCAGAGCAGGCTCCTGGCAATCTGAGACAGTGTACACTCATAATGACATACCTGTTGACTATGGCATTGAACATTGAATAAGACAGGTCCCTGTGGCAGCTGAGTGAGGTGCATGCAGAATGGACAATCTACAGACTATTAGTACTTAGCTGCAGTGGGTAGTTCAGGTTGAATTTGTGCTATATACTACCAAAAGCCCAGATGATAGTATGCCCTATCTGTCTCACCAACTGAAACTAGACACAAGATTACAAGTCGCCGCGCCATGTCTCACAGAACTATTCTCTACTATTGTATTAAAATCTACAACACTATGGTTTTATTCTTCTTGGACAATCAATGGCAGATTTTTTTTGGGGGGGTGCACACCCCATCTGTTTCGCTTGTGTGTTTTTTGTTCCTCATATCCTCATATTTAGCTAAAGGGATTATGCCCCCTTTTCTGTCTGTTTCTCACATTTAAAGGATGACATTTAGTGCCAAAGGCATCAAGGTTAATTCTGGTCACTAAATCATTCACAGGTAGATTCAACTTCTGAAGACATGACATCCTTTGCGCATAAGGTATAAGGACATGGAACAAAACATCTATCATGTTATTTTTATATAAACATAAATATTGATTTGGACCTGAGTGAGGTTTTCTCTACTACCTTTAATTTGCAAATGAATTTTTAAATCGCAGTAATCATGCAAAGGAATTGCAATAAATAGAAGTAAGACATAAACTAAAGGGTGTATAATACATATACATAGACTATCATAATGATTGTTCCGCCAGATGTGAAGTTGTTCAATATGTTATGACTAATCTTAATTAAGCCCTGAGAGGCAGTACATTAGATGATTGTTGGTTTATCAGTAACCGTTAAGTTGTACACATAATCCATACAGGGTAACCTTCTAGAGGTTCATCTTGCTCTACATTTATACTGTAAGCCCTAACATATAAGCCTTGTTTTTTGAAAGAATGAAAGTTCTCCCGAGATTCACCAAAAGCAGGACACCTTTCATTTTTCATATTACAATCCCTTAAAGTCACATAATCATGATGTGTACAGCAAGTGGGCAAATTGTTACACATTTATTTAATGGTCCAAGTGGGTCACAGCTAAACATAGTTTTAGAAATTTCAAAAGTTTAATGAGTGGTACATAAAGCCCTAAGACCTTAAGGTGCTCACCTTAAAGCGAGACTTAATACCTCATGGATCATTTTCAATTTGAAACAATGCAATGATGGCGTGTAACATAATAGAATTGTCTCGCTAATACATGGCAATGCACACCTGAATCCCAAAGGGACATCACAGCTAGTTTTAACATCATCCATCAACATGCTGTACATACCTCTGAGGTAATCTGGTCTTGTGGCCATCATTTCAACACCCCGGTTCAATTCACACCGGAAAGAGATGACACACCCAATACCTAATGGTACCACAATCGTAGGCTAAGTGTGTGCCGAAACAAAGGCTGCCATGACAGGCATATCCATCCAAGCAGCGTTTTTTGTAGCCTAGACAGGAAGCTGAATGACAGCGTTGTGCTACTGAATGGTAATAAGGGGTAAATGGCTTGAAACTGCGTAACCATTTGTAAATAAAAAGCATTAGATGGGGAAGAGAGCGCATATTGTTGTCTCTTATTTATGTTTGTGATATGTGATTAGAATTCCTCATTGAGATCTCTGTGAAGAGTCCAAACACACAAATTAACTACTCACACAAGTTGCATACAACCCAAGTCACTAACAGATAGGTGTTCACTGCCTCTGAATAGTCAGAGTAACCAACTGAATCGACTTTACTATATACACCTAAGACACGTCTCTATCTAGTTGATAAGATTCCCATAAGAGCAGGCCTAATAGTTCAGGCTATATTGGATCAGATGATACAAGCGAGTTCATGGTCTATGTTAATTTGCTCGATTATAGAATTAGATGCTAGGGTGTAACAAGGGTGATTTTGGGTGCTTTTTCAGGATATTCCCGTTCTGATACCTGTTGATATTGCATGTTATGATGCATGTTTGTACGGAGTGCCGATATCATGGATATCGGCACTCCTTACATGTCCTTACATGTCATATGTTACATGCTAAAACCTATGAGAATTCTATTGCCAAGGGCAGGGGTTAAAACCCCTAACTCCCGATGCATTGCGCCACAGGGACTGATGAGAAGTGGATGGCTAGAACCAGTCTCTACAAGTCAATGATATGATATAAAGCCTTGGGAGGTCACTCACATATAACTAGTATACATTCAAAGTGTGAAAATATCCTGCAGTCTGGGTTGTGACCCCCCCCCCCCCATTCGCTATGGTAGGCGCTGACAGATTGCAGTACTGTGCGCGACTGGCCTGGTTATGGGTCAAGGTTGGAAGGAGGTGTGTGTACAGATAGTATAGTGGATAGCGCGTCGGGCTCCAAACCCCAGGTACAGGCGTTTGTGTTCTGGTCTGATCCACCTTTTTGGCTTTATTTGTTTTTATTAATATTATATTTATATTCTATTGATTATTTATTGATTATTCATGTAATAAAGACAGTAAGGTACAAGCACCTCATTCGTTTTGATATCCTACCATACAAGGAATTTGGTGCCCTTTAGCCCATACATTACTCTCTTAATATCGCATTATGTTGCAATGCCAATTGATCAGTCTTATTTGTTATGGTTGTCTATGTTGCTTCATTGATATATTTTGAATTGCTAACAGAAAAAAAAATGTGCTCGTAGATTTTAACTATGTAATTTTATAAAACATGTATAGCTTTTAGCATAACAGATCATGAGGAAAGTGTTAGCCTTCTGGTAAATCCTCCACTACTCTAGGTTTTCATCAAATGTTCCTGTTTGGTGAATTATTCTGTACTAAGGAGTGAAAAGAACCATCACCGTGCAGTTAATATCTCATACCTTAAAAGGCCTGTGTACTGAAGTAACAGCGTGCCATTATGGGCATACTGCTATGCCACTCCTGGCACTAGTTTCCTGTTACTGGGGTTACTGGAAGGGAAAGTGTATAGAACCCTCAGGCTGCCAGTGTAGTGGATACCATACCCTAGGAGGCCTTTGAATGACAGTCACAGCATGCCATTATAACCACGCTGCCCTGACCTTAACACTTTTTTACTGGCAAGTTTATGATTATGGTAATGTGTACTTTACCTTATAAGGAGACCTTTTTTCAAAACCTTCTGATATTTCAAAATGAGAGTTAAAGAAATACTTTGAATAAAAAAAAAAGTTAAACAAATCGTTCAAATGTTATTGAATACTCTGCTTGATTTAAAGCTTCCATGATTGTTGCCTCGAGTTGTCTGAGGTCCTTCTTATGTGATCACTAAACATTGCCTCAAGACATCATCAAGAAACAATGTGGCAATCTCACGTCTCATGCAGCGCCTTCCGGTTAAGGCGATGGAACAAACAAAAACTAAAACTGATATCCAAAATGGTCCATTTAGTTGACACAATTTCCGTTTTGGCTCACTATTGTAAGTGTATTGAAAAGAACAGGTCAATCAAACCTAGTGTGTTTCTCATTTGCAAAAGTGTATGATAATCTGCAAGGATAAATAACGAAAATGGCGTGCTTTCAATAGAACTGTCTGAATTCATTGATGATAAACAGGACAATAAAAACACAACACCAAATGAGTTCATGAAGTTTCCATTAGGACTGCAGATTCATTCATACAATGTAAGGTAGACAGAAAAAATGTCATCATTCAAAATTCACTGATTTAAAAAAAAACTTCATGATCTCTGACAATCTGTACAAATGTTGGAACCATCCACCTGTTCTTAATGCTCATTTTTGTATTGTAAGAAAAGCATCACATGACACTTCCCACTCTGCACAACTTCATTGAAAGTATGGCAAAGAAACTGGACTCACTTGTAATAAATTTCACACATAATTAACTTCTTACTCTCAGCATTCAATTAACATCATCCTACAAACACAATGCTGGATTTTTTCAAATAAATGTAACTCATGATCTCTACATGCAATACATCTATTTCATTTTGTATCTATGAATTCCAAAGCTAGTGTATTTAGTAAAGAGTTGATGAGTTACTGTATTACTATGTTTAGGCCTTCAATTACTTGAGTGAACAAGCAAGCAGGCTTGGTACACTACCTCTATAAGGCGACGCCCTAAGTGTACTGGACCAAACAGCATCGCCATGTCCATTAGTGGGTGGGATAGCCCGACATTTGTATCTTGCCAGGTCTGGTGGTTAAAAAAATTGGCCTATGTGGGAGTACCAATAGTCCACTGGATATGCTCTAATGCACATGAGTGGGGAGTGTGGTAATGCTACTGACAGGTAAAACAAGTGATATAAGTAACTAACTGCATTTTCAATATCAATATGGCTTCAATCAATGTTTCTAAATAATGTCTAAGCACTAAACTAAAGGAAGTCACTATCAAGTTGGTCCTAAATATAAGAGTAAAGAAACTGGTAGAAGTATGAAGACAACCTGGTTAAGGTTTCAGAGTGGACAGGCATCAGACAAAAAATGTAATGATTATGGATAGCATTACACCTCCAGTTGTCATCTATTTCAACAGTGGTGAATGGTATTCCTATCTCCCCTAAGACATTATGAAAGGTGTTGAAGGTGAAAGAAAGGCATGCTTTGCCCTAGGCATTTTCTCACTCTACTGTCATTTCATTTGCATTACCTATTATTTCACAGAGCCACACACCTTTTCCTCTTCATTCAATAGCCCTTGTTAAGAGTTTTACCAGGAATGGTATACTGTCCCCCTTCCCCCTTTGTCATGCCTGGGGTATGATGTACAGATGATGCCAGCATATGTGCTGTTATAAAAATTGAAATATCCAGAGAAGCATGTCATATTATAGAAATCAAATCATTGCCTGATATGTCAATGTGTTTTATGTGTAAAACCTAAGGTCCATAAGAAATGTGAAAATTAATGTAATTTTATCAAATATTTAGGGAGTAAGTCTTTATTCCATAGTCACCTTTATGTTGTTACCATGTGCAAAATAAAGTTAATGAAAACTGAGCTGACTTCTAGGATATTTGCTGCTCACATACAACTCTTATGGAAATGTAGCATTCCCCCACAGAAATAAAGAAAGTAGAGAAAAACGGTAAAATTGGGATAAAAGATAATGGCATTGCAGAGAGTGAATATCACTGTTGGGAAGCAGAGCAACATAACCATTTATCTGAAAGATGACGTGCCTACTATTTGACACGGAGTGAGAAGCTATTTCCTAACGGAGTGGTAGCAGACATTTCTAAGTTACATGCCCAGTCAAGCATGTACTGTGACTGAGCAGTGACAGTCATGCTTAGAAAGGACCACTGCCCAGATACTGACCTGGAGAGGGGCCACCTGGATTCTATGAAAGTGGGCAATGGTAGGCCTTTCCCATATTAGTGCTGCTGCTGTGTGGTAATTTTTAATGTAAACTTTAAAAAGAAGCTTGGTAATGGAATGTCCCAGATAGTGATTACACCTGAATCATTGAAACAGAAAGTCTTCCAAGAAACATGCAACATCAGTAATCAGAAAACTGATGAAGCAGAAAGGGGGAATGGAAAGGTACTGTAGCTCAAGCAGAAACGTATATGGGTATCTGCAGTCCTTCTGTCACTCTGAAACAAGTTGAAAGCTTTAAATTTGACTTATAGCTATCTAACACCCAGCAGCATATTTATTTATTCAATGATCTAAATATATGAACCTAATGCCAGGAGCAGTTCACTCAAGAAAAGGGACAATGTTCTTAAAAATACCCTTTTCATCCGTTGCTCTTCCTTGCTGAGAGCAAGGAAATTCTGTTAACAGGTGTTTTTGAATCCTGAACCAATAGAAAGAGGAGTAAAGGGTAAAAGAAACAAGATCAATTAATCTTTCTGATTATGATTTAAGGTAATGCTAAGTGGGACCCCGAATCTTAAATCACGTCCCAGATACTATGAGGATGGAATGATTTTAAATACTGGCAAGGAAAGATAGCAGATTTGAGTATGGGGTAAAAAGGATAGCAGACACTCAGTACCACTGGAAAGCCCAGATCGAGTACATTACAGCCCTGGCCTGTGTATGAATGAGCTCAGGGGAGAAACTTGGCAAATCAGTAATGAAAAAAAAAGTTTGATAAGCTACTTATATGCGCGCATATAAGTGGTGATAAATGGGCAGTAGCAGTTCCCAAATGTATTACCAGATGTCACCACTTCCATTCACCTGTTATGTAACAGGTTCCTTCACTGGTGGCCTTGTATTCGGCCATATTGCCTAGCCCCAGGAAGGACCACCGGTCTCACATTGGAGATTTTTTTTGCCAGTCATCATGACTAAATGCGTGGCCTGTGATACTTCCTACCATGGTAACGCGGCCAAGTGCCCGAATTGTGGGGTGGCCAATCCGGGGAAACGTCATTCTCCGGAGGATTCGGAAGAATTACCTGGTTCAGCGGATTCAGCCGAGCGTGACGAGCAGGAGGCCACGGAAGCCAGGCAGAGCGACCGGCCGCCCCACGGGAAGGACGGTCAACATGGTGAGCTTAGCAGCCTTGGGGAGAAATCTACACAAAATGATTTATTGCATCAGATTGAACTTGAAAGGGCCAGGAAATCAAAAATTGATGAAATGTGTAAACGCAAGGAGTTGGAACTAGAGTTGGCCAGCCTAAGGGCTGAAAATAACAGATCTCTTCGCCAATTAAACGAAGGCGTACGGGCTTGGCGAGGTGCCATGGGTGCGTTCGAGGCTGAAAATTCTTCTCTTACTGCTAGTGCCCCATGTTGGAATCCTTCAGAGTTGGATGCGGTAAGGAACGAAAGTGGTGGGTCGAACGCCCTAGGTGCGTTCGAGGCCCAAACTTCTTTTCTTGCTGCTAGTGCTACGTGTTTGAACCCATCAGAGTTGGATACAGTAAGGAATAAAGGTGGGGACTCGAACACACCAGGCTTCCAAACTGGCCAATCACAAGCCAGCTCTAACTTTAACTGCGGAGCCCAAAATGGCCGCCCTGTACTTCCGGAAAGCCGGTTTTCGGCCGCAAACACTGTTTTAGGGCCTAATTCTAGACTTATGGGATCCTCCGCAGGCCAATCCGGCCTTGAAACCACTTCAGGTATGTTTGAATTACCCAACTTGAGTAAAAAATTGCCTCCAGTAGAGGGAAATACCCAAGTAAACAAGTCGCTCACCCGCGATAACAAGCCACCTTCCCGGTACAATCACCCGGTCCCCAGAGACAATCAACCTGACTATCCAGTGGGTCAAAGTCATTCCCATGGTGAATTAGACAATGATTATCAGGAGTTCCTACTGTGGAAACAGTGGAGAAGTGGTGGTGTAGCTGCTAACACTGTTCCTCAGCTGTTCTACAGAGATGGCACACCTTATTCCCCACCTGTCACACCTGTTAGTCAGACTGTCAGTTGGCCTGGTGTGGGTCAGTTTAGGGCACCGGATGGCAGGCTAAAGTTCCCACCTACACCTATGGTATATGGTAACCCGACTACTTCTCATATGTATGGGATTCCAGTCCCAACATCCCATCAGCAGCAGGCTTCATATCAGTTTGGCGTTATTCCTAACCCACAACAACAGTACCAGGCTGCAGGAATCATACCTAATCAACAAAGCCTGTTCCAGGCTCCTGGTGTTCAGTCTGTGCAACCTCAAATTCCACATAACCCAACAGCATGGTATCCTAACCAGCAACTACAACACCAAGCTCAAGGCGCCCCAATGGTGATATTTTCACCAAACAATGCCAGTGGCAGTAAGTTTGTGACCTATGACATTGAACAGCACATGCCGCATGATAAAGTAAAAAAACCCGCCTTGAATGATGTTATTTCTGCTAGCATGGGTCTCTTGAATAGCATGTTGGCTAGAAACTTCCCATGTAAAAACTATGGTAAACATGTTAAGTTCCTAACTGACAAGAAAGCATTCTACAATGAGGATGCTCTCATTCAGTATGATCTTGCGATGCGTGAAAGGGGAGAATCGTTTGGTGAACACACATTCTGCTATTTCGATCACGACATCTTCTCAAACAGTGTTGGTCTTGAGAATCTTAGTGCCGAGCACTTATGTAATGTTCTTGGTATCCAGCCTCCATCATCTCAAAGTGGTGCTGGTACTGTTGCGGGATCGAGTAGTAAGAGGAAAAAGAACAAAAAGAAAAAGTCAGATGAAATTCACTGTTGCTATGCATTTAACGGTGATAATGGTTGTAACGCCAAAGATTGCCCTCACCCACATGTATGTCGCTCTTGTGGGGGTAATCACACAAAACTAAAGTGCACTGTGAAAAAATCAAATGATTGATATCAGGCCTTAGTGGATTCTGATTCAGGGGTCAGTGTCTCCGAGGAGTTTGGCATAGATGGTGGAATTATAAAATCTTCTTATTCTGACAATACCAGTGAATCTGATAATACCAGTGAACTTGAATATAGTTTATTATGGGATGTCAACAAATTCGTAATTCCTTGTGGTTCAAATCATGTCAATTCTTCAGATTCATTACCAAAGACGGAAGACATTATATTAACTCCTACTATCTACACTTCCAGAATTGTCGATGGTGTTGAATGGTTTAGACCTTGTCCTTTGGATTGTGATTCCGTTCATGTCTTAGATGGCATGTGCCTCCAACTCAACCCACACGCCTTCTTTGATGAATGCATGGGGTTTGAGGAAGTTGATGGTAACTATGCTTATATCCTAGACGGTGTTCGTAACGGATTCAAAATCGTTGATGTGGATTATGATGGTTCTTATTTTCAAAAAAATTACCATTCCATAATCAAAGAAGGTGTAAAATGCCAAATGGACGATCTGGTAAGGAAGGAGTTAATTGATGGTAAAGTCAAAAGGGTTCTTAGTAGACCCCAGTGTGTACATTCACTGGGGGCTATTTTAAAACCAGACGGCAGCTTAAGACCCATAACAGATTGCAGCCGTGGTGATCCCGATGATAATCTTAAAAGTATTAATGACTTTATGTACACAACTTGCCAACCGTTTCATTATACTCAAGTAGATAGTGTTACTGATGTCATACATGAGGGCTCGTTTTTATGTGTATTGGACATCCAATCTGCTTATCGCAGTGTGGCTGTTCATCCGGACGATCGTTCCAAGCAAGGTTTTGTGTGGAGTCTGGACGGTGCACCAGAATATTTCGAAGATCAAGCCTTATCGTTTGGTCTTAGATGTGCACCATTTATCTTTACTCAACTAACCGAGTTTGTCATTCGGTGTATGAATCGTAGAGGTATTTTCAATGTTTTCGGTTACCTGGATGACTTTGTCATTGTGGCTGACAACTACGAGGAGTGTGCGAGGCGTCAGGCGATATTGGTAGATCTGCTCCGACGTCTCGGTTTCCATATTGCATGGAAAAAAATCTTAACCCCTGCTACCAAAGTCCAGTATTTGGGTCTGGTAATTGACACAGTGAAAATGGAAATCAGCTTACCCCCACAAAAGTTAGACAACTTATTGGTACTGATCGACAAGTTCTTGGGTAAAACTGTTGCTACCAAAAAAGAATTACAAGAACTGTGTGGTCATTTGGCACACGCTAGTAGAGTTATTCGGGGAGGCAGAACATTTTCACGTAGAGTCATTAACCTACTCAAATACATGGCCGACAGTGTCTCGGTGGTCAAACTACCTGATTGGTTTATGGATGACATCCGCTGGTGGAAAAGGTTCAGTTATGTATTCAATGGTTCTGCAAAAATCCTACGTACCTTTGATTATCATCCTATCGTAGACACTGACTCATCACTAACTGGTTTTGGCTCATGTTATAATGGTGATTGGTTAGTAGGTGCATGGAAATTACCTGCCTATAATCAGTTGTATAATCGCTTTCCATTATATCATACTGTTAAACCCCCTTGTGAATATGATGAGACAGCTGACATTAACCTACTGGAAGTCTGGCCAGTGGTTGCCGCAGCGCAACGTTGGGGAAATGATTGGTCGGATACAAAAGTTGTAGTCAGAACCGACAATACCCAAGTCCAACGCATGATAAATACTGGCAGATCGCGGAGTGTTCGCTGTATGTGGTGGATAAGAGAATTATTTTGGTTATCAGTTGTACATAATTTTCATATTGTTGCTACTCGCGTTAAATCTAAAGACAATATTGTTCCTGACTTTTTGTCGCGCTGTACGGATAAAAGGTGTGCAAAAGGATTGCCTTCATTTCTGATAAATGACTTCTGCTGCAGGGGATGTCTTGACTCACAAACTACGGAACTACCAGTCACAGTGGATGGCTGGAGCCACGGAGCGTACTAGGAAGAGCCAATGGAACTCTTATTTGGAATTTTGCATATTATATGGTGTGCTTGTTCCATTCCCCGCTAGTATAGAAGTTGTGTTGTTATATGTTACACACTTGGCTGAGAGACTGCGCTACAGCTCTATTAAACAGTACCTAGGAGGACTTTGGGTGTTGCACAAGGTCCTAGGTTATTCACATGTCAACCCTAATACATTTGAACTCTACATCACTATGAGAGGTATCCGAAGGACCCTAGGTGATCATGTGGACCAGGCGCGACCAGCGTCAGTGCAGGACTTAAAGCGTATTTATAAACTATTGGATATGTCATGTTCTGAAGATGTGGCATTTTGGATCACTGTTATCATGTGCTTCAGAGGCTTATTACGTAAGTCCAATGTGGTTGAACAAGGACTGGCAGTCTGCTTGTCAGATTTGACCTGGGAAGTCTGGGGGGTCTCCGTCAGACTTCGCCGTACAAAGACTATTTCATTTAAGGAGCGGGTTTTGTTCATACCCTTCACATTCATCTATGACTCTATCTTCTGCCTTCATCATTACCTGACCTTGCTGTTATCTATGGTGAACTACCCATCCAGTGACTCACAAGTAGTGTCGTACATGAAAAATGGCCAATGGTGTCGTGGCAGTTACTCATGGTACTTAGGCAAATTGCACAAGTTGTGTGCCAAGTCAGGCATCGATAAGTTGTCTTCACACTCGTTACGAAGAGGAGGTGCATCAGCCTTGGCAGATGCAGGGTTCAGTCTATTGGACATCAAGAACATTGGTGACTGGAAATCATTGAGTGTGTTGCATTATTTGACAAAATCCAAACAAGCTCGTGTCGATCTTGATCGGCGTATGGTCAGCGCCTTATTCGTGTAAAATCTGGTTATGTATTTTTGTTTTTTTTTGTTGTTTTTTTTTTGTTTGTTCTCCATTCTGTTTGGCGTGTTGGCCTGGTTATGTATGTTTATTGGCCAGGTCCAATAAAATATTCGCCCAAACTAGATTGGAGTTGTCGTACGTCTATTTATAAGCTACTTATATGCGCGCATATAAGTGGTGATAAATGGGCAGTAGCAGTTCCCAAATGTATTACCAGATGTCACCACTTCCATTCACCTGTTATGTAACAGGTTCCTTCACTGGTGGCCTTGTATTCGGCCATATTGCCTAGCCCCAGGAAGGACCACCGGTCTCACATTGGAGATTTTTTTTTTTTCTTTCTTCTTGTGTTACTTAGGCCTGGTTATGTATGTTTATTGGCCAGGTCCAATAAAATATTCGCCCAAACTAGATTGGAGTTGTCGTACGTCTATTTATAATGCAATTTAATCATAATAAAATAGGAATAAAATGCTAGATCTACAAATATTAATTCTTTCTATAAATTTTGGCATATGACTACAATAGGAGAGTTATATGGATAATATTTCAAGTTTCTTGAGGTCATAGGTAAAAGGCCAAAGGTCAAATATCAGGGAATTGAGGTATAAGTTTGACGACAATATATTACTTATAAGGTTATTTGTGGATGTATAGTGGTGACATGAAATCATATCACAATACATAAATTAATGACCAGAGGTAATAGGTCAAAGGGCAAAGGTCAGAAATCATGTTTATGCATATACTGTTCCAACAGTGCACTTCATAAAGCTGATTAAACACACAAAAACTGTGATGGTATCTTTGCTCTCATTGTGCTGGAAAACAACAAAGAATTTGGAAGATTCTGAATTTGTAAAGTGGAGATGTAACATGATTTCACTCGCTACTGTCAGTCTTTGGTAAACAACGATTAAATCATATCACAAAGACAACAAATTGAAATCATCCTTTCACAATAGCTGTATCAACTCATTGCAGATAAAACACACACTAATTATGATTTACGACATATAGCAAATCAATTATAGCTTTTCAATCTTTCCCATTTTGAAAATCTGCATAAATTAAGAGTTATGCCAATACAAAAAACTACTGCCTCCATTAGGGAGTGTTTTGTAGGTAAAGCATCTCATTCCACTTCCCAATTCTAATTTATTGAAATGGATGTTTTTCAAAAAAACTTTCCGATTTTGATCCGGAAATGAGGCTTTTTTGTTAAGGAGGTTTTCTTTCATCCATGCCAAAGAGAACATTTGCAGGGAATATTTATTTTTGTAGTACACAGCCTTATATATGGCACCTGAAAAGGGTTTTATACAGTTTGCCTTTAAATTAGATGAAGTGTGTGATGGTGTCTCCGCAGCTAACATATGTTAAAGCTAATCCAGAACCCAGCAGGCATCATTATGGCCATAACAGCACAGGTGATCAGTCAGTCCCCAACACTGTCAACACAGACACCCAGACCAAACAGTGTTCTACTCTTTGAACAAGCATATCTATAGACAGTATTTTTTTATCTGTTTTGTCATTGGAGCATCTCCTTGGAAGTTATCACGAACAACAGTTATCTGATGGGTACCACCTACCCAAAGGGGGGCCAACAATGAACAGCAAGCGAGATAGTTTTTCTCCTTGGCTCAATAATGCACAGTGTGACACTCTATTTACAAAGCATTACTGGAGTTAATTTGATTAAGAGGATTATTGGTGGATTGGGGGGGGGGTAATGAAATGTCATGGCGATCATTGTATTTTCCAAGAGGCACCTGCTTCATCAAAGCTTTGGATGTTTTCAAAGAGAACTGATTTAAACTCAGTCTGTAAATCAGAACTAACATACATTTGCACTTCTGTTTACATGGCAATGAAATGATTTATCAGCCTGCAATGATGATGATGTGACCTTTCTTGATAAGGTTAACCTTGCTGAGGAAATTGTTAATTATCAGGAAGAGTAAAGATGATGTCCCCTTTTTAGTTTCAACTGGTTAAGCTGTGTCTATAATGACACAGGTGGTGCTGATTTAGACTATTGGACCATTACCGAAACCACTAATTGATAAAAGTCCACAAAATTTGGTTGTAAGCCTCATTCAATGATGTGTTATGTAGTTGTTTTTAGTTGGACACACATTTTAAAAGATATAGTGAAAATAGTCCATTTCAATTTGTCATGCCTTCCAGCTCTTTATTGTTTCAAAAATGTTTTATGTAGGCTCCTAAGAAAAATAGTATGCTGCATTTGAAGAAATCATTTTTGACTTTTTTTCAGATCTTCTTTTTTTTTTAAAGATTGTAATGGTTAAGTATTCTGACTTAGGGTCCGTATTTCTAATCAAGAAAGAACTACCGAACGACAATCTCCGGTACAGAAGAGGCAACAAGGTTTATTCAGAATCCTGCTTACAATCCAACTAAGGGCTTCCGAGTTCAAGTGTATTCGTATCAGGGTATTCAGACAATCAGACAATGAGTTACTAGGTAAGTTCTCGTAACCAGAGAAGGGAAGTGCTTACTAATCGTACAGAGCCCGTGAGGGTTCTCCCCCAGCAGTTACCGACCTGGCCTTATATAGCCTAAGGTTGGGTGGTGACCTCTCAAGTCTAAGGCAGGAAGCTCGGAGAGCAGTGCTGCCACCCCTCGCCCCAGCATACCATTCTCAGACCCGAGTGTACACCCCACTCGTGAACTGCCCAACTTGTACCTATGTGACGCTTATTATAAACTGTGCCCCTACAAGATTATTTGACCCAATTTGGTTCCAGGAATATGAACTTTTGAAGATCACCAGGACCATGCTGGTTACTCAATAAGTGACATGCAGTACATTACCTAAATAGACAAATAAGAAAGTAGAGGATCATGCAGGTGACACCCAGATTTTAGCATGTATAAATAGCTACACTATCTGAACTAGGTGGCTAGCAGGTGTTGGCATATATGATACCAGTCAGCAATAAGTCAAATATTCATATTGATAATCATTCCTGCCAGTTAACAATGAATCATAAAGCATAGTCTCTGTGGGAACCATCAGGTTTGAAGCCTCTACAGGTACAGATTACTCTGAGCCAACTGCTGAGTTTCGAAACGGTTTTCTTTTCACTGCAGTTGTCTGAAGTTCAAGGCTGATTAATGGCACACAAAATACACATTACCAATTGTGTGAATTCCATTAAAATGCATTAAATGTTCCCATTGGGAAGATCCATGAATTGATAGTAATGTTTGCACAAAATGCTGTTGTCTCCATTAGGGCTGCAGATCCATAGCAGAAAAGGTAGACAGACAACACTTCCATGAATGATGCTGATCAAAAAAGAGTTACTGATCTATGACAAGCTGTTAAAACATTTTAACATATCATCTGTTGGTGATGGACCAAGACAATGGTGATTTCAAACCATATCTGTCCACAAATCCTCCAATTGTTAAGACCTCATCAATGTTTTGTCAGAAAAAAAACATCATGTTGCACTTCCCGATCAAATTTCATCGAAACAAAGTAAAAGATATTTGGCTCATTTGTGACAGGAAAACAAATTGAAATTAGGTCCTTCCACTACAGCTGTCTGAACTCATGGGCAAAAAACCGCTTACAAATTACAAATGTGGAAATTCAATCAAAACTTTTGAATTATTCCCATTGGGAATTAAAAATAATGCCCCAGCTAACTCTTATTGCCTCCATTTTAATGGCTGATTCACAAAAAGAAAAGCTAGACTAAAACCAACAAAAGCTGCTTATCTGTGGGAAGCTGTCAAAATCTCATTTAAGATTAGGGATGATGATGATTTCTAACCATGCATGCCTATGTGTGAATTCTCTAATCTGGGAAGATTCTTTCAACTTTCTATGAGAAAAGCATCACATTGCACTTCCAACTTCAGTTAAACAATTGGAATGAAACTTGGCTGATCAGTTTCAGCACCTTTTCAAATTCTTCATGCTTGTGTGGTAGGAGAGAAAGGCCAAATGACTATCACTGAGCTATCTAACAACTAGCAGCTAATATGAGCTTGCCGCCATAATAACTTTCAAGGTCATCTTGATCCCCTTGCTTCTTAGACACCATGCAGAGTTAGAAAGGTGGTAAAAATCACAGATGACTCAGCTGGCTATGGCCTCTGTGATAGTTGATATATCTGGGTAAAGAAGATATCGACACACAAGTTGTTAAAAAGGTTATAGCAAATGGGCATAGCAGAATCATCTAAAGGCACACTTTGCCTTGGTTATGGAGGCACTCGTTCAATATTTATTGGTGGGAAATGTTCTATTCTCAAGTCTAACAGATATCAAGAGGTGGTTGCCATAACATGGCTTGATATTTGAAACCTAAATAACTGGATCAACCTCCGTGGTTTGAGTGGTGAAAATGGTTCAAATATCAAAAGGGGGAGTAAAAATCATATTTTTTCGTTAAAATTCTATAGTATCAGAGTATATGATATCATTGTGTGAACATTAAAGAAACCTAAGGTCTCTCTATCAGGAAAGCTGTTGATGTTAAGATCAAATTGAAATGGAAAGGATCCCCCTTCAGTAATAAAAGAAAAGGAAAAGGAAGAGAGAGCTATAGGCTGGCAATACAGAGTGAGGATGTGACAGCTTGGAACATTAAAGAAACCTAAGCTCACTCTATCATTTAAGCTGTTGATCTTAAGATCAAATTGTAAAGGAAAGGATCCGCCCTCCATAACAAAAGAAAAGGAAAAGGAAGAGAGCTATAGACTGGCAATACAGAGTGAGGATGTGACAGCTTGAAACCAGGGCTGCATATTCCTGTCTCTGAAACGTGGTCCACCTGCAACCTGACACTGAGGGGAAACTCTCTGCTCCCTTAGTGGTAGCAAATATTTCCAAGTTATGTGATATGCCAAATTTGTTCAGTCACCAAGTATTGACAGCTCTGCATCCAAGGAACTGGATAGAATCCTGACTCGGAGCTCACTTATGCCTTAGGGAAATGTTATTAATAGATGGATGGACATTCCCATGGAACCAATTTGTGTGTTGACAGTTCTGTATGTTTACCTTTTAGGTGTATGATAGACACTCAAAGGGAGACATCCAGAAAGATTTTCCGGTGCTCGTCCATGGAAAAACAGTTTTCTGGTAGTAGATAGATTGTTAAATGCGCATGCCTTATTATCAAGATGAAATAAAGCACCTGACTATACTCTTAAAGATCTAGTAATGCCAGCCATATCCAGGAGAAATCTGCTCACACACTCATACTTCTCACAGACTGTGTAATTCACACTGACAGTGTCTCTACTGGGGGCATCACTATTGAACAGCATACTTAGCATCATAGGTGAGAGGAGACCTCTAGGGTAAAGTAATATGTACACATACTGTGACTAATGAGATAGGGTAGAGGCACCCATTTCGGATAATAAAATCTAAATTTTGAGTGGGAATACAAAAGAGGGCTGAGGACCATTTCCTAGGGTTAGCCCCAGTGACATCAATACAACTAGACCTATTATGGCCTCAGGGAGGAACGCAGGAGTTTACAAGTAAATGAAAGATTGAAATCCAATACTCTGCCACATGGACTACCTAGCACTCGATGCTAACAGTAAGTAAGCAGCTCAGTCTGAGATCCAGTTCATATGAGCAAGTAGCTTAGCCTGGGTTGTTCTCTAATTGCATTATAACAAGATTTCAAAAGGCATTAAGGACCAGTCTGGCCAACCTCATTTCAGTAGGGTCACTTTATCAAAAACTATGGCATTCAACTGTTGGTTCATCAGGCAGCGGGACAAACCCTTTTATTACTTGATATTCACTTTTGTGTAGAGGAGATAGCAATGAATTCTGAAAATGAAATTGTTTTGATAGAAATGTGCTTTGATAATGGGTTTTATAAGCTATAGTTATATCACAATATGGCAAAGAAAAAACAGATGCAAAGTCATCCCCTGAATCAGTGTGAACACGTCTTTCATCATTTATCAGTAATGTGGTCATTTGAACATATTTTTCATAGTTTATCAACAATGTGGTCATGGTAACTACCTTTTGGTAGGAATTACTGAACATTTCTATTGCCATCAGTACTTAATTTATAGGTAAAGGAGGTAATGGGAAAAATAGCAACTGACCCCCAGACATCCAGACCTAGTAACCTTACTATAAGTACACCCACCATAGCCCCAGAGAGGCATAGAGTGGCCTGGGTTTAAGTGAAAGACTCAGATCCAATATACTTCCATGAACAGCTAATTTCAGCGATGAATAAGCAGCCGAGACAAACTGCAGTCCAGGGGATGGAATAGCCCATCCGTTTACTGCTTTTGAGTCCCTGACAAATGGTTTATGTTCATCCCTAGCTCTGAAAGGAAGAGAGAGAATTTCCCAAGAGAGTGAAACAGATTGAACATGGAATTATGTCCTTCAGGTTGACATATTTATAATACACTCTAACATGGAGGCAGGTAACATCATAAAAAGGAGAGGATTAATCATAGCAGTTTCATATTTTACTTCATTTTTGTTCTGGTGAGAACAAGCAACACCATGATGGTATACTTTGCACAATGAGCCAAAAAGGTGAAATAGCCAAGGAAATGTTAGCACACAAAGTGGTTCAAAAGTGGCTAAATCAAATAGTTTACAAATGAATCTTGAAAATTAAGTTTTCAGACTATAAGCTTGCAATAAGTAACATGTCAATGTGTCTACACTTTTAGAACACCATATTCACAAGGAAGTGAGTACCACTTGGAATAAACATAGTTACTAATTTTATTACGGGTTTAAAACCATGTTGACCATTTATTCATATGTGTGCTGGGTTTTATTATGATACAAATCAAAGATTTCAAAACTAAAAAAAAAACAGAAGTGATAAGAACTGATTGGAGCATCCTTCATTTGAGGAACGTCTTTTAGACTGGTTCCTAAAAGATGAATACATAAAGGACATCCTTCAATAGAGTTTTAGGGTTCCTTTGAATGTTAGGACTCAACTTGATACCATTGCATGGTATAGTATTGAAGAGTTACATTTATTTCTAATCAGATCAATTGATCAATTGATCCATACTTCATTGAATTATCCTGCAGTGGCATATTACCTTATCAAAAACTTGTGGAAACTGCAGTGGTTGTTGAAATGCACTCTCACTTTCACCTGGAAGATGTTAAGATTATAAACCAGATATACATTCACACTAATTTTTAGAGTGATGTTCTATTGATCAATAAATCTATGATTATTTTTTATTAAGCTTGGGAAAGCAATGCTATAGGTGAATGGTGCTCTGTAAGTAATCATCAAATTGCACTTTATGAGGGAATATATATATATATTTACTACTCCTAGCACTCTCCATCACGACTACCATGGCCATCAATGCCCGGAGGAATGTGGTCATGCCGCCACCATTCCCACAGCCCTGTTCAATTCACACCAGAAACAGATGGCAAACCCACCACTTGGTTGCACCTGTCACCAGCCTCATTCTTATTGTAGACTGATGTGCCATGATCATGTGCTGCAAAAATTCCTGCTGTGACAGGCGTATCACTCACAGTTCCATTTATTGTAGCTTACACAGGAAGCTGCATGGAGGCATTGTGTTACTCAAGTAAATGGGTGTAAAGGGCCAGAACCAGGTGTAATTATAAATCAAAGCATAAGGTTGCAATTGTCCTCAAATGCCCAGTGAGAAAGCAGAGGTATTCAATTACTTAAACATTATGGCTGACTCTTCAGATTCCCTTTGGTCACCAGGATGGTTGATATGTCTGGGTGAATAAGATCCCACCATCCCATTTCACACATGTGGTAGGATCTTTGTTTGTAGGTAAACCCTTAACTTCATAGAACCATCTATTTGTCTTAGCAAGATACTTATCTGACATTGACCTATAGCTATGGACTACTTCCAGATCCAAAAAGAGGGATAGTTTAGAATCTTCTTTGGATAGATAGAGACAAAAAAATGAAAAAAGGAAAGCCAATAAGAAAGATGGTGGTGTAGCCGTCTGGCGGGTTCGATAAAATAACAGAACTGACCGTCTGGCTTTCTTCCGATCTTGGTAAAGTATCGAGTCTAATTCTTCCATGTATAAATGACCAAGGGATCTCAATATGTTACGACACATGGTTACCAGGTGGATGATCGTCCTCTAAGGTTGTCATTAACCTCTCTCCACTCCCATGTCACCAAACGACACCTGTGTAGAACTTATAAGAACCAAATATTCCTGTAGGTTTGGTGAGGCATGTATGCCAATAAGTGCCTACTCATTTCACTTATAAGACATCTCATTTAGTGGTGGGGAACTGTTTATAAGGTTGTGGGAAGAGGACCATTCTGGTTTCTCATTTAGTAGGAAGAAACACTTTATGCTTTTAAATATTCTTTGTCATATATAAAATTCCCACCATAGATGGGCATATTCTTTTTTGACCCACTTTGTTCTAATACTTTCAATCATGTGATTATAGTTTCAATACTTCCTCTTCTTTGTTGATTAATCTTTTGTACCTTTCTTAGGTTTGCTGTTTATGTACACCTCCTGAAAGTGCATTGTCTTGTGAATCAAGGATCATAATACACATCTTGAGTGAAACAGAACCTAAAATGTCATTTTTGTGAACTTCAGTTAATTGACTAAGAAATACTTGACTGAAAATAGCAGTGCACTGATTTGGCGTCTTATTTTCTCTTTCTTTGCAGAACCGGTGAGTACCTCCTGTATGTTATACATGTCTGGAGAACCGGCATAATACGACATTAAAGTTTTGGTGAGTCATGAATTCTTAATGGGAGTACTGTCAGTAATATATCTCTTTAACATAGAAGAAAAACCTTATTCAGTTTCAAGATTGAAGGTAACAGTACAATTAACCCTTCCCTGTGATGCATCCCTGAATGAACCTTGTCCAGCTGCTCTTGCATTGTACTGATTCACTCCAGAGGGCTGAGAGAGTCCTGCATGAGTGCCTGTGAACAAACTATATATTGGTGTGTAATTCTGACCAATGGGAATGATATGTTCCTGTGTTATTGACTCTTCAACAGTTTACATACGTTTTACCAAATTTATGGGCACTAACATGTATAAATTTAACACATCATAATGCACTTTATGTCATATATATGGTATGAATTTTTAAGGTACAGCAGTCATGTTGTCATTAGATCCTCAGATTTGTATATGTCTATTGGTGGCATCATATATACTTTCATAACAACTTAAAGGAAGAAAATGCAGTATTCTTCTCAAGGCAAGGAAGGAGAAATGGCAGGTGGTAAGAGATATGCCTCCTCTTCTGTGGGTAATTTCTCACAGTGTCTATGGCAATTCCCAGTCACCCTTTGCCCTTATTTCCCAGAGACAAACAGACAGCTGTAATGGCATCCTTTCAATCTTCATAGCTTAACTTAGCAGACCATGGCATAGTCTTTGTGGGAACCATCAGGTTTGAAGCCTCTACAGGTACAGATTACTCTGAGCCAACTGCTGAGTTTCGAAAAGGTTTCCTTTTCACTGCAGTTCAAGGCTGATTGATGGCACACAAAATACACATTACCAAATGCGCTAATTCAATTAAAATGCATCAACTGTTCCCATTGGGAAGATCCATGAATTAATAGTGTAGGGGTCGGCGAAAACATTTAGGGAAACTGGGAATAGAACCCGGGACCTCTCAGCCTTCAGATAACTGCTCTACCACTGAGCTACTTCCCCGTACAACGTTTTCTACCTTCCACCCACGCCTGGACTGGGGTGACACAGAGAGGGGACATGTGATTACATGATGACCGGCCCTTGAGAGTCAGCACATTGCGCGCGGGGAAAAAGCATTCCCCCCAATAGTAATGTCTGCACAAAATGATGTCTCCATTAGGGCTGCAAATCCATAGCAGACAAGGTAGACAGACAACATTTCCATGAAAAATGCTGATCCAAAAAAAGAGTTACTGATCTATGGCAAGCTGTCGAAACATTTTAACATATAATCTGTTGTTGATGGACCAAGACAATGGTGATTTCCAACCATATCCATCCACAAATCCTCCAATCTGTTAAGACTTCATCAATGTTTTGTCAGAAAAAACATCATGTTGCACTTCCTGATAAGATTTCATCGAAACAGTTAAAGATATTTGGCTCACTTGTGATGAGTTTCTCACTTTTTCTAGCGTCCATGGTGCACCATTTAATCCCTCTAGTCACACAGGATTCTGGGGTGATTGAAGTGGGTGTTTAGAATGAAATTTTTGATTTCCAATCTTTCATAAACTGTAGACAAACAGCTCATTTTCTACAAATATTGGGTAAAGAGAAAGGTGTTGCCTGTTAAATTGGAGCTGTGACGTCATCGTACTGCTTGATATAGAAAAAAGGATGACATTCACCATCAAAAAGCTTTGCTGGACCACAGTGTAATTTGACACTCAGGGAAATTTAGTTCACTCCCCCTCTCTTAGCTGGGAGCAATTTTCAATAGGCAACCACGAGTTATACATTCAAATTTTGATAAAGGTGTCATGTTTTGGAGATATCCCATTTACAATATCTATAAACTTCCTGTTCTTGATAACTTAAATTGAATTACTATATCTAAAAAAAAGTGTTTATTAGCAATGATGAGTTCTTATTAGATTTATTTTGCTAAAGTCTCATGGCTGTGTATTTGCAAGTAAATTCTATGAATCGTCCTCATAGACACAGTACATTCTGTTTATAATTGATGTTTGGGCTGATGAGCATTGCTGATTCTTGGAATAAACTTATTTATGTCATGGGAGATATGATTGTTACTAGAGAACAATACTGGACATGCTGTATTCAATGGAGGGATGGAATACAATATGTCCCTATTCAATGGCTGCCGATCATGTGACCTGATGCAATGAACACAGCTAAATATAGTTGAATTTCTTCATTTAAAATCTTTCAATTCTGTGTAGCCATGACATAATGCAAATGTCAATTCCCCTGGAATATTTTTGCATCATATTTAAAATCCAGGGGCATTGAAGCTCAAGGGTAAGATGTCTTGGGAGACTTTTAAGGAGACTGTACACATACAGAGTGAACAACTTGTCTGGTACTGATCTGAACATTAGGTACATTTTAAAAAGGAGGAACACTCCAAGTGCCATATTAATTTTGTCATATATATACTGGGAACAGGTCCTACTAGGTTATCAGCATTTCCAGTCTGCTAAATATGAACGTCTATTTCTTGTTTTAGCCTTAGCCAGATCCAAGAATGTTTCTTTTGTCCAGGGTGTGTAATACACACTCTATGTATTACACACCTCCTGTGTAATACGGCCTTGTAATGTTAAGTCTATGCGGCCCTTCAGTATTTCGGCATATTTACCATGAGATAAATACATATATATTTGTTAAAGCCCTGACATGATTCATATTCTGTAATCTCATATACACACTTATTCTTTTACATGACTTTTGTCACAAAAGAAAATGAGAACAGGTCTGTGTTTTTGAGTTAGTTCACATGTTTCCTCAATCAACCTTTTAAACAAGCAGTAACCAAAAGCTTTGTGCAAAACCATTTTTAGAATGCTATGAGGTGCCCCTGAAAAGGTTGCCCTTTCTAATTATAGCCTGTATGTGGAAAGTTTAGGGTAGTCCTGTAACATAGCCATAGTTCAGGATGACTCTAAAAACTGTACAAAACACCACAGAAGGTCTGAAATGGAAGGGTGTATAGTGTAAGAAGTTCAAGACAGCTTCAAAAAACTTTCAAGACATTTTCACCAAAAATTCATTTCTGGAATCAGTCACTTTCAAGCTTAATAGTTTAAAAAAAGATTTGGATGGAGATCTCCACATCATGAATCCCTGAAATATGAAAAATGGCAATCTTTCCAATTGAATCCATACTATACTACACTATACTATACAAGAGCTGTAATGGCGATACTAAAGTAAAATACCCAATTTCCAGACAGTTAGTGGTTGTCTGTTGACTTCTAGCAGACTGAATGGGTTGCATCCATGCGTCATCCTGACACTACATGTTCTATTCAGGGTCCTTCATTAGTGCTTGTAAGGAGACTCCCCAGCACTTGATTGGTTCATAACGCTGAGCGATGGGTGTGATACACCCCTGCTTCAGCAGCTCTTTAGTGGTGATGGTACTTTGGTGCCAATTCTATTGCCAAATGTATTGGCACTAAAATGCAGTAATCATGTATGGTCTTTACATCCTTTGAATTGGATATCTAGTTACTTTTAAAACAAGTTGTGGGGGCCAACCAATAGAGTGTGGTATTCTTTTGCAGGCGAATGGGGATAAACGGTAAATCTATGAAGAGATTCATTACATCATTTCATCAGTCATTATGAATACTATTACTCTACCGCTTGTCACACTCACACGATCATTCTAACCACAGCTGATTTGATGCTCCTTATCTAAAAGCTTTCTAAGGAGAAATGGCAGACAGTAAGGGATATGCCTGCACTTCTGCGGGTTGTTTCTCACAGTGCTTTTGCCGATTCAAAGGTCACCATTGGCCCTTTCCTCCCCCCAGACAAACACATAGCTGCAGTGGTACCCGCTTATTTTCTCCTGACAGAGATAACACTTGTCTCAGATGTCATGGAATATGCTTTTCAGAACCAGCACTTTGTAGGTTTGGAATGCCTTTTTTTTCTTTTCCTTTATCTTTCTATATAGATAAGGAAGGAGAGTTATTTTTCACATGTATGAGCACTGTCATTATTACAGGTCCGTATCCTTTGATGTATTGTAGGAGATTGACTGCAGGATACCCGCCCTTATTGCATTGACATCCTGTGATATGGGCATCAAGGGGAATTCTCATCTCCATTAATTTCCATGTGACACCTCAGGAAGTGGCTGGCCTGTAACTTACCTTAGATCTGTGCCTATTGCTGTCACACACGTCGGAGCTCTGAAGGCTATAATCCCATCTCTAGTCTCTCTCCCAAGGTGTAAGTAAAAAGGTCACACCTGCATTTCCCTATCTGCGGCTCCAGTGAATAACATTTCTCAGAACTTTACATGTAAAGATTTGATAAGGTAGCGGAGCGTACATCAAGAGAACTTATACAATTACATACAATTACAATGAAGAAACGTCCACTGCACTAAAGGATTTGAAGGAGTTATCAGCCTGGGCCCTCAAACAAGATAGAAGCATATTCACGTGTTCTTTTCTTAAGGCATATTTCATAACCTTTATACCATTAGCACCTATATAGATCTATTAGGCAACATGTGTCAAATACTGGGGTTTAATTTGGCATTACTACCCATACCTTGATATACATGGAAAATGAAGAGCAAAATAATGCCCTTCTCATTTTAAGTCCTTCTTAAAGGATGAGGGTTATTTCTATCTACTTGTAAAGTTATCAGCCTTAATTAAACTAATACTGGTAGTATCTCTTAGAATATTTTCATGGAAACTCTGATTTTAGTCAAAAAACTTTAGGTTTCCTGTCTATCTAAAGACTGCAAGGTTTTCAGAAACCCATGTGGGGGCCCATTGATTGGGAGCTAGAGCAGCAGCTCCTCTTAACTTGACATGTGGTGTCTACGTTGTTTTAAACTCACCAATGGTATATATATGTCAGGATGTAAAAGAAGCACCTGCTTCTTACTTTGTATCCTCTTACAAACCTATTGGCTAATGCAGCAAAAAAGGTGAAGTTGTTGATAAAGGTTTTTGGACTTTTCTGATACTTTACCGTTATTACTTTTCTGAAGTTAAACCTAACGAGAATGAAAATATTTTAGGCCTGCCATGTAATTCACATTACTTGAAAGGTTGTTGCCCAACAAATCTAGGGATAAGAGTTATATCTAGACTTGTGGACACAATCGACAGTTCTGGCCTTTCCACTTGAAATAACCTAAATAGAACCTTTTACTTGAAAAAGTCACTTCATCTTGCAAAACAATCGAAATGTGTCACCTCCTTGGAATACCTAAATGTATTACCCTTGGACGGAACAGCAATAAAATGGCTTTGTGGTACTGTGATGCAAAATATCCCAAGATTATGTGGATAATTGTTAATGAATTCAGCTACTACCCATACTTCAAAGATATTTTTAAAAACCAAGGGCAGCAGAAAGAAAAGCAACAAATTGAGGGCCTCAGGTTATGTCCAGCCCGTAGCATGATGGACACTGGAAGTTGTTGCCTTTTAGTACTATGTCAATGTATGGATGTCAGCAAACATGGAGTAATACTTCAGTCCTCAGACTCTGTCTCTGAACTCTGAACATCTGTCTCATCAGCACTTTCTTCAGCTGCTATTTCTGCATCTGCTGCATCTCCTTCTGCACCAGGTGTGTCTGCTTTGTTTGTAACTGGTTTGTTCCTGACACCAAAGCCACCTTTCATATGGTTCTCGGCATCAGCCCAGCACTGGTATTCCCTCCACTCTTCACCAATCACCTCATCAGAGAGTCTGACATTGATGATGCGGTTTACCACTTTGATCCCCTTCAGGCTCTCATACTCTTAACCTAAAGGGAAAGCAGGAAATGAAGAAGCTGTATAAAAAAGAAATAACTGATAGAATGTTCTTCCTGTGATAGTGGTTGATATAATCATAGATGCAGTTACTTGCTGAATTAGGACTAAAAGAAATTAATCAATATGGTATACCGCAATGTAACATTGCACATATTATTTCCCCCTGTAGCTTGTCACTATACATGGGACATCTATGAACTTAGGGGGATAATTGGGGGGATATATATAGGTGCATATAGTGCACATACAGCAGATAGTTAAATACCAGAATTGCACCTGTGCTACAAAAATAATCATAAAGTCAACAATTGCCCAGGCATTATGTTTCCCCTTGTAGCTCTGTTCCTATACATGGTACAACTGTGAAATTAGGGGTGTACATAGGGGGTATATGGTTGCACAAAATGGACATAGATAGATAGATAACAGAACTGTACCTGTGCTGCAAGTAGGTATGACAACCAAGCTATTGTTGACATGGTACCAAATTGCATTGGTAACCGTGGCAACAGTTTATGTATTTAAGAAAGATTACCTCCTCAAAAGTAACCACCCACACCCATAGTATACCCATAAAAAGAGAAATCGCCATACTCCAAAGTTTCTTGGAGACCACCCTGCCCCTCAAATGCATCAAATTTGCGAAACCAGGTCAATAGGTATGTTGGGTAAATAGTGATTGTAAACTAATCTTAGTGATAGGCACATAGCATGTAGAGGGAATAGTTTACTACCACTACAATGATGCCAGAGTAAGACTGCATGCAGTTTTAACCCTTTACAGCCCGCTACTCACCCCAATGTATCAACGCATTAGGCCCATTTATCTTCAGGATGTATGAAAACATCCCTGGCAAGTTACTCACTGCATCAAGGGGTGTACATAGGGGGGATCATGTTGACTGATGGGCAAGATGCACTACTAGATCCATGGCCCTTAATGGATTATTGTATTTTGCCAACAGCTTGAGAAAGCTTGTGAACCTGCTACAAGCAACCATAGACTAATAAATGTGCTCGTTTTCATGTTAGCCTGTGTGAGTCAGGAATGAGCTGTACTATTACATCTATATGTGAGATACATATGCGGCATGGTGTAAAACTTTCTATAAGCATGTTTCACTTCTAGTCATTCCCTCAAGCACCAAGATGACTTTATATCATGCATAAACCACCATGTTCTTACCAAAGTAGCTGTAGGTCTGGGCAGTAAGGCATCTGCCCTATCAGCCACACTGTCAGACACATCAGTTGGTGATGCTCCTGTGGGTGGAGCTTCGTTTTGAGCTTCAGAAGGTGAGTGGGCTTCCTCCTCTGCCACTGCTGCTGCTTCCCCACCCTTTTCCTTTCTCTTCTTTTTAGGCATATCTCTGATAGTTGAGTATCCTTGTCTGCTTGTGATGATATAGTATTCTAATTGGTGGGAAAATGGTTGGAGATGCTTGCTGCAGTAATCCACTGACGCAAGTATGTTGAAACCATAGGAGCTGCTCTATCACCATTGAGGTGAGCAGCTCATTTGATTCTAACCCTCTAAGGGCCGCCGATGCATGAGTGAATCTTGCCCATAGGTTATCATGATATACCAATGAAGTCCTGGTGAGACTGCTCACCAGTATTCATTGGAGCATCATGATGACCCTCCCAGGAGTGTATCAACCCTGGAGGGTTGTCATGATGCATGAATGAAGCCTTGGTGAGTAACTCACCATGGCTGCATTCACACATTATGATGACAAATTGACATGATGCATTGATGAATCAAAGACCCTAAAAGGGCTAAGGAGAGAGTCTACCCCTTGTGGTAACCACACACACTACCCTCCAACCCCTACCCATCTCATTTATGCATGTCATGACCTATTGTGATTGCAGACACATGCAAAGGTCTCCCTCCCAGTGCAATCTGCCAGCGTTATCCCGGCCACAACACTGAGATTACACCTTTCCTTTCACCAGCCCTACCTGCATTTGTTTTGTGCAGGGTCCCAGGGAGCTTAGGCAAGTCTGCGGGAGTCCTTACTTTTCTCTCATTGTAACGCACATCCTCCCAGGTGTAGCTAGGTAATAGAGTCCTTCCAGTATACATTCAAACCAGGTTTGTATTTTGGTTGGTGAGCAAAGGATAGAGTGAGTGAGTAATATTTAACTGCTTAATACCCATCATGGTCATGGTTTTAAAACTTTATTGCACAATATTGTAGAGATCAATGTGTCTTTTCTTTTGAAAATATAAACCTTTTATGTGTTATATCAGCATGTGTTTGACATGTCATAAATGTCTAACACTTCAGAAGCATGGGCTCCAGATTTTAGTGAGGAATAAAGAATCAATTTACAATATGAGAAACAAGAAACTTATTTGGCTAACAAGTTAATGACCAGCCGTCATTCAAGGATGTTATCTTGGCCGTGCCATATAAAAAAACATTGCCAACTTTCATAGAAAAATAAATGTGTCATAACTATAAATATTACATATGTAAGAACAGCAGCATTGACTATTCACTTTAAATGTGCTTAATACAGCTTCCCCTTTCCCCAAAATCACTGAGGTGGCGTGGTAGCTACACTTACCTCTAATTATGATATTGACAAAATATATATACAAAATGTCCTTGTCGATGTTTTTGGTTACCCTCTGCATGGGCGCAGCCATCTTGAATCATAGTATCTGGTCCCTCGTGATTGCAAGTTTTGATACATTCCAGGCCATTATTAAATTGAATATCCCACAGATCTATATTTTCATTCTGTGATTCCTCAAGTCCTTTGATTATTAGGATTTTTCTTTTGATTTCTAGATCCATTTTTTCAAAGCTTCTTCAGTGTTGGAGTAAGAGCTTGGTCTGCGCCTTGACACTGTCACTGCGAATTTTTATGGCGTCACCTGTTTTGCCCACAGTTTTCGACATTGTCTCCATGGTCCCTTCTGATGTCGTAAGTCGATTTTGAATACTATCAAGTGTTGTACTTCTGTAGTAGTTTCAGGTCATCTATGAATTCTCTGAACCAATTAATGCTGGATTTCATCTCTGTTTGTGCGTCTTCTACTGTCAAAATTCTTTTCTCAATCTGGTTGACAGCAGCTATAATACCCTTGAGAAAGGCTCTAGGCGAAATCAAATCCTTCGTTCTTCTTCAAGGCCTTGACTTATCTCTGTTGCTAGACATGGTTTCTGTAGGAGTGATGCTTTAAATACTTCCTCATCGACAATTAAAGGTCTAATATCCCCTCCATGTTGACAAAATCTGTCCGGTCTCGTGCATCAACCCAATGCCGCCATGCTCATACCTTCTTCACTAGGGAAATGCCCATGTATAAATGTGAATCAGGCACATAGAGGGGATAGAAATAAATAGATGTAAACTATTTTTAAGTGGGCTGTGAAGGCTTTGGGTGGGATAAATGGAGGAGCAAGTTAAGAAAACAACAGTAATATAGGGGCTAGATCTGGTATAGGCCAATAGTTTCCAGTTGCATGTTAGTATTGCCATAGAGTTCTAATACTAGTTGTCTAGCCTAGCCATAGTGCTACACAACTAATGCTAGGAGTTACATTTCTTTGACAGATCCTGCTCTTTGATACAGAAAGAAGAATTTAATGCTGAAGGCATTTCATAAATAAAAGGGAAAAAAAGTCTACAGGGTACACGTTGACAAAAAATGTGAAATATTGGTAGTAGGCCCTAGTGATCACATTCAGAATTAGTGAAGGACATTTCTAAACAGCCTAATAGCATTGGTCATGAAGTATCTGCAACACAACGACTGCCCTACTACACTGTAGGTTATAAATACATGAGGACTGATTGTAGAAGAGCACTGCTTATAGTGACTGGCACTAAACTTTGGAGTTCCTAATCGTAGTGGCTGTTTACAGTCATAGTGCCTTAAGAAATAGCCTCCCGCTGCGATTTATATATCTTTGGTATTTATTTGGCTTCCCTCAAGATGAGCTTAGTTGCAGAAACTGTATTCCAAAATGGATGATCGTATTTCCTGTAAAATCCCTAATCCCGCTGACATCACATCTGAATTTTGTATCACAACATCCACCGTCAGAGTTGTATTACCACCACCCACACCTTCCTATAATCTGACAACACAGAAGAAGACATAGAACCAGCCTGAGCATAATGCTCTTGTAAAATTTAGAGAGCTGATCCACCATTCCATTAGCATGGATACCTGTGGATGAACATGGTAAAGGTATAACCGCGCACCCCCTCACAGGCGTGCCTTTTACAGTGTTGATCCACATGTTTGGATCTGATTTCTATAGGCCTCATTTGAAATACTCTTACAAGTATATGTTTTTGAATTCTGCCATGTTGAAATAGTACCCGTATGTCAAAATATGAAAGACGCAGAGACATATGCATACACTTCTTGAAAATAAGAAATATCATAAATCTTTTTTTAACATATATTATTTTTCAAAGGATAAGAATCTTTCTATGGTATCTTAACATTTCTTTTTACCTTTTATTTATCATTGTTATCAAACCATTGTTATTTCAAGGAATTAATTTATATTTTGAATTGTGATTATGGGTCAGTGTCAGAATAAGTGTACAAAACCTGGAAAACCATGGTTTTTGGCTTTTATGCAGCCATAGAATAAATTATGCTTATCCAATCTTGTCTTCCATGGTCTCATCTTACAGAAGACATTCTAGCCTTTCAGAAAAATATCCATTTGTGTCTGTCGGGTAAAAATTCTTTGAGTTAAGGTGACACAAAGTCCCAAAATCACTAAAAATTCTGTTTTTTGCAGTTTATGTCATTTTGCACATGTCCTATTGTTCACTCAAAGACTAGAAACCCATCCAAAATTGCCTGTGGTATTAGGCATATATTAGGCCTACACTATTTATGTCAGTTTAGGTGGATGTTGATTGAGATATTTTTACTATGATCACTCATGTGTGGAATTTTACTCTTCGAGGCGTCTGTGACAATAACTCTTAAGTCAGAATAACTCTATCAATAATAGTGATATAATGTCTCTATTACATGTCACATAAAGAAGTTATAAAGGGGTGAAGTTGGTATAAAGATTTTAGCCATCGGTCAAATGGTCCCTGATTTGTGGGTCAGAATGTCCATGTGGACTGGGTTTTCGTCATAGACGCCTCAACTAGATGTTATAATGTTGCTAATTTATTTAAGTATCTATTTGTGTTTCTTACATGTCATATCAACCATCACAGCCAGCTTATCAATTCTGACAAGCATTGGTAGGCTGTCGGCCTCCAGTGAAGCATTTTGAGTACCATTTCTCTTATAGGGGGTTTTCGTCACAGACGCCTCAAGATTTTGTTTGTTGCAAAGTCAGAATCATCTGCTGTTACCCAGTGGAAGTCAATTACTTGGAAGAGCCTTGTTTTTGTCAAATAAGTGTTACAACTGGTTGTTTATCAAAGATTTTCTGAAGATTCTCTGCAGACTTTGACAAATTTTGCCATCAAATTTTAGGAATCCGATCAAATTTCTTTCGCAGTCCAAAGATTATATCCCCTAGTACTTGCTGATGTGGTTAGATTTGGTTAATTTGGTCTTATTTTGATGAAAACAGTATAACTTGATTGAATCAGCAAGCCTCTTGGACTTGGCAGGTGGCTGCCATGTTGATTTTGGGCGATGTTTGATACAGACTCATATTCGTGAGGCGTCTGTGATGAAAACAAAATTCTCTCTGGCGAGCACCATATGCTGCCCTAAGGTCAAAAATGGATTGAAATGTGCAGATATGATGTGCCCCAATTATTTTAGGGCAATTGCTACATGTTCTGTTAATTTAATTAAGAGTTGGTGGGTCTAAAATTGTTTTTGACCTAAAATTGCCTCAAATTGCTCCAGAAATTCCTACCTGTACATGAAATGAGGGTATTCAATTGACTTTTCTGTGGTTGATATGATGTTTTGTACTCCTCTTCATCAATTGTGTGTGTTATAATTAAAATCCCATTACTTATTTGGCCACAACAAGCACCAAAACGCAGAAATGAGTTTTCGTCACAGACGCCTTCGGCAGAAATGAAATTCTGTTCTTGTAATCTTGCAAAGCATCATCTATACAATATTTATTCTTAGTAGACTATGATACATTATTATTCAATGTCCTGACCTAAAGTAATTACATTTCCAGCATATTTATCTAAATTTATTGAATTTTTAGTTTTCGTCACAGACGCCTCATTTCAACATTTTCCCCCCCAAAAAATTTTTTCAGTCCATATAACCAACTAATACTTTACCACAAGATGCCCCTAGCCTAAGTCCATTTTGCTACAGAGCAGCTTTGCAATTGCTGAAAAAACCCTTTTGGGGGCCCCTTTACCTGTGTCAAATTTGGATTTTCCTCATTTTTTTCCACTTCGGCAGACATTCAACACTCAAGGGTACAAAATTGGTTTTAGTGAGGCCTCTACTGTTTTATTTTCCCCAAACGAGACATAATGAGGATTAGTTAGAGCAATTCTGGAGCTAATCAGGGCATTATTGACAGAACTACAGTAAAGTTAGTGATTTGAAGATAAAATTGTCCAATTTTTCAATATTTTGATAATTATGTCCGGGCTCTCACAAAAATGTTTTAAAGATAGAGTTTTGCATTCTTGTGTGCTTAATCAAGTTAGTAATAGCTACTTGCAGCCCAAATTGCAAGTTGCTGTGATTGTCCTAACTTGTTTTAGAGCAATCCTAGAGTTTTCGTCACAGACGCCTCACAAAATTCGCTGATATCCAGTTGGCCATGAATAAAAACTGCAGTTCTTGGAGGAAGCCAGTCCACCAGGGGTTTTCATATGGCCAAGATGTTGCGTTATCAATATCATACACTTTTGTAATGTTATCTTGACTTTTATCTTTCTGTACTGTGTGCACCAGATATGTGCACTTTTTCTGACATTCACCCTTATTATTCTATGCCCTACCTTCTGCTCAGTTTTTACTCCTAACCAGGTTAACTTTTCATTTCATTCTTACAATTTCAATATTGATGCAAATCACAGATTACCTGAAAGACATAGGAATAATTTCAAGGTCAAAGTCACCTCTAACAGACTGTCTGACATCTCTGAATACCTGACTGCTGAGCCACACAGGCACTGAAGCCAGAATCCTGACACCTAAATCATGTTTCTCCTTGTATGTCACTATATTTAGGTCCATGTCTAGGAACGTAAGGTGCCTCTCACGTGTGCTAAGAGGAGCTCAAGGAGCAGTAGCCATGTCAAGGGAGCTGCTGAAGATGTTTGGTGGCCAAGGGAATTTGTTGCAATGGCTCTTTCAGTGCCGGCTGTGATTACATTAACGGTGCGAGCATACGGTGTATTACTGTTAATGATCAGATGATGTGTATAATGCTGTAATAAGCTTATCCCACTGAAAGAGTAATTGGGTTTCTCATTCTTTTGGAAAAAAAACAACATAGATTTTACCAAATACAGAAGGTAAGGAATGGAAGTGCTAGCAGTGCAACTTTCAAAAATACACCAAGCCTGAGAAAGGGTGATTGCAGATATAAGCTGTGCTTTCCTAAGGCATTTTGGCATGTATGATAATGCTTATAGCTACTCAGATAGAACATACTTACCTGGAAATGAATGAAGTTGTATCCTTTGCCACCCCTCGATATTGCAACTTTTGTCACAAAACTCTTATATTCAAAAACAAATTGAAAAGGTTTTACTGCCGGACTGTAAAGTACACATTATGAATAGCACTTGAAACGATTATTGAAAAATGATCCTTTCAAACTGGTCTTTTTAAACACAATTTATGTTGCTCTTCCTCAGAAGGTATGAATAAGACACCTGCGGCAAAGGGTGCTTTCTTATTACAAAAAAAAAAGAAGAAAAAACCTCTTTCAGGTCATTCACTGTTCAAAGTATGCATTAGGTACCAGTAACCGCAATGCCACTGAAGATCAACTCCTGTACTTTAGTCTAAAAGGGGCTCAGGTAAAAAAACTCTGAGCCACTTCAGTAGCCCGGCAGTTTTTGGATTTGGATAGCATTAATCAGACATCCATAAGGACGGTATTTGTCAAAGCCCTGAGGGTTGGGGGATTAAGATGACTGCTGACCCACCCCCTTATACTGGTGTCAAGGGTAACCCATCCTTATTAAAGCTTATCTCACAATTCTGGAGGCCATTTCTCAATGTACTACGACTGCAAACAGCCACTACGATTTAAAAATGCCAAGAATAAGCCAGGCTATCGTAGGAATAGCCCTACGACTGCTCACTACTATTAGCAGCTATGCACTAATTACATAAGGTTTAGTAGGGCAGTCATACTGGTGCAGACATTAGGGACTACTAGTTCATGGTGCTGTTAAGGCCAAATTATTAGGTTATCACTACGATTTTAAGGACAGCAGTCGTAGTGTGTTAAGAAATGGACTCCAGAGCCAACAGCGTGCCTTTTTGGTCATAACCCCGTTCCGTTATCTGGGTATAGGGCTTCTGACTATCATGATGCATTCCTCTTTTAAAGGCCACTGATGCTTTAATGCATCACATCATGAATGCAGCCCCAGGTATAAGTCGGTGGGGCTACATTCATGCATCTTATAACACGGTTAGCGAGTTTTCAGTGCTGAAAATGGATAATATCAGTTCCTATATCTCGCGATAAAAGCACCCAAAATTCACGGCGGACGGACAGCGGGGCGGACATATTGAAACCTACCTTGACACGAAAGTAAATCCTCCATTTTTGAAGCTTATGTACCAAATATAGCGAAATGCTTTGGACATAACATAGTTGAAACCATATTCTACCTCTCTGTCGACTCCTGTAGATTCCTTGATATTATGGCTGTATTTGATATAAAAAATTATTAAACTTTTGAATCGAGCGACTTGCCGTGCGTCTTTGCCATTCTGTCCACACTACAGGTGCCGCCGCCTGGAGTGTACAGAATGGATTATATTTTAGACTGGCGCAGCTCTGTCTCAACATGTTCGCAGTAATAGGCCTATGACAGTGGGAGTTGCAGGAGCTCGCCAGCTTAACCATACGACAACATGAAACCAAGATGGCGGAGGGCCGTCTTGTCGACTCGCATAAGAAATCAATGGATTCTATCATTTTTAAAGGTAAATACAAAGAATTATTGAGGAAACCGTGTTATAAGGTTGTCTTCAGGGGTTTAATATAAGCATTCGCCTACGGCTCATGCTTATATCACCCCCTGAAGACAACTCGTGCAAGTCTATTCATCATATATTACATCCATATGATCAATATACTCCAGATTCAGTGGGGTGAAACCCAATGAAGGGCCTTGTCGGAACATCATTTGTGCATCAAGAAGACTAATGGCCATGATGCACTCCTGCACCCATAAAACGTTAATACTTTTTTCACTGGGAAAACACATGAACATTAACTTGTGCCCTTTTATCACTTCACACCCTCTTTCAACCACCCTGGGCTCAAACAGAGAGCACCCATCAGATCTCTTTATGAGACTGTTTTCAGCAGGAGCAGGATTTTTTGGAGTTGCTACTGTCGCTACGCTCCCGGCCGCTGACACGGCTTGCAATGTTTTCGGTTTTCTCCCTGTCACCTATGACGTCATTGGTGACATCATGCTGCCTCAGTGACATCACCCGCAGTGGCTAGTGATGTTGCAATGATCTATGAGCGCAACTCCTATCTGTGGTCCTTGCCACATTTTTCTTGTATAAGAAGACAAATGTGAAAAGGATCGAGTGTGCAAAAAAGAACACCTCAGTAAAAAAATGTTGTTTTCAACATGATGTAATCAAAAAACCTGACCGACAGAGATCTGCCTTGTTGATCTGCCAAAGGTGACCACAGATCTATAGGTCAGATATCATTCGCTAATATTGATGGTCGAGAGCAACTGAATGTATGTCTGATGCAAACTTGTTAAATTCAAAACGCAGTATATAAACACTTTTTCACCACTGGGCTTTTCAACATGAACAGCTTGTTAATGATTAAATTCTAACACATTGCTCACCCGAGGAGTATTTACAGACCTGAGACATGTATATATGTTTTTTTATTTGCATTTATTGACCAATAATGATATCTTGTTTGTTAGATAGACTGGGCCAGTTCATGAAGCCAAATGGTGAGTTGCTATTTCAGATTCAATGGGACATTTCCAGATGTCAAATAGAATAATCTTTCTTTGTTCAAGACCAATAACGCCACCAAAGAACTTAACAGTTGTTCCTTATATCAGTGTTTTAGCCTATATTGTCTATGAAAATCTGGCTACTATGCAGACCTTGTATTGGTTATGGAGAAAAATACTTAGTCTCATCCTTAGACTTTAGTTAGTGGCCATGTATGCATCATGCCCAGCATTTGTCCACTGAAGTACTAAACAAGCAATGTAACTGAAATGGATTGTGTGGTGCTTGGCTTAAACCGCTTCTGACTTGTATCCGCCCTGTATCATTCTATAGGAAGTCGCAGTGGATAGGAAGTCTGAGAAGTTGTCTGCACACCTGGCTTAAGTAATGCAAGGTATTCATAGGGAGAGACACCCCTAACGGGATTCTCAGACACATAAATGCAAGCCATAAGCCTCTAGAGAAGTTTCTACCATCTGGTGCCTGGCATCTAGATGGATGTTACTTGAGGGGTACCTTTTTATACAATGCACATTGTTTTAACAAATGACACAATCTGTAAGGATTGTGTGTCTAAACCTAGCAATATTGATGAGTATAGAGCGAAAAGGTATTCTCCCTAAGAGGAATTGTAGAAGAGTCTTTCTGCTTGCCTTTACATATTATTTTTATAGCAAGCTAACATAGAAGCTTAGAATTGGTTAGGTGAAAACAACTCTAACAACATCCTTAAGGCTAGACACTTTTAAGTGGATTTCATGCTACCGTTTTCAGTGATGTATCACACAGCCAGGTTGGATGAAGATTGTCTAGAATGACTCCACTCTTTCATTCAAAGTCAGACTCTATTCACTATGACGGTTGATCACCAGACTTAAACCTTTAAGGGTAGCTAATGTATTTTATGCATAATAGTCATTGGTCATCATGATGCATGAATGCAGCCCTGATGAGTAACTTGCAAGACATAAAACAGAATGCCTGTGTCAAGCCCTTAGGCAACCCGTCTTGGTCTCCCTTTGATTTGCACATGTTACAGTAATCACAGTGTCTTTTCTATGCTGCCCTAACAAAAAGTGGTACTATCCAACTCTAGCAGCTATTGTATACATGGTTACAACAATGGTTAATTTGAGATTCACTGTTCAGTGAAATGGAAAAAACCTCTCATTATAAATCACTGCCATAAAATGAGCTGTTCCATACAATTGCACAGAGCCAGTCACTGGCAAAAAGATAAAGAGGGGCCCTACTCACCAATTGTCTTTTTCCTACGAGGCTTTTTTGTTCTGCACCATACATCCTCATTACCCATGTGTCATGTTAAACAAGAATAGCTTCAGGTTTCTTACAATGTGTTTTTAAAGGAAATAAGTGAGAAAAAACTAGCTGGTGATTGCTCTCCAATTTGTCACCAAGCTGGCTGAAGGTCTTTACCACAACTATTTTCATCAAGGATAATAACAGATGTGTGATTAAACAATGTTACATTATGATACAGGGCGATATTTGTCTACCCCATAGATATTCCTATCCCTAGTGTTTTGTGACTGAAAGCAGTATCCAAAAAATAACCAAGAAATTTTTCTTTAAGATTTATCCAGGGCCTAGAGTTGATAACAAGACATATCCTCTCTTCGTCTATGTGAAGTGAATGTACAAAAGGATTGCTGATTTAGAGAAGAACTATCATAGAAATTCATACCATAGAGAATGCTCTTTAATGTCATAAGCACTTGGGGTAACCAAAGCTGAACCCAATAATTCCTGTGTATTTTGACCTGGAGAATTAAAAAATAACATTCATTTTTTTGCTGGCGGCTCTCAATTTTCAGATACTCTTACTACCTTAGACTTGCCTATTTTTATTTTAAGAAACGGATCAACACTTGTTCTGGACTGTATTGCCTGCCTCTTGTTCACAATGTTGGGTTCATCCTATAACTGGCCTAGATCCTAGATACTAGCCTACTACAAGAGAAGGTAACCACTTTCTTTGGTAGCATTTTTTCTTCTCTGAGAATTCCTGTTGGAATCACTCCTCATGTACGTCACATACTGAGCCACACTTTTTTGGGGGAAAAATTCAAGGTCAGATGCAGGAAGTGTATCTTCAAGGATGTGTTGCATTTGAGTTTCTGAAATGTGTCAGAAGTGGATCTACACACTCTACATAGTCCTCAGCCCTGTTGTTTCATAGAAATCCTCTCATGACTGCACTGAGGGCAAGCCATGACTTCCATTTACTATGTAGCCTATCAGTGGTTATAATATCAACTTGCAATCACTTTAATCACATGATAATGGATAATCCTGATGTTAAGATACAACTTTGATCACAATAAATTATGGCTCATTGCTCTAAATGATTCAGAAGTCACTTTTCAAGGAAATCAACATGGGAATTTGGCTGTCTTTTTAAGATGGTACCAAAATGAACCCTGAAACCAGGGGTTAAAATGTAATGTACATGGAATGGAGACTATTTGGTGTGGATATATGTAAATCTTGACCACTAGAGGTATGATCCAAGTTGAACTCTTGCTTTTGGACTACCCACACTGCTATAACTATGCATTTGGAGCGTACTGACACCAAACACATAACACTCCATAAAACTGGTTCCAACACCCAGAATAATAGAGGCCTAGGAGCCACTTTTGGGTGAAATATGATTTGCAGCAGTGTCAAAGTTATTGATAATACCCAGTGAAACGTCAGAAATGACATAAGAAAGTTGTTGCACAAGTTGGTGAACATACTATATCAAAAATCCGCTTTAGCAAGTGTTTTGAAACAGCCTATTCACATCAGGGTAGGCCCATTTTGTTTCCTAAAAAGCTACTGTTAGAACTAAAGCTTAATATTAAAAGCTATTTGTCTGGTTTTATGTAAAAGCTTTCCTTTAAGCTGTGCCATTCATCCCTGAAATGAATGACCGTGTCAGCTCCTGGTGGTGCCTCCATTCACCAACATTATGCTGCAGACTCATTCTGATTCTGAGTGCATGGCAGGTGATAGAAAAGAGCACTGGTACCATAGCTCACCAAGGCAATTATACTGCATCATAAGCTGACTGTATGGTGCTTGACGGAGAAATCCCCCTTTAGTGCTAGTGAGTATGAATATATGTCACTATTTGCAATTAACTTCAGCATCATAAGTAGAGACTGAAGAGGTGCTTTTCACAAATTCAATTGACAAGTTCATTTCAGTCAGCCCCTCATTAACAGCAAGATTTATATTTTGACTCTCAAATCAATAGCATCCATCCATTCACTCACACGCTTTGTGCCTTATTCATATCAAGTTAAATGCATGTATGTATGATCTAGAGGCAACTTCTGCAATAGGCTTCACAATATACACAATCTAACTAACCATTCACAACAGGTTGGATACAATCATAGTATCACTGTATTGAATAAATCATATGTTTGCACCCAAAAAATAGGATGCTCTAAGTTTAAGTGAGAATTGTGTTTTCAGTCTAGAAGTACTTTAGACACAATGGTCTGTTTTTACCATACCTGTTAACACTAAAACTCACATAGGAGGTCCAAGGGGTCCTAGCTTTACATAGCCTTTTGAATTAAGAAAATGCAATAAGTAGACCCTAAGATTTATTTTCATATTTCGACCCAGGTCATCATCTCTAGGTAAACCTGCCAGGTTTAGCAAGCAATAAATGGACATTATGTCTTAAGGTGTTATGGTGCTTGCCTTGTAGCAACACTTGACACCTCACGGATCATTTTCTATTTGAACCAATGCAATGCTTGCATGTAACATAATAACCTTGTCTCGAAAGTTCCCAAGTTCCAAAGGGACGTCATAGTTAGCCCTCAGATCATCCATAAGCATGTCAGACCACTGAGGTAATCTTGTCATGTGGCCACCATTCCAACGACCCTGTTTAATTCACACCGGAATGAGATCACACACTCATTAGTTAATGGCACAACTAATGTAGGCTGATAGTATGAGAGTACAAAGGCTGCCATGACTTGTACTAGCTGATTCTGAGTTTAGTCTCTCAGAAACTTTGTACAGCACTGATACCTATAGTAATATGATATATGACTTTGACTAAACATACCTTCAATTAAACTTAAGTAACCATACTTTTGCAACATCTAAAATATCTCATGCTAGAGCCATTATGGAACTTCACGTCCTTCCTATGGTAATTCCTGTGGAATTGTTAATTATTTTTACTTGTTACATTGTTCTACTTACTCACACTGGTTGCAAACCACCGAAGTAACTAACAATTGGACTATGCCTCTGCATAGTCAGAGTAAACTCCTGAATCCTCTATAAGATTTACTATAAACCCTAAGACACATCTCTATCTAGTTGATTAGATTCTCGTGATACCAGGCTTAACAGTTCTGGCTATATCGGATGAGATGAGGCATTGGCAAGTCAGTCCATGGTCATTATAAATAGCTCAATTATGGGATTAGATGCTAAGGTATGAGTAGGGCTATTGCATTATGTTGCAATGCATATTGATTAGTCTTATTTGCCATGGTTGTCTATGTTGTTTCATTGATAAATTATGAATTGACAACAAAACAGAATGTATTAATAGATCTTAACTATGTAAATATATAAAATATATGTATAGCCTTGAACACAAGCAGGTTGTGAGGAAAATGTTAGCTTTATGGTAAATTCTCTACAACTCTGTTCTTGGATTGGTGAATTATTGTGTACTGAGGAGTGTAAAGAACCGTCAGGTTACTAGTGCAGTCATACCTTAAAAGGCCTGTGTACTGCAGTCACAGCAGGCCATTATGACCATACTGCTGTGCCACTTGTGGCACTAGTTTCCTGGATTCGGGGTTAATGAAGGGAACGTGAATAGACCCCTCAGGCTGCCAGTACAATGGATACCACGCCTGAGGAGGCCTTTGTGAGTCCTTTGTATGGCAGTTTCAACATGCCATTGCTGCTGCACTGCCCTGCCTTTATGTATCTGTAAGCTAAATAAAGAGCAGTAGACCTGTTGGCTTGTGTCATAAAATTTGGACCTTGTCAGCAGTTTTCCAAATGCTCAAGCACTTTTACTTGCATGAATATGATTATGGTAATGTGTATTTCACCTTAAAGGGAGACCTTTTTTCATAATCTTTCCAAAATAAGATTAAAAACATATTATGAATGAAAAAAAGGTTAAGGAATACATTTAAATGTGATTGAAAACTCTGCTTGATTTAAAGTTTCCATGATTGTTGCCTCGAGTTGTCTGACTTCCTTCTTATGTGATCACATCTCCTGCAGCGCCTTCTGGTTAAGGCGATTGAATAAACAAAAACTAAAACTGATATCCAAAATGCTCCATTTAGTTGACACAATTTTAGTTTTGGCTCACTATTGTAAGTGTATTGAAAACAACAGGTCAATCAAACCTAGTGTGTTTCTCATTTGCAAATGGTGTGCTTTCAATAGAACTGTCTGAATTCCTTGCTGATAAACGGGACATGAAAAACTCAAAATCAAAACTGTTAAATCTTTTAAAATCTATCAATTGAATTATTTAGGAAAGCCTAAATTAAGAAGGATTTCCTACATGGGTGCATGAAGTTTCCATTAGGACTGCAGATTCATTCATACAATTTAAGGTAGACAGAAAAAATGTCATCATTCAAAGTTCACTGATTTAAAAAATCTCCATGATCTCTGACAATCTGTACAAATGTTGGAACCATCCACCTGTCCTTAATGCTCATTTTTGTATTGTAAGAAAAGCATCATGTGACACTTCCCACTCTGCAAAACTTCCTTGAAAGTTTGGCAAAGTATGGACTCACTTGTAATAAGTTTCACACATAATGAGCTTCTCACTCTCAGCATTCAATTAACATCATCCTACAAACACAATGCTGGTTTTTTTTTCAAATAAATGTAACTCATGATCTCTACATGCAATACATCTATTTTATTTTGTATCTATGAATTGCAAATGCTTGTAACAAATATTCAACATTTTGAAATAAAAACTATTCAATGTGATTCCCATGGGTATAAGACTGGAACCATCACACACAAATAGTCTGGTAGTGTATTTAGTAAAGAGTTGATGAGTTACTATATTACTATGTTTAGGCTACCAATTACTTTAGTGAACAAGCAAGCAGGCTTGGTACACTACCTCTCTAAGGCGATGCCCTAAGTGTACTGGACCAAACAGCATCGTCATGTCCATTAGTGGGTGGGATAGGCCGACATTTGTATCTTGCCAGGTCTGGTGGTTAAAAAAATGGCCTATGTGGGAGTACCAATAGTCCACTGGATACGCTCTAATGCACATGAGTGGGGAGTGTGGAAATGCTACTGACAGGTAAAACAAGTGCTATTAGTAACTAACTGCATTTTCAATATCAATATGGCTTTAATCAACTTTTCTAAATAATGTCTAAGTGCTAAACTAAAGGAAGTAACAATCAAGTTGGTCCTAAATGTAAGAGTAAAGAAACGGGTAGAAATATGAAGACAGCCACTACCTGGTTAAGGTTTCAGAGTGGACAGGCAGTCAGACAAAAATGTAATGATTATGGATAGCATTACACCTCCAGTTGTCATCTATTTCAACTGTGGTGAATGGTATTCCCATCTCCCCTAAGACATCAAGAAAGGTGTTAAAGGTGAAAGAAAGGCATGCTTTGCCACAGGCATTTTCTCACTCTACTGTCATTTAATTTGCATTACCTATTATTTCACAGAGCCACACACCTTTTCCGTTTCATTCAATAGCCCTTGTTAAGAGTTCTACCAGGCATGGTATACTGCCCCCCTCCCCCTTTGCCATGCCTGGGGTATGATGTACTGATGATGCCAGCATATGTGCTGTTATAAAAATTGAAATATCCAGAAAAGCATGTCATATTATAGAAATCAAATCATTGCCTGATATGTCAATGTGTTTTATGTGTAAAGCCTAAGGTCCATAAGAAATATGAAAATTGATGTAATTTTATCAAATATTGAGGGAGTAAGACTTTATTCCATAGTAACCAATATGTTGTTACCATGTGCAAAATAAAATTGATGAAAACTGAGCTGACTTCTAGGATATTTGCTGCTCACATACAACTCATATGGAAATGTAGCATTCCCCCACAGAAATAAAGAAAGTAGATACAAATATTAAAATTGGGATAAAAGATAATGGCATTGCAGAGAGTCGATATCACTGTTGGGAAGCAGGGCAACATAACCATTTATCTGAAAGATAACATGCCTGCTATTTGACACTGAGGGAGAAGCTGTTTCCTGACGGAGTGGTAGCAGACATTTCTAAGTTACATGCCCAGTCAAGCATGTACTGTGACTGAGCAGTGACAGTCATGCTTAGAAAGGACCACTGTCCAGATACTGACTTGTAGAAAAAAGGCCACCTGGATCCTATGAAGGTGGCCAATGGGAGGCCTTTCCCATATAAGTGCTGCTGCCGGCATTTCAGCAAAATCTGCTGACATCCTTACTGGTAATTTTCCATGTAAACTTGGTAGCTTGGTAATGGAATGTCCCAGATAGTGATTACACCTGATAAATGTCGAATCATTGAAACAGAAAGTCTCCCAAGAAACATGCAAGATCAGTAATCAGAAAACTGATGAAGAAGAAAGGGGGAATGGACAGGTGCTGTAGCTCAAGTAGAAACGTATAGTTTCAGTATGGGTATCTGCAGTCCACTGTCACTCTGAAACAAGTTGACAGCTTTAGATTTGACTTATAGCCATCTAACGCCCAGCAGCATATTTATGTATTTAATGATCTAAATATGTGAATCAAATGCCAGGAGCAGTTCACTCAAGGAAAGGGACAATGTTCTTAAAAATACCCTTTTATCCTTTGCGACTGAGAGCAAGGAAATTCTGTTTACAAGTGTTTTTGAATCCTGAACCAATTGAATGAGGAGAAAGGAGTGAAAGAAACAAGATCAATTGATCTTTCTGATGATGATTCAAGGTAATGTTAAGTGGGACCCCGAATTTTAATTCATGTCCCAGATACCATGAGGATGGAATGATTATAGAATACTGGCAAGGAAAGATCTAAGTATGGGGTTCTAAAAACGGTTTTCTAAGAATGGGGTGAGATCTATGAATAAAACAAGGGTAAGAAATGTGTTCATATATCACAAAAGAAAATTCTGCTCGGCTCAATTCTATCATGATTGCACCCTCTGGTAATCTGACTTCCTCTTTTATGTAACCACTGAACACTGCCCCAGGACATCATCAAGAGACAATGTTTAAATCCCCTGGCTTCCAGCAGTGCACTTTGTAAAGCTGATTAAATGCACAAAAACTATGATGGTATCTTTGCTCTCTTTGTGCTGGATAACCACAAAGATTTGGAAGATTCTGAATTTGTAAAGCAGAGATATAATGTGATTTCACTCGCTACTGTCAGTCTATTGTAAACAAAGAGTCAATCATATCACAAAGACAACAAATTGAATTTATCCTTTCACAATAGCTGTCTCAACTCATTGCAGATAAAACACACACTAATTATGATTTATGGTAAATCAATTAAAGCCTTTCAATCATTCCCATTTGGAAAATCTGTGTAAATTAAGAGTAATGCCAATACAGCATACTACTGCCTCCATTAGGGAGGCAGATTTATAGACAAAAAGGTAGACTGAAATGGATAAAAGCTGCTTATTTGTGGCAAGCTGTCGAAACATTTAAACATTTATCTGTTCTTAATGGCCAATAAATATGATGTTTTCTAACCATTTGTAAATTCTCCAATCTGGGAAAACTCTGACAGTGTTTTGTAGGTAAAGCAGCTCATTTCCACTCCTAATTTATTGAAATGGATGTTGCTAAAAAAATTTCAGTCAGATTTTGATCCGGAAATGAGGCTTTTTTGTTGATGCAGGTTTTCTTTCATCCATGCCAAAGACAATAACATTTACAGGGAATATTTTTTTTTGTAGTACACAGCCTTATATAATATATAAAAAAGGGTTTTAAACAGTTTGCCTTCAAATTAGATGAAGTGTGTGATGGTGTCTCTGCAGCTAACAAATGTAAAAGCTAGTCCAGAACCCAGCAGGCATCATTATGGCCATAACAGCACAGGTGATCAGTCAGTCCCCAACAATGTCAGCACAGACACCCAGACCAAACAGCATTCTACTCTTTGAACAAGCATATAGACAGTATTTTTTATCTGTTTTGTCATTGGAGCATCTCCTTGGAAGTTATCATGAATAACAGTTATCTGATGGGTACCACCTACCCCCCGAGAGGCCAACAGTGAACAGCAAGCAAGATAGTTTTTCTCCTTGGCTCAATAATGCACAGTGTGACACTCTATTTACAAAGCGTTACTGGAGTTAATTTGACTAAGGGGATTATTGGTGGATCAGGGGGGGTACTGAGAGGTCATGGTTCATCAAAGCTTTGGATGTTTTCAAAGAGAACTGATTTAAACTCAGTCTGTAAATCAGAACTAACATACATTTGCACTTCTGTTTACATGGCAAAGAAATGATTTGTCAGCCTGCAATGATTGGTGACCTTTCCTGATAAGGTTAACCTTGTTGTGGAAATTGTTAATTATCGCGAAAAGTAAAGATGATGTCTCCTATTTAGTTTAAACTGGTTAAGCTCTGCCCGTAATGACACAGGTGGTGTTGAGTTGGACTATTGGACCATTACCGAAACCATTAATTGATAAAAGTCCACAACCTTTGGTTGTAAGCCTCATTTGATGAAGTGTTATGTAGTTGTTTTTAGTTGGAGACATATTTTAAAGGATGTACTGAAAATACTCCATTTCAATTTGTCATGCCTTCCAGCTCTTTATTGCTTCAATAATGTCCTATGTAGGCTGCTAAGAAAGATTGTATGCTGCATTTGAAGAAATCATTTTTGACTTTCTTTTTCAGATCTTCTTTTTTCTTCTATTCGAAGATCATTTTACCTGATTTGGTTCCAGAATATGAAATTTTGAAGATCACCAGGACCATGCCTGGTTACTCAATAAGTGACACGCAGTACATTACCTAAATAGACAAGTTATAGTAAAAAAGTAGAGGATCATGCAGGTGACACCCAGATTTTGGCATGTATAAATAGCTACACTATCTGAACTAGGTGGTTGGCAGGTGTTGGCATATATGATACCTGTCAGCAATAAGCCAGATATTCTTACTTATAATCATTCCTGCCAGTTAACAATAGATTACAAAGCATAGTCTCTGTGGGAACCATCAGGTTTGAAGCCTCTACAGGTACAGATTACTCTGAGTTAACTGCTGAGTTTCGAAACGGTTTCCTTTTGACTGCAGTTCAAGGCTGATTAATGGCACACAGAATACACATTACCAAATGCGCTTATTCAATTAAAATGCATTAATTGTTCCCATTGGGAAGATCCATGAATTAATAGTGTAGGGGTTGGCGAAACCGTTAAGGGAAACAGGGAGTTGAACCCAGGACCTCTCAGCCTTCAGACGATTGCTCTACCACTGAGCTACTTTCCCGTTTAACGTTTTCTACCTTCCACCCACACCTGGACTGGGGTAACACAGGGAGGGGACATGTGATTACACGACGACCGACCCCTGAGAGTCAGCACATCGCACACGGGGAAATCGCATTCCCATAAAATAGTAATGTCTGCACAAAATGCTGTTGTCCACATTAGGGCTGCAGATCCATAGCAGATAAGGTAGACAGACAACATTTCCATGAAAGATGCTGATCAAAAAGAGAGTAACTGATCTATGACAAGCTGTTAAAACATTTTAACATATCTGTTGGTAATGGACGAAGACAATATGATTTCCAACCATATCCGTCCACAAATCCTCCAATCTGTTAAGACTTCATCAATGTTTTGTCAGAAAAACATCATGTTGCACTTCCCGATCAAAAAAAAGTTAAAGATATTTGGCTCACTTGTGACATTTTGTTTATTATATCAATCTATCATCTTATAGGAAAACAAATTGAAATTAGGTCCTTCCACCACAGCTGTCTGAACTTATCGACAATAAAACAGCTTACAAATTACAAATGCAATATTCAATCAAAACTTTTGAATTATTCCCATTGGGTATTAAAAGTAATGCCCCAGACAACTCCTATTGCCTCCATTGTAATGGCAGATTCACAAATGAAAAGCTATACTGAAACCAGCAAAAGCTGCTTGTCTGTGGGGAGCTGTCAAAATATGACTTAAACATCTCATTTAAGATTAGGGATGATTGTGATTTCTGACCATGCATGCCTATGTGTGAATTCTCTAATCTGGGACGATTCTTTCAACTTTTTATGAGAAAAGCATCACATTGCACTTCCAACTTCAGTCAAACAATTGGCATGAAACTTGGCTCATCTGTTTCAGCACTTTTTTAAATTCTTCATGCTTGTGTGGTAGGAGAGAAAGGCCAAATGTCTATCACTGAGCTCTCTAACAACTTGCAGCTAATATGAGGTTGCCCCCATAATAAGTTTCAAGGTCATCTGGATCTCCTTGCTTCTTAGACACTGTGCAGAGTTAGAAAGGTGGTAAAAATCACAGATGACTCAGTCGGCTATGGCCTCTGTGATAGTTGATATATCTGGGTAAAGAAGATATCGACACACAAGTTGTTAAAAAGGTTATAGCAAATGGGCATAGCAGAATCATCTAAAGGCACACTTTGCCTTGGTTATGGAGGCCCTCGTTCAATATTTATTGGTGGGAAATATTCTATTCTCAAGTCTAACAGATATCAAGAGGTGGTTGCCATAACATGGGTTGATATTTGAAACCTAAAAAACTGGATCAACCTCGGTGGTTTGAGTGGTGAAAATGGATCATATATCAAAAGGGGGAGTAAAAATCATATTTTTTTCGTTAAAATCCCATAGAATCAGAGTTTAGGATATCATTGTGTGAACATTAAAGAAACCTAAGGTCACTCTATTAGGTAAGCTGTTGATGTTAAGATCAAATTGAAAAGGAAAGAATCCCCCCTCAGTAATAAAAGAAAAGGAAAAGGAAGAGAGAGATTATAGGCTGGCAATACAGAGAGAGGATGTGACAGCTTGGAACCTTAAAGAAACCTAAGCGCACTCTATCATTTAAGCTGTTGATGTTAAGATCAAATTGTAAAGGAAAGGATCCTCCCTCTGTTACAAAAGAAAAAGAAAAGGAATAGAGCTATGGACTGGCAATACAGAGTGAGGATGTGACAGCTTGAAACCAGGGCTGCATATTCCTGTCTCTGAAACGTGGTCAACCTACAACCTGACACTGAGGGGAAACTCTCTGCTCCCTTAGTGATAGCAAATATTTCCAAGTTATGTGATATGCCAAATTTGTACAGTCACCAAGTATTGACAGCTCTGCATCCAATGAACTGGATAGAATCCTGACTCGGGGCTCACTTATGCCTTAGGGAAATGTTATTAATAGATCGATGGACGTTCCCATGGAACTAATTTGTGTGTTTTCCTTTTAGGTGTATGTTAGACACTCAAAGGGAGACATCCAGAAAGATTTTCTGGTGCTCGTCCATGGAAAACCAGTTTTCTGGTAGTAGATAGATTGTTAAATGTGCATGCTTTATTATCAAGGTGAAATAAAGCACCTGACTATACTCTTAAAGATCTAGTAATGCCAGCCATATCTAGGAGAAATCTGCTCACACACTCATACTTCTCACAGACTGTGTAATTCACACTGACAGTGTCTCTACTGGGGGCATCACTATTGGACAGCATACTTAGCACCAAAGGTGAGAGGAAACCTCTAGGGTAAAGTAATATGTACACATACTGTGACTAATGAGATAGGGTAGAGGCACCCATTTCGGATAATAAAATCTAAATTTTGAGTGGGAACACAAAAGAGGGCTGAGGACCATTTCCTAGGGTTAGGCCCAGTGGCACCAATACAACTAGACCTATTATGGCCTCAGGGCGGAATGCAGGGGTTCACATGTAAATGAAAGATTGAAATCCAATACTCCGCCACATGGACTACCTAGCAGTCGATGCTAACAGTAAGTAAGCAGCTCAGTCTGAGATCCAGTTCATATGAGCAGTAGCGTAGCCTGGGTTGATCTCTAATTGCATTATAACAAGATTGCAAAAGGCATTAAGGACCAGTCTGGCTTACCTCATTTTGGTAGAAGAGAGACTCACTTGATATCACCAATGGGTCACTTCATCAAAAACTATGGCATCCAACTGTTGGTTCATCAGGCAGCTCGACAAACCCTTTCATTACTTGATATTCACTTTTGTGTAGAGGAGATGAAATTCTGAAAATGAAATTGTTTTGATAGAAATGTGCTTTGATTATGGGTTTTATAAACTATAGTTATATTACACTATGGCAAAGAAAAAGCAGATGCAAAGTCATTCCCTGAATCAGTGTGAACATCGTTTATCAATGATGTGGTCGTGTGAACATGTGAATATGTTTTTCATTGTTTATCAACGATGTGGTCGTGGTCACTACCTTTTGGTAGGAATTACTGAACATTTCTATTGCCATTAGTACTTAATTGATAGGTAAAGGAGGTAATGGGGAAAATATCAACTGACCCCCAGACATCCAGACCTAGTAACCTTACTATAAGTACAGCCACCATAGCCCCAGAGAGGCATAGAGTGGCCTGGGTTTAAGTGAAAGACTCAGATCCAATATACTTCCATGAACAGCTAATTTCAGCAGTGAATAAGCAGCTGAGACAAACTGCAGTCCAGGGGATGGAATAGCCCATTCGTTTACTGCCTTCGAGTCCCTGATAAATGGTTTATGTTCATCCCTAGCTCTGAAAGGAAGAGACAAAATTTCCCAAGAGAGTGAAACAGATTGAACATGGAATTATGTCCTTCAGGTTGACATATTTATAATACACTCTAACATGGAGTCAGGCAACATCATATAAAGGAGAGGATCAATCATGGCAGTTTCATATTTTACTTGATTTTTGTTCTGGTGAGAACACGCAACACCATGATGGTTTACTTTGCACAATGAGCCAAAAAGGTGAATTAGCCAAGGAAATGTTAACATACAAAGTGGTTCAAAAGTGGCTAAATCAAATAGTTTACAAATGAATCTTGACAATAAAGTTTTCAAACTAAGAGCTTGCAATAAGTAACATGTCATTGTGTCTACACTTTTAGAACAACATATTAACAAGAAAGTGATAACTAGACAGATACCCAGGATTGAAACTGCCCTCAATGAAGGGAGAGACCTTGAAGGGACCCCGTACCTTGATTGCGCAATGCCCCTTGTTTCGTGTTTAGCATTTTTAAAAACATGATTTATTCAATTTTGTATTCAAAATCTGTGAATAATTTTACCACCATTGAAAAGATCTCGATCTCCCCTTTCCATCAATATCTTAACATTTAGAATCAACCATATACCAACTCATAGACTTTGATAAACATATCTATTAATAGAGAAACCCTGGAGTAGCACTTGGAATAAATGTATTTACTAATTTTATTATGGGTTTGGGTGCTTTAAACTCACACTCAGTATATAGCCACTTAAATTCTCTTTAAAACCATGTTGACCATTTATTCATATGTGTGCTGGGTTTTATTATGATACAAATCAAAGATTTCAAACCTAAAAAAAAAAACAGAACTGATAAGAACTGATTGAAGCATCCTTCATTTGAGGAACGTCCTTTAGACTGGTTCCTAAAAGAATAATACATAAAGGACATCCTTCAATAGAGTTTCAGGGTTCCTTCGAATGTTAGGACTCAACTTGATACCATTGCATGATATAGTGTAGAAGAGTTACATTTATTTCTTATCAGATCAATTGATCAATTGATGCATACTTCATTGAACTATCCTGCAGTGGCATATTACCTTATCATACTTGTGGAAACTGTATTGGTTGTTGAAATGCACTCTCCCTTTTACCTTGAAGATGTTAAGATTATAAACCATATATGTGATGTGTTTTCACCAAACCAGTCATAAGTCGCAAAAATGGATTCCTGGGTTATTGTGCATCCATATAGAATACATCAGAAACTAAAATTTACTTTTTAATCCATCTAGATATCAATATTTTTGAAATTTTAGTGAATTTTCAAAATTTTAAATTGGGCAAAGCTGAACCTTGGATACACAGGCCTAAAGACAAGGCTTTTATCAGTTCGACCGAGAGACACACGAGTACATGGTTTGTGGATTTACTTCCCAGTTGCCATGTATAAGGCATAAACCTAATATCCTTGGTACCAAACTTAAGTAAACAGACATGGCTCTGTGATGGAATGAAGAGTTATATGGTAATAACTAGGGATTATTTTGGAATGTGAAGCCCATTTTGGATATATCAACTAAATTCTTACCAAAATTCTTGTGAAAATAATTGATTATCGCAAATAAAATGGCTAATTTTGATGATTTTCACCCATTTTCTGTCATAAAACCTTCTACAATATTGCAGGAGAGATATTAATCTATTCAAACACCAAATAAAGCTGATTTGGTAAAAATCAGTATTTTCACCCTTTAGACCTCATTATCTCAGCTCTAGAATGTGCGAGATATGACTGGTTTGGTGAAAACACATCACATATACATTCACACTAATTTTTAGAGTGACGTTCTATTGATCAATAAATCTAGATGATTATTCTTGATTAAGCTTGGGAAAGCAATGCTATAGGTGAATGGTGCTCTGTAAGTAATCATCAAATTGTACTTCATGAGGGAATATATATATTTACTACTCCTAGCACTCTCCATCACGACTACCATGGCCATCAATGCCCGGAGGAATGTGGTCATGCCACCACCATTCCCACAACCCTGTTCAATTTACACCAGAAACAGATGGCTAACCCACCACTTGGTTGCACATGTCACCAGCCTCATTCTTATTGTAAACTGATGTGCCATGATCATGTGCTGCAAAAAAGCCTGCTGTGACAGGCTTTTCACTCACAGTTCCATTTATTGTAGCTCACACAGGAAGCTGCATGGAGGCATTGTGTAACTCAAGTACAGTCAATCTTGGGTGTAAATGGCCAGAACCAGGTGTAATTATAAATCAAAGCATAAGGTTGCAATTGTCCTCAAATGCCCAGTGAGAAAGCAGAGGTATTCAATTACTTAAACATTATCACTGACTCTGCAGATTTCCTTTGCTCACCAGGATGGTTGATAAGTCTGGGTAAATAAGATCCCACCATCCCATTCGACACATGTGGTAGAATCTTTGTTTGTAGGTAAACCCTTAACTTCATAGAACCATCTATTTGTCTTAGCAAGACACTTATCTGACATTGACCTATAGCTATGGACTACTTCCAGATCCAAAAAGAGGGATAGTTTAGAATCTTCTATGGATAGATAGAGACAAAAAAATGAAAAAAGGAAAGCCAATAAGAAAGATGGTGGTGTAGCCGTCTGGCGGGTTCGATAAAATAACAGAACTGACCGTCTGGCTTTCTTCCGATCTTGGTAAAGTATCGAGTCTAATTCTTCCATGTATAAATGACCAAGGGATCTCAATATGTTACGACACATGGTTACCAGGTGGATGATCGTCCTCTAAGGTTGTCATTAACCTCTCTCCACTCCCATGTCACCAAACGACACCTGTGTAGAACTTATAAGAACCAAATATTCCTGTAGGTTTGGTGAGGCATGTATGCCAATAAGTGCCTACTCATTTCACTTATAAGACATCTCATTTAGTGGTGGGGAACTGTTTATAAGGTTGTGGGAAGAGGACCATTCTGGTTTCTCATTTAGTAGGAAGAAACACTTTATGCTTTTAAATATTCTTTGTCATATATAAAATTCCCACCATAGATGGGCATATTCTTTTTTGACCCACTTTGTTCTAATACTTTCAATCATGTGATTATAGTTTCAATACTTCCTCTTCTTTGTTGATTAATCTTTTGTACCTTTCTTAGGTTTGCTGTTTATGTACACCTCCTGAAAGTGCATTGTCTTGTGAATCAAGGATCATAATACACATCTTGAGTGAAACAGAACCTAAAATGTCATTTTTGTGAACTTCAGTTAATTGACTAAGAAATACTTGACTGAAAATAGCAGTGCACTGATTTGGCGTCTTATTTTCTCTTTCTTTGCAGAACCGGTGAGTACCTCCTGTATGTTATACATGTCTGGAGAACCGGCATAATACGACATTAAAGTTTTGGTGAGTCATGAATTCTTAATGGGAGTACTGTCAGTAATATATCTCTTTTACATAGAAGAAAAACCTTATTCAGTTTCAAGATTGAAGGTAACAGTACAATTAACCCTTCCCTGTGATGCATCCCTGAATGAACCTTGTCCAGCTGCTCTTGCATTGTACTGATTCACTCCAGAGGGCTGAGAGAGTCCTGCATGAGTGCCTGTGAACAAACTATATATTGGTGTGTAATTCTGACCAATGGGAATGATATGTTCCTGTGTTATTGACTCTTCAACAGTTTACATACGTTTTACCAAATTTATGGGCACTAACATGTATAAATTTAACACATCATAATGCACTTTATGTCATATATATGGTATGAATTTTTAAGGTACAGCAGTCATGTTGTCATTAGATCCTCAGATTTGTATATGTCTATTGGTGGCATCATATATACTTTCATAACAACTTAAAGGAAGAAAATGCAGTATTCTTCTCAAGGCAAGGAAGGAGAAATGGCAGGTGGTAAGAGATATGCCTCCTCTTCTGTGGGTAATTTCTCACAGTGTCTATGGCAATTCCCAGTCACCCTTTGCCCTTATTTCCCAGAGACAAACAGACAGCTGTAATGGCATCCTTTCAATCTTCATAGCTTAACTTAGCAGACCATGGCATAGTCTTTGTGGGAACCATCAGGTTTGAAGCCTCTACAGGTACAGATTACTCTGAGCCAACTGCTGAGTTTCGAAAAGGTTTCCTTTTCACTGCAGTTCAAGGCTGATTGATGGCACACAAAATACACATTACCAAATGCGCTAATTCAATTAAAATGCATCAATTGTTCCCATTGGGAAGATCCATGAATTAATAGTGTAGGGGTCGGCGAAAACATTTAGGGAAACTGGGAATAGAACCCAGGACCTCTCAGCCTTCAGATAACTGCTCTACCACTGAGCTACTTCCCCGTACAACGTTTTCTACCTTCCACCCACGCCTGGACTGGGGTGACACAGAGAGGGGACATGTGATTACATGATGACCGGCCCTTGAGAGTCAGCACATTGCGCGCGGGGAAAAAGCATTCCCCCCAATAGTAATGTCTGCACAAAATGATGTCTCCATTAGGGCTGCAAATCCATAGCAGACAAGGTAGACAGACAACATTTCCATGAAAAATGCTGATCCAAAAAAAGAGTTACTGATCTATGGCAAGCTGTCGAAACATTTTAACATATAATCTGTTGTTGATGGACCAAGACAATGGTGATTTCCAACCATATCCATCCACAAATCCTCCAATCTGTTAAGACTTCATCAATGTTTTGTCAGAAAAAACATCATGTTGCACTTCCTGATAAGATTTCATTGAAACAGTTAAAGATATTTGGCTCACTTGTGATGAGTTTCTCACTTTTTCTAGCGTCCATGGTGCACCATTTAATCCCTCTAGTCACACAGGATTCTGGGGTGATTGAAGTGGGTGTTTAGAATGAAATTTTTGATTTCCAATCTTTCATAAACTGTAGACAAACAGCTCATTTTCTACAAATATTGGGTAAAGAGAAAGGTGTTGCCTGTTAAATTGGAGCTGTGACGTCATCGTACTGCTTGATATAGAAAAAAGGATGACATTCACCATCAAAAAGCTTTGCTGGACCACAGTGTAATTTGACACTCAGGGAAATTTAGTTCACTCCCCCTCTCTTAGCTGGGAGCAATTTTCAATAGGCAACCACGAGTTATACATTCAAATTTTGATAAAGGTGTCATGTTTTGGAGATATCCCATTTACAATATCTATAAACTTCCTGTTCTTGATAACTTAAATTGAATTACTATATCTAAAAAAAAGTGTTTATTAGCAATGATGAGTTCTTATTAGATTTATTTTGCTAAAGTCTCATGGCTGTGTATTTGCAAGTAAATTCTATGAATCGTCCTCATAGACACAGTACATTCTGTTTATAATTGATGTTTGGGCTGATGAGCATTGCTGATTCTTGGAATAAACTTATTTATGTCATGGGAGATATGATTGTTACTAGAGAACAATACTGGACATGCTGTATTCAATGGAGGGATGGAATACAATATGTCCCTATTCAATGGCTGCCGATCATGTGACCTGATGCAATGAACACAGCTAAATATAGTTGAATTTCTTCATTTAAAATCTTTCAAATCTGTGTAGCCATGACATAATGCAAATGTCAATTCCCCTGGAATATTTTTGCATCATATTTAAAATCCAGGGGCATTGAAGCTCAAGGGTAAGATGTCTTGGGAGACTTTTAAGGAGACTGTACACATACAGAGTGAACAACTTGTCTGGTACTGATCTGAACATTAGGTACATTTTAAAAAGGAGGAACACTCCAAGTGCCATATTAATTTTGTCATATATATACTGGGAACAGGTCCTACTAGGTTATCAGCATTTCCAGTCTGCTAAATATGAACGTCTATTTCTTGTTTTAGCCTTAGCCAGATCCAAGAATGTTTCTTTTGTCCAGGGTGTGTAATACACACTCTATGTATTACACACCTCCTGTGTAATACGGCCTTGTAATGTTAAGTCTATGCGGCCCTTCAGTATTTCGGCATATTTACCATGAGATAAATACATATATATTTGTTAAAGCCCTGACATGATTCATATTCTGTAATCTCATATACACACTTATTCTTTTACATGACTTTTGTCACAAAAGAAAATGAGAACAGGTCTGTGTTTTTGAGTTAGTTCACATGTTTCCTCAATCAACCTTTTAAACAAGCAGTAACCAAAAGCTTTGTGCAAAACCATTTTTAGAATGCTATGAGGTGCCCCTGAAAAGGTTGCCCTTTCTAATTATAGCCTGTATGTGGAAAGTTTAGGGTAGTCCTGTAACATAGCCATAGTTCAGGATGACTCTAAAAACTGTACAAAACACCACAGAAGGTCTGAAATGGAAGGGTGTATAGTGTAAGAAGTTCAAGACAGCTTCAAAAAACTTTCAAGACATTTTCACCAAAAATTCATTTCTGGAATCAGTCACTTTCAAGCTTAATAGTTTAAAAAAAGATTTGGATGGAGATCTCCACATCATGAATCCCTGAAATATGAAAAATGGCAATCTTTCCAATTGAATCCATACTATACTACACTATACTATACAAGAGCTGTAATGGCGATACTAAAGTAAAATACCCAATTTCCAGACAGTTAGTGGTTGTCTGTTGACTTCTAGCAGACTGAATGGGTTGCATCCATGCGTCATCCTGACACTACATGTTCTATTCAGGGTCCTTCATTAGTGCTTGTAAGGAGACTCCCCAGCACTTGATTGGTTCATAACGCTGAGCGATGGGTGTGATACACCCCTGCTTCAGCAGCTCTTTAGTGGTGATGGTACTTTGGTGCCAATTCTATTGCCAAATGTATTGGCACTAAAATGCAGTAATCATGTATGGTCTTTACATCCTTTGAATTGGATATCTAGTTACTTTTAAAACAAGTTGTGGGGGCCAACCAATAGAGTGTGGTATTCTTTTGCAGGCGAATGGGGATAAACGGTAAATCTATGAAGAGATTCATTACATCATTTCATCAGTCATTATGAATACTATTACTCTACCGCTTGTCACACTCACACGATCATTCTAACCACAGCTGATTTGATGCTCCTTATCTAAAAGCTTTCTAAGGAGAAATGGCAGACAGTAAGGGATATGCCTGCACTTCTGCGGGTTGTTTCTCACAGTGCTTTTGCCGATTCAAAGGTCACCATTGGCCCTTTCCTCCCCCCAGACAAACACATAGCTGCAGTGGTACCCGCTTATTTTCTCCTGACAGAGATAACACTTGTCTCAGATGTCATGGAATATGCTTTTCAGAACCAGCACTTTGTAGGTTTGGAATGCCTTTTTTTCTTTTCCTTTATCTTTCTATATAGATAAGGAAGGAGAGTTATTTTTCACATGTATGAGCACTGTCATTATTACAGGTCCGTATCCTTTGATGTATTGTAGGAGATTGACTGCAGGATACCCGCCCTTATTGCATTGACATCCTGTGATATGGGCATCAAGGGGAATTCTCATCTCCATTAATTTCCATGTGACACCTCAGGAACTGGCTGGCCTGTAACTTACCTTAGATCTGTGCCTATTGCTGTCACACACGTCGGAGCTCTGAAGGCTATAATCCCATCTCTAGTCTCTCTCCCAAGGTGTAAGTAAAAAGGTCACACCTGCATTTCCCTATCTGCGGCTCCAGTGAATAACATTTCTCAGAACTTTACATGTAAAGATTTGATAAGGTAGCGGAGCGTACATCAAGAGAACTTATACAATTACATACAATTACAATGAAGAAACGTCCACTGCACTAAAGGATTTGAAGGAGTTATCAGCCTGGGCCCTCAAACAAGATAGAAGCATATTCACGTGTTCTTTTCTTAAGGCATATTTCATAACCTTTATACCATTAGCACCTATATAGATCTATTAGGCAACATGTGTCAAATACTGGGGTTTAATTTGGCATTACTACCCATACCTTGATATACATGGAAAATGAAGAGCAAAATAATGCCCTTCTCATTTTAAGTCCTTCTTAAAGGATGAGGGTTATTTCTATCTACTTGCAAAGTTATCAGCCTTAATTAAACTAATACTGGTAGTATCTCTTAGAATATTTTCATGGAAACTCTGATTTTAGTCAAAAAACTTTAGGTTTCCTGTCTATCTAAAGACTGCAAGGTTTTCAGAAACCCATGTGGGGGCCCATTGATTGGGAGCTAGAGCAGCAGCTCCTCTTAACTTGACATGTGGTGTCTACGTTGTTTTAAACTCACCAATGGTATATATATGTCAGGATGTAAAAGAAGCACCTGCTTCTTACTTTGTATCCTCTTACAAACCTATTGGCTAATGCAGCAAAAAAGGTGAAGTTGTTGATAAAGGTTTTTGGACTTTTCTGATACTTTACCGTTATTACTTTTCTGAAGTTAAACCTAACGAGAATGAAAATATTTTAGGCCTGCCATGTAATTCACATTACTTGAAAGGTTGTTGCCCAACAAATCTAGGGATAAGAGTTATATCTAGACTTGTGGACACAATCGACAGTTCTGGCCTTTCCACTTGAAATAACCTAAATAGAACCTTTTACTTGAAAAAGTCACTTCATCTTGCAAAACAATCGAAATGTGTCACCTCCTTGGAATACCTAAATGTATTACCCTTGGACGGAACAGCAATAAAATGGCTTTGTGGTACTGTGATGCAAAATATCCCAAGATTATGTGGATAATTGTTAATGAATTCAGCTACTACCCATACTTCAAAGATATTTTTAAAAACCAAGGGCAGCAGAAAGAAAAGCAACAAATTGAGGGCCTCAGGTTATGTCCAGCCCGTAGCATGATGGACACTGGAAGTTGTTGCCTTTTAGTACTATGTCAATGTATGGATGTCAGCAAACATGGAGTAATACTTCAGTCCTCAGACTCTGTCTCTGAACTCTGAACATCTGTCTCATCAGCACTTTCTTCAGCTGCTATTTCTGCATCTGCTGCATCTCCTTCTGCACCAGGTGTGTCTGCTTTGTTTGTAACTGGTTTGTTCCTGACACCAAAGCCACCTTTCATATGGTTCTCGGCATCAGCCCAGCACTGGTATTCCCTCCACGCTTCACCAATCACCTCATCAGAGAGTCTGACATTGATGATGCGGTTTACCACTTTGATCCCCTTCAGGCTCTCATACTCTTAACCTAAAGGGAAAGCAGGAAATGAAGAAGCTGTATAAAAAAGAAATAACTGATAGAATGTTCTTCCTGTGATAGTGGTTGATATATTCATAGATGCAGTTACTTGCTGAATTAGGACTAAAAGAAATTAATCAATATGGTATACCGCAATGTAACATTGCACATATTATTTCCCCCTGTAGCTTGTCACTATACATGGGACATCTATGAACTTAGGGGGATAATTGGGGGGATATATATAGGTGCATATAGTGCACATACAGCAGATAGTTAAATACCAGAATTGCACCTGTGCTACAAAAATAATCATAAAGTCAACAATTGCCCAGGCATTATGTTTCCCCTTGTAGCTCTGTTCCTATACATGGTACAACTGTGAAATTAGGGGTGTACATAGGGGGTATATGGTTGCACAAAATGGACATAGATAGATAGATAACAGAACTGTACCTGTGCTGCAAGTAGGTATGACAACCAAGCTATTGTTGACATGGTACCAAATTGCATTGGTAACCGTGGCAACAGTTTATGTATTTAAGAAAGATTACCTCCTCAAAAGTAACCACCCACACCCATAGTATACCCATAAAAAGAGAAATCGCCATACTCCAAAGTTTCTTGGAGACCACCCTGCCCCTCAAATGCATCAAATTCACGAAACCAGGTCAATAGGTATGTTGGGTCAATAGTGATTGTAAACTAATCTTAGTGATAGGCACATAGCATGTAGAGGGAATAGTTTACTACCACTACAATGATGCCAGAGTAAGACTGCATGCAATTTTAACCCTTTACAGCCCGCTACTCACACCAATGTATCAACGCATTAGGCCCATTTGTCTTCAGGATGTATGAATACAGCCCTGGTAAGTTACTCACTGCATCAAGGGGTGTACATAGGGGGGATCATGTTGACTGATGGGCAAGATGCACTACTAGATCCGTGGCCCTTAATGGATTATTGTATTTTGCCAACAGCTTGAGAAAGCTTGTGAACCTGCTACAAGCAACCATAGACTAATAAATGTGCTCGTTTTCATGTTAGCCTGTGTGAGTCAGGAATGAGCTGTACTATTACATCTATATGTGAGATACATATGCGGCATGATGTAAAACTTTCTATAAGCATGTTTCACTTCTAGTCATTCCCTCAAGCACTGAAGATGACTTTATATCATGCATAAACCACCATGTTCTAACCAATGTAGCTGTAGGTCTGGGCAGTAAGGCACCTGCCCTATCAGCCACACTGTCAGACGCATCAGTTGGTGTTGCTCCTGTTGCTGGAGCTACATTATGAGCTTCAGAAGGTGAGTGGGCTTCCTCCTCTGCCACTGCTGCTGCTGCTTCCGCACCCTTCTCCTTTTTCTTCTTTTTAGGCATATCTCTGATAGTTGAGTATCCTTGTCTGCTTGTGATGATATAGTATTCTAATTGGTGGGAAAATGGTTGGAGATGCTTGCTGCAGTAATCCACTGACGCAAGTATGTTGAAACCATAGGAGCTGCTCTATCACCATTGAGGTGAGCAGCTCATTTGATTCTAACCCTCTAAGGGCCGCCGATGCATGAGTGAATCTTGCCCATAGGTTATCATGATATACCAATGAAGTCCTGGTGAGACTGCTCACCAGCATTCATTGGAGCATGATGATGACCCTCCCAGGAGTGTATCAACCCTGGAGGGTTGTCATGATGCATGAATGAAGCCTTGGTGAGTAACTCACCATGGCTGCATTCACACATTATGATGACAAATTGACATGATGCATTGATGAATCAAAGACCCTAAAAGGGCTAAGGAGAGAGTCTACCCCTTGTGGTAACCACACACACTACCCTCCAACCCCTACCCATCTCATTTATGCATGTCATGACCTATCGTGATTGCAGACACATGCAAAGGTCTCCCTCCCAGTGCAATCTGCCAGCGTTATCCCGGTCACAACACTGAGATTACACCTTTCCTTTCACCAGCCCTACCTGCATTTGTTTTGTGCAGGGTCCCAGGGAGCTTAGGCAAGTCTGCGGGAGTCCTTACTTTTCTCTCATTGTAACGCACATCCTCCCAGGTGTAGCTAGGTAATAGAGTCCTTCCAGTATACATTCAAACCAGGTTTGAATTTTGGTTGGTGAGCAAAGGAAAGAGTGAGTGAGTAATATTTAACTGCTTAATACCCATCATGGTCATGGTTTGAAAACTTTATTGCACAATATTGTAGAGATCAATGTGTCTTTTCTTTTGAAAATATAAACTTTTTATGTGTTATATCAGCATGTGTTTGACATGTCATAAATCAAAGTCACTCATTTGTCTAACACTTCAGAAGCATGGGCTCCAGATTTTAGTGAGGAATAAAGAATCAATTTACAATATGAGAAACAAGAAACTTATTTGGCTAACAAGTTAATGACCGGCCGTCATTCAAGAATGTTGTCTTGGCCGTGCCATATAAAAAAGATTGCCAACTTTCATAGAAAAATAAATGTGTCATAACTATAAATATTACATATGTAAGAACAGCAGCATTGACTATTCACTTTAAATGTGCTTAATACAGCTTCCCTTTTCCCCAAAATCACTGAGGTGGCGTGGTAGCTACACTTACCTCTAATTATGATATTGACAAAATATATATACAAAATGTCCTTGTCGATGTTTTTGCTTACCCTGTGCATGGGCGCAGCCATCTTGAATCATAGTATCCGGTCCCTCGTGATTGCAAGTTTCGATACATTCCAGGCCATTATTAAATTGAATATCCCACAGATCTATATTTTCATTCTGTGATTCCTCAAGTCCTTTGATTATTAGGATTTTTCTTTTGATTTCTAGATCCATTTTTTCAAAGCTTCTTCAGTGTTGGAGTAAGAGCTTGGTCTGCGCCTTGACACTGTCACTGCGAATTTTTATGGCGTCACCTGTTTTGCCCACAGTTTTCGACATTGTCTCCATGGTCCCTTCTGATGTCGTAAGTCGATTTTGAATACTATCAAGTGTTGTACTTCTGTAGTAGTTTCAGGTCATCTATGAATTCTCTGAACCCATTAATGCTGGATTTCATCTCTGTTTGTGCATCTTCTACTGTCAAAATTCTTTTCTCAATCTGGTTGACAGCAGCTATAATACCCTTGAGAAAGGCTCTAGGCGAAATTAAATCCTTCGTTCTTCTTCAAGGCCTTGACTTATCTCTGTTGCTAGACATGGTTTCTGTAGGAGTGATGCTTTAAATACTTCCTCATCGACAATTAAAGGTCTAATATCCCCTCCATGTTGACAAAATCTGTCCGGTCTCGTGCATCAACCCAATGCCGCCATGCTCATACCTTCTTCACTAGGGAAATGCCCATGTATAAATGTTAATCGGGCACATAGAGGGGATAGAAATAAATAGATGTAAACTATTTTTAAGTGGGCTGTGAAGGCTTTGGGTGGGATAAATGGAGGAGCAAGTTAAGAAAACAACAGTAATATAGGGGCTAGATCTGGTATAGGCCAATAGTTTCCAGTTGCATGTTAGTATTGCCATAGAGTTCTAATACTAGTTGTCTAGCCTAGCCATAGTGCTACACAACTAATGCTAGGAGTTACATTTCTTTGACAGATCCTGCTCTTTGATACAGAAAGAAGAATTTAATGCTGAAGGCATTTCATAAATAAAAGGGAAAAAAAGTCTACAGGGTACACGTTGACAAAAAAGGTGAAATATTGGTAGTAGGCCCTAGTGATCACATTCAGAATTAGTGAAGGACATTTCTAAACAGCCTAATAGCATTGGTCATGAAGTATCTGCAACACAACGACTGCCCTACTACACTGTAGGTTATAAATACATGAGGACTGATTGTAGAAGAGCACTGCTTATAGTGACTGGCACTAAACTTTGGAGTTCCTAATCGTAGTGGCTGTTTACAGTCATAGTGCCTTAAGAAATAGCCTCCCGCTGCGATTTATATATCTTTGGTATTTATTTGGCTTCCCTCAAGATGAGCTTAGTTGCGGAAACTGTATTCCAAAATGGATGATCGTATTTCCTGTAAAATCCCTAATCCCGCTGACATCACATCTGAATTTTGTATCACAACATCCACCGTCAGAGTTGTATTACCACCACCCACACCTTCCTATAATCTGACAACACAGAAGAAGACATAGAACCAGCCTGAGCATAATGCTCTTGTAAAATTTAGAGAGCTGATCCACCATTCCATTAGCATGGATACCTGTGGATCAACATGGTAAAGGTATAACCGCGCACCCCCTCACAGGCGTGCCTTTTACAGTGTTGATTCACATGTTTGGATCTGATTTCTATAGGCCTCATTTGAAATACTCTTACAAGTATATGTTTTTGAATTCTGCCATGTTGAAATAGTACCCGTATGTCAAAATATGAAAGACGCAGAGACATATGCATACACTTCTTGAAAATAAGAAATATCATAAATCTTTTTTTAACATATATTATTTTTCAAAGGATAAGAATCTTTCTATGGTATATTAACATTTCTTTTTACCTTTTATTTATCATTGTTATCAAACCATTGTTATTTCAAGGAATTAATTTATATTTTGAATTGTGATTATGGGTCAGTGTCAGAATAAGTGTACAAAACCTGGAAAACCATGGTTTTTGGCCTTTATGCAGCCATAGAATAAATTATGCTTATCCAATCTTGTCTTCCATGGTCTCATCTTACAGAAGACATTCTAGCCTTTCAGAAAAATATCCATTTGTGTCTGTCGGGTAAAAATTCTTTGAGTTAAGGTGACACAAAGTCCCAAAATCACTAAAAATTCTGTTTTTTGCAGTTTATGTCATTTTGCACATGTCCTATTGTTCACTCAAAGACTAGAAACCCATCCAAAATTGCCTGTGGTATTAGGCATATATTAGGCCTACACTATTTATGTCAGTTTAGGTGGATGTTGATTGAGATATTTTTACTATGATCACTCATGTGTGGAATTTTACTCTTCGAGGCGTCTGTGACAATAACTCTTAAGTCAGAATAACTCTATCAATAATAGTGATATAATGTCTCTATTACATGTCACATAAAGAAGTTATAAAGGGGTGAAGTTGGTATAAAGATTTTAGCCATCGGTCAAATGGTCCCTGATTTGTGGGTCAGAATGTCCATGTGGACTGGGTTTTCGTCATAGACGCCTCAACTAGATGTTATAATGTTGCTAATTTATTTAAGTATCTATTTGTGTTTCTTACATGTCATATCAACCATCACAGCCAGCTTATCAATTCTGACAAGCATTGGTAGGCTGTGGGCCTCCAGTGTAGCATTTTGAGTACCATTTCTCTTATAGGGGGTTTTCGTCACAGACGCCTCAAGATTTTGTTTGTTGCAAAGTCAGAATCATCTGCTGTTACCCAGTGGAAGTCAATTACTTGGAAGAGCCTTGTTTTTGTCAAATAAGTGTTACAACTGGTTGTTTATCAAAGATTTTCTGAAGATTCTCTGCAGACTTTGACAAATTTTGCCATCAAATTTTAGGAATCCGATCAAATTTCTTTCGCAGTCCAAAGATTATATCCCCTAGTACTTGCTGATGTGGTTAGATTTGGTTAATTTGGTCTTATTTTGATGAAAACAGTATAACTTGATTGAATCAGCAAGCCTCTTGGACGTGGCAGGTGGCTGCCATGTTGATTTTGGGCGATGTTTGATACAGACTCATATTCGTGAGGCGTCTGTGATGAAAACAAAATTCTCTCTGGCGAGCACCATATGCTGCCCTAAGGTCAAAAATGGATTGAAATGTGCAGATATGATGTGCCCCAATTATTTTAGGGCAATTGCTACATGTTCTGTTAATTTAATTAAGATTTGGTGGGTCTAAAATTGTGTTTGACCTAAAATTGCCTCAAATTGCTCCAGAAATTCCTACCTGTACATAAAATGAGGGTATTCAATTGACTTTTCTGTGGTTGATATGATGTTTTGTACTCCTCTTCATCAATTGTGTGTGTTATAATCAAAATCCCATTACTTATTTGGCCACAACAAGCACCAAAACGCAGAAATGAGTTTTTGTCACAGACGCCTTCGGCAGAAATGAAATTCTGTTCTTGTAATCTTGCAAAGCATCATCTATACAATATTTATTCTTAGTAGACTATGATACATTATTATTCAATGTCCTGACCTAAAGTAATTACATTTCCAGCATATTTATCTAAATTTATTGAATTTTTAGTTTTCGTCACAGACGCCTCATTTCAACATTTTCCCCCCCAAAAAATTTTTTCAGTCCATATAACCAACTAATACTTTACCACAAGATGCCCCTAGCCTAAGTCCATTTTGCTACAGAGCAGCTTTGCAATTGCTGAAAAAACCCTTTTGGGGGCCCCTTTACCTGTGTCAAATTTGGATTTTCCTCATTTTTTTCCACTTCGGCAGACATTCAACACTCAAGGGTACAAAATTGGTTTTAGTGAGGCCTCTACTGTTTTATTTTCCCCAAACGAGACATAATGAGGATTAGTTAGAGCAATTCTGGAGCTAATCAGGGCATTATTGACAGAACTACAGTAAAGTTAGTGATTTGAAGATAAAATTGTCCAATTTTTCAATATTTTGATAATTATGTCCGGGCTCTCACAAAAATGTTTTAAAGATAGAGTTTTGCATTCTTGTGTGCTTAATCAAGTTAGTAATAGCTACTTGCAGCCCAAATTGCAAGTTGCTGTGATTGTCCTAACTTGTTTTAGAGCAATCCTAGAGTTTTCGTCACAGACGCCTCACAAAATTCGCTGATATCCAGTTGGCCATGAATAAAAACTGCAGTTCTTGGAGGAAGCCAGTCCACCAGGGGTTTTCATATGGCCAAGATGTTGCGTTATCAATATCATACACTTTTGTAATGTTATCTTGACTTTTATCTTTCTGTACTGTGTGCACCAGATATGTGCACTTTTTCTGACATTCGCCCTTATTATTCTATGCCCTACCTTCTGCTCAGTTTTTACTCCTAACCAGGTTAACTTTTCATTTCATTCTTACAATTTCAATATTGATGCAAATCACAGACTACCTGAAAGACATAGGAATAATTTCAAGGTCAAAGTCACCTCTAACAGACTGTCTGACATCTCTGAATACCTGACTGCTGAGCCACACAGGCACTGAAGCCAGAATCCTGACACCTAAATCATGTTTCTCCTTGTATGTCACTATATTTAGGTCCATGTCTAGGAACGTAAGGTGCCTCTCACGTGTGCTAAGAGGAGCTCAAGGAGCAGTAGCCATGTCAAGGGAGCTGCTGAAGATGTTTGGTGGCCAAGGGAATTTGTTGCAATGGCTCTTTCAGTGCCGGCTGTGATTACATTAACGGTGCGAGCATACGGTGTATTACTGTTAATGATCAGATGATGTGTATAATGCTGTAATAAGCTTATCCCACTGAAAGAGTAATTGGGTTTCTCATTCTTTTGGAAAAAAAAAAACATAGATTTTACCAAATGCAGAAGGTAAGGAATGGAAGTGCTAGCAGTGCAACTTTCAAAAATACACCAAGCCTGAGAAAGGGTGATTGCAGATATAAGCTGTGCTTTCCTAAGGCATTTTGGCATGTATGATAATGCTTATAGCTACTCAGATAGAACATACTTACCTGGAAATGAATGAAGTTGTATCCTTTGCCACCCCTCGATATTGCAACTTTTGTCACAAAACTCTTATATTCAAAAACAAATTGAAAAGGTTTTACTGCCGGACTGTAAAGTACACATTATGAATAGCACTTGAAACGATTATTGAAAAATGATCCTTTCAAACTGGTCTTTTTAAACACAATTTATGTTGCTCTTCCTCAGAAGGTATGAATAAGACACCTGCGGCAAAGGGTGCTTTCTTATTACAAAAAAAAAGAAGAAAAAACCTCTTTCAGGTCATTCACTGTTCAAAGTATGCATTAGGTACCAGTAACCGCAATGCCACTGAAGATCAACTCCTGTACTTTAGTCTAAAAGGGGCTCAGGTAAAAAAACTCTGAGCCACTTCAGTAGCCCGGCAGTTTTTGGATTTGGATAGCATTAATCAGACATCCATAAGGACGGTATTTGTCAAAGCCCTGAGGGTTGGGGGATTAAGATGACTGCTGACCCACCCCCTTATACTGGTGTCAAGGGTAACCCATCCTTATTAAAGCTTATCTCACAATTCTGGAGGCCATTTCTCAATGTACTACGACTGCAAACAGCCACTACGATTTAAAAATGCCAAGAATAAGCCAGGCTATCGTAGGAATAGCCCTACGACTGCTCACTACTATTAGCAGCTATGCACTCATTACATAAGGTTTAGTAGGGCAGTCATACTGGTGCAGACATTTGGGACTACTAGTTCATGGTGCTGTTAAGGCCAAATTATTAGGTTATCACTACGATTTTAAGGACAGCAGTCGTAGTGTGTTAAGAAATGGACTCCAGAGCCAACAGCGTGCCTTTTTGGTCATAACCCCGTTCCGTTATCAGGGTATAGGGCTTCTGACTATCATGATGCATTCCTCTTTTAAAGGCCACTGATGCTTTAATGCATCACATCATGAATGCAGCCCCAGGTATAAGTCGGTGGGGCTACATTCATGCATCTTATAACACGGTTAGCGAGTTTTCAGTGCTGAAAATGGATAATATCAGTTCCTATATCTCGCGATAAAAGCACCCAAAATTCACGGCGGACGGACAGCGGGGCGGACATATTGAAACCTACCTTGACACGAAAGTAAATCCTCCATTTTTGAAGCTTATGTACCAAATATAGCGAAATGCTTTGGACATAACATAGTTGAAACCATATTCTACCTCTCTGTCGACTCCTGTAGATTCCTTGATATTATGGCTGTATTTGATATAAAAAATTATTAAACTTTTGAATCGAGCGACTTGCCGTGCGTCTTCGCCATTCCGTCCACACTACAGGTGCCGCCGCCTGGAGTGTACAGAATGGATTATATTTTAGACTGGCGCAGCTCTGTCTCAACATGTTCGCAGTAATAGGCCTATGACAGTGGGAGTTGCAGGAGCTCGCCAGCTTAACCATACGACAACATGAAACCAAGATGGCGGAGGGCCGTCTTGTCGACTCGCATAAGAAATCAATGGATTCTATCATTTTTAAAGGTAAATACAAAGAATTAATTGAGGAAACCGTGTTATAAGGTTGTCTTCAGGGGTTTAATATAAGCATTCGCCTACGGCTCATGCTTATATCACCCCCTGAAGACATCTCGTGCAAGTCTATTCATCATATATTACATCCATATGATCAATATACTCCAGATTCAGTGGGGTGAAACCCAATGAAGGGCCTTGTCGGAACATCATTTGTGCATCAAGAAGACTAATGGCCATGATGCACTCCTGCACCCATAAAACGTTAATACTTCTTTCACTGGGAAAACACATGAACATTAACTTGTGCCCTTTTATCACTTCACACCCTCTTTCAACCACCCTGGGCTCAAACAGAGAGCACCAATCAGATCTCTTTATGAGACTGTTTTCAGCAGGAGCAGGATTTTTTGGAGTTGCTACTGTCGCTACGCTCCCGGCCGCTGACACGGCTTGCAATGTTTTCGGTTTTCTCCCTGTCACCTATGACGTCATTGGTGACATCATGCTGCCTCAGTGACATCACCCACAGTGGCTAGTGATGTTGCAATGATCTATGAGCGCAACTCCTATCTGTGGTCCTTGCCACATTTTTCTTGTATAAGAAGACAAATGTGAAAAGGATCGAGTGTGCAAAAAAGAACACCTTAGTAAAAAAATGTTGTTTTCAACATGATGTAATCAAAAAACCTGACCGACAGAGATCTGCCTTGTTGATCTGCCAAAGGTGACCACAGATCTATAGGTCAGATATCATTCGCTAATATTGATGGTCGAGAGCAACTGAATGTATGTCTGATGCAAACTTGTTAAATTCAAAACGCAGTATATAAACACTTTTTCACCACTGGGCTTTTCAACATGAACAGCTTGTTAATGATTAAATTCTAACACATTGCTCACCCGAGGAGTATTTACAGACCTGAGACATGTATATATGTTTTTTTATTTGCATTTATTGACCAATAATGATATCTTGTTTGTTAGATAGACTGGGCCAGTTCATGAAGCCAAATGGTGAGTTGCTATTTCAGATTCAATGGGACATTTCCAGATGTCAAATAGAATAATCTTTCTTTGTTCAAGACCAATAACGCCACCAAAGAACTTAACAGTTGTTCCTTATATCAGTGTTTTAGCCTATATTGTCTATGAAAATCTGGCTACTATGCAGACCTTGTATTGGTTATGGAGAAAAATACTTAGTCTCATCCTTAGACTTTAGTTAGTGGCCATGTATGCATCATGCCCAGCATTTGTCCACTGAAGTACTAAACAAGCAATGTAACTGAAATGGATTGTGTGGTGCTTGGCTTAAACCGCTTCTGACTTGTATCCGCCCTGTATCATTCTATAGGAAGTTGCAGTGGATAGGAAGTCTGAGAAGTTGTCTGCACACCTGGCTTAAGTAATGCAAGGTATTCATAGGGAGAGACACCCCTAACGGGATTCTCAGACACATAAATGCAAGCCATAAGCCTCTAGAGAAGTTTCTACCATCTGGTGCCTGGCATCTAGATGGATGTTACTTGAGGGGTACCTTTTTATACAATGCACATTGTTTTAACAAATGACACAATCTGTAAGGATTGTGTGTCTAAACCTAGCAATATTGATGAGTATAGAGCGAAAAGGTATTCTCCCTAAGAGGAATTGTAGAAGAGTCTTTCTGCTTGCCTTTACATATTATTTTTATAGCAAGCTAACATAGAAGCTTAGAATTGGTTAGGTGAAAACAACTCTAACAACATCCTTAAGGCTAGACACTTTTAAGTGGATTTCATGCTACCGTTTTCAGTGATGTATCACACAGCCAGGTTGGATGAAGATTGTCTAGAATGACTCCACTCTTTCATTCAAAGTCAGACTCTATTCACTATGACGGTTGATCACCAGACTTAAACCTTTAAGGGTAGCTAATGTATTTTATGCATAATAGTCATTGGTCATCATGATGCATGAATGCAGCCCTGATGAGTAACTTGCAAGACATAAAACAGAATGCCTGTGTCAAGCCCTTAGGCAACCCGTCTTGGTCTCCCTTTGATTTGCACATGTTACAGTAATCACAGTGTCTTTTCTATGCTGCCCTAACAAAAAGTGGTACTATCCAACTCTAGCAGCTATTGTATACATGGTTACAACAATGGTTAATTTGAGATTCACTGTTCAGTGAAATGGAAAAAACCTCTCATTATAAATCACTGCCATAAAATGAGCTGTTCCATACAATTGCACAGAGCCAGTCACTGGCAAAAAGATAAAGAGGGGCCCTACTCACCAATTGTCTTTTTCCTACGAGGCTTTTTTGTTCTGCACCATACATCCTCATTACCCATGTGTCATGTTAAACAAGAATAGCTTCAGGTTTCTTACAATGTGTTTTTAAAGGAAATAAGTGAGAAAAAACTAGCTGGTGATTGCTCTCCAATTTGTCACCAAGCTGGCTGAAGGTCTTTACCACAACTATTTTCATCAAGGATAATAACAGATGTGTGATTAAACAATGTTACATTATGATACAGGGCGATATTTGTCTACCCCATAGATATTCCTATCCCTAGTGTTTTGTGACTGAAAGCAGTATCCAAAAAATAACCAAGAAATTTTTCTTTAAGATTTATCCAGGGCCTAGAGTTGATAACAAGACATATCCTCTCTTCGTCTATGTGAAGTGAATGTACAAAAGGATTGCTGATTTAGAGAAGAACTATCATAGAAATTCATACCATAGAGAATGCTCTTTAATGTCATAAGCACTTGGGGTAACCAAAGCTGAACCCAATAATTCCTGTGTATTTTGACCTGGAGAATTAAAAAATAACATTCATTTTTTTGCTGGCGGCTCTCAATTTTCAGATACTCTTACTACCTTAGACTTGCCTATTTTTATTTTAAGAAACGGATCAACACTTGTTCTGGACTGTATTGCCTGCCTCTTGTTCACAATGTTGGGTTCATCCTATAACTGGCCTAGATCCTAGATACTAGCCTACTACAAGAGAAGGTAACCACTTTCTTTGGTAGCATTTTTTCTTCTCTGAGAATTCCTGTTGGAATCACTCCTCATGTACGTCACATACTGAGCCACACTTTTTTGGGGGAAAAATTCAAGGTCAGATGCAGGAAGTGTATCTTCAAGGATGTGTTGCATTTGAGTTTCTGAAATGTGTCAGAAGTGGATCTACACACTCTACATAGTCCTCAGCCCTGTTGTTTCATAGAAATCCTCTCATGACTGCACTGAGGGCAAGCCATGACTTCCATTTACTATGTAGCCTATCAGTGGTTATAATATCAACTTGCAATCACTTTAATCACATGATAATGGATAATCCTGATGTTAAGATACAACTTTGATCACAATAAATTATGGCTCATTGCTCTAAATGATTCAGAAGTCACTTTTCAAGGAAATCAACATGGGAATTTGGCTGTCTTTTGAAGATGGTACCAAAATGAACCCTGAAACCAGGGGTTAAAATGTAATGTACATGGAATGGAGACTATTTGGTGTGGATATATGTAAATCTTGACCACTAGAGGTATGATCCAAGTTGAACTCTTGCTTTTGGACTACCCACACTGCTATAACTATGCATTTGGAGCGTACTGACACCAAACACATAACACTCCGTAAAACTGGTTCCAACACCCAGAATAATAGAGGCCTAGGAGCCACTTTTGGGTGAAATATGATTTGCAGCAGTGTCAAAGTTATTGATAATACCCAGTGAAACGTCAGAAATGACATAAGAAAGTTGTTGCACAAGTTGGTGAACATACTATATCAAAAATCCGCTTTAGCAAGTGTTTTGCAACAGCCTATTCACATCAGGGTAGGCCCATTTTGTTTCCTAAAAAGCTACTGTTAGAACTAAAGCTTAATATTAAAAGCTATTTGTCTGGTTTTATGTAAAAGCTTTCCTTTAAGCTGTGCAATTCATCCCTGAAATGAATGACCGTGTCAGCTCCTGGTGGTGCCTCCATTCACCAACATTATGCTGCAGACTCATTCTGATTCTGAGTGCATGGCAGGTGATAGAAAAGAGCACTGGTACCATAGCTGATATGAGAAGCAAATCACTCACCAAGGCAATTATACTGCATCATAAGCTGACTGTATGGTGCTTGACGGAGAAATCCCCCTTTAGTGCTAGTGAGTATGAATATATGTCACTATTTGCAATTAACTTCAGCATCATAAGTAGAGACTGAAGAGGTGCTTTTCACAAATTCAATTGACAAGTTCATTTCAGTCAGCCACTCATTAACAGCAAGATTTATATTTTGACTCTCAAATCAATAGCATCCATCCATTCACTCACACGCTTTGTGCCTTATTCATATCAAGTTAAATGCATGTATGTACAATCTAGAGGCAACTTCTGCAATAGGGCTTCACAATATACACAATCTAACTAACCATTCACAACAGGTTGGATACAATCATAGTATCACTGTATTGAATAAATCATATGTTTGCACCCCAAAAAATAGGATGCTCTAAGTTTAAGTGAGAATTGTGTTTTGAGTCTAGAAGTACTTTAGACACAATGGTCTGTTTTTACCATACCTGTTAACACTAAAACTCACATAGGAGGTCCAAGGGGTCCTAGCTTTACATAGCCTTTTGAATTAAGAAAATGCAATAAGTAGACCCTAAGATTTATTTTCATATTTCGACCCAGGTCATCATCTCTAGGTAAACCTGCCAGGTTTAGCAAGCAATAAATGGACATAATGTCTTAAGGTGTTATGGTGCTTGCCTTGTAGCAACACTTGACACCTCACGGATCATTTTCTATTTGAACCAATGCAATGCTTGCATGTAACATAATAACCTTGTCTCGGAAGTTCCCAAGTTCCAAAGGGACGTCATAGTTAGCCCTCACATCATCCATAAGCATGTCAGACCACTGAGGTAATCTGGTCATGTGGCCACCGTTCCAACAACCCTTTTTAATTCACAGTGAAAAGAGATCACACCATCATTAGTTAATGGCACAACTAATGTAGGCTGATAGTATGAGAGTACAAAGGCTGCCATGACAGACCTATCAATCACAGCAGCATTTATTGTAGCCTAGACAGGAAGCTGAATGACAGCATTGTGTTACTTAATGGTAATAAGGGGTAAAAGGCCAGAAATGTTGTAATAATTTGTAAAAGAAGTATTAGATTGGGAAGAGAAAGAGAAAGAGAGAGAGAGAGAGAGAGAGAGAGAGAGAGAGAGAGAGAGAGAGAGAGAGAGAGGAGATTCTTGTGTCCTATTCATGTTAGTGATATATGTGATTAAAATTCCTCACTGAGAACATATAACTAAGAACTAGAACTACAAGAATGCATAAACACAAAATAATGTACTAGCTGATTCTGGGTTTAGTCTCACCTCTAAGTGTAGGTTCTATCCAAAGTTTGATTATTGATGTAAGATCACCAATAAATTTAAGTAACCATACTTTTGCAACACCTAAAATATCTCATGCTAGAGCCATTATGGAACTTCATGTCCTTCCTATGGTAATTCCTGTGGAATTGTTAATTATTTCAACTTGTTATATTGTTCTACTTATTCACACTGGTTGCAAACCACCCAAGTAACTAACAATTGGACTATGCCTCTGCATAGTCAGAGTAACCTCCTGAATCCTCTATAAGATTTACTATAAACCCCTAAGACACGTCTCTATCTAGTTGATTAGATTCTCGTGATACCAGGCTTAAAAGTTCCTGCTATATTGGATGAGGCGTTGGCAAGTCAGTTCATGGTCATTATAAATAGCTCAATTATGGGATTAGATGCTAAGGTATGAGTAGGGCTATTGCATTATGTTGCAACGCATATGGATTAGTCTTATTTGCCATGGTCGTCTATGTTGTTTCATTGATACATTATGAAATGACTACAGAACAGAATGTATTAATAGATTTTAACTATGTAAATATATAAAATATATGTATAGCCTTGAACACAAGCAGGTTGTGAGGAAAAAGGTTAGCTTTATGGTAAATTCTCCACTACTCTGTTCTTGAATTGGTGAATCATTTTGTACTAAGGAGTGTAAAGAACCGTCAGGTCACCAGTGCAGTCATACCTTAAAAGGCCTGTGTACTGCAGTCACAGCGGGCCATTATGACCATACTGCTGTGCCACTCGTGGCACTAGTTTCCTAGATTCGGGGTTAATGAAGGGAAGGTGAATAAATCCCTCAGGCTGCCAGTGCAATGGATACCACGCCTGAGGAGGCCTTTGTAAGTCCTTTGTATGGCAGTCCCAACGTGCCATTGTTGCTGCACTGCCCTGCCTTTATGTATCTGTAAGCTAATAAAAGAGTAGTAGACCTGTTGGCTTCTCTCATGAAATTTGGACCTTGTCAGCAGTTTTCCAAATGCTCAAGCACTTTTTACTTGCATGAATATGATTATGGTAATGTGTATTTCACCTTAAAGAGAGACCTTTTTTTCATAACTTTTCTAATATTCCAAAATAAAATTAAAATCATATTATGAATGAAACAAAGGTTAAGGAATACATTTAAATGTGATTGAATACTCTCCTTGATTTAAAGCTTCCGTGATTGTTACCCCAAGTTGTCTGACTTCCTTCTTATGTGATCACTAAACATTGCCTAAAGACATTATCAAGAAACAATGTAGCAATCTCCTGTCTCCTGCAGCGCCTTCTGGTTAAGGTAATTGAACAAAAAAAACTAAAACTGATATGCAAACTGCTCCATTTAGTTGAGATGATTTCAGTTTTGGCTAACTATTGTAAGTGTATTGAAAACAACAGGTCAATTAAACCTAGTGTGTTTCTCATTTGCAAATGGTGTGCTTTCAATAAAACTGTCTGAATTCATTGCTGATGAACAGGACACAAAAAACACAACACCAAAACTGGTAAATTATTTAAAATCTATCAATTGAATTCTTTAGGAATGCCTAATTAAGAGGGATTTCCTTGATGAGTGTGTGGTGTTTCCATTAGGACTGCAGATTCATTCATACTGTTTAAAGTAGACAGAAAATGTCATCATTCAAAATTCACTGTTTTAAAAGTCCTCCTTGACAATCTGTACAAATATTGGAACCATCCACCTGTCCTTTATGCTCATTTTTGTATCGTAAGAAAAGCATTACGTGGCAATTCCCACTCTGCACAACTTCATTGAAAGTATGGCAAACAAACTGGACTCACTCGTGATAAGTTTCACACATACTGAGCTTCTCACTCTCAGCATTCAATTAACATCATTCAATTAACATCATCAACATAATGCTGGTTTTATCAAGAAACAGTGTGGCAATCTCCTGTCTCCTGCAGCGCCTTCTGGTTAAGACGGTTGAACAAACAAAAACTAAAACTGATATGCAAAATGGTCCACTTAGTCAAGAAGGAGTTTGGATTGGCTCGCTACTGTCAGTTTAGTGAAAACAACAAGTCAATCAAACGGCAGCACAAAGTTTCTATTTATTTTTACACATGACAAACTGAATTTGTCCACTTTCAATACAGATGTCTGAACTTAGTGCCAATAACAAGACCAAAATAACATGTCACAAAAAGGGTAAACCAATTAAAGTCTATCAATCAAATCCTTTGGAAATATCTAAAATAGAAATGTGTGCCTACATCAGTGCCTGCTGTTTCCATTAGGGCAGAGTCATAACACAAGTAGATAGAAAATGTCATAGTGTAAAAGACTGATCGAGAATGCCTCCCCTAGGTCTGACAAGCTGTACAAGCATTTTAAACTCCTCAACTGACTAAGAATGGTTTCCTTCCATGCCTCTGAACAAATCCTTGACAGGAGTATTTTATTTTTGTATTGTAATAAAAGCATGGTGATGCACTTCCTATGTCAACTTCAATAAAAGTAAGGAAAGAAAACAAGTCTTCACTTGTAATAAGTTTCACATAAAATGAGCTTCTTTCTCTCGGCATTCAAGCAACATCGTCCTACACACAACAATTAAATAAAATGGATGTGTTCAATTATCTTTGCATGTGGCCCACCCATTCCACTTTATATCTATAGATTGCCAGTGTGTCAAACAATGATCCCAAAGGGAAAAAATAGATATCTCAAATGAGATAAAGGGTCCAGCATAATTTTAGTATACCTGCTTTTGGGAAGAATTTACCAAAACATGAGCTATGAAATATGGTTAGCAGAGATAGTCAGTTTTCTTTGAATTGCCCAGAAACTTGTGCTTGTGCTCTTTTTTTTTGCAATATCCAGGTGAAAATTATATGAAAAGCTTTCATTTCATATAAAAATATGGTGAGTTGATGTTAACCCTTGTGGGTTATCAAGTGTTTGGAGCTTAACTGTGGCAGAATGACAACTCCCTATTCATTTCTACATCCATAAAACCCAGAAAATAAAAATAAATGAAGAAATGATGAGCCCATCACATGCCTATGATCAATAGCTTTAAATCGATACCTTCATCATTACTCAGGTATGTATGTTAACGTTGTGAGGGGCAAATGAATAACACCATGTCAGAACTGCCCTGCAGACACATGACCAGTGTAACTTTCTATAAAGGGGTCCATGATCAAGACATGACAACAATATGGCTTATCAATCTGGCGCTCAAGACGCCTCTTATTTGTTAGATACAACAGGAAGAAAAAGAAAACATGTAAGAAGTGGTGTTGAGTCATCAGGGGCTGACAGAGCAATGAGGCCGAGCCCTACACAAATCAATCAGAGATCAATACAGGGCCCCCTGGTGCGCCAGGTGAGGAGTATTGGAACTAAGCACAGCTCGCTCCCTGACACCTGACCACCCAGAGTGTGACTAATGTAATATAAGACTCAACTAACTACTACCGTTATAATAGAACAGATTCAATTATAACTCCTTTAATCTTTAATAATGTCAGTTGGGATAGAGGCAAAAATCCTAACGGTTTTATGATCCCTGTAACAGTGTACATGAGCACAGAAGGTATAACAAACTTTGCATGTATTTGAAAATTAGGTTTGGTAAAGCTATTTTTAGCCTTGTTCCAACTCTTGGCATGTACATATATGTATAATATGGGAAAGCCCTTCCACTGTTCACCCTCATAGCATATACCCTCAGGTCTCAGTTACCCTGTACTGTTCAAGTTAGCATTCCAACCAGTTCTTCTGAAACATGTCTAGCACTGCTCCGTGACTGTACATGCTATACATGGCACAAATGCCTGCTTCCATTCCTTCAGGAAATAGCTTCTCCTTGAGTGTCAAAAAGCAGACATGTCATCATTCATGCAAAGGGGGCATGCTGCCCTGCACCCAAACAGTGCTGCACTGCAGTGCCACCTTTTTCCCCATCCACTTTTCTTTGTCTATATATAAGTGTGGGCGAATTCTACATTTCAATATGAGTTGTATGTAAACAGTAAACATTGCTGAGTCAGCTCAGTTTTCATCAATTATAATGCCAAAATCATAGGATACTATGCAATGCAGTTTTACACTGTCTGGTTGACCTGAAGCTTTACATATGAAACACGTTGACATATAAGGCAATGAAAAAAGTTGTTTAATATGATGTGCTTAGCTGGATACTGCAATCTGTAAAGGACCACTACCACTGTTGCCCTAACTTAAGTGAAAATATAGAAATAAAATAGGTTGAAATCAGCCCATCATAACTGGTGGCACTCAAGACAAGTGTCACTGAAGGAAGAAGAGAAGGTTTGCAGTTCTGTTTGCCCTTCTTTTGCCTTCAACTTTTTTATGGTGTCCTGGGCTGGGGAAGGGGACTAGAATTCACTTCTGTTGAGAGAAATGACAACTGGGGCCAATGATGCCCATAATCATTTCATTTTTATCTGACTGCCTGTCATTTCTGAAACCTAAACCATGTAATAGTATTGCTCATTTCCTCACTCTTATATTTAGAACTAAACATCATCGGAGTTTCTGGTTGAGCTAATTTGATGCTAATGTCAGTTATTCTACACATCAGTCCTGGAACAATATGTAACTGGTGCCTGGTAACAGTGAACACAACAAATACTTCACCCTCGGCTGTTGATTAACTGTATCGGATGATGGTATTGATTACATGCAGAATTGATTCACGGCGAATGTTTCTGACTGATGCCATCAATGGTCAACAAAGGTGAAAAAAGAGAACTAATAATGTACCAGGATCAAAGGGGAAAAACAACCAAAAATCAATGGTACTTAATATTTAGATAAAATGATTATCTTTGTTGCTTTTTTTGTCAGTACTGTCTTTTGTGGGATTTACCTTGAAATGTCTTCTTTTGCTACTTTGGATCATTAGTGAAACATACAATCTACAGATATAGAGTGATCCATGATGGCTGTATACAGTAATCCTGGACTAAATCCAATTTATTCAATTGTTGTTGCGTATGATGATGCTGATTGAATGCTGAGAGTAAGAAGCTCATTATATGTGAAACTCATTACAAATGAGCCAAGTTTCTTTTTCATACTTTTAATGAAGTTGACGTAGGAAGTGCACCACCATACTTCTCTTACAATACAAAAAATAAAATATTCCCATAAAGAATTTGTTCAGAGGTATGGAAGGAAATTATTCTTGGTCCATTAAGGACAGATGAGGAGCTTAAAATGTTTATACAGCTTGTCATAGATCAGTGTTTTGCATGGTGACATAAAATTTCCATCTACTTTTTTGTGTTATGTAGACATTTCTAAAGGATTTTAATTGATAGACTTTAATCATTTTACCCTTTAGGTGACATGATATTTGGGTCCTGTTAATTGGCAATAAGTTCAGACATCTGTATTGGAAGTGGACAAATTGAGTTTGCTATGATTACAAATAAGTAGAAACTTTGTGTTGATGAGAACAGGAAACACTTCAGGTTTGATCGACCTGTTGTTTTTAATAGACTGACATTGGTGAGCTAAATTCACCACATCTTAACTACATGGACCAATTGGCATATCTCTTTACGCTTCTATTTATTGAAACACCTTAGCCAAAAGGAGGAGCAGCAGAATTGAGACTGCCACACTTTGTTTCTTGATGATGTACTCAGGCAATATTTAGAAGTCACAACATATCGAAGTTAGATAACTCAATGCAGCAATCATAGGAGTTTTAATCTGAGTTCTTGATCACATTTAAACATATTCCTTAACCTTTGAATTAATGATGATTATTTTAACTCTTATAGGGAATATTAGAAAGTCTTGAAAAAAGAACAGGAAAGAGTGTTTGGGAATTCGGCAAACTGGTGACAAGCTCCACAATTCCAAGTAAATTGAGAGAGAAGCCAACAGGTCCACTCCTCTATCATTAGCTTACATAAAGGTCATAGCAGTGTGATAATAATGGCATCGTGCTATACACAGGGCGCCCAGGGCATGGCATCCACATGTCCAGAAGCCTGAGGGTTCTATATGATTGCTTCAGGGAATTGCACTAACAGGAACCTAGTGACACAAGTGTCATAGCAGTGTGGCCATAATGACCTGATTTGACTGGTATACACAGGCCGTCCAAGGTATTACATTCACTACTTAAGCCCCCTGGGGGTTCTTTACACTTTCCTCAGGGAACTAATGTAATAGGACAGTAGTGCCAATGCATCAATGCAGTGTAGCCATAGTGTCTTGCTGGGATTACAAAACATAGGCCTTCCAAGGCATTACATTCACTACCCAGGCACCCTGAGGGTATGATACCCTTTCCTCAGGGAACTACACATAATATATGCATCCTTTTAATATGTTGTGCAAAGTACATCATTATAGTTTTGGGTATCGCAACCTTTAAAAAATCGGAACCGGGTTCTACTTATGCTCTCCTTCCATCTGCTCAGCTTGAATCGGTTGCTGACTCCATGTCAAAGTGGATTATAACAATCCAAAGGACACCATTAGGTTGACAATTTTTAATTTGTCCTTCTCTCTGGGGAAATCTCACTCTTCTTCGAATTCCCTCCACGGCACAGGATGAACATACACTATTTGTCAGAAGGAGCTCCTAAGGGGTAAACATTATTTCGCATAGCTCAAAAATGTTAACTTATATAGCTGAGTTGTATCCTCATTTACATCATTGTGAGGACTTTGCCACACCATCTCCTCCATGTAATGAGACCACCTCATTCCTGGTGAGGAAATGGTGCAACGACCTATTTGCTATTTTCACTAATCAGGCAGGAAAAGTGTTGGATGTTGCTATAATAAGCCACACTTTGCCTGAAAGGTCCCTTCAATATATTTTCAAATATGAGTGTTGATTATGAGAGTGGTTATTTTAAATCCTAGCAAGGGAGCAACATTGCATCTATATTGATATATATATCTTCCTGTAGCATAACAGCAGAATAATAGCTATTCACCTTGTTCCATGAACATGTAATCTGTGGTCCTTCATAAGCATATTGATATAAAAAAACTTAAATTAATTCCCTTTACAACAAAATCATGATAGCCAAGACTTTATACCTCTGGCCTACTCATGTTGATGCAATTAAGGATTGACCCATGCTTGGTAACTCCCTCAATTGAACTGGGGTTTGGCTTAAGCTCTTCTTTTCCTGCTAGTAGTCACCCTAAATGGAATTGTTATTGGATCTCAGTCTTTCACTTAAACCAGAACCACTTTATGCCTCCCTCAGGCCATGGTTTGTGTAATTATTGTAAGGCTACTAGGCTCGGCTGGCTGGGAGTGGGTTACTCCTCTTCTCATTGTCAACTCCTTTAAATAGGGTTGTCACACAGTTCTACTAAGCGATCTATTTGTGGACAAGGTACCATATGCCCCCCCACACACATACACTCATGGGGATCATGTAGGTTTAGGAGTAAGCAGTCCTGTAATGGGACACTTTCTATTTTTCACTTAAATCATTAAACATTTTATCTCACTTTTTAAGTCAGTGCCATATCTCAAAATGCAACATAGATGCTTGTATTGACCCTGTATTGATCACACAAAATATAGGCCATAATTAGCCATGTGCTTCATTACTGGTAGTAGGCACAAGAGAGTGCAGAAATGGTTAGTGTACGAGTTTTGGTCTTTTAACACTACACAGTTAAGATGCAGTGAGAAGGCAGAATCTAGTACAAACAGTATATAAATAGTTTGAAGGGTGTAGTACTGGTAAGCTGTAATGTGAGAAGCGCAAGTAAGAAAAAGCTGGTTGACATTAAACTCATTTTGGATTGCGACTTCTCCTGTGGCATAATCAGTCACGAAGGGATGCTGAACTGCATGGTGGCAGGCCATTATGCCATTTATGCCTGGGGAAAGAAGCCCCGAGAGGAAAACTGCCCATAAACCTTTTCTAGCAGGTCTTATCGTAATTATGATGTGACGGTTGAGTTTTTGATTGACATCGATTGGTCTCCTATCTATTACTCTAGCAATCCATAATCCCAATGGCAGTATTAGAGGTGCCAAGTTGCCCTTCCCAAAAGTTGTAAATTTGAGGTCAAAAATTGTAATTTCAAGTCGAAATTCGTAATTCTATGTACCATAAATCATAATTCATCCTTTAACAATAGGAGTGTACTTTAAATGCAATGAAATACATTATATTACATATTGGTAAACATATTTAGATGCCCTTATAATATTACAACTATATATTCAAGGATATTTCTAGTCATTCCAACTATTCTTCTACTGACCTTTCAACTAACTATTATAACGCTCTTTCCTATACGAAAGAATTGTGGCTGGAGTTACCAAAAAATCATAATTTTGCCACTTAAAATCTTTACCTGTTGACATTATATATATGAAAGCATTAGTCTGCCACCCGATAGAATAATATCAGACAATATGACATTGTGACCAATGCACAGTGCAGACACTGTTACAGTTTACCTGAATCTACCCTTCTGCCTGCATGTACCACCCCAGACCAGCAGTGTTTGATCCCCAATAATTATAACCACTCACCCAGAAATAGAACTCCGCACTACCCTTATTGATCATTGATGGTAATGTAAGAAGTTTAGAAATTTCTACTTTAAAGTGGTGACCAAAATCATCAGGTTATTTAGAATAAAGTCCAATACTCAGGGCAATGTGGCCAAATATTCTCTGTGAACCCAATGAGCTTTTTTCCTCTTTATTCCTACATTGTTAGCCGATACATACAATACTACTTTTCTGTACTAGCACCCCTGACAGTGTTAATCACTCTGTATTCCTATTGCACTAATAGTTTTGTCATGGCTGATACGAACGTCACTATAGAACAGTACTAGACACGCCGTATTCAATGAGGGGGATGGAATACAATGTGGCCGTATTCAATGGGTGGCAGCCATCTTGGATTTTGAACAGTTCTGAGCCATTTTTCTTCATTTAAAAGCTAAATAACCCCCTAGGTGATGACATAAATAAGCAAATGTCCATGACCAGGGAATAAATTTGCATTGTATTCACCGAGGTGAGGCCGTCCGTATTCAATGACGCCTTGAATGGGACAGGCCTCACTGATATAGTCGTATCAGCCATGACATAAATGCAAATATCCACTTCCATGGTATTGTTTACATCCCATGGTCGTGGACATTTGCTTATATACTCCAGGGGCAATGGTGATTGGTGACAGAGCCACATGGCATGACATAGGCACTGACTCACGTTATGAAGCCTTGTATTGATCACCCAAACAGTAGACCATCAATCTCCTGGTATGGTTTTTCTATGGAGAAATGAAAAGAAAGAGGAAAAATGCACGTGCTGTAAAGCTTACACATTCATTTTATTTTCAACAATAATTATGTCAATGATGCGGTAAATAACTGTGGACAAAGTAGGTGTGGGAATTTATATCGAAATTAGGAGCCTACTTCCTGCAATTCATTCATTTCTACCTGGTGTTGTTATTTATTACCATTTTTCAAAAAATATTTCCATAGTAATCATCCCTGTCGAAAATACTTTAGTCAAATATAAGCAAGCAGCTGTATTCTTTTGATCAGGGGTAAGGCGGTGCTGTTGAGTCTTTTAGCACTATTACAGATATGGTGGCGAGAGTTGGCCAAAGAGCTGACCTCTCTACTCAGAGTCAGTGCATCTTCTTTATCACATTGAATGATGCATCCATGATTCAACCCCTGCAACATGCAAATGTTGTTATGTAGTACACCTTCAAGGACACCCAATAACCACTATGTTGGTGAGGTGCTATACAAGAGTTGAACCAATTTGCTTGAGGAAGAGCTAATCTAAACCCTGTCTTAAGCCATTTTCTGCATGCCACACCAAACTGTGGCCGGTCATGGTGTGAGGGATGTGAAAGTGTAGCCAGAATTACTCAACCATTGCATTTGGTACATCAAGTGTTGTTACATTTGGCACATTTGGAACTGGGATCATGGTAACAAAGGATGAGGAGAATCATAAATGGTTCTTAGTGAATTCTTAAATGACAATCAGGTTTTATATGAATATGTTTTACGGTGTTCGTTGGTACCAATTCATATAACCAATACACAGCTGTTGTATATTCAGAGTCCCAACCACTTACGTCAATCTTGATTGTATATTATTCACCGCTGTATACATTAAACCTTACTGTACCACACCCGACGCCCAGTTCCAAAAACTTATGCCAAGGGTGTGACCTACCTTACTTTATTTTATGTGGATAACTTCTTCCCGTAGAGATAGCATTGCATGGCTGATCACCACACCCCCAGTGGCGTAACGTGTGCTGATATACCACAGCGGCCGATCCGGTACTGCAGCCTCGTTCTGGGTGCATGTAAACATTCAAAATGGCAGACTGCCGCTCGTACTGGAAACTACGGTACCGGATTTTGCAGATTTTCCCTTATCTAATCCCTCTAAAAACATAAAATGAATAGAGAACTAAACTCCCCTGGTGTCCTCGGAGGCCGATCCACCCTCGGGAGTCATCTTCCCTTTGGGCTAATGCCCTCGGGGAGACGACTCCCTCGTGGTGGATTGGCCACCTAGTACACCACGGTTATTGAGTTGTCTCTATATATATGCATGGTCCCTGCACAGCCGCACTAGGGCTACAAGCTATAACTTGAGACTCTGTACAATATGCTGGAATAAATCCATCTTTATTGCAAACAGATATGAGGTTTTGTCCTACAGATTATGTCTATATAACTAGTATTTCTAGAATATCAAGATATGACACTGCAAACAGGGTTTACTGACTTCCCCCATCATGGTTTCACACTGGTCCACTGAAGAGTTACCCAGATGGTGATCAGTTCAGTTGCTGCAGTTCAGTTTGCCCCATGGTATAATAACACATGGCTTACTGGGTAGATTATTGGATCTTACGTTTACACAATAACAGGCCTGGATTGTTAAAGGACATTGATAACCTTCATATTTGAATCAAGTATGGGGACACATTTCTTTGCACTTGGTTCAACAAAGAGCGATACCTTTCCTCAATTTGCACAGAGACCCATCATCAGTATCGTTAAACTTATCTATTTAACCGGTAACACCTTCATCCATATATGCACATAGTCCCCCTCCCCTAAAATCATTACCAAATCAGATTAGTCAAAGCAATCCAAAACTACTTCCGGCTACTTTCCGGCTATATAGATTTACAATATTCTTCTTACCTCCTAAACCATTCTCCTTTTCATTCCCACTTAGATTGCATGAGGCCACTGGAGAAGAAATTGAGAGAAAGAAACCCCAAGTGTCGACCTGTAGGGTATATGATGAGCATACTTCAAAGTATCATACAGTAGCTGTTGACATTGGGATCAACTGCTGTCTGTGAAGGTGAAAACAAAGGGAAACCAGAGTAGGATGCGTCTATGTCAAAGGAAGGTCAAAGGTGACAGGAGAAGCGAGATACAAAAGTATTGTGTTTGACCTCTGCTAAGTATTTTCCTGTGGGGGCTAAGGAAGAAATCGAATAAATGATTGCTTATACTGAAGAAGATAGCTTTGAGTCCAATACTTTTGCACAGAATGTCCGCTTTTGATTGGTTTATTTGAAACGGGAAACCAATGATATCCAAGTTGCACCTTTATTTGATATTTTTGGAGCATACGGAGAGAGTTGCTTGATTTAGGAGTCTCTTTCTGCAAGTCGCATACATTAGACAAGATTATAAAAAAAGAATCTTTGGAAATAAATTACTATTTTTTTTTCTGTGAGTAAAGCCTACCTATATTTTGAGGCCTCATCATAATGCTGAAAACAAACAGCAATCTCTACTACTGCCAAAGGCTTATGTGCCAACACGTTCACAAAAGAAAAAATCCATGGTTGGGCGACCTGTAGTAATTCTGCACATCTTAAAGGTAAATTTATACTATTGTCTACACATGTAAGGGCTTTAAGTGTTCTCATATTTGATACTTCACATCCACTATTAAATATGGACTGTGGTAAAAATGCGGGTGACATTTTAGTAGGCAAGAAGAAAGAAATAAGCACCCTTTCTCATAGAGGGAAGCATATGCTCCATCTCCCATGGCAGAACCACAAAAGAAAAATACATCACAGGGTTAAGTGTTACAAAGAGAGAAACAGAATCGTTGGTGTTTGGAAAAGAAAAAAAAACGGCCTCTACGAGTGGTACAAGACACCTGAGATGGACCGCCTCCATGTGTGGTACCCGACACCCCAGTGTATAAGTTAGAGGCCTCTTGTCACAAATTAAATATGAAGGTTAGAGCTGCTGCATTCTTTGTACCAGGCTATGTTGATGATTATATAAATCCACCTAAGCTTTGTCGGGAAAGTGCCACATATCTCGTCCATTATGGCAACTTGATAAACAGCGGATAATAGTAGAACAGGATCTTTGCACAGATTTGCATTGCTACCAAAATCTGGTAGATTAGCTGGCACTGAAATGAAGATATCATGATGGACATACCGTGTCAGCTGAAGCCTAGTATCAGCTATGATCACAACAGGTTTTACCAGCCAATGTTAGAACTGTCACTAAGAAGAACTGCAAGTGGAGACTTCCAACTTATCCTTTCTATTTACACCCCTGGGAGAGAAGGCTGTAGTGGTTGATAAGGACTTTGCCAAGTTTACACTGGTAGTAGACTTGGCGCATACAAGTATGTATATATCATGGCATGGTATCATGTCAGATAGGAACTTGGTACCTAACTATTTTTTGCCAAATATATGTAAGGTTCATCCACCAACTCCTTAGACTTGAAGTTCTGTGAACTGTCACTCAGAGGAGGTAAAGGTAGGAACAACATGTTTTCTACTTACAACCTGAGGGAGACAGGAGATGAGATTATAGCCTATCACCTATAGATGTGATGAATACCTTTTGTCCAGCATTGATTACTCACAGAATCCTTAGATGTGAAGCTGTTATAAATGTCATTCAGGACTTTTTCTACTTGCCCCTGCAAGAGAGAAGAGATGGGATTATAAGCTTCGGAGGTAGGATTGTGTAATACCATTAGCCTGAGATCTTACATAGGTTAGAGGTGGAACAGCTTGTGTGGAGTCACACAGAAATTAATGGGATTCTTCTTGCATCTATATCAGTAATTACTCTGAATATATTTCACAATCCAAAACTTTATATTAGATGTGAATCTCTGAGACCTAGCATTCTGGGAGTGGAAGGGAATTAGAACATTCCTATCTACACCCTTGGGAGAGACATGATATTGGATTATAGTCCTTAGCAAAAGGCACCGATCTAAGGTCAGTTACACGCTAAGCACGTCATGTAGTAGGGAATCACTAGAGGTGAGAATTTCCCTTGATGCAGAGGTCACAGGATGTCAATGCAATGAGGGTGGGAATCAACCATTAAATCTCCTGCAACACATCAAAGGATACAGTCATCGCATGCTGACAGGGATCAGCTGCCCACAAGATGACCCAACCTTTTATGTATAAAGTTGAATACCGGTATGGTAGGTGAGTGGGCGAATTGCTGAAAGTAGGTAAAAATGAATAAGAATGCTGGTCAGCAAGATCAGCACTCCAAACTACATTCCATGACATATGAGCAGATGAGATGAGTAAGGACCCAGCAAATTGTCGTGAGTCCTCGTCAACCTGTGTGAAGTGGCTCACACATGTCGCTAGATGGAACACGACGCCGTTATAGCGCAAGATCACCAGGAATAGCAATTGCTATGCCACATGAGTCTAACACACAGTGGCGAAAGATGACGGAATGAGTTATCACTCAAAAAGGAGTCACCATTGATGACCAATCATGGCGACAGATGACGACAATTTGCTGGGGAGAAATAAACGGCCACTGCTGCAGCCATTGCAGAGATCTTGCATAGGTTATAAGTTTGATACTTGAAAAGGTCTTTGTGTTACAGAGATACACAATTTGCAGTTCACTATAAAGGATTAGGGACTCAGCAGAACTGTAATGTTACTGTATGTGTAAAGAAAAATAAAACATGAAATCACGAGACTTCTATAGAATGCCGGTGAAAATTATTTCATTGGGCTTTCTATGTGAAAAATCAGGAAATTCTCTATCAGAGATATTACATAGTTGAGTCGATGCAAGCATACAATATATATATATATATATATATATATATATATATATATATCTTTCCAATGATTTGATACGGAAAAACACAGAGAAACAGCTAGTATCAAGCAAAAGAGAGGAGGATAGCTACAAAAAGAGAGAAGAGGAAAGATAAACAATTTTCACCCGCTTTGTCTCTGTGAAATCTGTGAAGAAATCCTTTGAGATGATAGAAATGATAACTTTCACCGATAAACCTCAGTGAAAGAAAATACTTTTCACCGAGGTTTATCCCTAGAGAAAGGATTTGGGTGGGGTGCACCAGTGGGGGAGTATGTTCTCTAAAGTTATCGCAATACCTCCCTTTATGTATTCCTATAATGGGGTTGGGAAGGCTCACAGCTGCCCATGCTTGCTGAAGTTTGGATTTTGGAAATCCATTTATTAGAACAGATGTTATGTTATTTAAATTTCATCTCTGTCAAGTCCGGTTGTGCATTGTGTCAGCATAATACTTACATTAAATTCATTAAGAATCTCACCATATAGTAATCTCTATATAATTATCGCCTCCACTTATTAACCACCCTTTCTATACAATTACGCCCCATAAAAACAACTATGTACAGACCATATCACTAATAGTCCAGAATACATAAAGAATATGCAGGGGATAACCATTATCCAGGATATCCATCATACTGGATAACCACTGTGTATTATAACCATCATGCAAGGCTATCCCATAGTGAGGCCCATAGACCAGTTCATTCCAGTATGAACCAGACCTAGCAAGCCCATGGACAGGATACCCATATCCCTATTTGGTAGAACCAGTAGCAGCCCTAACGGTCATCCAGCCCAGACGTAGGTTGTGCAGCGCCACCTTCCGGTATACAATACCATGGCCATGCAGCATTGTGTACTGTACTCGATAGATTAACTAATGTACAGGCATGCCAAGCCTGTAGCCATAAACTTCCTATGATAATACTGGAGTGCACTAAGGAAATCATCTTCACGGGATGGAAGGACTAATCTATTATATTGTTGAGTATGGAATCTCTCACAATGGAAATGTGTATCGTCTCATTAGCCAAGCGAGAAGTATTGTTCACGATGAAACATCAATTGTTAAGCCTACACAATAAAGACTTATTTCTGGGTTCTTGAGTTATCTCTTCATCAATGGCATTGAGAATCATCATGTTAAAAAGGATGTCTCGACCCAACAACTCTGTACATGGTGCACTTCATATGCTTATCATACAATGGCTAACAATGGTTTCTTCTTATCACTGGAAACTCTACATGTAAAGAAATCATGTTATGATTGTCCATTTCACCAAACACTCAGGTGCTATACCAATCTCCAAAGTAACCTTTGTTGTAAGCAGTAACAGCTGCCATTGAATACAAGTGACACTTTTTCATTTGGCTGCATTGTTTCAGTGTGTTCAAACCAGCTGGAGGGCAAGGAGGGTCACAACGGGCTTGACACCGGCATTCTGCTTTATCTTATTTATATTGTTTGTCTCAAATGTAAGGATGAAACTGTAAAATCCCATTAAGGGCCACTGATCCAAGAGTGCATCACTCCCAACTGTGGTTAAAATCTTTAATAGAGCGTCATGATGAACCTCGCGAAGCATATCAATACTATAGGGTCTGACTTGGTATGGAAAAGAAAAGTTACTGTAGACAATCTTTACCCAGTTTTGGAATGGGGTAGACCACTGGAAGCTGTATCACAGAACCAACCTAGAAGTGTCTATTTCTATAGACTTTGTTGGTGTTTCTCCCACTAAGCTTATTCTTAAAGCCAGCTTTGCATGTAGTAAATATAAGTAAACAAGGAGAAATGTTATTTAACACATCCTCTCACAGAGAATCCCTTTTGATTGCCTGCTTATAGATATTTCTAGGTTGAGACACACAATCTGCATATATATTGTTTTGTATATCTGTGAAGATTGTGTGTCTCAACCTAGAAATATCCATGAGATATAGAATTTTACCTGACCAACAATCACCATGTGGATCCCAAGGAAGACAAGGTGGATACATCTTTAGAGTCTTGTGGCTTTTATTAATCTGTTTGAATGTGCTGTTAGGGGTGTCTCCTCCTATGAATACCTCACATTACTTAAGCCAGGAGGGACCAGAAGCTGACCAGAAAACCGAAAACATTGTGAATATAACTTAATGAGACTTCTTACTGTCTATGGTGACTAGCTGTGGATCGATACAGAGAGGAAGGATTTTTCCATGTAAATGAACAAAAGAGTATGTCTGATAGTTTTGCACATGCCCAAATTGTTACTCATGATTTGAAAAAGTAACCTATAATTGAATGGTGGTCAACTTCAGGTACTCTAACATTACTAATGAATTGTACAAATAGCCTATGATTGAACAGTGATCAACTTAAGGTACACTTACATTGCTTGTAGTCAGGTCAAGCACCATTTACCCTACTCAACTTAAGAAGCACAATTTAGGTGTTTCTGCTGTAGCCTAGCACCAAGGTCAGTGGGTCATTGGCCGTGTAAGTGCTATGCTGAGATGTCTACAGTGGACTGTTCGACAAGGTCATTAGATACACCAGACTGGTGTGCCCTGGAATGTAAAGGATGACTCATTAAAAAATGATTTGCCTGTGAGTAAGCAATGCATTTTGAAGCAAGGTCTTTCAAAAGAGAGCTGATCAAAAATTGAAAGGATAACGAATTCCCAACGCTATACCCGATCGTCACAATTAAGGACCAGTTTTGTATGAGCGCTGGGGGTATAGGGGTCATGGAATATGACTTAATTATAATAAGCACTGAAAACTAGACCTTGAACCAGTACCTGTCTTGTGTAAGGGCTGCGGGCAGTTGCCCCTCGTAAATATATAAGTGCTGGGGTGGTTTTGCACAATGACACACTATAGATGACATGAAAATGAAAATTCATACAGTGAAGAATTTTGCCTTCACAATAACACACAGATACATTAAGCTAATAGATCATGGATGTTGGAGCCCTAGGGGAGTCTATGCTGGATATACCCGAGCCGCGGAGCGGCGAGGGTATATCCAGCATAGACTCCCCGTGGGCTCTAACATCCATGAACTAATAGGTTTATACCACCATTTCCTCCATTTTGTATTAATTTCTTACCTGATATCCACAGAATATAGCCACGAGAAGGCATTTTGTAAGTGCAAGCGACACGGCCCGTGTCCGCTCTGCGTGAAGCCATTGTTTTTGTTCCTTGCCGGGACAGGTACCGCCGTGTTTACAGTCACTTTTCGTATGGAATCCAACCATGACAAGTTTTCAAATTAAAACATATACATCCTTAGATAGTCTAGATGATCCCTCCATGCGTATTATGTCCAATATATTCAAAATAAAGGAGAATCCATTGATTTTCCCAACGTACGCGAGTCGCGGTCCGGCCATTCCCACCCGCCTCCTTGTCCGGCGAAAGTGTCAGTGGCCCAGATGTAGATATAGGTCAACTGCTCGTTGTACAAGAAAGACGCCGAAAATCTCAGACCCGTTTGGAAAATCAATGGATTCTTATTTATATCGAAGAAAATGGAGAAAATTAGCACGCATTCCTCGTCTATGGATCGAAAACTTCTTGGGATTTCAATATTATAACATAAAAAGGTTGGATTACATACGAAAAGTGAGTGTGAACATGCGGTACCTCTCCGGTCAAGGTCTTATTTATATTCGCATTTGATTTCATCACCGTTCAGTGTAGCGCAATGGCTAAGGCCTTCGCCTACCACCACTGCGGCCGGGGTTCAATTCTCATACGAGTTGGCATGATTTTTCACTATGGAAAATGGATAGATTAACTTTGTATAGCTGCCATAATTTCCAAAGATATTCTAAGTCCAACTTGACCCCAAAAAAGTATATACCAAAAATTCTAAAAACGCACATGGGTGGTATATGCAGAATATACCACGTATATATCGCATATGAAACCACCGGAAGTTCCGAAATCGTGGTATAAAAATCATAGTCTTTTGCCATCAAGGAATGATATCAGTTCAATAGGAATCTGTAACAATTATTGCCCATAACTAATTTTAGCAGCATTTAGTCAGTGCTAGAATTCACTCAGCTGCAACTCTTGAAAGGCCTAGACTTGGTCTACAGTAGATATACCATTCAGACTCCTACACAAAAGGGGTGGTTCCAATGGTCGAGTATATTTTCTGCTAATTAGACAATTTTCCCCATACATTTGCAATGTGAAAATTAGTCAGATCAGCAGCAAATTGATCCAACTGATGCTGTGCAACCAGCCTTTAAGAAGGAGAATGTCTGTGGGGGTGACATCCATTGATCTGTCAGAGAAACCCAATGAGATAAATCTCTGCATGAATAGCTTACCTCCACCTGTGCAGGTGCATCCAGTTAGATCTAAAGAGGTGTAGAGGTACGTTTTATACATAACCATAGCGTTGGGTACCGTCTGGCGTGGCGGGTGAGTCGAGTCGTCGGATGTTCCTCAGGTTCCGGATAGGTGGCAGCACTGATCCGGGTCTGTGGGGACATCTGACGGCGAACACCTAGGTTCTTATATAAAGACCAGGGCTCAGCCGCTACGCCAGAGGCCCTTCTGGCCTCCAATCATGTAAGACCTTTTTCTAATAGTCAATAGCTGCCCTATCACCAACTACCGGGTAGCCGTGAGTGTTTTATAATAAACTATCCATTGGCATACACTTGAATCACCGTCTTACTCTTTCTTTCCCGAATAGTAAGGCCCGAACCACCAGGTCCGTAAGACTAAAACCATTACAGAACTCTACAGCAGTCTGGTCACACAATAGGCATCCATTTATTCCATAAAACCCAGCAGACAATGTGCATACACATACAACCAAGAGGCCATCTAGCGAACCCAGCAGTTTATTAGTACTATTCAATCAGTAAACTTTGTATGACATCCACATATCATAAAAGTTTTGCACAAAACTAACTATGCAGGGACATATATGTCTAGTTAGGTCAGCAACATGCCAGCATCAGACTGTTGTTAAGGCATATTATTCTATATCAGGAGGACTATATTCAGATATTGAGAAGGTCCTTCCTCCAGGGCAGGTTAGATTCGACATGCCAAATTGCAGTACCGTATTCGTTCTAATAAGTGCATATGTGCAGACAATTAATTGTTAGATGCTCAATTCCTTTAATCAAAAATTAATTCTATTTAGCGCACCCCCTGGAGGCTAAAAATCATTGTTTTTGCCATACAACTTCTTTAACTTTACCCATCTTTTGTATAAATTGACACCAGGGGGGTGCGCTCATGGCTCAAAAAGAGAGGGGTGCGCCTTTAAGAGCATGTGCCCTTATTAGTATGAATACGGTAATTCATCAAGTCCATTGGTCATTATGAATCATAATTGTAGCACTGGTAAGTACCTCTCCAGGCCTACATTGCATTATGCCTACCATATGTCTTGTATACTCCAGGAGAGTCAGCATGATGCTCCAATGAAGTGTTGATGAGCAGTGTTACCAGCACCTCACTGGTGCATCATGATGACAGCCCAGGATTGGACTGACTAATTTGAACCTCTTGTCCTGTATTACTTGTTCTCTGGTACACAGGTGGTATCAAAAACTAGATTCTTATATTTGACATCTGGAAATGCCCCATGGAATCTACAATAGCAGATTGGCTCGATAAAAGGACCCTGTCTATCGGACCAATGAGATATCATTATTGGACAATGAAAAGGTGGTATACATCTTTGTTAATTCATGGAATCTTTCTAGAAAGCCTAAAATATAACATTATGAAACATGTTTCCAAACCTTTAGCACTGGCTTTAGGAAATGACACTAGGCCATACTCAGTCACTGCGTCACTTTGCTCAGTATGCATCTTTTTTCTGCTTGAGTGGATCCTGATCACCTTTCTCAGGTGTGTGGATAATCATTGTTTGAGCAATGTGTGAGAAGCTAATCATTAACACTCTATTCATGTTGAACAACCCAGTGGTGAAAAAGTGTTATACACTGCATTTGCAATGTGACAACTTCATGTTTAGCATAGTAGGTTCAATCTGGAACTTAGGACATGTTCCAACAAAAGTGTTTTGAGATTTCAAATCTGGAAAAATATAAAATTTGAAGGTGAGTAGATGGAGCCAAACTGAACACGAACACCAAACATGTTGCATACTGTGAGTTTCATTGGACATATATGTGCAGGTGCTCTCCACCATCACAATCGGCCAACCAAATCTGGCCTATCTGTGGTCGCCTTAAGCAGATCAACAAAACAAATCTTGGTACCACTTAAACGTCAGCATCTGTCAGTCAGGTTTTTACATTACATCATGTTGAAAACAACATTTATATTTTACTGAAGCAGTCTTTTTAATTCCTCAACCCTCTTCACATGTTTCTTTAACAAGACACCTGCTCCTGCTGAAAACAATCTCCTAAAGCAATCAGATAGGTGCTCTCTGTTTGAGAAGCAGGGGGTAAGGACATCACATAGGTTTTTTTTTTTTTTCCATTGAGAGCTGCCAATGCATTAGCATAATAAAGTATGCTGATACAGGATTGCACCATGTCCTGTGGTTGTCATGATACACATATAAACTGCTGGCAAGTCTGAACCAAATGCATCGACCAACTGAGAGAATATGAACCGTGTAGGGTTAGCATGATGCATTAACGTAGCCTGGTGAGATACTTGAGAGGGCTCCCGTTTGTCATGACGACCATACATCACGATGACCAATGAAAAAATACAGCATCGGTAGCCTTTGAAGGTTTGATGTATCATAATGACCCTATGAGGTTAAAGTGCCCCTTCAGGTTGAGGTTAGGGAGAGGCCTTGGTCTTAGCTTGAAAAGGATGGCTTACCATTGACACTGGCATACATGTAAGAGTGGGCCAGAAATCACCTTAACCCCCCCCCCACCCCTGGGCTTTGACAAATACCTTCCTTAGGGGTGCCTGATCAATGGTATCCAAAAATACAGCAGATTACTGATTTGGCTCAGAGCTTTCTTACATGAACCCCTTCAAAAATTGAAGCTCAGGGGTTGAATGTCACCGATCCTAAGAAATAAAACTCTAAGAAATTAGCAGAAGATATTTTTTTATCAAGAAAATAGCCTTTGATAACTGGCAGTCAGTCTTCAATGTAAATTACAATAATCCCTTTGAAGTATTGAGTTTGAATAATTTGGCTTGATAATTCACCTCACCTGACATACTTTTTCTCTCACTTTCTTCACCCTATCGTTTATCAAACGTTTAAGGTCTGATAATGCAGGAGTGCATCATGTACATTGGTTACCATGGTGCTTCAATTTAGTGATGGCAAGTCTCGTAATCATTATTTCATTGAATTATCTCTGATGACAACCCTCCGGGAGATTATTAGTCTATTAGGATGCATGCGTGTAGCTTGGGTAAGTTACTATGCACTATGAAAACCAACGGACGTTGCCTGGTCAAGAAGTTGGCGCTAGCGTGTTACACTAAATACTCATCATAAGGTGCTGCGTGAATATAGCCCTGTGGGCATGGTCAATTTAAGCATAGCGAGCATTGAAAAAACCATTGGCACAAATTCACCGAGCCACCAGCCATCTTGAGCAGGTCTCTTGACATGGCTACTGCTCCTTGAGCTCCTCTTAGTGCAGGTGAGAGGCACCTCTACTTCCTTAGACATAAACCTAAATAAGACCATGATATAGCCACATAGAAGGAGAAATGTGATTTAGGTGTCAAGACCTTGGTGCCCACGCCACTGTTTGGCTTAGTTGTCAGGTGCTCAGAGATGCCAGACAGTCTGTTAGAGGAGATTTTAACCTGGAGAGTAATCTTATGTCTCTCGGGTAGTTTAGGATTTGCATCTATATTGAAATGGTAAGAATGAATAGAAAGTTGACACATTGATTTTCTGGCAGTGGGATAAAAGGCTGAGAAGAAGTAAGGGAGTTAGGGAGAAAAAGAATCACAAATACAAATTTAATTGTTTCCATTAATTCCTCGAAGCCCATGGGTGGTAGGTTATGGTAAAAGAATGGCACATTGAAACATTAAGATGCCATACGAAACTTCCTATCCTTTGACAAACAATGTGAGATGTTGAAAAAAGGTTTGATATTTCCAAACTTCAAGAAGCACATTTTTATGTGTCTGACATAGTTTGACAGACACATATCACACTCAGGCAGATACTATGGTCTTATTCACCACCTGTCATGTGGCAGGGAGGTGTAGGTGCTGTTAATGTGACAGTGATGGTAGATGTGATATGAAGATAGAATGTAGAATGTCAGCTGGGATTAAAGATTTCAGGAAATCTATTTCCTAGGATCATTTATTATGGAATATACATACAAATATCACAACTGAGCTCATTTTGAGGGAAGTGAAATGAATACCAAACACACATAACTGACTCTACAGGAGGCCATTTCCTCAGGCACTATGACTGCACCACTGAGATTTGAAACTCCAGTAATCGTAAGCAGTGCCCTACACCTGCTCTGTATGATCAGTCCTTATGTAGTTATTACATAAAGTACATACACTACATGGCCAATACTATCAGGCTGTTTAGAAATGTCATCCAGTCATTTGGAATATGTTTACTAGGCCTACTACCGGTATTTCACCTCTGGCATTTGTCAGTGTATACCCTGTGCAAAAAGTTGCTTATCCCACCGAAACCTGGTTTGGATTGTTTACCGAAAGGAGTCTATTCCCTAGCTACACCCTGGAGGATATGTATCACAAAGAAAGGAAAGTAAGGACTCCCACAGGCCTGCCAAAACTCGCTGGGACCCTGCACAAAACTAATACAGGTAATCTCAGTGTTGTGGCCAGGATAAAGCTGGCAGATTGCACTGGGAGGGAGACCTTTGCATGTGTCTGGAATAGTTAAAGGTCAGGACATGCATAAATCATAAGTCAGAGGGTGTAGTAATGATTTTGTGTGGTAACCACAAGTTGTAGACCCTCACCATAGCTCTTTCAGGCTCACTGATACAATAATGTGTTGTCATGATATATAAATGTGTACACCTGTGGTGAGCAACTCACCAGGGCTGCATTCGTTCACCGTGCCGGCCCTATGAGAGGGTCGTCATGATGCTCCAGTGAACTTCAGTGGTACATCATGATGACCAATGGCCAAGATGCACTCCTGCATCAGCGGCCCATAAAGAGTTATGTTAAATGAGCTGCTCACCTCAATGATAATTGAGCTGCTCCTTCTGTTCCTATACACTTGGCTCAGTGACTTACTGCTGTGATGATCTCCAACAATTTCCTCACCAATTAGAACCCTATTTTATCACAAGCAAAGACAAGGGTACTCAACTATCAGAGATATGCCTAAAAAGAAGAAAAAGGAGAAGGGTGGGGAAGGAACAGCAGCAGTGGCAGATGAGGAAGCCCAGTCACCTTCTGAAGCTCTTTATGAAGCTCCAGCCACAGGAGCAACACTAACTGAAGCATCTGAGAGTGTGGCTGATAGGGCAGGTGCCTTACTGCCAGGAGGACCAACAACTGTGTTAAATAAGGCACCTACAGCCTCAAGTCAGGTTCAATCTATTTTGAGGGGGTCAGGAGGACCGTCACTTAGGGATAAGGATCCAAATGCCAAGTTACTTGGGAATACAGAAATGGAGGAGATGGAACAGTAAGTGTATAGAATATCAACTTTTCTTACAACAACATTTATTTAGTTATACTAACGTAGTAAAAGAAGTTCCTGTTAGTTGAATTTAAGGTGGATACAGAAGGGGAATGGTAGGAATATTGGACCATTCGTTTTATTGTTTTCACTGATTATCTGTTATCTATAAAGTTAGCCACTTGATGACTATAATTCCATATCTCATAATGAAAGATTGATTAACAGGCCCCTTTTAAAATGAAGTGGAACCGTACCATCGTGTTCAAGCGCCCCAGCGTTTTTTTTATTTGGAGGCCTTAAAACCCCCGGCCTTTTTACAAGACAGATGGTTTTTCAAACTCCCGTTTTAGTGCTTAAGATATATTTCAGCTTCCCTGTACCCCCGGTGCTTATTTAGGACCGGCGCTTATTCAAATCCTGGCGCTTAAACACGACGATACGGTACTGTATACTTATTCTGTCTTATTCTTATCCAGATGGTAGGGAGGATACAAAGGGACGCACTGAGGTTGTATTTCACATGAAATGTCACAAAAAACTAGATTCACAATACTGGTAGTGTTAGCTATACCTTTCAATAATAAGGTAACATTTCTGTTAATATGGTCACTGGACTATAACCAGACAACAGTTGGCTAAACAACTATGTTTCTAGCTATCAGCACCATATTTGGCCTTTGTTGTATGTTCATAAACATCATCCCACCCTTGTTGACATTTTCAGGCTAGGCTTTAAAGCCCCAAACTTGCAGAATTGTTGAAGAACTGTTACATACTAAACTGCCATCATGATGGTTTTAGAACAGCCTACAGTTTTCATTGTATAATATATGGTGGTTATGCATGATATAAAGTCATCTTGGTTCTTGAGGGAATGACTAGAAGTGAAACATGCTTACAGAAAGTTTTACCCCACCCTGCATGTTCATACCACATGTAGATAGTACAGCTCATTCCTGATTCACACAGGCTAAAATCCATTAACCCTTTAAACTAGGAGTGCATCATTCCCATTATGTGGCATGGCAATCCAATGATGTGATGTCACATAACACACAGTACAGCATGATACTAACTCTCCATGAATGCATTAACACTGTAGAATTGGCATGAGGCATGAATGTAGGCCTAGCTAGTCACTCACCAGTGCTGCATTATGCATCGTGAAGACCAGTGCTGCATTATGCATCATGAAGACCAGTGCTGCATTATGCATCGTGAAGACCAGCGCTGCATTATGCATCGTGAAGACCAGCGCTGCATTATGCATCATGAAGACCAGTGCTGCATTATGCATCATGAAGACCGGCGCTGCATAATGCATCATGAAGACCAGCACTGCATTATGCATCGTGAAGACCAGCGCTGCATTATGCATCGTGAAGACCAGTGCTGCATTATGCATCATGAAGACCAGCGCTGCATTATGCATCATGAAGACCAGCGCTGCATTATGCATCATGAAGACCAGTGCTGCATTATGCATCATGAAGACCGGCGCTGCATAATGCATCGTGAAGACCAGCACTGCATTATGCATCGTGAAGACCAGTGCTGCATTATGCATCATGAAGACCAGCGCTGCATTATGCATCATGAAGACCAGCGCTGCATTAAGCATCATGAAGACCACTGCTGCATTATGCATCATGAAGACCGGCGCTGCATAATGCATCATGAAGACCAGCGCTGCATTATGCATCATAAAGACCAGTGCTGCATTATGCATCATGAAGACCAGCGCTGCATTAATGCATCATGAAGACCAGCACTGCATTATGCATCATGAAGACCAGCACTGCATTATGCATCATGAAGACCAGCGCTGCATTATGCATCATGAAGACCAGTGTGCCTCCCTGCATTAGCTGGCCTCAAAGTGTAAAATCAACATGCAGTCTTACCATGGCTTCATTGTGGTGTTTGTTCACTATTCCCATTACGTGCATTGTTCCTATCACTGAGATTAGTTTACAATCGCTATCGATCCAACACCCAGACACCTGATTACTGCTGGACAACCAATATACCAATGAAGTACCTGGCTACATGGATGTCTTAGTAGCATGCATGTTTGTGTTCAATCTGGAGTGGGTGAAATGATAGTGCTATCAGTAAAGGTATTGATTATGTTCTACGTCTATCAAAGCTAGCTCAGATTCTGTGAGCTTTTCGAATCAAAGGTAAACTCCATTTGCCTTGATAAGGTGGAAATACGAGTCATTGCCTAAATCAATACCCTTGTTGCCCCTTCCCTTCCTCTCTTATTCAATTCAAGAAAGTCCATTGCACATTTACTTTGAAAGAGATAATGTAGTAATTCAATGGAGAGGTGAGGACTAAATTTTATGTGTTAATAGATATGATATGGTGAAATGAAACCTTAAATCTGCATGTAATATCAAATAATCGATCATGTTATGATTGGATCAGGATCATGTGTTCTCTACATTAACTGCCATAAATAATAGCTCTATCCTTTGAGATTTCTACCAAAATAAAAGAGACCTTTAAGTCAACTATCAATTATGTATTTTGGCAACACAGGGATCAATTTCAAATTGAATTACAAAATAATAAACGAGATACTTTGCAAAAAAAAAAATACGACACTCAAATTCATTCATAAGTGTTGGATGTGATATAAATTATTAACCTATCCCTATTATTAGGGCATGTAATGCCGGGCTTCCCTAGCCTACTTAAAAGGGTCTATATCTCCTCTTTCCTATCCCCTAAGGATGTGTGTGGTGCACATATGCGCGGGCACTGACACATTCCCCTGTGAAATTGAGTAATGTCGTTCTCGCCATGAATATGACCTTAGCTGTTGAAATGGCGTTAAACATCTATTACTCACTCATTAGGGCACGTAATGCACATACTGAAGTACCCGGTGTCAGCGGAGGGGGAATGAACGTCTTTGCCATCAACAAGGATGGTATATCCAGAGCTGTTGTTAAGTTTATAGACAAGCCACCAGCAATGCCTCTCACAGTCTGCTTCCACTTCCCTGGTACCTTCCTAACCCACCGCTATGTGCTTGCCATCATCAAGAGTGCTCTAACTAACATAGAGGGTGCTGATGTCACGGCCATCCAATACTCTGATAGGAATGTGAGGCTCGGCACAAGGGGCATGGAGAATCGCTGGTTAGTAACGGTGAGGAATCTTTTAATTTTTCCCACATGCTAGAAATCTTTGTCTCTAGCTCTGAATTTACCCTAAAGTATAAGCTCTGTCTCTTACTCTCCCTCTGTTTCTCTATCTCTTTATTCCTCTCTTGTCTCTCCTGCCTTTCTCTCTATTTCTGACCCTCTTTCTCCATGTCTCTATCCCTATCTCTCTTTGAGAATATGAATTAAGGTATGATAGTGTAGCTCTGGCTGTGGGTCCATGGTGGTATGCTATTTGTCCCGGTTCCGGTTGCATCAGCCCCCAGGGGCTGGTCAACCAGTGAACACTGCCCCCTTGTGTCATACCGATCCAGATGTAGGTGGAGGGTAGGGAACGTCAGGTCTGGGGATATAGCTCAGTGGTAGAGCACTCGCTTGCAAGTTGAGAGGTCCCGGGTTGGAAAACCCGGTGTTTCCAAGTACATTTTCGCCGACCTCTACAATATGTACAATATTAAAATTTTTACGTATTACACATCACTGCACATCTGACAAGTAACTATAATAGATCCAAAGTCATAGCAACCATTGTTACAGAACATTCTTTGAGTTGTTCTTTTTGTTCATGTTTCATATACCTATTGATGCTAATGCATTTCCTGTTTGTCCGCATAGGTTAACAATATGAGAGCTAAGCAGATGCTGCTTCTTAAGGGGATCAAAGTGGTAAACCGTGTCATCAATGTCAGATCATATGATGAGGTGATCGGTGAAGAGTGGAGGGAATACCAGCGCTGGGCTGATGTCCAGAACCGAATGAAAGGTGGCTTTGGTGTCAGGAACAAACCAGTGACAGACAAAGCAGACACACCTGGTGCAGAAGGAGAAGCAGCACCTGTAGAAATAGACGTTGAAGGAAGTGCTGATGAGACAGAGGTTCAGAGTTCGGACACTGAGTCTAAAGACTAAACTGTTATTCTACATTTGTTGAGACCCATACATTACAACTGAAAATGCAATAAGTTCAAGCATCCATTATACTATGGTAATGCTAGGATCTTCAAAATGAATTAGGGGTTCTTACGATTTGCTAATAAGAAAACAAATAGCACTACTTCTTGTGACAAAAGTTCTTATACATAACCTCAGGAGAAGAGATAACAAAAATACCCCATTTTTGTATCAAGGTGACTTTAAGTAAGAATATGATAAAGGATTGGGACAGATATTTTGTCTTTCCTTTTTTTTCATTGCCTCATGTTTATCAGTAATGGTAAGCATATGTCTTAAAAGACATACGTCAATAGGGGTAATAATCAAATATCTGGGGTATATATGAAAAACTAAGTTCAGATGGTCCCCTATACAATCGGATGCCAACTCAATCAGGAACCATGTTTTATTGTATAATATAAATCATCTGCAACACTATTATGTTTATCATACACAATATGTCATGAAAATGTGCTCACTTATCTCTGTGAGATCCTACCAAACATATCACTTATACTTGAAAGCTGGACTGATAAAGATCAAGTATTTGAGCTCGGAATCCAATTCAGATGTAAACAGTAAGGACGTTTATACTTACATAAACTTCTGGGCTGCTGAGGGGTAATATATAAGCTCTTTATCCAGTTAATAAGCTATCAATCAATGTTATGAGACAGCACACGTGGGTCTATGGTTCAATATTCCACGACCCGCGCAGCGGGAAGTGGAATGGTTCAATATTCCACGACCCGTGCAGCGGGGAGTGGAATATTGAACCATAGACCCAAAAGTCTCATAACATTGATTAATGCGTTTATCTAATTTTTTTTATCCATTATGTATAAATTTCTTACCTTATAACCCCAGAATTAATCTGGGAGAAGACATTTTCTAAGTGCATGCGATCCGCACGGTTTGTCAAGCCGTCGTGGCCATTTTCTCGTTCTGCCCGATATACCTCCACCTTTACACACATTTTTCGGGTAGAATCCAAGCATGTTAAGTCCTGTACTTCTAGCACCGTCAAATATACGATTTCTAGTTGGTGTTCGCCTACATTTTGTATCCATTTTCTTCGAAATAAATGGGAATCCAATGATTTTACGTAGCGATTCAATGCACACGGCCATTTTGTCTTGTTGACTAAGCGGGTATGGATTCTATGCTAATGAGGTGTGTTAACATCAGGTATGTCCGAAAACTTTTTCAAATCCTCAATGTGCATTGGTTTCTACCACCGGTCGGCTTGGTATAGTGGACAGCGAGCTTGTCTCCTGCCACAGCGGCCGGGATCGATTCCCCGTTGAACCCTAAATGGTTTTAATAGGAAATCAATGGCGTAGTTGACTTTGTATGCTTCCCCAATATATTAACATGTCCGGGTTGAAACCAGCACCTTCTTGAAGATGAACAAAAGGTCTCAGAGTGCATTATGGCTGGATAATGCACCGTGAGTTATAAGAAAAATGCACAGTCCAAGCCCAAATAGTTAGATAAAAGCTATTTATCCAGTTAAAAGGCAATAAAGGTTGTACTTAAATAACTCTATCAATATCTAAGTTCAGTTCCATCAAGACTTATGTGACTAAAATATGAAAAAAAAACATTTCATGTTCTCTATGGGGGAAGTTGCTATTGTTCTATTATAACAATAGCCTTATCTATATTAAATGATTCAAAGAAAGATGAATAAGATTCTTTTTTTGAGGTTTTCCCTGGCCTTTGCAGAACAGCTGATTGAAATTGGTTAATCCAGTTGGCCAGAAAACTGATCAATTACCTGGAAGTGGTTGCTGGAATTCAATACCAAAGGTCACTCAACTTTTGTTTTTCAAGGAGCTTAATCACAACAGAAATGGGAAGTGATTTGCCAAGAGACCACAAATAATTCGACTCTTGAGAATAGAAACAGCTCAATGGCTTCATGTAGGTTTAGAGGTGTTATTGTCAAGAAAATCACATTATGGAAACTGTAATAGTTGATCTGATTTATGTAAGAGCATTGAATGATCCAAAGAGCACTTCTGTAAAAAAGTGAGATAACGCCAATTGGCAGTATGAATCTTCCATCTGCTGGCATCTACATTCTCCACATTCAATTCATAGTAATATAAAAACTCGCTTCATATTTACTGAAATGGTGTATATATAAGTTGGGCACTTTAGTGATAAGAGCAGTAGGCCGATATGTCATTGATATTTACCAAAAAAGGTAACATTTGGTCAAGTTAATCTAACAAAACTATGTGTTTATGTGAGGACACCAACGTCTTCTTACATATTTACCCATGAGGAATAGCACAAACTGTTGTTGGTCTAGCAGCATGACACGTCCATGTATGGAACATCCCTTGATTGGTATAGGATTCCACAAGACATGTTTATGTACAAATAAACAATACTCCTGGTGATGACCTTTTCAGCTCAGGTTTGGCATGTTAGGCTCAGTTACTTGTTGATTGGGTAATTGAGCTTGCTTCTTTGTAACTGACTTGTTTTCTGTGATTAAATCGCAGTTATGACTCATGGTTAAAGGCACACTAAAGCGATAACCTGTGTCTGCAGACGTTTGCACCATAAATGATTCCGGGCTCCTTCAATACATGTAAAACACTAAATATTGACCAAAACTACAAATGGTAGAATTTCTCTTATGTGGACGCAAAGCACGTCATCCATATTATATAACCTGGATCTTTGATCCAAACTATTTCAGATTCATCCATGAATGATAGATCTTGATGTGGGTCAGTGCAGTATCTGGCAAGGGAGCTACATACTCTGGAGGTTGACTCCTTAAGACAGGCTGTGTACGTACAATACCATGGGATAGCTCAGTGTTTGTTCTACTTCCTGACATAGAAAACCCTGGGGAGTCATTTGGTGTCTGCACAAATGGAGGTAAGTTTTGTAAAAGACTGCACTGTATGAAATTGCTGTTTAATCTAGCAGGCACCCTAATAAAACTTAACAATGAACAACCACAGTCATATTGCAGTAAAACTGTGTAGATCCTAGAAAGAAGCTCCCAATGGCAGTAAATTGGAATTTTCGTGAAAATAACAGCAAATCTCTGGCATTGTAGGGAGTTCATTGTTATTTTGACAACATTAATGCATCAGTGGCCTGCATAGGGTTAATAACAGCGATAGGAAAATAGGGGAAAAAATGGTGAAACATGAAATCGATAAGGAATAATGGAATTGATTTTTCATCACTTCAGTCAATATCTGTCGAACCCTCATTTTTTTCTGTGTATTTTAAGATAGATTTGCCAGTTTTTTTGTTTGTATTTTTTTTCTTCTTTTATTTTGTACAATAACCAGCTATAGTGCTAGTATGATATACCATTTTATTATTCCATAAATTCTAACATATTTTGTATTAATCAAAGAATATCTATGAAATTAATACATAGGTTGGTTCTAAGAGCTATAAGAGCGCTCAAACTTTGTATAAGAGCGTTCATGCCCCACTGCACACCAGCCAGAGTCAGTTAGACAGAGTTTGTGACATCAAAGGGTCCGACCTAATGGTCCACTGCACAATATAATAAAAATGAGGGTCTCAGTGTGCGACCTCATGGTTCAGTGCACAAACTAATAACTTGTAAGTGAATGCAAATGGCCGTTAGGGGTGCCTGGGCACCACAGACGCCGTCATGAGTGTCTGAGCACTCTAAGGACTGAACAATGGGTTACATAAGCACGACGCCATAACAGTCCGGTCGCTCTAGCGTCGCTTCTGAGCAAGCTAGGTCAAATATCAAAGCATTTATGGAAAGCCCATAATTAGACGGTCAAAATGAGCCCAAGATCAAGGCGGAACTCCCATTATTAAGGAAGTTATGCCATGGAGACTGAAAGGAGCTCCGAGTGCACTACAGACAAACCGGCGCAAGTTATGCGCCTATCCAGCGGGCATTATAAACTTGGCATATTCAACTCGGCGCATGCCCAAAATGGCGGTTATAAACGCATAAACGACCGAGATATGAGGGTCTGAAGATGCAGAACCGACCAAGACAATGGGGGGCATAGCGGCGTCCATGGGGGTCCTTTGTCCCCCTGTGACACTTGAAAGAGTCCCCTCAAACAATTGTAGAGTTAGGCAGATGCTGCTGGCTCCAGTCAGTCTGGAGGTGCTTTTCCAAGATTTGCTACAAATAGCCTGTCTGCACCTCCAGGAAGACACATCACCAAGAACCGCTCTAGAGGTAACATCTCCAGTCATCTCCTGCTACCTGCTATACCACTGCACTATGGTGAAACTATGCTAGACAGGCATTGGTTTCCTACCATTAGTGGCCAGAGGCTATCTTCTTCAAGACTTCCACCAGAGGGTAAAGTTATCCATTATTACATTATTCCTCTAAGCAGCAGGTCAGGAGCTAGGTGTGGGAACCCACCTAGAAGTATGCTGGACACTGTATTATTAATACCTCACAGGTGGAGTGGAACTGAACATTGTACTTTATAAATTACTGTATGTTTACTGTATGTACAAATTACCTACATACTAACTACTGTATGATTGATATTTCTTACATGTTGCCTAAAGCTGAATAAACCAGTGATAACTGGAAATAATACTATTTTATATGAGCCTGATGTATTTACTCCATACACCACTAGCCATATGATATTTCTCATATGACAACTTGATCATGCCAATTACTAGTATGACAAAGTGGTGGAGAACATCCTACTAAGATCCCATTTCTCACAGGCTCATAAAAATTAAAGCTGGTAACACAACTAAGAACAATCATGCACACAGTAAATTAAAGCTGGTACCGCAACTAAGAACAATCATACACACAGTAAGACCCACTCCACCCACCCAGTGACCTTGACCTTGACACCATACCCACGAAGGTCACCAGTGGGATCTCCCACACGTCAGTGAGGTCTCCCACACGTCAGTGAGGTCTCCCACACGTCAGTGAGGTCTCCCACACGTCAGTGAGGTCTCCCACACGTCAGTGAGGTCTCCCACACGTCAGTGAGGTCTCCCAAACGTCAGTGAGGTCTCCCACACGTCAGTGAGGTCTCCCACACGTCAGTGAGGTCTCCCACACGTCAGTGAGGTCTCCCACACGTCAGTGAGGTCTCCCACACGTCAGTGAGGTCTCCCAAACGTCAGTGAGGTCTCCCACACGTCAGTGAGGTCTCCCACACGTCAGTGAGGTCTCCCACACGTCAGTGAGGTCTCCCACACGTCAGTGAGGTCTCCCACACGTCAGTGAGGTCTCCCACACGTCAGTGAGGTCTCCCACACGTCAGAGAGGTCTCCCAAACGTCAGTGAGGTCTCCCAAACGTCAGTGAGGTCTCCCACACGTCAGTGAGGTCTCCCACACATCAGTGAGATCTCCCACACATCAGTGAGATCTCCCACACATCAGTGAGATCTCCCACACATCAATGAGATCTCTCACACATCAATGAGATCTCCCACACACCAGTGAGATCCCCCACACATCAATGAGATCTCCCGCACATCAATGAGATCTCCAACACGATCAGTGAGATCTCTCACACAACAGTAAGATCTCCCACACATCAGTGAGATCTCCCACACATCAATGAAATCTCCCACACGATCAGTGAGATCTCCCACATATCAGTGAGGTCTCCCACACGTCAGTGAGGTCTCCCATACATCAATGAGATCTCCCACACGACAGTGAGATCTCCCACATATCAGTGAGATCTCCCACATACCAGTGAGATCTCCCACATACCAGTGTGATCTCCAACATGTCAGTGATACCTACAACACACTAGTGATCCCACACCTTCCACCATGGCCGACGCTGATGAAGGTCCTCAACCCAATCAGGCGGCTGAGAAGATAAGGGCCTATGAGAAGACCATCCAAGATGCAGTTACTGCCCTAGAAGCAAACAGAGCCCAACAAGATGCTCATGCCCTTGCCTCAAAGGAAAGGGAGAGGATCCTCAGTCAACAATTGGATGACCATCGGAAGGCCCTAGAACAGGCACAACAACAGATCGCAGATCTCATGAAGATGGTATCATCCCAGACCTCACAGCCTCCCACACCCACCACCACACCTATCGTCACACCATCTGCCTCTGGATCCAAGGAGGATGTCATGATCTCCATGATGTCCAACATGACCAGGATCCTAGACAGACAACAACACGACGACAGGAAGATCAGGCAACAGGAGGTAACCAAACCCAAAACTTTTTCTCACCCATCACCACTCATGTCAACAGCACTATTTATTGATCACAAATTCCCAGAGTATCTGAAGGACAGGTACAAATTAACAGACAGTGACACCATGGTAACATATTTACCCAAGTACCTTGAAGGACAAGCATTGGCTTGGTTTGAAACCTTCAAGGAAAGTGCCACACCTGATAAGTTGACATGGTCCAATGTAGTACATGAACTAAAAGAGTATTTTGCTACTCAAGACAATATTATCTCCAGAACTGCACTCCGTGCACAAGAGATAGATGAACCTGTATCTGATTATGCAATGTTTCTCAGAAAAGCGTGTAATGCCCAATGCCTAAAGGACGACACCTTATTTAAAGCATTCACCCAAGGCATGAGGCCCTGGATCTCTGTAGCTCTTGAAAACAAGAAAATAGACTCTTTTAACCAAGCCCTAGACCTAGCCTTAGAGGTTGAGACCCAAGAAAGATCTAGGAAAACAAAGGATGCAGAGTCTAACCCACAGCCTACTAAGAAAAAGGTCCAGGAAATCACCACTAGTTCAGATGAAGATGTTAACCTAATGTCTAGTGCCCATGTAAGGCAACAGGAAGAAAAGGTTGTCTCCAAAGATCCCACCGGTAGATATAGAGGAAATAACTTTGACCCCAACTACCGCTCCAATCGAGATAGAGGTAGAGGGGGCAACTACAACAACAACCGGGGGGGACACAACAGTAGAAGGGACAACAACTCATCCAACTCCAACAATGGTAACTCTTCATACAGTGATAGGAGAGATAGAACTCCAAGTAATGACAGGTCATATAACCAGGGATCCAACAGTAGGAGCCATAGTCCACATAGGAACTACAACTCTGGATCCTACAACAACAATGGTTCCTACAACAACAGCCAGGGTTCAAACAACTCTGGATCCTATAATCAAGGATCCAACAGTAGGAGCCACAGTCCACATAGGAACTACAACAGTGGATCCTACAACAACAACGGTGCCTACAACAATCAGGGATCCAACAACTCCGGATCCTACAGCAACCAGGGTTCTAATAACTCTGGACAATACAGCACCTCTGGTCATTATAACCAGGGTTTCAACCCACATCAGGAGGATCACAAACCTAACACAAGAGGCTACCAGGGGAACCAACACAGTAACCCCCAAACAATACCTCAAGTGATGGATCAACTCTCCAAGCTCCTGGTCGCAAGCATCCCAACCACCCCACAGAACCAGGAAAACTAGGATGTCACAGTGCCGATGGGCCAGTGCACTGTGACACCCCAAATACAAACAATCAATCAGGATTAACAAAGATCCAACCAGAGACAATTGCTAGTGCCAATCTACCATCTAACAGACAGAGACGTCCATCAGTGATACACATCACCCCACCAGATTCATCATCAAAGGATACAGGTGAGAGTACCAAGCTTTCTATTGTACTTCTTCAAAATGGCTGTATCAATGCAAATCTATATGATGTTTCAGATGTACAATGTTTGGTTGATACAGGTGCTACTATCACCTGTGTCAGACAATCATTCCTCATGGACCTCCAAAAGAGATTCCATATCCAACTGAGGAAATCTAAAATCAACATCCACTTGGCAGATGGATCGGTGTGTCATGTTAGACATTCAGCTATGCTGAACTTTAGAATCCAAGGTGTCAGATTCCAATACCAATTTGCTGTAATACCCAACCTCACACAGCCCGTTGTACTCGGCACAGATTTCTTAAGCACTACAAAATCTCAAATTAAATTTAATGTTGATCCTGAACAAATTCTCAAACCCATTAGGGCAGTGAGGGATTTTACCATCCCTCCATTCTCTGAACTTGCAGTATTGGGTAAAGTCACATCTACTCAATCACTGCAAGGCAAAACTGGAGTAGTAGATAGCCTCCAAAGAAATAACAATGCCCCATATCTAGTTCAAAGGGCAGCAGTAACCCCCAGGGAAAATAACAAACATCCCCTAGTGTTACTCAACACCAGCAGGCGCCCACATAAAATCAAAAAGGGTGCCATCATAGCTCTATTTCAGGAAGTCAAGGAATCTGATTTAGAAAAACCTCAACAGGTGTCAGACACTACCCCACACACTGATCAATCCATCTCAGCCATACGGCCTGAGGATGTAACTCAATTTAGTGACACAGACTCAGACTGTGAGTCCACATACGCTGACCCTGAACCCAACTCAATCAGACTCTCTGAAATAGCTGCTATACATAGTGAGGCACATGACCTCGAGCCAGAATTGGAAGAGAATGTTCCACCAAAATCTGTGCTCACATCCAAAGGTCAGCATGACAGATTAGAATCACTGCTGACCAAGTATGATGATATATTTGTAGGAAAAGATGGAGACATTGGTGCCACACACCTGTATACACACTCAATACATGTAAAACCTGAGGCAGTACCATGTCATTTCCTACCATATAGACAAACACCAGAAAAACAGGCTGCAATAGGGGAAGAGTGTGAAAGGCTAGTACAACAGGGCATTCTGAGAGAATGTGCTGAGGGCCCCTGGGCTTCCAGATCCTTTTTAGTACAAAAATCATCGGGAGGCCATAGGCTCGTCACAGATTTTCGTTATTTGAACCAAAACACGATAAATCAAGCCTTATCTACACCCCGGGCCGATGACACTCTAGACATGATAGGGTCACTCAGACCAAGAGTATTCAGTAAGCTAGATGCCCAACAGGGATTTTTTCAAATTCCTATAAGACAGGAGGATCAGCATAAAACCGCATTCATAGCAAATGACAAAAAATATGTCTATGAAAGGATGCCGATGGGTTTAGCGACCGCACCTGCGGGATTCTGCCATCTAGTCACATTAATTCTGAACAAACTCAAATACAAATGTGCCCTACCATACCTAGATGACATATTGGTATTATCACCATCAATCGAACAACACTTCCATGACCTGGAAGATGTGTTCAACAGCTTAAGAGTTGGTAAACTCAAACTGAAGAAATCAAAATGTGAATACTTCATAGACAGAATAGACTTCTTGGGAATGAGAGTCACACCCAAGGGACTGCAACCATCTCCCACAAAGGTGGAATCAATCAAAACCTTCCCAACACCAAAATCAGTCAAAAATGTCCGATCCTTCACAGGCCTATGCCAATACTTCAAAAAGTTTATCAAAGGTTATGCCCAAATTGCTAGACCACTGTATGATCTACAGACACATCTCAAAGCATTTGTCTGGACAGAGGACGCAGATAATGCTTTCAAAACTTTAAAGCATGCCCTCTGTACCAATGCTCTTCTCAGATATCCAAACTATGAGAAAGAGTTCAGTTTGGCAACTGATGCTTCCAATGTGAGTTTAGGAGCTGTACTCTCACAGAGAGATAATGAAGGAGTGCTCAGACCAGTAGCCTTTGCAGGTAGAACCCTCTCCAAACATGAGAGAAATTACAATACCACAGAGAGAGAACTACTGGGAGTAGTGTATGGAGTATTACACTTCAGACACTATCTAGAGACCAGACACTTCCAATTATACACAGACCATGCAGCCCTAATCCCACTACTAACCAATACAGGACTCACACATAGATGGGCCAGATGGGCTCTAGACATACAACAATTTTCATTCACCATCCAACACGTGAAAGGTGATGATAACACACCACCAGATGCTATGTCTAGAAGAGAATACCCAGATTCTGGACCCATGACTAACCCTCCACCCCCACCAAGGAGAGTTAGAGCAGCCAGTAGAACCAAGTTTGCAAAAGTAACAAAGAAAGTACCATTCAAAAGGGATGATCCACCCAACACCATTGAAAGGCCAGAGACACCCATTAGGGGTATCTTGAAGCAATCTACACACTATGTGTTTTGCCACTGTGAGAGAGAATACTCACAACTCTTTCCAGATAATGACTTCGAGCCTATTGAATTCTCATCACTCAATCAGATGCTGAAGGCAACTCCTAAGGAGCCACCCTTCACCCCACCTGACTCAGATGATGAAGATCCAGAAGATACAATATATGCTATTACTCAAGCAACTTCTAAATCAGTCAGATTCTTTGAACCAATGCAGGGAGAGGAAACATCAAACCATTTGTGTCCTATGACCACACGCTCAAAGACTAGAGAAATGATTCAGGAGGGCACACCAAAACCCCCCACACAATCACAAACTATTCTAAATGAGAAAAAGGCCACAGGAAACAAACCTACCAAAACCCCACCTGCCAGGAAAAATGTCACAAAAGACACTGCATCTACTAAATCAAAGAACTCTGAGACAAAGAAGATTGACAAAAAGCAAATTGTGCCTTTAAAGAAAAAGGTTGCCACTCCCACCAAGGCGAGAATAGGCCCTCCAAAGGAGCCTACACACCAAAACCAGAGTGACACACCCCAACAAAAGGCACAAGATAGGCCAATAGTCGATGAAAGAGAAAAAGAAAGAGACAGAATAAAACAACATGTGCTAGATATAAATCAACTACTGGATCAGATTCCCGACACATCCATCTCAGGTACAAACCTTGGCTTGGAACAAAGGAAGGACAAGGACCTATTGCCCCTCATACAATATCTTGAGGATGGGACCTTGCCTGCACCAAAAGCACAAGGAAATAGAATCATCAACCAAGGCCAGACATACACCTTGGTAAATGGTACGTTAGTCCATATATGCCCCATAAATTGGAGAAAAACCAATACTGTACCACTTCAAATTGTTATACCACAGCAATGGGTAACAAGTACACTTCAGTATTTCCATGACTCACCTACCGGCGGCCATCTTGGTTCCAGTAGGATGCTGTCAGCACTCCGACCTAGGGTATATTGGAAGTCTATGCTAGCAGACACAACAAAATATGTTTCCACCTGCCACACATGCCTCACAGCAAAAAGGCAAGTACACTCACACAAAACACCAATGACAGTGAGAGAGTACATGACTTCACCAATGAAGTTCCTAAACCTAGACGCGGTGGGACCACTTCCCACAACTGCCAGGGGAAACAAACATATACAAGTCTGCATAGATTATGTAACCAGATATGCAACAGCTTGGGCTACTACTGACTTAAAAGCTGAAACAACAGCAGCAGAGTTCTACAAGAACATAATTTGTCATCATGGAACACCAGCCACTCTTCAAACAGACAATGGAACATGTTATACAGGTGCAAAGTTCACAAAGCTAACTAAACACCTCAAGATCAAACATAAATTCTCCTCACCATACAGGCCACAATCAAATGGGCTTGTAGAGAGATTCAATGCTAGCATAGGCACAGCACTCAGAGCATTCTGCTCAAAGCACCAAAACAATTGGGATTCATTTATTGAACCCATAACCTTTGCATTAAACAACACTGAATCCCAAACCACAGGATTCACCCCTTTCTTCCTACTCCATGGAAGAAACCCAGCCACCCCAATGGACTTAGGGCTGGGAATACAGGAAGACATATCCACCGTAGCAGACCATGTAGCTAACATGATAACAAATCAAGATACCTCTAGGAGGAAAGCTATAGAAAGGGTCGCCAAGCTACAAAAGGAAAGGAAGGATAGATATGATAAGAAACTTACACCACAGGAAATCAAGGTCACCGACATGGTGTACCTAAACATACCAAGAATCCTGACCAACACAGAGTGTAAGAAACTTCAACCCCTTTTTATGGGACCATATGTTGTAGTAGATAGACCTAGTTTGACAAGTGCCAAACTCAAAAACTTGGACACCAATCTATTGGTGGCTAGACCAGTGCACATAGACAGACTGAAAAAGGTTGTGGCTGTCAGAAACAATGAATTTGCACACAGGCTTATTCCACATGAAGCCAAATACTACAACAAAATTGTAAGGAACAAAAATGATATCACCCTTACAAGAGAAACCACAGGCATAGGTCCTATCAAGCCTAGGCCTGCACACCACATACTAAGAAAAACATCTAGGTGTGGTGCAGTTTCAAGAAATTAAAAACAGATTGAGATACCAAAAGAACATAAAATTTTCAAAATGTATTACAAATTCTCTTCATCCACACATAAGACATGTGTGACTGATAATGAATTACTTATATGTATATAAAGCCAATCAATTTTGTAAATATATCAGTAGGTTATTGCCTCTGAAAGGGTCAAAGACTGGGACCCCCCAAGTTAAGCAGACATGAAGTCTAAGAAGAGTAAGGGTAACACAATGGAGTGTCTAAAGCCTAATCCCCACATGAAAGAGCGCGCTATGCCAACACAGCAGTCTATAGAGATCAATTGACCTTATAAGCTACACTCAGACAACTGTCTAGACGGTCATGAATGGCTGTCCTGGATGACAGGAGGAGCTAATTACCAGTACACAGATTATACAATAGAGCCCCACAGTTGCAGACACTGGAGATTAGGTGCACTGACTCCAGAGAAACAATACCATGCCCACAATGGATGTGGGTAGGGTAGGCTACATAAGAAGCACTGTGGACCATAGCCCACCATCAGTCTTCATCCAGCTGCAGTCTGGAACTCAAGTCTACAGGACCCCACTTGGGAATTAGCCAGCCCACTTCTCCATTAGGAGAGACTGCACTAGGATAAAGAACACACCTACTTCACCTTTAACCTGACCTCACCATTTACTGGTCAATCTCTATAGACTCACCGGACATATTGCCAAGACAGCTCAATCTTGCAAAGGTACAGTTTGAACCACTTCATCTAAAGTGTTGCACCATACACTTAGACTTTACCAGCACCAAATCACTACAAATTTGACAAGACTTTAAACAGCAAACTTGCTTTACACAAGCACCATGGGGAGACTGAGAGTTTCACCCATACTGCTAACTATGCTGTTATTATATACTATGGAACCACTTACTGCAGGTTATACACCTGTGGTGAGACAAAACATAGGAGTAGTATTCAAACCTAGCCCTCAACCATTGGTCAATGGACATACAACCACAACACTATTGTTAGCTATCCCCTACAAGATACCTCGGGCACCCGTTACCCAAGGATCCATAAGGGATAGAATACTCCATTTGACCACTCCTACTCTACAAGATCATACCTCTGGCCAAATTATCCAACAAGCTAGGGAGCTAGACACCTTGCTGGAAACTGCAGACAAGGAGATAAAGGAAACACTAGCCTCCATCAAATTGTTCTTATCCAACCCCATAAACACACTGGACAAGGCCAAAAGAGGGGCCATACTGGGTTTTCTAGCACCCCTGTTTCGCGGTGTGCTAGGTCTAGCCACAGTAGAAGATGTAAACCAAGTAATGGGACAGCTCAAGAACATAGATGAAATACTAAGAAAATTTGCTAAACAGGACCAGGAAGCAGCTGATCTCATTGAAAAAATCACAGACAGACAAGATAAGTTTGCTAAAGCATACATCCAAGATAAGAAGGTACTGGACAGCACAATCAACACCATAGGTGACACCGTCAACCTGTGGGCCTCTAACATGTCCAGGTCACTTGACTCATATTCAAGGCACGAGAAAACCCAAAGGAAAAAAATGCAAGTATTAAATGATGCACTAATTATCATAGCAGCGAGAATGAATACAGTTCAATCACTGCAAAGGACAAATGCAGCCCTGAGGATGCTATCATCAGGGATCCTAACCCCTGATATAGTACCACCCTCAGACCTTGCTAGATACTTAATTGACATTAATAACAAACTTAGGATCACACACCCTGGAGCATAAGTCGCAATTAATGACTTAGATTTCTATTATTCACAGAAGCTGACCTCATACACTTACTCAGCTCACCATATATATATTCATCTGGACATTATAATTCAATCTACCACCTCAACCTTCAAACTGTACCAAATGATTACATCACCCATGCCTATAGACACACAGGAGACCCCCAACAGAGGAGTCACCAAGTTGCAAACCACAACTGAGTTTCTAGCAGTATCGTACGACGAATCATTATTCATCGAATTGGACTCAGCAGATATGCAGGCATGTGAAGGTACTACAGTAAAGGTAGGCAGAGATGTAAATGGTAGAATTTATAAACACAGGCCTACATGCCCTGTAGCCATTTTTACTAACCAGGCTCAACAGATTAAGGAACATTGCAAGTTTACAGTTTCACCACTGCAAGCACCTACCACCCATGCTATCTCCATTTCTGAAAATGAGTATCTGGTCACTACTAATGAACCCCATTACTTTATCAACTGCCATGGAAAAACGTCTGAAACTCGAAAAGCCCGGTCCTACTCAATCTTAGGTGTACCCCGTGGGTGCACAATCAGTGTAGGAGAATTTTCTTTTCCGAACACAAGGTTGCCCTGTAACTCAACCTTATCATTTCATTACATTTTCAAGACAATTAATTTACCATTCATGGCAGCACTTAACAAAATTTCTGAAACCAAACCAGATGAAAGAGAGAATCTTCCAAATTTCCCAGTAGTAAACCTTTCTAGAACCCTAGAAAAACTACAGGAAAATCCAATCATGGATGATATTACTCAACTGAATTTAGAGCCCTTTGCCAAAACAGTATTAAAAGATGCCTCCAACCTTAATAAGGAAATGGAAACACGCTACGAGGAATCATACCTACGTCGAGTTACAGAGCATCCAATCTTCCAAAGCTTAGCACTCATCCTAGGGATATCAGCTCACATTTTTATAGTATACATACTACTCAAATTATACAGACTAGGAGGGACTGTAGCCTACCTGCCTACAGCCAAAGCCTTCAGACTAGTCACCGAGCTGCCCCTACACAAATTGCTCCCAGATAAGAATCCTACCAAATTAACCCCTACAGAGGAAACTCACACCCCTTTCCTCACGATTCAGGAAACTCACACCCTGATAATTGCTATATTATTCACCCTGACCATCTACTCAGCCTACAGAATAATGAAGTACCTTAAGAAATTTGCACAGACACACTGTGGCAAGAAAAATGTGGCCAAGCGCACAAACCCCACAATATATTTTAAAATATATTGTGGAGACTCAAACTTCACGCTACCCCTGAGGCCAATACCACATGAATTTGATGAGATTAAATCAGCAGCTGCCTCGACCTATAAGGATATAGTGGTTAAAACCTTCCCACTACCTAAGGCTATATTTACCTGGAATGGACCAGCAGTTATAACAACACAGAGAGGAGAATTTGCTTATCACCTCCCTCAGGTGATACACCTACCTTGGCGCACTAGGTTCAGTACCATACCAGCCCTTAAAAACAAAGGACTGTACTACTCCATGCTTCTCCAGAATGAGTGTGGCACCAGCCCGGTGACCATGACAGCACTGGAAAATACAACAGATATAATTATTGACGAACACCAGGAGGAGACCGCAAGGTCAAACATGCAGACTATTGCTAATTTTCTAAACCACCAGCCCTCCCCGGTGACTGTGGAAACAGCCTAGGCTGCCCACAGCCTAGACTGCCCCCGGTCCACCACCAGGAGATACTGAGATGACACATCTCACACATGACACACACCTCCACTGTCAATGAAATTATCAAAGTATTGAAAAATTGATTTAGAAAAAAAAAAATATACACAGCCACTTGTTGATGTATAATATGAAAATCTATGGTATTCTCACAAAATCGATGATTAATGCGCGCATACACGCGCAAATTGCAAAATTGCAAATTGTAAATTGTACAAATCTAACATTAATATACATGAATGCAGGTAGATAACTAAGACAGTTTTTGTACCCACTAGCACTTGTATACTATACCAAGGTTTACTTAAAGTAACACACTTTAGGTATCCAAGAAATTGTTGGAAAAATGAATGAAAAAAAAAAAAAAAGAATGTTGAAGAAAATTGTTGACATGAAGAATGTTTACTTAAGATACTCACCAAATAATCTCTTTCAGGGACACATACTCAAGAAGGCTAGGGAAAAGTCAATTAAGCAGCGGCCCACTGCCGAAATTGCCAATTAATACACCCATATAGCAAAATCAAAGAGTAACTCAGAGACAAACAAGCCTATTGTACATGAAGTACTTTGTTTTTCCGGTCCTCGGAAAAATTTGTCTCAAATCCCAAAAATTGTATAGTGTAAACTAGATTGTACGCTTGTACCCAATTTGCACACTAAAATTGTATGTTTGCACACCAGATTGTACGCTTGTACCCAATTTGCACACTAAAATTGTATGTTTGCACACTAGATTGTAAGTTTGTACCCAATTTGCACACTTGAATTGTATGTTGCACGTTTTACTGTATGTCTGTACCCAATTCATACACTAAAATCAGATTTTTCTTTAAAAATCAACATTTTTTATGTGTATCCAAGCTGTACGCAAAATTATATATGTACATACAGAAATTATCAATTGAACGCAAAATTATATATTGGTATACTAAAAATTGCCAAATGTACGCGAAATTATATATTTGCATACTAAAATTGCCAAATATACGCGAAAATTATATATTTGCACACTAAAATTGCCAAAGGTACGCGAAATTATATATTTGCACACTAAAATTGCCAAATATACGCGAAAATTATATATTTGCATACTTAAATTGCCAAAATGTACGCAAAAATTATATATTTGCATGCTGAAATTGTCAATTGAATGCAATTACACGCGAAATTGTAAATTTGCACACTAAAATTGTCATTTATGTTCAATTTGCACGCTAAATTGAACATTGAATGCCAAAATTGCACACTATTTGCCAAATTGTATGTTGTACATAAAAATGGAAAATTGTACCTAAAATTGATGTTACACAAGCAAATAAGCTCAGGTATGATAAGATATAGAAACTCGGAAATGTACTTATACCCAGGAGAAAATTGTTTATACTGACAAAGCTCTACCACAAAAATTGCATTTGAAGCACTCCCCATTACTTCAAATCCTCTTACAAACAGTATATAACTCCAAAATAAGGTAAAAATTGTATAAATTGTACATTCCCTCGGCGAAATGACGGAGTTTCGCATTCTCTCGGGGGAGAGGGAGTATTCTATGATATACCATTTTATTATTCCATAAATTCTAACATATTTTGTATTAATCAAAGAATATCTATGAAATTAATACATAGGTTGGTTCTAAGAGCTATAAGAGCGCTCAAACTTTGTATAAGAGCGTTCATGCCCCACTGCACACCAGCCAGAGTCAGTTAGACAGAGTTTGTGACATCAAAGGGTCCGACCTAATGGTCCACTGCACAATATAATAAAAATGAGGGTCTCAGTGTGCGACCTCATGGTTCAGTGCACAAACTAATAACTTGTAAGTGAATGCAAATGGCCGTTAGGGGTGCCTGGGCACCACAGACGCCGTCATGAGTGTCTGAGCACTCTAAGGACTGAACAATGGGTTACATAAGCACGACGCCATAACAGTCCGGTCGCTCTAGCGTCGCTCCTGAGCAAGCTAGGTCAAATATCAAAGCATTTATGGAAAGCCCATAATTAGACGGTCAAAATGAGCCCAAGATCAAGGCGGAACTCCCATTATTAAGGAAGTTATGCCATAGAGACTGAAAGGAGCTCCGAGTGCACTACAGACAAACCGGCGCGAGTTATGCGCCTATCCAGCAGGCATTATAAACTTGGCATATTCAACTCGGCGCATGCCCAAAATGGCGGTTATAAACGCATAAACGACCGAGATATGAGGGTCTGAAGATGCAGAACCGACCAAGACAATGGGGGGCATAGCGGCGTCCATGGGGGTCCTTTGTCCCCCTGTGACACTTGAAAGAGTCCCCTCAAACAATTGTAGAGTTAGGCAGATGCTGCTGGCTCCAGTCAGTCTGGAGGTGCTTTTCCAAGATTTGCTACAAATAGCCTGTCTGCACCTCCAGGAAGACACATCACCAAGAACCGCTCTAGAGGTAACATCTCCAGTCATCTCCTGCTACCTGCTATACCACTGCACTATGGTGAAACTATGCTAGACAGGCATTGGTTTCCTACCATTAGTGGCCAGAGGCTATCTTCTTCAAGACTTCCACCAGAGGGTAAAGTTATCCATTATTACATTATTCCTCTAAGCAGCAGGTCAGGAGCTAGGTGTGGGAACCCACCTAGAAGTATGCTGGACACTGTATTATTAATACCTCACAGGTGGAGTGGAACTGAACATTGTACTTTATAAATTACTGTATGTTTACTGTATGTACAAATTACCTACATACTAACTACTGTATGATTGATATTTCTTACATGTTGCCTAAAGCTGAATAAACCAGTGATAACTGGAAATAATACTATTTTATATGAGCCTGATGTATTTACTCCATACACCACTAGCCATATGATATTTCTCATATGACAACTTGATCATGCCAATTACTAGTATGACACTAGTGTCCTAGGTGTTTTGTGTCTCATGTTTAACTTATGGGATTTGATATGAGAAAAGGTCCATATCAATGCTTGAACTTGTGTCACCTACACAGTAGGTGTAAGGTGTAAGCAGGCTTTGTTGTAGCATGCAATGGTTGGCAGCATTAGAGACAGCAACAGGTGATAAAAGTACTGAAAGGTGGGTCTCTCAGTGAAAGGCAGGCCAAAAGGTGAAGAGTGGAAGAATACCAGAATGGTGCTGTGTCTCCCCCACTGCTGGTTATTTCCTTCTCCCACGCTAAGGGGGAACAAGAAACTGGCTCATGAGTCCCTTTCCTTATTTTCATATCATTTTAATACAACACCTTCCTCATTAAAATGTCACCACAACAAGATCAGATTTACAAGCTCAGGAGGATTGAAGCGATCATAGAAGATGAAGAGAGCAGGGATATGTAAGACACAGAGATGTTTTTCAGGTAGAAAGTAGAGGTATTGGTCTTATGTTGGAAAGAAATGGGAGGACTCATGGCGCGGGCATGTAGAAGGGGCTTAGCCGTCACTTGAATCCGCCTTCAAGGTGTTGGCAAATACCATACTAACAAGGCACCATGCAGTGCTCTTCAGCTTCCCCAGGGTTCCTGAATCCTTGCAAAGCCTTCTTATTGGACGCGCTTTTAAAAGCCGCAAAATGCTTACAAGCCTCTCTCCATACATTGATCTCAAATGATCTTCCAGTTGAGAAACGCATTTTGATATACTTGGAGAAGACCAGATTCTCTATTGAAAGTGTCAAAAGAGAATCCAGTGATATAGTTATGTCATATAGGTTTTTACTCCCAAACAAAAGGGGATTATGCGGTAAATTATGCGGTAAGGTTTCATACAGATGAAGCTCTCAATAAAGTGAAGAGAAAATTGCTTTGGGGTCCTACATAATATCATATTCTCCATATATCATTTCACCCCAAGTTGATATGCTCTAAATATATAAGCAAATGTCCATGACCATGGAATATTTTTGCATCGTATTCACCAAGGTGAGGCTGTCTGTATTCAACAATGCCTTATAGGTGGAGTTGAATGCAGACAGGCCTCACCGAGGTGAATGCGATGCTAAAATGTTCATTGGGAGTGGACATTTGCATTTATGTCATGGCCTATGGGGTTAATTTAGTTTTATATAAAGAAAAACAGCTCAGCTACATTCAAAATTTAGACCCCATTGAATACCAGCATATTGTATACGGCTGTTTTAGTACTAATCTATAGTAGCGATTGTATCTGCCATGACATTTTTCTTTTTTACAAATGTGCATCATGCCCATCTGTTGTAATGCAGCCTTTCTGAGTAACTCAACAGGGTCACATTCACGCATTAGGTCAACCATACGGATGGTCAGAATGATGGTCTAACCATGTGCTGGTGCGTCAGATGTACTCCTGCATCAGCAGCCATTAAAGGGTCAAGGACTTAAGTTTGCCTTGTCTGCCCTCAGGGAATACTTGGATCTCCTTTCCAACCATGTACAGCCTCCAGGCAGCAGTGGGAACTGGGAGTAGTCTGGTGGCAGGTGGGTGGATATGACCAATAATCATGAATCATCGTTATTTGGGCTGCCAGGGGGTCTAAAAATATTCTGGACCAGCCTAAAACGTTTTAGGGTACATATAGTACATGTGTTGGGGCTTACAGTCCATATATGCGGGTAGCTTAAATATCATTTTTAAATCCACAGCATGGGACCAAAGTTGAGGGTTTCTCTAGGGTCCAATCGCTAGTGATTGTACCATAGCGCTAAGTCTTAATAGAGTAAGATGTTGATATTAACAGGTTAAGTAACTCTTATAAAGGTCCATTGTCAGATAATATAGTTAGTTATATTATACACTGGTGGCAGTCTCTAGGGTCTCTCTAGGGTCTAGGGTCTCTCTTGGTTCCAATCGCTAGTAATTGTACCATAGCTTTAATCCTTAATGCAGTAAGATACCCTGTAGTGTGGTCTATTGGCCTACTTGTCAGTCTAGTGAGGGTGGATTTCCATGTCAAATGATAGCCCTCAGCATGTATACTGAACAAGTAATCAATGGATAATTCATGACGAGTGTGTGTTAGTGAAGGATAATTACACGAGGCCGATACCACAAAACCAATAAATAATCAATAGAATACCAATAAATTCAAGTTGAAAACAAAAATTATTCCCCCTCCCCGGGACTCGAAGCCAGCCATAGTGTGTGTACACAGGTACATACACGTCCTCGTTGCCCGGCAGCGGATTGAGACTGCAGGTTCAAGCCCTGCCCAGGTCATAAGATTTCGTGGGTTTTAACATGTAACATATGACATGGAGGGACATGGAGGGACATGAGAGGCGTGCAGGTTATCCATGGATAACCGCACTGGGTGCGGGTTATCCATAGATAACCGCAAGCATTACAAAATTGATGTTACAGCCGACAGGGTGTGCAATATCGACAGGTATGTGCATGGGAATATCCTGCAAAAAGCACTGAGTAACCCAGAAATTGTGGTATAAAGGTGGATATGGTGTTAATAACTAAAGGCTCTCCCTAACCAAATGGCAGTCCTATGCCTGTTTGTGATACTGGTGTACTGAGGTGGATTAAGTTAGTGGTGCTTGTAAGGACATGTGGTTAGAAATACAACTTTGATAACCTTTTTTTATTTATTTATTTTTTTTGGCATTTCCTCGATGATAGCCTATCCATCAGTAATTCCATGTGTTGTGACATTATCAGAAGACAGGGTCTGATTGATGGGTGGAAGTACAGAAGGAGCTACACAGCCTGTATGTGATCAATGAACGATGCGGGAGGCTCAGACTTTGTCAGGTGCAGCACAGACCCACCCGTTGGAACGTATGATATACAGGATAAGTGAGTGATTCTTAGAAGACAGGTCCACACATTAATTATCAGTGACCAGTGACAAAAACGTCAAGATGATAAAGTGAGTGAGTGAGTGTATAAAAGGCAGCATGGAGGAGAACCAGGAATGACCTTAAAGTAGCAAACCCTGAAATAGGATATAGGTTTAGGTCATTTTTACTTTAACAAAGGTTCTACCAGTCAACTCTGGTGCTTATTTCAATACCTGTGATGAAAACACGGGCCTCGAATCATCAACACACTAAGACCAGCCTTGTGTTTCTCATTGTGACCTACCTTAGAGCCTGGAGTGCTATGACTGCTCTACCAAATCCTATATGATGATGGCAATGGAACCAGTCTGAGGGAAGAATCTCTTCCGAGAGGAGCCACCCCATTTAATAGCACCTGATTGTGAGTGATTTCCCAGACCATCGGTTATATTGAAATAGGCCACAGGGGCTCTGTCCAATGGGGGTCATGCACTAATGCATTTAAACAGCACTCATCGTCCCTTGATGATCTTTTCTCCTCATTATCATTCTAATGAAATTACTAATGTAACCTCAGTGTGTTACTTACCAGTACCATATTGGGCTATTTTCTAAGGTGTTTAAATATATAGGAGCATGAACCTGTAGGTTAGCATCAGAATACATAAATAGAGCCCTGGATGTTACTTGTCTCTGTTGATGATGACCAGAGAGCATATATTTACTGAAGCACCATGAATCTCTACAGTCTGTAGGCTCTGCATCAGCCAGGTGTGTTGAGTGTAAGGTATGCAAGCTAAGGGTTGGGGCCATGAATCATGCTATGTACTGCTTTTCTACTAGTATTTAAGTAAAAATGCTGTTGCCTGTTCCTACATGGATCAAGGGGTTTAAATTTAATTCCAAAATTACACAGTACCTGTTTTATGATGGTATACAGAGTGCTTCTTTTTCTATGGTACTACCAGACAACAGTTGCACTGACAGGTAGTAACCATGAACTACTTAGCCGCATCTGCCATTATTAAACTTGCTAACAATTAAAATCTGTTTTCCCTGAGATTTTATATAAGAATAAATAGACATCAAGTTATTTGTATGGGCGTATGGTATGTCAGGACGTACCAAACGATCGCCTGGTATGGTTTCCGGAGCTCTAGACCAATCAGATTGCAGAATTTGACATTTGGCCCTCCCCCCTTTTCTCTCAGCCAATCAGCGCTGAGCAGGCCGCCATATGTTTATGCCATCATTCGTCCACGCATCCCGCAGTGTCGTAATGTTGCTTGAATAAAATATGAGTTTTTTCGTTGAAATTGAATCTAATTCTTGTCTTAATCCTTTTTATATTAATAAATCAAACATAACAAATGCCCTTAAACTGGTTAAAAAATTCATTTAAAAAAAAAGATTGAGGGTCAGTGCGGAAGGTGTCGTACATCTTTGACAGTAAAATCCCACATGGTGGTGATTGGATGTGAATCGAGGAAGACGGGCTAAGAAAAGGTGAATGAAATGGTGTTTCTTTATTATTTAGGGGGTATTTGGCCTCACAAATGACTCATTTAATAATTATTGTATTGAATATTGTATTGAACTCACATAATAGTATAACTCGTATGCCTCTCGAGCCGTCCGTCCCATACTTGTCATGTTTGTTCAATACTGGCTATTTATAGCAAGAATAGAATAGGTTCCTATACTATCCTTGATTATAGTTCATATCTATCAGATATTGTTACATCAATAATTTCAAAGCTGAAGTAAATTGTTTGATACTTCTGAGGTATAGAGTTTGAAGTGTTTAGGTATAAAAATGATTAAAGTAAGGTATAAAGTTTAAAGTATTTAAAAAAAGAGGATACATGATCATTGCTGCTGCTGCAGACTGGACACAAATTACACCTGGTTGATTGATGCAGTTGGAGACTGGTCTAGCGGTCTTGTGTCTCTTCATTTGGTGTGAGATTTCCCTGTCAAATGATCAAACAGCTCAGGGACCTAGCTACAGGTGGCAGCACAGTAGCTGACTGCCTGAAGGTTCTCTACTGGTGAGCAAGCATCCTATTCTTAAACATTTGTCAGGGAACTTTACCAAATGCGCCATTTGTCTCATTTTCTCCTTTGCCAAAATTCCTCCTCATAAAGGTTTTACAATGCTGAACTATTGCTCATAGATCATTGTTGATTGTGCATATCAATCAACATTCCATATTCACAGCTACACCAGTATTTAGCTAAGTGTCCTTATGAACCAGTTGTATGAGTAGTTGCAGAATTCTGGAAATGTTGTAGCAAAGGTTTCCCATTTCTTAAGACTTATTCATCATCAATAAACACTCAGGAGGTGCAGCCTTCTGTGGTTGTCAAATAGCCTGTGGAGGAAAAGAATAGAATTGTTATACCTTGATATGTGATGACGGACAATATTATAAATCTAATTTGTTATAGCTGTCAGAACTGGCTATTGGACACATAAATATTTAATGACATATCATAGTTGCTCTGGTGTCATTAGCCTAACTAGTAATACCCTCTATAAATATTAGCAATTTCATGCGGCTGTGATGTGATTTTATCAGAAGGTAGAGGAAGATTGATTGGCGGAAGTACAGAAGGAGCTAGATAGTGTGTGTGTGTGTGTGTGTGTGTGTGTGTGTGTGTGTGTGTGTGTGTGTGTGTGTGATCTGGCTAAGACATTGCCGGATGCAGCGCAGGGCCTCCCACAAGAACCTGTGATAAATACAGGAGATATGAGGGTGCCATGGGAAAAAGGTCCACACATCAATCATCAGTGATCTGTGGCAAAAGGTATCTAGATGAGAAAGTGAGTGAGTGTATATAAGGCAGCATAAAAGAAAACAGCTCTGTAAAAAAAGGTTGGTGAAATAATGGCAGAATTCTCACCCCATAGTTGCCAGAGGTCTGTCGTTATTTTCACAAAGATACCTTGTCAATTTGTGTACCATCATACTGCCACCTGGGGTTTCTTGTAAAAACTACACTGGTCCACTGCAATGCACTCAGCATGGGGAACTGTACGTTTCATGAGGATCAAGTTATTTCTGACAGTGCAGAAATTACCAGCAAATCCTAAAATAAATGTAGGCCTGGGTCCTCTTTCTTTAGCAAAGGTTTTATCAGTAAACTCTCAGGCTTATTAAAATATCTGTGATGAAAGCATAGGCCTAAACTCATCAACACACTAAGACCAGCCTTGTGCTTCTCATAGTGACCGACCTTAGTGCCTAAAGTGCTATGACTGATATACCAAAATGTTATGTGGTAATGACATAGGAACCGATTTTAGGGAAGAATCTCTTAAAACAGGGGGCACCCCACTAAAATCACCTGATCAACAGTGACTTTTCAGATCGTCAGTTATTTAGGGAATAATGCACGGGGCATGGCTGTGGGAGTGCTCTAGACTGTATTGAGACATCGAGGGGCCTTATTGGCCCGAGATGTCTCAATACAGTCTAGAGCACGACCACAGGCATAACCAAGTGCATTATTCCCGTTATAACACAGAAAAAAAATCACCCATCAGCCACCTGATAACACACAAATGTCAATTGTGAAGTCTAAAGGTGAGATGAAATTAGTCTCCTTTCCTGGGAGTGCATTATCCATCTAAATAATGCACGGTCAATCAGCCAATCAGAATGCAGCATTTAGGATAATGCACTATGACTTTGCCCAACCGTGTTATAAATTGTGATAGGCCGCTTTAGGACATCAGCCCTAAATGTCCTAATGCATTATCCACTCGTTATCATACTAATGCAATGACTAATGTAACCTTAGTGCATAACTTAGCGATGCCATATTGGGTCATCCTTTCAGGGCTTGAATGTATAGCAGAATATTCATGTACGGTATCATCCAAATACCTGAATATAGCCCTGGATGTTGCTGACCACTGTTTTATTCATGAAGACCAAAGAGGATATATCTACTAAAGTGCTGTGAACCTCTATAGTCAGTACACTCTCTATTAACATTGTGTGATGTGTGTAAGGGGTGCAAGGTAAGGGTGGGGGCAATAAATCATGCTTTAAAATGAATACATGATCATTATCCCCCTGCATACTGGACACAAATTACACCTGGTTGATGGATGTAGTTGGAGTCTGGCTGGATAGTCTTGTGTCTCTTGAGTTGGTGTGACATTTCCTGTCAAATGATAGCTGTAGCGAATCAAAGGTGGAGGTAATAAGTAGAGCTGCCTACCTGACCCTGGTAGTGCAGGGACCTGGCTACAGGTGGCAGCACTGACTGCATGATGGTTATATACACTGCTGAGCAAGCATCCTATCCATGAACATCAGACAGGGAGCTTGCCAAAATGTGCCAAATCTATTTTAACACTTGAGATATGGTCTCATACAGTTCATATTAGGATATCACACCAGCAAATTACCCAGACTCTAGCTCTCAACACCAGTTGAATTTTAGATATTCATATTTGAGGTCCTGACTCCCCCAACTATCCTGGTAAAGGCACACCAAGGCTGAACTGCCGATCATCCATGATAGTTAATTGTACATATTAATTGACATTCCATCTCCATAGCTACAGTAGTATTAAGTTAGAATTAAGTTAGAATTCTAGAAAAGTTGTAGCAAAGTTTTCCCCACTTCTTATGACTCATTGACCATCAGTGGAACAGCCTCTGGAGGAAAGTTATAGAATAGTTATACCTTGATATGTGATGACGATACTAATATAAATCTAAGTAGCTATAGCTGTCAGACCTGGCTATTGGACACATATACATTTCAAGACTTTTTTTATATTACAGTTGCTCTGGTGGCATTGGCTTATTAGTGATACCCTCTTTGAATATCAGCGATGCCATGTGGATGTGTTGTGACATTATCAGAAGGTGAGGGCTGATGGATGAGCCGAAGTACAGAAGGATGGATCTACACTGTGAGTATGTGATCAATGACAGATGATGCTGTCCCAGACTTTGCCTATATCCAGAAACAACACAGACCCTTCCGCTGGAACCTATGATATATGTAGGATTACAGAGTGTGCCTTGGAAAATAGGTCCACAATTTAGTCATCAGTGATCACTGGCAAAACGAAATATAGATGAGAAAAAGAGTGAGTGTATACAAGTCAGCATGAAAGAGAATAAGGAAATGCAGCAAATCCAGGAATAGATAGGTGTAGGGTGTGGAGAGAATGTTTCCTGCCCCGTACCAATTATAGATCACCAGTAAACTGTCAGAAGGTACAGACTTCTGAGGGAAAGCCATAGAAAATCCTTATACTTTGATATATGATGATAACACTAAATGTAATCACAGTAATTCTACCTGTCGGAATTAGAAACTACACCCACACAGGTAGATAGAAATTAGCTAGTACTGTTAAGGGAATGCCTGCACCTTAATCTGATAGGTAGATGTTTTATAGAAAACCTGGTTCATTAGTTTTGCTATCTACTTATGATCGGCAAAATATGTAACACACATTATAGAATTAGATTTGTTTAGTAAATGTTGTTGCAGTATTGTGTGGGATTACTAAATATCACTTAACATCAAATATGGTGAAGTGAAAGGGTTTATCTTTGATATTCCGGCAATACAGTCTCAGATGCATTTTTGGTCTAATAAGTATCAGAATAAGGTTATCCCATTAGCTTCTTACATGGCTATTTCTAATACTTTACTTGCACATACTGTACACAGAGAAAAGTAGACTGATCACTTTGACGCACACTGCACAGGTCACGATTGTCTCCCTCATGACATGCGTGAAAGGCATGTTGAATGAGTTTGACACTCTCACATTTGGTTCGTCAACTCCACTTGACATGCATAATGAAGACAGTTGTCATGGTGGCATATGTGCCATGTCCCAATGACAAGTGCTCTCTGTGTCAAATTAAGTTGACATGGATATACATGTCATTTTGTCAGGAAGACTTTTTTCAGTGTATTGTTTCACCACCATCCTGTCAACCCCTTTCTCCACTTAGACCCTACCCCTGGCATACTGAACAGTGGTGGATCCAGGATTTGAAAAAGGAGGGGGTCGCTCCCAAAAGGTGGGGGCGCACCCTTTATTTGTGCAAATTTTGAGGTCCAAATTAGGCAGATAAATTCTTAAGAACTAAGAAAAAGGAGGGGGCGCCCCCACTCCCCCGCGCCCCCATGCCCCTCCTGTAAATCCAACACTGCTGAACACAAACCACACCGTATAATGTAGAGTCTGCCTCTATCAGGGTTACATGGTGATATACATGCCACTAAGCCATCATGAATGTTACCATGGCAAGTTACCTAAAAATCTACACACTTAAAATGACTTTACTTTTTAAACACTTTATTGTAACACTTTGTGGAACACTTTAATATGAACAAAACACTTAACGATTTCGTCAAAAGTGTTTATAAACCGATACCCCAGCAAATTGTCGTGAGTCCTCGTCAACCTGTGTGAAGTGGCTCACACATGTCGCTAGATGGAACACGACGTCGTTATAGCACAAGATCACCAGGAATAGCAATTGCTATGCCACGTGAGTCTAACACACAGTGGCGAAAGATGACGGAATGAGTTATCACTCAAAAAGGAGTCACCATTGATGACTACTCATGGCGACAGATGACGACAATTTGCTGGGACAATACTGAGTTGCAAAAGTGTGGAGTGTTTTGCTTCAAAGATTTTTTTCACAAAATGTTACAAGACCGTGTTTAAAAACCTAACACTTTCCATGTGTGGTTCATGTATCACGGGGACACTGTGGCTTCAATGCTAACAAGCTCTTTCTGTAGTAAACCAATGCATTAGTTAGGGGAAATAAATCAGCAGAGATTTTGTAGTAGCAGGGTGTAAAGGGGGACACAGGGAGTAGAGCTGCCCAAGCCCTGCACATTGCAACTGATAATGGATTATAGATGCATTTGATGTGGGTCTTACTTTACAAAGGTTGAATCACTGTGTTTTTTTTTTGTTTTTTTCCCCTTGTCCACATTTTGAGAAATACTTTTGTTCTTCATTACATGGAGGTGTGATAAGGCCGAAGGCAAAATTAGAACAATTCTCATTGTTAGAAAATTGATTTCAATAAGGGGTCCATGTCTGATATGGTGGACAAGATCACATATATATATATATATATATATATATATATATATATATATATATCCCACTACTATTGGTCCTCAGGCTTCCCTAGCCCACTTAAAAGGGTCTATATCTCCTCTTTACTATCCCCTCAGGATGTGTGTGGTGCACATATGCGTGGGCACTGACACATTCCTCTGTGAAATTGTGTAATGTAGTTCTCGCCATGAATATGACCTTAGCTGTCGAAATGGCGTTAAACATCTATTACTCACTCACTATTGGTCTAAACTGAAGTATGGCTGTAGGGATTTCCAGTTAGGTGCCTTGTGATACACTGTACAAAATAACTATGAACCTATGAAGAATCCTGATGAAACTGAAGAGTGAACCATAAAAATGGTATTGCAGTAAACCATCAGTTATTTTACAAGAAGCCCCAGGTGGCTGCACATTATTACGTTAATGAACAAAGAATCTCTGTGAAAACAAGAAAAATGTGGCAAGGGCCATGGATAGGAGTTGCTACTCTGCGGCCGACGTGTGACCTCACAGCCGACGTATGACGTCACAAATTGCGTCACAAGGTGACCGTGACATCACTGACAAACCGAAAACATAATGAGGTTGCTACGGTCGCTGCGCTCCCGGCAGCTACGCGGCAAGCAACTCCAAATAACAATGGATATCTGGTAAGTTTCAACGATCATTTCTTTGACATTTTCTTTCAGTGTATGCGAGTTCACTGTAATAGTATTGCGCTTCAGGTTTCTACATGATAAGGAAGTTCTGACAGGAAATGTGGTCACATTATCCTAACGACATATGTGTAGGAACCAGGCATGTAGATCAGATCTTGGAGTCAAGAACACATCATATTTCTGTGACAGGAAATTAAAGAAAACTGATAGTAATGTAAATATGGCGTTGATATCTCAAGCCAGCATACTGAGAGTCATTGAATATATAAGCAAATGTCAACGAGCATGGGATATTTTTGCATCGTATTCACCAAGGTGAGGCTGTCCGTATTCAACGAAGCCTTATAGGCTGAGTTGAATACGGACAGGCCTCACCGAGGTGAATACGATGCAAAAATATCTCATGTGAGTTGACATTTGCATTTATGTCATGGCCTAGGGGGTTATTTTGCTTTTAAATAAAGAAAAACTGCCCAGATCTGTTAAAAATCCAAGATGGCGGACACCCATTGAATACAGCCACATTGTATTCAATGCCCCCCATTGAATACGGCAGTTCTAGTACTAATCTATAGTGACGTTCGTATCAGCCATGACATAAATATATATATATATATATATATATATATATATATATATATCAATAATCAGGAATATTCAAGTCTTCTGAAACATTCAAACCGCTCACCTAAATCATTAAGCTTTACCGCCAGAAATAATATAATAATAATGATAATAATAATGATGATGATGACGACGACGACGACGATGATAATAATAATAATATAACTTAATTGAATGAAACTACACTGCCTTACTGTAATAATTTTAGATTGCGATGGTTTAGTGTTTGATTTTATGATTATCCCTGGTAGATTCAATTTTTAGAGTGCATTCTTTGCAAGGGGTGTTGTCTGTTCGATATCCTGTAACAGTGTAGACAAAGTAGAGGGAATAAGGAAATAAAAGTAAATGTATCAGGGTAATATACTCCCACAGTCATTCTAGCTTCCCCTGTCTTTCACTAGACGAAAAAAAAAGTTGTGGCTCACATTATACATATGGAGAAAGGCTTGTTTTCGAGTTTCACTCTGTGCAGTAATGGGAAGCTAGGCAAGTAGTTTGATGTGCTTATGAGTTGGTTATACGACACACTAGTGTCCTTGTGACAAAAAAGGAGTTCCTTGTATGTGTTATGCAACTTGTTGATGCGTTGTGTAATCAAGGGTTTAAAAACTGAATACAGTGCAATTTAGATCGAAGTATGTGTATTCATGCAAGGATGGCATGAAATGCCCTTTTCTATAGGTTCAGGTAAACTGTAGCTTACTTTCAGGTGAACTCCTAATCATTTTTCATGTCAGGGCTGATACGATCGTTACTATAGATTAGTACTAGAACTACCATATTCAATGGGGGCATTGAATACGATGTGGCCATATTCAATGGCTGACGATCACATGACTTCTGAGTAGTAATAGTCGTTACTTTAAAGTAAATGTCGTTGTGTTTCTCTATTTTGAAAGCAAATTCCTCCCATAGGGCCATGACATAAATACAAATGTTCACTCTAGTGAATAATTTTGCATCGCATTCACATTGGTGAGGCCTGTCCACATTTAACTGTACCTATAAGGCATCATTGAATCTCAGTATATACGATGCAAAATTACTGGTCATGGACATTTGCTTATATATTTTTTTCATTCAGAACACCCCTGTGCAAAGTAGGCAAAAAGAAAATCATGGTTTATTTTTTGAATCATTACTACACTTCCAAAGCTAAGTCTGAATGTGACACAAAAGAGAACTTACAAATGCTTATCTCAAGTTGATTACAAGAGAACCAAGAACCTCTCTGTCACAGCCCCCAGTGTGATAACCCTCCCCCGTATAACACATCCAGGGAAAACATCCGAAATGGTCAAAAGACTGATGATAAAATCATTTCTAATGCCAAATAAATGCCAAATGTTGAACATATCTGATTAAATTAACTTGATATAAATACAAAGGAGCACTTGAATTGGTCAGCACTGAGGATTATCATACTCAGCTTCACTCCCTGTAATAACCCTCAGTGCTGACCAATTCTCGTGCACCTTTGACTATATAGTGAGGCCTCTTAATGAGCAGCAAGTTTGTATTCGTTAATTTCCCATTAAACAAACAGTTAGAAAGAATAAGGCCATTCTCATTTAACACATTACAAGGACAACAAGTGTAAAAATGAATGTCAAACGAAGTTTTAACTTGATTAGGAACAAGAGATGATGTCACCCATTCATTTAAAGATTCATTGGCAGCCTTGAGGGAATACTGTTGGATCTATGGTGGAAAAACACCATGATTATTTTCGAGGAGCTCCCCCAAGAAACAGTGGTGCTGTTCAATTATTCTGAATGTCAGCAGAATTTTCCTTAAGGTATTTCATTCTGAATGCAGTCCAGTTCATCATCTATAAGTTCAGTCTTCAAGGTAACATACCATATAATCATTGGCATAAACTTCCATTGTAACTTGAGTAGAGCAAATACAAAAGGCATTATCATTTATAATGAAATCCTTTTCCGAAGCTATTTAATGTACTGTTAATCATTACCTAATATCATTCATTCCAACACTTGTACTATTGTAATGGCCAGTGAAGCATTCCTGGAAACTCTGAGATTCGAACCCGGGTCTCTCAACTTTGCAAGTGAGCACTTTACCACTGAGCTACATCCCCTGACCGGACGTTCTGACCTTCCAACCACACCTAGATCGGGATGATGCACGATAGAGAACAGTGATTACTCAGAGACCTTACCCTGGAGGTGGGTCCACTGAGTACAGGGACTTACTGCCCCTACACTCCTCCCCATCAGCTTCAACCATCATCCACTAGCACCAAGCACCTCCTCTCAAACCAGTTACCTGGAAATTGAGGCTTCATCATGCAGTATTAGGGCACTCCTCACTTCCCCGTGGATGTACCAGTAGAAGTACAGGATTAGTCGAAGCATCATCTGTATCATACTGGCCCAGATCCTGAGTCCTCAATTGGTCTGAATCACATTAAGATACAAGCAGGCACACGTATCTATGATCGCATGAGTGCGGTTGGTTAAAATATTTCTGAAAACACTGAGATTTGAACCCGGGTCTCTCAACTTGAAAGTACATCCCCTGGCCAGACATCCTTACCTACCAACCACACCTGGATCGGTATGATGCACACTAGAGGACAGTGATTACCCGGAGACCCGCCCCTGGAGGTCGGTCCACTGAGTACTTGGGAACTACTGTCCCATCACCATTATCATACCAACACCAATTACTTGTTAGGCTATATATATATAAATGGGTTACTAGGTCACTGGTTATAAATGAGTCATTTTTTACTCCTTCAAAGTGCAGTACCCTTGAGGTACCTGCTGAAGCCAAATTTTGAGGCTGTGAAGCAGATAGAAACTTGCCAGCTAACTCAACCTGGTAATCAGATATGTTACCAGAAATATTTTCATAATTATGTGTTGAATTTCCAGCCTCATAGACAGGGATAAATGGGAAAACTGTTGGAAAGCAAGTACTGAATGATGGCCTTAGCTATGCCCTAGGCTCTTAACCTGTTATTATTGGACTAGAAATTGACGTTTGTTGATCTATTTATATCTATAGACCTATAGTTGCTTTCCTCATCTGATTCAATTTAGCCGGGACCATTTACCTTGGCTACATGATAGATCTAATTAGGTGGATGGCAAGGTATCTCAGCAGTATGTCGGAAATCTGAGAGACGGTTCAGTAGGTTACTGTGACCACACCTTTAGTGAACAATTATCTTGGTCTAACTGCTAAGTTAAGTGACAGGCAGCTTGGCAGGTGGGGTAGTAGGAATCTTGCAAATTTGTAAAACTGCTCTTCTTAAGTGTCCTATCACAACAACTGTTATAATTGCAAAAGGTGACACATAATATTCATAATCACCAACACTAAGGGTTAAATTCTCTGAGATATCACCACACCATGCTGTGGGCTTTAGTTGCAATTACCATAGCAGGGATGTGACACTGCAATATAGCAATAGCAAAAGACGGTTTAGAACTAAAGAAGGACCTATGCTTAACTAATAGTTAAACAGCTCATTTACCACGGTACTGGGGAATTGACAATGATCATAAGATGATTTTGGTTTTAACTTTATGGTGATGAGATGTTTCATTTAATTTTACATGTAAGCTTTTTCTCTTCATACTATTTTACTGTACCTTTCAATAATTCTAAGGAGAATTCAGAATGACATTCGGGTTTAGATAACCTGGATCTCTAGGTCAAGCAACATGAAAAGCCTTCTTTTGGCCTACCTTGGTCATGTCATGGCATTGAGGGGGAATGTAATTGCATTTCAGTGGCATGGTTCAGCCAGCGAGGGAGGGACCTTGAATCTTAACTAATTTGTTGTTTTATTCTCTTAGTGGAATAGCATTGTGCCCCATCTTGAGATGTAATTTCAAAGCTATTAAGCTCAGTATGATGGTGTGATGTTACACAGATGGATCTCATAAAATAGTAAAGCTGAATTGGCACCATTGAACTGGCCTGCAGACAACAAAAGTGTTGTTCATTCTAAAGTAGACATGCACATGTGATTCTTGATTCTTCAGGTGCATATTGATGTTGTAACCAGTGATAATAGGCTTAGTAATCAGATTGACACCTGTGGCCTTCTCATATCATTGCAATTACAGGTCAATTCCAGCTAACTTACTCCATTTACTGCCAGCAGGGATTGCTAGGTGGTGCACATGGCAATGCATTGGATCTCAGTCTTCTTCTCCTCATCATCACCACTGCCTACCTCCCTGAGGTCTAATTTTGGTCACATTACATCACCTGCTTGGTCGTCTTTTCCAAATGCTAGCCCCTTTCCGAAGTGTCTTAGCTGGGAATGTCCAGGTTGTTTTTAGATGGGAATGCCTTTTTTTAAGGCAATTCCCCCTTTTCAAAGTGAGAGAGTGTAGTCATTGACTTCTTGAGTCTGGTTAAAACAGATTTTTTTTGTCTACTGACCATAAAACAATTCTCAAAAAAAGTTAGCACATTTTATTTCTGGGATGCAATGGCTTCATCAGGAAGGTATGCATTGCTTTGGCTTTAGCAGATTAATGTCATATAATAGGAAGCCATCAACAAGTTAAGCCACTTGTATGGGCAGGTAGACACTGCAGTCAATACGTGATTATATCTGTCTCTGGTCAATGTCCCATTAGTTAGATTTGGTATATATGGTGAAGCACATTGCAGTTATTGCCTTAAGATTGACCTAAATGTATTTCCCTTAATATGAATAAGACATAGAGCGTTTGAGGTATTCAAAGCATAGATGCAGTTTTAGTGTGCACAACAATCTGGTGGATGCTATTGAGTTTCCAAAGAGTCAAAATCATCAACTCAAGATCTGGCTGTAAATGAGTCAATGAATGAAAAGAACTTGTAGATTAAATTCCTGAAATGCACTTCTTAAGTGTCTAGTCACAATGCCTATTATAACTGCAAATAGTGACACATAATATTCATAATCACTAACACTAAGGGTTGAATTCTCCGAGATAACATCATGCCATGCAGGGGACTTTTGGTGCGGGATACATTTTTGTCACTGAGAGTGATATTGTTGTCATATCAGCCATGGTGCTGTTTTGATCACCTGACATGCACCTAGAATGAGAATGAGACTGTGACATGATGGTGGTCAATGGTCGCGCCGCAAGCAGCCGACAGTGTCATTAAATTCTAGTGTAAATTGCGCAGCTTTTAAAAGGGGAAGGTTTTTAGCATTATGTCATAGCTCTCAGCCAATCAGAGCTCGAGAAAGTAGGTCACATACCCCCACTAGTTTCCCACATCAGTGGAATCCGTAGCGCTCTGGCCTTCTTCGCCGTTGTCCTCGGCTTCATAGAAGGCAGCCATTACCGGCTTTGCAGCGGTACATTCAGAGGAATAATGTCCCATGCACTGGCACCTGAAACACTTTACTGTCCGGCGGTCCACTCTGGGTCTCTGCTGGTTGGCTTGGAGGGCATCTGTAATCTTTTTACACATATCCTCCATCAGTTTGGTCATATCCGGAGACTGACCCTTTGCTTTATCAGCATTATCAGAGGGCTTAGTAGCCTTGCTACTAGCTTTTGGTTCTCCTCTGACCTCGGACGGCGATTTAGAATCTCTCGATTTACTAAACGCCTTTCTCGGAATATACTTCCTACCTGAAGTGTTCTTCCTAAGCTGCATCGAGCAAAAGGTGCCGTCCTCCTGCTCGATGTCAATTAGTTCGAAGTCATCTGGGGTATTTTCTACCTCAGATCGCTGAACTACCAATGATAGTGGAGTCGAACCCGTGGTATTCGGGATGTCTCCAGCTAACATGGTTCTCTTCTTCACAGCCATATCTATACCGTTTATTATGCCGTGCAATGTTATGCCCTCTTTCCAGGCATCTCTAGCAGCAATCTGCTCGTCTCGGTCTCTCAGACCTTTGACGAATTGGGTAATTAAATCGTCCATATACCAGTCCTGGTTTTCTGTACCGGGTCTGGCCTTACTTTACAGCGCATGCAGTTCCATACCGTATGCCCTGAAAGCTTCGTTAGGCTTCTGAGTACGTTTCTTAAAGCGGACCATCGGATCCTCCTTGACCATATTACAAAATAGTCCCCTAGAAGATTCTTAAGTGTCTAGTCACAATGCCTATTATAACTGCAAAAAGTGACACATAATATTCATAATCACTAACACTAAGGGTTGAATTCTCCGAGATAAAACCATGCCATGCAGGGGACTTTTGGTGCGGGATACATTTTTGTCACTGAGAGTGATATTGTTGTCATATCAGCCATGGTGCTGTTTTGATCACCTGACATGCACCTAGAATGAGAATGAGACTGTGACATGATGGTGGTCAATGGTCGCGCCACAAGCAGCCGACAGTGTCATTAAATTCTAGTGTAAATTGTGCAGCTTTTAAAAGGGGAAGGTTTTTAGCAAATGGAAAGGGCCTTTGTAACTCTGTTGTAAAGAGCCTGTCTATAAACACTTGCTAAAGTAGCTATACCACTGGCCTGAAATCTGACTATTTGATGCTGATCCAGCAATTTTTATACATACATATAATTTATGATGTCAGTCACACTACACACAACAGACGCACTTGAAAACCAGACTTATGCAGAGCAGAATAATCTATCTACCCAATAGACATGTTGATACAACCATCCAGCTTCTATACAGTGTGTGTGATTGAGAGCAGCTCATGGTGGGAGGGACAGGTCAGGTGAGCTGCTCAGGGACAATTAATATCAAAGTGGGCAAGGCACTCAGCAACCCCAGCAGAAGGGATCACATACCTAGTACAGTCCATGTGCTAAGTACCTTACACTAAGCTTAGGCACCTCACTGTGTCCATTCATGGTACAATGAGAGTGCATAAAATCCCTAATTAAAGTACAACTTTCAAACTAGAGTAAGGATTTATGGCTTTATGGTTATGTATACATTTGGGCTTTTTTGGGTGGGTTAATGTAGTGAAAAATACTCTACCTTTAGATAAGCACTACTCCTTTTAGGAACACTTTCAACATATTGAACAGCACCTTGTTTTGAATGTTGCGAAAATGCAGAGCAAGCAAAGCTCTAAATATGTAGGTGTTGGAAATGGACTCCAATACTCCACCGAAATGTCAAGCTGTTTTCTCCAGGGGTGCTTAAAGATAACTTCAGAAAATCAAATGATGCCATAACTTGGCTGAAATGGTTCTTGGAATGCTTGCTTTTCAGAAGTATACCTTCACGTGGGCAAAATATCGCACTTTGAACATGCTGAGAAGTTGCTGATCCAGCAATCATAGCTTCTCTTACTGCTCCGTAATTAGATATGGGTGTGTTGGTGGTTCTTCTAGATCAATTTGATATAATCTTTCAAACCTGTCTTTCTTCAATATCACCCTATATGATGGTTATTACCTTAGCTTGGAAAAAGAACCAACAGTCATCTGAAAGGTTCTCAATAGATTGACTACTATAAATAGGAGATTTACTGATTGCCTTCAAAATTGAATCAAGTTACCTTATATCTTTTTATGTGGAGGAGCAGCTCATGTCTGACGTGCTTAGCTTCCTCTGACATACGTAGATGTTTAACCAGGGTACAAAGAAATCAATTTTCAAAGCCGCATATGGTACCTTGAGATGGGGAAGTGATGTCATATGAGGACTAAAAAAACATTTGCATACATTTCCTAGTAAACTGGCTTTAGTCCACCTTCAGAGCAATCAGCACTGATGCCCTTCCTCACTCGTCTCAAGCCTAACCATTACCAAATCAAATAAATCAGACATGATCTTTTCATATTCAATGGCCTTTTGGATGTTAAAAGGTTTCAATAGACCAAGGGTCATGTGCTTCTTTAAAGGCAAAGGAAAATTATTTGGATTTGCCACAGTTACAGGTATTAATTTTTTGTTTTGGGTTTAACCAGAGTAAGTTTGATCAGGGAAAGGTGATGCCTGTAAGTTTAGTTAACTTATCTGGGCCAATGACAATGGCATTCAGGGTGGTTTCAAAATTAGATGGTATTGTCAAACTTTCTACAGGCCTGACTGTGAAAACTGAGCGTCACTTGGCACCAAAACTGAGCTTAGCCTTGTATTTGGTTATGAAATTTACTCCAAGGATGAGGGGGTGATTTAACTTGGGTACCACATGGAACCTGGTGATTAATGAATGGTTTACCTGTACTGAGGATCTGTCTGCCAGGAGGACAGTCATACATGATCCTTTTCCATATCTGAAAGATAAGGATGTGCCAGAGTCTACCAAATCTCTGTAGGGGTGGCCATTTATGTAAAAAGAATTGCACCTCTAGTTAACTCAGTATTAATGTAAGAGACCTTACCTTATTTTATTGGCATCCATGCCTGAGCTTCTGTGGGTACTCAGAGACCTTTTAAACTGAGATGGTTGGCCATTTGTTCCTCTAGGTGAGTCTAGGGATCTAGATCTGCCCTTGTACCTCCTGTTGTTGGTGTCAGATTGGTTGCTAAAACCATTTCTGTACTTGGCATCATACTGCTCATTGTAGTTGCCACCTGGAAGCCTGTCCTTTTTGTTGTTCTCATAATGGGCTCCCTTTCTTGTTGGCTTCAAGACTGAGCTCCTGTTTGAGTGCTAGGCACTCTGCCTCTACTATAGACCTGGGCACTTCAGGAAGGATCACTTTTTAATCTCAGGTGTCAGGCCGTTGATTAAATAATCCACCTGTACAGATTCTTCCAAACTGCTATTGGCTAGGAGAAGAGTCATGTCTGCCAAGTATTGCTCCACAGTCTCATTTGGCTGTTGCTTTCTGTTTCTGTAACCCTTATTGATGGTTGCAGGGTTGGGGTACCAAAACGCTGTAGGAAAGCAACATACACAGCCTCATTATCATACATGATAGGCTTCTCAAATATATTGGAAAAGAACCATTGGGCTGCCCTTCCCTTGAGAAGGGTGTACAAGCTTGAGGCATGGAGGTGGAGGTGGGGGGGGTATATATTTCTGATCCAGAATTTGAATTCCATGATGAATTTGGATGCAGATCTGTACTCAGTGGGCTTATCAAAGGTCTAAGGGTTATTTAAGGAGCTGAGCCGGGCTGAGGAGAGTTTCTCATTTTCCAAGGTCATTTGTCTCATGCTGTTGGTGATATGGGATTGCCCTAGCATTGGGATCATTGGTGTAGAGTGGGCATATGCCAGGTGAAAACCTGTTAGATGCGTACCTGTGCTTTGGGAGTGCAAGGTTTGCATAAGTATGGGCATATTCCCAGGGGTGTCTCCCTGTCCTGAAGTGTATCTTACCATTAAGCCTAAGGTGCTGGACCTTGCTTCTGCTTGGGTGGGAGCTGGTGCTGCCATCTGGTGAGTAGCAGATAAACCAGGAATTTCACTTCGGGTCGGCTGGTGTGAGGTGGGCGTGGCATGAATTGAGCTGGTTGGATCGCTGCATTGGAAGGCGCTGGGTGGGCTTAACCTGGTGTTTGCGCCTTGTGGTAGGATGGAGGCTGCAGGAGGTGCACTCTGGGTCTGAGTGGTGTGAGTTAACCCTGTGCTGGTTGGTGTTGGGTGAGTAACAGGGGCATAAGTTGGTGGTGCCCTGATGTCATAGGCTATGCAAGTATCCTTTCTAACATCCTCCATATTTCTGTTTATTCTTTCAGAAATATCTGCAGCTAATATCTCAGATCTTCTTAGAACGTCAGCATTATCTTCAGCGGCTCTCCTAGGTGTGTGTATTATGTCACGCTCCATCTGAGCTCTCCAGGTTTCCATGTTATCCAGTCTGTCATCTAGACAGTTGGCTGGCATGTTCTTGGCCCACTCTTTTAATCTAGGCAGACAGGAGAAATTTGGCCAGTCAGTTAGTGAGAGAAAGAGTCACTGACTGCCTGTGTGCATTCTCTTACTAGGGTTCTGGCCAGGTCGAGGTTGGTTCCTCCTGAGATCTGTCAGTATTGTAGTGGTGGTGGAATCTGGGACTACAAAATTATCCGAAGTATGCTCAGAGGGGCATGGGTGTATAAAACCTTACAAGTCTTAAGGCTGAGGATTCAAATTAAGGCCTGGTGCCTGTGATGTACTAGGTGGGCTGGTCTGTGTACCGGTATTACTATCAACTATAGTTGATGAGAAACTTTTGTTCCTACTCACAGGTGTTGGTTTAGGTGTTAATAATGATGCTGGAAGGATAGGATCCAACAAAAAGGCGTCAGGTGACAAGTCAGCTGTCTGAGTGAGCTGATGTGGGTCTGGAGCCGCTGCTGATGCTTCTTATGTATAAGGTAGATTACTTTAGAAACACATTCTTCAAACAAATATCTGAAAAGCCATTCTAGTTAGAGAATTCCAGAAATCAGAGCCAAGAAAATAAAGCATAATTTTATGATTTGGAAGGTAGGAAAAAAAAACATCACTGAAGAACTGCAATTGACATTTTCTCATGACTGGTTTTCTGCAATTTAAGTGCTGTGCTTTTGTCATGCTTCTTTCTATGAAACCTATAAAATGTTGTCCACTTATGGCTCCATTTGTATTGCTACTAATTCATTTGAATGTGACATTCATGTCACCTTGCACCTTGTTTTAAAACTTGATTTCTCTGACTCGTTGTGTTGACTGGACAATATTATTACTGAAATTGAAATTAAATTGAATTGAAATATCAATAGCTAAACTCTTTCATATAAAAGTGTGTAGTTCTTTTATTTTACTTGGCAAAACCCTGCTGGGAATGTTAATGCCATTTTATTTGCCACATATTTTTGTATTATTTACTTTCAAGAACTATGTCTGCTTAATGCTCACCTTAAACCAAATTTAAAAAAAGGTGAGGGGAATATCATCTTCTCATACAATGTGGTATACTGCCTGTAAGAAGCTTCAGACTACACATAGAGTTTTGAATTTTGAAAACCGATTAATCAGAACAAAAGGTGTCATTTTGATTTTTCTACCATACCATAATACTGTGGGTTTGCCATGTGTGTGATAAGAGTTGTGGTAGGTTTGGCTATCAAATGGAAGCAGTGGTCATGTCGACAGATGTTTGGAAATGGTTTTAGTAACTAAAGTCGCCAACCTGACATTGGCAGTGGCAGCATCCATGCTGACCACTCATTAGCTCAGTAACCTTAATATCGATCTTAAAGGGGACCATGTAGTGTGGTCAATTAGCCTACTTGTCAGTCTAGTGAGGGTGGATTTCCATGTGAAATGATAGCTCTAGTGCGGGTGGATTTCATGTTAAATGAAAGCTCTAGTGAGGGTGAGATTTCCATGTTAAATGATAACTCATGTGAGGGTGAGATTTCCACGTTAAATAATAGCTCTAGTGAGGGTGAGATTTCCACGTTAAATGATAACTCTAGTGAGGGTGAGATTTCCATGTTAAATAATAGCTCTAGTGAGGGTGAGATTTCCACATCTAATGCTAGCTCTAGTGAGGGTAAGATTTCCATGTTAAATGATAGCTCTAGTGAGGATGGATTTCCACGTTAAATGATAGCTCTAGTGAGGGTGGATTTCCATGTTAAATGATAACTCTAGTGAGGGTGAGATTTCCATGTTAAATGATAGGTCTAGTGAGGGTGAGATTTCCACGTTAAATGATAGCTCTAGTAAGGGTGGATTTCCATGTTAAATGATAGCTCTACTGAGGGTGGATTTCCATGTTAAATGATAGCTCTAGTGAGGGTGGATTTCCATGTTAAATGATAGCTCTAGTGAGGGTGAGATTTCCATGTTAAATGATAGCTCTAGTGAGGGTGGATTTCCATGTTAAATGATAGCTCTAGTGAGGGTGAGATTTCCATGTTAAATGATAGCTCTAGTGAGGGTGGATTTCCATGTTAAATGATAGCTCTAGTGAGGGTGAGATTTCCACGTTAAATGATAGCTCTAGTGAGGGTGAGATTTCCATGTTAAATGATAGCTCCAATGAGGTTGAGATTTCCACATTAAATGATAGCTCTAGTGAGGGTGGATTTCCATGTTAAATGATAGCTCTAGTGAGGGTGGATTTCCATGTTAAATGATAGCACTAGTGAGGGTGGATTTCCATGTTAAATGATAGCTCTAGTGAGGGTGAGATTTCCATGTTAAATAACAGTCCTCATCATGTAGCCTATACAGGTTTGTGGAAATGGTGTTAATAACTAAAGCTGCCATCCTGAACTTGACAGTAAGGGAATCTGGACACAGTGGCAGCATGTGTGTTGACCAATTATCCTCTGAGCAAATATAACACATTATATTGGCCCTCATAGGTTAAAAGGCTATGGGGACACCAAATTGTGGCCCATTAGGCTACTTGTCAGGAGGGTGGGAGTGAAATTTCCATGTCATATCATAGCGACCACCAGGTGGACATGAATGTGGAAATGGGGTTAACAGCTTAAGCCGCCCACCTGACCCTGACAGTGTGGTCAGTTAGGGAAGATAACCAGTGACAGAATGCATACTCACGATTCATCATCTGAGAAAACCAAAGTAATGGGTAGCTGTTATAGATTTATTCTGGACAGAAATCAAACAGGTGTTACAAAAACGGCAATCCTGCATCTGTTTATGCTATCAGTATACTAAGGTGGCTTTAGTTTGAGGTACTTGTAAGGGCATGTGTTTGGTCAATACGCCTTTGCTTTTTTCTATCACAGGTGTTCCTCTCGATGATACCCTGTACATCAGTATTGTCATGCGGGTGTGTTGTGACATTATCCGAAGGCAAGGTCTGATTGATAGGAGTGAGGGGGGTACAGAAATATCTACACAATGTGTATGTGATCAATTAAAGATGATGCCGGCCCAGACCCTCCTGCCCGAACCTAGGATATATGATTGTGCTGTAGAAAATATGTCCACACATTTATCATCAGTTATCATGTAGATGGGAAAGTGAGAGTGTATAGAAGGCAGCATGAAAGGAAACCACACTGTAGAAACATGTCTCAAAATAACGGCAGAATTCTCATTCCAAAGTTGCCAGAGATCTGGAGCAAGGATTGTAAAGTATAAGCTTCTTGCCTGGAGCTTCTTGTAAGAACTACAGTGGCCCAATGCAATACAATTACGGTGGTCCACCTTTCAGTCTTGCTAGGCTCCCTGGTGAATTCAACAGTTAATTTTTTACAGTGAATGAGTGACCTGAATGCCGAAAATAACAAAATGAAAATATAGGTGTGGGCCCTTTTTTCTATTACAAAGGTGTTACCAGTCACATCTGTCGTGCTTATTTCAATACGGGCCTCAAATCATCAACACACTAAGACCAGCCTTGTGCTTCTCATAGCGGCATACCTTAGTGCCTGGAGTGCTATGACTGCTCTACCAAATCCTATAGGATAATGACAATGGACCCAGTCTAAAGGAAGAATAACTTAACACAGGAGGCACCCCCATTTAAATCAACTGATTGGCAGTGATTTCTAAGATCATCAGTTATATTGTGATAGGCCGCAGGTGCTCTGCACAATGGCGATGATGCATGAATGCATTATAATGCATGATGTCCCTATGTTTTTGTCCACTCATTATCTAATACTAATGTGGAATACTAATGTAACCTTAGTGCATTACTTACCAATAATTATTGGCCTGTTCTGTCAAGGATTTAGATGTATAGCAGTGTTTATACCACGATTTCTGGGTTGCTCAGTGCTTTTTGCTGGATATTCCCATGCACATACCTGTCGATATTGCACACCCTATAGGCTGTAGCATCAATTTTGTAAGGTGTGTGGTTATCCATGGATAACCTGCATGCCATGCAGTTATCCATGGATAACCCGCACGCCTCCTTCCATGTTATATGTTACATGTTAAAACCTACGGAATTTTTCATTGCCATGGTATGGGTCGAACCTGCAATCTCAGGTCCTTAGTCCCTATGCACTGCGCCACAGGGACTGACGTGTGATGGTCTGGGTTTGCTTGGTAAGATTGTAGAGGTAGGCAGGACGAGTCCCAGTCCGGGCATATATTTTTGTTCCCTACGGTCCGCAATCAAACATAGCCAAGCCGAGACGGCCGCTGAAGGAGGAGAGGCGGTGGTCTAGTGGTTAGCGCATTGCGCTCAGCCGTTAGAGGTAGGCGGAACGAGTCCCGGTCCGGGCGTATCTTTTTTCGCCGTGTGCGCTGTCGCTGTCTGCTGCCGGGCGACGAGGTGTGTGTACCGGTCGTGTACAAACACTATTTTTCGCCGTGTGCCGCTGCCAAGCCGAGCCGAGACGGGCGCTGTCTCTGCCAGGCGAGGAGGTGTATTATACACAAACATAACTGAGAGACGCATTCAAACAAAGCCAAGCCGAGACGGGTGCTGTCACTGTCCGCTGCCAGGCACCGAGGACGTAATTGTACCTGTGTACACACACTATGGCTGGCTTCGATCGAGTCCCGGGGAGGGGGAATCATTTTTGTTTTCAACTTGGATTTATTGGTATTCTATTGATTATTTATTTTTTTTAAGGTATAAAATAAGTAGTCAATGGATAATTCTTGACTCGTGTGTGTTAGCAAAGGCTAATTACACTCGGTCTACGGCCTCATGTAATTATCCTTCACTAACACACACTCGTCATGAATTATCCATTTATTACTTGTTCAATAAACCTGTAGGGTATAATCAATATACATGAAATGAACACTGAAAGTTGCTTACCATGGTTTCATTCATGTTGACCAAAAAGCACACTTTTACCAGTATATTTAATATGAGGTGATTGCATTATATTTCTAGCCAATAATAAAATTCTGACTTGAGACTCTAAAGAGGAAAATGTCAGATAAAAACATCTTGTCTTTATTTTCACAGAGATGCCTTGTTCCACTTGCTGCCATCTAAGGTTTCATTGTAGAAAATACACTGCTTTAGTGGAACATGATTATGATGGCTTAGTGTTTGATTTTATAATGACAGATTAAGCAGATATTTCTTAGAGTGCATTCTTGGCAAGGAGTGTTGTTTGTTCGGCATCCTGTAATAGTGCCCACAGAAGTAGAAGGAACGAGAAAATAAAGGTCTCAGGGGTAATATACACCCACAGTCATTCTAGCCTCCCCTGTCGTCTCTGTCTGCATGTACTAGTGGGGAAGAAGAGGTTCCAGCTCACATTATATATGAGGAAGGCATGTGATTGAGTTTCACTCTGTGCAGTACTGGGATGCCATGCAAGTTTGATGTGCTTACGAGTTGGTCATACAACACACTAACATCAAGAATGCGAAATGGTTTTTTTTTTCATTAGAGGCACAAGCACTGAACCATAAATTAATTTGAGATCTGGCTTTTGACAGAAAAGGTGTTCCTTGTATGTGTTATACAACTTGTTGATGCAACTCTATCTGCCAAATTTGTATGTTGTGTAATCAAGAGTTTAAAAATGGAATACCGCTTAATATAGAGATGCATATGACTATTCATGTAACCATCGTATGGATGGCATGAAATGCCCTACTCTATAGGTTCAAGTAAACTGTAGCTTATTTTCAGGTGAATTCATAATCATTTTGTATTTTTTCATCTAGTACACCCCAGTGCAAAGTAGGCAAAAGAAAATTGTGTTTTTATTTTTGTGCCATTACTACTCTTCCAAAGCTATGTCTGAATGTGTCACAGTGATCTTCACGAAAGAGAACTTTTAAATGCTTATCTCAATTTCGATACAAGAGCCCCATAGGTTTAACCAAGAATGACGGTATAGCACCCCCCAGTGTGATAACCCTGTCCAGTGCTGTCCAATTCACCATCTGTGCCGGTTTTCAAAGTATCTGTGGATAAGCAGCTTTTAAATACCTTTCCAAACTGAGAAGATTGTCCAGCAACTAATGAGGCAGTCCAATGAAGTGGGGATCCCACTTTTGGATGTTAATCAAATCAATCAATTAATTCAAAACAGCGTACCATATGGTCACTGGCATGCACTTCTAGAGTATAGCAAAAATACAAACTGTATACTACTCTTAGCTATGCATTATTTCTATCCAGACCTTTTCATACAGAAAAACCTTTGAATAAAGTAGGAAAATGAGCCCATAAAAGTCTACAGAAAATAGTATGCTCCGCTTTTTTCATTGTCAGCTGTTTTTTTTTTTCAATACTCATTAAGTTGATAATAGAGTACTGAAACCATGAAATAACTCATGCTCTTTTTTTTGTTTTTCAGGAGAGTCAGTGATTGAAAGTAAGTTGAACTTTGTCCTAACTATGCTTGTTACATGCATGTATTTAAATCTAATCTCAGCATTATATCAGTTTCGGATTTCTCATGACATGTTTTGTTTTGGTATGAGCACTTGGCCAGCTTTTTTAAATCATGAATGCGAAATCTTTCTTTTCATTAGAGGCACACACACTGAACCATAAATTCATTTGAGATAAAAATGTTTGCTTTAAATGTTTGAAATACTATACTACAACACACTATAACATTTTATCTCTATTTGGCTTTTTCTCTACTGTGATTTTGTATTCAGGACTGGTTGTGGTTCATGGACTAAGCCTAACGTTTTGTTTATACCACGATTTCTGGGCTTTTTGCTGGCTATTCCGATCCACATATCTGTCGATATTGCACACCCTATAGGCTGTAACATCAATTTTCTAAGGCGTACGGTTATCCATGGATAGCCCGCACCCCGTGCAGTTATCCAGGATAACCGCACGCCTCTCATGTCCTTCCATGTCATATGTTACATGTTAAAACCAACAGACTATTTCATTGCCATGGTAGGGCTCGAACCTGCAGCCTAAGATCTCTAGTCCAACCCCCTATGCATTGCGCCACAGGGACTGAGGAGATACGCTCGGTTCGAACCACGTCTTGCTATGATACAAAGCCCGGGAAGGCGACGACTGCGGGCTGTCCACTACCATAACCGCGGGACGCATTCAAACATAGCCAAGCCGAGAAGGTAGGAGACACCATGGCCTAGCGGTTAGCGCGTTGCGCTCAGCAGTGAGAGGTACATGGATCGAGCGTCGGTCCGGGCGCATCTTTTTTCGCCGTGTGCGCTGTCGCTGTCCGCTGCTGGGTGAGAAGGTGTATTCTACACAAACATAACAGCCAGACGCATCATTTTTCACCATGTGCGCTGTCGCTGACCGCTGCCGGGCGAGGTGTATTCTACACAAACATAACAGCGAGACGCATCTTTTTTCGCCGTGTGCACTGTCGCTGTCCGCTGCCGGGCGAGGAGGTGTATTCTACACAAACATAACAGCGAGACGAATCTTTTTTCGCTGTGTGCACTGTCGCTGTCGGCTGCCGGGCGAGGAGGTGTATTCTACACAAACATAACAGCGAGACACATCTTTTTTCGCCGTGTGCACTGTCGCTGTCGGCTGCCGGGCGAGGAGGTGTACTATACACAAACATAACAGCGACACGCATTCAAAGCTTTAGCCGTGTGCCGCTGGCAATCCGAGCCGAGACGGCCGCTGTCGCTGTCCGCTGCCGGGCGAGAAGGTGTATGTACCGATTGTGTACACACAATGGCTGGCATCGAGTCCCGGGGAGGGGGAATAATTTTTGTTTTCAACTTGAATTTATTGGTATTCTATTGATCATTTATTGGTTTCGTGGTATAAAATAAGTAGTCAATGGCCTCGTGTCATTATCCTTCACTAATACACACTCATCATGAATTATCCATTGGTTACTTGTTCAATACTGAACACAAGTCACACATACCTCTACCTCTAACAGTGTCCCATGGTGCCTCAGTAAAAACATATGCCCCTTTGTGCATGATAATTAATGCATAGATGTGTGGCAAACAAATTATAGAGCTGTATTTCTGTATCTTGTTTTGCGAAACAAATGTTTTTTACACTCCCAAAAGCTTGACTTCCTGAACTGATTCACCAGTGGTCGGTTCATAAGATTAGAAATGTGAATGAACTTATTTTAGCCCTTAAAGGGTTCCAGCATACATTATATGCCTCGGCCTCACCAGTATCTGGAGCCGTGTTATGTAGGATTACAGAGTGTGCCACAGAAGGCAGGTCTACAACTAAAATATCGCTGGAAGGTATTCAGATGACAAAGTGACGGAGTGTAGCGAAAACAGTATGATATTAACTGTACCAGGAGGGCTTTTCTCGTCATGGTACGACTGCATGGGGCACTATGATTTGCAGGGGCGGTGGAACATGTTTGAAGTTGGGGGGACCTGGTTCCCCCTGATCATGGGTTGGGTTTGAAAATATATAGGTCAGGTTCTTGGGGCCATAGGCCCTGGAAATTTCTGGGATTTTTACGCCCTAAATTGATGTATCCGTGAAGAAATGGCCATATGTTTGAGCAAATTTTACCTTGATATTCACACATTTTAAGGTTTTTTGAGCCACTCCCATAATATATTTTTTTCTTTTCTATCCCTAAAGTTGTGGGAGGGTGGCCCAAACATACCAGACCCCGCTGTTCCACCGCCTATGATTTGAAAAGCACAAAATTTGAGTAGAGCGGCTGATTGTACGTAATGCACTATGACTGCTCTGTACAATCAGTGCTTAATGTTGTAATTACTGAAAGTAATATGCGAGGGGCATCCTATACACAAAGATTTACGGTGTTACAAGAAAAAAAGAATCAAACCAGGGCATAGGTTGTGAGAGGTTGTTAGCAACCAATGACACAGGCATACAAAGAGCCGTAAGTGGACACTTCAATCCTCTTCCAGGGCTTTGACAAATTCCCTCCTTACAAGTGGACACTCGGCATGATCCAATATCCCGAGGGCTATTGAAATGTCGCTAGGCCTCCTCAGATGGACCACCTTCCCATATGGTATCAGACACCTCATGTGATAGATTGAGAGGCCTTGATCTTAGCCTGGAAAAAGATCAGTGAAGGCCATTTCACACCAATGTAGCACGGTATGATACATTGCAGCACAGTGCGTCAGACAAAAGTAGAGCAGATAAGATATAAAGAAACTGTTCCGGAATGGGCAGCATGGTGCAGCACAGTGCAGCTAGTTATTTTCAGAGTAGAAAATGTTCTACTTTTGAATCAGCGTACTGCAAGTTATATAGGATGACAGACTCCTGGATTTCGCCATTTTTACTGTACTGCACCCAACTGCACTGTATTTCCATTCACACCATGCAGTACCAGTCATAAGCCGGATTTTATTTTTCCATTTTTAACTAAAATCGGCTTCTAAATTCCCCCCAAATCTACCCCGGCTTATGACCGGGGTTTTGATACAATAGATTAAAGAGAAAATTGGGAAGATTTGGCCCTAAAATCGGCTTATAGGATTTCCCTGAACTCACCCCCCGCCCCGGCTTATGACTGAAGCCGGCTTATGACCGGGGTTTTACGGTATGTTACCTGCCGTAAAAGTATCATGCCATGTAATGCTGCAATGGTGAGAATTCGCAGTCACTTCAGCCCTCCAGCAGGGATTGACAAATTCCCTCTTTACAAGTGAACACACAGTGCTACCAAATATCCTGAGGGCTGCTGAAGTGTCATCAGGACTGCTACTCGACAAGACCACCAGGCATAGAGCTTTACAGGACTTTGGCTTACAAGCCTCTTGTCACAAATCAATCATTCATTTATACAGATTATAGACTGCTCTCTGGAGAGGGTTAGATGTAAGGTGTAAAATTCATTGTTCTGCAACATTTAAAATTCAGGGGCGGGAGTGCACAATGAAATAGCAGGGGAATTGTGTAGATTTTAAAAGAAGAATCTCCATGTGCCAGCATGGTGGTACAAAGGTAATGACGGCTCTCTGGCAACTTTGGGGAGGAGAAATGCTTCATTATTTTGACGACATTTTTTTATAGAACAACAGAGATGTAAATTTATGCAAATTCCTATGCAACTTTATAGGGATTTAGGCTAATATCTGATTTTTTTTTCTATTTACAACTCTCTGATGTTCATTTTGATGGTATAGGAATAACAGCATCATCTAAGTACATCTATTTCCAAGATTACATGTATGTTTCTGTGAAGGGGAATGGGTGTAGTTTTTTTCACAACCAAGATTGGGATAGCAGAATCAGTGGGAAGGTAAAAAAGGTCAGACTTAGCATTTGAGTCCCAGTGAAACCCATTAGGACTTCTTCCACTTGGAATATCTGACACCAATACGTTCATTTTCACCCATGGGGTGTACCGATCCATATAAGGATATTTGATGAATGCTCTTGCAAAGGTCATTTACTTCTTCATTTTGCTTAGGTTTGTCTTCAGCAGAGTCCATTTGGAACAGATGGGTTCTAGAAGAAAATGTAATTTAAATGTATGTTTATGATTTCTTTAAAATTTAAAGTCTCGGTTATCACAAAGGGATTTGATGAAATCCAAGAAGGGACTTTTAAATTCTATTAGATGGAATTGAGAAGTCCCTTCTTGGGTTATATCAAATCCCTAAGGGACTTCTCAATTATATTAAATAGAATTGAGAAGTCCCTTCTTGGGTTACATCAAATCCCTAAGGGACTTCTCAATTCTATTAAATATAATTGAGAAGTCCCTTCTTGGGTTATATCAAATCCCTAAGGGACTTCTCAATTCTATTAAATATAATTAAGAAGTCCCTTCTTGGGTTACATCAAATCCCTAAGGGACTTCTCAATTCTATTAAATAGAATTGAGAAGTCCCTTCTTGGGTTACATCAAATCCCTAAGGGACTTCTCAATTCTATTAAATATAATTAAGAAGTCCCTTCTTGGGTTACATCAAATCCCTAAGGGACTTCTCAATTCTATTAAATATAATTGAGAAGTCCCTTCTTGGGTTACATCAAATCCCCTTGTGATAACCAAGACTGACACAAGTTGTATATGCCCATGAGGACTATGAATACCATAATGGTATTAGCCTCAGAAGATCACTGGGTCTTAAGGACCAGGCTAGCGGAATGTCCTTAAAACCCTTATTGGCTTATTGGCTCAAAACCACTTGAATGAGGCAGGGAAACTGGATGATTGGCATTCAAAAGGGTCATATCAGGTCCAATGCTGATTGGAAATAGATGCTGATTGGAAATAGATGATGATTGGAAATAGATGATAGGTTGAAAATAGATGCAATTGTATGAATTAAAAGGAGCTTACAGGTCTAATTCTATCATAAATAAAAACTACTCAACAAAACAACAACACCCACATATCTAGAATCAGATCTAGGCTCACTAAACTGTTTGATATAATTTGATTCTATACATTTCAGGCCTTACTCGGGGAGACCAGGCTATAGCCTCATTCCAGGCCTTGGTTTCAGAGGCCACAGCAGTAAACAGACTTAGACAAGCTACCTATTACTTAACCTTCGCTGTGTCCTACAACACAGACATATTACATCCATCACCTCAGGCTGCTGCCCTATATCAACAATATCTGGCCAACTCACTGTCAGTGCCTTCATCCCGTAGGAACTATATATCTGGGGCCAAACTCTGGATACTAGCACATGGAGGTGACCCCTCTTCACTATTATCATATGAACCAGTGGGGATAGCTAAGGGAGCAGTTAGACTTTCCCCACATGAAACGGTACCAGCTCCACCATTACTAACCCAGCACTAAGTTGCATTCTGCACACTATTGGATACTATACCAAACACTTTACCCTACAAGACTGCCCTTACAATGGGCTTCCTCTAATCTCACCCCCCCCCCTGCCTCACTGTGGTCTGGCCCACATACCTTACTCAGGAGAGACATAATACTGACTGAAACTGGTATTAATATAGTGTTGCGCTCATCAATAACCATTGGACCAAGAGATGCCCTGGTAGTCATATCCCTACATACCATCCCGTCATCTCCAGCCTGTCCTACTAAAGCCTGGGTAGAATATGCAAACTATGTACCATCATTTCCGTTTGCCCCGGCTTTCACTCATCTTACAGGACTACCTCTTACCCCTTTCCAACCTACCAGCATTACAAGAGCCGCACTCTTAGACATTCAATGCCCGTATGCCATGGACTTCTCAGGCCACTCCCTCAGAAGAGGTGGTCTGCAATCGGCTCTAGTTCTGGTCTGAGACCTTACGTACGAAGCCAACATACCCTATCAGTCTCACAGTGCCTCAGAGACTTATTTGCACCGTACCATATATATTATACTCAAACTTTATACTATGGACATTTATCCATTGTTGGTAACATACGATACAAGTAAGTGCCTTACCTCATTTACATATTCAACTCTTAGATACAAACCGGTATCTCATTACTTTAGTTACATGTTTATCATATACCGTATTTACTCCTGTTAGCGTAATAAAACTCCACTTTATGAATTTCCTGTCCAGTGTTCTCATTATCAGTAATTGATAAATTGTGGGTAATGAGACTGACAGACAAATTCATACCTAGTGGTGGTTCCAAGCACTCACCAGACTGTCAAGGACTCAGTCCGGTGATTCCACCTTCTGCTATTCACTGAGCAACTCTCAACCCTGGTCGAAACAGGTGACACACTTTACCTTTTCTCATCCGGCATTCATAACAATACGCCTATAAACTTTCCCACCACTCCCACGCTCTTTTAATGGTGTGTTTTTTTTTAATAAAATTCAGGCCTAGTAGTACCTTGATATATTGACTTACCATATATATTATACTTAAACTTTATACTATGGACTCTGAACATTTATCCATTGTTGGTAACACACGGTACAAGGTGCCTCAACATTAATACCACAGTTTTACCATTATTCGCTAATAAAAGGGCCATGGGTAGCCTAACAGTAAAACACCATGCTTTTGTTTTAGGAATACATCAATCAAGCATTTTTCATGACTCTACACATCTTGTGGTCACTGGTCATTGCACTGGTAGGACCCTACACAAATACTACACCTAGTGCTGTTTGTATAGAGTATAGTCTTACCATGTTTAGAAACCCTCCGGAGGGGCTGCATTTCCCTCCTGAGGGGCAGATGCCTTCATGTCTGTAACAATACTAGTTAATCACTTTTATTCCATGTTTAGAGTTTTGTCTCTATATTACCTTGTCTGATGACAATTATCATCCCTACTCTATTATTTCGAAACTGCGCAACTTCCCACATAGCGCTTGACATACATGTATACACTGGTCTTTTCAAGGACTGGACACAACAGGTATAATTATAGAGATTGACTTGCCCCTAGTGTCTGAATGTATAACTATGGTATACTTAGAAGCGGTATAGATGATGCAGTATAATGTCGTCAAAATAACGAAGGATTTCCCAACCAGTTGCCAGAGATCCGTCATTATTTTCAAAGAGATGTTATTTTCACAGAGAATCTTTGTACCACCATGCTGCCTGGGGATTCCTATTTACAAGGATCCCTGGTAGATTCAACAGTTATTTTTTGCAGTGTATGGTACATTAATAAAGGAAGCAGTTCTACAGATGATGCAGTATTGTTGAGGTTACAGTGATGAATAGTGCATGAATGTGTTTGATAAATGTAGAAAAGGATTTCAGTACATAACACAACGATGGATCATATCAAAAATAAAGATGGCATACTATACTGAAAAGACATGAATTGAACCGCGAAGTACTGCTGAGCACTTTATTAAATTCATAATGTCAGTTGATAGACATTATAGTCATCATTGAGTATCCCCCATAAATGTTCAAAAAGTTCAAGAATCATAGAAGAGGAGATGAAGTGTTACAGGAAAAAATAGACCCACCCTTTGTTTTTTTTTGGAGAGGATGGTCTGAGATCAATGACACATGCATACAAAGGGCAGTAAGCAGTCACACCAATCCACTTCCAGGGTATTGCCAAATTCTTCCTTGTATTAAAAGTGTATGCTCATCTCTATCCCATATCCTGAGGACTACTGAAGTAACGCCGGGTGTCCTTACATGGATGGCCTCCATGTGTGGTACCAGACACCTCGTGGTGTAGGTTACAAGCCTCTTGTCACAAATTGCAATACACCTGAAGGTGGAAGCTTTATACCCAGGTATGTTGATGATGTTGTGTATAAGTTAACTGGGGGCGGCTACATATACCGGTTAACTACTACCGGTAAATTATTATATTAGATCGTCTTACTAGGTAGTTACCGGTATATTACCATTATAATATATAATGAGGTGGTAACTATGGATACTACATATACCGGTTACCTAGTACCGGTAGATTATTACATTAGATCGTCTTAATAGGTAGTTATAATATATAATGAGGCGGTTGCTATGGATACTACAAGATGTATATATAGGCTGTGATAATTAATAATTGAACAGAGACATGTGTTTGGTGGAACTGATCTGAATATACAAACTGGCCAACCAGCCGGCAAACACAAGGAACATCATGCAGTAATAATTATTACACATTAACAGCTGGTAATACATCAAGTTTCAACACACACACTTCAATTTCCAGTTAGAACGCCTCATGATATCCTCAACCGCCAGGTCAATTGACTTTAAGAAAGTAGCCCCACCATGACGCAGTGAATAGTTACTAACATTCTCATTTACTAAGCCAATTTTGACAGACAAAAATTTCAAACGCGTGTTCACATATGAAAATGTCAAACATTTGGTTTTGCCACCACAGGGATAACTGAACAGTTTCCGATTAACATTGCCATTAGCCTTCTGTATCAACTCTGACAAAATTTTTACTGGGCAAAATGGGAAGGACTCATCGAGCACGAGGTATATATCATAGGGGTCATGGCCAAACTGGTTCGTCTTAGATGTCCTAGTTTTACATAATCATTAGTTAATACAACATCCTTCACCCTGAGTGAATGTATAGAGTCCACTACATGGCAACACCTCAAAACTCCCCTAAACAGTAGCAGAATGGCACACCAGAATACCCTATCCAATTTCAGTGTCATATTCAGGGTTGACAAAGTTTTGAACATGTCAACAGTGGTAATTGGGTATTTGACAACTTTGTTTAAACTTTGACACCGCTCAATACCATCTAGGGTCTTTTTTAGGATAAAACTACTACTGTAGTCAGGGTGACCATGCAACTTTTGAAAAGACCATACAGCCGAAATATAATTTCTTATAGAGACTTGTTTCATCTTATCAGCAACATACAATACAATACAAGGAAGCCTGGGATGGTAAACATGGGTACATTTTAAGGGAAAACTTTCCAAAAAGATTTTTGTACCTCTTAAATTGCTGTTTTCTGGTTTTCAAGGTTGTCATGGCAACACCCGAATTCACAAATTTCTCCTGTTTTCTTAACAGAGACCTCAATCTGGGATCTGAAAAATTTAAATACACATATTATTTTCAGACAAAGTTTTTTCACACTTGGCAAGAACACTTTTTTAGACTAATCTTGACAATTGGTCTGCAAGAATATTGTCAGCCGACGTAATATAAGTTCAATAAATGTTGATATTGTACACAAAGCAGAGTCAAAAATTTCTCTTAACCACTCCATACATAGAGGGTTTTTACTACGGCCTGTATTCAACATTGCCAAAACTTGCATATTATCCATGATGGCGTTCAAGCGACAATTTTTAAAAGAGTGGCCCCATCTCTTAAGACCTGCCAACACAGGCCACAATTCATATACATTTATGTTCCTATCATGAACAAAAATGTTGTCACATTTAGGGGGGGAAACCCAGTGATTCAACCCAATTTTTGAGTTGTCAATATTGCTCCAGGACCCATACAAAAAATCCAAGCCACACCATGCCCCATAGCCTTTAATTGAAGCATGTGACACCATCGATCTATCCAAAACATCGTTTAGAATTAAACTTTTGCAGTTGAAGACTTGGCAAAAATCTTTCCACCATAAAAAATCCTTGATTATACCAGGATTTAATTTTATTACACCTCTACATTTTGCTTTTGCCATTAAATCAAACACTCGCCTACTAAAACTACGGTCCCCTCTAACCAACTGGAAACAAAATGACATCAAGCCACCAATACTCTGTAATGTTTTTTTACTGGTAATTTTTTTACCAATGCAATCATCTATGGCACGAGCTAACTTATCAACTTTCTCTTTTGGCAATGATAATTCCATTTTTTGGGAGTCAATGTTGATACCCAGAAAAATGCACGACCTACTAGGACTAGTGACTTTCTCTTTAGAAATCCTAAAGCCGAGGTATTCCATTATTTTTATTAATAGGTTTCTTTGACGTAAGCACTCCTTTTCTGAGTTGGCAATTATGATGAAGTCATCTAAATAATTAACAAGGCTGCCAATGCTATAGAAAGTAGCCACCTTTGCCAAAAAGTCGGAGATCTGGTTAAATATGTAGGGAGCACACCTAAGGCCAAAGGTCAGTCTATTACGTTGGTAAAATTTAATCCCCCATGTCCCATCTGAAACCTTGAAACTTTTTGGTGTTCAGCATGAACACTAATCTATAAGCAGATTTGAGGTTGATGACACACATAAAATCAGTCTTGTTTAACATTGCCATCACAGAATTTATGGATTTGTAAGAGAATGGTTTGAATGTTGTATTTGTTTTTTGCTGGCAAGCTACAGTCAGTAATAGGCCTTAATTTACCATTACTTTTTGGGACTTCACCGAGGGCATGTATGGTCTAGGTTTGGAGGTTACTTCAACAACTGAACCATCCTGTAATTCCTCATTCAAAATTGCACACATTTCATAGTAGAAATTACCCTGAAAAATTGACTTATAATTCATACACTCATACTCAGCCTTGCACCCAGGATCAACAATTTTGAAGCCCTCAACAAAACCTGACCATAAATAGTGTAAGTCATTTTTGGGTAAATTTACAACACCTTCCTGTCGTAAAAAACATGGCAAACGACATGGCAATATTGGGGCCCTATGACCACCAGTATAATGTTCACATTTACATTTACCATTGATACAACTCTGGAAAATGTTAATCTTTGATTTACCCTGATAGTTTATGTCAAAAACAGGGTAAAAATCACCAACATTGGAAATACTTTTAGAATAAAACCCATATTTACTTGGGTTTTCATAGCTGGCAAAATTGAACAAGTCTACTTTTTCAGAGACTGGAAAAACTTCATCAACATCACAAACTGTGCGCAAATTGCCAACCATGAAATCCTGTACAAGAGGGTCTACCACAACTACATCCCCACCGCCAGCTGACATTGGGGTAGGACCCTCCCCAGGGAGAACATCCTATTTGTCAGTACCAGCCCGTGAACATTTGTCAGCTGAGTGGCTAGTAGACTCACAAGTACTGAAAATATGTCTGTAGCGACATGGGTTAAGTTTACACCCCTCAGGCCTATTAAAGGCATAACATGGGTTTTTGCGAAGTGGCAACCCTTTTTGTGGTTGGCTTGCTAGTCTTTGCCAACTTTTGAGCAGTAAAAGTACCATCATAACTAAGGTGGCGGAGAATGTCAGAATTTTCTACTGTTTCAAAGGCCTTAATACCTCTCCTATCCGCCCTGTCCTTAATACTTTTATTATAATTAATCAATGAGCTAAGGGTATAGATCTTAGTACCACTTTCTCAAGTAACATTTGTGACACGATCTGTGAAAAGGGGTCTTAATGCAGGGGGCCCTAAGACCCCTTCTTGCAGTCCATGCCACATTTCAATGTGATCTAGAATGAAACGGATATCTTCCCCTTGTTCATATTTGACAATCACTAGACAAACGTTGACAATCAAAAGTCTTTCTAAGTTGTCAATGTTTTGTTTGTGGCCCAAGAAGTTTTTATGGTCAAACTCACCCCGGGGTTTTTTGGTCCTATGTCTTGATCTGGACCTGGAGACCGAGGAAGAGCCTGTAGAGCTTGACTCTGACCTTGATCTTGACCCATAGCGGTGACTTGGCCTTGACCTGCTGTTTCAATCGGATGTTTTCTCAGCAGAAGTTCTGTCAGTGGTGGCGCCCTTGTCCAACTTCGCCAGAATCGATTCCAGGGTTGTCTCAATCTTTTCCGTATGGGTTTTCAGCTCAGCGATATCATCGACGGGCATTTGGCCGGTGGGCAGCCCAGTAACAACAGGCAAATGGGACACTTGCCCCCTTTTCAACGTCCTGCAACTGTCAGGGGGTCCTAAGTCAGACTCTGAGGTCTTTTTGGTTTTTCTTCGGCCCATTTTGACCAAAATTCCGGCGATCAACGTTGACAGTTTAGAAAGACGCTTTTAAAGTTGTATTGCCCTTAACCAACCTTGGCAGCCGAAAAACCATATATAAAATCAAAAATTATGTGCCAATCCCCAGCACAGGGGAGTTGTGCACTGTATGAATTTGTGAGCCCGACTGGCGAGTTATTTGAAACTCGTGCTTATATATAGGGTATCTTTGCCATAGTTACCGATCGAGCGTTGTATTGTTGTGTGCAACAAGTAGTACCGGATGGGCATATCACTCGCCGTTGTTAATTATATGAATATACACGTGTGTATATAGTCCCATTACATTGCCAAGCACAAATGATATCATACTGTAGTATATTACACTGGATCAGTCTCTGGTTTCACCTATTGCTATTGAAGATGGCCCATTAAGAGATGTCAATTTTTGTACAAATTAGCATAGTATATGCATCCGATTGAAAGCCTTTCCAGAAGCCATGGGAGAATTAAATGAAATGATGTAAAATCTATCAATGAAGAGCCATTACAGAAATGAGTAGTTGCATTTGATTTAAGCATACTGACAATGTGGCATATCTAGTACAATGTAATCTGATGGATGCCTTGGATGAAATTGGTAAACACTAAACCGTCTATAAAAGTGCACCTTTCTCCAAATTAGCTCATGTCATGTGATCCATCCATTAGTGTTCATTGCTTGCACAAATTTAGTCAGAGGTCCCATGACCCTAGCTTAGGAAGTATAAATAGACATATTGTGTAATGCGTCCTAAATGGTTAGATGCATGCATGTGATGATGCCAACATTTGGGAGAACTGGCTTAAACATCAATACATGTACAACAGCTGCAGCAAGCTAGTACAATTTAAATCTTTAAGGGAAGCTAATGCAGGTATGTATTTGCCCATTGGATGAAGCGGCTCTCTCGCAATCAAGTGGTTCAACATGAATAGCCTTCAGGCTTGTATGAACCCCATGCCGGGTTGGCATGATACAAGAATGCAGCCCTGGTTATAGTATAAACAGTTAGATTCATCAATGTTACATGCCCATTGGTCAAATGATGCTGTGGTGTTTGTTTTTTTTCACAGAGCCTACAGAGAGCTTACAAATAGGTTCTAGGAGGAACAAATCTATGTCACTGATTTCTTCAAAAGAACTAAAGGTACTGGGCAGTCCCCTCTTGCCCCCCCCCTCCACTCCTCTTTTGGACATGTCTCAGCTAATGAACGCATGGTGTAGAACTACTATTACTCACTCACTCATCCGGCTAATACACATTTATAAGCAGCTTACACTACAAGAAATGTGGTTGTGACCGCGTAAAAAATGCCCCCCGGCGTTATTTTAAGCGGTCACAACCTCATTTCTTGCATACGGGGGAAATTAGTTTGGGGATTCTGTATTGTGACACCTCATCACATGGGTGAAATGCAATCATCATAGCGCCTCCCGTCCCGCTTCGTGGGACCGCCGCTACGCGACGTCGGGAGGCGCTAAAAAAAATAACACTATTTCAAAATTAAAGCACATTAAATCATGACATGGTTACAGAGTAGGGGGGAAATAGTGTACATAGAAAGATTGGAACACAGACATAAAAAGGTAACTGCGAAATTTTACTTGTGGCCCGGCAGTAACCAAAACTAGCATCATCTCTGGCTGTCTATGAGCTCTGTGATTACCATAATTGTATTAGCCTCATTGAATCAATAAGTCTTGGGAACCAGCCTCGGAGAATGTCCTTGAAATGACGATTGCCTCAAAACCACTCGAACGAGGCAGGGCATCTGGAAAACCTGCCATTGAAAGGGTCAATGCAGATTGGAAACAGATTTTTGCTTACTCAATCGTATCAAAGGAAATGAGCCTACCTGATTCTAATTTAAACAAAAACTACACAACAAGACAACAACCTTCTTGAAATCAATTGCTAGAGCATAATAATGTCCAACGTGAATTTTCTAGTAGTTCATTCATAGTGTGAAAGGTTCATGTCTAAGAAAGGCAATGAGAAACCTGTGTCGGCTTCAGCCTTTCATAATGAAAACTGCCAGATTAGTGTAGTGGTTAGCACACTGGACTCCGGATGAAGGTAGCGCGGGTTTGAGTCCCGCATCTGGTGAAACACTTTTCACTTGGTACCTTTACATCTGTTTTAGCAACTGAGACTATTCATGCTTGATGGGACAAGCCCTCATATCAATTAGCTTTAAAGATGATGATGTCATCCGTACAGGCTACATTATGTGCTGAATAGTCAGCATGAATCTCATGTAGATAAAGAACTGGTAGGCACATGTTTAAGCAGCGGGGTTGTGTACAGATGACGCCATGCAGGAGGGGGGAGGGGGGTCAGGCCCGGCATGATGGAATTAATTTCCCATATACCTTCAGCATTGCAAAATTGGCAAAAAGCATGACGAGGGGGGAGGGGGGGGTCGAAAATGGTCCAAAAAAAGCATGACGTCATGTGTACACAGCCCCAGTTTAGCATGTTAGTTCATATGTCAATTGACTGACATTCTACAGTCTTGTTTGATTCTCCACTATATATGATATGTTTAGAGGGTTCAAGAATTACAAATAGAAAAAAAGGAAAATTTCATTAGACCAAGGCTTATGTTGTGGAAGGATAGACACCCATGACACAGGCATGCAAAGGGCAGTAAGCAGTCACTTGAATCCTCTTACAGGGTATTGACAAATCCCCTCCTTACAAGTGAACACTCAGTGCTCTCCAATAACCTGAGGGCTACTGAAATGCCACCCGGTCTACTCAGAGCCACCACCTCCAACGAGTGGAACCAGACACTAGCTCATTGTGTAGGTTACAAGCCTCATGTCACAAATTGATCTGCAAAGGACCTGCATGATGAAGCTGCTGTTCGCTTTGAAGCTACCTTTCAGGTACCTTAGTGGCGCATTTTAGCGCAGGTCTAATTTTAGCACTTGAAAATCTACATAATTTAATACTTCAAATCGGCACAGGTCCCAAATAAATGCATAGTAAATCAGAGGTACACATACGTAAGTGCATGTGCACTAAAACAGACCACTACTAGAAGGTATTTCTCAGGATGGTACGACTGAACACAGCTACTACAATTTCAAACACTCAACATCAGAGTTGATGATCAGAGGTAACTTACTAGAGCTTGTCATTTTGATAGTTCCTGGGACACAATCGGTTTCTAAATTTTGGGACACAATCGGTTTCTAAATTATTCCCGTCTACCACGGGCTTATAATGAGGGATCAAAACAGAAAATCTAAAATCCGTCCCCGGCTTATAATCGGGGTTGTATTACTATAGATCAAAAAGGAAAATGGTTAAAAGTAGGTCCTAAAATCGGCTTATAATATTTCTTCAACGACTGCCCCTGGGTTAAGATTGAGATCAGCTTACGAGCGGGGTTTTATTGTCTGATCTAATTGACATTCTGAGTCTTGGCATAGTGTAGGAGTATCAAAAGATGTAGTCAGGATGCACTACTTTACGTCACGTTGAATACTGAAGCTCTGAAGTTTTAACCACGGGACCCCGTATTACACAACCCCTATGCAATAACCCTATCCTGTATTTCACAGTCAGTTACTCCAACCTTACCAGCCACATAACTATGATGAAATCATTGTTTTGTGCCGAATACGTGCAAATTAGAACATATCTCACTAAGACAATATGAGATAAATGTAAAGGTTCACTCTACCTGGAGAGATGACCCTCACGCAGACCAATTCTCGTGAAGCTTTACAAATATACTTCAGCTGTACTGAGATCTCCAGGCCTGTGAGCAATCACAGAATAAAAAAAGATCTTTGATTACCTCATTGTCATTCTGGGCTTTGTCATTGGCTACCAACAGGTGCCTGTTAAAAACGGCAATTGATAGGGACGAGACGGTTAGCAATGAATAAACATTTAGCTTCAGAGATTCTTTTGCACTATGAATAACAATTGTATTGGTATCAGTTGATGGCTTTACTGGGAGATTGAAGCAGACAGGTAATGAATTATCATGTTTACTTAAGCCATGGCTCCACTATGCAACACAGGGTGCGATCTTGAGCGAGTTGCATAAAAATAGATGCACATTGAGGGAGTTGTATGGTATGTTGCATAGTGGAGACTACTATTAAAAACATATGTCCTGCAATTTCCTAGAAATTTGATGTGATCTGCTGAAAGGGGTCTTAGTGCAGGGTACAATAAGGGCCCCTTTCCCATTACATGTCCATCATTATCATCCATGAGTTAGTCTGATGCAACTGCAGACCAAGGGCAATCTCTAGTTGCAAAAAGGGTAACTCTCACAGTGGACTTTGGCCTTTACTTATACTGCTGTAGGCAACATTATTTTCACGATCAAGTATTCTAATGGATTTTATAATGTCAAATATATGAATATTCTTGTGTGACCATTAAACTAGTTATTTGTCATTATAGAGGAGATTTATCTGGTGAATCTGATGATGTCATGATGCCGAGATTGCCAAAATGCATTCTAGTTGTGCTTGCTAGCACTGTAAGAATGCAATCAGATGTCCCTTGTAGCAATTTCTCTGAATTTCTCTTCTCTTTTCCTTGATAAAAATCAGTAATTTAATTTATGGTGCCTGCACAATACCATAATAATTAATAAAGACACATGTTGTACATTTTAATGAGTATCTAATGGCCAAACCAAGCTTCCTGGTTGGATTTATTCCCCTGAAATCAGGATGCGCCTTATATGCAAAGTAAATTACTCACCGTGCTCATAAATACTTGTGGAAGGAATGAATTGAGAAGCTTCACTAAAGTTGATAAATGCCAGGAAATGGAGATAACCTATTAATTGGCAGAAAGTATGTCCATAAAAACGTCCAGCCAAGCATCAGCGCTAAATCCCAGCATAGTGTGATCGCACTAAACTTTAGTCTGACAATCCTTTTTTTTATGCTGATTGCTATCAAAGATGTCTAATTGTTACAAAGTAGCATATATATGCAAGAGATTTAATGCCTTCCAAGAGAACTCTAGAAGACGTGCAAATGAAATGGTTTAAAATCTCTCAATGACAATCGATTATAGAAATGAGTAGCTGCAATTGATATACAGGTCCATGATGTGACAAGCCTGGTACAATGTAATATGATGCCTAGCATGTTAGCATGATCTATGAATGTAACCCTGGGGAGACACTCGTCAGGACTGTTTCAGCCCCATAGGGTTAGCATGATCCATGAATGTAACCCTGGGGAGACACTCGTCAGAGCTGTATCAGCCCCATAGGGTTAGCATGATCCATGAATGTAACCCTGGGGAGACACTCATCAGGACGGCATCAGCCCCATAGGGTTAGCATGATCCATGAATGTAACCGTGGGGAGACACTCGTCAGGGCTGCATCAGCCCCATAGGGTTAGCATGATCCATGAATGTAACCCTGGGGAGACACTCGTCAGAGCTGTATCAGCCCCATAGGGTTAGCATGATCCATGAATGTAACCCTGGGGAGGTACTCACCAGGACTGTATCAGCCCCATAGGGTTAGCATGATCCATGAATGTAACCCTGGGGAGACACTCGTCAGGACTGTATCAGCCCCATAGGGTTAGCATGATCCATGAATGTAACCCTGGGGAGACACTCATCAGGACGGCATCAGCCCCATAGGGTTAGCATGATCCATGAATGTAACCGTGGGGAGACACTCGTCAGGGCTGCATCAGCCCCATAGGGTTAGCATGATCCATGAATGTAACCCTGGGGAGACACTCGTCAGAGCTGTATCAGCCCCATAGGGTTAGCATGATCCATGAATGTAACCCTGGGGAGACACTCGTCAGGGCTGTATCAGCCCCATAGGGTTAGCATGATCCATGAATGTAACCCTGGGGAGACACTCGTCAGGGCTGTATCAGCCCCATAAGGTTAGCATGAACTATGAATGTAACCCTGGGGAGACACTCGTCAGGACTGTATCAGCCCCATAGGGTTAGCGTGATCCATGAATGTAACCCTGGGGAGACACTTGTCAGGACTGTATCAGCCCCATAGGGTTAGCATGATCCATGAATGTTACCCTGGGGAGACACTCGTCAGGACTGTATCAGCCCCATAGGGTTAGCATGATCCATGAATGTAACCCTGGGGAGTTACTTTCCAGGGCTGTATCAGCCCCATAGGGTTAGCATGATCCATGAATGTAACCCTGGGGAGACACTCGTCAGGGCTGTGTCAGCCCCATAGGGTTAGCATGATCCATGAATGTAACCCTGGGGAGACACTCGTCAGGGCTGTGTCAGCCCCATAGGGTTAGCATGATCTATGAATGTAACCCTGGGGAGACACTCGTCAGGGCTGTATCAGCCCCATAGGGTTAGCATGATCCATGAATGTAACCTTGGGGAGACACTCGTCAGGGCTGTATCAGCCCCAGAGGGTTAGCATGATCCATGAATGTAACCCTGGGGAGACACTCGTCAGGGCTGTATCAGCCCCATAGGGTTAGCATGATCCATGAATGTTACCCTTGGGAGACACTCGTCAGAGCTGTATCAGCCCCATAGGGTTAGCAAGATCCATGAATGTAACCCTGGGGAGACACTCGTCAGGACTGTATCAGCCCCATAGGGTTAGCATGATCCATGAATGTAACCCTGGGGAGACACTCGTCAGAGCTGTATCAGCCCCATAGGGTTAGCATGATCCATGAATGTAACCCTGGGGAGATACTTTCCAGGGCTGTATCAGCCCCATAGCGTTAGCATGATCCATGAATGTAACCCTGGGGAGATACTTTTCAGGGCTGTATCAGCCCCATAGCGTTAGCATGATCCATGAATGTAACCCTGGGGAGACACTCACCAGGGCTGTATCAGCCCCATAGCGTTAGCATGATCCATGAATGTAACCCTGGGGAGACACTCGTCAGGACTGTATCAGCCCCATAGGGTTAGCATGATCCATGAATGTAACCCTGGGGAGACACTCGTCAGAGCTGTATCAGCCCCATAGGGTTAGCATGATCCATGAATGTAACCCTGGGGAGACACTCGTCAGGACTGTATCAGCCCCATAGGGTTAGCATGATCTATGAATGTAACCCTGGGGAGACACTCGTCAGGACTGCATCAGCCCCATAGCGTTAGCATGATCCATGAATGTAACCCTGGGGAGTTACTCACCAGGGCTGTATCAGCCCCATAGGGTTAGCATGATCCATGAATGTAACCCTGGGGAGACACTCGTCAGGGCTGTATCAGCCCCATAGGGTTAGCATGATCTATGAATGTAACCCTGGGGAGACACTCGTCAGAGCTGTATCAGCTCCATAGGGTTAGCATGATCCATGAATGTAACCCTGGGGAGTTACTCACCAGGACTGTATCAGCCCCATTGGGTTAGCATGACCCATGAATGTAACCCTGGGGAGTTACTCACCAGGACTGTATCAGCCCCATAGGGTTAGCATGATCCATGAATGTAACCCTGGGGAGTTACTCACCAGGACTGTATCAGCCCCATTGGGTTAGCATGACCCATGAATGTAACCCTGGGGAGTTACTCACCAGGACTGTATCAGCCCCATTGGGTTAGCATGATCCATGAATGTAACCCTGGGGAGGTACTCACCAGGACTGTATCAGCCCCATTGGGTTAGCATGATCCATGAATGTAACCCTGGGGAGTTACTCACCAGGACTGTATCAGCCCCATAGGGTTAGCATGATCCATGAATGTAACCCTGGGGAGTTACTCACCAGGACTGTATCAGCCCCATTGGGTTAGCATGACCCATGAATGTAACCCTGGGGAGTTACTCACCAGGACTGTATCAGCCCCATAGGGTTAGCATGATCCATGAATGTAACCCTGGGGAGTTACTCACCAGGACTGTATCAGCCCCATTGGGTTAGCATGACCCATGAATGTAACCCTGGGGAGTTACTCACCAGGACTGTATCAGCCCCATTGGGTTAGCATGATCCATGAATGTAACCCTGGGGAGGTACTCACCAGGACTGTATCAGCCCCATTGGGTTAGCATGATCCATGAATGTAACCCTGGGGAGTTACTCACCAGGACTGTATCAGCCCCATAGGGTTAGCATGATCCATGAATGTAACCCTGGGGAGTTACTCACCAGGACTGTATCAGCCCCATTGGGTTAGCATGACCCATGAATGTAACCCTGGGGAGTTACTCACCAGGACTGTATCAGCCCCATAGGGTTAGCATGATCCATGAATGTAACCCTGGGGAGACACTCGTCAGGGCTGTATCAGCCCCATAAGGTTAGCGTGATCCATGAATGTAACCCTGGGGAGACACTCGTCAGAGCTGTATCAGCTCCATAGGGTTAGCGTGATCCATGAATGTAACCCTGGGGAGACACTCGTCAGGGCTGTATTCATGCACAATGACGACCAATGGACATGATGCATTAATACATAAGTGGCACCTAAGGGTGAAAACCCTACAATTGTAGCTGTCAATTGTTCATAATAACCTATGATTAGTACGGTATGATTATACTCATGACATAGGTTAAGTACAATATTCCTAACATTAAAATGACAAAGGTGAACGGTAATTAGTTTTCACCAACAGTTTATTCATGAGCAGTCTACACCAACGAGTAAAAACACGATTGAAGAAACTTGAAGGCGAAAAATGATCAGAGCTCATGAATGTCAAGTTTTTTTGTACAAAAGTAAGATGGGACCTACTCTTTTCTACCATTTTCCTCTTCACAATTTTGAATGCTTTGATCACATGACCTCAACAATGACGTCATTGTTCTGTATTGGCATGGGTTATTGCACGGGTTATTCAACCCTAGAGTGTATTATGGAGACTGAGTTGTCGATGGGGCTTTGGTATTCACCTTGAAATAAATACACAATGTGACCACTTATTTGGGGATGTGATTGCACCATAATGCAAACATCCACTATGATTTTAAGGGGAACGCAGCCACAGCCGTTCAGGGATAACCCCAGGTCATTTATAAAACTATCATCATCGCTTTGTAGTCAAAATAAATGTGACATGCATTAGTAGTGCATTGGAGTATCCTTTCTGCTGGTCACCTCAACTGTAAAAGGTTTCATGTGAATGTCACGGTAGTTTCGCGTCAATATTGTCACGACATTCACGTGAAATGCTGCGTTCCTGCAATGGTAGGCAGAAAGGGTACCCCAATGCAAGGAAAACCTATGCCGCCTGTAATGCTCCCGCTTCATGCCGCCTAGTGGAGCTTGGGTTATAGTCATCATGAAACCCTGTCTGTGGCCGTTTTGGCCCATCTATTTACCAGAGAAACAAGCTGCTCTCCTTCCACATGAGGGGGCAGCACTGTGGTAGGCTTTCTGCTTCTAACAGTTTTAGGATGGGGGAAGCAAGAGCTGGATGGCAATTCATAAGTAAAACGGTATGAATTTAGTTTGGAAACGATCAGGTTGGGGACAAAAAAAACTCCTGATCGTTTCAGTGCTACTCATAACATGCAGTATTAGATTTTCTCTGGAATAATTATGAACGATTACCATGAAACATTTTCGGTTCGTTGAGAGTATATTATCTTGAGTATGAAATGATCATGTTAGCCTGGTCGTTTCAATGAAACAAAATTCCTTTAAAGTTATGAATTAACCCCCTGATGTAGGATTAGGATAGTGAAGAGTTGGATCCTTTTTTTTTTGATTTTGTCCTTGAGGCTGCATTAAATGATAACAGCATACATGAGTCATGTTTTGTTCACCTTTTAGTATCGTCAGTCGAAAACCTTTTCCCCTTGCAGGCCATTCGGTCGCGCAGAGTATATATCATTCTGCAGACCTGGATTATGGCAGGACCGAACACCTAAAGTGTATTATTGTCAGGAGAGAAAACAAGAATTAACTTTTTTTAGACAAATTGTAGCCCAAGTTCCCAAGATTACAGCGAAACATTTGGTCCTGCAGTCTGGCAAAGACCGCAGGCCAGGCAGCAAGTTTGCTGGAAATGGTCTCGATCCCGTGAGTTTTCATATTGACTGTATCATAGGGTTCTATGAAATCCATGCCTTACCCAAGGTTGAAAGATGCCAGAAATGGGGAATCACCCATAAATTGGGAGAAATTATGAAACAGTCCAACATCAGTGCTAAACCCCAGCTAAATGTAACAGCACTACACTTTATCCAACAGTTCTTTACTGATTGCTATCAAGGATGTCATTCTTGCTACAAAATATGACACAACAGATTGAAATCCTTTCCTGCAAACTATAGGCATGCAAATGGAATGATGTAAAACCGATCAATAAAAAGAAATCCATTAGAGGAATGAGTATTTGCAATTAATAGGGGTACTCATAATGTGGCAAACCTGGTACAATGTAATCTAATGCCTCGGATGAAAATAGCAAACACTAAACCCACCATAAAGTACATTTTCTAAATATGCTTATAGCATGTCATCCATTCATGTATCTATATTAGTGCTCTGTGCTTCCACAAATCAGAGGACCCATTATCTCTGGCAGTGATCAGAAGCATGAATAAAGATATTGTCTAATGTGTTCTGAACGGTTAGTTGCATGCATGTGATGGTTTCAAAGTTTGAGGTAAACTCTCTTAAACATCCTAAAAACATTTTTAACCTTTTAAGGGCCGCTAATGCATCAATGGGGTGCTAGCTAGTCTGCATGCCAGCACTTCATCGGAGCATCATGCCGACCCTCTGGGACGGTGTGCATATGATGCATGAATGAAGCCATGGCGAGTTACTTGCCAGTCCTGCATTAATGCATCATGGCAAAAAAATGGGTATGATGCATTAGTTGCATATGTAGTGCTGAACAGTTAGATGTCCCACACATTCATTAATAATGATTATTTTTTTAAGAAATAAGTGTTTTCGGGTATTCAAATTAATTATTATGTTTGTTTTACTATCAGTAAAGGAAGAATGTAAAAATATTCATAGAAATACCAGAAATTGGTCGATTTGATCTTTGGAGTCAATCATTTTCTTAGAATTTACGTCAAAATGTATCCTTACATCTTTGATAGTTTGCCTTGTACCTGTTTATTCTCAAGAACTCGACCTGCACATTTAATATATTCAAATAGCCAGACATGTTCTCTTTACAATGGTACCAAACTTACCCCATTTATTCACCAAAAATTAGAAAATAATGATATATTGATGGATTAAAAAGGAGATTGAAGTTTTAGACTGTTCTGTATAATGATATCATAATCTTGAAATCCATTTTTACAGTTTATAACCATTGATTAGTGTGGTGTAGTTGACTTGTCTGTATACTCATGACATAGGTTTAGTACAGCAGTCCTAAGAATACAATGACAAAGGTGAACGTTGATTAGCTTTAGCATGATATGTTCTTCCTGAGCGGGCCACGACCACAAGTGAAGAGAATAGAAGGTGAAAGTACTGGAGAAGGGAGAAACATGGAGAAGTGAACACCAGTAACCCATGATATAGCTGAATTACACTGGAATTTCACATGGGATGTATATAACATATATGTGCATAATATATATATGCTCTTTTGTTTTATCACAAACAGCAAGGGATCATCTATTACATGGGTTTCAGATCCACATGATGCTCACTTCTTCAGTTACCGAAAAGTGATCAGAGTTTATCTTTATATTTTTCCTATTCAAAATGCTTACATCCTTAGGTATTCACCTTGGCATAAAGGCTAAATATTGGGGCTGTGATTATACCATAATACAGACACCCACTATGATATGAAGGGAAGAGCAGCTGGAACATTTTAGTAACCCAACACTCATTTATAGACCTATTATATTTCCTTTTTAGTCGAAATGATGCAGTGTAACTAATGATTTACTGAGAGTGAGAGTGGAGTGACATAAAGTACACTCCCAGCCCCAATTGTAAATTGGTTGTAAAGACCACTGTACTCGGTGCAGGGCAACCGCTGTGACTCCCCCATCACCTAGAGAATAAAGCTTCTCTCTCTTAACACGAGGGGGCAGCACTGTGGTCTGATCTCACAGTTTTAGGATGGAGGAAACAAGAGCCGATTTAAGATTACAATATTGAAGAGTTGGAAGGTTTGAGGGCGGGACTGCAATCATGCATCATGCCCATTGGTTGGCATGATGCATGAATGCAGCCCTGGTGAGATAGTCTACAGCAGTGCATCCTACTAACTGTGCAGTGTATATTTGATGTATCAATGGCGCGCTGATGATTAGACTCACCAGTCCTTCATTGGTGCATATGACAACCACGATGCATCCCTAGAACATTTCAACAATAAGGCCTAAGTCAATCAGCCATTGACAGTGATAACACCATGAGATACCTCCTCAATTTGACTGGGAGATTGAAATTGATGGACGCTAAAGGTTCAAAGGAACATTCTGCAACTGCATTGGTGCATCATATCGATCATGTGGCATGATGCTTCCCTATGGCCATTAACACTTTACAAGCTGCTAAAGCATTGGTCATCAGGATACACGAATGCAACCTTGGCGAGTAAATCACTAGGGTTGCATTTATACATCAAGCTGACATCAAGCTAACACTAGAATGGTTATGGCACTACATCTGGCTGTATCATCATTAATAACAGTCCCCAGCACTTACAGATTGTCTTGTAATGGCACCATATCTGGCTGTATCATCATTAATAACAGTCCCTCACACTTACAGATTGTCTGGTAATGGCATGATAGCTGGCTTTATCGTCATCAATTACAGTCCCCAGCACTTACAGATTGTCTGGTAATGGCGCGATATCTGGCTGTATCGTCATCAATAACAGTCCCCAGCACTTACAGATTGTCTGGTAATGGCACGATATCTGGCTGTATCGTCATCAATTACAGTCCCCAGCACTTACAGATTGTCTGGTAATGGCATGATATCTGGCTGTATCGTCATCAATACCCACTGGGCACATCAACATTGATTCAGTGTTGAAACAACATTTGCAATGTTTGCATATCAACAGTTGATAAAGGCTTGAAATATAGTTGAATTTGAAAGTTGACACAACATAATCAAAATCAACTGTGATTCAACATCTAACCATCAGCGCTGATTCAACGTTTGTATTTCTATGTTGATTCAACATTGACACAACATTTATATGATGTTGAAATAACGTTGATATTTGTTAGGGCATTCTTTGTTCACATGTCAATGTTGAATCAACATTATTTCAACATTGAAATCAATATTGTTGATTCAACATTGACAAATCAATGTTGAGTCAACATTGAATTGAAAACAATATTTCAACACTGATATGTCAACTGTTGATTGGATGTTGAAATGGTGTTGGTTGACAACATTGAAATAGAATCATTGAAAAGGTGTTGAAGACAGGTTGATCAACATCATCAACATAATATCAGCAGGTTGTCAACGTTGATGCAACGTTCTGTGCCCACTGGGTAACAGTCCCCAGCACTTACAGAATGTCTGGTAATGGCACAATAGCTGGCTGTATCATCATCAATAACAGTCCCCGGCACTTACAGAATGTCTGGTAATGGCACGATATCTGGCTCTATCATCATCAATAACAGTCCCCAGCACTTACAGAGTGTCTTGTAATGGCACGATAGCTGGCTGTATCATCATCAATAACAGTCCCCGGCACTTACAGATTTGCACGAGTGATTATCTCGGGCCCTTATATAACAAGCAGGGGGCCATCCATAAATGACGTCAGACAAAATTTGACTATTTTTGCCCACACCCTACCTCACTTGTCATTTCTGTTTCTTTTGCAAATTTTGCAATGCTGAAGGTATATGGAAAATTTTTCTCGCCATGCCAGGCCTAACCACCCCCCACCCCCCCTCGAGCATGATGTCAAGTGCAAATTCAAGGTTTGCTGTCTTTTTTTATATACTTGTACTTCATTATCCTAATGTCCTTGTTGCTTCTACATGATGAGTGTCTTTTAATAGAAACAACCAGTTATTGCGATATGCTTAGCCATTAAAGGCCAAACCTGCATTAATGCCCATTGTTTGTCATTAATGCATGTATGCACATCAGGAGGGTTAATATGATGCATTGGCAGCATTGACAGCCTATATCTTCAGCAAATCACATTGACAAAGAGATGCACCTGTATTGGTAGACAGGTCAGGTACCCATCAGGCTGCATCGATGCATCATAATAACTAGGCCAAAAAAAAAGAGGATTGTTTGCAGTCACCTGACCGACCCTAGCAAAACACGACCGACCAGAGCAAAACCCGACCGACCAGAGCAAAACTTTTTTGTACTTTAAAGTCTTTTTAATCACTTTTTCATATATATGATCTTTGGACGTAAATTTAACAGCTTCATTAGGCATCTTTTGCATATACCGGGACATCAAAGAATCAAGTAGATCTGCCCATGCATTTCTATACAAAATTTAGAAAAATAGATTTAAAAATAAAAGGAAAAAAAAGCCGACCTACCGACCCTAGGTCTCTGAATCATGTTACTGGAAACACATGAATTTATTTTGGCCCTATGGTGAAAATGGCTATGTGTTATAAGCATGCTTTATAAAATCATTGACCTTGATGTTTGTCCTTCATGTTTGACATTATGACATTGCAGTGAGACCTTAAAGCGTTGGTTCCACAGCCATACAATTGGTCGGAATAACCCTAATCCGACGATTTATAATATATCAAAAGTATAGAAAAAAATCGGTCGGATTAGCACTAATCCGACCGATTTATGTCTGTGGAACCATCACTTAAAGTGTAAAGACCGATTGCCTCAAAATCTAATCAGACTTGGAAAATCTGATTAGAGAAGCAAATTAGCACATAAGTAAGTTAAATGATTGCCAAGGGGTTGAAAACAAGACTATTGAATTGTCTGGAGGATTACCAAGACTGTGTGATTAAGTGAATGCTAATAAAATCATACTAGAAAAAAAGAATAATTAGCATATGTAGGTAAATGGATCGCCAACGGTAGAAAAACAAGACTATTGAATTGTCTAGAGAATAACGCATACTGGAGGAGGAAGACCATTCTGTAACACTCAAAGCCATGGCTTACATGTGTATTTAGAATGGTGGTCGTCTACTGTATCTAATATCATCAGCAAAACCTACCGTAAAACCCCGGCTATAAGTCGATTCCACCTGTAAGTCGACCCCCCTCTTTGAGAATAAAAATCGACCTATAGAAAAAATGCTAGAAAAATATTAACACTATAATCTATTATATAAAAAACCCTCCTATAAGTTGACCCCCCTCCTTCGGGGGAAAAATCGACTTATAAGAAAAAAAGATCAAAAAAGAAAATCGACTTATAGCTGGGGTTTTACAGTAAGGGTCACCTTAGAGCTGAGGATATCATGTCATAGCAAAGTATAATATTTTCTGTGGGGTACATGATGCCTCTGGAACTGGTATGTTTTATAGAATGATAGAACATTAATCAATGCATCATGCCCATAGTATATGTCATGATGCATGAAAGCAGCTCCTGTCACCAGGAGGCTGTTGCAAAAAAAAATTGAAGTTGAATTCTCACTGTAGCTATTTGATATCCCAATTATCCGCTCTTCCCCATCCTGAGAATCGACTTCCCCAGAGAATTAATTCCTACTTAAGAATTACATCCCGATTCTTTACCACTCTTCTGGCCTATTGCCTTTTCACAACACGTGAGGGAATCAATTTTGGAATAGCGATCTTCTGATATGGATAAGCCACAATTCTGGTCCCACAACTTGTTGCTAGTATTAGCGACCTCAACCATTATAAGATAATGCTGGCCTTGGCCTTTAGGCTTGAAATGTTTCTTATAGCATCAGCAAAAATTATTATATTATAGAATAATATAAGTATTGAGGTGCTAAGAATCAAGTCTCAAGACACCAGTGCTTGGCTGTCTATCCTACCTGTGCCTTATATCGAGGATTTAGGATGATGCATAGATCTGCAGAGCCATGGTTCCGGAGTCTCTTCCAATATTTATGTTGGTACCATACTAGTTAACTGCCTGACATGGTAGGGACAATTGCAGTGCAAGATCAGAGCTGCATTTAATAACTAGAGTCTGGATCCAGACTCAGGCAATGTCGCCAAAAAGAGTATGATTTGAGACTCAGCCTGTGACTATACTCTGGCAGATCCTGAGGCTGATCCTCAGGTAATACTCTGGCTCTGCCTGAGGATCATCCAAGAATCATGCTTAAGTTTCAAATGATACTTATTTTTGCAACATTGCCTGAGTCTGGATCAAGACTCAAGTGTGTAAGAATATTTTGTTTACCGTGTGATGTCCTCACTCGGTGAGCTCAATAACCAGTCCACTCTAAATAAAGCGTTATGTATCGGTCGTGCCTTATAATAGGAGGGATTCAGTATTGCAAAAGTGCATTTCTTATTTAAAACAATTTAATCTTTATTAGTCATTTTGATTTGTACATTGATTCTTCACTCCATGATCAGTATTCTTGTAATAAACAAGCTTTACAATCTCTTACTACAGTAAAAGTGTAAGGTAATAATGCCCGACCAACACAGGCAAGGCTGGCAGTCGGCTAAGCAGAGTTTTTGAACCAACCCATGTATTTTATTTCACTTAGTCATTCTACCACTACCATATACTGGAGCGTCCATGGACTCACCCGGGTCTGCATTCTTACAAAGACCAATGGGCAGGATGTATTATTGCAATAGCAGCCTCAAAGTGTTAAGAACAGAATGGATCCACATTCTACTTAGACCAGGACAATCATATTTAAAAAAAAAGATAAGCAGTTAAGCAAGTAAATGAATTGCCAAGTCTAGCAAAAAAGACAATTGAATTGTATAGAGAATTACCAAGGCTGGGGAAGTAAGTAAATAAAAGGGCATAATACAGTAGTATATTTTCTTAAAGAAGGATGGGCGGTTTTAGGTTAGAACAATAGTGCCCTTTCAGTAAGACTGACTGTCTGGGAACTCAGTCAATCTAAGTGACAAAACACACCAATTAGTTATACAGCCACTGGGGGAGAAGCTGAGGCAAAATGCCAAGCTAAGAATCAATACCAATATATTATATAGAACCTGAACAACCTTGCCTGCAGTTTTTTAAACTTTTTTTTGTATAGAATTTGCCCATCATCGTGATGCACTAATGGCAGCAAGTCTAATCACTGGCACCTTATTGTGCATCTAACTCACCAGGGTCAACAACTTTAGGTTTTTATTCTTTATCTCCCCTACCCTTGGAGGGATCAAATTAATGCTTTTCAATGACTAATGTATTATCCTTCTTTATCTCCCCTACCCTACCCTTGGAGGGATCAGATTAATGCTTTTCAATGACTAATGTATTATCCTTTAAACTCTGTTTCCCTCGACTGCTGATCTCCCCTGCTGGCAACATTGATATAATGTCAAATTTTTCTCTGAGGAGCAATCTATGAAAGAAAATGTATTTTCCACCCTTTCCATGAAGGTAAACAAGAAAATGTACTTACCTTGAAAGTGTCTTTGCCATTTCTGAGATAGACGGTGTCAATATACTGCATTGGCTGTTGGGGCGGGAATAGAAACCAGGGACACTATATAAACTCACATTTACACACTGTAAAAGATGACTGTTGAATCTACCAGCGATCCTCATTAAATGGAACAGTAGAATACCACAATTGTATTTCAGTAAGCCAGTAAGTAGTTTTTACAAGAATCCCCAGGTGGCAGGGCAGTGGTACACAAGTGTACAAGGAATTTCTGTGAAAATAATGACAGATCTCTGGCAACTTTGGGACAAGGATTCCATCGTTATTTCGATGACACTTCTTTTACAGTGTAGCCCTCAGTATCTGAAAGAAGAAGCAGACTTGGACAAATAGATCAGGGAAATAGAGGAGAGATAAGTAAGTTTTCTGGTGTTCTGGTACATGCTCTATCTATATGGAAAGCGGCCCGCTTTGAGAGCTATATCAACAAAGACAGATGTGTAGGATGTATATCTAGACATAAACATACAAACCGGAAAAAAAGACCCAGCAGTCCATCATGTTAACCCTTTAAAGACCCAGCAGTCCATCATGTTAACCCTTTAAATACCACCAATGCGTCAGGTCCATTGGTGCATCAGGTGCATCAGGCAGATCATCCGGGAGTGTAAAAATCAATCCCGTAGGGTGTGCATGATACATGATTATAAAACGGCAGCCCATGCACTGTTGCACAATAGAAGTGACCTTGAGTGCATTATAGGAGTACAGTGCACACCTGAGCAAGGTCAGAGCTTGTCTATCATTCCTGTGGTATATCAGAGGCTTTAGACTTTTGATCAATGTGATGAAAATGCTAACATGTTTTATAAAGACAATAGACAACTCATTCTTCATGTCTTGACTCTCTGTTGGGCAATAACACACTCTGGTCTCGTGCCTTATGAAGGCCCTTGACCATCGTGCGTTATAGTCCAACAGAGAGTCTCGACATGAAGAATATTGTTGTCTATTCTCTAAATATAGCCCTTGCAGTTTTCTCGCCAGTGCTGCATTCCTACATCATTCCTACCAATGGATGTGATGCATGAATGCATGAGTGACCCTTATGGGGTTACCACAGAATGCAATAAACAAGTCTCTGTGCCATCTACAGGAGCCAGCAGTCTGCAGTATCCGCCTCTCAGTCGCTAGCTCCGACTCGAGGATTGATCTAACAGGAAGAGGCAATGTGTTATATCGGTGTCCCTTCAATTGGCTTTAAACCCTGAGGCTAGGATCCCGCCATGAGGAAATACAGGATCTACCCCCATGAGTGTCAAAGAGATATTCAGCTGAGATCTAGCTTTGAGAAAGTCAGTCTCAAAACAAACTTCTTACAATGTATTAAAAAAAAAAGCATTTTTAAATTGAATGAAGGAAAGTCCTACCATGTACTTCCTGGCAGTTGCTTCCATCCAAATGGTCAGAATACATGGTTATTGTAGCACATTTCTAAAATCCATGTGGTCAGAAAATCAAATTAGTTTTGACGGTTTTTTTTTCTACAAGATACAGAAGACTTTAGCACAAGTGGGGGAAACACCACTGGCCATCCACGCCCTTTGGATGGCATTTTGTAAATAACGATCGCTGGCCCACACTCATTAACCTAAAAGTAATGGTCCTCGGCCACAGGACTATTGTTAGTGTCAGCTATATCAGAACGGACTATTACTACTACATGTTGACAACCGGATTACTTATTAACACCATTCGGATTATTCCAACGAACAATAGCACACCTACATTGCTACATATACGACTAAGGGTATTGTGAAATAAAGTACTGTCTACACGTCCCTTAGTTCATGTTTGTTAGATGATTAAGTAATATGCAATGATAATTATAGAGACAAAGATAGTTTACCAGATGTAATCATTCTTAATGAATCACCATGATTGAGCTTCCTGTAAGCCTGGATTGCATATATTTAATCACTGAGCTCCAGCAACTGTTAACAGTCAATTATGATTTCTTTTAGTCTAATGACATTAGACAAAGCTGTTGGATATATAAAGCTCCCTTCCTCATTAACACAAGCTTAACCCATGAAGGCCTGCATGTTGAGTTCACCTTTATACCCTTTCAGTACCTCTAGTACATTGATATATTATGTCCATTGGTTGTCATGATGCATGAATGCAGCCCTGATGAGTAACACACTATAGGGCTACATTCAAATATCAGGACAAGCGCTCGCCAGAAAAAGGTGTTTAACCCTTTAAGGGCCGCTGATGCATTAATGCATCTTATCTAACTATCTTGGCCTCAACAGTGCTTTTTTGCTCAAAACCCCACTTCCTTATCCAACCATAACGCACTCTGAGACCTTTTCTCCGTCTTCAAGAAGCTGCTGGTTTCAATCCAGACATGTTAATAAATTGAGGAATATACAAAGTCAACTCCTCCATGCGTTTCCAGTTAAAACCGTTTATGGTTCAAGGGGGAATCGTTCCCCGGCCGCTGGGGCAGGAGGCGAGCTCGCTGTCCACTATACCAAGCCGACCGGTGATAGAAAGCAAAGTACATCCAGTATTTGAAAATTTTTTCCCACATACCTGATGTTTGCAGACCTCGTTAGCATAGATTTCAATGGAGCCTGGTGGAGTTATTAACAGAGAACCATCCTTAGATATCCTAGATAAACATGCCATGCCAAATTCCTCCATTTTCTTCGAAATAAATAAGAATCCATTGATTTTCCACATCGATACGTGTCGGCACCTACCTCGTACGGCCATTCCTTGTTCGACGCGTGCCTGACCTAGTTCTTACATCCGGGCACCTCCCCGCTATGTCAACAAGACGAAATGGCTGTGTACCAGGCCGTGTGCGTTGGATGGGTATGGAAAATCAATGGATTCTTCTTTATTTCGAAGAAAATGGATACAAAATGAAGGCGAACACCAACTAGAGATCGTATATTTGGCGCTGCTAGAATAACAGGGCTTGACATGCTTGGATTATACCCGAAAAATATGTGTAAAGGTGGAGGTATGTTGGGCAGAACGACAACATGGCCATGACAGCTTGGCAAACCAAGTGGATCGTATGCACTTACAAAATATCTTCTCATGGATTAATTCTGGGGTTATAAGGTAAGAAATTGAAACAAAATGGAGAAATGCATGTTATGGGAACGCACTCGTGTATTTACGGGTTAATAATCCACTCCCCCTATGCGGTCGTGGATTATTAACCCGTAAATCCACTCGTGCGTTCCCATAACATATATTAAACGCTAAATACCTATTGGTCGTCATGATGCACCAATGGGCATGATGCATCAATGCAGTATGATACCTACTTTCATGCGAGTCCGCTTGCCAGTATACCCTGCTGAGTAACCCACTTTGTAAGCAGCTCTGTAAGCAAGTTTATATATATGACCTTTGAAACGGTAGTTCTATACAAATAACCTTAGTATGGTATATTCAATGTGATTAACAATAATATGCCTGTTGTTATAAATTTAAAGTTTGATAAATATATACATGATGTCAAGTTTAATGGGCTACGTCAAAAAGACCAAGCACTCTAAATGTACCGCCCGAGTGCGCGAAAACTGTCCCATTGGGACGAGCTCGTGTGAATGTATAATAGTAATTATAGTGCTACATTCAAATATCAGGACAAGCGCTTGCCAGAAAAAGGCGTTTAACCCTTTAAGGGCCGCTGATGCATTAATGCATCATGCCTATTGGTCGTCATGATGCGCCAATGGGCATGATGCATTAATGCAATATGATATCTTTAGTCTTCACCCCCAACTTTCATGCGAGTCTGCTTGCCAGTATACCACAGCATGCTACCCCACTGGTAGTGGATTAGCTCCATAGGGAACCGAAGTCCTTTCTGCGGTACTACGATTTTAGCCTTGAAGAGGGGTGTTTCATGACGAACCATGCCATCCGTAAATAGGTCACAGTGTTGAAGCGTTAGGGGGTTTAACGTCAAAATTTCTCTGAAACTCTTCTTCAATTTTCAAAATGGACTCAGATCTCTGGAGTCATAATGTTGACTCATAGAACACTGAAGACTCATCCTGGGATTTTCAACTGTATGGCTGCTAGAATATTTAGAAAATTTTGCCCCATCTCTCACCACTGTGACCTACTTCTGACAGGCATGGTCCGAGGCTATATTTCCGGCATTTTTGAATCTCGCGGTACTTGCTTCGGCTCCCTATATGTATGAATGTTGCTCCGGGGAGTGCAGTGCCAGGGCTGCATTCATGCATCATTATGGCCAATGGGCATGATGTATTAATTTATCAGCTGAACTTAGGAGTTACAAAACTATTTAGTGCTATTAGATTAAACAGAGGGAACATGCATTCATACAGTGGCCCAGGAGGGTTTTAAATGCAATGTGAAAAAAAATCAACTTTCAAAAATGATATCTAAAATGAGAAATGAAAATTGATTTTCCATTCGAATTTTAAAAGTGGAATGTGAAAGTTGAAATCAAAAACTGATATTGATTTTGAATTTCAAAATTGAAATGTAAAGTGAGAAATGAAAATGTGTTCTATATTGTCACCCCCTGGGGGACAATATGGTTATATATTCATGAGAATGTCATTGGTACCAGTTTCTAAGTATAGGGGGCACCACCACTACTCCATGTATACTACTGGTGCATTCCCGCCTTTCTCATAGATCCATTGTTCCTACTGCTGTGCACTTCGCCATATTGTTATTTTTTGTAGTTTTTTTGGACATAAAAAACTGATTTTGACTTTGAATTTCAAAAATGATTTTAAAAAATGAAATGAATTAAAAATCAAAAGTCGTTTTCAGTTTGAAAATGGTGCTGTCTGCCTGTCAACTCTCACATAAATGTTGTGACAGGTATTCTTTAGCATTGGGCAGGATTCAGAAACATTAACAGAAAGATTGTTTACAAAATGAAAGTTCAAATCAAATATGAAAAGTCAAAAGTCATTTTCATTTTGAAAATGGTGCTGTCTGTCTGTCAACTCACAGAACAGGTTGTGACATGTATTCTTCAGCATTGCACCCTAAACCATAAATGTTGTGGGAAGAGCAGCTAGGAGGTAGAATTGGACTAGAAGAAGGGGACAGTATAGAGTAAGGGAATGATGTAGAAGGGGAGTGGGGGGAGTAGGAGAATGATATAGGAGGGTAATTTCCTTGTTAATTGTGGTAATAAATGTTAGATGTGCTAATTGGTAAGTTTGTCATTGTTTAGCTGTATGGCTGTATTATGGAAGTTTTTGTCAAGTTATATTTATGTTGTTTTTTTTTTGTTTTCTTTTTCTTTTTTCAACATCAAGTTGTTTTTGTTATATTTTTCATTAAAAGAACAGTAAAGTTTATCTTAAATGTTGTTTTATTGAAACTTTATTCTCAAAAGTGACATAATATGTAAAAAAACATTTATCAGGTTTCCTAAAAATCATGACACCTTTTCCAAAGTTATAGGTGAAAAGAATAGAAAGGAGGCTGATGAAACATAAATGAAATGATGGCGACCATTATCATTATCCTATGTGACACGATATAAAAAAATACAAACATACATGCACCAGGAGACTCCAGAAATAATTCTAAGTCAAACGACATAACTTTTTTTTGAGCATGATGAGTATGCAAACTTGTTAAATAAAGATACAGAATAAATACAAATTAAACATGTTGTGATGCCATTCACCATGCATGTATACTAATAGAAAGGCAATAAGCTGCGCATTTTTATTTTAGTTTTGAGATCAATACAAATTTCATATCATTGAAGTAGTAATCTCATTGAAATAGTAATCTCGAAATTCTAGATTTAATGTCACTCACCCAGAAAAATAGCTAATAGCTACAGGAATAAGTTTTCACCAGACCATAAAAGGATTTTTCTGTCACAGAACTTCATTTGTCTAACATGTAAAAATAATTTAGACATTTTAGAGTGTGTCATGTGCACCCCTTTCCCACAACATTGAAGTGTCTGAGAATAATGGCACCGATACAGATCTCATATACGTATGGCAAGGGAACTACACAATACTACATATATATATCATCATACAACAAAGGTTTGCTTGAAAACTGTGAAATAACTAGGTCTTTCTACATCTATGTCTATTGCCAAACCCATGGTAATGCTTTCTGTAGAGACCGATTCATTACTAGAACATTTTTCTCTGTTGTAAATTGTCAATGGCAAACTGATGAAAAAAGAATTCAAAGGCTTGTTACAAGACTGATGGTCAGCATGTCAAACCTATCAACTATACCAAAATTCACACTACTTGATGACAATGAGTGCACTCGGCCTTAAATTAAGCCTGACTGTTTTATTATGATACTTTCATTAAAATCAATTTACTTTAGCAGTACAGTTCTATTCAACTGGACCTTCAACATCTATTAACATCTCCTTCTCCTTCTTGAAGACTGGCCTTTTTAACTGGCGGTAGATAACGAGGCCAATTTTGATGCATAACATGACAAACACAAGCAGAAGTAGCATAACAGTGGTCACTGAGTTTGGTTTACTCCTATCAAAGTTCTTTGAGAGGCTTCCAATCAATGCCACAACTAGCACAATGTATGGGGTGAAAATAAAACGCGTGAACTTCTCGAAAAATGCTAGGTCTATCAGCACCCAGATCACGATATCATATGTGAGGATTGAGAGGCAACTGGCCGAGGCGGCGGATTGGTCGACTCCTGATTGGTAGGTGAGCACCATGCCAAAGTTGAGGCTAGTGGCCACTGTGACCCATGTACCGTACATCGCAAAGGCATTGACCACAAGTCCATAGATGAGTCCAAATTCGTATTTGAAACCTTCTTTAAGAAGCGTTGCTTGATACCTGAAACAATCAAATTTACATGGCTCTACCTATTTATAAATCTTCAAATAATAACCGACAATATGGAAAGGTATGCTTGAAATTGTTTTATTTGTGTGGTTTCCTTTTTCCATTTATGATCAATAGGCTCATCTCTTATTCTCTATTTCTTAAATCTTATACATTTTTTTCGAAAATGGCTCTGATCATATAGATTGTAAGCGGATATTCCTCTGCAATCAGTCAGCCAAATTTTCTCTAATCCGACCAATTTCTTTTTTCTATAATTTTGCATTATTAAATATAATCGGGCTAGCAAAAATTTGGCAGTGGAACACCTGCTGTTTTAACACATTTTTTTTTTATCAATATGACCCATCAGTACTGATTACAGTGTCTACTGGAGGATTTGGCAAGACCAAGGAAGGGGAACCCTTAAGGAGACAAATTCAAGAGCTCTTTACATTAGAGAGGCCAGCCCTTTGGCCAACTCTCGCTACCATATGTGTAACAATGCTAGAAGACTCAACATTAAACATGCCCTGGACTATATATAATGGATGTATGGTGTATTATAGTATATCAGTAGTACAGGAGGGTTCTAAATCTTCATGATCAAGTGATATTCCAATTGTTTCTCTCAAATAATATAGCTATTATTAGAGTGGGAAAAATACTAACACTAAGAATCTCTCTGTGACCTGGGATGGTTTTTCTGATAGGACTAAGGTGTATCTAGCTAACCATTATAGGGCATCCCCTGGAACTACCATCAATAGATAGACCAACCACTCATCATCAACATAAGACCTGCTATATAACAATATGTATTGCCAGATTTTCGGGAGAGAGGTGTATTTGTAATGGTATTTGCAAAATATTTATGTTCATGAGACATTGGTGGTGCCATAGAACTATAGCATTGCTAGCTGGCTTGGGCATTATTGTCATATATGTTAACAGTAGGGGTCAGCACCTCCTTATCCCTGATCAAAAGAATACAGCTGATTGCTTATATTAATTTTGACTAGAGGATTTTCGACAGGGATGAATACTCTGGAAATATTTTTTGAAAAATTATAATAAATCCACCACACAAGGTAGAAATGAATGAATTACAGGTATGGATTGAGCTAGATTTTATCTATACCACAACATTGTCACAATGCATTCAGTGAATTATTTAGAATTACGTTAATCTACCTACTTAAATTATAGGTACCTAACTTTCTTAGTTCGGGGATACCACTATTCCCCTTTGGTCAGGGCCCTATGTCCATCATAAATGAGGACCCCAAACATATGATCATTAAAATAGTTCAATAATTCAATAATGGTATCTAATGTTAAAAAGATAGCACCTAGATTGGGGGATTACAACCTGACGTCTCACCAAATTATCCATTGCTCACAGCAAAAAAAAATTCTCTAAAACAACAGTGATTCACTGGCATTGCCAGTGAATCACCATGAAAGTATGATGAATTCCCGTTGAAACTGCGGAGAATCCCCATATAGTGAGGGTGAAACACTGTTGTTATATAGGAAATCACCATTTTTTTAAATTACAGTGAATCACTGTCAAATTAAAGGGAATTTTTCAACAGTGTTAAATATATAGAAGATCTTACCTAAATGCTCCATTGATGGCTATGACAGCGTTGATGTACATCGTGAAGGCCATTAAGGCGATCGGGATGAGCGCACCTTTCAACATCTCTCTGTCAAACATCAGCAACCGGCTAATGTTACAGATGAGGTTCATCATATAGACAATGAACAGTGACCAGTGGAGGAAAGGCATGGCCGTGTACAGTGGTGTCCCATCTGAGGTCTTGCGGAATATGTTGGCTGTTGCATAGACCATCCAAATAACCTGTAAGAATAAGTGAATGGATTTAATATTGTACAAAGAAGGGAATTCTATTACATAAGCCAAGGATTTCTTTTTTAGATAAAAGATTTGCTTATAACATTTTATTCTTTTGAACATCATTTTCTAATAGTGTGTCAATGAACCGCTACAAGTTGATGTTGTAATGAACACTGACTACAGAGAGTTTGGCAAGGTCCCCTAGCCCGGACATTCTGGCTGAGGGAGAGGAGGAGAGGCTCTGTCTGTCTGTTCCTTGTTTATTGCATGATGACAGAGTGTACATATAGGTGGTAACAATGATACACTCACCAGCATGCAGGCTCTGCCCCTAAGCCTGTAGCTCAACCTGTCATAGGTTCTAGATACAAGGGAGGTTGTGTGTAGGATGCAAAAGGTCTAAAGAGATAGATGACTAGGAGCTACTCACCGGGTCTTATATACCTAGGTGAGCAGCTCACAGGGTGATGAAATGTACCGGTAGGAGCAGGTCAGATCTGGTCAGGTCTGGTTAGATCTGGTCAGATCTGACGTGCCGTCATACCCGGTAATGATTCTATTTATATGTGGACCACTCAGGATGAAGGGAGATTGTGGAATTTCCCTGCATCCTAGAAACACATCCACAGGTATGTTGGTATGTTGTGATACTCCCAGTCAGTCAGTGCCGAGAAATGGAATAGGTCCGGCTCTCACAACATCCTGGTATGGGTTATATAAGAGCAGCTCACTGTACATAATGGGGGGGGGTGTAGTATAGTCATGGTGTAGTATAAGTAGTGAGGAGTAGAGGGCGCCACCGCTTAGGGGTGGGATAGACAGATGGCTCTGTGGATTGCTGAGCAGCCCCTATAGGCCTTGGGGTGCCTTGGCAGCACTCGGCAGATCCAGGGAGAACGAATGCAGAGATAGAGAGGGACGGACGTGCGGTGACAGCTCCCTGTCCACACCAGCCCAGTGAATATTGATTGACGAGTAATACACGACCTACAAGAAAAGAACCTGAGTTGCTTTTTATTAATGGGGACATACCATCCGACAACCCCACAGGGGGGATGAGCTGTGAGCTTGTGAGCAGGGCCTGAGCGTGTATGGCGAAGAATTTAATAAATGTGTAAAATAATGAATAATACCCAGAATAGTCTATTGACAAGTGTTGGTTAAATCCATTACTACCTGGTAGGAATAGATAAAGCCCCTTATAGAAAATGTCCAGCTGGCCGGCGTGATCTCAAGGTAGAACTTGTCCAATTGGTCTGCAGGATTGCTTGTGAAAAGGCCTACATTATTACAAGAAATAGCAAAGCTTATTTCAAATTTCAACATCAGCTTTCAGATGAGTATAGTTCTTTCATACTACTCTCAGGCCAACGAAAGTGACCCACATGAAAGGCACACCTTGCACGACAAGTTAAAAGAAACACTTTCAGATACCCTAAAACTCCAGTCATAAGCTAATCTTTATTTGTTATTTTTGGTTAAAATTGGTTTCTAACTTATTACCAAAGTCATACCCCTGCTTATGTGACCAATGATTCATTACATAGGGTTTTACTGTATATCTGAGGATTTGGGTCAGCTCAGGTAAATTCTGTAATAAGGCAAAATCGACGCAAAATTAGTCCTCACATATATGCTATGATTTATAAATTATTATGGATTTTGGGGAAAATGCAATTAGTCTGTTGAGGATGATAATGAGAACAACCTACCCCACTTTAGTGTTGTTGCATCAATGTTGGATATTCCGTTAAAATAAAAGGTCAAGATAAGTATAACCCATGTTGCCGCTAGGAGGAGGATGTAGCCAAGGTGATGCTGTGAAGACTTCATCTTTGAAAACAAAACATGTATGACGGCTTTTGAGTAATTGACTTTTATTTACATTTTAATTGGGAACTTATTGTAGTGCAGTATCACCCAGTGCAGTCATTTCAAGAAGCAGTATTGTGGTACAAGTGATCTCTGGCAACTTTGGAGCAAGGCTTTTGCCAACATTTCTTTTTGTAGAATAGCCCTGTTGCACTGAGATAGGTGAGGGTTGAAATGGGATGGAGTTGAGTGTCCCAAATGTCCAATTTCAATTTTAAATAGCCATGTCCCCAACACTGAATTGAGAAGTGAAACCACTTCCTACTAACCAACTTGATAAATTTCCCATATGTGAACTAAACTGTCCGATGCATTTTAGTATAGTAAATGTACGAAATCAGCCGATACAGTGGATGGTTTCAATTTCAATTTATGAGATCTTAGAAATATGCATAAATTCTATACAATAGCGCTGTTCAAAGCGAAACAAGACAAAAAGACCGTTTTTCATTTTATTTTGCATTGGTAACCATGGGAATATGGGGAAAGCTTATAAAATCTTTATATTATACAGTCAAAATGATGTATAATATGCTTGAGTAAACACCTCTTCTACACCATGCAGGCTATGGGTACTATATGAGAGTAGGAACATACACAGTATATGCCAAGTATTCTATGAATGGGATTGGAGGTGTGGTTCTGTGTGTATAAGTTCTATTGTCTAGTGAATATAATGTACAATACAGTATGGGGCTGGGTTAGGAATAGGCAAGGATTTGGTATTAAGGTCATTTGTAAACCGGGCCCACCTCGACCACTATTGTGAGCCGTCACTGGCTTACATTATGGGATACTAGTTGCTGTAGGCTGGTTCTGACTTTAGAAATATTCCCCAGCAAATGGGGACCCATAATGCCTCAACGAGAAGGGGGCATTCCCTTGAATGTGTCTTGCGGCTCCAGGGCAAAATTGGCCATTCAGCAAAGAAAAAGGTTTGTTTCTGGTCACCTGACCGACCTCAGATAAAAAGGGGCCGACCTCAGATTTTTGTTGAAAATTCTTTCAGAATTATCCCGATTTTTGACAATGCTTTTTTAAAGGATTTTGAACATTTCTTTTCAAAAATTGTTATATGACATATATGCAGACATTTTCCCACCATTTAAATTCTATATCCCATGCAGGAAAGAAACATTTCTAACAACCACCCGGGAAACCCCAGCAATATATGACTCTATGAGGCATTGGATACAAAAAAAAATCAAAAAGAAATCTGACCTACCGACCTCAACCGTTTTGACCATGCTACCAGAAACATAGCTTTTTTTATGCCTCATAAACAGTAGGAACGTGCATACAATAGGCCAGGACATTTACACGTTTTTGTAAGAAGGGTAATTATGTAAATTCAATTCAACTTCAATTCCAATCCCATAATTTTCAGAAATTGCACCAACAATGTTCCCATTAATGGTTACTTTTGACAACAATCCCTCTGAGCAAGTGTCACTTATGCAAAAACAAATCTCTCTCACAAAGGATATGGTTAGGTACAGTACCATGAAAATTCAAGCCCCCCCCCCTCATCTGGTGTGAATTTCTATAGAGCCTATTGAGGTTCCTGAAAACGTAGCACTTTCTCGCCTCCTTTCGCGGAATCGGTTGAATTCCGGTCACATGACCAATGTATTTCATGTTAGATTGCACCAAGGATTACAAAGTATCAGCACATATTTAAATCCTGCAGTAGACATATTTGGTAAATGATAGTCTGTTCAAACATTACCACCCAGCGTTTCACATAGAAGAGGGAAATTAAAGTTTTTTATTGGTAATTGCAATCAAACATAATAAAACAGGGTCACATGGCCAGAATTCAACCGTTTCCGCAAAAGGAGGCAAGAAAGTGCTACGCTTGCGGGAACCTCAATAGGCTCTATAGTTTCTATGTGTGAACACCGACTTCAATTTGGTACCCTAATCAAGGGGGGGGGTTAAAGGCAAATATGATCATACAGTCTCCCGAGCGGAGACTCCCATACAAGTAATATTAGACTACTGTAGTTGGTTCTATGAGTATAAGATTATGAATACAACAACTGCTGAAGAGACCAAAGACGCTTTGGAATGGATATTTGGAACTCATGGTTTTCCAGAGACAGTGTTCTCTGACAATGGACCACAGTTTGTTTCTCAAGTGTTTGCAGATTTCACGGAAAAATCTCGTATCAAGCATTAAGAAAAATGGGGAGTCACAGCTGAAATGAAAAAGTTGTGAATTTTTCAAAAAAAATCAATTTTCCCTTAACTATAGAGGCCTGTGGGAAATCAAATGGCATAAAGATATCTGAATCAGGGCTGAGTTAATTTAAATTCAAATTCAAAGATATCTATTGAACCCACAGAGTGACATACCCTTGTGTAATAACATATGCCACAGATAAATATGCTGTCACCGCTGTAGTCTCGGTCACGTTTTTGGGGTTTTCCGAAGGTTCAGTGAAGGCTGTCCTAAGCTGCTGAAGTTACTTATAGATGCGTAAGGATTGTTTATGGGCATGATAGACATACTGTATATAAAGCAGAGTGATTTTCAAGAGCATGTGATGAATTTTGATGAAATGAGGGTAAAGCTAAATCATGGACTAATTTTCCCCAAAGTTCACGCCTCTCGCTATCTAAAACAATACCCATAATTCCTAAAGGTTTGATCCCTGGTTTCTGATTTTCTGTACAGTTAAACTTTTATATTCTACTATTGTGTAGCCAAGATCTGGTGACAATCCAAGCACAACAAGTTTAGTGTAGTTTTGCTGTTCTTTCTAAAATTGTGACGGATGCTAAAGGCGCATGAGAAGGTTTTACGGCACATAAGAATTGAATCCCTGGGAGTGACTTGAATAAACCTTTCTGATATGCGAATATATAGGACTTTCAATAAAGTGAGGTGTAATTAAGTGATATTTAGTTTGTTATCCCATTAGTCCTGAGCCTGGTATGTATAAGAATCTGAATCAGCCCACATGCTGCACACAAAAAAGCATACCTAAGAAAACTTAGTCAAAGTGACTTATTATTCTTACTTAGTACTTATGACTAACAAATGACCAAGGAGGTCTAAGTTTTCTTAGTCATATTGACTACCCAGATCAGTTTCACTCTCCGAGCACTATCTTGAACAGGGTATCTGCTGGGAGTTTCAGGCAAGCTAACATATCTTAGTCACTTTCACTAAGAGATCTTAGTAATTTTGACCAAGGTCCGTTAGTGAATTTGACTAAGGGATAGACACATGGTGTTACCTTTACACACCAGATGGCAGCATGGTTTTAAACAGGATTTTTCTAGTGGGTGGGTACAATAAATAGCTCCATGGATGTTAAAATTATGATGATTTTTCAGAAACGACATGTATTTGAGGCTTTCAAAATTCAATCTAACATGACACTTGGAAAAATGTACCAAATAGGTTGATGCCTTGTCAAATGGAATAGGTAGTCAGAGAGGAACACCTATTCTGTGGTATTCCAGATAAATACAATATCCACATTTGAATTTGTTTCTTTGTTGGAAACCCAGAGTACTTTGACTCAGGGGTTCTAAATGAATATGGTGTGAGGCATTTCAAATACTTCCTCAATGAGGAAACTCTGATCTGTCAGGTGTGAATCCTATATAGAGCTTAACACAATCACCAGTTGAATTGAAGTAAAAATATCAAGAAGTGTACTTAGTCAAAACAACCAAGGAATCCTAGTCAAAATCAGGCAAGCCAAGGCAATTTGGCCACTTTGTCTAATGGTTAGTCATAATCGACTAAGAAAAAGAGGGACGTTTAAAGACAGCGTTTTGACTAACTATTGCTAGAAAGTTAGACGGTTCGACTCGTATATGACTAACATTTGGAACTTATTTTTTTCTGTGTGCAACATAATTAATCTGAGAAGATAAGAAAGTTTGCCAAAAGGCTCCTGTAGCTTGCAGTAAATCAATACAGCAGGTACATGGTAGAGAAGTAGTGCTCTCACCTATAGTAGAGGTAGGGGATGGGGGTAAGGCTGAACTGGGGCAGCTCTCTCTATATATATGTCGGAGACATGGGTATGCGGCCGGCAAGCCCACTTTTTGGTCAAAAATATCTCTCACAAAGGGTCTGATTTTCACCCTCGCCTCTCATATGGCAAACTCTGTGCTGATTTTCAGAAATGTCACCATAAATCTATAGCCATCAATGATCGTGTTTCTTTCCCTATGAACATGAGTCACTCAGGTGTAAATCTTTCTCACCAAGGTTAAGTATAGTCCCAGGGCCAGGTGAACACCAATATGTCAATAGAAAGTCATGTGCCCCCCCCTCCTTGGGTCTAAAACCTCTAGCTAGGCCTTACTGTGGGTCTACCCCAGACTTGTATGGACCTGGATTAAGCTTAACCTCAAGCAGAAGAGAATATGGAGGAAGGGTTTTATATAAGGATTGGAAACAGGGATTCAGTTAGCCCAGTCATATATAAATTATAAAGTAGGTAAGACGGGGTCACGGGTTCCTCAGTGGGGGGCACCATTGCTTGTTATTTCAAGGTGAATATCTTAGTTCCATAGAGAAAGCACTGAGACTGCGTATTGTACCCCTGCGTTAAATAACCAGCGCCAAATCCGCACGATGACTTCATAGGTCCACCACGCATGCGCAGCATTTTTGAAACGTAAACATTAAAGATGGCGGCGGTCAGCATTTCATGATGACGATGGGTAAATTAGAGTTAATTATGGATTATATTGATGAAATAACCATTAATTATCCACCCAAACACCTTGACATAAATGTATATAAAGATGAACTCTGATCAGTTTGAGCTTCCTGTTTCTTCACTCGCGTGTCCTGCCCACTCCGCACTCGGCCTTCCGGCCTCGTGCGGAACGGGCAGGACACGCTTGTGAAGAAACGGTCAGCTCAAACTTCTCATCGTTCACCTTTACCATTATATGGTACCCACCAGAGAGATAAGCACTGATAACAGCCAGCATGATGCATACCAAGTGTTATGTACTGCACCCTAAGTCTGCACTGAATGAAGGGTGTTATCTCATTGGTCAATAATGCATCCTGCTAGTTCGGTATACATGTGTATGGGCTGTGTAGGGGAGGAGGAAGGGGGTATAGTGGTGGGTGCTCCCTATATCTAGACCATAGTACAGACCAAACCCAGACATCTATCTAGACTAGGTAATGCTGAGTGTGTTTTGTACTTGGGACTCACTAGACAATAGAACCAATTGAGTGCCAGGGTCTCAAATAAACACCGGTCTTGAATAAGCGCCGGGGTGTAGGGGTATTGAAAATACTCTTAAGCACTAAAAGCAGTTTTCAAATAAACACCGGTATTGAATAAGCGCCGGGGTGCAGGGGTATTGAAAATACTCTTAAGCACTAAAAGCAGTTTTCAAATAAACACCGGTCTTGTATAAGCGCCGGGGTGCAGGGGTATTGAAAATACTCTTAAGCACTAAAAGCAGTTTTCAAATAAGCACCGGTATTGAATAAGCGCCGGGGTACAGCGGGAATAAAATCAATGAGCGCTGAGGTACTTATAGGGGCCACTTCCTTACATGTTTATTATAGTGTATGGTTAGTCTGAGATTGGTTTCCTAACTCTAATTTATTCTCCCACTTCAAGTCTTAGCAAAAAGCATTCAACTTTGCAACATTTGGATAAGGGATCGGGTAATCCTTTATGAACACGGATAAAGGAGTTTTGTCAAATCATTGAAAATAGATTTGGCCATCTAGAAGCATAGATTCCGCTGCACACCGTAAACAGCTTAAGCCTGAACATAGACAAGCAGTTTCAACCAATATAAGGAATAAAAATGCTATATTTACTATACTTGACTATTATGAATCAAAGTAATGAAATACCTTTTTTTTGTGCAGAAACCTCTGTACACTAAGACACCTTTAAATCACACAGACGTATTCCTCCTTATTTCTCCACCTTACTCTGGAGTCCCTCGACTTCTTGTAGTTTCTTCCCATAGAGACGGCCGGGGGGGCACTCCCTATATTTTCTATAGTTTCTATGTGTGAACACCGACTCCAATTTGGTACACTATTTGGGTTAAAGGCAAATGTTATCTACCCCCCTTTCAAGGGGATTCAAGTGAGAAAAATTACCAGAAGGTAGTCTGGAAAAACGTTTACCAGATAGCATATACCCTTATCACAGGTTCTTCTTTAAAATCATCAAATATCAATGGCCAAATATCAGCAAATGCTGTAAAAGGTACTTTGCAAGTTTTGGTAATCATTGAAGGAGAAAACATTCCATTTTGTCTACAAAGGTACCCCTTTGCCCCAGAAAATGCCTAAAAAGCTACCCTAAACTGGGGCCCTTGAGGACCCGTTACTAGGGCCCAAAAACTAACCCTTTCCCTCAGAATTGTGTTTGCACATAGTATGCATTGAGTCAGGGAGTGCCCTCCCCCCGGGAGATGGCAGCCACTCCTGTAATCCTCTCTTACCATTTGAATATGAAAGTGCTTCTGTATACATGCACCTTCTCAATGTGCTGGAGGTTGGCAGCAAATCAGTCACTCCCATCGGTCAAAGCCTGTAGGTCAAAGCTTGCAAGTATCAATACTTAAAAGAATATTCCACTATTCAATAATGACTGTAATACATTAAGTTGACCAGTAGTGCATCTTAGTGCTGTGATAGGACAAATGCAAAAGTCTGTTGTTGAATAGGCTTATAGTGATAAATTAATATTTCTGGGACTTATATAGATCAGTATTTCATTTCCAGGTATTCCACAAGCCTGAACTCCTAACAACCAACGCTAATCTAACAACAGTCCTACACAATGACACTCCTACATAACACAAGGATTCCATTTGAGGCAACTTTTAGCCCTGACAAGGGTATGTCTAGCACGAGACATATTCACTATTGTGAATATTTTCCATCCGAATGTGGCGAGACCGTCATTAGGGCTGAAATCAACTATGTTGGAATGCTCCTTTAAAACTTTAGGGAGTCGTCATTTTTTTAGGAATTGCCCGCTACGGAGCGGCCAGCAATGTTGCATAGCAACGTCGTATTATGTTTTCGGTTTCCCCGATGGGCAGGTGTGAGGTCACTGGTCACATCACACTTGGCCCTGACTTCACATGGTGGTACAGAGAAGCCGCTCGAATGGTAACCATGCTTAGCAAATCACCAGGGTAACGCTAGAGACCATCAATCCCTCCACACACAAGGAGCGTGTAAGCCTACGTACATATCCATGCCCCCTGTCAAAAACTAAAATTTAATGTGTGATATATATATCACATATGGCCCAGGGTCTACTACCCACCCCCCCCAATATAAAAAGAAACAGTTGGAGTGTCCATGACCTACCGTAGGTGAATGGCACTATAGTGACAGTGTGTCGAAGTCTGGCAAGTTAAGCATTGCACAATACCAGCAACTCTTGAATAAGGATCCATATTAACCATACAAACGCATGAGACAATGTAATTCTCCTCCATTTTGTTATAATCCAGCAGTTTCGATAGCACTGTCAGGTGATCGTCTCACTGTCCGCCATTTTGGATTTTGATGTTCCGTGCGCATGCGCGACCTCTCCTTGCTGGAAGTTGCATTTTCGACAAAGAAATGATAGATTATATCGATTCAACTTGAAATTAATGAATGTTTGAATATAATCCATGCATGTTTGGCAATATTAATCGAATTGAATCGAATACACCCCCTCAATTTACTGTTATGAAATAAAATCTGATGACCGGTCACTCTGCAGGCATGTGCGGGAGAGTGTAAAGACTAGTACATATGGTACATATATAGTATGTCAGAGGGCGCAGGCAGTAGCTGGTGTAAGGGCTAAATCATAACAGTCTGTGCCCTCTGTGTATACTACTACGTACATACAGTCTACACTCGCTTTGCCGGAAATGCGATAGCCAAAACAAACATATGGCGGTCAGATTTACAAGGTTGGTCTATGAACGGTCTTAACCGGTCTTATACAAAAATTTCCCAACTTTTCCTGCATCTATCGCATTACATAAACGGTCTTCCAGCCTTACCTACTGAAAAAAAAGCGTTTAATTGGACAATTCCCATAGGAGCCCATGTGCTATGTCTATCGCGAAAATCTATCGCACAATGCAGGGGCCTAGGAAAAGGGGGGGCCAGGGCCCCCCCAATCACAAAGGAGGTGGGGCCCAAGTATGTCTGGGCCCCCCCAAAATTTGCCACAAACTCATAACAAAATGGAAAAGAAGGTAAAACTTTGCATCTCAAATTAGATTGATGTGGTGATAGGATAGGAAAAATGGGGGCCTGAGCCTAAAGTCAGATGCAAAATTGACTAGAAATTACCTTTCTAAACAAATTCCATGTACATATATGTATGAGGGGTGTCTCACTTGAGCCAACAATACTAGGTCGCTGCGATGGGGCCCTCACTGGGCCCCCCCCCCCAATGAAGATTTGCTTCCTACGCCTCTGCAATGCTATCCTATGGAGCCTCGTTTTTGTCAGAAATTTAGTCAAACATGCCAAGTTTTTCCTTCAGCTTTTTTTCATAGGTAAACAATTACCTTCTACAGAAAGACAAAGATCTAAAGAAAATTTATCAACTTTCCATTAATTTATAGACCCCTTCTTTGTATAAGAAATTCCCACTTAAAGTTGGCCATTGTGATCGACCAAAAATGTTGAAAACCCGCCTCCAATGACCCAGCAGGAGCTGGGCCAATAATTGCCACCAGTAGGCCTAGGTGTAGGGTCAAAAAGTCACATAACCAAGGGGATGCTACAACATCTGTTCTAAGACAGAGGGACTGTCTTAGATCGTAGAGCTCAAACTGTGAGACCCTTCCTATGGGCATAATTTTCCGTCGGTGGGGGCTCTTGACCTAGACTGTCTCTGCTATGCGCTCCCTGATTATATATACCCTATCATGAGAGAAAGCTACACTGGTGCCCTGCGTATTTGAAATGGGTACCTTGTATTACGGACAATTATGTTCCACCGTGTAATGGTATGAGAAGACTGAAATGGCTGTAGGGGCCTTCATTTAGAGATTCTGGGCTTTGAGTAAAATATGGGCCTCGTGATTCACTTCCCCCAACCACCACCAACTTCCCCCCACCACCACCACCACCACGAAAGCTGAAGAAAAAATTGTGCTGTCATCGATCGTATCTCTGGTGATGTTGCCCAGTAACACGACATCTAGCGCGTAGGAGTGGTCCTTGCCACATTTTTCTTGTTAAAAGCAGGGGAGCCTGGTGAGTTTGCATGTGGATACAAAAACTAAATTTGACCCCCCCTCAAGGGTAAAAATTTACATGACCCCCGAAGGGCTGAAAATTGCTTGCAAATACACCCTTTTAATCAGAGTAACATGCATGATGATGGCTCCCCCCTGCCGGAACACTTGTGATCCAAAAGGAGTAGAGGATCAACACAGTAAACACAGCGTACACGGCGTACCTTTTACTGTGTTGATTCACAATCTTACTAATGCTATATACCCATATAAACCGTATATAATTTGGTTTTCTGAGTAGGGTAGGTGTCCCTTTACAAATATAATGAGGTTTGATATTCCCCTCTTAATATGTGAAAAGTGATGGTTTCTGGCAACTTGACCCATATGGAGATTCACCGTATCTGAATTTGATACCTTGTGCTGATTCTTGTATCTTAGACCTCATGTGGAGTCCTGTGTAAAGGATTGATTAGAGGTGTCCCTTGTATGATGCCTCGGCATATATATAAGGCCCGCTTTTAGCCCAAGCTACTCAGGCGCATAGCTCTTAGCGTATCTATCAGTACTAAATGGTGACAAAAAGGGATGTGTCTTTAATTGGTTGTTATGTGTCATTCATGGCCTGGTTGCTAGGATCCATGTTAAGTGGAAGTAATTTTCTGCGGTAATATTGAGAATAAATTGACAGTCAATTATAAGAATGGCAGACATACAGAAGACAAATATGAAACAGAAAAATCATTATTTCCTTGGCTGTTTCTAGTGTAATTGGACAAACAGTTATGTGAAGTAAGTCGATATAAGTACTTTTATCATTCATTTCATTGAAAGTTTATTTTCAAAAGTGACATACTATGTAAAAACGTTAGGTAACATTTTTCATGATAATCTTTTTTGAATGATTATGGGTGGATATAAAATTAAACAAGAAAAGCAAAATATAAATGCAAATATGGCTGTCATCATGATCATCTTTCCTTACAGCACAATACCATAAGATACAGACCCTATAATTTCAAGTCAAACAATATAAAACCTTTATGAGCATTATGAGTAGACAAATGCGATAAAGAAAAATAATAGGTACAAAATAAATATGATGTGATAGTATTCAACATACATGTTAACTAATAGAAATGCAGTAAGCTGTAAATACATCTTAGCTTTAAAGCAAAACCAAATGTCAGAACATTAAAACAGTAACCTCTGAAGGACATATCTCAATCTAATGTCACTCAACCAGAACATAAACTAATAGCTGCAGGAATAAATGAAAAGAAACAGAGTCTGAAATAAGCACCAGTATTAACTAAGCACTGGGGTAAAGGCTGCTAAAAACAATCTTGAGCACTTAAAACAGCATTCAGGTTTGGGCCTGCCTTAAATAAGGACATACAGAGAGGTAGGGCCGCAGTGAGGTGCCGCTGATGTATTAATGCATCACACCCATTGGTTGTCATGATGCACCAATGAAGTGCTGGCGAGGCTGCTCACCAGCACTTCATTGGTGCATCATGACGACCGTTTGGGAATTTATGTATCAACCCCCGTACGGTTGGTATGATGCAACAATGAAATGCTGGCGAGCAGTCTTGCCAGCACTTCGTTGGTGCATCATGACGACCAATGGGATTGATGCACCCCTGGATCAGAGGTCTTTAAAGGGTTAATGAGTGCCCGCGGGGGGGGGGATAAAAAACCTTTGACTGTGAAACAGACCAGTAACTAAAGCTATCATTTCTCTAACATGTTACAATAAGTCAGACATTTTAGAGTATATGTCATGCGTATCCTTTTCCCTCTCCATTGAATTGTCTGAAAACAGTGGCACCAATACAGACCTTACACTTGGCAAGGGAATTACATGTATACTACAAATAGGATATCATCAATCAGCACAAAAGAGTGGTTCATAACTTAATTCACTCGAACCTTCTACATCTATTGCAAAGCATTCTACTGCAGCTGATTCAATACTAGAACATTTTCTGGGAATTGTCAGTAGCAAACAATTGTAAATATGAGGGTATGTTGCAAGCTTTGTCAATCTGTGGTGAGCTTACAAAAAAAAATACATGTTCTGACTGTACCAAAATTGACACACCCCTGATGACAATGAGCACACTCAGCCTTAAGCCTGGCTGTTTTATTATGATACTTTACTTGAGCAATACAGTTCTATGAAACAGTTCCCTCAACAGCTGTGAACGTCTCCTTTTCCTTTTTGATGACTGGCCCTTTTAACTGACGATAGATGACGAGGCCAATTTTAACCCCCAGCATGACCAAAGCAAGCACAAGTAGCATAACAGTCAGCACCGAATTCGGTTTGCTTTTATCAAAGTTCTTAGAGAGACTACCAATCAATGCAATGACTAGCACAATGTATGGTGTGTAGATAAAGCGGGTGAACTTCTCTAAAAATGCCAGGTCTATCAGCACCCAGATCATGATCTCAAATGTGAGGATTGAGAGGCAACCGGCTGAGGCAGCAGGTTGGGTGACTCCTGCTCGATAGCTGAGCACCATGCCAAAGTTGAGGAGAGTGGCCACAGTGACCCAAGTACCGTACATCGCAAAGGCGTTGACCACAAGTCCATAGATGAGTCCAAATTCATACTTGAAACCTTTCTCGAGAAGTGTTGCATGATACCTGAAGCAAGCAGATTTATATTGCTCTGAGTATTTATAAATCTTCAAAATATCAAAAGTCACTCTATGAAAAGTGTTTATATTTTTGCAATCATATATAATTGATTATAATCATAAAATTCAAATGACTGTTCCCACTGCTATTCTGCATTTCCAAAATTTTAAAATGAAATGGGTCTTACCACGTAGATGGAAGAGGCAGAGTCATATAATTCTAGGTTTTCGATATTTTGATTGTTACATAGAATGTTATTGAAAAGGTGTAGCAGAGCAAAAAGAATGTCATCTACAATACTAATACATATTATGTCAAACATCAAGAGACTCATCTGTTACTCTTTTTTTTTCAAAATTTTTTCAAATTTCTTGAATGGCGCTATCCACATGAAAAATACCTACACCCTCATCTGCATTTGTCTATAGACCACCAGTACCAATCACTAATAATTATTATTGATACTAGAAGATTTCATGAGACCGAGAAATGGGAAGCTAGAAAACTCAAGAGCTCTTCTCAGTGTGGGGATACCACAAATTCCCTATGGTCAGGGCCCTATACATACATGTCCATCATATTTGAGGACTGAAAACTTCTGATCTTAAACAGCGTTAATTTTTAATATAGTGAAAGGTGTTCCTAAATTCTATGACTATTTAAATTTGCTGTATAAGTGGTGTAAGGTGATGGTGACTGCTGTTAAACACAAAGCACCATGAACTGGGGATTAAGACCTACTGATAGGATTGCTTGCCATTCTCCAGTCAAGATTAAAGAAGGACTTACCTACATGCTCCATAGATGGAGATGATGACATTGATGTACATGGTGAAGGCTATCAAGGCGATAGGAATGAGTGCACCTATCAACATGTCTCTGTCGAATACCAGTAACCAGCTGATGTTACACACAAGGTTAAACATATAGACGACGAACAGCGACCAGTGGAGGAAGGGCACAGCAGTATAGAGCGGTGTCCCTTCTGAGGTCTTGCGGAATATGTTGGCTGTCGCATAGATCATCCATATAACCTGTAAGAATAAGTGAATGGATTTAAAATTGTACAAAGAAAAGAAGCCGCTCACATAAGCCAAGGATCTCTTCTTTTAGATTAAAGGCTTGCTTATAAAAAAGATTTTTTTTTTAATTAGGGGGTCAGTTTATTTTGAAGGTGGAATTTCTCTACATCACTTGAGACCACAGATTCTAGATTATCTATGACCAATTACACTGTCAAATATCTTAGAAATAATGGTGGAATCCGCATTCAAAATTCGCCAGAGATCTGTCTCTATTTTCACAGAGAATTCTTGTACATTTGTGTACCACCGTACTGCCACCTGGAGCTTCTTGTTGAAACCACACTGGTTCAGTGCAATACAATTAGGGTGGTTCACTCTTCTGTCTTATGAGGATCCCTGGTAGATTCAACAGTTATTCTTTAAAGTGTTGGTTTATTTACTGTTCCTGCTATGTAAGAATTGTTGAACTCATAACTACCTGGTAAGTGTAGATGAAGCCCCAGATAGAAAATGTCCACCCTGCCGGTGTGATCTCAAGATAGAACTTGTCTGATTGGTTTCCAGGAGTACTGCTGAAAAGTCCTGTATCATTGAAAGAGATAGTATAGCTTAGTTCAAGTTTCAACATCAGGAATGCAGATTTCATAAAAGGGTAGATTTAGCTTTTAGTATAATTTATTATATAGCACCTACAAGACTCTGGTTTTCTTGCTGTATATGAAGATTAAAAATTCAATTTAGCTTTTTATTGATCAAACAGTATAGTTCATCTTTTACACTACTTCCAGGCCATGGTAAGTACCCCACATGAAAGTCATGTTTTACACCAAAGGAAATACTATAGGGCACATCTAAGGATTTGATTTTGGAAAGTTTGATGTTTTAAGACTGTTTATTGGCTAAATAAAGCACCCCAGCTGGAGTTATTACAGGTCAATTCTTTAATAATACAAATTTGCCTCAAATATTAGGCCTCACATATATATGTATGACATGATTTATACATTATTATGGATTTGTGGAAAGATGCAATTAATGTGTTGAGGATGATAATGAGAACTACTTACCCCACTTGAGTGTTGTTGCGTCAATGTTTGATATGCCGTTGAAGAAGAAAGTCAGAATAAGTACAACCCATGTTGCTGATAGGAGCAGGATGTAGCCAAGGTGGTGATTGGACGACTTCATCTAGTCAAAGAAAATAGAGATTAAGGCTATTTAATTTGTATTTGCTTTTGTTTGCTAGAGTTATATGACATCACCTAAAGACTGGCAGATTTTATATTCACCAGTGCTTAAAATCTTGAATATGTGCTGAGAATAAAGGGGTACGACACAATAAAAGGGGTCTAAAGTGAAATTAAATTATTCAAATAAGCACCAATCTCAGTCGATCGTCTTGACCCCCAGCTGAGAGGCTAGGCGAGTATATATTTATGATCTACTGTGTGGAAAAGGGGTCAGCACTAGCATGCAGATTAATGTGATATATATGAGATTGATTGATTGATTTGTGTTTTACAGCACTTTAGCGGCACTAAGTGGCTATCCCACGCTTCACAGGTTGATAATTTAACAGAGGAATGTGTCAGTGCCCGCGCATATGTGCACCACACACATCCTGAGGGGATAGGAAAGAGGAGATATAGACCCTTTTAAGTGGGCTAGGGAAGCCCATATATATATGAGAGAAGGAGCATACAGCTAAGTGTGCAGTCATGTATGAGTTGGATATAGAGAAGTCATCTGAGTGTGGTCCAAGGGGGATAACTCAGGACTGAATAGGCTACTGGTTGCCAAATGAACTCCGGAGGTGGATGTAATGGGATTGAAATGTAGGGGACAGAAGGTCACAATAAACATGTGTACACGTTCTTGTAATAGTTCCTTAAATAAAGGCCTCAGACTGCCAAATGTGCACTAAAAGTGGGACGTGTAGGGGGTGGTAGCCGTGCGCTTCAAAAACAGTCCTTAACACTTCATTTAGCAACTTCATGGCAGGCCTCTTGTACCAGCTGGTTTGAGCCACAGCTGCATGTAAACAGTGTTATTCCCATCAAACATGAATTCCTGCACATGCTGTAAAGTGACAGCACCAGTACATTTCTCAACACCCTGTTAGGGCCTCTGATGCATTCATGCATCATGCCCATTGAGCTGCCTGTTGCACGAATGCAACACTTACTAGTGTAGTGACAAACTCACCATAGATCTGTTGTTTGGGCAGTGGTAGGAGGAGAGGAATGGGGGTCGGTGCTGATAGCAGCCCTGCAGAGAGGCCATAATGTAGGTCTGACCCAAACATGCACCTGGTGTATGGCTGGGTTAGGCTAAGGGAGTGATTCGAGGGTTTTTTTCCAAGGCGATTTGTTAAAATTGACATGGTGACATGATCAATTTCTTAAAATTGACATGGTGACATGACCATTTCCTAAAATCGACATGGGCACATGGCCATTTTTTAAATACTGACATATGACATAGGGGACACCCATCCACACACCCAAATGAACTCCGGAGGTGGATGTAATGGGATTGAAATGTAGGGGACAGAAGGTCACAATAAACATGTGTACACGTTCTTGTAATAGTTCCCTAAATAAAGGCCTCGGACTGCCAAATGTGCACTAAAACCTGAGGAAGTGGGACGTGTAGGGGGTGGTAAGCAGTAGGAACATCCGTACAGTTGATCCAGTCATATATGAATGATTAAGGTAAACAGTGTGTGCTTATTTAAGTGAATTGGTCTCAAATGAATGCATGTCTCATTAATCTTGAGCAAAGTGGTAGTGTCATTATGAAACCCATAATGGCGCTCTAAATGGTCACAAATAGGTGCAGGGTTTAACAAGTACTTGAAATTTATAAAGTGCATATGCATCTAAGGGAGGTGCTGGTGGGTTTGCAGATGCATGAAGAAATTCTGCCCCCCTCGAGGTTCAACATTTTTTGACCCCCTGAAGGACCGAAAATCGAGTGAGAACCCTTATACCCTATAGTAACATGCAGGCTTTTTCGCTGAAAACAGGTGAAATTATTTTGACTCCCTGGTCAAGGGGTTAAAAGAAATTCTAACCCCCCTGGTGAAGGGGTCGAAAAAATGCTGACCCCCCCCCCCCTCAAACTCACCAGCTCCCCCCTATGTTGTTAAAACATTATCACTCTCTTAAAAGGCAATTATGGTGCATGTGTTAGGTGATGGTTGGGGGAGGGGTAGTCGGTAGTTGGTGTCCTCTAGCTAGGCCACAATGTGGGTCATAACTACAGCTATGTGGAACTAGGTCACACTCGTTGTGGGTTTGTCTAGCCCCAGACCTGCTGTATAGAACACACTTGTCACATTTCTGAACGTTTGGATAACATTTCTTTGAGGAACCTCTAGAAATGGCAAATTCCTTCTTTCAGTTTTAATGACTTGAAAAATGTTCTCTCATTGAAAATATTTCAACCCATCTAGATGAATGTTAAATGAAAAAAATATGACCAAGATGCTCATAATTTTGATCAATATAAAAAAATGCTGTATAAATTGTGCTTATACATGGGTAAAGAGTGACGCTGTGGCACAGGGGTTTTAAAAAGTGACGGAGGGGGACACTATCAAAAGTTCCCAGTACATTGGAATATAAATAAAAAGTGTTGGAGCGACGCAACATCCTTCCTAAAAAGCAACGGCGTCATGGCCTTTAAATTTCAACTACCCATGTATAAGCACTAAATTCACAGAGCATATATATCACAGGCATATGGTATCCAGTGTAGTCAATAATGAAACAAATCAAATACCTTTTTTTCCTAAGAAGCCTCTGTATACTAAGACACCTTTGGATCACACAGGAGTATTTCGTCCCTGTATTCACCTTATTCCTCCTACTTCCCCTGCAGTACCTAATCTTGTATTGTCTTCCTAAAGAGATGGCACCCCTCCTATTATCCTCACATACCGCGTGTACGTAAACGTGCTTCTGTGCACCACTCGGTGCGTTCGTGGTATGGCCGAGTGATCAATGCTGGTTTGTAAGGCCACCCCCTATTGGTCCTCCCCATGTGGGTCAATGTTGATCCCTGAGTCAACTTACTACACTTCCAAGCATAGTTAGGGACTGGTACCTAGCCAGACCTGGCTGGGGTGGAAGGGGGTGGAGGGAACAAGCTAAGGTTGTGTAGTTAGCGTTCGAGGTCAGCCCCACCCACAATGCACTGCATATGGTTAGAAAACCGCTGCCCGAACGCCTCGAGGAACATGCACACACCCCACGTGTGTGACCCTGGCACTGATTCCTGCACTCCCATTGGTTCAGACCAGGTCACATGACAGAGTCTGTGGTGTTTATATAACTGGGTCAGTTGTATAAGAGGTGGCAGCAGCAAGGTCAAGGCAGTGTGTATGTGTAACCCTTTAGAAGCTGATGGGGATCACTGTATCTTGTCCATTTGGTAGTGAAGATGTGTGAATGCAGCCCTGGTGAGTAACTCCCCACAGCTGCATTCATGCATCATGTTAGACGATTCAAACCCCTGCAGGGTATCCATGGTATGGCCCTAGACCCTTAAAATCGACACGGTGACATGAGCATTTTTTGGCCTAGTGACATGAGACATGGCAAATTCCTTAAAGTCGGCACAGGGACATGGCCATTTTTTAAAATCGACACAAGGACATGGCCATTTCTTAAAATCGACACAAGGACATGTGCATTTCTTAAAATCGACATAGGACAAGGCCATTTTTTAAAATAGACATGGGACATGGGACCCCCCATCAAGGGCCCCCATGGTGCATCAGCCTCCAACTGGTGCATCATGCTGAACACAATGGGCATGGTACAATCCTGTATGTGCAGCCTATAAAGGATTAAGTCCCAGTTTGTTTCGATGCCTGTGAGTATGCGTCATCGTTATATAACGTTGTATAACACGCTTCTTAGGACATACATACATGGATACCGCTGTTGCCTGTATTTAAGCGCCCAGGCACTTATTGATTTCATTCTGTACCCCCAGTGGTTATAAGACACAGATGTTTTTTTTTTCTGAAAACTGTTTTAAAGGGAGTGGTCATTATTTATAAGCGGGGGGTGCATTTGAGGGGGGCGTACAAATTTTAGATCCCTCCTGAGGGGGGGGGCTAAGAAAATTTTGAGCTCTCTTGAGGGGGGATAAAAAGATTTACCATCTCTTTTTAGCAAAAAAAGGCTGCACCCTACTATAGTTCAAAGAGGGGCTTGCAAAAATTTTTGCCTGCCATCAAGGGGGGGCATAAAAAAAGATTTTGCGTGTCTGCGCGAAAACCCACAAGACCCCCCTGTTGATTAATAATGACCACTCCCTTAGTCCTTAAGATGAATTTCAATACCACTGTTCCCAAGGCGCTCATTTAAGACTGAGTTTCAATGGAGCATTAAGGTAGTCTAAACCTTTAACAGCAGTTGATTTGCAGGAGTGCATCATACCTATAGGTCATAATGATGCACCAATGAAGGGCTGGCAAGATTGCGCGCCACCCCTTCATTGGAGCATCATGCCGACCTTACGGGATTGATGCACAAACTCCTGGTCGACATGATGCAACAATGAAGTGCTGGCGAGTAGTCTTGCCAGCACTTCATTGTTGCATCATGTCGAACAATGGGCATGATGCTTTAATGCATCAATGGCCCTTAAAGGGATAAGGAATGGTGAAGAGTACACAATGTGATTCTATTCCACACCTTATTGACTATTAAATGATTAGGAGTTATAATCCATCCTCAAATCTGTATCATAAGCACCAGTATAGAAAAAAAGAACACACCATTCACTATGGAATAAAGGGATGCGGCTTGTTTGTCGCTTAAGCTTCCAAAATGATTTGTTTGAGGTGACATTAGCAAATGAATGAGGTAGGGTATAGGTCAGAATTTTTCATTTGCAGCTATTTTGTGAACTACTATAATGACCCCTGGGAAATGATGGTTACTCAGGGATGAGTTGTAGTGCCTTAAACACTACTAACATTGTTCAAAAATATTCTTCAAAATTGAAAAAAATACCATATCATGTTTCTTTTGGAGTTGCATAGCCATTTCTAGGACTACTGAAATATCCCATAGAAAATACTATACACGTACTACATCTTGATACCTTTCTGGGACACCTTATACAACCGACCTGTTTTGTACTAGGCATTGGTACCATGACTTGGCCTTAATCAAGATTTGGTGCCAAGCCTCCAGCTTGGGGGTATAGGTGTATTTAGTGCACATAAGCACGTTTACATACACATGTTGGGAACCAGCCAGCCACGAGAAGACATCCAGCATTTCTGATACCTCATAATGTACTCAGTATATCATGTCAGGGTACCAGTGTGTATTCAACATAGTAGAGGGTGATTAGCTGTTGGCAAATATTGCCAAAAAAACACACACAATAAACACTGAGCACTTCTTTCTTTTTATTAAATAATACCGGTATTTCAAAATATTTCAAAAAAGGAAGAACAGCAAAAATTTGGAATGCAGGGCACGTTTGCTAACTTAAACTATAACCACCCCCCACAAGAGGTTAAGGAATGGACATAGGACTGATTTAAAAAATTGCCTTGGTTATTGGACATAAGACCCTCTCAAAATCTGTTCTCATATTTTCCCATAACTATTTGCCTACTCTAGGGGCCATTCAATTACAAATGCATATTACCCCCTTGTACACAAATATTTCTCTGCTGAAATGGATTAAGAGTCCATCCAAAAATAATGTCATACGGAATTTGAACATTTTTGACCCCCCCCCTCCTTGTCATGTTATTCTTTTGCTAATTTTGCAATGCTGAAGGTATAGGGGAAACCAATTCCGTCGTGACCGACCTGACCCCCTCCCCCTCCTGCATGACGTCATTTAAGGATGGCCCCTTTAAACTTTTGTTGAGTTGAAACACTTTTTTTACATCCAACCCTTCAAATTCGACATGTAGCTTAGTAGGGGGGGTCCTCTTGTCCCATTTCGATTTTAAGAAAAGACCATGTCCCATGTCACTAAATTTCTATTTCACCATGAATGTCAAGGTGATCCTGTATTCTTTTGGCGAGAAATTAATAAATTAGTGAACCCAAGGCTAAGAGTAGTGATATTCAGCTTGATGACAGTCAAAAGGGTGCTGTAATAGTCCCAGATGAGGTAGCCGATTTCTTCAACGCATAATTCTCAGATATTGGTGAAAAGTTGTATAATGATATGGTTAATGGTAATATGCGTGCAATCGATTATGAATTCCCTGCCCTTGTGGTACCTGATGATGTACCTGACTTGGATATCACCGAGTTTATTAATGAGTTTGTGGTCCTTAAACTTGTATAAGGTATCAGTGTATACAAATCATGTGATCTAGACAGTGTCAATGCAAGTGTATTAAAAGATGCTTTCAGCATATTAACCAAACAACTTTGCTCTATATTCACTAATTCGATCAATATAGGATCCGTTCCAAGATCTAGGGCTAATGGTAATCTAGTTCCAATACCAGAAAAGGGAAATCTGTTTGATATCAGAAATTGGCGGCTTATGACATTGCTGCCATTACCTGGAAAGCTACCGTAATCTCCCGCGTAGAAGGCGCGTCTTCTACGCCAAACAAAATGCTGCTGGGTCTTATACGTGGGAGGTAAATTGCCTTGAGTTTGGGGTGCGCCTTATACATGGGGTTTTCCAACATCTCATTTGGGAAAATGCGCCGATGACAGCTTGAACTCATAGCGCCAGCACCGCGGCAGACCGGGAGGTGTCGACCCGCTCGCCGGGGATAAGGCCCACCATGCGCCGATGACAGCTTGAACTCATATAGCCAGCAATTCGGCAGCCCGGTCGGTGTAGATTTGCTCGGCGGGTTTGATACCGACCGTCACACCGTGTGCCGATGACAGCTTGAACTCATAACACGAGCAGCGCGGCAGACCGGGAGGTGTCGACGGGCGCTCGGCGGGTTTGACACCGACCGTGTGCCTATGACAGCTTGAACTCGCGGCAGACCGGGAGGTGTACAATAGTGAGGGTGGGGGGGGGTGGGGAGGGGGGCGCCTTCTACGCGAAACAGCCCCCCTGTGAGTTGGGGGGGCGCCTTATACGCGGGTTTTTCCAGAAATCGATCCAGAGGAGGTACGTGCGCCTTCTACGTGAAAAGGCCTTCTCTGAGTTCGGGGTGCGCCTTCTACGCGGGAGATTACGGTACTTGAAAAAAATAGTCCACAATGTTATTTCCCAACATCTTGAGGAAAACATGATTCTTAACGATAACTAATAGTTTTTACAGTGGCAGGAGTACAACTGATGCTGTGTTTAATGTTACAAAAGATCTCTATGATAGCATGGACAGTGGGGAAGTAACAGCTGCATGTTTCATCGATTTATCCAAAGCATTCGACTGTTGCCACCATATTACCCTAATACAGAAAATTGACCAATTAAATCTACATCCAAAAATCAAAATTTGGTAAAGGGGTTATTTGAAACATCGAAGTCACAGTACATTTGAAAATGGGAGAAAATCACAACAAAGAGAGATAAAATTTGGAGTCCCCCAAGGGTCCACATTGGGCCCCCTGTTGTTTATTATCTACATCAACGATCTACCTGATGTGTTAGTAAATTGTAAGAGTGTGATGTATGCGGATGATCTTGTAATATACGTTTCAGGCCTTCCAGTGATTCAGATGTTTTTTTTATTGTTTTTTTAACTTTGGTTTAACGTTGGCAAAACACTTTATGAATTTCAAACCTCAATCAGAGTGCATTGTGGCGTAATGAACAGATTTTGTTAGTATTTTGTTCAGAAAAGGCCTACAAAGCATATCTTATCACAATTAGCCTAGAATAACAATACTATCTCTTTTGTACTAGTCACATTTTAAAAACAACAAATATTCCATTTATAAAGTATGTGAGACTAAATGTGTTTGTTTTTTATGAAATAACAAAATATTGCTAACATTTTAATTTGTATTGATATCTAAGCAATAAGTTCTGCAAGTCCCAGTCTAGTTTAAATCGGGCTTTAGAAATCACTATAACCCCCTGTGAATAAGGTGCACCTTATAAGCGAGGATGGACCCCTGGTACGCCTTATAAAAGCAGAATAGTTCAGGGAAGTTTTTTTCCCTTCTAAAACCTCCCCCAATGATTCCCTGACCCTGTACAGTGGTAAAATGGGTTGGGAGAGGCTCTGAGATAACTGTACGTTTTTTCAGTTTTAAAAATCCCTTGATTAGAACAGAAGTTGGGACAGTTTTATTGCGTTTTCTCACATCCACAAAGCCTTAATGCACCCTATGTGTGGGGTACACGTTTTAACGCCCATACGCTAATTGATTTCAATGCCTCTCTAACCCTAGCTACTTTCGTATCTCTACTCTACTCCCGTTCCCCTCCTTACAGTTTAAACACAGAAAATATCTGTTGTTTCATTGCCGTGGACTGATTACGGTTACTAGCGATCCATGGACTTGTATTCAGTTAACTTAATGGATAATTTCCATCCACAATGTTGAATTGCAGTACATGTATGCTATACATAAAACAGATGCTTTTTCAAAACAATATACAGTCAATAAAAATATTACTTTTATTTCTATTTTTTTGGTATATATCATCAATGACGAATAATAGTAATAATAATGTAAAAATGGTAATCACAGATATGAAAACACAAATGTTGTGTGTACTTGCATTAAACGAAATGCAATAATCCTTGTTAACATTTATTAAAGTGAAAAAAAAGCTCAAATGCAAATTGAATGGATAAAAGGAGATAGTAATAAATTAATCCTTATGGTCTCAGTGTCAAACTTTCTACTTGATCAGTCATAAAAACTGTCATTCACAAAAGTTCATTTGACTGAAGTCTTAATATGACCTTGACATTTTAGACTGCTGATAATGTCATGCTATAGGCTTAAAACTATATCTGCATCGCCCATTCGCATTGTCTCAGAACCAAGAATCCAGTTATGCTGGTTGTAGGAATAACAGCGAAATCCTCATTCAAAAATTGTCAGATATCTGTTATTGTTTTCACAGATATTCCTTGTCCACTTGTGTACTACCGTACTGCCACCTAGGGCTTCTAGTAAACACTAGACTGGTTCAGTGTTATGCAATAGTACTGGTCCACTATTCAGATTTACAAGGATTCGTGGTAGTTTCAACAGTAATTGTTCACAGTGCATGAGGGCTTACTGAGCCTTAAACCTGAGCTTATTACCATGATGGGCTCATTCCGGTTACTTTACAATGGCTCAATAACCCCCTTCTCCTTCTTAAAGACGGGTCGTTTTATCTGACGATAAATAACCAGTCCGATTTTGACTCCGAGCATGGCCAAAGACACCACCAGTAGCATAACAGTGAAAACTGAATTTGGTTTTGTTTTATCAAAGTTCTTTGACAGGCTTCCACTCAATGCTACAACTAGCACAATGTATGGTGTGTAGATAAATCGTGTGTACTTCTCGAAAAATGCCAGGTCGACTAGAACCCAGACCATGATATCAAATGTGAGGATGGAGAGACAAGCTGCCGAAGTTGCGGGTTGATAGATTCCTGAGCGGTAGGTGAGGATCCCACCCAAGTTGAGGAGAGTAGCGACTGTGACCCAGGTGCCGTACATGCCAAAGGCGTTTACTACGAATCCATAGATAAACCAGCATTCGTGCTTGAACCCTTTCTCCACAAGTGTTGTATGGTACCTGTAACAAGCAGAATCATGAGTTGATTAAATTGATTCTCCAATTAATGTTGAACTTTTCCACTTTTTTTTTTACGTTTCACAAAGGATTTATCTGTCAATCTGTAAATTATTTTCTGTCTTTTTTATCCACATTTAGCCCCATCAGGATGGCATTTTTAAATAAGAACCATGAATACTCTGGTGTGAAAATTCTGAAATGCACAAAACTAAGGTATTGGTTAAGCAGCAGTCTCAAATAAGGGTCAGCTATATAGCCTGGTTAAAATGAATAATTTCCTGGCACTTGGGATAAATAGGTTTATATAACAGAATAGAACTTACTTGAATGCTCCATGAATTGAGATAGCAGCATTTGTGTACATGGTAATAGCCAAAAACGCTATCGGAAAAACGGCAGCGATTATAATCTTCCTGTCCCAGAGTAGCAGCCAGCTGATGTTACAAGTCAGGTTGGCCATATAGATGATGAACAGGGCCCAGTGGAGGAAGGGCACGGCAGTATAGAGCGGGGTCCCATCTGAGGTCTTGCGGAATATGTTGGCAGTCGCATAGATCATCCATATGCACTTCAAACAAATTAAATTAAATTGATCATATTGAAAAATTGAATGAAGACTACAAAGTAACATATTTTAAACTTTTAAGATTAGAGGCCAAAGGTAGTTGTGGATAAAATAAGAGGATTGGCTTGTAAGTGGGATGTGAGGTAGTATATTAGCAATCAAAGTTTAAGATCATTTGACTTAGTCAAAAAATTGGCTTACAAATTTTTTTCCTTATAGGTGGTCACCACAATCTAGAGTTGGGCCTACAGCAGTACAGTTAGGTTTTAATTTTATTTTTCGATTTAACAGCAAAGTTTCAAGCTATATGATAAATTTGCCAATTGCCAATTTCAGTATATATATAGACAACAATGACATAATAGTATAACTTGTCATTACCTGGTAAGCATAGATGAAGCCCCAGATAGAAAATGTCCAGCCCGCCGGTGTGATCTCAAGGTAGAGCTCGTCCGAAATATTTCCAACTGTGCTCGTGAAAATTCCTGCATTGTTAAAAAAAAAGATGTCAGTTTAGCTTCAAACTTTTATTAATTTTTTTTTACTATTAAAGGAATATATGTGGTTATTAGCAGTAAAATTTCATAAACCATCAACTAGTTGACCCTTATAGGAAGGGCCTCAGTTCGCGGTACATGTACATCTTATACACAGGCTTCCCATGTGCACAATATATCCAAGACATAAGGGTATTTTCTGAAATATTATGGCACAGTACTCTAATCCTACCCCTCAATTCCCTGCATATAAGCCTAGATTTATAACTTATGATTTATCAAAGGTTGTAACCACGTGATAACAGTTAATAACCTACCCCACTTTAGTGTTGTTGCATCAACGTTTGATATTCCGTTGAAGAAGAAAGTCAGAAGGAGCAGAAACCATGTTGCAGCTAGCAGCAGGATGTAGCCAAGGTGGTGATTAGATGACTTCATCTAGGTGATTAAAACAAGGATTTGATTAATTCGTTTCGTATTTACTTATCACATTGAGGGATATATGGGTTATGGAAGTAGGGCATCACCTAGGACTTATCAACTCAAATAATTGTGGCTGACATACAAAACTTTATATATGCTATCCATAGGCTCACAGATATACAACTCATCTAACCCAACACCATTATCCAACGCTGTGGCCTCATGGATAGGATGTAGCACTTTGGATCAGAAGATCACTTGTTCTATTCCCACCCATGCTGAGTCTTTTCAGTACCAAGGGAACGTTCAATAATTATTTCACTGTCGTTTAGGCATTCTCCAGGACTGACCCGCACTCTTGTCACTGTTTTTGTATGGAACATATAGAGGAACCCAAAGACCCCCCCCCCCCCCATCCCTAAGCAGTGACATAATTGTTGAACGTTTCCCTACCACAGTCAAAACTATAGGTACATACCTGAGCTGCTGTTACATACATTTTGGTATAAAGATAATATGGGAAAAGAACACTGTAAAAGGTTTAAGCGTCAACTAAGTGCCTTTATACGATGATGAAAGCACTCAGATTATCCAGTTCGGGCACCCAGAGTCATTCTGAAATGTGGCATAACACTGTATAAAACCAACGCTTTAGGTGTCCCTTGAACCCGGGCTCTAATATCATCTTATAAACATTTACACTACAATTTGAGTGGGGGCAGTCGTTGGAAGCTGAGAAATGATCACCAGTGATGCTCTTACTCTGGAAATAAATTTATAATCAAATGAAACTCTTTATGCGTAAGGAGACTATAGCCTTTTTATGTTTATTTTTTAAACCAATTCCAGCACAGAAAACTGAGAAATGTTGCAAAAGTGAAACCTTTGATACAGATAAACCAGGAGTTCATTTCTGTGCAGACCAAGGTCAGGGTGTGGCTAATATGAGGGTATTTATCACTGTAGAACAGTACTAAAATGCCAATTTCCAAGTGTAGCTTACAGCTCATCCCCTATCTAAGGGTGCGGCTTATACTAGGGTGCGGCTTATACCAGGGTGCGGCTTATACTAGGGTGCGGCTTATACTAGGGTGCGGCTTATACTAGGGTGCGGCTTATACTAGGGTGCGGCTTATACTAGGGTGCGGCTTTTACTAGGGTGCGGGTTTTACTAGGGTGCGGCTTTTACTAGGGTGCGGGTTTTACTAGGGTGCGGCTTATACTAGGGTGCGGCTTATACTAGGGTGCGGCTTATACTAGGGTGCGGCTTATACTAGGGTGCGGCTTATACTAGGGTGCGGCTTATACTAGGGTGCGGCTTATACTAGGGTGCGGCTTATACTAGGGTGCGGCTTATAGTAGGTACCTAAGACCAAAACAGGGTGTGGTTCCTTTTGTACTATGTCATTGATGTACAAGTTGAGTGGTGTTCTACGAGGGTCAAGTGCTTCTTGTCAGCACGCACATGCTTTAGAATTTCAAGAAAATAATTTTGGCTGTATGAAAGGGGGCGAATATAGTGGAAGGGAGTAAAGGTTCTGTGGAGTTCTAGGTAAATAGTAAATTGCCTGAGACAAGGGGGAGCACTTATATGTGTGAACAACAACCTAGCTAGTCTTAGCCCCCCCCCCCTCTTAGTCTTATGAGCATGATCCCTAGCACATTGGTGGAGCACTTGAACATTTTCTTTGACAGGTTTATTTGTTTATCGTAATTACCAGTTTAAGCACGTGTGTGGGCTTCCCTAGCTTAAAAGGGTCTATATCTCCTCTTTCCTATCCCCTCAGATGTGTGTGGTGGACATATGCACGGGCACCGACACATTCCTCTGTGAAATGGTAATGTACTTCTCACCATGAATATGACCTTAGTTGTCGAAATGGCGTTAAACAACCATTACTCACTCACTGACTAAGCACACGTGCACTTATAAATATCAAGTACCTGTTTGCCCCTGTACTTTTACAGGACCTACGCCTATTTGAAACCATTTCAATGCGAGATTTTTGTTTTCAGGGGGTGTTTAAATGAGATATGTGCAATTATGGTAAACAATAGGAACATGATTTGGTTCTTTGCAGGCAGGTGATATTTTCTATCAATGAAACAAAGCTTGTATTCACGGGTTAGACCGCAATTTGTCCCCATTGTTATAGCAGTTGTTAGTGTTTATGTTGCCATTATTGGATTGAACAATGGCTGCACTGGTTAGAGAATAGGGCTGAGGGCTGAGCCTTTAATATAAAGGTATGGCGGGGGGTGGAGGGGTGCTCGTGTGTGTCCTGCAGCTAGGTCATAATGTCGGTCAAAGTTTGTTTTCTTTTTAACAGAATGATCTTTATTTTCTTAGGTGATTTACAAGTTTGACAACATTTTCTCTGCCTAAGATATCTGAGTTAGGCCTAGTGATTGGGACCAGGTTGTGTCTAAGGGAGTGGTCATTATTTATTAACAGGGGGGGGTGGTGGGTTTTCGCGCGGACGCGCGGAAATTTTTTACGCCCCCCCTCGACGGCAGTCAAAATTTTTTGCGCCCCCCCGCGCCGGAGGCGCGGAGAGTTTTCGCGCCCCTCTTTGATCTATAGTAGCGCACGGGCTTTTTTGCTAAAAAGAGGGTGAATTTTTTTAGCCCCCCCCTCAAGAGGAGTCAAAATTTTTTTAGCCCCCCCCCTCGGGAGGGGTCTGAAAATTTTACGCCCCCCCCTCAAACCCACCCTCCCCCCCCCTGTTGATAAATAATGACCACTCCCTAAACTGAAGGGATGTAAAATACATAACATATGCCTATTGTTAACGCTCAGAGTCAGATAATCATTTCGCCATTCTCGGAATTTGACAAATGTAAAGCAAGATTTTATTTGCCAATGTTATTTAAAACGAGTTTAGTCTGTTGAGAGTTTGATGAGCAAAGGAAGATCGAACAAATAAAGAACTACACGGGAGGTTTTATTTTCATTATTTGGAAAACAGAATTTATGAATCTTTCACATATATTAATCAAGGTGGAATTCACAGCCCCGGTACTTAGATATAATGATATGACGTGAAAAATCCTAAAGATGGTCAAAATTACAGCCACGCCCTCCTCCCCTCAATGCCATTTCCAATATTTTGACTAGCTTGCATTAGGGTAACGTTGGAAATCAACATTCCCCTTCAGCTAGCTGCTTTTTATTTATTTATTTATTTATTTATTTTATGTGCAATTAGAAATAGGTTGTTTCCACCTGTAATGATCATAAGTCTAAAAATGTTCATGATAAATAGCATTTATATTTTCTCTTTGGCATTATACAGCCTAACAAATTGAATACCTTATGTTTTGAAGAAGCCTATAGACGTAAATCCTGTAGCTTGCCTTATTCCTCGACGTCCCCTTGTCGTCTGTGTGTTCCTATGGATAAGGCACACCTTCCTTTATTCCCTATTGCCGCGTGCATAAAAACGTGCAAGTCCACGTGCTTAGCATTGGCACCAAATCCTGCACTCCCATTGGTCTACTGCAGGTCATATGACCACTAGTCAGTGGTTATGTCATAGTGTTAGTTGTAGGAAGTGGTTTGGTAAAGGTCAAGGCACTGGTTGTAGTAATTAACCCTTTATTGGTCCCCACTGATGTAAGAGTGTATCCTATCCACTGGTCAGCATGATCCATCAATAAAGAGATGGCTACTATTGATGCATTAAGCCAAGTCTCCTGGAGTATTTTATATTCCAATTGCTTTCTATAACACATTAATGTAGACCTGGTTAGTTACTGGTCAGTTCTACATTCCTGTGTTATGGGAAACAATGGGCAGCAAGTGTTAGTGCAATGCTGATCTTCAAATGGTTAACTTACAGTTTGTTTTGATGCCTACATGTGTTTGTCATTGTTCTATAATCAGTAAGGTTATTTACATAAATGCACTACTTTTACATTGACAATTTTTTTCTGAACTGAGGAATCCTTTCAAAGTTGCTTTCATCGATTTCTCATATTTCTTTTTTCTTCTCCATTATATCCACCATTAGCTTAATTCAGTCAATCGCAAAAACAATACCGATATTCAGTCAAATTATTCCGATGTAATAACTAAATAAGTCCAGTCAGTAATATTTTGTTTATTTGGTTATGTTTGTTTTCATATTTCTTTTGAATTGTCTTTTAATCTTATTTTGCATGGCTTTATTTAGCTGTATAAAAACTGAGTACAAAAACTGTGTACAAGGACACAGCCATGGATCTGGAAAGTGTCTGCAAAGTAGGACAAGAGTATGACCTGGGACTTGGGTTTTTCCAACACCTCAGTTGAGGGAGTTAACCACGGGGGGGGGGGGGTTGTTGTGTTTGAGGGGGGCGGGTGGTCAGACTTTTACCAACCCCTTCACCAGGGGGTCAAAATAATTTCACCTATTTTCATCAGAAAGCCTGTGCATTGCTATAGGTTAAATGGACACATTCACCTGCGGTTTTCATCCCTTTGGGGGCCAGAAAACCCTTGAGAAGGAAGGGGGGGCGCAAACCCACCAGGCCCGCCGTTGTAAAAAAAAATGATCACTCCCTTATCGCATTAGGGAGTGGTCATTATTTATCAACAGGGGGGGGTGGTGGGTTTGAGGGGGGGCGTAAAATTTTCAGACCCCTCCCGACGGGGGGCTAAAAAAATTTTGACCCCTCTTGAGGGGGGGCTAAAAAACTTCACCCTCTTTTTAGCAAAAAAGCCCGCGCACTACTATAGATCAAAGAGGGGCGCGAAAACTCTCCGCGCCTCCGGCGCGGGGGGGGGCGTAAAAAATTTTGCGCGTCCGCACGAAAACCCACCACCCCCCTGTTGATAAATAATGACCACTCCCTTACATATGGTACCACATTACCGATAGCGTATTAGGTGCACCCTGCACATCCCATACGTCCATAGGCATCTGTTGGACTGCATGATGCACCAATGAAGTGCTGGACAGTCTGCTTGCCAGCACTTCATTGAATCATCATTTCAGGAGTGCATCTATCACATAAGATCTCGTCAGGTTAAGGTATGATCCCTACACAAAAACAACAAGATCTGCCTGAAACAGCACCATAACGAGATCAGAGCCAGAAGTTGCTGAAGTCAGCATATACACAGGGTAACCAGTCCAGGTCCTGTATGGTTTGCCATAAAGCAAGGATTCATGCTGCTGTATGCACGGCCATGACAATTCTAATCTTGTGGTATTTAGGTAGGGCCAACCTTCAACATAATATAGCATCTGCCTGAAACCAGCAAAAGCATGAGATCAGATGCAGAAGTCACTGATATCTGGTGTCTGCCAGGAAATTGACTGCTATCCAAAATTCATATTTCATAGTGAGCGATTGAAACGGATAGCTCATGCATCTTCCCCGGTATGATTTTTTTTTCTTATTTCATCCCTTTGTTCTCATTCATTCTTTTTTATCCTTGGCAGGAGTCAATCCATCATGCTGACCCTAACTGGCCAATACGCCTCAGTAGGGTAGGTATGGTTCTCCAATGAACTGCTAGCAAACAGATTTGCCCACACTTTATTTGTGCATCATGCTTAACAATGGTAATGGGAATTTACCCCTTAAGGACTATACACAATGTGGCCCTTAAGGGTTTACTGGGGAACTCTTTCCTTATGCGTACACTCAATAGAGGCACGTACGGTCTGAGAGTAAAGCCCTCTAACTCTCAGTCAATCTTTTCTACCTTATGAAAAGGTGATGCAAACAGGATAGAACCACCATCGATTCCCCTGCCTACCTCACATATTCCTTCCGGTACACTGCAAAAATGGTGTTTAGATCCTAAACACAATTCTAAACATATTCTTGCAATCACATTTTTTTAATCACATTAATTTCCTACACATGTTTAGCCAAACAATGTGCTTAGCTCAAGTGTTTAGAAATCTAGGTGTTTAGGTTTAAACTTTGTGTTTAGTTATCTATGAATTTTTGTGTTTAGATGTTTATGAATTTTTGTGTTTAGATGCTTTGACGGAGAGTTAGGGTGTGCAGACATGTATACATTAAAAAAAAGATGTCTTTTGTTTGTTTTCTCATTTACTGGGGGGTGGGTAATTATATGTCAAAGTCTCCAAAGATGTCAGCCTCACCTATTTACGTGTGCATGTATGTACACACTGCATCAGAATGAGAGACTTTAGAAAGTACAACAGCTTGGCAGGAAGGAAATTGCTTTGTCTATTCCAGAATAACATGAAATTGGTGTCAGTCATTGAGCTTATTGATTATTTCATGCTAATGGTGGTGGTGTAAGGTGAATCTAGTCAACTTTCTATTGCCCTTTCTATTCTCATGACATTCAATGAACAGAAATTATAATAAACATGGGGTTCGGGTATTTTTGTCACAAAAATTGATTATAATTGTGTAAAGATAGTCCATTCAAAGGTAGTGCTGCTACCTGGTGTGGATTCAACATCCAAGTATCTAAACATAATGATGTATAAATCTAAACACCTATTATTTAACTGTTTAAACTCTAAACATCTAAACATGTTTAGCAAAAATGTGTATGTAGTTAGAATAAAAGTGTTCATTTCCTAAATGTTTAGTCAATGAGACACCTAACTGACCTATATGTTTAGGTTTTAAACATGTTTAGACCTAAACATGTTTAAAATCTAAACACCGTTTTTGCAGTGTATGAGATTCCTTACCGATCAGATACCCGCCAAATATTAAAGTGTCATACTTGTTGGTAATGACATAGCTTTTTCTCATGACCAGATGACTTTGCGAGGTTGACAATAAGAATGGCCTCAAGAGGAAACTCCAGGGGTTTATAAATGATTCAGATCTCTCTAAGAAGGGAGAAGCAAAATAACCCAAATATATAAGCAAATGTCCACGACCATGGGATATTTTTACATTGTATTTCCTGAGGTTGGACTGGCATATCCCACCTCGGGGAATACGATGTATAAAATCCCATGGAAGTGGACATTTGCATTTATGTCATGGCCCAGGGGGTTATTTTGCTTTTAAATAAAGAAAAACAGCTCAGATCTGTTCAAAATCCAAGATGGCGGACACCCATTGAATACGGACACATTGTATTCAATTCCCCCCATTGAATATGGCAGTTCTAGTACTAATCTATAGTGACGTTTGTATCAGCCATGACATAAAAAGAAAAGGCTTGCCCTAAACAGCTGAATACCCAAGTCTATCGAACTTGACATCAATATTCAGTTCAACTTTTGGCATAATATGATCCAATAACCAACTCAACTATTCACTTAATGCACAATTTACTGGCAATCAGCGGTGATCTATTTTTCAGAATAAAACTAGTTTATACAGCAGTGTATGGTTCAAAATCGATTGCGGTTAAAATTCAGAATTTCAGAGCGAGTAAACGAACCTTAATAAGTATAGCTTAGGTATTCTCACTGGTATGATATTTTTTTATCTTTCATCCTTCTGTTCTCTCTTTTTTTCATCCTTGGCAGGATTCCATCTAATTTGAATTTTGATTGGTGACACCTGTGACGCCCCAAGGGATATTACAGCTCATTTCAGCTGAGGATGATTAAAGCACCTACACATGGGGGATTAAAGTGTAATATAATAGTATCGTTTAATATCGTCCTTGGCCCTAACGGGCGGAATATGTGATGTAATTCAAATAATCACCTCAGAAAAAAGTGCTTTATGCCCATAAGCGAAGCTTTATGTTTATTGTATTAGTAGAGACAGGGGATGATTAGCTGACTTGCATTTCAAAATCAAAGTCAGATGATGAGCCAAGCATACATTGAAAGAGGCATCTGAAAAAGACCATCTGATATTTCATAAGATGGAAATCAAGAGATGGAAAAGTATATATATGTATTTGATTGTGTGTATTAATAGAGATTGCCGTAGTTCATTAATTTTCAATTCAATTAAAAATTCGTTATTCATACTGCTGCAGGGGGACGCGTACTGATCCCAATTGTCCTACTACAGTGCAAACTCTTCCATACATATATCCGACCGTCTTATGACATACAAACATAAGTAGTCAGGAATGTAAGTAATAATGTGATATGTAAGTTATGCATATGTAAAAACTTAGTTACAATAAATAAGTCTCTATGTATGAAGATATTTCCAGTTATGATACAATGAATGTTAGTAATAGCTAATTAATGTTACTATGCTATACCGAGGGAGCATAATGCCCACCCTCCGGGAGTATATCTACCTAAGCTGTAGAGTCAGAATGATATTCTAATGAAGTGCTGGCAAGACTCCTGTTTTTTCAACCGTGAAACGCCAGCTAGATATTGAACAAGTAATCAATGGATAATTCATGAAGAGTGTGTGTTAGCAAAGGATAATTACATGAGGGCGTAGCCCGAGTTTAATTATCCTTTGCTAACACACACAAGTCATGAGTTATCCATTGACTACTTATTTTATTCCACGAAACCGATAGATAATCAATAGAATACCAATAAATTCAAGTTGAAAACAGAAATTGTTCCCCTTCCCCGGGACTCGAAGCCAGCCATAGTGTGTACAGGTACATACACCTCGGTGCCCGGCAGCAGACAGCGACAGCGGCTTGCTTTGAATGCGTCTCGCGGTTATGGTAGTGGCACACGGTGAAAAATAGTGTATGTACACGATCGGTACATACACCTTGGCACCTGGCAGCCTCTGGGTTGGCATTCTAACCAATAGACCACCGGTACACACACCTCGTAGCCCGGCAGCGGACAGCTACAGCGCACACGGAGAAAAAAAGATGCACCCGGACCGGGGACTCGTCCCGCCTACCTTTGGCAGCTGAGCGCAATGCGCTAACCACCGCGTCTCCCTCTACTGCGCCCGGCCTGGCTTGCTTTGGTTTGAATGCTTCTGCGTCTCGCGGTTATGGCAGCGGACAGCCCGCCGTTATGCGAGCAGTAACAACAAAGCTGGGGGGGTCACAACCCAGACTGCCGGGAATTTTCACACTTTGAATGTATAGAAGTTATATGTGAGTACCCTCCCTGGGCTTTGTATCATATCAATATCTGGTTCTAGGCTATCTCTTCTCGTCAGTCCCTGTGGCGCAATGCATAGGGAGTTGGACTAGGGATCTGAGACTGCAGGTTCGAGCCCTGCCCTGGCCATGAAATTTCGTGGGTTTTTAACATGTAACATATGACATGTAGGGACATGTAAGGCGTGAAGGTTATCCATGGATAACGGCACCAGGTGCCTGTTATCCTTGGATAACCACACACCTTACAAAAGTGATGCTACAGCCTTCATGGAGTGCAATAGCGACAGGTATGTGCATGGGAATATTCAGGAAAAGCACTGAAAATCCCAGAAATCGTGGAATAAACCAAACTATTGCCAGGGCTCCACTAGGCAGCATGGGGTGGCAGCGGCACAGGTTTGGAGTATCCTTTCTGCCTGCTACTGCAGGACCGCAGCGTTTCTACAGCATTTGACCTTTGGTGGCGTTCCTGTACTGAGAAAACTGTGATTTAAGTAGGTACTTTTCAGAAGTATTCAAGTACCTTCCCACAATGATGATAGCTATTCTGAATCATAGCAGACAAAAGAGAATCAGACAGGAAGGCAACCTTTCATTTTTTTAAACAAAGCGGGTGACTTCTTATTCTAATGTGTTTAGACAAAGTTGAAGGGTGAACCAAAATATTACTTTTCAAAGTGAGCAATTTACTGCTTAGTGCTCTCCTTAGCTTTTCTGCAAGACCTTCCACAATTTCTGTTTTTTTAGATAGAAATGTATATTAAAGGATCCAATATGATGGGGTTTTAAAACAGACACACCACCAAATTGATTCAAGAAATGTTTTATTATATTAAGATTATCTTTTATTACATTAATATGTCGTCAAGTATCAAATGATGTGCTGTTTTATTGCAAAACTCAGAGTTGCATGTTCTTTTGACATCTAGGGCACAATATAGTGCAAAATTATATAACCCTTCTCCAGCAACACAACATTAGATTTAATAATATATAGATCATAATTAGTGGTAAGAATGCAGTCATAACAAAACTCTAAAACTAATAATTTCTAAAGATGTTAAGAAAAATAATGTTCGTTTTCCTCTGTGATCAAAATACACTTTCCTAAATGTTGGATAGTGAGAAAGTGCCAATCTCAAAAGATAAGTTTTTCAATCAATAATAAATTATAGTTGTAGGAGGAACCACAACTTTTTTAAATGCAGGTGCTTTCATTTCCCGATATAACACCAGCAATATTTTGATACACAGCATTGCAATGACAATGATCAGCAGCATTACACTAAAGATGTCATTAGGATCATGTCCATCAAAATTTTTTACAATTACGCCTGTGAGAGCAACAATCAACACAATGTAGGGGGTGAAAAGAAATCGGGTGAAGCGTTCAAGGAAGGCCAAATCAAGAAGAACCCAGATCATAACTTCCACAGTTAGGATGGCCAGTATGATCGACGACACAGCTTGTTGGGGCATCCCGATTCTGTAGGCCAAGACAAAACCAAAGTTGAGGAGTGTAGCAACGCTGACCCATGTTCCGTACATAGCAAAGGCATTGCTCACAAAACCCAGGACGAATCTGTTCTCCTTCCTGAACCCATTCTCTGCCAGAAGGGGATAATACCTGACAAAATATAAAATGACAAATCAAAATGTACAGAGGTTAAAACTCAAAATATAATTCTTCGATCAGATAATAAAGACTTTTTGCAGCATTTAAAGTTTCATCTGTCTGCTGGGGTGTGGAATGTCCAGGAATATATCAGTTTGCATAGATTTTAAAGTCTGTTGTTTTTGAGTTCATATGCTACACAGAAGATGATTAAAAACTCTAATTTAATCTTGTTTTCTATTTGTTTCTAGATGGGCTCAGTCAGTACACAATAGGGTGAGTACAGAATATGTGATGACTTTATTCTGTGTTGTATATTCTCCCTGCACCTTTTGTATAAAACAGTACCTGTATATTCCATAGATGGAGAGCCCTGTAGTTATGTACATGGTGAGGGCTGTCAGGGCAATTGGAATCAGCGACACCTCGAGAAGTTTCCTATCAAAAGCAAACAGCCATCCAACATTTGCAATGAGATTTAACCAGTAGACGATAAAGATAGACCAGTGGAAGAATGGTGAAATCGCGTAGATCGGTGTTCCATCCCTTCCCTTTCGACATATGTTTACTGTAGCATAGATCAGCCAGATCACCTGAAATCAAAGAGGCTAACATGGTTAGAAACGCCTTGGACAGCTTCATAAAGTTATCAGAAAAAGATTCAATACTCTTAGCTGTTATGCAAACAATCACTTTCTTTTTGTTTGTTCGGGGAAAGTTGGATAAACCATCTCATTTTGCTGAGAAAGAACTAGACATTGGAGAGACTGTATGACCATGTTGAGGGTCATTTTGTTGAAAGCTCTTGAGGGAAAAGACATTGTTGCATACCTGTCACATCTACTATTATATTGCCAGGCAGCAGGCCTATTTAATACATTGTGTGACATCACTATTGGTTGATTGCATCACATTATTGACTGCAGAGCACTGCCCAACTTTACATAAATGCTACTCACGGGTGGACCTTTAAGACTACTTTTATGTTCACTTTGATAAGCAACATTATATAACCCTCCTCACCTTTATCTAGTAATATAATAATGATGAGCATTACAATTAACAACATGTTTGCAACAGTCTCCAACCTTAGACAATGCCCTAATGGGCACGATGCACCAATGCACACACTGAGAAAATATTGTTACTCACTTGAGTCTAGATCCAGAATCAGGCAATGTCGCCAAGATGAGTATGGTTTGAGACTCAGCCTGATCCTTGGATGATACTCTGGCTTGGATGATACTCATTTTGGCGACATTGCCTGAGTCTTGATCTAGACTCAAGTGAGTAACAATAATTATTTTCTCAGTGCAGGCACCCCTTAAAGGGTTAAGATAATTGATAAAAAAATTACCTGATAGGAATAGATAAAAAGCCAAATAAGAAAGGTTCCACCAGCTGGTGTCGCATCCAGGTAAAATTCATCAGTGGTTTCCCCTAGGGTATTCTCAAAGAGGTTTATGCCTTAATCAAATACAGAAAAGAAAATATGATTTAAACATTGAAGACATATACCAGAGAGTTCAATGCTATACAATCAGAAAAAAATTAAGACCAACTACATATAAAAACAACGCCTATAGAACTCCTAGGTCTGAAGCACTGAGCCCTGTACCCCCAAGGGCGTGGCGTACAATATTCCATACACCATATGGCCCCTGTACACCTCGCCCCTGTATGCCCAGCCCAATGCAGCAAGAGTAGGGCCGTTCATGTCAACTTTGCAAAACATTTTCAGCTCTAAAATACTTATTTATGGACGGATTTTCACATTTCAAAAACCAAAATGCTCATAAAACGATGAACAATGTGAAGCAATAAATCAACGATATTTCGAGTTGATCATGAGATTAATAGCCTTGATCAGCACTCAATCTAATGGAAATTGACATTTCTGATGCTCAATCTACAGTCCACTGGGCATAGGGCTTTGGAAATTGCTTGCTGTTGTTCTTAAAGGTAGAATGAAACTAAAACACAACTTGTGGAGCATGCAGAGGCAGTATGTCCGTTTGTGGGTTGCCCCTTCTGCCCTGTTGATACCCTGGGCAGCAGGGGCAACCCACTCATGGGCATACATCCCCTGTATGCCCCACTCATTGTGTTCTTGGTTTTTTATCTCGTGGTAAATACAGTAATATACTGAGAGACCATTGGCTTATCATAACGGGCAGTAACATATGGTAGGTTTGAGAAACATAGGGTGTGTATCACAACCCCTGGTCATGTGACCTTTTGATGATATCATAGATTCAGAAAAACAATGTAAACGAAAGAAATATAGCCGATATGAAGCCGACTTTCTCTGAGGGAAAGTAAAATCCTCCTAAACCATGAGATGAAAAGAATGACTCGGAAGAAAGGTTTATACTAATCACATTCGCTTCTCACCCATTCTTGCTGTCTCATATTATCCAAGCGAATTGACCAAATTAAGGAAAATTCTTTTGAATCTTTTTTTTTTTGGATGAACTGACTTTAACTTAGATCAATCTACCCTTTTTGAATTAATTAATACAAAAAAACTCAAAAGGCAGCTTTAGACTCACCAGCTAGTTCACCGATTCCATTGAAGAAGAATGTCGCTGCCAGTACAACCCATGTTGGAATAATAAGCCAAAGGTACAGGGAATGATGCATCTGAAATGATTGTAATACATATAACCTCAAATTCAAATTTAATTCAATTCAAAAATTTTTATTTCAGCTGCAACAGTATAGGTAATTTCCTGTGAATATTTCTGTTACAACAAGCATAGATATAATCGCATCCTGAAAGTAGTATCATTGGGAATATGACCAATAGCCACCAGTCGTCGTCAAGTAGCCTGCCCAAGGGTGGCCAAAAAAATTTAGCAGTATCATCTATTCCTTTTGCATACATAAAGTACAAGTGTTGGTGCCTAGAACCCATGGGTGAGGGAAGGTTAAATATGTTAAGTATTTCTGTACCAGCCTGGCCAAGTGAGGTATGTCAAATACCGTGTGGTCACGTCTACGACCTTATCCCTATGCAGAGATTGGTAGGACATACATGCATCGCAGTTATTATACCTCAATTATTGCTAATAATATTTGAGAAAACACCCAAAGCATGTAGGGAAACCACTTTTTTTGTACATTTTTGGCCAGTTTAGGCTATTTTTGGCTCCCGAAAGAAAAACGCTACTTGGAAAAAAGCCTAGCAGAAACTAACATGCTTCTTCCCAGTTTGCACCACTCCTTTAAAAGGGGACATAGGCAATATATTTTATCATTAACAGAACCGTTATGCCTTCAGCTTCACCATGGTATATAGATATAGGTGTCTGGGGTTGATAGCTAGGTGCTAGAACTAATGCAAGTAGGTCGTAGACGTGACCAAGCGATTGCCGCGGACAGTCAAAATATAGTAAAAATGCTTATAATTGATTCCTATGCCATTGCTTTGAAATGTAGAGGTCTTAACTGTTTGCAATACATGAGAACACCTTTCTTCACTCCTGTTAATGTGGAATTAGCCTGGTTTGATGAAATAAAAGTTGTAAGTCTTTGGTCAATTTTTGGCATATATGGGATCTTTCATCGAAAAACCCACTATTATAAATTTCTTAGTGATAGGTTAATGGAATATAGGACCCAGTTTGGTTGGTACACTACCTGTAAGTAACACTGACTGCAAAATAAGAGTCTAAGACCATAGACATTGGTGTAAAAGGTCAATATGCGGTCGTAGACGTGACCACGCGGTCGTAGACGTGACTACCCGAGCATAACAAAAGTGATTGCTATTGTGTCTACCTCTTTACTAATGATGGTTATCACTTGGTATGGACTTCTTACATTACATATACATAATAAAGTGTTCAAATAATTACATTTAACCTCCCTTGGTCATTTCTTTGGGCATTGCCCTCACTTGGTCATTTATTTGGGCATTGTCCTCCCTTGGTCATTTCTTTGGGCATTGCCCTCACTTGGTCATTTATTTGGGCATTGCCCTCCCTTGGTCATTTCTTTGGGCATTGCCCTCACTTGGTCATTTATTTGGGCATTGCCCTCCCTTGGTCATTTCTTTGGGTATTGCCCTCCCTTGACCATTTCATTGATTATTTTGTTGGTTTACTGCTAAGAATAGGGACACACACATGTAACAACAAACAAAAAAGATTTATTGAACAGATCATCACACCGCTAAAGGCTGGAACATATGTAAAACCCCAATCCCCCCAGTTAATGTGCTCTTATAATATTGTTGTTATCTCAGCGTAAGAGGCTGGAACATATGTACAACACCTATCCCCCCATTTGCTACCTTAACTATGTCATATCATTTTTTAATTTTCTCATGTTTTCTCATGTTCATGGAACATCATCTCACTGTAAAAGGCTGGAACATATGTACACAACCCCCCCTAAAGTTTATTTACGGGAGGCCCTGGTCTTCCTGCCCTCTTTGGGAGGGTATTTTCTCTTGACAGGTGCTTTCTTAGCTGCAGTTGCCTTCTTTGTTGATGGCTTCTTGGAAGCTGCTGTTGTCTTCCTTGTGAGAGGTATAAGCTCGATGATAGGCAAATCATCAAAGTCCTCATCTTCAATATTTTCCTCACTTCCGCAAGCGGAGTTTCGTCTTCTGTTTCATAACCGCTGTCAGAGATGTCAAACTCATCATCACTGTCATCTGGGATGGTATCATCAATCTCCCCAGCCTCAAGGATCTTGGTCTCCAACCAACCATCACAGTTTGGCTCCTGTGAGCCATTACCTAGGCAGCAAGGGCGGTTGCAACTGGTTTTCCGGACGTAGACTTTGCCTTCAAAGACAATCGCCTGATGTATTTGGCTTATCCCTTTCACCTCCGGGCTGTTCCATGCCTTAATGGCCTTTGCCGAGGTTCCAACCTGTGACTTGGTGACAGGTAGGATCTTCACCCGAGTCACAGGTGAGACTTGCCGACAGAAGTCAGAGGCGGACTGAATGGCTTTGTCCGTCTTGACTAATCGGTCGGCAAGGCTCTTCAGGGCTCCTCCAACCCCATCGCATGGGCCTTTACCGTGGCCCGATTCCAGCCAATTCCAGGCCGCGCTGAGGTTGAAGGAGGCCTGGAACCTCGACAACATGTTGATAGTATACCGATTCCTATATTGGGAACTAGGTGAGTCTGTAACAAAATGGATATGCTTGAGCTCTGGGTTGCCATCTTTCAGTTGAGGGATCAATTTCTGAATAAATGACCACATGGTTGCAAACTTGTGGTCTGTCACACTTGTTACCCCAACAAATGTATGGCTTTCGATGGACCCGTCCTCCTTCCGTATCTTGACCACCATGGGGTGCAGGGTGACCTGGTCCTTTGAGTAGTAAGCAGCTGACACTTCCCGTAGGTAGGAGCAATTCCAGTTCTCTGCATAATCCATTTGGATTATGCAGTGCCCTACGGGAAGTGTCTCCAATAGGGCTTTCATTTGCTCATACTGAATCTTAACTCGAGCGCAATGCTCCCGGAACACTGGAAGGCCTTCTTCTAGGAGCTTAACAAAATCTTTCTTTAGTATAGTTTTAGACACAAGCTTTGTGTGGGTGATGGTTCGGTTGGCATATTTCTTCTCAACCTTTTCCCACCTCTGGAATGACACTGTAGTATTCTGCATCTCTTCTGCAATCTCCCTCACTTCGCCATCTGTATATGACTCAATGAGTTCACTGGTAGACTTAGGCAATGCTGGCACCGCATCAAGGAGCAAGCCGAGGTTTGGGTGCAGCTTGCAAAGGCATACACTCCGTTTCAGGTATTTATTCAGTTTGATTGACTTGCATGCAGACTGCCTTGCTCGCCTGAATGTAGAAAAGCTTGGTGGCTTAACTGGGTATTCTGTGCAGTATTTTTTGTGTAAGTTTACAAGGGTATCCGACAAGGCATACCTTTTGCCCTTCTTGTTGTTCTTCTTGTCGGGCAACTCGTACGCATTGTCTTCTCTCATCAGGAATTCAAGAACTTTCTTATGTGTCTGCTCTGCTGATAGCTCCCTGTAATCTGATGTTCTACCCTCCTTGAATATGAGGTCCCTGCTCAACTTAGTGGTGTCTGCTAAAGGGCCGATCGTGACTTACACTCGCTCGGTAGCTGGTTCTGCAAACAATGATTTCTTTATCTCTTGTGTTACTACGCACCTGCTGCTTAGTCACTGTCAGGGGTAGTGACACCTTTACCCTCTCTGGATTTGGGGTGATGTTTAATTCCTGCATGAGTCTCCTTGTTTCTGTTCTTGGTGTCATGGGTGTGGTAGCAGGCTGGGCAGCCAGAGCTGCAGGCGGGGCAGCCGGAGCTGGAGTGGCCGGGTCAGCTGGAGTGGCCTGCATGGCAGGCGGGTCAGCTGGAGTGGCTGGCATGGCAGGCGGGTCAGCTGGAGTGGCCGGCAGGTCAGCTGGAGTAGCAGGTTGGGCCTCCGGAGTGGCCGGTGTGGCAGGCTGGGCAGCCCTAGCGGCAGGCAGGTCAGCTGGAGTAGCAGGCCGGGCATCTGGAGTGGCCGGCGGGGCAGCCGGAGTGGCCGGCATGGCAGGCGGGTCAGCTGGAGTGGCCGGCAGGTCAGCTGGAGTAGCAGGTTGGGCAGCCGGAGTGGCCGGCGTGGCAGGCTGGACAGCCGGAGCTGTAGGCTTCCTCCTTTTCTTGTCTAGCTCTTTCTGGAGGGCTGCTATCTCTGCCTGGGCTGCATTCAGGTCCCTGCTCAGCTTCCGAACCTTGGGCAGCCTTGAGAATGGCATTGCTACGATCAGAGGTGTATTGCCAAAAGTTAAGTATACTTCATTGTAAAACTAATATATTATACAGTGCAATACGCGGTCGTAGACATGACCATGCGGTCGTAGACGTGACCACTCGGTCATTTCTTTGGGCATTACCCTCCTTTGGTCTATATAAGGAATTATCATAGAATCTCTTTACTGATGATGGTTATGATTTAGTATGCACTTCTTTCATTACACTTAGATAATAAATTGTTGTTTAAACCTCCCACTCGTATATATTGAAACTTAAAGATAACAGCGACAAAAAAGTTCAAAATATAGATATATGTTTATTTAAATATATAAGCATCTCTTTATTATTTATTAATCTGTCTGTCTATAATATATAGGATGAGAAAATAAAACTCGGTCCCTGCCGTTATGTACAATCACATTATTATATAAACTAAAAAAGCTACAATCTTTGAACACACTTGTTCATAAATATAGATATGTAAATGTTTTAGTTAAATGTTAATGTTAAAGGTTAGAAAAATTAAAAAGAAATTAAGGAGTTTTTTTAAGGCCAAAGGAGGCCAGAAATGAAGATTTAGGTGAAGTTGTGGGCCGGCCCTCTATCACTGAGACACTAGCTTCAGTCCTGCGTCTGCGCAGCTTTCTGAGAAAATAAAATGATATTAATATAAATTTTAACACAACATAATATGAGGTTAATACAAGAAAATTTATAACAGGACTAGGTTAAGAGATGTTGGGAAAATGTTGTAAGTTACATTGAAAATACTCACCGTGGTTCAGGCACTGGAGTGGTGGAACGAGCAGCCTCTGGCTTACTTCTCTTTTTCTCAGGCAGGGGAGGTGTGGGTTTGGGCTTGGCACCCTGCAGCCTGTTGGATCTCTTTCCTGGCCCCTTGCCTTTTCCAGCAACAGAAGGTGGTGCGGCTGGTGGTGCAGCTTGTGGTGGTGCGGCTGGTGGTGCATCCTCAGCTAGTGGTGCATCCTCATCACCAGCATCATCATTGGCTGGGGCTGCTGCAGCCGCTGCAGCCGCTGCAGCCACTGCAGCCGCTGCAGCTGGAAAGATAAAAAAAACAATTAATTTCATTTCAACCTTGGCTTGGTCATTTCTTTGGACTTCACCCTTCCTTTGTAAACACGGTCGTAGACGTGACCACATGGTATTAGACGTTCATATATATCTGCATTAAACTTGGCTTGGTCATTTCTTTCTACATAGGGAGAATACTATATATTTCATAAGATGATTCATTTTATTTACCAGTCTTCTGTCTAGCACGGAGCTCACGCATTGTTTTAGCCTTCTGGGCCCGCCTCCTCGCTGCCTTGTCCTCGGGCATATCTGCTATTTTTGGCCTTTTCGCATTCGTCTTCTGCAAAATGGAACATGAATATATACTTAATGGATATTTTTATTAGTCCATACACTCAGCAATTACAGAAAAAGTTTTATGTATCCAGGTGTTAATAGCCTGTACTAATCACAGATTATTAGGTAAAGTGGCATTGAAAAGAGATAATATGTACTCACATCTTGGGATATTTTCCTCCTTGCCCGGTAGGCTGGACTCTCAGCATTGTCATGATGGAGGGCTCGCTGCCTCTCCCGCTCTTTCTCTGCTGTCGCTTTATCTAACGGTCTACGTAATGGCATTCTGTAAAGAAAATGAATTTTAGTATTCAATGCATTCCATTAAAGCAGGAAGGAAAGGGCACAGGCACCTCCCCTATGCACTAGTACAAACAAGGCTAAACTCGTGGTCACGTCTACTACCCGTAAGTGTGGTCACGTCTACGACCGGCACTGAGCAGCCCTAGCCTATATTTAATTACCTATTGGTACACAAATCGTCTTTCCATGGACGGGGGCCCACAGTCTAGGTTTGTATAATTCATATAGGGCCTTATGTATTGTCATATGGGGCAATTACATGTTTTATATGATTTATAGCATATTTTCACCTAAAGTACCTACATCAAGTCTCCTAAAATGAGAGGGGAGGGTGTTCTGTATAGTATTCCATGTAAAAACATGTAAGGCCACCTGTTTGATGCCATTCTTCAACAAATTAGCTTTTATAAGTACTTTAAAACCAATATATATTAAAGCCATGTACGAATGCGTGGTCACGTCTATGACCTCGTCCTCCGCTGGTTTGTACTATGGAAATGCTACAGAAAACATGATGGATACCAGCGAAAACAATTTTGAATCGATCCGGTACGTAAACAGACTGCTTTTATACACTTTTAAGCAGTTAATCAAATTAACCTTACCAGCATCTTCTTTAGGATATATCCCACTTATTTGACAAGTATTTTGATCATTTTTAGGCTAATAATATGAAGAAATCATCTTTTTCTCACCTGAATACTGCAGAGGACGGACGCCGAGAACTGCTTACGACCGTCTGATGCACGCTTGATACTCTAGGCGCGCCCCGGGCAAACAGAACGTTAGTTCCTCAGTTTTCCGCCAGGTAGTTGATGGACCACGGTCGTAGACGTGACCACGCCAATGGTTTTCTTATGTTATCTCTGGTTCTATGCGGAATCTATTAACCAAACTTACAGGGCTTATTGCTGTTATATAGAGGTATAAGGCCCACATAATAAGGATAGTTAAAAATAAAAAGCCTACATGTTATGGCAGCATGTATGGTCGTAGACGTGACCACGCATAAACTACCCCAAAATCAAATCATAGCCTCTGGGTCATACAGGTCTATGGCTAGGTTCAATTTTTCTTGTATGCTCTATAGGTATATGTAAGGACTACACATGGTAAAATGCATTAGTCCATGTACCATGTCTTTCCTAGGGTAAGGAGTCCTGAAAAAGGTCGTAGACGTGACCTCTTGACGATTACACAAAAGGTTTTTTGCGTCCAGTCAATACAAAAAGATAATGCAAAGACCCCCAACTATTACCAAAAAATTCTCTACCCTAGGGGATGTGTCCCAGATGAAATGAATAAGGATTTGGCCCTTTATTTTTTTTTTGTAGCAATGGAAAAAAATTAGTTCCTCATTTTTACCCAAAAAATCACCCTTTTTGGCTGTTCTGACCCCTATAGCTCACTTATTATGCCTCACAGATACATAAAACCATGGTTCCCCTCGAAGCTCTAAGCCTTAGGGACCAGAATGCATGGAAAACACAACTACATCTCTTATTTTGAAGAATTTATTGACTGAGAGGCAAAGGCAACCTAGTTGACGATGACTCATGGCTATTGGTCATATAGACTTTAACCTTTAACTAATGTTACAGAAGACAATTGATGTTTGTGAGTCGTGAATAATCACATTTCATTAAGTTTAGTACTTTCCCTTGAGGAGACAACTACAGTTGGTAAATAATTCAAAACAACTTGCAAAGCAGAGGTATGACCAGTACCTCTACGTAACCTATGAATAAGACGCACAAAGATCTTTTGTTTACCAGGTCTGCTAAATAACATAACATTTGCCACCGGTTGGTTATCAGTATTGAGGAGTTTATTGGTAGGGATGGGGGAGAGAGACTTTCTAGAGAAAATCAAAACCTAGGAGTCAACTAATTCGGTTTGTGCATAACATAACCACTCCTGAAATTTCAGTGTTAAATGACAATCACTCACTTTGGATTATAATTGATAACTCTTGTTTGCAGTAGTACATGTTTTTATGTCATGGCTGATATGAACGTCACTATAGATTAATACTAGAATCGCTTTATTCAATGGGGGGCATGGAATACAATATGCTTGTATTCAATGGGGTCCACCATCTTGGATTATGAATGGAGCTGAGGTGCTTTTCTTGATCCAAAAGCAAATTTACCCCATAAGCTGTGACATAAATGCAAATGTCCACTCCCATGGAATATTTTTGCATCGCATTCACCTCAGTGCTCCTGTCTGCATTCAACTCCAACTATAAGGCATCGTTGAATACGAACAGCCTCACCTCAGTGAATATGATGCAAAAATATTCCATGGTCATGGACATTTGCTTATGTATATAGTTGTATATATACAATATGTATTAGAGCAGACAGGGGTTGTGCTGGGCGGGCGATAGATCTACATCGTGACCTTAGTGGGTACACACCTAATGGCTGGCCACACATGTGTGGTTTACCCTGTTACCCCTAGTCTATACATTTGTACCACACTTGGGTGGAAATAGAAGCACATGTTGTAATAGACATGTCACACAAATGTCAAGTGCTCCCCCAATATTCTAGGCACTGTGTTCGTGTGAGGTGTTCTGACTAGCTGGAATGTTGCTCATACATATAAGTGCTCCCCCTTGGCTCAGGCAATTTACTACAGATAAAACTCTGTAGAACCTTTATACGACGCAGTACACTGGGCACATAAACCCTTCCTCATTCTCCAGGTTTGAATGCTCCTTCTTGCCATACCTATCATCAAGTATGTAATAGTATCTCTGTTATCAGATAAGGGAATTCTACTTTGAATTCTCCTTAATAGCCACATTACTTAGTAATGGTAGAACAAAACAAAAAAAAAATTAAGCTAGTTGTCCACAACCAGATATTGTCTCTCTATAGGCCGATAGACCACAGTTGGCTCATGGATAACATGCCTCACAACTGAATCCTATAGCAAAGGTTGGCAGACTTATATAATCTTACAGCAATAGGGCGGAGGGCCGCTATTGGGCGGTGGAAAATGATCTACATGAGGTTGGTATCTACCAATTGATCAACTAATTATTATTACACATATTATTATTGTAAAAGCAATCTACCTTGATGTTCGAGTTTCCAATTCTTACAGAGTGCTCAACCACTCTCTCCTAAAGCCTAGAACCTAATTGGGTGCGGTACGCATATATCCTGTGCTATATGTATGTAATTATCATACGTATACATTCTGACAGTCAGGGCATGACCGGGTGTACAATATAGGTCAGCAGTCTGCACTGAGGCATCCGTAACCCTCAAAGGGCCACTGATACCAGAGCGCATCATGCCCATTGGCCATTCTGAGACAACAATAAAGTGGTGGTGAGTCTAGCCAGAGCTTCATTCAAGCATCATGTCGACCCTCGGGGACTCTATTAAACCCCAAAGGGTTTAGGCCACAGGGTGAGGCCCAAAATTGTCAGGTTTCATTCTAGTGAGAGGGGCACTAAATATTTTTTGTTTTGTTGTATAGGTAATGACCCTAGTAATCATATATCAAAAGTTCTCTGCGCACATCCCTGCAGTTTTTGCGTAGGTCAAGGTCAAAGGTCAGGAATTTCCCTCTATATTCCTATATATAAAGCTGTTTAACACAGTTATTATTTGTTTGTTCTCTCTAAACTAGGCTATATAGCTGAAAGGGGATTTTATGGTTTGATTTAGACCAGAAAATCATTCTCATTTCAGATATACCTTTCATGAAAGCCTGAGTATGACACAAGTGCCCAAAAACTGGTTAATAAACATTTTATCAAAAAAAATATGAAAATATCAAAAATCAGTAAAACATGAAATAAGCCCACATCGGTCCTCTAAACACTTAAATCAGGTAGATGGTCATCAATGAGCATAACAAACATGAATTAATCAGGTAATTAACACTTGACCTAGTTAATTAAGTCAAAGGTCACCATAACTATATTTGCTATATATCTGGCCCTAAAATGGATTGCTACACTATTTGAAGTTCTAAATGTGGGCAGATGAGGGGAAAGGCCCCTCCCTGCCGGATTTTTTAGTACTGGTTTTGGCCACTAGGAGGGCTACAGAGGCTAAAACATGACAAATAGAACAAAAACTGTTATTATATAATTTCTTATACAGAAAAAGATGGTTTTTCTTAAAAACGTTCTTTTTTTTCTGTATATGAAGTGTAAATGGAATGATTTGAATCCAAAACAAGGCTTAAATAAGCATTCTCAGATATATGGGTTGCCATGGCAACCAGAATTATATTCCAAATAGAAAAAATATTAATGTCAATCGATAGAATGATTCAAATAGATTCATATGCAGAAAAAAGTATTAAGATACCATTTGTAGATCCAAAGTTATGGCCAAATGGATGGAAAGGGTTCGCCATTTTTTAATTGATTGTTTAAATCATTATGCTAATTAGATGCCTGATTTGATTAAAACAATAAATAATAAAGTTTATTGGTTGTATTGGTATAGATATATCATTCCATTTTCGACCATAGGAGCAATCTGCAAGTGTTATCCCTCATTTTAAAGCCGATGACTTCAGTTTTAAATGTCCTATTTTACCTCGGAGGACCCTTTCCCCTCACCTGTCCACAAATAGTGGTTTCTGACATAGAGGGATCCATTGGAGTAGCTTTAAAACACCTAAGATGAACTGTTATATATATGAATTTGATTTCAACATTGAATATCTACACTAATGCAGATCTGTGGGGGTGGGAGGGAATGAATTAGCCAGAGACATGTGTCACTGGGCCTAATGGAAGCAATTGTGTTGTGGTAAACTAATAAGAAGTTTTTTAACCAGCTTGTTATAAATAGGTTGTTGGACTTTGACCTATTAAATTAGGTCAAAGGTCATAAAAACCATTTTTTGAAATATCTAAGTAGTAGTAGGACTTAAAATTTACACAATTCCAAGCTCTAACGGGGGTTTTCTTTAAACCTTAAACATGTAATTCCATTAAATTTTAAGTAGATAAATGAGACAAAAGGTGAATTACACCATTCAAGAGCTATAATGTGGGTAAGATATCAAAACTTTGGTGCTTTGGGCACCTAGGCCAGCAGTCATATATGAAATATCCATATCAGAAAATCTATCGGCCTAAGAATTTCTCAGAATAATCACTAGCAAACCTGTATTAAAGGAAAAGACAACCCTGTTTTCATGATGACTTAATTTCGTGGGCAGTCATTAGTTTAAATAATAGATATAACCACAGAATCTGTTCGTAGAAAGGCTAACTGGCAAATCTGAGACACATTTTGGACACTTTGGTACTTATCCAATGTACATATAGTAGCATAACCTCCCTCGTAAAAGGCGCAGCCCACATAGAAGGCATACTCCCAACTCAGGAAGGCTGGTTCACATAGAAGGTGCACCTACTGTCTCTGAATTGACATTTTAAGAATCCACTTGTATAAGACGCACCCCCAACTCAGCCAGGACTGGTCGACATAGAAGGCACATCTCTACCTACCTGTATAACCCTCTTCTGCCTGGCATAGTCTTAGTGCTGGGACAATTGCTTTCATTAGCCTATGCTATCACTGAAGCCTTGGTGAGGTGTTACCACAACTAGGAACAGGGATGGAATTGCAAAATCCATCTAATAATTCCCATTTCAGGGTGTCTGTTGATGCATGTTCCAAATCACTTTTCCTTAAATTCCCAGGTTACTCAGAAGCTAAAAAGATTGAACGAAAAATATTGGACTGGTGTTTTGGGAACACTAGTTAATTGTGTCAATAATCTCTAAATCTGTGATCTGGAACTTGGTGTCTGCCGGCAGTCTGACTGGCCCACTGAAGGGTGTCTATAAGAACAAGGCCTGCACACTACAGGTAATAGTAAGCAGGGTTGTGTGCCCACACAGGTCTATAAATAGATCTAATTATGAAAGACCAATGCCATTTCTCCCTTATCTTAGTGCTGGGGCTAGGAGCATGTATTGGTGTTTGATTTTGAAAAAAGAAAATCATTTTGTTAAGTAAATACCTTTATCTGAAAGTTGTGACTGCTACAATTTGGGGTCGTGCTTGTATATCTATGCCCCTCTGACCTCACATACAGGTAGATCAAGTCCTATATTAAGTCTATATTGAATACAAATATACTTAAAATTGACAAATCAACGAATTTAAATCCGCGTGAATTTGTCTATTTTGTCCATCCCGCGAAAATTTATACATGTGAAAATATCTATGATTACAGTATACTTGATTATCTAAAGCAACATTATCCTTATTCCGATTCATTTCTATCTAGGCAATTTTTTCCCACCCACACAAATATGCTTTGGGTAGATATTCAAATTGTTGATTTATACACAACAGTGCAACATCAAAGAGGGTTACACCTACACCAATTGATTCCTTGATGCAAAAAGAGCCCTCTTTAGAGCTTGTAATTCAGTGAAAGAAAAGAAAAAAAAGTCCTATTAGAAGCTAAGATATTCCCAAAAATGGTTTATATGACCTTTGACCTAATTTGATTGGTCAAGGTATAAAAAATCCTATTCTTTGCAAGCTGGTTAAAAAGCATGGAATACCAAAAATACCTGTATAGTTTATTTTAGAGAGAACAAACAAATAATTACTGTTTTAAACAGCTTTATGTAGGAATATAAAGGGAAATTCCTGACTTTTGACCTTGAACTGCAGGGATGTGCGCAGAGAACTTTTGATATATGATGATATATCATTACCTATACAAAACCACAAAAATTATTTAGTGCTCCTCTCACTGGAATGGAACTTGTTTTCTAAGCCCTTTATAGGGACTCACCGTGTGGCCTAGTTGGCGTGTTGCATGAATATGGCACTGGTGAGCGACTCTTTAGAGCTGTCCCGTGTGTCATGATGACCAATGGGTCTTATTGAACAATGAATCAGCAGTCATTGAAGGAGTAAGGGCTGCTAGAGCATTACTCATTATAAAGTGCCTTATAGGTAAAGTTGAATGCGGCCAGGCTTCACTGAGGTGAATGCGATGCAAAAATATTCCATGGGAGTAGCGTTTGCATTTATGTCATGGTTTATCGGGTAAATTTGCTTTTAGATCAAGAAGAACAGCTCAGCTCCATTCGAAATCCAATTTGGTGGACTCCATTGAATACAAGCATATTGTATTCCATGCCTCCCATTGAATACGGTGATTCTAATACTAATCTATAGTGACGTTCGTATCAGCCATGACATAAAGTGCTAGTAGCAGTTTCAGAATTACAGCCGTACTGTGCATCATGGCAGCCCTCCAGACTACAGCATTCAGCACAATGAAGTGCACATACCCTGATTGGTGCAAACCCCTCTCCTTTTTTTTTTGCATCGTTTTAGTCTAGAAATCACCAAATTAAACTCCGAGCTACTTGACAACATTTCAGATATTTTTAAAGCAGATTACGTCGAATATGGTATATGTGAATTCTTTGGGATGGGCATGATCTGATTGTGCACCCACAAGTCGTGCATTTGTGTATTTTAAAGACCAGTGGGCATGATGCACTTCTGCATCAGCTGCCCTGAAAGGATTATTGCTAGACCTACCCAGCAAATTGTCGTGACTCCTCGTCAACCTGTGTGAAGTGGCTCACACATGTCGCTAGATGGAACACGATGTCGCTATAGCACAAGATCACCAGGAATAGCAATGGTGGTGATCACATGGCCTCACCTCAGATGGCGAGGATGGTGATCACTCAGACTCACCAGGGATGGCGACGCGGGTGATCACTCACCTCGCTAGATGAAACACGCACCTGGTCATAGCACATGTTCACCAGGGATGGCCAGGATCGTGATCACTCATCCTCACCAGGGATGGTGACATGAGTGATCACTCATCCTCACCAGGGATGGCGACATGAGTGATCACTCACTTCGCTAGATGAGACGCACACCACGTCATAATGCACATTCACCTTGGATGGCAAGGATTGTGATCAGTCACCTCGCTAGATAAAACGCGTACCTCGTGATAGCACAGGTTCACCACAGAACCCACACTCACCAGGGATGGCGACACGAGTGATCACTCACCTCGCTAGATGAAACGCACACCATGCCATAGCACACGTTCACCACGGTTGGCGAGGATCGTGATGACTCACACTCACCAGGGATGTCAAGGCGGTTGGTCACTCACCTCGCTAGATGAAACGCGCACCACGTCATAGCTCAGGTTCACCATGGATGGCGAGAGTGGTGATCACTCAGACTCACCAGTGATGGCGATGCTGGTGATCACTCACCTTGAAAAGCTCATGATCATCGACATTGGTAATCATGCAGCCTCACATCTGCCAGATCAAAGTATGTTTTGCCAGAGTAGGTATTGCCATATGTATCTTCCCTCTAACCACAGACAAGGTGTTCATGTTGATATTTCCCTATGTATTTTTCCTGTAACCAGAGAAAAGGTGTTTATGGATAGTTGCTTTCATTTTAGAGATCTAAATTCAATTGATATTCTCTCTATATAATCTTGTTTGATTCAACTCTGAAGTATTACCTTTAAATCAGTGTGAAACAAAGCACATTTGATACGTATGTGACTTATACTTCATGCCCACACTTCCTAGATAGGCTACATGTTGAACAGTGGTGCTGTCTCAACAACTTTGGCAATGGTGGTGATAAATTGCCACTGTGAGTGAGAGTGAGTGACAGATGATGCAATCCCCAGAGAGCATTGACTTGGAGTGACACAAATTCACGTATTGAGTGAGACCAATGTTGGCAATGGTGGTGATAAGTCGCCATTTTGAGAGAAGAATAACTAGGAGTGATACACACTCACGCAGTGAGTGAGAGCCATGTGGCAATGCAGGTAAAAAATTGCCATTCTGACTGAGAGTTGACACGCAGTGGCACATACTCACGGAGTGAGTTAGATCCATGTTGGCGATGGTGGTGATAAGTCACCATGCTTTGTGAGGGATGACAAGGGGTGGCACATACTCACGCAGTGAGTGAGATCATGTTGGCGACTGTTGTGATAAATCGCCATGCCATGTGAGACTGACACAGAGTGGCGAAAGATGACACAGTGAGTTATCACTCAGAAAGGAGTCACCATTGATGACCAATCATGGCGACAGATAACGACAATTTGCTGGGTAGTTTGTTACCTCAGCTGTCACATTGTCTGTGTTATTAGAATGTTCCATCCATAGCCTCAAAATTATACAAATGTAGAGGACGGTAAAAATATCTAGGATCACAGGGACTCGATCCCGGATCTCTGGCATGACATTCCAGCATGCTAACCATTACACCACGATCCCTTGCCTGATATTTTCACCTTCCAACTAGACCTGGATCGGTATCATACACACTAGGGGAGCAGTGATTACCAGGTAACTGGCCCCTGAGGGTCAATCTACCAGGTATGGGGATTTCTGGTCCCCTACACAAATATAGTCCAGTCTATTTTTGGCTCTTCATTTTTGATATAATTAAATATAAACCTTCTCACAGTAAACCAGACAAGAGACAAATCAAGTTAACAATTTTTATTATGACATCTTTTAGTCCAGGGCTTCATTGATTGAGCAACATTTTGACTGACATTGATAATATTCTCATATTATACGTCAAACATTTCCTTAAACATGTCATATCCGAAAATAAAAAAAGGAAATATGAGATAACTAGTCTAGAGGCACATGGGAAAGAAAGTTCAAGGGGTAAAGGGTCAAGCGGTGAGTCACACTCATGTGTTATCATCTCTGCATATAGTCAAATTTGATAGCATTTTTGTCCTTTTTAAGTGTAGATGATAGTAGTTGTTGTAGGAGCGACCGTCTTTTTGATTTTGAATGCAGGTGCTTTCAATTCATGATATATACCAAGGCAAATCTTGATGCAGAATACAACAACCAGAACAATCAGCAGCATTAAACCAAATATGGTGTTTGGATCATTTCCATCATAGTTATTTGTAACAATACCAATGAAGGAAAGTATCAGAACGATGTCAGGTGCGAAGATGAATCGTGTGAAACGCTCCAGGAAGGCCAATTCAATGAGGACCCAAATCATCACTTCCACAGTGAAGATGGATAGGATGATTGCTGCAGCTGTGAAATATGGTAATCCTGCTCTCAGGGTCAAAGGAAAGGCTGAAACCAACAGTGTCGCCAACGTAAGCCATGAGTCGAAGAGTGACATGCCATTCGTCACGAATCCTAGTACGTACCTATTCTCATTCTGGAACCCATTCTGTGCCAACAATGGGTAATACCTTGAGGAGAAGGCAGATATACATTAGTAAATTTAGAAATGTAGATAATAATAACTGTATTGTTATGATAAAGGGCTGGGTTTGGAATAAGCACTGTTCTAAAATAAGCTCTGGGGGTAAGGGGGTGTTGAAACAACTCCTAAACATTTGAAAAATACCTCAAATTTGTTATATGCTCTAAGGTCAACACGGTTTTCAGATGCTTCTTTCTTTATATTAGACATGGTTCAATCAATCCCATTCAGACCAGAAATTGATGTTTAGCGAGACAGTAAGTTTTCAAGTAAGTATTTTCAGGATCAGAGCTGAAATGTGAAGCATGTGGGTGAATAGAGAGACCTATTATCCTGTCTTTTCTTCACATTGTATTTCATATCTACCTTTTTATGTACTCATCCTTTTTTCTTTTAATTTTTTTTTCTAATTGCACATATCTATCAGATAAAAGCCAATGGTTTGCGCTCCCTTCCTATGTTTAACATTCAAATGTGATGTATTTCTATTAACCCTGTGGACATCACGTTGAATTGGGATTTGAAAAGTGGCAGAAAATATATTTTTAGTAAAATTCACTCAAATCAGGTTACCTATATATTCCATAGACGGTCAATGTTTCGGCATTAGAAATTCCAATCAAGGCGAGAAACAGCAAAGCTGTAGCTGTCTCAAGTTGTCGATAGTCAGTCAGGAAGAGCCAACCGATGATTGAAAGGAGCCCGATCCAGTAAGCTATAAAGGCAGACGGCGGTATGAAGGGAGCACATGCATAAAGAGGAACTCCTGCAGCGTTCCTCCGGAAGATGTTTACCGTCAAATAGATGAGGGCTATCACCTAATGAAAGAAACATAGATTTATATTAATTCCAAGAAAATTGACAATGTTTATCATAAGGTGAATTCATTCATTCAAGCACAATGCATGATCAAAGCAGGGATGAGCAGAGACCAGGACCTTACAAAAAAGTAAATGTAAAATTAAATGTAAATCCAAATTTGAATCTTGTCATGTAAATGAACCGCCACCGCAGTGTTTTTGCTTTGTGACATCCACTTTGTCAGTGCTGAGACTTGATTGTCAAGGGTTTAAAATATGGATAACCCATTGCAAAGGTGCTCACATGGGGTGAAGATGAGTGTCGTCACATTGGATAATCAGCCAAAATGCTGAGTTATTCATATATATTTCCATTATAAGTATAGCATCAATTATTCATCAGTCAATGGTAATATAGAAAAGTGGCTACCATTTTATGAAGTCATAGCTGTGTTGTTATAAAGTTACAGGACACTCATATTGAGTGTCTAAAGATGATAAATATTTTAAAACATGGTAAAATGCAACATAACTGCTTTTGTTGAGAATATCACTCCAGCTTACCTGATATAGAAGGATGCTGATCGAGATTGCATACAACACCCACTCCGGTGGTGCAATCCCTTTCACTGGTTCTAGGTCATAAAGTTCACTCGAAAATATCCCTGCATAAAATAAAGTGATGACATATTAATGTACAAGATATGACTACCATAGTGGTCCCAGAGAGCCAAAATTATGGAAATCAAAATGAAATCACCTGCTCAATTCAGTTCACACTCTGCATAACATTTACAACAACAAAAAACAACATTTTTAGACAGTCCTCTAATAATTTCCACTGTCTGCTACTGACCATAACACAATTGACCTTTACAACAATAAATAGAGCTGAATGACTATGGAGTGCATTCTAATAGACGCAGTCTTAGGCAGCCAATCTCCCACTTGGGCTTTGCCCTCCCTGTAGACAGCCCCCTATAGGGATTAATAACGAAAAGGTAGGTAGTAAGTTCTGCAACATCATGACTATGGACAGCTATTATCAGCATAAAAGTATGGGAGCTAAGGAGGCAATTTCTTCGATAATGAATTTTGAACTCACCTAACTGAGGAAAGACCGATGCTATAATGAGGAAGATCGTTGCAGCCAGAACGATCCATGTCACTCCGATGAGCCATGGAAAGATTGAATGGTGCATCTGGGCTAAAAAGAAATTCCAGAAGAAATTCAGAAGTAAACGACTGTGGCATACATTCTCATCAATCCACCCTAAGTCGGCTGTACCTGTATTTATTTCACTTTTTTCTATTTAAAGGTGCTTAAAATCACTCAATTTAGCATCAAAATAAGTCACATGACAGTAGTGTGGATTATGCCACTGGGGTCGTGGCGTACGCAACTCTAGTGTTTAGTCCATGGAGAGTTGTTATTCACATGACATTTATATATAAAGAAGGTGTTTTTTTAAATTGTATCATCTGAAAATTAATGCTAGGAAGTGGTTAGTCCATGGAGAGTTGTTATTCACATGACATTTATAAAGAAGGTGTTTTTTAAATTGTATCATCTGAAAATTAATTCTAGGAAGTGGTTAGTCCATGGGGAGTTGTTATTCACATGACATTTATAAAGAAGGTGTTTTTTAAATTGTATCATCTGAAAATTAATGCTAGGAAGTGGTTAGTCCGTGGAGAGTTGTTATTCACATGACATTTATAAAGAAGGTGTTTTTTAAATTGTATCATCTGAAAATTAATGCTAGGAAGGTCGACACTCTCTCTCTCTCTCTCTCTCTCTCTCTCTCTCTCTCTTTCACTTAAAGATTATTTTGTGGGTGGTACATACACAGTATGGGAAGGCATTTCTCGAGATGGTACGATTAGACCCCCTAGTCGTAGTGGGATCCCATGGTTATATACCAGTACAGCCCTGCATCCAGTGGTCGCTAATATTTGCACTGGTATGACTGTGAGTGCTGATCATACAGAGTAGTTCTAGTGTGATACCTACAGTCACCCCAATCTTATATTGAGGGTTTCAAGTCGTACTGTTTGTGTCTAGTCGTACCATCATGAGAATACCCTCCAGTACCACTTAGGTTAATCCATGGATGACTGGCCATGCATGCAACAAGCCTTAGATATATAAGCAAATGTCCATGACCAGTGCATTATTTTGCATCGTATTCCCCGAGGTTAGGCCTATAACGCATCGTTGAATATGGACAGGCCTCACCAAAATTATTCACTGGGAGTGGACATTTGCATTTATGTCATGGCCTAGGGCATTATTTTGCTTTTAAATAAAAAAGAACTGCTCAGATCTGTTCAAAATCCAAGATGGAGGACACCCATTGAATACATCCACATTGTATTCCATCCCCCCATTGAATATGGAATGTCCAGTACTGTTCTATAGTAACGCTCGTATCTGCCTTGACATAAAGTCTTTGTATACCATACCCATGTGGGAATCTGTTTAACATATTCAAAAAAAAAAAGCAGGACTCTAGTACAGAGGGTAGCTATAAAGATGATGAGGAGGGAATTTTAAAGATAGTACGACTAGATCGCTTGGAATCATAGCGACATCCCTAACTCTAATGCTATTATACCCCTGCATCTAGTGGTCAGAAATGGTTGCATTGGTAGTCGTAGTTGTTGGGTCCATTGTTGAGAAATGCCCTGCAGTTTGGAATACAGCCCAAAGTCTTAGTTAACTACATCCCATGATGTGTTCATGCCTTTCCTTCTTTTCAAATATAAGTTTATGATAGAGGCAATGGGTTTTATGGGAGAAACTATTTGGGATATAAAAAAATGGGTCATGTCTAATCCTGCCTTAGGAGACACCCCTATCCTAATTGAAGATACTGATTAAACAACCTTCTGTATTACATCTCAGTTGATCACACAATGCCTATACCTGTTGACAATTGATAGTGATCAAAATCTACAAATAGGTCCACCTACCTTGGGGTTTAAGTAGTCCTATGACAGCATGTATCCCCTCAGTACATCTATTCAGCCTAAAACCCCTTAGGTACAGGCTGTGGTCCAGATATATACACCCTACAACCTGTATATCCTGTGTTCGTTCATGACGGTGGTGACTGTGTCCTAACCAGGTGAGGATTGCTGCGCATCGAAGCATGGAGTAGATTAACCCTTTAAGTGTTACTGATCCAGAAGTGCATCGTGCCCTATGGTTGTCATGATGCACCAATGAAGTGCTGGTAAGACTGCCAGCATCATGCCTACCCTTCCGGAGTGTATCGACGCTGCAGGGTCAGCATGATGCTTTAATACGGGCCTTGCGAGTTACTCGCCAGGCCTGTAATCATGCATTATGCTGACCAATGGGCATGATGCATGGGCATGTGTCAGTGGACTCTAAAGAGTTAAACCCCTTAGCTGTCACTGTATCTTATTGGTGGAGGAGGCCAGATGATGCCCTATATTATTTGTGATATGTTTCAGGGTCCATATATAGGTGCAGGCTGCTACTGATCAAACACATACTCGAGGCGTTCGGAGTACGGCCAAGGGATCAATGCTGGTTTGTAAGGCCACCCTCTATTGGTCCTCCCCAAGTGGGTCAATGTTGATCCCCAAGTCAACTTACTACACTCCCAAGCATAGTTAGTGACTGGCACCTAGCCAGACCTGGCTGGGTGGAAAGGGGGTGGAGGGAACAAGCTAAGGTGGTGTAGTTAGCGTTCGAGGTCACCCCTACCCATAATGCACTGGATCTAGTCAGAAAACTGTACACCGAACACCTCGTCTAATACTGCTAGTGGTTGGATTGGAACCTATGTTACTAAGGCCAAAGTAAGGAATATTGTAAGTTTCTAGGAACATGGTTCAAAGATGTGGATAGATTGACTAGAATGTCTTATCTTTATTCATTAAGCCATATGTTGGCTGATACAATGAATAATGTTCGTTTAAAAAAGTTTGTATGTTATATGAAAAATCTGAGATCATCCCTTTTTTCCAAGCTAGATTGAGTGACCATAAACCACATTTGTGTTTTGCTATTCCATCAGTGGTTTGCATTAAACATTAACTTTTAAAATCATTCAGATAACTTTGACCTTCTATACAGTTTCTAAAGTAGCCATATGCCCCCCTATATGCCCTCAAATGATACGCTTCTGATGTGTTGATATTGTTGATTCAGATTATAAATGTGTAATTTGAATCTTTGTCTTCCACATTAAAGATTTTAGGGTCTGCATTTTGGATATGGAGGGGGTGCAGTAGTGGTGGTATTCAAATATGGACCTAATTTTCAATTCTATGCACCCATATCCATAATAGGAGAACAGGATAAAATGGTCATGTAAAAGGTATGCAATAATTAATAGCAACTTTAAGTCAATTTTGTTTGAAAATGTGTCTTTATTGTCCAAAATGTATTTATCCGTTCTTTTTGAAAAAAATAAATCAACCAAAAACCACCCTAGATTGAACCTTTGCAAGGACATTCCATTAATATCCATTCTTTCAACAAAAAAAAACAGGAATGGGCATGTACATAGTTAAATGCAAAGTATAGAAAACCAAATGCTAATTGAATAGGTAGTAGACCAAGTTTAGAATTGTTAGAAAAATACTGCATGGCAGACTTGGGGAACAAAGCCTACTGACCTCTGGAAATCGAGAGAATAACCAATGCTTTTTGTTGTTATTTTTTTGTTGTTCTTTTTTGGGGGTGGGTAAATCTAAAATTTTACTAAAATATGGTTCTAGAATTATGAAATAAGAATTAACCACTTAAAAGGGAGAGTCTAAATGCCAATGCATGAACCTAATATTTCTCCGTTGTTAAAACATTGACTACCGGTAACTCACAGCACATCTCTGGTAAGATGTTTGCCTGCAGAAGATTTATGATAAATAAATACAGATTTCGAAATCGTAGCGAAAAATTGGGTAGTGTAGCTTAATAAAGAAAGTTCACAAAATATAAGAAAACTTCTATGGACAAGTATCTTGCTCTTTCTTTTTTAATTAGGTGTAAATGATTGTATGGATGCTCATGGCGACCACCTTTTTTCACATTTTAATAAAGAACACAAGAACCACAACTATGAGCAGTGCGAGACCAAAAATGCTGCTAGGCTTGTTCATGCCATAGTTATTCATAACGATCTATCATATTTCGTGCAAGAATATAATAGAATCTTACAAACATACTTTATATAAAAAATCTTAAACAAAATATATCTAAACTAACAAAGAATGATTTGGATTAATTTATTCATGGTAGAATTATTTCTGAAAAATATTGCCAGTCTTAAAAGAAAAAAAAAACTCTTTTAATAGTAGATAATAGTTTTTGCTGGATCCTCCACCTTTTTGAATGCAGGCGCATTCATTTCCCGATATACAACCAGACTGATCTTGACACAGAGCATGACAATAACAACGATCAGCAGCATTACACTAAAGATGTCATTTGGATCATAACCATTGAAATTCTTGACAATTATACCTGTCAGAGCAACAATCAACACAACATAGGGGGTGAAGAGAAATCGTGTGAAGCGTTCCAGGAAAGCCAAATCAACGATAACCCAAATCATAACTTCAACAGTCAGGATGGCCAGGACAATAGTAGACACAGCTTGCTGGGGCATACCAATACTGTAAGCCAAGACTGTGCCGAAGTTGAAGAGGGTAGCGGCAGTGACCCACGTTCCATACATTGCAAAGGCATTGCTCACAAGGCCCAAGACGTATCTGTTCTCCTTTCTGAACCCATTTTCAGCCAAAAGTGGGTAATACCTGACAAAATGTAAAATTGCATTTTTTTTAGTTCTGAAAACTTAAAACTTTGTGGTTGTATTTGTATTGTTTTGGTTGTTTTATGGTGTAGGCTGCCAAAAGTAAAACCATCTATCATTTGCCTGAATGTTATGACATATTTTGCTTTAAGTGTTGTGTTTACATGATGCTCTTTGGATTAGTTTAAACTTTGCCTCTATTTCATTTGTAAATATTGTTTTATTTTAGATAACTGAGAGCAAACTACCGCAGGGTGACTATTATATGAGATGACTTTTTTGTACATATACATGTAATATCTGTTACCATAATACACTGTTTATAAGGTGCACCTACATATAAGGTGTACCCAGTCTTTGTATTTGTGAGGAAAAAAGCAAAAAGATGCCATTTGTTCTAATCATTTTTTTTTGTTCGAAATTCAAAGATCTATTGCCATCTCAGAGCTTCCCGCCTCCATTTGTACCAACATAAAGGACCAGGGTAGTATACCCACTTGGCAAAACCGTTTTTCAACGTTTGCAAACATTTTTATGTTTGCAAACATTTTTATGTTTGGTTAAAAAACGTTTTAAGAAACGTTGTTTTTATGTTGAAAAAAAAACAACGTTTTTAACCAATTTTCAACCAAATGAAACCTTTACTTCCTCGACCAATTTTCAACCAAACAGAAACGTTTTTTTTATTTATGTTCCTTTTACGTTGAAAAAAAGTTGTTTTTTTTTTACCTGAAAGAAACGTGATTTAAAAACATCAAAAAACGTTTTTTGTGTACATGTTTTGACATAATTTAGTCATTGAAAAATAAACGTTTGGCAAACTTAGGAACCAAATAAAAACTTTTTTTAACGTTAAAAAACGTTTTACTGCCAAGTGGGTTGGGGACATTGTAAAGAAAAACTTCCCCTGATTAATTCTGATCCTGTTAGGCACATCAGAGGTCCATCCTCACCTATTAAATGTTTCAGTATAACGGTACAAGTTTTCATACCTGTATATCCCGTAGATGGACATGGCCGTAGTGTAATACATCGTTAGGGCTGTCAGAGCTATCGGAACCAGTGCTACAGTGAGAAGTTTGTTGTTAAAGGCCAAATTCCATCCAACATTCGCTAAGAGGTTAATGATGTAGACCACAAAGATGGACCAGTGCAGGAATGGGGCACAGGCGTAAAGCGGCGTTCCATCCAGGCCCCTCCGACATAAGTCCACTGTACCGTAGATCAGCCATATCACCTGAAATAAAAATTCCTCATGTAGATATACAGGCAATGAACATTTCAAACATTCACAGTAAAGTGTTCATCCCATTTGACTGAGAAAAGACTTTTTGAAGTTGGTGAGACTCAACAGCACTTCATTGGTGCATCAGGACGCCCCTCAAGGACGGCATCAAGGGTTGGCATGATGCACCCATGCAGCTATTGTGAGTTATTCACCAGGACATTCCTACACCATGATGCATTGGCAGAAATACCCAGCATCATGAGAATAAAGGCCTCAGGTGTATGTTACAAAAAGAGTTACCTGGTAGGAATAGATAAAGATCCAGATGAGAAAGGTTCCACCGGCTGGTGTCGCATCCAAGTCAAATTCATTGCTGACTTCGCTTTGAGAATTTGGGAATATCTCTACCCCTATAAGTATAAGATATGTGGAAATGTTAAAAAGAAAAAGAAATATTGCCACCATGTAGCAGAGAGTTTTATTTCACAATATTGTCATGAACCTTGGAGAAAAGAAAAACTAGCATTTTTCGATGGCCTTTATGTAGAATAAAAGGATTCTAACATGGCTATTGAAATGTTCTGGATTGTTCCAGGATTGTTCCATTTCAATTTTCCCATGTGAGAGATACACACTAAGGATTATAGCTGACATAAATTCATAGTTGAGACATTGAATTATAAATATTACAATTACAAATCAAATAAAACAATTTGGAAAATTGTCATTTTGTTTTAGGTTTCTTTTACTAAGAAAAAGAAGAGAAATCAATATCGGTTGCCAGACCTACCGGGTATGTTGCCGATTCCTAGGTAGTTGAAGAACAATGTTGCCAACAATACAATCCAAGTTACAATGACGAGCCAAAGGTAGGTGGAGTGATGCATCTGGAAAGGTTTTAATTAGCGTAGGTTGTTTATTACTCTTTTGTTCACTAACGAACTAATATACATTAATGAATCATGCACATTGCTCGTCATAATGCACCAATGAAGTGCTGACACGCCGTCAGGTATTTACTTCATGTTATCCAAGTCAGAAATGTCCAAAACCTTTCTTTGAATTTGCTGAGAAAAATAAATATTTACATGTCTTATAATCATTTTAGGTGGTTTTAGTGGCCATAAAATACGGGGGTGAGATATCCCACAGGGGTAGTGAGATACGGAGCTGCACTGATAAAGCTATGGTCAGGCAGCATCTCGGGCATATATCAACACGAAATAAAACCGTGAATACGGGCTCGCGGTACCGCCTGGTTTAAATCATTGAGCGCCAGGGAACTGAACAAATTCCGGATCCTCCTAGGGGGTTGAAAGGTATTCGGTGGACGGCCTGAAAATCCATTAACCCCTAGTGTTGATGAAAAAGACGACCATTTCCCAAAGGGAAAACAAAACGATGAAACATTACAATGACTCACGTTTGGATATATCCGAAAACGCTCTTTGTCAATTGTACCCTTGGATATATACCTATCTGCAAAGGTTACCTGTATATGCAAGACATGATATGCTACAAATGTACACACAGGGTAAGTCGCCCCTGACGCGACCACTAGCCATGTCGGTACCTTAAATCGACCATCCTGCCTTATTTCAAGTTATTTTCACAATAAATCAGGACTGTTGGTGTCAAGTGCAGTATATCTGTATTGTAGTTGATGGTGTATAATCAACTTGGGGCCGGCAATATGCTATCTAAAAGAAGTTAACCCAGGGTGGTCGACTTAAGGTACCAACATGCCTAGTGGTCGAGTCAGGGGTGAGTTACCCTATATGTACAGGGTGTAGCTAGACCAGGACCTAAGCAGGGTCACACCCAATTGTTGCCACACTTGCACAATGGCGACTTATTCTGTAACCTAAAATTAAACCGCACGCATACATGGGATTCCCTAAATAATTTCCAATACATAATAATTCTTCAAGAATAACCCTTTCATTATTGCATGTCCAAACTAGTACAAAAGAGAGGTACAATTATGGATGAATTGTACCAAAAATCAGAAGTGAGGCTCGAAAATCTTTGAAGTTATGACAAATCACATTTTATGGATATAAACATTTTTCAAAAGAAATTCTGACACAATTCTAACTTTAGTCTCACAATGATTAAAAGAATGAGTTAATTATTTTTTTTTCTTGTTTCGTTCCTAACAACAATGAACTTGAGTTATCCGATCCTGCCAAACTCAATCCCTGCCTGTAGAACAGTAAATCCTGCTGGACTGAACGACCTGCGAGAGGAAAAATCCTTTTGTTTAGACTGAATTTGGCCAAGGTTGAGTTCAGTCTGTTTATACATCTGTTGACCCTTATCTACTCACTATGAAACTTTGGAGGATCTATCTATGATATGTCATCGTCAGTCGTTTCTGAAACATCCCCAGCCGGGAGGGTGATGTAGGCAGGGACAGTCAGGCACTAAATATCTGGGCTATAGAAAATGAGAGAAAAATTTCTCAAAATCACAAAATCATTGAAAAGTTAGAAGAAATATGAACAGTAAAATCTAAAATAAATCAGGAATCTTTAAACCTGAGGATATGTAGAAAAAAAATACAGCCAATTCAGTAAAAGAAATAAAATAATGAGATTTGTAAACCAGGGGTCAGAAGTAGGAGGCCTTAATTGGACCCTTATCATATCTCTTATCTCCGATCTTCTCAAAACTTGTCCCGACTGACCACTAACTGTACAGACCCTGTGCAATATTGTTGTATCAACTTGGGACTTCAGTAAAACCAACTCTTCTTTTACCTCGCCTGCAAAATTTGGTAAATGCAGTTACAACCTTCTTGCACTAAGGCAGCGATAATTTGTTGTACTTACCTTGGCCTTACATTGATTAAGGCTCTGTATTTTCAGCCTAACCTTGGTGTGGTTCAATCATATATATTCTGTGTCTCAGTTTATACTGTGCGTCATACTCTAGAATGACAGCGACAAATGCTGTCTGGTTTGTTGTGCATTGAAGCATGTTGCCATTTGCGGACACTGTCTCCCATTGGTGGAGAAAGCAGGAAGATTCCATATTATATGGGTCAAGATAATGGACTTATATAACTATAGCTCCCACACCCATGTTACAATCTCTTTCAGCCTTTAAATTATTTATCATTATGTATACAGGTATGAGATTTTGAAAAGGTCTCATCCCTTGAATAGATAATTAACATTTTAGGGCCTCCGATGCAGAGGTGCATCATGCCCATTGGTCATCATGATGCACCAATGAAGCGCTGATGGGACTGTTTGCAGTAACTTCATCTGAGCATCGCAGCAACCCTTAGGGACTGTATCAATCCCGGTATGGCCCGCATGATGCATGAATGTAACTTTGGTGAGTTACTCTCCAGGGCTGCTTCATACATGATGACAAGAAATGGGCATGATGCATTAATGCAATAATGCATTAGCGGTCCTTAAAGGGTTAAACGTCGCGCCCGAATTGGAAGGACAGGTACGGAATATACAAAGGTTTACGATATCAGAGTCAGAGTGTGGTTAGGTATAGCTTATATTCCCTTACACCCTACCTTGTATCATACATGAGGCCACACTTAAAAATATGTCTGTTTCCTGTGCAGAAAGTGGAATTTTCCAGACCCATAAGGGAGGGAGGTTTTTATTTGCATTGGGAAAATATTTTTATTTCTCATGAATTTGCAATTACATTTTAAGATTTGGTGACTGACGATTTCTTTTTTTTTTAGAATTCAGGAAAACAAATCCCATTCTCACATAAAATCCAAGCCTCCAAGGACAGAAAAGGAACATATTTTAAGGTTGGCCTTAAATCAGAGACTGATAAGAGCAGAGTAGGTCAGTCTCGTGTGTCGATGTCTGTTGTTATTCAAATGACCATCTCCCATTGGTGGAGAAAGCTGCAAGATGCCCTATATACACGAAATATATGTCAAGACATGTCCTTATATAACATAGACATTCTAGGCCATTTCTTACAGTCTGGTAACGGAAGGCCATATTTTAGCCTAACCTCAACTTCTCGGTTCTCCGATATAGATTTTTTCTCTGCTGATTATTATCTATAGGGTCTAGGTGAATATATCAAGGCGGATGTGGAGCTCTCACTCTTGAGCAATTTGAGATATTCAAGATGGCCGCCAAAACGCTATTGAAAACTTCTATCTATCTCTGGTTGCAATCAACTTAGAAACACACATGAAAAGGCAAAAAGTACATTTGGGAGGTCAGGGAATGCATTCCTGCTATTTTGTGATAAGATATCTGGCCCCCATCTTGGATTTTTGACCTAATTACTGTCTAACAACCCTAATTATGGCCAAAAAATCCTTGAAATCCTTGATCACACTAGAACTGTCAGCCAAATGTGTTTTAACCATTTTGAAGCAATGTTTTTGCAAGCCATGACTTGCTTAGGTAACTTACTATCCCCAGTTATCATTGAATTTCCCTTTTATCTTTGATTAATAGACCTGTATATAGAGATATTACTGTAGAAGTAAAAGCCTGAATGCAAATCTCCTTCAGTAGACCCACTGCAGCCAATACACATGAAATCATTCTTAATCAGTGCATGCCATAACATCTGTCATTTTTTCACCTTGTACAGACCATTGATGAGTGATTGTATCTTGGTGAGCTTGACCTCCGTTTCTTGTGTTCTCCTGGGTTTTTGTGATCTACTCATAATCTGTGCCTTCAATGTGGGGTTTATGATTATCTAATTTGTTTGAGTACTGTAAATTTGGATCATTCTAGTAGAACTCGGAATGTGTTTTTATCATTTTGAAGCAATGTTTTTGCAAGCAACCTTAATCATTTGGCTTTGGTTGATTCATCTCCAGATGTAGATTACTGGGTAAGTAAAAGCCTGAAAGCTAATGAACACTTGAAATCTGCATTTCTGTTGATCTTGGAGACACAGACAAAGTTTCAATAAGTATGAATTTGAGGTCATGGAATGCGTTCCTGCTACTTTTAAGAAGATACTTGGCCTCCACATTGGATTTCTTACCTAATTACCTATCTAACATCCCTCTTTTTGGCTGATACTGGGTGCCCTTTGCCTATAATCAAAAGTCTTTTTTACCATTTTAGTGCAACGTATTTGCAGGTCACAGTTTGCTGAAGACCCTTGTTATAACTATAATCAAGTCATTTACCTTTCAACTTTGATTGATGCATCTCTCAAATGGACCGATTGTTTGCAAAGTAAAAACCTGAATGCTAAGGGCAAATTGTATGTGTGGGTTCTCTAAGCATCAAGGAAATCCTCAATTTATCTTTGATCAACATAACCTGCAATTCAAGGTCAATAAAAGTTCTGGAGAGTACAGGCCAAATGCGTCTTTGCTGCTGAAAATCTGACTTAGTGGATCAACACGGTAAAAGTTACGCCCACATTAAACGGGTGTACCTTTTACAGAGTTGGTCCACTTATATGATTCGGTGTTGATCCACTTGTATGATCTCTGTCTGTATGGCCACAGAAACATTCTACCTGGTACTGCAATCAAGACAACTTGTACCATTTGCAATACTAAACTTTTCTGAATCCCACTTTACACTTGAAATAGATCACCTCATCATCAAAAAGAAATGACAGGAATGATCAAGACAGCTGGAGTAGACAGGCACACATTAAGACAGCTAAATGAAAGCATTGATACTGCTACAGTCAACTAGACTGTAGCAGTATCATGATGAAGGCTTTAACTATGGCTACAGGTAGTTTGAAAGTGTAATAGATTCAACAAATGTGCATGGTGCAAATGAATAGGTAAGTGTATAGAGAAAAACACTACTGCAAAGAGGTGAATACCAATGTATGGACAGAAAGAAGCACAAAAGCATGGACCCAATAACATAGTGAGGGGTTTGTGAATCAGTTTCAGAGTAGGTGGGACTAGGGGGTTTTTCGGCAAAATTTTACCTCCCTTTGTTTGACCTTTAAGATTGGGGGCTAGGTGATAGGTCAAAAGTGAGAGATCCCCCTTTCCCCTGCCCCCTGCTTTCCATGCCTATGATATTTGACATACAAACAAGGTTAGCTAATGCTAGAAATTTACCAACAGGTCCGTGTTCTTTGGACATGAACAGGGTCACAGCCATGAACAGGGTCACAGTGTTTGACACAGATGGACAGATTAACCTTTACTAACTTTCAATATGAAGTGTTTCTCAAAAAGAGGGAGTACCCAGTAGATCACTCAACAATGGTCTATACAAGATGAAGAAATGTCAGATGTTATGGCATACACTGTGTATTGGCAGCAGTGGGTCTATTAAAAGAAATGATGTACTAGAGTTTGCAAGACACATACAATGATGGCGGCCATCTTGAATATATCAAATTTCTCAAGGGCGAGAGCTCCACATCCGCCTTGATATCTTCACTTAAACCATATAGATGAATAATCAGCAGAGAAAAAAACTATATCGGAGAAGTTGAGGTTACACCCTCACGGCTACCAGACTATAAGGTGTGCATTTCCTATTTGTCTCAAAATTAAGCTGTTTCTATCTTTCCTCATTCATCTCTGTCTCTTTCTCTGTCTCTCTGACTCTCTCTGTCTCTGTCTTTCACTCTCTCTCCCTCTCTCTCTGAATCTTTCTCTTTCCAAATTGAGAAATCTCTGAAGTGTGACCATCCCAGAAATGTGTAGCATCAGAAACCATACACGAGTTTACCCCAGTTCATCATGCTAGATATGTATGACTAGTCGGAATGCTGTAATGCCCATGATATATGGGGGAAGGTTAATTCACTGCTGTCTGAGATAACTGCTTTTATCTTATGTGAATAACTTCTTCCCGTAGAGTAGCATTGTGCTGCCGATCGCCACACCCCCAGTGGTGTAACGTGTCTTGATCCACCACAGCGGCTGATCCAGTACTGCTGCCTCGATCTGGCTGCAGGTAAACATTCAAAATGGACCTGACCAGCACTTATACGGTGAACTACGGTAACAGATTTTGTTGATTTTTCCTTATTTAAACCCTCTAAAACATAAAATAAATAGAGAACTAAACTCTCTGGTGTCCTCGGTGGTTGACCCACCTCTCGGGAGTCGTCTCCCCCAAGGGCGTAAGCCTGAGGGGGAGACCACTCCCTCATGGTGGATCGACCACCGAGGACACCACTGTCATTTAGTTCTCTCTATGTATTGTTATGCATATACACTTTAAAAAAAGTATATCGTAGAGATAATTCTAAACATAATATTGTTCCGTTTCTGTAAAGACAATAGGACTTCTTTTCGTCTTTTTTTAAAGAAGAAAAAGAGATATGACATGGATCTTCTAGTGACATTGACATGGGACTAAAAGATCGAGACAAGAGGCATGGTGTGGTACATAGCTGACATAATGGTCTTAGGCTAGCAAACACTTTGGCGGGCTAAAGACCCTTTTGTCAGCCAAACCAACAAACAAGAAACAAAGTGCATCTCATATATGAGGCACATCTTATATGCCAGCATTTGTAGTTACTCAGTTAAATACAACTACCAACATAAATGTCAATCAACGGCTTTCTAATGGAAACTAGACACAGCTCACTTGTTTCTCAAAGCGTTATGTGGATTAAATATTTTTGTGACTTAAAACATTGTGAGACTTGAAGGCATCTTTGTGGCCTAGGCTAAAGTCCTGATGAGAGTCTTAAGCAGTTTAACACTTTCTTCTTAACACAAAGGGCACTTTTCGTTGGCTACAAACCAGTTTGTAATCTAAAGACTTGATACTTATCTTTTTCTTAAAAAGGCCAATCATATAGCGAAAATTACAATTGGATACATGTGACAGTGCTTGTGCTTTTCTTAGAATTAGCATGAGGAATGAGGACCCAGAAAAAAGACCCCATGTCAAATCTATGGAACTGCTGTATCAACTATGCATTAAATTTCTACGATATTCTCACAACTTGGATACCTGAAGTACATTTTAGGCTGAGAAAGAAGATATGAAAATATCACTAAGATATGATATTCTTCGATGAATCGATATGAAGTTCTCATTTGGTATTTTACATGGTAAGCACTGAGCTGGTATGATCATGTAGGGGTTTGTTCCCTACCAGGGTGCGTTGAGCATCCAGAGGCCAGCTCAATTGGTGGTCACTCCCCCTATGTATACCATACCGATCCAGAGATAGGTGGAAGGTGGAAATGTCAGTGGGGCCATGTTAGTGACAGGGTATGTCAGGCCAGGGGATGTAGCTCAGTGGTAGAGCGCTCGACTTGCAAGCGAGAGACCTGGGTTCGAATCCCAGTGTCTCCAGAGACATTTTCGCTGACCTCTACAGTCATAAATATTGAACGTAATTCAAAGAAAGAGAGGTTGTCTTTATTGGTCACGATGCATCACATTCAAGTTGTACGATCAGATACATAGCAGTACATGGAGGTGAATAATACACTATCAATAATCAATGCAAATTGCTGATAATAAGCTTCCTTAGAGGTTTGCCTTTTATGTGTTAATCCTAAACTTATTAGACTCTTGCTCACACATTAAAGATGCATTGGTTTAAAACATATGTGATCATTGTCATAAACAGTATGGAGAAATCTTATCAAGAACAATGCTCATCAAATACAGTGTCATGACCATGAATGAAAGTTTATACAGATAGAGGTATATAGATAAATGTTATAGACATTCAGAAAGATTAACTATATAAAGGTCAGTGATACCAAATTGCAATGAGGAGAGATTGGAAGCTCCCCACTGATTTCCAAACTTCTTGTTTTCGTATAAGGTGCAAAACAAGTCAGAAAATGTGACCTAAACACTTCGAAATAGCCTAGAAATCACTTCTTATCAATGTGCCTCAAGAATATATGGCTGAGCCCAAACATAGCAGGCCCAATGCCGTAGATTTGTTTCAACCAATCATTTTTATAAACACAAATGCATGTACGTATGATCACATTCTTAGAGTCAAATTTGTAAACATCTTTTCCCCCGGAAGCAGCATGAAAATACAGAAATGCAGATACTTTCACTTAAGTGTAAATGATTGTAGTTCCTGTAGTGGGTACCACAACCTTTCTGAATGCAGATGATTTCTTTTCCCGATAAACAACCAGACAGATCTTGACACAAAACATCAGAATTGCGACTATTAGGAGCATACTAGCAAATATTGTGTTTGGATCATCCCCATCAAAGTCATTGCTTACAATACCACTGAATCCGAAAACCAGCACGACATATGGGGTGAAGATGAAGCGTGTGAACCGTTCCAGGAATGCCAAATCAAGGAGAACCCAGATCATGATTTCAACTGTTAGGATGGATAATACAATTGCCCCGGAAGCCACCAGAGGGATGCCAGCATCAATTATCAAGGCAGAGGCAAGGGCCAACTGAGTCGCCAAGGTGATCCAGGTACCGATCATAGCAATGGCATTCGTCATCAGGCCCAACACGTATCTGTTTTCCTTCCCGAAGCCATTCTGCGCTAGTAATGGGTAATACCTGAGAAAGAAAATGTGTCACATTCAGTTATGTAAATCAAAAATAGAAAAAAATATCTCGGCTGAGTATCTGGATAGAAAACTTTTACATCTAATTGTCGTTTTTTAAAACAAAGCCTCACATTTTTACAAGTAAAGAATAGGATAACTGGATATTCATGGTTGATACCATAATTTGAATCATCTTCAAAATGTTGACTACCTGTTTTGAAATGATGATGTCTTAGATTGAAAGAGGATGAAACCAATGGAATAAAACATGAGCAAAATAAATTAATTAACAAAAAAAAAAATAAAATGGGTATGGTAAGCTTGGGTGCCATTACCTGTATAGTCCATAGATAGACAAAGCAATGGTAGTGTAGAAAGCCAAAGACGAGAGAACAAGTATAACTGCGGCTCCAGTCAGGATTTGTCTGTCATTGAGGAACAGCCAAGCCGTAGCCGTAAGAAGCCCAATGATGTAGGCAACAAAGGTAGACCAATGGATGAAGGGTGCACAGGCATAGATAGGAACTCCAGCACTGTTCTTCCGGAAGATGTTCACCGTGGCATAGATCAGAGCTATTATCTGAAAAATAAGGAAGAGTCAGATTTTAAATTATCAATAAACAATGTGATCTGAGATGGATCTGCTACATAGTCATGTTTAAAGTTTTATTTTTCATTTATCAGGTTCTATTCGAATATGTTCCAGACATTGTTATAACACAGTATCTAGGTGTTTGAGTGAGTGAGTGAGTAATGGTTGTTTAACGCCAAGCCGACAGCTAAGGTCATATTCATGGCGGAAAAAGTACATTAGACATCACATCACAAAGGAATATATGTGCCTATGCCCGTGCATATGGACACCAGACACATGTAAGAAAGAGGGGACAGGAAAGAGGAGATTCAAGGAACGAATATGTGCCAGTGCCCGAGCATATGGACACCACCCACACTCAGAGAGGATAGAAAAGCAAGACATAGACCCCTTTTAAAGATGGCCTGGGGCTGGGGAGGCCCGCCTAGGTGTTTGAAGACTGGTAAATATGATTTATATACTAGCTTAAACCTAGGTTTGACTGTTAGCCCTGTAAATATCATTTGATGGTGCATTTCCAAAGGATGAAATAATGGCATGCAAGCCAAAGGTAGGAAGTTGTCTATAAATTTGAGGATTTCTCTCAATATTATTAAAATAATAGAAATGAAATGGGCTGGTAAAAATCAAAATGCTGATTAGGTGGTAGTGAAATTGCCTGAATGAGGGGAGTGGTAGTTTCCCATTTGATGCCTATGAATGATTCAGTTCCCATCCCCCCCCACACAAAATGCTTCTATCAGGGTGTTAACTCCCTCATTTAGATGCAATTACAACACACTTAAAAGGAACTTACTTGATAAACAAAGATGGCAGGCCAGATTATGAAAAAGACCCAAGGCGGTGGTTCGACACCTCTTATACGCCCTAAGTCAGATAATGAGTCCTGGAAAATACCTGTAGAAGAAAGGGAATCGTATTTGAGAACATTGAACATGGAGATGAACTGTTAATGCATTTTTGCATCATGCCCATTGGTAGGCATGATGCATGATGTGAGTAACTTGCCAGGGCTGCATTTAAGCATCATACCGACCCTACAGGGTAGATACACAAACCCCCAGAGGGTTGCCATGATGCTCCAATAAAGTGCCGGCAAACGCTCATCAGCACCAATAGGCATCATGTATTAATGCATCAGTGACCTTGATGGGGTAAATCTTGCACTGCCGTCAGTCGGATTTATGATATTGCTGAAGTATAGACTAAATCAGTCTGGTTTAAAAGAATTCGCCCGGCCGCCCAGCAACAAACGCTTTTATAAGAATTAGTGACCAGGCAAGCAAAAACACCCCTCTGCAGGGAAATTCATTATCAAAGTTCATCTCAAAATCTTTAAAATGAGACGTCATTGGGTTAAATATATTCCCAATAGTTATGTCAGAACCCGTCCTTGTACAAAGGTTGTCAATCATATATGAAATTGATGTTTAAGCTCCAAATACATAATAAACCATAATAATGTCTAAAACCCAATAAATCAGCCTTTTTCATTAAAAAAAAAATACAATAATATAGTGATTTGATCATAGATTTTGATCTAGAAGGAATTTTCCATTTCCGTTTTCAGCTTTGGGTTTTTGGTATCCCCAAAAAATGGCATAAAAATTAGCAAATTTTGATTATTGGAATGTTGGATTATTGAAATAGGCACATAGGTTGATTTCTCATGAAAAATTTTCATTTTACTATCCAAATATGGGCCATTTCTATCGAAAATGGTGCATTTTAAATGAAACCATTGAATTCTGCATCAAAAATTAGCTTAATGTATTTTCATAATGATTTTAGAGTAATTTTGTCCTCCAATGCACCGTCATGGCCAAATTGGGAATTAAAAATGCCCCGTTGAGGGGTGTTCTCCCTTGATGGGTCACATTTTTTTCAGGTGATCTGTCACTGTCACGGTATACATGTGCTTTACCCTACTCTTTGGGGTATTTGGTAATTAGTACCAGTCTTTAATGTGGAGCTGGTGTAAGGAGTAATTAAAAATGTCTGTTAAACACTCTAAGTGTAGGAAAATAAGCAGCCATCTCATATGAGTGGCAGGGGTAAATATCTAAGTGCATTGAAATTCTCTATATTATACAGTACCGCCGCGATATAGCGGCCAGGCGCTCTGTAATCTGGCAGCAGTTTCTGGCCTGGCGCTTATACAAGACAGGCACTTATATGAGACAGGCACTTAAAATGTTCAAGTGAATCCCCCACCCTCTTTGCCTAGACATCGTAACCCAAGTTTGTGATGACGAAAGGCCCTATCTGGATCAAGTGATGAAGAAGACGGTTGTACAAATACTTTGCACATTAAATATAGAAAATAGTGAACAAAATGTCTAAGGCTGTGCCACAGGCACAAGTATGATTGACTATCATGTACTATGGCCATAACTCACCAGGGCTGCAATGTTAGACATTGATGTCTAGTCAATCAGATAATAAGATTGTGTAAGTGATCCTGTTCTTAAAGGGCTAAAAGTCAGTGATGCATGTGTGCAAGGTTTAAAGGGTTCCCTTTAGAAAGGTGCCTGGCCAACACCCTTGTAGTGGTGTTTTGAGATTGGGTAGAGCAGAACTAGTTGAGTACCTCAAGGGACACAGAATGTTAGTGCATCATACCAACCTTAGGGTAATAAGGCCTTTGTATGGTTGTACATATATGTAGGTGGCCTGTTAAAGGGTTAAGGATTACCCCGAGGTGTGACAACATCAATACTCTATTCCCATGTATGAATAATCTGCTAGTAGCCCTCTTAATATGCCTTGTCAGCACAATAGATTTATACAGGGTCCCTGTCCTATAAGGTAACAGCTTTGCAAAACTCATGGAGACACTGTATCTGCAAAATATGGTAAGGTTTAGATAGAAGTAAAGACTTGATTGACGTCTAGTCAATCAAGTAATAAATAAAAAAAAAAATATAAAGGTATTTTTGCATCTTTTTTCTTTGTAATGTATTAGAATTTCATGCTTACCAAATGAATTATCGAGATTTGAGATTGTGGCCAGGAAGATTGTTCCTATCAGCACGATCCAGGTGACGATGATGAGCCATGTATAGACCGAATGATGCATCTGGAATTATATGTCCATTAAACAGTAGGAAAAATCACCAACCTATACAAGTCAAATCATCAATAGTATTGATAAAAGTAGAGTATAAAACCATCAAGCGGAATTAATAAGGCAATTATAAAGGCGAAGTATCAAAGATTATAAGTGCAGATGCGTTACCATTGAACACTGTCTTTTTAGCAATGCTTACAATGCAAAAACATACCACTTCTTTGCCATGTAGAAGCACATATACCTCATATGCAAACTAAGCCCTCTGAGGCCAGTATCATGCACATTGGTCAGCATGATGCGCCAATGAAGCCTCATGATGACCCCTCAGGGTGGTGTCAACCCCATGGACGACTATTATGGGTGTGGACCACTAAATTTGACATGGTGACATGGCAATTTCTTAAAATCGACATGTGACATGAGAGGTTCTTAGAGGTGACATGGGACATGGGGATTTAAGTGACATGTGACATAACCATTTCTTAAAATCGACATGTGACATGAGAGGTTCTTAGAGGTGACATGGGACATGGGAATTTAAGTGACATGTAACATAACCATTTCTTAAAATTGACATGTGACATGGGGGACCCCCCATCCACACCCCCACTATTGGTGGTAAGATAGCCTTGCCCTGCCAATTAACTCGGCAATGCACCATTCATGAGGGGCCATCCATAAATGATGTCATAAAAGATTTGACCATTTTTGAATCCCCATCTCCCCCTCGTCAATTTCGCAAGGCTGAAGGTATATGGAAAATCAATTCTGTCACACTGGGCCTGCAACCCTCCCCCTCCAGCATGACGTCATTTGTGGATGGCCCCATGAATCATGACGACCAACAGTAGGCATAATGCATTGATGTACACGTGACCCTTAAGGGGCTAACGTAGCTTTAGTCCACATGGTTAGCCCGCCATCATACCATGTGGACTAGAATGTCCTATATGAAAGGTCCTGGAAACCCCATTGATATGCCATGAAGCTATATATATATATATATATATATATATATATATATATATATATATATATATACAGGCTGCAGAGTGAGTGAGTAATGGATGTTTAACGCCATTTCGACAACTAAGGTCATATTCATGGCGAGAACTACATTACACAGAGGAATGTGTCAGTGCATGCACATATTTGCACCAGACACATCTGAGGGGATAGAAAAGAGGAGATATAGACCCTTTTAAGTAGGTTAGGGAAGCCCGAGGAGGGAGGAGGATAGAAAGAGTAGCAAAAAAAAAGGTAACAGAGAGGACAGTAAAGATAGTCCAAGACCCCTTTCAAGAATGGGTTAGGGAGACCCGCAAGCTGCAGACGCGTTTAAGGTGGCTGGCGGGGATTGTCAGTTCACCATTTGGACACCAGGGGTCTCATGTGCTCTATTGATACTATGAGAACGAAATATGCAAAATTCTTAATGGGCTGAATAGGGATTTGAACTCCAGACCTCTTGTGTAGAAGGCAGAGGTGTAACACATGCGCCACAGAGTCAGTTGGGGTAGGGAATTTGGAATGTACTATATGATCTACATGTACTTATTCTAGCCATTTCCCCTAAGGAAAATTTTCAATCATCCAAAACATTAGAAATATGACTGGGACCATATGTCAGAACTACACTCACTGCAAAGATATGTGCATGATATAAGTGCTGAGGAAGTTATAAGAAATTCTAATTACTTTTGGATATGACTCTGTGGATTTATGTTGCATATTGCTGTATAATCCTATATAATAGTAAAAGTTCTGTATCTCAGAAATATGCCTGGGACCCCCACATTTTTATTGCATATATAAATAGTACATATCATTTTGGGATCCTGGTGATAATCTAGTGAAAATCTAATTACTTTGATTCTATCCCCGCCAGCCACCTTAACATACTTGTATGACAATAGGTGCAGCCATGGTGAGTAGTCCCATGTTAACATAACAGGGTAGATAGAGTCTACCCCCTGCTGCCCCACAACAGTAGACCATGACCTGACAGGGTTCATCCCCAGATAGCTGGTCATGCATGTAAATACCCACAGGCCAGTGGCATACACCATACGCCCAATACTGAATACATGTAGACATGATATATGAGGCAGTAGTATACCACCCCCACGATATTTTGTACAAAACAATTCCCTCAGTCAGTTTGTTTTATGTGACACAATCACTGAAATGGATTCTGCAGGGCATATTAAGATCCTATCTCACATAATAGATGTATGGCAGGTGGCAAAAAAAACAGGTCTATTATAAAAATGAAAGCCACCGAAAACAACATATATCACAACCCCAAGGAATACCCGTAAAATATCCCTATGCCCTCTCTCATTTTCTGCTTTCTCATCCCTGCCATAAATGTTGAACGCTCCCATCAACAGGTTAAGAAGACTCAACCCTTGAAGGGCCGCTGATGCATTAATGCATCATGCCCATTGGTTGCCATGATGCACCAATAGAGTGCTGGCGAGACTGCTCACCAGCACTTCATTGAAGCATCATGCCGACCCTCTAGTGTATCAACCCCGTAGGGTGGTCATGATGCATGAATGCACCCCTGGCGAGTAACTCGCCAGGGCTGCATTCATGCATCATGACGACCAATTGGTGTGATGCACCTAAGCATTAGCGGCCCTAAAAGGGTTAAATTCTATAGAAAGACAGCACACTTACAAGTGCTTGAACACTCTCTGTTTCTACAGAAGGTTGTGTAGTGTGGGGTGGTCAGTATGCATATCACAATAGGTCAATGCCCTTCCCCTACTAGACCTTACCATAGCAATCTACCACTAATTGACACACCCACCCACATAGCACTGCTTTTAATCGTCCCTAAAGTACTCACAGCTCAGTGGCCTACGGGAGTGGCCTCTATTAGTGGCTTGAGACTGACATTCAGTCTACCTGTGCCGTGTCTCACAAGCCAAAGATAGTAATAGTCATAACATATCCATTTCTAAAACCAAATTATGACTGTTGCAGAGTTGCAACCACTCCTATCTTGGCATGGTAATACAGAGAAATACATTAGAACATACTTATGACACTTATAGAAACATGTACCTGTTGTTGTATGCTTACAACCAATTTTAAAACTGCTATCACATCTCGTTATGATCCGGTGTACATATTACCAACCTGTGAAACACCACAGACCAGAGGAGAGACCATACAGCCAGTCTCGATTTAAAAAGCCTAATACGTACACATGGCTACACACATGAAGGCAAAGCCCTACAGCCTACATAAATGGTACTCTTCCATTGATCACAAATTACATACAGAATCAAGTATAAAAGGTCTATATACCTTGTATGGGTGTTTGTACCACTGGTGATAGATCCTACACCTGCCTCCTTAATCTTCAAACCCAGTAGAACAACAAGGGTGTGGTAGTAGTATATAGGATATACACTCCCTCACACCCTACTGTATGTATGCAATGATTGGGCCGATCACAGAGAACTGGGTCGGTCTGGTGCAGGGATGCGTGTTGTTATTTACCTCAATGGCTTCCTATTGGTGGAGAAGGCTGCATGATGACCTATATATATATATATATATATATATATATATATATATATATATATATATATATATATATATATATATATACAGAGACTATGTGTCATGACACATGCTTATATAACTGTGATATTCTAGGCCATCGGGTGTAAAATAAACCTTTCAATACTTCATGCATATTACTGCCCCTACAGCATTGGTACACTCATGCCGAGTCGACATGATGCCCAATGGAGTAATGACTCACCAGCACTTCAATTATGCATCATGACGACCAATGGGCATGATGCATTCCTGCATCAGTAGCATTTAAAGCGTTCGGCTTAGCAATAATCAGACTATCAATTACATTTTCCTATCCCCCGAAATCAAACAATTTGCTACACTCTAAGAAATACCTGTTAGATCTACCAGGAATCCTTTCATAATTTTATGGTGAACCGCAATAATTGTAATACAGTCCTGGGAGGACACTTCACACATTTTGGTGACACATGTGTGCGGCTGGCAAGGACACTTTTTCATCAAAGTCCCCCTGACAGGGGTACCGTTTTCTGCCCAAAATAGCACTAACAAGGGCAAATGTTGAGCAAAATCGCCCTAACAAGGGTCTACCAATGGTATAACGTGTGATGCATGAAATTAGCCCTCGCGAACAACTCGAAAGGCCTGAATTGATGCTTGACGACTCACTGAAGACTAAGGTTGTGATCATTTTATAACAACGGGGGGGGGGGGGGGGTGGCGTGGCTGGTGTGTTTTAGGGAGAGGGGGTCAGAATTTTTTCAACCCCTCTGATGGGGGGTCAAAATAATTTCAGCTGTTTTAGTGAAAAAAAAACAGGCGTTACTATAGGTTAAAAGGGCTCATTCAACCCCTCCCCCACTTTTGTAAAAAAATTATTGGCGAGAAGTACATTTCACAATTTCACAGTGGAATATGTCGGTGCCCGTGCATATAATGTGCACCAAACACATCGGAGGGGACAGGAAAGAGGATATATTGACCCTTTTAAGTGCGGTAGGGAAGCCTGAGATCCCTACCCGTCCTTCAGTGTAAATCTGCAGAGAAAATAATTCATCCTTTATGCGCAAGCGGCCTCTTGAAGCACTATTAAGACTTTGAGAGGCCGCTTGTACGATTTTACAGCAATTCAATTATGTGCCTTTTTAGATCCTTGATTTCTCTGCGCCATTCACTTTATATAATGCATTATCCTATAGCTCATGGGTTAATACTTTTAGTAATACACACCAGCATATTCATGATCGGTGGCGCCATCTCATGGCTGATAACTATCTGAACCATTTCCACAGACCACAGTCATTGAAAGTATAGTCAGCATGCTTGATATGACTGCAATGTTGGCCTAGCATTCCCAAATAATCCATAATAAACATGGGTAAAATGCGTCTACCAGCTAATGGCGGAAATAGAAAGTAGTATAATGGGATGAAAGGCATTTCTTTTTGTTTAAATTTTCTTCTCTATTATTTTCTATTGGAGAGCCTTTCATACATTTTGCAATTTGACATCTGGGTTGGCCCAAAGCCTTTCCTTAGATAAAAAAAAAAACAATGTATTTGTCGGCTAGCCGAATTGATGTACAAAAACCTGAAACTGCTCATAGTAACAAAGGGGGTCAATTATCAAATATATATAGGTTTAGTGATCAATATTTCTGAGGCATGTTCACATAAACGCAATTGTCGTTTATGCTGAAAAAAATAGTATCAAACAATTATCTAATATATCTGAGAAGAAACACTGATAAGAAGGGAGTCATCTATAGAAAAATGAGGTGACACAGCAAAAAGAACCCCCTATTGCCAAAGACCCAGCTGTGTGTGCGGGTACCAATCCAATCATCAGGCAGTGCCCGATACTCTATAGTAAGGTCTGGTTTCTGATAGGTCTCCTTGGGGCGGGTAACTAAGGGTACGGCAATACCAGCCTCCCTCAGTACCCTGGGGTAGGAGAATCCCATTACAGCTGCCCTGGGTTGACGCCATCTTGGCCCCTGAGGGTGGATGAGGTCAAAAGTATCATTGACTGACTCATTCTTGACCATCCATGAGCATTATAGACAGAGGAACACGATAATCTGTCCAAAGGGCCAGTTTTTATGAGCAGGAAGTTATATTGTATCACGTGAGGTGAAGCGAGTGAAGAAAATAGTAGTTTGGACACATTTGAGTGGATATAGGTCTGTATTTATGTCATGTATTTTATAGCATCAATAAAGGACTTGAGGCTATTTTGATGAAATTGCAGTGGAGGATAAGGCCATGAAAAACAAGATCTGGTTTCTTCACACCCTAATGGGGAATGGCATTGCCTATACTTATAATAACATACCAAGTCTCTGTTGTCAAATGTCTGTTTCTGACAGAACTTACATATTGTACCAATGCCACTTAGGTTGTATCTTCAAAGAACCTGTTTTGACGGGGGGGGGGGTCACATTTGTATGGCCCATTACCTTGTAACCAGCCTAGCTATCATCAACTTACTCACTCTATCGTTTTGCAGGGACTCGTTAAGAAAAAAAAAACAACTAACAACCTATATCAAGTTCCTAAATACAGAATTAGCCCAACTGGTGCCAATGAAGACTTCTGATTGATAGTAGATATTGATCACAACACCAATAAAATGAAACCATATTTATTTCATTACTTTGTAGGGGCTCGTGGAGCGTTATATATAGTGTTAGCTCCCTATTCGAGACGGCAGGTCGATCTCTGGCCACTATGGGGTGGTGGCAGCACTAGTCTTCCCTGCTCCAGTCCCTACCTGGGACTGCATAGGGAGCTCAGTTGGTTTCTGGCTGTGGCCAGGGCAACACCTGGAGAGCACTGAGCTATATTCATAGCACCACTTCGAACATATTTAACTCCGAAATAAACATGTGCCGGTTGCACTAACCCAAGCTAACTTGTCTGGTTTTACTTGATATTGACGTATCTCGAACTAAACCGAAGTTAAATAAGAACTCGAACCATTACACATTCAATGTACAATAATAATTTTGACCCTATTATTGCCAAATTGTTTTTACAGCACTATTTTACAGTTACACTGGAAATTATCAACCCTCATTGCATAGAAGTAAATCAAAACACACTTCTTTTAGAGGGAGTGGAGCATGCATGTGCCCTCAAGGGAAAGTCTCTGACAAGGGACAAGTATAATATGTGTACCATGTTTAGACCTTGTCTCTTGCCAATCACAGGCTAGGCCCATTTTCTGGGGTGGAGCACACCAGCCATAAATGGAAACTCTCTAAGCAGATGTTTTTTTGTTGTTGTTGTTTTTTTTTGCCAAATATGGAAAATAACCTTTGTACTCTACTTTAACATGGAACATCAAATATACTTACTTGATATATGAAGACGACAGGTCATATTATGAAAAAGAAACAAGGCAGTGGTTCAACATGTCATATACGCCCAGCCTCAGCTACTACACTGCAAAAATGGTGTTTAGATCCTAAACACAATTCTAAACATATTCTTGCAACGTTTTTGTAATCACATTAATTTCCTAAACATGTTTAGCCAAACAATGTGCTTAGCTCAAGTGTTTAGAGATGTAGGTGTTTAGGTTAAAACTTTGTGTTTAGATATCTATGAATTTTTGTGTTTAGGTGTTTATGAATTTTTGTGTTTAGATGTTTAAATGATTTGATGGAGAGTTAAGGTTTGCAGATATGTATGCATTAAAAAAAAAAGAGATATATTTTATTTATTACTCATTTACTGGAAAGATATCAGCAAGTGTTTACTTGTCAAAGTCTCCAAAGATGTCAGCCACATCTATATACGTGTACATGTATTTCACACTGCATCAGAATGAGAGACTTGAGAAAGTACAACAGCTTGGCAGGAAGGACATTGCCTTATCTTTTCCAGAATTACATCAAATAGGTGTCAGTCATGGAGCTTATTGATTATTTTATGCTAATGTTGGTGGTGTAAGGTGCATCTAGTAAATTTTCTATTGCCCTTTCTATTCACATGACATTCTATGAAATGAAACGATGATAAACATGGGATTTGGGGACATTTGTCACAACAATTGATTATAACTGTGTGCAGATAGTCCATTCAAAGGTAGTGCTGCTACCTGGTGTGGATTCAACATCCAAGTATCTAAACATATTGATGTTTAAATCTAAACACCTATTATTCAACTGTTTCAACTCTAAACATCTAAACATGTTTAGCATAAATGTTTATGTAGTTAGAATAAAAGTGTTCATTTCCTAAATGTGTAGTCAATGAGACACCTAACTGACCTATATGTTTAGGTTTTAAACGTGTTTAGACCTAAACATGTTTAAAATCTAAACACCATTTTTGCAGTGTATCCCTGTTATTGGGCCTTGGAAAATACCTGTGTGAGGTAAAAAAAAGGAAATCACATTGGAGTGCATTGTTTATGTCGAATTAGGTAAATCTCATTTTCTATAGGACGCAGCCAAGAGATTGAGGCAAGCTACGTTTTAACCACTACCAATAAGGTCTACAACAATCTGTTGGTGTTGTATTGCCATGGACAGTCCTGATGCAATATCCCCCATTCACTTTCAAATTCAATATTTGGAATTACTTTGCCAATATCACTATCTAAATCTATTATAATATGATATGACTAGCATTGGTTGGCTGAGTCAAGCCGTACATGTATGTGGTACGGTGTACAAATAGAAAGAGGTGTGAAAATAAGTAATGTTTTACATTGTTTTACTTAAAAAGAAGCCATTTCAATGTTTTACTTATAAAGAAGCCATTTCAATGAGTAACTCCGTTTTGAAGGTTACACATCATTTTCATAAATTTGGATTTCTTGACTCACCAAATGAATAATCAGAATTTGAGATTGTCGCAAAGAAGATTGTCACTATCAGTACGATCAACGTTATAATGATTAGCCACGTATACATCGAGTGATGTATCTGGAATTAAAACTGTGACATGTACAATATCGGGTCTAAGCAGGATTAGAGCTGGTTTCTGGCGCCATGCACTAATGAGAGCTGATGGACCTGGAATTGGTTGTTAGCCATAATGAAATGTCTGATCAGTGTGTTTTGCCATTTTTAGAATAACCACCAAAACTCAAAATGGTGGATCCACTTGGTGTGGGTCTAGAATTTTATATGTGCTGAATGCTGTAACTGGAATTGAACATGTAACAAATTGGATGCTACATGTGTACATGTTTTATTCTGCTGGAAAGAAATGCACCTGACATTTAACACATAAAATATGACAAAGAAAACAGCTAAATATGAGACCTGTATTAACTCAGTCCTAAGTATAGCTCAAACGGCTCCAACGAGCAAATTTACTAGATGGCATGAAAAAGCTGCTGATGCAGGAGTACATCATGTCCATTGGTCGTCATGATGCTCAAATAAAGTGTGGCGAGACTGCTTGCCAGCACTTCATTCAAGCATCATGCCGACCTTCTGGGAGTATGTATCAACCCCCTAGGGCCGGCATGACGCACCAATGAAGGGCTGGCGAGCAGTCTCGTCAGCACTTCATCGGTGCATCATGATGACCAATGGGCATGATGCATCGATGCATCACCTGCCCTTAAGATGGATGACCTTACTACCTTGTCTTACTACACTATTTTCCCGATAGAATATTTTGTTGGCCTTTATGTCAAATAAAAAGATTCTGGCATGGTTATGAAATATGTGCCCCCATAGAGGAAAGCTTCAATTTTATCCGATGCATCTGATGGTGTCACAATTGACCGATGCTAGCCTGTACACAGCCAAAGCAGCTTATGGAATCAGCACAGGCCTGACTGCAGCATTTAATTAGGTGGACATTTAGCACTTAAGAATACCCTTGAAACAAGACACGGGAAAATCCCGTGAACGAGTTAGGCCACAAAGCCAGCTGGCTGTGTGGGGGTTTATGAGCAGTATTTAGCCTGCATGATGTAATTCTATTATTTCCAGGAGATTGTCAATGTGGAAAAATGATTCAAAAGTGCATGGGACCACATGATGGTAATAGATTTTCTGGGTGAAGAAAGTTGATGAAAATATTCTGGGAAAGTAAGACAAAAAATTAGCTACTCTTTCATGAGATTCCATGCAAATTACGGCAAAACACTGTCTAACCCTATGGTAGATTCATAGATAAATATCTCATAAACTAGCATGGGACCCTATGCTAGTTTATAAGACTGCTTTTCTTTGTACTATTAGAAAGAGAAAGTAATTACAAACGTGGTGAAAATCTGGCGAAAATTTAGCTACTTTTAGCCTATGGGCGCCATCCACCTTCCCCATTTATTGCCCCCATTCTAGATGTATTTATTATCCAAATAAAGGCTCAAATCAAAATATAAGTCAATGTGTCTAGTTTTCTGTGAATCTCTATATTCCTCAGAATCTATCAATCGAAATGATGGCATTTCAAGGCTAGATCTACATCAAAGACAAATACAATGAGGAAAGTCTCATCATAGGAATACAAACTATCGATTTCAAATCTTAAATTGAGGTTAGAAGTGGGGGTTATTTGCAAAAGTATTTTCAATATTCCCGTGATATCAATTGAATTTACTGTCATTTCACGTGATCCCGTGATATCACGTGAATTTCTGCTCACAGAATCCTGTGAATTCACGTGTAAAATTCACGGGAACGACACCAGTTCAACACGTGATTTTACTGGTGAATTCACGTGAAATTGTTTCAAGGGTAGTATAAAACCTGCAAGCTTCTAGACCCAGATGTCGCTCATAGACATAATTCATTGCCAAGTCAGGGTTGTGACTTGTTCTTGGGAATTTATCTCCTAATTATGACCAAAAATTAGATAACCATAATCTTCATTACGTCATAAAGTGTTAATCAAATCCCCATTCTCCTAATGATCCTTTCTTTTATACATTTTTTTAAGGGACAATTTAACTTTATTTGGCATTTTGTTTGATGTTAAATCGATACATAAATTCTCTTCAACTGTTTGTCGGGTTTTCCTTTTTCATTGATTCTGGAACAGTAATGAAGGACGAGTAGCTGCGGTCTGGGCTAAACTGAGTCCAAATGACCCGGCCCTATTTATTAACAAGTAATAACATATTAATACAGAGAAATTACATAAAAAAAAAAAAAATAGAAGCAGTGGAGGAGTCCCATGTGTGTGCCCTTAGGCTAGCAGGCTGCAGTAGTGGGTCACTGCCCACAGGTATGTTCAGGGTGCAGTAGCAGTGTGTGTGTGTGTGTGTGTAGGAGTAGCAGGTGGGTGAGTAGTAGTGGTACTGACCGTATCAATACATAGACCAATCAGGATTGGTCTCACCCATTGATTCTGGAACAGTAATGAAGGACGAGTAGCTGTGGTCTGGGCTAAACTGAGTCCAAATGACCCGGCAACACCAGAACAATGATATAGTCCTGATACTCTACACATTATTATGTCTAAAAAGTAGCTTTCAGTGCCGTGGCGACTATATTGTCTATATCTATCCTGGTACCAAGTGGTTTGGCTAAGTACAAAAGAGCAGACAAGCTTGTCCAGTCACCGGTGTATCTGATGTCCTCTAGTGGGATACCGCACAGGTGCATAAAGGCAGCGCCTGAACGTCTCAGAGAATGTATTCCGGCCCTGTTTGTATCTATCCCAATAGTACTTAGTAGGTGTTTCAGGAACTTAAGTAGTGCTGAGTATTGTAATGGGACCAGCGAATTCCCTTTGCGCACTAGGAAGGCGGGTGCTTCAGGGTCTGTCGTTGGGGTACTGTCAAAGTGTCTCTTGAGTAAAGATACTGCACAAAGTGGTGAGTTAGGGACTCCTACGACTGGGATGTGGTGGACTCTCTGTCCAAATTGGATTGTTTTTGAGCTTGAAACCCTGACAATCATTCCCCAGCTAGTGAATGATACAGACTTTCTTCTTAGAAAGTGTGGTGATACTTTTGCTGCGTTGTCTACTACTAGGTTGCTCTTCCTGAGAAGGGTCCTGAAGCTAGTAACGATGCATGCCCACATAGCTAAATGGTCAGGTACTGCTAGATTCACATTTGTAAACATGTCCAAGAGTTGCGAAACTGACAGTGTGACTCTAGTGGGTATAGGGTCACCGAGGATCCTGCGCAGACCTGACATAGTACACTTAAACATAAAATTTGTCCTTATCCAAGCTACGTCGTAGCCAAAATGTGCATTTAAACTTATCACTGCACTCACGTAATTGTCTATAGTGCTATACTTCAAGTCCGAAGACAGGTACACTGAATATCGACACATGGTCTGAACCGAAGTGGGTACGACTATAGAGGCAGAGATGGTACAGAACACAATAAATCTTTTCCATTGGCTGCATTTAGTTTTCCAGGTGGAAACGCTCCAAGCATGCGCTCTCGCTATTGCCGCTTTCATGTCCAAATCTTCGCATAGCTTAGCCGCCGCTACAACATAGATACATAGGAAGGTTATGGGGGTAATATAACACTCTTGACAAAGCATCTGCAAGGACATTAAGTCGTCCTGGGATATGTAATGCTACAATATGGCAGTTATAAAGAGCTGTAAGCCAGAACAGTTCTCTCAGGAAGTCCATCGCTCTTGTATTTGTACTTTTGCCCTTATTCAGTGCGCTTACTACATGGGTGTTATCCGTGTAACAGACAATTTTTCTATTGCGCCATAAAGGTCCCCACCTATTAATTGCCATTAAGATGGGGTATAGCTCCCTGATGTTTATGTTTTCAGGCACGAATTGACTAGGTGGTGGGAGGCAGTGCCCATGACTGTCTATGTTCATACTGATCCTGCATCCCCAACCTGCACATATCCAGTCCTTGCCGTACCTGACACCGTAGCCCCTGTCTGATGCGTCCATGTATAAGTCACTTTTTGTGGACGGTAGAGTGCTGACAATTTTTGCTTCGCCATTAAACCACTTTGCGAATCTTAGCCACCAGTCTAGGTCCTTGAAGAACCCGGTAGAGAGGGTTATGTACCTTTTAGTGCTTGTGAACGCAGATAACATGCCTATGACTCTGTGCGAGAATGTCCTACCCCCCCTGACTAAAGTAGAGCAGTGTGCTAAGATCCCGCATAAACGGCGCAGCTGTTTCTTGGTTGCCCTTCGGCGACCTACAAAGAAACGTAGCTCACTGTGCAATTTATTGATCTTACTCTCCGGTAGTCTGAGGCACATTTGTAGTGAGTCAATTTCTATCCCCAGGTAAATTTGAACTTGTGCAGGTGAAAGAACCTTCTTATAGGATAAGAAAAAGCCCAACGAGTGGAGTGTGCTATGTAGAAACAACTGTGCTTTTTGGCACTCAGCATATGAGTTACCCATGGTAAGTAAGTCATCGAGATAATTAAAGCAATAATAACCGTTAGCTCTCATATAACGAGCTATGCTGTCAGTAATCCTATTAAAGAGGAATGCAGCCATTCTAGTGCCGAATGACACGAAGTTGTCCACTAAATACACTTTCTGTGAGTCAAATGTCCACTGTAGGCCCTGGAATTGCCTATCACTTGGCCTAATCATAATAGAACGGTACGCTGCAGATATGTCTGTGACTGCCATGAACATACCGGGTCGGAGCACCTTAGTCACATCATCGATGCTAGTGTAACTAAAGTGGTGGAATGTCTCGTTCATATGTGAATTAATAGATAGACCTTCTGGTCTACTAGCGTCCGTTACCGGTCTATAACCGCCATCTCTTTTCTCAACTGCACCTAAGGCGTGGATGCAAGTAGGTGCTGCTGTGACTATAGACAATTTGCCTTGGTCTACTTCTGTCTTTAGTAGGTTATCAATGAAGTTCCTTGCTTCTTGGGGTACATAGTTCTTAGTGCTATACTCACTGATATGTGTGTTTGGGTCCACTACTTTAAACCCGTGCATTATGCCGTCCATTAGGAAAGCGGCATCATAATCCCAACCATGTGTACCATAAACTGAATTAGGACCTCCACTAAGCATTGATAACCAGCCTGCGGGTTTCATTTGAGATCTGACCCCTTTTAGGATATGGGTGGAGTTAATATCCCACAATGGAGCATAGTTTCCATAAATTGACAATAATTCTGATATGTCCGAAGTACACACAAGCGAGTCTCTATCACAATAAATGTCTGGTAAATTATTGGTTGTTACATTGACCGCGGAACCGTAGGAATCCGGAATATCATGGGCACCGTCAATATTATTTGTACATCAAGATACGCGGGAGTGGATCGGTGGTGCGAAAAAGGTTGACCCCCTCCCGCATTATTGTTTGCTCCACTGCTTGTGGTTGCTGGTTGATTTTTGCACCCCCCTTTTGCTGGGTGGGGGCCCTTACACACCGCGCATACGTGTTGCCTGTTACATGGGTTATACCAACATCTAGAGAAATTGAACAAAGCACAAACATCCGTAGGGCAATGGATTCTGTTTTGAGTAGAGGGGCCTTTACCTTTAGTGCCTTGTTTGTTACCTGCTTTTAATCTGGCTAATTCAGCCTTCAAATCCTGTACCACCTGTAGGTTATCGGAGCCCAAATTATCAGAGACTGATGCGTGCTCAGCTGTCTGAAATCCGGGTAACTCCCCTGAAATCACTCTAGTAGTGAGATCATGCTCATATTTAGCTAGTGCACTCGAGGTATATGTGGCATTGAGGCCCTTCCTAGCTACGAATCTCATATGGTCACCATAGCTTTTTGCAGACCACTGTGGTAAATTAGCAATAGCTAACTTCTCCTGGACACATGTCATACCGTATATTAGCTCTCTGTATGTCATATCAGAGTAGACTTTGTCAGTGGGAATGTGGTAATCTGGCCTTAACCAGTGTTGTGACCTCTTTTTCTTAGAAGCTTCACCTATCTTAAATAAAGTGGATAACAAGTCACCTTGGTCCTTTGCATCCAGGTAGCCGGCAAGGTCCCCCTCCACGCCCATATTCTCAGCTGTCAGGCCTGCATTTGATAATCCAGCCTGGATGGTAGCAGAGGGGGGAAGCTTGGGTGGTGTGATCCTGTGTTGTTGATGTTGTGTGTCAGGCAAAGACCCAGTGTAGGGTGTCCCATCCAAGTAATACAGCTGTGGTACCTCCTGTGCTGCTGTGGTTGGGACTGTAGCACTGCCTACTGGGTTCTGCTTAGCCTGATTGAGCAATTTTTGCTGTTTTCCAGCCAAAAAAAGCATAAACTCCTGCTGTAAATTGTCTCCCTCGGCGAAAGCGGAAGGAACGCCATCTTGCACTCCCGAGCGTTCACGGACATTGCCGAGCTTACCCGAGCCGACGTAATCCGAAAGTTTCTGACCCAGGTTGTCGGCAGCGCTCGGTATATCCTCGTTGGTTAATATGCTGCTTGCGTTTGCTCCTCGGTGCATATCGTAATCCAGGCCGTGACCGTTCTTTTTCAATCCGCTGTCGGCGTTTACACACCCGAGGATACCCGACGTGGCATTCGGTATTCTCCGTACATCTGCCGACCGTCTCCGACTCTCTCGCGTTCGGGTATCTCCGTATGTGTCCGGCCGTGTTCGGGTTGGATATGCCTTCGGAGGCGCTCGGCAAGGTCCGGGCGTCTTCGGCTTTGGTGCTGCTGGCTGCGTTAGTAAATGCTGTGTACTCCGCTCGGTCGTCGACGTATCTGCTGCTCCTCCTGGATGCGTTCGTAAACGCGTCTCCCTGGTAATAGCTGCTATTAGGTGCAGTCAAATCATGAAAATTTACGAATGCACCCCTCCTTTTGTGTGCAGCACTCTGCTGCTTCTGCTGTATGTCTTTGAGAGATTTTTTGTAATCCTCCTCCAGTTCTGCATTCTCTAAGTCAATTAAGGCTAGCCTTTCTTCTAACGCTAAGAGGTCACCTTTTTTTTCTGAGTAGTCCTGCCTTTTCTTCTGCTATAGCGATCTTCTCCTGGAGAATAGCTTCTGGTGACTTTGGGGGCTGTGTATTGCTCTGCCTTCTCTCTCCCAGGGGGGTGGCCATATTGGAAGCTCCTTGGTCTCCCCCTTCTTCCTCATGAAAACCTGCATTACTCCTGGTCTCCTCCGTGATTTTGTGGTTTAGCACCCCACAGTTTGGGCAGTGCTTTTTGTTGCCATGGTATGACTGTTGGCATACCAAACAAACCACCATGATGCATAAAAAAAACAAAAAATAGAAGCAGTGGAGGAGTCCCATGTGTGTGCCCTTAGGCTAGCAGGCTGCAGTAGTGGGTCACTGCCCACAGGTATGTTCAGGGTGCAGTAGCAGTGTGTGTGTGTGTGTGTGTGTGTAGGAGTAGCAGGTGGGTGAGTAGTAGTGGTACTGACCGTATCAATACATAGACCAATCAGGATTGGTCTCACCCACAAAACTTGCGTGTGTCATGTTTACATCTTGTCACACTTTCATATCATATTATATAATCAAGTTTTCAGCCATTATGATCAATTGATATAAACAGTCTAATAAGCATTTCATATCACAGTCCAATCATTGCAATCAACACAAAATACAAATAGGCGAGTTATTGTAGAAGAGAAGTAATTTAATATAAAACTTTTACTTTGCCAAACAAGTAAGGAGAACACTTTAGTAGAACTGATGTTATGTGCCCCCCTTGTTAGTATTTTACAGAAAAATTATAATCAACATTGATTATAAATTAACCCGAATCATTGGTAGAGATAGTGGAGACATTATAGAACATACTTTCCTTCAAATACTTTGGGAATCCTTTTTATCTCTTTCTATTCATTTCACCCAGCTCCACAGGAAGACAATTCCTGAGTACCCTGTGGGTCCTAGCCCAAACCTACGGGCCTATTGCCCCGGTGCCAGCATTCAGTGTCTTTTAAAGTTTAATACTAGAAAGCTCACTTCAAACTTCTGCTTTTACCACTAGGGCCAACATGGGTCTAAGCCTATGCCTTTAGAAACATCAATTGAGGTATTTCTGTATATCTTGGGTTCCACCAACCTGTGTGCTTGGGTATTCGTCTGACAATGATGTGTGGTATTGTGCTCTGCTTCCTACCTGTGGGGGGTGGGTATGAGCCTCACGTCAGGGTTAGCTCGGTCGGTCTCGTGAATCAAAATGTGTTGTTATTTGTGGAAACTGGCTCCTATTGGCTGAGAAAGCCATGCAATGACCTATTTAAGGTGTGTGTCAAGTAATACCTCAGGGCACCAGAGTAAATTTATTGTTGTGGCCTATTACCTTCTTGTACCATGCTTATCACGTTGAACAATTTTATGATGCTGAGAGTGGATAATGGAAGTTCAAATAGTACACGCTAAATGAACCCATTTTGATACAAGTTGTTATGTTGGCATATAGTCTGAGGCCATTCCGCCCGCCATGAAAGCTCCATAGCTGTAGGACAGAGGTGAACATAACATTTTGTGTCCTCGCTGTCTGGTCCACTCGCTGAAGAAGACACTCTGTTTTGAATTAAATTGTAGCGATGTCTTAAATGGAATAACATATCCCATCATGGCCTTTAACCCCACGACACTTAAATATAGCTGTATATGGTCACCTCTCTTCACAAAGGACCCAGCTTTGCTGTATTTACAGTGTAAATGGAGAATATGTGCTCGCATACCGATGACTCGACAAGAAACCAATATGGCGGAGGACCGGCCTCTTTGCATCGACTTACAACAAATAACATTGATTTTCATGGCTTTATAAGGTAAAAATATTTAATTAAATGGTAGAAACCATGGTATAAACGCCATAGTTAACCATTATGGGTTCACGAACAAGACACCCTTTAGTTGAACTGAAGAAGAGACTTTTGAGATATCTCCGCCAAGTTCCAGTTGTAGGTTTCAACTCGGGGCGCTATGACTTAAATCTGATCAAAGTACAGCTTCACTCGTTCTTCTCCTCCAAAGAGCGAGAGAATGAAGAATTCAGCGTCATAAAGAGAAGTAACCAATACTTGTCGATTTACACTCGACACATTGTTTTCTTGGACGTAGTAAACTATTTGGCACCTGGTTATAACTACGCGAATTATCTACTAGCTTTCACCAGAAATCAGCACAAAGGACACTTTCCTTACAAATGGATGACTGGTACCAAGATGTCTGAAACTGACTACACCGAATATGAAAAAGTTTGGTCCGAACAGAAAATGCAAACTTTCAGAGATTACTTGATCTACTACAACAACAAAGACCTGAAACCCTTCATAGAGGCACTGAATAATCACGCTAAATTTTTCAGGGAGGGCAACATTGACATGTTCAAAGATGGCATCTCCCTTCCGGGTTTGACTTAACAGTTCCTTTTTCAAACCACAGAGACCCCGTTCGTAACCTTCCACCAGTTTGACTCCCACCTCCACTCTTTGATAAAAAACAAATCTGGTCGGGGGTCATTCCATAATCTTCCATAGATTTCACGAGAAGGGTACCACGCTGATAAGGGAACACAAGTACGGCAAAGAAGCGAGAACATGCGACCACATCCTAGGTGTAGACGCTGACTCTCTGTACTTGCGCTGCATGAGCGAAGCACACTGCACAGGTTATTACCTGGTGAGACGACCGAGACCGAGTTCAAACCGAAAATCAGGCAAAGACACTCTAAGAGCGCTTTAGAGTGGTTGCGCTACATGGAGCACGCCCACAGCGTGAAACTTAGCCACACTTTCAACAGGGGGAGGTATCTCTAGGTTGTCGAAAAATACGCGTAGACGGTTTTCACCTGTCCTCTAACACCGTTTTCCAATTTCACGGGTGTTGGTTCCACGCTCACGAGTGCATACCGCTGCGCATATATCCGTGTGCTTCAGACAGGGACGAGAAACGTGACAGAACAGCTAGAGTAAGCGCTTACTTAAAAGTTCTAGGTCACAAGTTGATCGTCGTATGGGAGTGTGAATGGAGAAAGATGAAACACCAGGATCCGCAGGTGAAAAAATGTAGATGTAGATAAGCCAGTGAGATAATGCCCTTTGTCGTTGCATTAACTTTATCTACTTCGTCCACAGACTTACCTTGTATATCAGTGTTGAAAAAAAACAAAACAAGACAATGTGTACTTGCAATCCCATTTTCACTTGGGAAATAATAGATGCATCAGATGTTTTGTTCTTTAAGGCTCCGTTGTTAAACCAAAGTGTTCATAAAGTGTTCGTTTCTAATGATGTATTGGATTCTTTGAGTGTGTGTTTCAAAGATGCATTTCAAAGAGTGGTTGGTAGCATCACAGATAGAGTTATAGGAGTATATCAATTCCATAACGAGAACACATGTGCTTTCGTCAAAAGGCGATATACGGTAGAATCGATCAACACGTTGCTTTCTCTTTTGCAAGAGAGCTCAGACTTCTGGAGAAAAATGTGTCATTGTTCAAAGGGAACATTTGACTCTCTTGTCTGAATTATGACAAACAAAAGTCGAATGTGTACATCTCAATGTGTGAGTTCTGTCATGTTCCTCTCGGATATTCGTCTATATTATGTAGAGAGTGTGAATTTGCATTTAGCAACATGTAAGTATTATTTATTTAAATAAAAAAAATGAAATAAATTTGTTTATTAAGTTTTTATTTTTACTAAACCCGCCCCTAACCAAGGGGTGGGTTTACTAAAAAAAAAGGGGCCCCACCCATCTCAAAGGCCCCCCAAACCCAATGGTTCCCCCAAAGGCCCGCCACCCCAAGGGCCCCCCTCCCCTCCCCTCCCAAAGGGCTTTTCCCTATTTTTTTTTTTTTTTCGTTTTTTTCCTTGGCAAGCTTTCAGCTTGCCTTTTCTTATTTATATAGAAAATACCTCACTATAGTCGCACTCACATCTACATAATAAACCACACCTCTTTGTCAATGGGGTATTCAAGGTTCATTTATTATTATATGAAATATTTTAAGCCGAATGATCAAGCTCGCCTATAAGGCTCCCTTATACCAAACCTTTGGATCTGACAGAGCCAGGTATCTCTACCCAGCTCTGCCTCTCCTGGCCAGTGACCTCAGATTCACCTCCGGATCCTGGCTAGGGGTCATGACCTCGACCCCCACTAACCCTAGGTACAGAGTGGGAGTGTGCTCGCACCCACCTCCATTCCTAGCCAATCAGGGACCGAGCTGCTCCTCCAACAGGTGGCCAGCTCGACCCACCTTTAGGCAAGCCCCCTCCCCCCTCCAGGGTGAGATGATGCAAGGCACGCCGGGTCTTGCCCATCCCTAAGCATGACGTCATGCTTCTCCCAAGACTGACGTCATGCCTACCCCGAGCTGCTCCTATATATATGAATACAGGACTAGCTTGGGATACTCTTATTCTTTACTTTCCTCTCTCCACACCTAGTCTCTATGACACACAGTGCCTTGGTATAGAGCTAGCTTGATCAGGTGGGCAGCATACACATTGTACATCACCATGCCAACATGTACCTGCCTAACACTACAATAAAGTGGATTCATCAACTGCACTCTCTGGACTCCTGAGTTGCTCATGTTCATGACTTGTAACGGTCCGTCGACATCTTTATGCTAATAAGGTCACATAACTACTTGCTTGCTTGCTGCATACAGCTAACTGACGGTATGACATGTGGACAGCCAGCCGGCCAGCCAACCAATCAGAGGTCTCCATTTTTTTTTTGGCAAAATTTTTAAAAAAATAGAGTCACCAAATTTTTCAAATTTCCCACCAAAATGACGACCCGTGGTTGGTCCTTTCAAATTAGGGTCATGTGACCTTATTTGCATAATAGAGGTCACATGACCTAAACAGCCAGCCAATCAGAGGGCACCATTTTGGTGGCACACCACAGGGGGTTTGGGTCATGTGACCATTTTTGAATTTCCCGCCAAAAGGGAGGACTCTGATTGGTCCATTTTGGCGCCACACCACAGGGGGTCTAGGTCACAGGTCCCCACATTTGAATTTCCATCCAAAAGGAAGGCCTCTGATTGGCTGCATGCCCAGTGAGTAATATCCTTAGATTAGCTATAGTCCCGTTCCGATACATACTATACTACTTCTGTGTCTTACTAGTTTTTATATGAGGCAGCTTCTGCAAGATACATTTCCTTTGAGTTCGATTTTTGTAAGTGATATTTTGAATATTACCATTTGAGGCCAAACTGGCTAATTAAAACAGGCTTAGAGTAAATGGGGGTCGGCATGGTGTATGGATACAATACAATAACGCTTTATAGCTAACATTATATTTTATTAATCAAACTATACAATAAAACATCTCAGACAATGTGATGTTTTATGTATTATACCATGTATACAATGAACCCTTACACACAAGATAATGTTTTAGTAATGCCCAATGCAATAAACGTTTCAGGCAACCTGGGGTTTCAGTAATACCCCATCCAATTAACCTTGATGTTTTACAATAGTGTAGAGGTCGGCGGAAAACGTCTTTGGAGAAACCGGGACTCAAACCCAGGATCCTCCAGCCTCAAAGCGGAAGCTCTACCTCTGAGCTACTTCCCCTGACATGACCTTCTCTACCTTCCACCTATGCCTGGATCGGTGTGATACCGATAGGGAACATGTGACTACCCGGCCAACCAGGCACGGGATATCATGTTCCCCTACAATAGTAACCATCCATCACAATAACCTCCTTATATGCAACATGAAGTTTTATTAGTTATACCAAAACAGTAAACCTTTACAGGCAACATAAAGTTTTAGTAATGATCCCATACAATAACCCTTTATAGACAACATTATGTTTATTTCTACCATACAACCGCCCCCAACACTCAATATTCACAATGCTTTATTCATCGTCGAATGCAATAGTCCTATACAGGCAAAATGATATTGCATTATCCATCCTAAACCAGAATAGGTCACCGGCCTTACGGCTCCACTGTAGCATTGTTTACAATTGTATTCTTGTATCTAAATGAGACCATGAGATAAATGAAAGGAGCACTCGTGTTGATCTCTTTTTAATATAATCGTACTTGTGGTGAGCTTCAGGCGATATGGGGATACACAGTACATGCGATAACCTTACAGAAGAACAACACATATGGACCTTTCTATCTTTAGCCATCATATGACATTTCTATTTCACATGCAGTAGCTTTAATGAAACCATTATGAATGTTAGACAATCATTTGATTTTGAAATGAGATTTTTCACATAAATGCATCAATGCCTCATGGCCATTGGTTGCCATGATGCACCAATGAAGTGCTGGTAAGACTACTTGCCAGCACTTCATTGGAGCATCATGCTGACCCTCTGGGAATATGTATCCACCCTGTAGGGACGGCATAATGCTCCAATGAAGTGTTTGCGAGCAGTCATGGTGCCTCATGATGACCAATGGGCATGATGCACTCCTGTATTAGTGGCTTTTAAAGGGTAAAACGTCGGGTTATAACATCTCAAACAATAGCCAGATAGAGGAGCAGACATCTAGCCTCCTCAATTCTACATAATTCCTCCACAAATAATTCTTTCCTATGCCATTGCTAAGATAAATCCTGCCATCAAAAAACCCTGCCATCACAAGTTGTACAATTTACATCATTTCATGTGTAAAACTCCTCAGATTCATAGGGATAAGAGATGTGGGGGATACTTGTGCTAGCTGGGTATTCATTCTCCCCATCGCTACCTTGGTCGTCATCATTCCAATGCCACCCCAGAAGTACAAACTTCAGGAAAAACATAGACGCGACAGCGGCATCCAACATCACACAATACACTGAGTTTGGGTTACTTGGGCTAAAGTTGCCCACCAGGGAAGTAGTGATATAGACAAAGAGTGCGAGGTATGGAGTGACAACAAACTTTGTATACTCTTCAAACTCTCCCAAATCAAGCACGAAATACAGCATGGCTTCAAAGGTGAGAAAACACAGTGAGGCGGTACCACTGGTATCTTCAGGCAACCCTGATTGGTCCAGGAATACAAGGTTGAGGTTGAGGCAGAATTCGACTGAAGCCCATGTGCCATATAGCGCAAAGGCGTTCCCACAGCACAGTATGTTGCAAAGGTATTTACACTTGTTGTCATCGAACCTGTGGTGAGAGATATTTTATAAAACATTTCATCATGGATAATTAGGCGATCAATGTGATACACTTGGAATGGTATCTTTAGTTTGTGTTTTTGTTCTAGTTTTTTTTTTGTTTTTTTTTGTGTGCAAAATACATATGCAGGAAATCACAGATAGATATTCTACTATATTACAAAGTGTGAGTGTATGGTATTCAATGGGGATTGTCGGTCCTCACTGCCGGTCAATCAAGTAATCTTTAAGCTTTTTTAAATAAAATCTTCATAGAATGGATACAGAATTAGTCTCCCTTAGATACATTTTCATAGATCCACCCTTTGTTACCCCTCAGCATCAGGGGGAAACAGCTCCCCCTCAGGGTGGATCTATGAAAATTTTTCTCAGGGTCTTTTAATCAAGTCTATGTATTCTACATACTTTCTAGCCTTGTCAGGATGGTACACGTAATGCAGCTGATGACATTGATGCCAAGCGGGAATAATGCAGCCATCAGGTAGCCTTCACCTCTCAGTACCAGCCACACGATATTACTGACCAGGTTCACTATGTAGAATACAAATGTCTTCAAAGGGATGGACAGCATTCCTTCTTCGGAAGTTCTGCAGATCATGCTAGTGGCATACATCAACCAGATTATCTAGAATGAGAACAAAGTTCATTTTAGTCGTTAGAAAAGCACCAGAGAAGACCTCTAGACGTGTACCATGACACACACTGTCTGAGTCATTTGTGTCAAAGGATGTCATAATCATCTTTCTTTCTGGGTAGTAATCTTACATTGTGTGGGACAAATTTAAGTATAATTTGGAAAATTTTGGATTACTACCTTTAAATGCATTTTTGACTTCCGCCAGGATGATACACCCACATGAAGCAGATCGATAACGAACCAAGCCAAACCAGAAATGGTCAACAAGGCAATTACATGTTCCCTTATCAAAGCAAGACCTCTCAAAAAGAAATGTCTAGAAGACAGCCATGCTATAACGATGCTATTTCATCAGATGAAGAACCATATGAAGATGACCCTAAAGATAAGGACTACATTCTAGGCAAAGACTTTGAGGAGTATGATTCCGCTGATGCAACTATCACGTAAGTAAATTAGAATCACATAGATTTTACTGTTAACAGTCAAGCGTGCATGCATGCATGTCCGCTCGCTTATAGCGGCAGATCCCATTCCACAAATTTTAATGGTTTGCTCTCATAACAAAGAAAGTCATCACATACTTAAGAAAGCCTTGATTTTCGCGAATCTTGTTGCACATCACTTGTATGTTATTTGACAATGACAGGACATATATGAGAGAAAATTGCAGGATATTTGTGGTAGTGGATTGCAGAAGTGCCACACTATTTCAAATAGTTAGCCTTCAGAGACAATTAGTATGAATCTGATCTCAGACAACACTTTCTGTAACCAACCTTTTTTTTCTTGCATATCAGGGAAAATGAAAGATTAGAAGATGACTCAAGAATCTTTATGGTTTATGCCTCCTTTCTACGCCTACTATTCACCATTTGCAAAATATGTGGAGCAGCATTTTGCGTGTTCCTTAAAACAAGAAGAGGCACCGGTGTATCCATTGAGGCTAGATGTCAGGACAATCATCAGCGAACTTGGGCACCGCAGCCATATAATGGTGGCCAGCCAGAGGGCAACCTGAGCCTTGCATCTTCCATTTTCTTCACAGGTGCATGTCCAAAAAAGGTGCTGAACATGCTGCAGTTTAGCAAAGTCTACACTCTTTGTTATAGTACATACTTGAAGATTCAGTCACACTACATCATTCCTGCTGTTTGCAATGTTTCGGAGAGAAACAGCAGCAAGCATTGGCTGAGGTTAGAAACCAAGGAAACCCTGTTAAGTCATCTTTCGATGGACGTTTTGATTCAATGGGACACCACGCCAAATTCTGTACATACACTGCTATTGACATAAATACTAATCGTATTTTGGCAACAGAACTGGTCCAGGTAGGCAAGAAATTATGCTTCATCAATTGAAAATCATCAGCTTTGTTGACACTTCATAGGTCCACATTGCATATTCTCTTATTCATTTTTATATAAAAAGGACCATCGGAAAATCCAAGCTTAGTTTCAGCTATTTATCATTTCTACCAGCACACATCTGTATTTATTGAATCTATTATTGAAGTAAATATTTTGATTACAGTAACTCTTTAATAGAATATGGAAACGTAATAGACACAACTCTTTGTGATAAGGTGTGCCAGATAACAAAAATCCACCCTGCTCATACCACTGTTCAAAACATGTCAGTATCAACAAAGCTGATCATAGATGTACTAAATAGTATGCATATCTGCAAAATATTCCCTGTTCCAACAGGAAGGCTTCCAAAGTAGAAATAATCCGCTTAGATACTTGTATAAGATTCTGTGAAGGAAATTCATGTAAGCATTTTCAAATTGACTTCCCATTTATACTGTAAATTTCCCTGTTTAAGCCACATCAAAGAAAACATTTAAAAAAGAATAATTTTACTGAATGGATCTTGCCTTGCTGCGATGCTTGAACACATATAATCTTTGGGTATGTGACAGGTCTAACCCCTACCCCCTCCCAGCCTCCCTCTCCACACCTGGGTCTCCTCAACTGCCATGGAGAAGGAAGGTATGCTTGGGGGTAATAGAAAGACTAGAAGGAGCTGGCCTCACACTGGATACTGTTGTAACTGACCGTCACCCCAGCATCAGAAAGTACCTCAGAGAAGAGCGCCCTGACATCTCACATAAGTTTGACACTTGGCACATCGCTAAAAGTATGTATATAATTTTTTGTCCCTTTTTTTAGACTAAAGTCCAAGTGTGTTTCAGTGCAGGTCGTTCTTTCAGTGGGGCTAGTAGCATTTTTAGCACTCTGTATCATGTGTATCCAGGGCAACATCAGCAGTGTTCCCAAAAATCCTCACATTAGACAATGAGGCCGGTGAGGCTGGATTTTCATGTGGCAAAATTCATAGATTTGATTGCACTGAATGTTTTTTTATAGGAACACATCTCTTCTTATAGAGAAAATGTCTGAGAACTTTTCTTCCAATAAATCAAATTTTGTCAGATACATTTGTCACCATCTAAACTTCAATTTCCCATCTAAGGCTTTAATGTCTTTAATTTGTTTGACCATGTTAACAATCAAGAAGAAGATCACTGCTCAATGGAAAAAGGTAGGATTTCAACAGTTGACGAAATGGTTGAAGTGAATCATCAATCATCTTTACTGGACAGCAGCTACCAGCAATGAGAACGGTGAAATGGCAGAAGCTAAAGGGCTGTCCATCACAAACCATGTATGCAACACCCATGAAGGACACAGTGAAATATTTCCTGTGTGCGAACATGGTGACATGGGTAACCGGGAATGGCTAGTCAAAGGTTTGTCATCTAATGTAATTTTCTCAACATGGCAATGAGTAGTCTCTGTTTATGAAACAATGAGTGTTCCATGGGATAATAGTTTGCTACCACAATATTTCCAACCTACTCATAAGCACTGCTGTATGAAAAACCACTGCTGGCAAAATTATTTTGATGGTCCCTTTTGTCAGGGAATGACTTACTACAATGGCACATTTGATACATCAAATGATGTGTTGAAACTTTCATCTTGAGGCACATGAAATATTTATATTTATGTCATTGCTGATACAGACGTCACTATAGAACAGTACTAGACACTCCGTATTCAATGGGGGGATGGAATACAATGTGGCTGTATTCAATGCCTGATGATCACGTGACCTGCTGCAGTGAACAGAGCTCTCTCATGAGTAAATAAAAGCAATTTAACCCCTTTGGCCATGACATAAATGCAAATGTCCACTTCCATGGAACATTTTTGCATCGTATTCCCCTCTGTGAGTCCACTCGCATTCCACTCAGCCTATAAGGCTTCGTGGAATATGGGTGGACTCACCTCGGGGAATACAGTGCAAAGATTTTCCTTGGTCGTAGTCATTTGCTTATGTATAAAACCATTGAAACTGAGGAATATATCAGTGAGGTTCAAATGAGAGAGCTCATGTTTGATCTCTGAAAGTTTGGGAATTATTTTAATTTTCTCAATGTTTTACAGAAAATGTCCATAGTAATTACAGTCAGAAACTCAGAATTCCAAACATGTGTCATCTCTGAAGTATGTTTTAAAATGCAGGTAAAAGGTCTATGGTTAAGATAAATGACACTTAGGATAACTCACACAACTGGGTGGGAGATGAATAATTATGAGGTGCTGGTGATGAAGGCTGAGTGCTGCGGTGCTCAACTTATCAAATTTTCAGAAAAAAAAGTCTGTTTGCTTTCAGGTTCCAGGCAGCACAAAGCACTGCATGATATTGTTAGCAGCAAACACATCCTCAAAGATGTCCGCCATTTGTCTGCTGTTGGGCAAACATCAGCATAGTCTGCTGGGGCGCTTCACCCCAAACAGTCTACATTTCTCATACAACACCATGGATGCAAGGTAAGATGACCATGAAGTTACATATTATATTGAGGCCCCATAGGTTTAAACCAAGGAACCCCATATTACACACCCCATGCAATAACCCTACTCTGTATCTCACGGCCAGCTAGCATATTGAATGGCCAGATAACCATCATTAAGTCATTATCTTTTGTCAAATAAATGAAGATTTTGAGATAAATATAAATGTTCACTCATATTGGTCTGAGTGAGGGTTATATCACGTGGCTCCACCTCATGAGATAACCCTCACTCAGACCAATTCTTCTGAACCTTTACCATTGTCCTCTTTCAAATGAGTCTATGTAAACAATATTGGTTCACAACTTTGTTCTCCAGAGCCATGAGAGTCAAAAATTAACTAAAAAAATACACAAAATCTATTGCTTTCTGGCGACCTGACCCACTGTAGTTATAGTTATGTATAGATTTGCTGGTTTTACTTTTTTTTTATTTCAGAGGTAAACTGGCAACAATGCATCACAATGAAAACATTGGCCGTGAACAGCTTATGACTCGAACAGGGGAGCTGCAATGGCGGACCTCCTACCCAAAGTACATGCAAGGTGAGGGGTCAGTACAGCGAGTTAAGGAAGACATCTCATATGGTGAGACACATAATACTCTTCATGTTGTATCATACCTTATATGTTATAAACATTTCCATCATGGCCAAAGCTTAATTAATCCTTTGTAACATTTCAGAAATCTAATATGGTCCAGTCTTAATATACAATAACCTATTTTTCAAAATCATATATGATCAATTGTTACCAAATGTTGTCAGATGGGTTGTATTTGACTCCCCTACTAAAAGACCCTTCAGAATACCTGCATTTATCATGTATTCTGGTCGGCAAGGGTCAGAGCTTGAAGGGGAACCATGGGTATTCTCAAAGAAAAGATATGGAGGTTTGTAACAAATTACTGCATGAAAAAAGATTAAGGACCAGGGAGAGTGAGGTGGGAGGAAATGGGCAGAGGTCTATGGAGATAATCCCGTAGGTGCCTCCTAAGTAGATATAGCGCTGATGGAACCAACATGTGACCAGAATATCATTAACAATACAATTAATTAATTAGCAGTTACAATACGATTTACATGTAATGGTTCAAGTTCTTATATAACTTTGGTTAAGTTCAAGATATATTAATATCAAGTAAAACCAGACAAGTTAGCTCGGGTTAGTGCAACCGGCACATGTTTATTTCGTATTTACATAGGCTTGAAGTGGTGCTATGAATATAGCTCGGTGCTCTACAGGTGTTGCTCTGGCCATAGCCAGAAGCCAACTAAACTCCCTATGCGGTCCCAGGTAGGGACTGGAGCAGCGACGACCAGTGCTGCCATCACCTCATAGTGGCCAGAGATTGAAGCAACCTCTGGTCCTACCGGTGGTAACCGCACCGACTGACCTGCCCTCTCGAATAGGGAGCTAAAACCATATACGATGCTCCACGAGCCTCTACACATATCACTCTTCAAGCATTGGCAAACTACAAAGCCTTGGTTTAGGCGAGTGAAGCATACGCATGCATTTGCCTCTCTTCACCTGCTTCACTTGCCTATACCACTCTTAAGGAAGCTGCTAGCTACCTGCCCTTAACCGAGTGTGGGAGGTAGGGCAGCAGGACCAGCCTAGAAATATCCAACCTAATTACCCAATCTTTTTTGGCCATATTAGGTAGGCAACCTCATTAAAATAACATGGATTATGGGAGTTTGTGGCTGAGAGTTAGGGTAGCCAGTGGCCAAATTTCTTTTTTTTTTAAAGATCATAAATCACCCATAAGAGTACCACCACGGCCCAGACATCTCAGGCAGAGAGCCCCCCCCCCTCATGTAGAGAGGGAGAGAAGTCCCTTTACTGAGAGGCCTGGTGTTCATGATATCAGAGTGGTGAGCATCTCTCACTGCTCTCATATTTAAAGGACAAAGATAGGACCGGCACCCACCCCTACCCACCCATATACCTGTCCCATACCCCATCTTATCAAAGCAGCAAATCCCACCCCTGGAATGCACCGACTGCGTTTGAAGTATTAGCAGTAACACTCCCCCCTCCCCCACCCACCATAAATATCTCATTAGCAGGACTTCACTAATGACCTTGAACTTTGACCTAGTCATTATATGACCTTGAAGTTCACCTATGTACGACATAAATGAACCAGTTACACTTTAGAAGTAGTGGTAGATGTGAATTAGTAATGTAATACATACAGTAGTAGTTTAAGTCACATACCATATTTGACCTAATAACAAATTGTATTTATAACCTCTCCAGTTTAAATGAGTCTAGAATTGTAAAAAATTGGTCTTTTTCTAGTCTGAAAAAAGCCACAAAAAGTGGGAGGGGCACTTGTTAGGAGTGGGGTGCTTATATCGTTGAATATGGTAACCCAGATATATCTAAGAAGAGATATACAAATCAACATTCAAGAGCATGTACATGTATGTACTCAGAGTAAAGCATTGGCATATGAATTTATACATGACAAGTGAGAGAAATATAAAGTGAAATAGAATTTTTTTTAAAGATAAACCCAGTGATTGGAGTTGGTGGGAGGGAGATTTTAAGTAGCCATATGATGGTAAAACGGTATGAAGAAGGGACGCTACCCATAATCCCTAGCAGTTTTTTTATAAAGTGCCAACGGTGGCGCTAGTGTACAAGTTTCCCACTTGTATAATTACCCTACAATTTTCAATTACAGACAATTTCTCATTGCAGTTTTTTTAAATTCTTATAACTACTTTTTCCCATGAGCTGTGCAAGCCAAACATCAATCTGGCACATCTCAAGTGATATTCTACTTTTTTTTCTAATTCATGTTATGTCTTTGTTAGCCAAAATTAGCCTTACTCATCCCAGAAGTTAAAAGTGCCCCCGACCAAGATATTTGACAATGTTGGGTGAGTATTAATCATAAATAAGTTCCTTGATTCACTTTTCTATTTCCTCAAATTGAAAATGCTATCTCTGTTTTCTGGAATTAACGAGTGGAGACAAAGGCTGAAACCTTTTAAAGGTAAAAGAAGGACTCTTAACAACTTAAACTGAGTCATATGGTTTTTCCTCTTTACTTTCCCCTCTAGAAAATGTGAACGAGCTGCACACAGAGGTGCGTCCCTTGAGGAAGAAGTATCCCACATACAAAGCTTCAGCGTGTCTGATCAAAGAACCACTACCATGCCTGACAAAAACCATGACTTTAGACCCCAAGGAGCAAAAAGGCAGAACATTCATCAGAACCAGCATTAAATATGGTATCAAGACAATTAATTCAAATACCTGAAACAGTGGACACACAATACAAAAAGCAGTCATATATATTCGTCTATGGAATACAAGTTTGAATTTCTTTTGTTTGGAAAACCTCTGTCCTACAGATTTCCTTTGGCTAATTTGTCGAGTTTTATTGTTGAGCATTGGAATACTTAGCAGAATTATTAGAGGATAGGTGTTTATGCACAATTTTGCTGAGAAAGAGGTCCACAGGACAGAAAGGAATCGAAAACAGAACTTGCTCACTTGTAAGAATTCCTAATAATGGAATCTATAAAACAACTTGTATTTTGTTTTACTGGTGTAAGATCTCAATATACAAGCAAGCAACACAACCAACTCATAAAAATCAAAGAAAAATCAGCAGCTTCAAAATATCTTTTAGTTTCAAATTGTATAAGAAAGAAAATAGTAATCCTGATCTCAGGAAGGTCCTCGTGTGTTTTTCAAGGATGTTTTGTACAACAGTTTTTTTTTAACACATTTAAACTTTATTTGGTCTAGAGATATTTTATCATGTTGACATAGGCTCAGTGTATACATATTCTCGTGAGCTGGTTATAATAACATACGGTGATATATAATTACCCATATTATAAGGTAATTTACGTAATAATAACATGACCAAACAGTTAATGACCAGATCGTCATTTAGAAAATGTTGTTACGATCTGGCCATATAAACTCCTACCACTCTTCATATAAATATAAATGTATAATAACAATATTTTGAACAATTTGGGACACTCTGGTCCACTTTAACTACAATAATAATTGTTTCCCTCCCCTTAACATTTTACAATAGAATTTTACAACATGCATTGGTGCTGTCAGATTCGAATTATACATGGTTGACAGATATTTTCTAGTTTTATACAAAATTAATGATTTGAAGCAAGCATTTTTTATAACATTTCTCACATACATGTTGAAGTTCAATTCTTGGTCCAAGGTTATTCCTAAATATTTATATGATGAGACGTTCATTAGAGTTTTTCCATTCAGAACAATTTTTGGCTTCTGTATTCTTTTCAACTTTATTGTAGAAGCAAAGGTCATTATTTTTGTTTTAGATTCATTCATTGTAAGTTTGTTAGCCGAGGACCAAAGAGAGAAAGTGTTCAGCGCAGTTGTGAGTTCATTTGATAATAAATCAAAAAATTTTCCTGATACGTATAGGACTGAGTCATCAGCATATAGCAAAGTTTTATGAACATCATTTTCAGAGATACAGTCATTAATATATAATAAGAAGAACAAAGGACCTAAAATTGAGCCCTGAGGTACTCCACATAATAAATTGACCTTTTCAGAGCGTATATGTTTAGCAATAGAACATTGTTGTCTCCTAAACAGGTAATTTTCAATTAAAGTTAGGTTTCTGTTCCTGACTCCATATTGTTTTGAGTTTATGTAATAACATTAAGTGATTTACTTTATATCTATAAAGGCAGCCATTGTCACATTACCATCATTTCTATTTTTTAATACATCATCTTCCAGTACTGAAATAGAGTCAAGTGTAGATTTACATTTTTGATAGCCACCTTGACTTTTTGATAAAATATCGAATCTATCTAAGTGATAGCTTAGTTTATTGTGAATAAGTCTCTCTAATACTTTGCCTGGAACAGGTAGAACACTAATCAGCCTAAGGTTAGATACATTGGATGGATCGCCACCTTTTGGTAAAGGAGTCACAGTGGCTATTTTCCAGCTATCTGGAATTTGGCCAGTATTTGTAATCAAATTAATAATTTTAATAAATTTCTGGGGAAACTTCAACATTGTTTTCTTAAATACATCGGTAGATAAATAATCAATAGCAGATGATTTAGATGTGTCAGTATTAGACAGACCTTTTATGATTTCTTCATCTGTGAAATTCATATCTGGCATGTCTACCTCGCAGCGAGTACCTTTAAAATTAAATATAGTTTGGTGTTGTTCAGCAAGTCTAGGTCCAAATTCTGCGAAAAAATTATTAATATAGGTAGATGTATCATTCATCGAGATTACCTGGCCATTTTCACCTGTTAACATAATAGATTTGTTGGTGCCTTTTTTCGAGGGAAAAATTTTCCATCATAGTACTCCAGAATATTTTTGTATCATTCTTGAAGATTTCAGAGAGATTAGAATAATAAGTCTCTTTGGCGCGTTCAATTTCTCTGTTTACTACATTTCTACACTCTCTGGCCCTATGCCAAGAGATAATATCCATACGCTGTCTAGCTAATTTTAATAACATGTTTTTGTCATTAATCCTTTCAAGGAGTTCATTAGACATCCATGGACTAGGCTTATGGACAACCTTAAAACTTTTAACAGGACATTGCAAATCTAGCATTCTTTGTATCATATTTTCTAGTATATCCCAGCATATATTTGGATTATTTGACTGATTGAAAAGATTCCAATTACAGTTTTCTAAGTCTGTATAGAATTTTTCTAAATCTAGCTTATTGTATGATCTGCCCAAGAAAGTTCTATAATTCTTGCAGGAGGAGAATACACATAAAACCAGACACAGTCAAATTTAATTTCAGGTGGCATTTATTAACAGTTGTTACAACAATGGATTTGTAGAATCAATCGTGGGGTATGTGGTAATCAACGTTTCGACTTTGTTGAAAAGTCTTCTTCAGGATGATTCGATACTACTTTGAATAGCTTAGGTACCTTTAGGGATCACATTTTTATAATAATGATTTCCTGTGGGTTACTTGGTAACTGTTGTCATGGTGACAATTGTTCTTGGTACAGACAGGTTTGCCCCCTGGTGGCATTTTTCTTAATTATGGATAAATATGTATAAGCCTTTATGGCAAGGTTAACAATGGAAATTGGTAAAAGTGTAACAGTTGAGTTTTTGGACTCATATAAATATGAATATGTAACAATAAGTTGGTAGTTGGAATAATTACCGGTACTAATATCACAGTGTTGGTTTTGATTGAAAAAAATGTACATGCAAGCATGAAATTATTTCTTGCGTGATAGCAGATTGTTACGGGTTAGGTATCTATAGAAGTCTCTTCCTGTGGCTTGGTCCACGTTGAGGGTCAGCTGGTAAATTCCATACAGGATATCTGACAGGGGGATCATGCGCTCTGGTGAGTGTGTTCTTGGCTTGTGTATCGGGGTAGGGGTGTAGGACACCTGGCTGTGGCTGGACTTGCTAGAACTGGGTACTGGGTCATACTCTTCATGCTGGATGGCATGGACTTCGGATTTTACCTTCTTGCTCATGGTTGAAGTAGAGCTTGCTGTTGATACGGTAGAAGTGATGGATGGGCTGGGACTGGGTGTGCGTTTCTCAACGGGTGCTGGTGGGGGGGTGATTGGTTTTTCTGGCTCCTCCTCATCATCACTTAGGGCTAGGTCGATTTCAATCTGGGTATCTAGGTCAATTGGCATGTTGGCTAGGTTGTTTGTAGATTTTGGTGGTGTTGTCTCACTCTTTGGGGGTGTCACAGGTTTATCGTTGTTAGTGGTTTTGGTCACTGTGGCAGGTTTCTGGTTGTCAATTTTGGTGTTGTCAGTGTCACTATCAGAGTTGTCAGTATCTATAATTTCTTTGGACTTGTATCGGTTGGCGTTGGAGATTTTGAATTTTTTGACAGCACTTTTTTTGGGTGCGCCGACAGGGCATGGTGTAGTACGTTTACGGTTGCATGGGTCTGTTCTGGGTGCATCAATCAGTGTAGATGTTTTCAGAACTACTTTCTTCCCTTGCAGTTTGTTCTTCACCTTTTCTACTTTCTTGAGAGAGTTTGGAGACAGATCTTTCCCTGGTTGGTTTGATTTTGTTACAGTGTGGTTCAGACTTAGGGTTGTGGTGACTTCCCCGGGCAGGTTTGCTGCTGACAAAAGGAAGACCCCGGTAAGTAATTCTGAATTTCACATTGTTAGGATTTATCAAGGGGTATCTAGGGTAGGTCTTAATTTTTTTCTCAATTATTGGTGCTTCATGTAGAAAAGGTGGGGGGATGGGTAAGTTGGTGGTTTCATGGACATTTTTGAAGTGTCTTTTTAAGTTGCTGATTGTTGAACAGGCACTCATGCAGTGTGGGTATAGGCAGGTGTACTTACCACTAATTTTAGTGTTGTCGGTAGTTTTTTTCTCAGAGTGTGCTACCCTTAGGTGTTTGAGGATCGATGCGTCGGTTTGCTTAACAAAATCGTCACAATAGAGACACTTCTTGAATTTATCCATAGTGACAAACTTTGGGATGTCCTATCTAACATTTTCATGTTGTGCGGAGGTGCTTTGGTTGGCATTCCTTTTCCCCTGTTCATATCTATAACCAAATACAGGTGATGTAATGGGCGTGAGCAAAATGAAAGTATACTCGTAGACCTACTAAAACACTACCCTCAATCTTCTTATTTCCCACCAAGATTAGGGTCATCATAAGGGATTTTCTGGTACAGAAACTTAGGGTCTACTTGCAGGCATGACTGTGCGGTACATATTCAAGTATTTTCAAGGCCATTTTGCTCATGCCCATTACATTCAAATTTCTGCATCCAGGACAAATACTATCAAAGTTTTCTTTCTTTCAACCAGCCTAACTTTGAAGATCTATTGTTAATAAGTCATTTTAAAAAAAAGACTGGAGTCTCTACATGCCTTGGTTATGCCAAAAAGAGGGGTTAACTGACAGATGTAATGTGCATGAGCGTAATGGGCGTGACCGTAATGGGCGTGACCGTAATGGGTGCGAGTAAAATGCACTGCAAGCATTTTGGCAGGCTTGATGCATTCCAAATGCATCCTATAAGTATTGTTAGATTATTTTTATTGCCTAGATTAATTCTGAGTGAGGTTATATTGCTGAGTTGCTGTCTGAAGCCTGGGAAAGTTGTTTCGCTCACGCCCATTACGCTCACGCCCATTACATTCATATCATTTCCTTATGTATTGTAAATATCCATCTTTATTTCCTATTTTCTTCATAGTGTGTCTTTGGGACCTTTTGTCAAATATCCTAACTGAAAATCATGTAGTTCTGACAAATAGTTCTGTGATGTAGAGAAGAATTCATTTTGCTCACGCCCATTACATTTTCATAATTTTGAATATTTGCAATAAAAACTGACCGCTTGGGAGTTAGTGACTTGAATGAACCTTTCCTAAGAGCCAAGATATATAGGGCTATCAATAAAATTAAGTTTCATAATCTAATTCTTAGTTTTTAAAAATGACCCTCTACCATGGACAAGTGCCCACTTTCAGTGGATTGACCCCTATGTATAAAGTACCGTAATCTCTCGTGTATAAGGCGTGTCTTATACACAAGGTTTTAGTTCTCCCTGGATCCGCAAGGGGGGCACCAAGACTGTTTTTGTATTCCAAGTATGTCAAGAATCTATAATTATATTTGAACCATTATTGACCTTGTTTAAGATAAAAGTGAACATAGTCAATGCTAATAAATGTCACTAAAACGACTAACATTTTACTGCTGGAATATCCATCAGATTTATAACTAGCACCCTCAGTTGAATAAACGCCTTTAGTACAACTGGAATCAAATTCCCTTCACCAAACTTCTTATCTTAAGTACCATAAACTCCCTCATAATATTATAAGCGGAAAGAGGGTAGGGGTTAAATCTGACACATACCCAATATTTTCCACAAAGTTAAAGCATTGTAGGGGGTCTTGAGGCCCCTAGGACCCGTAGCTTCTCTGATTTTGAACTTCCATTCATTAAAAGTTATGCTATTTTATTTTTTTTTTCTATTTTCCACAAACTCAGGGGGCGGTTTCTACGAGGATGTGGCTTATAAAAGGGAATTTACATCGATTATGCCTCTTCTTTGAAGCCCAGGAGCACACCTTTTGATGTATGTAAATATATGCTACACCTTATGAGCAGGATATTATGCTACACGTCAGATTTGTATAACTAAAGGGAAGACCAGTGCCCACAATCTTGTCAGGAGAGTATAACATACAACATGAGCAGAATTTGAATATTTTCCGTCACCAAATCAGAGGCCCTTCTTTCCCTTCAAACTAGCATAAACAATAGCATAAGGTCCATTGAATCGCCAGTTTAGTAGATGACATCTGAATCCATGGTAGAATGCGCTTGGGGACTTGTTGCGTATGGCCTTGACACAGCACGCAGGTATAATCCGTCGATTACGGCGACCCAACCTGCCAAACACCCATCTTATAAAACGCCGATAGGCAAGGTACCTCAGGAATCTGTGGATCAAAAATGAATTGCAGACGGGTATCACCGAGTAACCAACATTACCTGACATGACAAATATGTTGGAAGGGGAAGTGAACTACCATAATCTCTCGTGTATAGGGCGCGTCTTACATGTGAGGTTTTAGTTCTCCCTGGATCCACAAGGGGGCACAAAGACTTTTCTTTTGATATGTTACACTCCCCCTAAGTCATAATATGATATAATGGGATTCAGGGGAGTCCGGATGGCAGTAAACACATAGCTTTTTGAATTGTGCTGGAGATTACGGTAGTTGGTACATCACATCTGACCTGACTACAGGCTTCTCTCAACAGGACGCAGAAGAGGGGCTACCACGGTTGTCTATCAATTCTTTTTCCATTTTCCCCCCTATTTGAGTATTTTTAAGTAATTGCTTAGGTGCCCAGTATGGATAAAAGCATCAGTGGTAGATCCATGATTGTTTAGTGGCCCCCAAGATTTCTCAGAAAATTATGACATTTCAAGAAATTATTGGTGTTCTATTGATGGGCCTTTAATGTAGAGGTGAAGTATGAACTCCCTAAAACGCACTATTTCAAATAAAATATTTCAAAATTTTCCAGGAGTCAGGAACTCAAATTTGTTTTATGAAGATCCCCCAAGTAGAATGCACTTTTCAGAAATGTAAAAAAAGATTTTTTTTTAATCTTTTATCGATGGCCAACGCGAATTTTGGAGTATCTGAAAAATATATTTACATGTGTAGTAATTAAACAACCTTCTGATTCCTGCCTTTCAATGGTCAAGATTTCTACATCTTGTGATGCTTGATATAAAATAGTGTTTTTCCATGCAACTTTTAACAAAAAAGATTTTTGCCTTTTCTTTTTCTTTTACTGATGGCCTACCATACCATTGGGTGAAATATCGATAATCCAAGTTATCATTAGATGACCTTACCTTCCCCTATCCTAATTTTCCTTTGATATTTTTTATTTGAAAAGGTGCACTCTGATCTTTCTAGGGCTACTGATTCATGTCCATTGGTTGTCATGATGTACCAATGAAGTGCTGACGTGTCTGCTAGCACTTCATTGGAGCATCCGACCCTCCATGACAATATCAACCCTTGGTCTTAGCATCATGCTTTGATCCAAAATGGAGACCAATGCATCAATTAGCAGCATTAAGAGGGCTAGATAACAATATATTATGCCTCAAGTGTATACAGCCTTCTAGTTTCTACCATTTGCATTGAGAAAAGAGGTTTCTCAGTTTTGAAACTTTAGGGTGATTGCCCACCCCCTGACTAAATAGATGAGCTAGATTTGATGCAATCTGGTAACCATACCCATAGGTTTAAAAAAAAAGAAAGTAGCCTCTAGGCGTTTAGTGTGCCTGGTACCTTAGGGGCCACAAGTGAACAGCTGACATTGCTAGCCCCACTTCCTGCCTTCCTCCCACTTGACGGGGCTGACAAAATGAGGTATTCCATGTCGGCAAATCAGTTTCTATCTATGTTATGATATAAATCGTTCATTAACGGCACTTACTCATGGATTTGTTGATCATCCCCCAACCGGCCTTGCTCAGTGATGAACTCGTGTAACGAGGCTTCCCGGACCCATGGGTTCAAGCAATTTCCTTCAAACCCGGGGTGCTGAGAAATGCAGGTGTCATCATCTTGGATTATTTCACACTCTTTTGCATAATTTCTGCAACACACCCTTTGCTCTGGTTGCTCCATCTGCAGCTCTACTTGCTCCTGATGTAGTGGACAGAACTGACAAGTGCACCTGAAAGTAGCATTCCTCATGTTACTTGATTACTTGTTACTTTTTTCTGAGCAATATAGACTTCTATGTGTATAATTTATACCATGCTATGCTACGAGGCACACTTCATCTTTGGGAAGGAAATACCTTACATGATTTTTTTAAACTGGATTATTTTAGTTGTGCGCCACTGAGGGGCTAGGAGCGCTATGTATCAACCATAGCAACTCCATTATGTTTTTGGTTCTATATCCAAGCCTACTACAGATTTTTATAGATAACCCATGGCGGCGGGGGAGATAAAAAATTGTCAAAAAAGCATGACATCATTTATGGACAACCGCTTTCAGAACTATTTCCAAACCTTGTGCTATAATTCGATAGTGAATATGACATTTGTCCATCTACAGATTTGTTCATCTAAGGGGACGAGCGCTTGCAACATAAACAATAGCCCTCACCGTTGGCCTCATTATGTGGAACCCTCCTTGGGTTTAACGCAGCAGTAGGAATGGCTGAGGTACTTAGTACAGCCTCATCCATTTTGGCATGATATGTTACTTAAGGATACAAATATCAACCATTTTACGCACCCGTTGTCATCATCCTGCTCAGAGGTAGGATCAGAAGAACTTGACTCGGAATCTGTTGGGTCTGAACTGGCCTGATTTATGGCCATTGGCTCAAAACTGTATGTAGGCTGCCATTACGCTGCAAAGTAAAGCACAGCTTATTTACAAGAGTTGACACAGATAAAACAGTTTTTGCAAAAATGTTTTCACTATGCAGGACATTCGAACCTGCAGATTTCTACTTCTGCAGGCTCGGTTCAATTTGTGCAGGACTGAAACATGATGAGTACCTGAGGGCATTAAAATTTAAAAAAGCTATGTTTAGCTATGGCCCCCTGCACCCCCTTGGATCCACCTATGTGATTTTTTGAGTTAGGGGGAGTGTAAGATATAAGAAGAAAGCTCTTGTTGTCCCCCTTGCGAATGCAGGAAGGACTAAAACCCCTACTGTAAGCTCCCGCATTATACGCGGGAGATTACAGTTATTATATAGGAAAAAAAAGATCACACCCCTCGGGTAATGAAAGCTCATATTGCCTTTCAAACATACATAAATGGTAGTTGTAACCAAGTTGGCTTGGAATCCTGACTCTACAATACCTTTCTTAGCCATTGTCAGAGGGCCCCTATGAGTTCGCCTACCACAGCAAAGACCCTACAACAAGTCAGGGCTGATACAGAGATGGGTGACTCATTATCACTTTAACCCATATCAACATATTCCAGAATGGCCAAAAGAAATTGTTATTTGAATTTTGAAATTGAATTGATCGTAATAGGGGTAAGAAAATGCACTTTTAAGACAGGGCAAAATCAGCAGATCAGGCACTTCTCAACAAGTTGTCTGCCATTTCTGTGCCTTCATGGGTATCTTCACTATGACCCTGTCAAAAGTAAAACTTGGAATTCTTAAGAAAAAATGCTGATAATTTCCAAGAAATTGAACTTTTCTGGCTGTGATTGTTTTAGAATAGACATGACATTGTTTAAAATCAATTTCTGATATTGATGGGAAATTCGACTATGTCTAGCTTAGGGACTATGGACTATGTGTTTGACCATATCCTTGGCACAGATTATGCCTGGGACCAAGTCAGTACATGGACGGACCCTGGTGCATCAAGGTAAATTAAGGGTTAACAAATCAGCTTTAAACCAGTGCGGCCACTGGGCACAAAAACAAACCAAAATTCTGTTTGGTAAATAATATCATATGCCCATCCTATCAGCTAAATATCTACCCCTGGCATGCCACTTGTCTCCATGGGCCACAATTCAGAAAAATACTATAAATCTCCCTTCAGAAGCCTATTTGCCTTTTTTTCAATGTGTTTATATACTGCTCCACTATTCGAGGAGGTGATAATATTGCAGATCAATCTATTTATGCTCAGTTGTGTTTGATGTTATATGAAAATGAGATGAAGTCGTCTTGCCTAATTTTGATATTTGAAGCCAAAATTGTGGGGAGGGGGGGCACTCCATATATTAAGCTGGCACTGCTCTGTGGCTGCCAATGGTACTTTCTACTGAAGTCATTAATATTCTGAATGCTTGGATCATGGTTATACAACAGTAAATTTTGCCTTTTTTCGAAGAATTTATCTTTGCTACGACTTGATGGTCTTTTGGGGAATTTTACAAAAATCTAACCTATCTATTTTCTGCCTTTTACCTTCTACCATATTGCTGGGTGTGAGGAATGGATCAGAATTATTTTTCGACCCCTTGACCAGGGGGTCAAAATAATTTCACATGTTTTCAGCGAAAAAGCCTGCACGTTACTCTAGGTTAAAAGAGCGCATTTGCACGCAATTTGTAGTCCTTGGGGGGAGCCATAATTTGTTTTCGCGCATCTGTGCACAAACCCACCAACCCAATCCCCCTGTTGTTAAAAATGACCACACCCATAAGACCCAACAATGTCCATTCTTTTTTTTTTAAATGGACATTTTTGGGTCTTAATTTCAAAACAGATTTTCATGATCAGAATTTTTCTTTAAGAGTTGTTGGTCAAAAAAAGCCCTAACAAATCCTAATAATTGTGCAGTGTTACAGTCCTGAAACTCATTTCCTCTTTACTTCACGTACCATCTCATGACGACATGTCCCCTTTTATAGGCCACAACAATTTGTGTCAGAAGAGTATGTTTTCGTCCAGATCTAAACTGAGGGAATTAAATCTATGACCAGTAAAATATCAGACAGGCCAACACTCGTTTGGACTACTAAATTTGACATCTGTCACGATGTTAGATTGTGCTATCAGTGACAACTGACATGGGTCTGAGGCTGAGAGGAAATCCCTGGAGAAAGAACCAAAGACATGAACACCCAGGCATGAACAGATTTAGGATATGGGATATGAGAAGTATTCCTTGAAATCCATGTGTGGCATACCTCCTTCTATTCTGTGCCCCCTAGGGCCTTCTTTTATTTTTTTATCTTTTTATCATTTTTGCCTGACATTTTTGGCAGTTTGGCTGTCAAAGGGGTCTAGGCCTAGGCCTAGATGTATTATGTAGGGCTAAACCAATGACAATGTATGGGCAAGGAAACCCTCTGCCAAATTTGTTACAGTAGAGACAGATATATCAGTTTTGGGCTAGGCCAGACGATGACAGCCTCTCGCTCCCGCTATTTAATGGCTAACTGCTGACAGCAAAGTTGGCTGGCCTCATAGACAACAAATAACTCAAGCAAAAAAATTACATTTTTCTCTCACCCTCCTTCTTTAAACTCCTCATATGCTTAATATAACATGTGATTCTGATCTTGCAATACTTAATCTTAACTTTTATAGTATTGATGATCCATATTTTAGTAAAATTTAGAAATTTGAGGCCATGATCTTAAACTTGGCACACTGCCAAGCCAAGGCTTTTGCTGCAGCCAGCAGATATAAAAAAAGAGGACTGTAAGTTAATAAAAGCTTCTATCTTTCCATCCAGGCACATGCGGCAAGTAAGATGTATCATAGTTGTATGGCTAAAGTTTGAAAACCATACATTAAGGGGAAGTTTGTTAAAATTCATTAGGTACCAATGGTACCTAATATTAAACTGCAACAAAGGCCTTTGCTCTCTGCCGCTCCCGGTAGGAAGAGTCGGCAGGGAGCTCGGCCTATTTCGGGCAAGCTTTTGCACATGCTATATACATATGTATATAGTACAAAGTAAAAAATTACATACCTTCAATTATTTTCCTCAGTGACGTTCAGGATGGCGCTTCAGGTTGAACTTGAAGGCGAAACCACAGTTTGCCACCAGTGCTGACGTTGTTATCCAGAAAGGTTACGTCTTTCGAGGAGAAGCGCTAACGGGGCACCATTTTTGCTTGTAAAATATGAGCAGTAAACTTTCGCATATTCACCACCGGAACCAGGGACACACTTCCGATCATACAGTTTCTCCCCGAAAGGGTTCACGATCCAGGAAACGTGATTGTAATGCCATCTGGTGGTCTGTTTTATTTCTAATTCCGTTTATCGCCACAGGGGGACCTGTTGCCGCCAAAACATTTTAATATCCCTTGCTTTGAGGGCATGTATTTGTAGTCTGATCTAGGGCCTATCTACCTAACTGATTCATGTACAGATGAACCGAAATAGCAACACTGTTTCCCGCCATTTTTATAGCGATTATGACTTCACAAACACAAGTGATGTCACAGAACTGTTTTTCTAACTATGACCATTTTATTTTCTTTGAACTATTGGTTTAGTGTTTTCAGATCTTGCTTCAAGTCATTGACCATTTGGGTTTTATTCCTATCAGAGGCATATAGGATAGAGTCATCAGCATATATAACAGGACTTTGGTCTTTTGCATACAGTTTGGAATGTCATTTACAAAAATGGAGAATAACATGGGGCCATGACACCTTTTTTAATGGTGTAACAACAGATTCCTTCCATTTTACAGTTTCTATTCCTGTATTATAAATATGTAGGATTTTTCTGGTAATTCAGTGCAAATGTCTGCAATGACTTTGGCTGAAATATTTTCTTTTGCTGATGGTTTATTAATATTGATTCTCTTGAGGCCTGCCAACAATTGAGCTTCAACATTGTTGAACTGACGTTGGTCGATCACTACTAAAGACCGTAATAATTTTTTACAAAGCCTGGGGGTCACCATGAGGGAAGCATTTTTCACAAAATACCCTTCAGAACATTGCATACATACATATAACAAGTACTCTTAACATCATCTTAAGGTGGACGATGCACATAGGCTAAAAGTAACTAAATTTTCACTACATTTTTGCCAGAAGTTTCTAATGACATGTTCTTTTCAATGCTGCTAAGATAATATAGGGTTCCTAGGTAATTTATTTGAGATATTTACACATCAGTCTGCCATAGTGTTATGAAGAGGTTTACCATAACATGCACTGAAAGTCATTAAAAAGTAACTAAATTTTTGTATAACTTTCCAAGAAAATGGTCATCAACCTCCTTCATCTTGAAAATGTGTTTTGATTAGGTGGTCCCAGGCACTATTGTATGCTTTTTCCACATTCAAGTAAAACTCTACTGAAAATGCCATAACTTTATCATGCCGGTTTGAACATTTTAACTTGTTTACAGTGAAGTAGAGAGCTAATTTCCCTCTTGCGTGTGGTCATCAGACTATTATTGTTAGTACACAAACCTGGTAAAGGTAGATGGCCAACCAAATGATGAATGTTTCCTTCAGGGGAGAAATGTCCAGTTCCATCGGTTGTGTAAAAACCCCAGTTTCATTTGGGAACATCCCTGAATCAGAAATTATCCATCTGTTTCAGTGTGAGGTAATTATTTAAAAAAAAAATTAAACATGCATCAAAATCAAGCCTAAGCCAGCGTTTTACTAGGTATTTTAAAAGGTCTGAATTCTTCTGGATACAACCAATAGGATGAAACATACCTAGTTGTGCATCGACACCAAAGACGGTCAGGAGGTTGAAGGTCATGGCCGCAACCAGAGTGACCCATGATCCACCGACTCCCAAGGCATAACGGTGACACATCTACAATCAAAGCAGGTGTTTTCAAACTAGAGATAGTGTGGACAACTTTGAATGTAATCAAGGCATCAATTATCCCCTTCATCTACTTTGGTTTTTTAAAGCAAACTCTATGGCTAAGTATTTATACCTATTCATCATGAAATAGATCACAGTTTTTCAATCATTGAATGTATGCACCCGATTTGAATTCCCAGATAGACTAGAATGCGGTAGTAATACAGCAAAGAAGGAAACAAAACTGTTGGGTAGGTTAACCTGGACATTATCAGATTCCGTCATGACCTAAACAATTATAACAACCTTGCTCCAAGCATAAGGCAACGGCCCCAACTATTTATACAAATTGCAAAGTCAAGCAAAATCATCCGAAGTCACCTATCCCTGCTTTTGTATCTTCTATTTCTCTTTTATTCTTATTCTTACCTCACGTATGTGTTCATGCACCTGAATAGATATTATCCATTGGGATACTTTAATGCCACAAGTAAGACATATATATATATATATATATATATATATATATATGTATATATATATATGTATATATATATATATATATATATATATATATATATATATATATATTAGATTTGACTTTGGTTGCGTGAATTGCTGAGCTCACACCCATTTATCACAAGACCACAAATTTAAAAAGAAAAGAAACCGTTCACTCCACCTGGGCAATAGTCCACCATATATACAGGTGAGCCAAATGAGTGGTTACTATCAACACACAGGTAGTAACCAGGTGTGTAATATACCTATAGAGGGACCAGCACCTACCCACCCACACAGAGGAGGGGTGTTGATATGTTATACAGCTACCTTAGTGGCCCCTTTTAAGTTTAACCCTCCCACTGATGCAGGAGTGCACCATGCCCATTGGCCTTCATGATGCACGAGACTACGGGGTTGATACATCTATACTTTCAGAGGGTCGGCATGATGCTCCAATGAAGTGCTGGCGAGCAGTCTCGCCAGCACTTCAAATATTGTATGGTAGTAGAATGATGTATCGTGATGAGTACTTTGAGTCACTCATGTTTAGTTTTGCCCCCCCTCCCTCCTCTGCAAAGTGTGATGTCCTTTGAGTTTGCCACCCCAGCCCCACCTTCTCCATTGAAGGCATCTCTTTTTCAAAATGGTCCACCCAAATTCACCAAGCCCCCTGTTGCTTAGTGTACAAACTTCCTGATATGGAGTCACCTCTAATAGGTTATTTACCAGCAGGGTCTGCATGATGCAATGGCCTTGTAAGGGCAGGTAGTCCATCTTTATGCCCTTATGATGCATGGTTGGGGCCCGAAGGACCTACTCATCAGGGCCACACCATGCATAATGTTTACACAAACGAAGGGACTGATACACTCACAGGGAGGTCAGCACGATGCATGGATGTAGCCTTGGAAGGTAACCCGCCAGGGTGCATTCATGCCATGGGATGACTCATGTACGGTTTTATGATGCACTCACCAGCATTTTATTTGTTCATCATGACAACGAATGGCCATGATGCACTAATGGCTTGAGTGAGTGAGTAATAGATGTTTAATGCCATTTTGACAGCTAAGGTCATATTCATGGTGAAAACTACCTTACACAATTTCACAGAGCAATATGTGGGTGCCCGTGCATATGTGCACCACACACATCCAAGGGATAGGAAAGAAGAGATATAGACCCTTTTAAGTGGGCTAGGGAAGCCTGCTAATGGGTAAGTAGGTTGAGAAGTTTATGCAAACTTAGGAGTTACCTTGCTGTAATCAAAGACTATGACAGCATAGGCACCAATATATTGAATCAAAGTGCTATGCTCAAAATGTAATTAAGGATAAATAGACTATAACTTACGTTGTGTGAAATCTGTCGTCAAGTCCTTCAATCTAGCATTGATAAGCATCCGACAGCAGCAAGGGCACTGGTATATATACCTGACAATGCAAGCCTTGTGTTTGGACTCAAGACCAGATTCGCTCCAGTTGTCCCTAACCTATTGGTATGTGAATAAAAAAGAAGAAGACGAATTAAAGCCCAGGGGTTTAAGTTCTAACATTAAGGAAAAATATCTTTCATTGAAACAATGAGGATGACATTAACATTTGATACTTATAGTCTTACTTGAAACGAAACTCTTTCATTCTAATCATTTGCATGCCAAGTATTTCTTAGAAGCTTCATCAAACTAATCCTAATTTGATGCAGAATATATAAGCAAATGTCCACGACCATGGAACATTTTTGTATCGTATTCACCGAGGTGAGGCTGTCAACTCCGACTATAAGGTGTTGTTGAATATGGACAGGCCTCACCGAGGTGACAATAATAATCTTGAGGTACATGTGTTGAAGTACATCTTTCTCCCTCTAAAGACGACCACAAAAGTGCCCAAAGACCGCCCGGGATAACCCAAGTCACCAGTCTAGCCTCTATTTGAGTTCCCACTCTTTTCTCAAGTACCAAATCTGTAAATCTATTGGTTTATTTTTGTTAATTGACCTAGATCAACTCCATGCACACTGGCGGACCCTCTGTCACTGTGTGTATAAACACTCACTGACTGAAATTAGGTCAGGTACAGTGACTGTGGAGAAAGGTGTAAGAAATGGCATTTCTGTGTTATTTCTATACAGAAAAATAATGAGCTTACTGTAGTTGTGTGGGATAAGTAGGGTGAGGGTGGTGAGTGTATTTTCTAAGTGCACAAAAATGTTAATTTATGTCTGAACCGATAATCCATAAATTAACCACCCCTCTCGTTTTTGTGGGGATATGTCCATATCCCTACTAGCTTTTGTGGTTTCGACCCTTATGGCGTCTCATCAGGTGGATGTGATGGGAATGAGAAATATGTTAAACCTTATACATATTTATAGATGATTTTATGTAATGTGTATAACATACTAGTCCCCTATAAGTTACATTTGAGGCATGATATAAGTACTCAGATTAAAATTCCATGAGAAAAAAAAAGTCTGTGAGCTGGTCCTGGTGTAAACAGTCTAAGGGCACCAAGTCATGGCTGTATAGAAATGAATCATAATTGGTCTCTCTGTTTGACCCACATATTGTGTGTTGCAGCAGGTACATTCTAGGCAGTAAATCAGGTTTGAGCTTTCGCAGCTCACATTCCATTTAGAGGTGTATGTTTTTCCAGTGACACGACCTGATTTTTCTGCCCTTGTCTAGTTTCCCACACTTGTCACAGAAAAGCCTTCTACATTTCACCTTTTTTTTCTTAGTTGGTTTTCTCACTATCCCTTCTTACTCGTTGTCTGACATTGAGTAGTTGGTGGCTGCCCTCACCAGGTGGTCCTTTAGGCTGTTTGGTCCTTTTTTTTGGCCTTTGACCAGGTTAGACCTTTGTAGAAGTTTTGTTGTTTTGGAACCTCCCAGGTAGTCCCAATGTTGGCTGATTGCTTGATTCAGGATGTCATTTCCTGGTCTATGTGTGCTTAAAAGGAAGCATTAGTCTCTTGAGTCTGGTTCATTTTATTTTCCTTTGAGGGCCTCCTCTCTACCCTTATCCCTGACCTTTTCTAGGGTCTATTTCAGGAGGTCCATTGGGTATCCCTTTTCACTGAATTCTCTGATTTTCTCCTTGCTGTGTTTTTTCGAAGTCTTCTGGATTTTTGCAGATTCTCAGAATCCTTAGTAATTGTGAGTATGGGAGGCTCTTTTATGTAGAGATTGGATGTGCTGATGTCGTTGTTGACATCTGTGGGTTTTCTTGAGGTATTCGATCCTGCCTCCCATTAATGCTTTGAATTACAAAAGCCTTTGACACTAGGTGGCAGCACCATGAACATACAGATGTTTGATAACTGTCAAAAGAGTCTCCACTGGAGTTACTATGACAAGGCACTGCAGAAAGCTCCACATTAGTGCTTTGTATTACAAATAATGATGAATGAGCATCCACGAGAGCGACTCCTCTCCCCGCTAATGCTTTTAATGTATAGTCTAGTGCTAGTATGTCTGCTCACCAACATGGGGATTTCCTTGTAGATAAATGATCTCTATAGGGCATGATACATAAATGCTGCTCTGTAAATCATCATAGCTCTATCTATTTATCATTATGACCATTATATATTGAACCAGTATACCTGTGGTGATCAAGTGGTTAACATTATGTACTCACCTCTCCACTGATTGAGGCACCATCTGTATACTGGATGGACATCTCTATCTATCTGAGTGCCCAGATTATTCATGTAAAACTTCTATAATCAAATAGTGCTTTAACATTGTAAGGTCTACATAGTTATAGCTGACCTTTGGTAGGTATGAAAGATGAAAGAGATGTGTTAGCTTTCCTACCCTGGTCAGGAAAATGCATAATCCAGTGCCCTGAGCTCTCTAGTCCACTCATACTTAACGCTCAGGGAATGACGTTAACAGGAAACATCATTCAAGCATCATCGCAGCGAGTGGAATAATGTTTCAGTCAATTTCTTCCGGATGATTTTTCTGTAGTTTTTACTGTTTATTTTGGTCCTCTGTAAGAAACCTCCAAACCCTGCTTTCACTTTTCAGGACACTCTGTGGTGCTGAAACTGACAGGGTAAGATGGGTGGCATTACTTGATCTGCACTGCCCATTTCCTTTCCTTATTGGATCAACATGGTAAAAGGTATGCCTGCACAACCCCTATCGGGCGTACCTTTTACCCTGTTGATCCACAGATTTTATACCGGAACCCTTGCAGGAAATCACAGTCAATAGGAGTATGGTAAGCACGCTGTGATTGCCTTCAGTATTGATGACAGTCATGTCGGTCCGACATCCGAAAACAATCCACAATAAACAGAGGTAAAGTATGTCTACAAACTGATGGTGGTAACAGTAGATGCTATTTCAGGATAAAAGGCCTGGCACTTCTAGTAAGATCTATCATATTTGTTTGCATATGGGGACCTAATGGGTGTCTATAGAAACCCTTGCATGAAGGACACAATTTGCTGAGCGAGTAATATTTGTCAACTTCATTTCGGCAGAAGAGAAACTCTTTTTGTTAAAACATTATATTGATGTAGATATCATCAATGTGTTCTTATAGCAGCAGATTGCATACATGATGAAAAACTTGCAAGGCAAAACAAAATATTATCTAGACATTTCCATGAGGACACCACTTTCATGGACTTGAATAAAAATATCATAACGAAAACAAAACAAAAAACCTACAAAGCAAGAGGACTGCAATCGCAAAGCTGCGCTGAACACCCTATAATAAGGTCTGGGGTCTCTTTGGTTAAAGAAATGGGAAACTAAGGGAGTAGCCATCCCCACCTTCCTGATTGCCCGGGGGTATACAAGAATCCCATTTAGGCTGCCCTGGGGTGCTGCTTTCTTGCCCCCAGAGGATGGGACCAGTTTGTCCCCAGCCAATGTAATGCCAGACAATTAACCATCACCAACAGCTGTTGGTGTGACAATAGCAGTGTATTTGGGGAATAATGCACGGGGCATGGCTGTGGGAGTGCTCTAGACAGTCTAGAGCATGACCACAGCCATGACCAAGTGCATTATTACTGTTATAACACAGAAAAATCAACCAACAGCCACTTTGATAATATTAATTGTGAAGTCTAAAGGTGAGATGAAGTTAACCTCCTTTGAAGGGAGTGCATTATCCATCTAGATAATGCACGGTCAATCAGCCAATCAGAATGCAGCATTAAGGATAATTTACTATGACTTTGCCCCACTTGTCTTATAATACCTGGTAACTGACCATGACTACATTCAAGTACAGATATGTCTCAATATATCGGTCTTCAAAAAGTCGGCTGATTCACTTACCAGTCTCTGAACAGATTTAATTATTACCATTGAATTCTATTGTAACTCTGATTCAAAGATCTAGTTGATTCAGGAACCAGTCAAATTTTGTCTGAAACAGAGGTGGCCGGTAAAGTGAGACATGACTGTATGTTGCTGCACCTGTAGGGCTGAAACATTCTGTATGTGTTGGAATGCTACCTCCTCCATACATGGTAGGATGAACAGGTGCATTGTGATGCCAAACATACACTGTAAAAGAAATGTTGTTGAAACAATGGCAGAAACCTTGTCTCAAAATTACAAGAGATCTGTTGTTAATTCCAAAGAGATTCCTTTTACTGCCATACTGCTACCTAGGACTTCTTATAAAAACCACACTCATTCACTGCAATTCAATTACACTGTCCAGTTTCATAAGGATTCCTGGTAGATTAAACAGTTTCATTTTTACAGTGTAGGGCATAATGTACACTATCAAAGTTTAACAATAACAATCTGAAATGGTTAAGGACACATCCAACCCCAGGGTGGCAGTGCTCAATGCAGACAAATTTGCTTTCTGCATCTACACTGGAGCCATTGCCGGAAACCAGTCATTGGGCATATGGTGATTTGCCTCTGTATTCATGACTGTTATCTCAGCACATAAAGCTGAAATAGATCTGGTATTAAGCATGGGCACAGTTTGTCCACTGACTGCTGCAGGAAATAGACATAATAAATATGGTGTACAGATTACTAAGTACACTGCATTTGCTCTCCGTATTGATGATTGTTAAGTCAAGCGGGTATACATATTGAAATAGTCCATGATGCTGAATTCTATGTTAGCGACGAAAATTGAAACAAGTGTAATTTTGACTTGGGCAAAGAAACTGTTACAAAATGTCATCGTTCCTTTATTACAAAAAACTAGTGGCTTTGCCACCAGAATTTGGTGCATCATCATCAGTTAGGCCTAGTGTGGCCTGTGTTCAAACTATAGCCTGTGATCACATGAATCTAAGGCCTGTGTTCATGACAAACTGTGGCCTGTGTTCATAGTAATATCTAGCCTACGTTCACAGCAATTTATGCTACATTTCTACAGTTATTCACGGCAAACTGTGACCCATGTTCACCAGAAACTATGGCCGATGGTTACTGCAAACTATGACCCATGACCACGACAAATTCTGGCCTGTTTGTGGGTCTGTTCACAGTTAACCGTGGCTTTTCTTTATGGAAAACTGTGACCTGGGGGTCATTACAGAAAACAGCGTCAATGTCTTCAGCGTCATTTTCCGTTACACAAAAGAAATTGCGCTAATTCTTTCCCCCTTTAAATGATGCAAATCCCTAGCGTCATGAAATCTGTTACACAAATGTATTTGCGCTAATCTTGAGACACTCCTATGTGCGCTGTTTTTTCTTTAGCGTCACAGAAACCCGGATTACTTCTTTGGGAAGATTGACCAGAAAAGTGAAGGAAAGGCAGAGTCCTTTTACTGTATACACAAAAAAGGAGTTTCAGTCCAGTCGAAGAAAGTGGTAAGGTAACTTGTGAAGGATTATGTGAAAGGGAGCAGATTCAAGGGCAGCACTAGAGGTGGAGGTCTTACACATACAGACAGGGTTAGTAATCTTTTCTAATTTTGATGTTTTTATTTATCCTGCCTCTCTCTTAACTAATTTTATACTAGGCTTTTCTATAAATATATGCTGTAATTTTATGTATTTAAGGTACTGTTGTGGGTGGATAAAGGAAGGACGGGTTTTAAACATATTTATATATATTTTATATTTTTTGGGGGGGGCGGGATGACCTAAATTTTCTTGTACATGTACTTCAGTAGATCCAGTAGTGGGGTCATGCTAGGGGGGTGGGTTAGGGGTGCTCATGCCTCACATGATGGAATTAATTCACCAGCCTGAACAGTTCCTGCTTCCTGCTCTTTTTCTTGTTGAACTGGTATCTCTTCATTACCTTGTGCGTCCTGTCCCTCAATTAAATCGCCTTCAGCGTCTCCGGCGTCATTGGCGTCAGCAGCATCAGCAACGTCAGCATTTTTCACAGCAGTGTCTTTTTCCTCCAGGGTCTCAGCCTGTGCTTGTCCTTTGGCCTCTGCAAATAAGTGACCTTTTTTCTGTTAGCTTCAGCTCAGGATCTACTGTTTTCACTTCTAGTATTGCTTGAACTGTGTGAATTAAAAAAAATTATTTAGCTGGACCCACAGACTGCAAGACGAGATGGCAAGCTTCCAAAAGTGGGACGTTCATAGCAGCTGTTGTTATTTGGCCTGGAGTTTGAGTGTACCTGGTTATGGTCCTTGTAGTCCCCTCTATATAGCGCACCATTGAGCCGATGACTGAGGAAAATAAAACAAATAAAAAATTTATCTCTGTGTCAAAGCTGAACTCAACCCACATGAATTCATTTACTTCATAAAAAAGTTCTCAGCTCTCTGCCATCAGGTTATTTACTGTGCACGACATTTAAAGTTGAAGTATACGTTTCATAGATTATAGGCATCTTCTATGTTCACAATTAGAAAAAAACAAACTTACTTTTAAGGATTTGTGACTGATTTTTCAAGCACTGGTTTTGAGAGCTCAGTATCAGCGTCCTGTCTCCCACGGTTCTTTCAAAGAGAGAGACAAACCTTTCATGGGCCTCTGTCTGTCTGTACATCAATGATTTGAGGTGCGCGTCAGTTTGTCTTCTGTTTTCTTCTACAGAAACCAAAAGGTTTTCAAGATGTGTCACGCATACATTTATGTCCCTCATTTCCTGTAGGTGAACTTGATCGCATTTAGGGGTATCCTCATGCAACAGGGTACCTTCTCCGCTGACCTCTGGAGAGAAAGACAAATTTTTCGTGGCTTTAGCTTTGTCTTGCAGTCTTGGGCTGTGCCTGGGTTCTTTGCCTGTAGTCTGTTTTGGGGTAGAAGTTTTAGGATCAGGGTTAGTTAGGTCTACGACAATGTCTGTGTTAGCGTCAGGTTCCACCATATCTGAACCTGAGAAACCAGAGAGGGAAACCTTCATATCGTCAGAAGAGGCACTGGTTTCTTTTTTCAGCTTGTGCTTCTTAAAGAGAGAACCAGGCACATACTGTTCCTCGGCAGTTAAGTCTATTTCAGTTCGAGCGGCAGCATTTCGGACAGCCTTTACCACTTTCTTTGTCTGAACTACAGGCTCCTGCTTCACAGCCTTATGCTTCTTTTGTTTGGGGACCGCAGCACCCTCAGTTTCTCTTGCTTCCTTGGCTAAGGCTCTGTCTCTTTTTCTTTGCTTCTTCTCAGAAGTATAATATATTATCTTCTGGTTGGGACCTGCAAAAGCAAAGAAGAGAGGGAAGAAAACATTCTTGAGTTTATTTTCCATGCATTGTTAGGTCTGCTACTATAGAAAGAGACACTTAAAAAGAGGATCTAAGTTTTTGATGCAGTTGACTACGTCATTTTTAGGAAAACTTACAATAAATAAGGGGTCATAGAAATATGAACAGTTAGACTCTCTGTGTTCTCTTATTCAACCTCCCACCCTCTTTTTAGGTCAGGTGCAATAAAAAATGAAGAATTACCTGCTATTTCCTCCACATCCTTATACTGAAGGCACAGAATCTCTGCCTGGTTGCAGCCTGCTGCTTCTTTACTACTCCTGATCAGGGCCAACTGCTGTCGGTTCTGAAAGGCCAGAGAAGAAACCAAATTAATTTATAAGAGAAAATGATGCTACAAGAATATTAGTCCTAATAGAAGGCAACATATCAAGAAAAAGAATTTACCTTTCTGGAGGCTCTCGTGTAGAAATCATTGATGTGTTTCCTTATATGTTTCAGGTCGCGCTGCTTGTCCTTGTCCTTTCGTCTGATGCTTCTGAGGGTGGCTGAAAAAAGAAAGGTTCAAAAGGGGTTCCATGAAAAAGGTGAAGCAAAAATATTTCAACTTTTTTCCCTACCCCTTGTGATTTTCTTTGACAACAAAATAAAACAAAATAGAACTATCGTTACTCCATGCCTGAAGCAATTCCCCCCAGCTTTACATGATATGTGGACGGACATTGAAAGGTGGACAAGAAAGGTTTATAGGTTAAAAGAACCTCACTGTTACTTTCAGAGAATTTTTTCAACAAAAAAATAATTGGGAAAGACTTTATTTCAAGCAAAAAAAAAAATTGAACTGGGAAAAAAAAATTACCTATGACTGTATCCCAGGCCAGCCTTCTTCACTCAAAGTTAGCTGTTCCCCCACTCTAAAGGTATTCACGGAGATCTTTCTGCTGCCAGAACAGGGATACGTTCTCACTTAGGGACCAAAGGTAATCACGTTCACGTTCTTCACCTCTAGCGGTGAGCTTGACTGAGGGAGACTGTGGCAAAGTAGAGGGAGTGGAAGGAGGAAGGACTACAGTTTAATCCTTCTTAGAAGGGGCTGCTAGTTAAGAAGCCTTCTTCTTGACTGGAGTAGGAACGTGCGCTGCATTTTATGCGAAAGGCTCAGTTTTAACTACTGTCTTTTTGTTCGGATTTTTTTATAACCTCGCTTGGGCTTTGGGTTGTGAAGAGGCTGATTTCGCCTCCTCACCACTGCTTTCTGATAAAATGCTGCTGTCTGACTCCTGTTGGGCCTGAACTTTTGTTGATGAACTGACGCATCGCCCATAGAGGGAGAGATCAGGAAGATCTTTGGAGTCAGAGGAAGAACTCTTACACGAGGGTTGATATTCGTTGTCGTCATCTTCTTCTGACGACGACGAGCGGCTGGGGGCATAATCCTAGTCATTCTGGAGAGAATTGAAAATAACTATATTTAAATGAAGCCTCAGTTCTTTGCTTATTTCAGGATGCCATAACACAGAAAAGAAAAAAAAGTTTTGCTAAAGTAACGGGATAAAGGTACTTCATTAGAATTACACATGAAGGAAGAGGAAAAAAATGCGGTAAACAAAGCTCTTGTCCCTAACAAAAAGATTTAATGATCATAAAATAATGAGAACAGAGAGAATTTCTTCTTTTTACATAATTCGCCAATGTTTTGCCACTAAATCCCCTGTTATCGCCCAACGACATCAAGAAAGGAAGACGGACCAGGAGAATCTGGGGGGTTAACACTTGACATCATACACATAGGGAGAAGCGGGGTGAATGATTACATAGTTTTTAATTGATTCTGCATGTTTACTTACCACTAAAGCTGAGAGAGACATGTTTCTTTCTTGTTGTTTCAGAACTATGAGTCGTCTGCCGAAGCCGGAAGTGACGTTCAGGAGGAGATAGTTATTCTAATGACATTTCAAATCAAAACAAAATGGCGAACTTAAACATTAATTCAGACTCTTGTTGTCATGCACTGAGGGCAGAGATTATTTTTGAAAGTACAATATTTCGCCCTTATATAGTTTATTTCTATGGATAAGTGTAATTGGAGGAGTAAACATTGTCATATGATTCTCCACAATATCTTTTTAACTGAATTTAAAGAGAAAAATCGATTTAATTTTAAAAAAACACATGACTTTATCTAGCCTCTTTTGGTTTATCTATTCTTGTCAGTCAGTCAAGCTTATTTCAATGGGGTGGGGACCAGCGACGAACTATATATAGGGTAAAAACCATTGCTGAAGCAAGCTGTGTGTAGGCACTTGCATAACTGAGTGCCGCTCTCTTGCATAGGCATATTTTGTAATGCACTCTCTCAGGGCCTCCAGGTATTAACCCTTCCAAGGCCCAAATTGTAGGTTGAGGAGGGATATTCCCCATAGAGCCCTGAAATACTCATGTATTCTGCTGCCCAGTGCACATGAGTAAGCCACTGGGACGGGCCTCCCTCGCCCACTTAAAAGGGTCTATATCCCGTCTTTCCTATCCCCTCAGATGTGTGTGGTGCACATATGAGTGGGCACCAACACATTCCTCTGTGAAATTGTGTAATGTCGTTCTCGCCATGAATATGACCTTAGCTGTCGAAATGGTGTTAAACATCTATTACTCACTGAGTCACTGGGCAGGTAAACATTGACTGCACTGCCTGGAGGGTCTTGCAAAAAGAAAACAAGGATGTATGTCTGTAAATATTTTCAGAGAGTGCTGAGGAAAACGTGTATGGCCCAACTCATTTTCATTGTATTGACAAAGAAAGTACAGCAGAATCAATGGAAAACTCTTTTTGCCATGTAAGAAAATGTGCACATTTCATCTGAACTTTTTTCCAAACAGTCTTTTAGCAACACAGAAACGTGCATGTTTGCCCTTTGGGTTAACGTTTATTTTTTTGCAAGACCCTCCTGCATGTGCAGTAGGCTGTGAACAGACTGCCTGTTCCAGCTCAGCTGTAGATTTCTCTGGATCTTTATAATATAGGAAGATGATTCAAACATATCTGAAAGGTTGTCATGTAAATTTCCAAATTAACACTATAGATTTTTAACCATTTTCAAAATTTTATGCAAGTGCCTACTGTGACTGAGCAGCGAGGGAATACAGAAGGCAAACTAGTTGTGGCGAAAATGAGGAGAATATTTAGGTACTCTTAGCCTTTGGGCACCATTCACCTCAAATATTTTGCACTTGACTTACCACAGCAATAAGCAATAAGCACTGCCTGCATTCAGCAATAGCAAATGCATTAGGAAGTTCTCTTTGTTGTTCAGAAGCGCCAGGTAGCGAGTTTGGCTTCCGATTGGTGTTCTCGCGCCAGGAAATGGGAAACTAGTGAGCAGCTTGATCCATCCTCTCTGAATGCCCTGGGGTAGAAGAATCCCATTATGGCTGCCCTTGGCCTCCTAGAATGAACAGAGTCAAATATATATCATTGACCAGGTTGTCGTCGACCAACATGAAATATTCACCTATACACAACCATCTGTTGGTGAAATTATAGCAGGATATTGTATATCTGACTATTTGGCAAGATTTGATGAAATGTTCATTCATTGGTCCACAGTGTCTTAATTCTAGGTATCTATATGCCATCTAAGAAATAACTGTTAAAACTATGAACCATCCTTATTTTATTTTATGTGAATAACTTCTTCCCATAGAGATAGCATTGCGGAGCCGATTGCCACACCCAGAGTGGCTTAACGGGTGGCGATCCACCACAGCGGCGGATCCACCACTGCAGCCTCGTTCCGGGTGCATGTAAACATTCAAAATGGCGGACCGCCGCTCCTACAGGGAACTACGGTACCGGATTTTGTTAATTTTCAGTTAATTAAACACTCTAAATACATAAAATAAATAGAGAACTAAACTCCCCTGGTGTCCTCGGTGGCCTTTCCACCCCTGGGGGGGTGTCTCCCCCCTCATGGTGGATCGGCCACCTCGTACACCATGGTCGTTTAGTTCTCTCTATAAACTGAACAGTGGACCACCATTTAAAGAAACATTTAACACCGGGATGGCTTTGCTCAAGGCAGGCTATTACCTGTAACCCAAACGGAACCATTTCCGGAATCCCCAGTCATCAAGGGTATGGTGAGCTCACTGCAACTGGCCTTCGTATTCATGACTGCTATATTGACTGCACATTCTGGAATAGTCCATGGTAAACAAGCGTAAAGACAACCAACTAATGGTGGAAAGGGAAGGAAATTTTGCTACAACAGGTATGGCAGATATGCCCGCAGCTATCATGTCCTTCTATTATGTTTCCTAGAGGAAAGCCTTACATAAAAATGCATTTTGTCCTGGATTGCGAATAGCATCCCTCAACTTTACCTTGATCAATACACAACACCAAGGCTCATGCATAGGAAAGGGGGATATGAACAATATTAACCTCTATACTATATTAAGAGGATATCATCTCACCACTTCTGTATTACATTCATGCTTAAAAACTAATGCCAACAGCCACAACACAATATTACTGACTAGGTTTACAATGTAGCACATGAATGTTGACCAATGAGTGAAAGGCACTACGATGTAAAGGCGCACCCCATCTGGTGTCTTCCTGTAGATGTTGGCAGTGGCATAAATCAACCAGACAATAAAGTATATATGTTTAATGTAATGTTATACATTCTATCAGAGTTCACTTTGAATGTCCTATGTTGATTTGAAAAATATGTATATGAAATGCATTGATTCCTTTTTCCCTTTGCCATGACATGGTACTACTTCAGAACCACTATGATCATATAGTTTTTGTTGTGCAACGTGTTTCCATATGTTTCTTTGGTCGATAGGCAAGGTAATTCCAAAAGAAAGCCCCCCTTATAAATATGTTTTGTGGATTTGTTGCTTGATGCCACTTTTGTGGTGGAAAAGGCTTCATTTGAGCCTCTATTCAACAAGTTGATACTATTTTGTAGTGTAAAGGCAATTTATGGCATAAAAGTTGTACACCATTGGTTGGCATGAAAAAGGTCCATGAAGCACTGATATATATATCAGTGGGTCTTAAGGAGTTAAAGGCAACAGTGAATAGATGGTAATTAGACCCACCTGGTACAGATAGATAAAGACCCAGATAATGAATGTTTCCCCTCCAGGAGCAATCTCCACCTCAAGTACTCCCTCGAAAACTCCGATTTGGCTCATAAACACCCCTGAATGAGAATTCATATGCCTTATTTAAAATTATATTTGCTTTTCCTTACAGGTGCATTATCAATCATACTTAGGTCACAATGTGCTTTAGCTCATGGAAGTCTATTACTTAGTGAAACTATGGGGGAGCATTTGTTCCTTATTTTTAGATTTTTATTTTGTTTTTGGTCTAAACTGAAAGGTTAAAACCAACCTAGTTCTAAAGTGCCCACATCAAAGATGGCAAGTATATTGAAGGCAATGGCCACAAGTAGAACAATCCATGTTACGCAAACTCCAAAAACATATCGTTTTCCGTCACTTCTGTCATACATCTACAATTAAAACAATTATTTCTAACAAAAATCTATTTCAGAAGGCTTTGCTCTGAGCAGGTACTGCACAGTGAATATAAGGATTTCATGTCTCACAATATGAAAATTAATTTGCACAGGAATTGGTTCTCTTTCTGCAGAAGCATGCTGCCTCAAACATTGCTCCTTAACGTTGGTTTCAATGGATTAATCGTAGCATTTCTAACAGTAGCTGTTTAACAATTTATATTAAGGCTTCTCTCTATGGCTTGAGGAGTCCAGTAACAGAACACTTCTTCTCCCTTTAGTTTTTTTTACTATCATATACTAAATGTGCCAATTTCTTTTCAAAATTACAAAATTACTGTTTCTCAGTGAATAACCTCTTGTCACTGTTTTAGGCTCCTTTACCTATATGTAACACATCTAAAGTTAGCTTTGTACACGTTCTGTTATAATGGTTTACCTGCATTGCTTGCAAACACTTTGGTTGGGCCAATATCAAAACACGCCATTTTCTAATTATGTGTCCAGGTTTTTTTTTCTGTTTTAGGAACGAATATTTTTCATGAAATCTTATAGCAAAAGTGTTTCTATATGGAAAATCGTGATAGTTAAAAACGATTTTAAGGAGAGTAAAAATGATATTAAGGAGAGTCTCTGAAATAAATCTCCGACTTTAAAGTCTTTCTGAACAGTGCTGAAGGAGGGGGTTTACTTTTTCCTCTGACTTAAAAGAAAGGGACTACTTTTTTTTTTTAAATATTTGGTTCAAGTTCTTTAAAAAAGTGTTACTACATGGTTTAAGACAGACATAAATAGACAAACATGAATTTGATTTGGATTTTCTTATTTTTATCCATGTTCTTTTTAAACGGGACTATTCTATGATCGTGACAAAAACAATCAATAATCGTGAAATGATTGATTCAATAATAAAACATGTCTAGGAAATGTCTTCGGATTGACTGAGATTATTTATAGATTATTTGATTATTATCTCCAAAACTCCACGACTAGCCATTTCTAAAAGGAAAATCGTGAGATTGTGTTTCAAGATCCCTCTCAGAAATTCTCATGATTTTGCTTTTAGAAATAGCTTCTAAAAGAAAAATCGTGAGATTTCAAAATAATCATCAGATGATCGTCAAATAATCAATCTGAATAACCGTTGCAAAAACAGAAAAAGGTCTCAGGAAGAATAACAATGGTAAGTAAATTCTCCAACTTACTCACCACTGTTTTGTTCTTAATTCATGGTGTGCTATGGCGCCATTTGGTCAAAATCTATTGTAAGGGTTTATGGTCTTACGGACCTGGGGGGTTCGGGTCTTACGATTCGGAAAGAAAGAGTAAGACGGTGTTTCAAGTGTATGCCAACGGTTAGAGTTTATTACAAAGGTACACTCACGGCTACCCGGTAGTATTAAGAGGGCAGCTAATAGTCATTAGGGTAAAGTGACCATGAGTCGTCCACCTGGGCCTCTTTACAAGCTACTAGTTATTCTAGGATCTTTTTAATAGTGGGAAAACTTGCAGGGGTCATCTAAAAATGGATATAAATATTACCCAGATGTCTTCCTCTTTCCATCCAGTGATGTTACAACTTTCACACCCATGGTCATGGAGCTCTTTTAGCACCCATTATTGAATAGATGTGAATTTTCATTCATCAGTACCATGAGTCGGCCACTGCTGTACCTTGAGTCATCCACATCATAAAATGACTCAACTAATTCATAGTAAAGAGTGTTCTTATGAAGCAATATGAAGAAAATGTTTATTCCCAACTGAGTGATCTTGGTCAGAATGTTTCTGTAATGATTAAAATTACTAAATACAATGCTGAAAAATCGTGAGATTTCAAAATAACCATTAGATGATCGTCAAATAATGTCAATCAATCTGAATAACCGTTGCAAAAACAGAAAAAGGTCTCAGGAGGAATAACAATGGTAAGTAAATTCTCCAACTTACTCACCGCTGTTTTGTTCTTAATTCATGGTGTGCTATGGCGCCATCTGGTCAAAATCTATCATTTTGGGGTCATCATGGGTTTTTTGGTGTGGCTGAAAGTGGGCTGAAAGTGGGCTTTCATCAGGTGGCGCCATCTAGGATAGATATTACAGAAAATCAATTTTTTCCTCATTTTCTAAAATTTTGAACCCTGAAAATGTTCTGCTAGCCTTCAGGTGCTAGCCCCTCCCCTTGGCCTCCATAGTGGGAAGGAGACTAAACATACTGTATTACTCTTCCCATCATCATAATACAGTAGAACCATCAATTCAAACTTAGTTGGCCAATGCATGTCAACCAGACCTAGTCCAGTAACATGCTAGCCTTCAAGTTCATAGTGCCTCCCAATGGGTAGCATACTTCAATATAGTCACAGTAAAAACTGCTGACATCACCTAACTTTGCACATTTCAAATGTATTTTGCAAGTAGATCCAAACTCTGAGAAAATGTGTGTACTGTTATGATTTCTATGATTCATTAGCCTATTTCTGTTATATCATACTAAAGAAAATCAATACTGACATGGGGGGAAAGCTGTACATCAGACATAGTGGGGTTATCTAGTGTCAAAGTTCAGAACTCCCAGAGCTCAGTATGCCTTGTGCAAAGCCATCCTCAGCCCTGTCTGGAGAATTATCTTTGGAACTGATCTATGCCTGATTCGGGGTGCCCACTTTGAAACCAATCTGTGCCCAAAGTGTTTGCCCATTTTGAAGCTGCTCTGTGCCTAAATCAGTTAGCCTGATGTGGCCCACACAACTTGCTGAGGGAGCCCAACAGTCTTCGTTCAGTTTGACCTATTAGGGCATCCCAATGTGGCCCTGACTGAAAACCCACCATTTGCCCAACCTAAAACCATGAATAGTATCTGCCAGCTTTGAACCAGCTTATCTGAGCTAAAACTGAATTGGCCCTAAGCGGGCTTGCTACATGGGAATATGTATATACAAAGCAGTCAATAATGCGGAAAGCATGTCAATATATACATCTTCTACGACGTTAGTTAAATAATGGATCATTGGCCCTTAAGGATTTAAGATCTAATCAGAACTTCCCCTTTCTAATTAAGATAGGATAAAAGAGAAAAATAAGTGGGTCACATACTCCTTTTATTCCTCCTCTGTCCATTTGAGGTGGAGCCTTGTTCTGATCCCCCTGTGGCATTTTAGTTTCTTTTATCCTAATCATGGTGAATCGTGGCTGAAGTGAACATTGATTTATTCATAAATACATGATGATGTTGCCATTAAAATAATTTTGCAAGTTTCTAAGCTTGTATTAGGTAAAGATAACACCTAAATTTGGTGTTACCTCAGTGTGTAGAAGATACTTGAATAGGGTTTGAAAAATGAAAAAAATGGGACTAAGACCCAGGTCTCCAGGTGTGATGGGGGAGTCGGGATGGCAGGTGTCAGCACCTGCCCCTGGGTTCATATCTGTTACACCAGGGGGCCTTCCACTCGTCCGTCACTTGTTACGTGATGGGTGGGTCTGAGTTTTTCGCAGGTTTTTCCCCTATATAAGGGCTGTTCATACAGTAGTTCTCCAGCAGTGGTCCTACCACTGCTCAGTACACTTCTACTGTTACCTACACTGCAAAAATGGAGTTTAGATTTTAAACATGTTTAGATCTAAACACGTTTAAAGCCTAAGCATATAGGTCAGTTAGGTGTCTCATCGACTACACATTTAGGAATTGAAAACTTTTATTCTAACTACATAAACGTTTATGCTAAACATGTTTAGATGTTTAGAGTTGAAACAGTTGAATAATAGGTGTTTAGATTTAAACATCATTATGTTTAGATACTTGGATGTTGAATCCACACCAGGTAGCAGCACTACCTTTGAATGGAATATCTGCACATGGTTATAATCAATTGTTGTGACAAATGTCCCCAAATCCCATGTTTATCATGGTTTCATTTCATTGAATGTCATGCGAATAGAAATGGCAATAGAAAATTGACTAGATTCACCTTATGCCACTATCATTAGCATAAAATAATCAATAAGCTCCATGACTGTCACCTATTTGATGTTATTCTGGAATAGATAAGGCAATGTCCTTCCTGCCAAGCTGTTGTACTTTCTCAAGTCTCTCATTCTGATGCAGTGTGTAATACATGTACACGTATATAGCTGTGGCAGACATCTTTGGGGACTTTGACAAGTAAATACCTGCTGATGTCCCCCCCCCCCTAGTAAATGAGAAAACAAACAAAATATATCTCTTTTTAATGCATACATGTCTGCAAACCTTACCTCTCATTCAAATCATTTAACATCAAAACATAAAAATTCATAAACACCTAAACACAAAAATTCATAGATATCTAAACACAAAGTTTTAACCTAAACACCTACATTTCTAAACACTTGAACTAAGCACATTGTTTGGTTAAACATGTTTAGGAAATAAATGTGATTACAAAAAGGTTGCAAGAATATGTTTAGAATTGTGTTTAGGATCTAAACACCATTTTTGCAGTGTAGAACAATCCATGTTACGCAAACTCCAAAAACATATCGTTTTCCCTCACTTCTGTCATAAATGCTCCGAGCATGGACCGAGTCAAATAGATCATTGGCCAGGTTGTCCTCAATCAGTATGACAGCAGCAACTCAGAAACTAACCTCCACCAACAGCTGTTGGTGTGAATATTGTAGCATATTGAGTATCTAGCAAGCCTTGGCGAAATATTCACTCAATGTTCAACAGTATGTTCTGAAAGCACAGTGCTGGGGATATACAAGTGTAGGGGTATGATATTTATAGTATAATATTACACTCATAACGTTCATGTACCCGTGGGACTCAGACCCAGGTCTCGGTTCATATGTGTTACACCAGTGGGCCTTCCACTCGTACGTCACATGTCACATGACGGGTGGGTCTGAGTTTTGCGGGTTTTTCCCCTATATAAGGGCATTTCATAGAGTAGTTCTCCAGTAGTGGTCCTACCACTGCTCAGCATCCTTCTACTGTTACCTACGGCTAACCGAATGCCATCCGGCATGTAGTCTCTATAGGCTGTAATCGTATGTAACTAAGGTCAGAATAAAACACTCGGAAACCTGGAAACTTCTTCTCTTTTTGTTATGGTTTGACATCTAACTAAAAAGACGAACCACTACACAAGAAATAACTGTTATATCCACTAAGCATCCTTATAAAACCACCCAGCAAACTGTATTCCTGCAAAGCAGTGTAGTTTCTACAATGAAGCCCCAGATGGCAGTACAGTTAAGCACTCTGACACAAAGAATATCTGGTAATGACAATGAATCTCTGGTAATTTTTGGGCAAGAAGTTATTTTGAGAACAATTGTTTTATCCACACCATCGAAGATTCGTAAATATTGTCAACTTGAAAGGGTTACAAATACATTTGACACCAGGATGGCTTTTCTCAATACAGGCCCATTCCCATGGAACCATTTCCTGAAATTGAAGTTGTCAAGTTTATGGTAAGCTCACTGCAATAGGCCTTCGTATTCATGACTGCTATATTGAGGGTGCATCCTGGAATAGTCCATGAGAATCATCGGTAAAACACATCTGCTAACTAATGGTGGGAAGGGAAGCACATTTTGCGACAGCTTTTATGTCCTGTAAATGTTTCCTAGAGGAAAACCCCGGGGGGCACTTCATTTTTTTTATATACGGGTGTGTGGCTGAACCCCCGACTACCCTTACCCTTGCTAGGGCACTTGTTCGTGGGTTTTTTCTTCCAAACCCTACCCTTGTTGGGGACCTTTGTACATAATAGTCTTAGATTTTGCTCAAAATATCTTAAAATGAACTTGTTTGGGTGAAAATTGTATTTTGTTCATGCTATTTTCATGAAAACTTGGAAAATATTTGTGAAAATTTCTAAATTTTCCTCAAAATCGGGGTATTTCGCCGAAAGTTTACCCTTGCTAGGGACATTTTGCTCAAAAGTAGACCCTTGCTAGGGACATTTGTGGCTGAAAAAGGAGGCTTGCTAGGGACTTCTCCTTAAAAAAGCACCCTTGCCAGCCGCACATATGTGTATACATTACATAGAGAGTGCCCCCCCCCCCGGGAGGAAAACCTTACATAAAAATACAATATGTCATGGATTGCGAATAGCATCACTCAACTTTACCTTGATCAAAAAGAGTACAAATCACCAAGGCTCATGCATAGGAAAGGGGGATATGAACAATATTAACTTCTATGCTATATCAGTATATTAAGAGGATATTATCTCACCACTTCTCTACATTCACACATAAAAAACAATGATACTGACATCAGTCAAATAACAATAAATCATGTGTCTACACTGCTGGCATGTGTGTCAATCAATTATTGAGATTAATATCAATATCTATAGGCTCTCCAAATTTCCAATCCCCAGGCAGTTCCTTATACTCTATAATAAGGTCTGGTTTCTGATAGTTCTCCTTTGGGCGGGGAATGGGACCCCACGGGAATGGCAATACCAACCTGCCTGAGTGCCCTGCAGTAGGAGAAACCCATTATGGCTGCCCTGGGTTGACACCATCATGCCCTCTGAGAACATGCAGACCAAATCAAATAGATCATTGGCCAGCTTGTCATTGACCAACGGAAAGTCAGTGTCGCAGAAAATTGACCTTCAGCAATAGCTGTTGGTGCAAATATTGTAGCCGATACCTGGCAATGACCTGATGGAGACATTACCTGCTTCAGTTACAGCACAATAATTCTGTGTCTAAACTTATAAGGTGCACCCTTATTTGAAGAAACCCATTTCAAGCACCCATCGGGCTGGTTCTGGGCAGTTTAGTACCCTTCTTTAGTATATTCTGAATCATAATTAAGGTCGCTCTCTCTACCCTAGGGTGGAGAGAGTGACATACATTGATTCTAAAGCATAAAACAAACTTTTCTGAATGTATCAGCAATACTGCCTACAGGTATCACCTTGACAAGGGATTCTATGCATCAACACATGTTTTGCCTTACTCCAGATCAAAATGACACCTGGGCCATACCTGTTTGAAAGATTTATATGACAAAGAATTGAAGACTACAACTAACTTTTATTTTTACCTTCAATCTTTATTAATGTCCATCACACTTTTCAAAAATCAAGCGACATGGCACATCACTCTCCAGTCATTGATTGAGTGTTGCACTGAAAACCTGGAAGATCCAAAACTAGTCAGCGGTGACCACTTTAGGTCCTCAAGTTGACGATACCTAAAACTACAGCTTTAGGTAGTCAAGATGATGACTTTAGGTCATCATCCTGACGACCTAAGTCATCAGTATGACGACTCTGTACTGTCAGTATTGTCATACTGACGACTCAGGTCGTCAGGATGACGACCTAAAGTCATCATTTTGACTACCTAAAGCTGTAGTTTTAGGTATCGTCAACTTGAGGACCTAAAGTGGTCACCGCTGACTAATTTCGGATCTTCCAGGTTTTCAGTGTGTGGGGAGTGTCAGTTACATCATATATGAGGTCTGCTTGGAAAGTGTCACTGCCCATTCTAGCTTGTTTTGTAATATCCAAATGTAATCAGAGTAGTGAAAACAAAAACATACTCGGCAGACAAGCAGGCAATGCCGGCATACAAAAGGGTGTTTGCCTGATAGTGGCACATTAGACAGAAAGTCGCTTGATATAGGAATCATCTTAAAACCCTGTTCAAATAACTACTTTCCATATTAAACATTAAGCATATAAGTAAATGTCCACGACCATGGAGTATTTTTGCATTTTATTCCTAGAGGTGGTGCTCCCGTATTCCATGACGTCATGGTTACATAGGTTTGACAGGCTTTAGATAAAGAAATTTAACAATATTTTGCTGTTTTTATTGCAGCAGGTCACGTGACCATCAGCCATTGAATACAGGCATATTGTATTCCATCCCCTCACTGAATATGACATGTTCAGTACTGTTCTATAGTAACAATCATATCTGCCATGACAGAAATGTTGATAAACCATGTGGGTCATTTGGAGAAAACATATCACTTAACAGACAGTTTGACTATTGCCTCAAATTGTGGAAATGCAGGTTTCTTCTTTGTGGCCCTTGTTGACACATAGTACTTGACAGACAGATTGGTCTTTTCCTAAATCTTTGGGAATGCAGGTTTCTTCTTTTCATTCCTCCATAGAAACACACTTTTCAGCATCATCATAAACACTACAGCCACACTGAGCATTACACAGAACACTGTGTTAGAGCTTGTAGGGTGAACCATCAGTAAGCTGGTGATATACAGGATGAGAGCCAGGTAAGGTGTCCCGATGAACCTGGTATACTTCTCTACAACTCGCAAATCAAACAGAAAGTACACCATGGTGCCAAAAGTGAGGACGCAGAGTGAAGCTGTTCCACTGACATCTCGGGGAAGGCCAGACTTTTCTTCCATGTCAAGGTCTATGTTGAGGATGGCTTCGACTGAGGTCCAAGTACCATAGAGAACAAAGCTGTCCCCTGCGAGCCCAAGGGTGTATTTGTATTCAGACTTTATACTCTTTTCACACCTAACTTTGGTGTTATCCCAGTGTGTAGAATATATTTGAATAGTGTTTGAAAAATGAAAAAGAATTTGACAATCAAACTTTAAATTAAAATGCAAGCTATACCTACCTTGGTATCTAAGTAACCCTTATATACGACCTAGCTAGAATGCTCAGATTAACCTGAGAAATCCCTTACAAATGGGTGTTTTTTTAAAGTATACATGTACTATTATGCCCCATGTACATAGCGCATGTGGACATTATGAGCCAAGATGTCCATAGACACGGTGAAGCTTGTTGTGCATCAAGGCATGGTGAATGAACTTAGACCTCTATTGCTGTGTCTCTCTCTCACTACTGAATAAACTGTATGCAGATATGCAATGCAACCCAAACCTTTCTGTTTCTCAAACCTGCACTATAAGGCACACCCCGGCCTTTGCTGCTTCTCTACGTTGCACGATAACTATCAACAAAAGCTGCACCTTGTATGTGAGATGCTATATGGTAGTGCTCCATCAGGTAGTGCATCAACCCTGTAGGGTCAGCATAATGCAAGAATGTTGACCTGACAAGTCACTCACCAGGCCTGCATGATGATGGAAGCAGAGAGGCTAATGAGCATAGCGCATTAATACATCAGCGACCCGCCTTAAAGGATTAACATGATGCATTATGAAAACCAATGGGCATGTTATATTGATTCATTAGCCATCTTTATAGGGTTAACTCTCTGTGTGATGTGTACAAAGTCAAAGGATCAATTTTCTATAACTTACCATTGATAGAGGTCCCTTTGCAGAAACTCCTATGTTCTACTGTTTGTTTCCCTACATCTTCACCTATAGCTTTTAAGACTGAAAAGTCCAGCCGCCAAACGTGTCGTCATGGATCTTTATCTAATTGGATGTGTGTTATTTTAAACTCAGCTGCCTCCACTCTTCACTTTGATGGTCTAACATAGAATAGTCAGAGGACTGTGTACTTGGAAATGTAACTTCCAGGAGTCTCAATTATGTCAATTATGTAGTTTTTGAAAAACTATTAGTGTCAACATGCTTCAGGCGTCTGCCATCAGAGAGAAAGATAATTGTAGGCCAAAAATAGATTGAATCTATTCACATCTTCCCTCTTAGATGTTTTACTGTCATTTATTTCTGTCTTATGCTCTCATATAGCACGGACAAATATTTCACATGAATGAACAGACCAGCTGAATAGATGATTGATGCTCTCTCTCACAGATGCCCCGTTCTTCTTATTTTATGAAAATTCAATGACTATAGTTTAAGGAGGGGGCATTTCCTAACACCAAAACGCTTTAAGGTGTTCATGCACGACAGGAGGGCAATTCCTAATAATATGATACTGCTGCAACCCTTCAATACGAAGATGTCTGACATTACAAGTTATATATGAATAGCCAGGAAATTCTTAAACTATCATTTTATGTCATGGCAGATACAAGTGTTACTATAGAACAGTACTGGATATGTCGTATTCAATGGTGGGGGATGGAATCCAATGTGGCCGTATTCAATGGGTGTCCGTCATCTTGGATTTTGAATAGATCTGAGCCATTTTTCTTTATTTAAAAGCAAGATAGCCCCTTGGCCATCCCATAAATGCAAATGTCCACTTCCATGGGATTTTTTACATCTTAAAAATATCCCATGGTCATGGACATTTGCTTATGCAATAACTCACAGTTATACCTCTTTGCTGATGACATCTTTACTGATGACAGCATAATTCAGAAATGTGATATATTCAGAAAGTTTAACTATCGATGTTCTATAATGTACGATTGATAGGGCTGCCAGTGTAGAAAGTCGTCTTTTCTACCAGTGGTATCCCTCCACCCTGAGAAACCTTGTCAGCACTTCATTGGTGCATCATATAAGCACTTCATTTGTGCATCATGCAGGCACTTTATTGGTGCATCAAACAAGCACTTCATTTGTGCATCATGCAGGCACTTTATTGGTGCATCAAACAAGCACTTTATTGGTGCATCATACAAGCACTTCATTGGTGCATCATTCAAGCACTTCATTGGTGCATCAAACAAGCACTTCATTGGTGCATCAAACAAGCACTTCATTGGTGCATCAAACAAGCACTTCATTGGTGCATCAAACAAGCACTTCATTGGTGCATCATTCAAGCACTTCATTGGTGCATCATTCAAGCACTTCATTGGTGCATCAAACAAGCACTTCATTGGTGCATCATTCAAGCACTTCATTGGTGCATCAAACAAGCACTTCATTGGTGCATCATTCAAGCACTTCATTGGTGCATCAAACAAGCACTTCATTGGTGCATCATACAAGCACTTCATTGGTGCATCAAACAAGCACTTCATTGGTGCATCATTCAAGCACTTCATTGGTGCATCAAACAAGCACTTCATTGGTGCATCATACAAGCACTTCATTGGTGCATCAAACAAGCACTTCATTGGTGCATCAAACAAGCACTTCATTGGTGCATCATGCAAGCACTTCATTGGTGCATCATATAAGCACTTCATTTGTGCATCATACAAGCACTTCATTGGAGCATCATGCAAGCACTTCATTGGTGCATCAAACAAGCACTTCATTGGTGCATCAAACAAGCACTTCATTGGTGCATCAAACAAGCACTTCATTGGTGCATCATACAAGCACTTCATTGGTGCATCATACAAGCACTTCATTGGTGCATCAAACAAGCACTTCATTGGTGCATCAAACAAGCACTTCATTGGTGCATCATGCAAGCACTTCATTGGAGCATCAAACAAGCACTTCATTGGTGCATCAAACAAGCACTTCATTGGTGCATCATACAAGCACTTCATTGGTGCATCAAACAAGCACTTCATTGGTGCATCAAACAAGCACTTCATTGGTGCATCATGCAAGCACTTCATTGGTGCATCATTCAAGCACTTCATTGGAGCATCAAACAAGCACTTCATTGGTGCATCAAACAAGCACTTCATTGGTGCATCATATAAGCACTTCATTGGTGCATCAAACAAGCACTTCATTGGTGCATCATACAAGCACTTCATTGGTGCATCATACAAGCACTTCATTGGTGCATCAAACAAGCACTTCATTGATGCATCATACAAGCACTTCATTGGTGCATCAAACAAGCACTTCATTGGTGCATCATGCAAGCACTTCATTGGTGCATCATATAAGCACTTCATTTGTGCATCATATAAGCACTTCATTGGTGCATCAAACAAGCACTTCATTGGTGCATCATACAAGCACTTCATTGGTGCATCATACAAGCACTTCATTGGTGCATCAAACAAGCACTTCATTGATGCATCATACAAGCACTTCATTGGTGCATCAAACAAGCACTTCATTGGTGCATCAAACAAGCACTTCATTGGTGCATCAAACAAGCACTTCATTGGTGCATCAAACAAGCACTTCATTGGTGCATCATACAAGCACTTCATTGGTGCATCATTCAAGCACTTCATTGGTGCATCAAACAAGCACTTCATTGGTGCATCAAACAAGCACTTCATTGGTGCATCAAACAAGCACTTCATTGGTGCATCAAACAAGCACTTCATTGATGCATCATACAAGCACTTCATTGGTGCATCATACAAGCACTTCATTGGTGCATCTAAGAAGCACTTCATTTGTGCATCATGCAGGCACTTTATTGGTGCATCATACAAGCAGTTGATTGGTGCATCATACAAGCACTTCATTGGTGCATCATGCAAGCACTTCATACATGCATCATACAAGCACTTCATTTGTGCATCATACAAGCACTTCATTTGTGCATCATACAAGCACTTCATTGGTGCATCAAACAAGCACTTGATCGGTGCATCAAACAAGCACTTCATTGGTGCATCAAACAAGCACTTCATTGGTGCATCAAACAAGCACTTGATCGGTGCATCAAACAAGCACTTCATTGGTGCATCATACAAGCACTTCATTGGAGCATCATACAAGCACTTCATTGGTGCATCATACAAGCACTTCATTGGTGCATCATACAAGCACTTCATTGGTGCATCAAACAAGCACTTCATTGGTGCATCATGCAGGCACTTTATTGGTGCATCATACAAGCACTTCATTTGTGCATCATACAAGCACTTCATTGGTGCATCATACAAGCACTTCATTTGTGCATCAAACAAGCACTTCATTGGTGCATCATACAAGCACTTCATTTGTGCATTATACAAGCACTTCATTGGTGCATCAAACAAGCACTTCATTGGTGCATCATACAAGCACTTCATTGGTGCATCATACAAGCACTTCATTGGTGCATTAAACAAGCACTTCATTGGTGCATCAAACAAGCACTTCATTGGTGCATCAAACAAGCACTTCATTTGTGCATCATGCAGGCACTTTATTGGTGCATCATGCAGGCACTTCATTGGTGCATCATGCAGGCACTTCATTGGTGCATCAAACAAGCACTTCATTGGTGCATTAAACAAGCACTTCATTGGTGCATCATACAAGCACTTCATTGGTGCATCAAACAAGCACTTCATTGGTGCATTAAACAAGCACTTCATTGGTGCATCATACAAGCACTTCATTGGTGCATCATACAGGCACTTCATTGGTGCATCATGCAGGCACTTCATTGGTGCATCATGCAGGCACTTCATTGGTGCATCAAACAAGCACTTCATTGATGCATCAAACAAGCACTTCATTGGTGCATCAAACAAGCACTTCATTGATGCATCAAACAAGCACTTCATTGGTGCATCATACAAGCACTTCATTTGTGCATCATATAAGCACTTCATTGGTGCATCATACAAGCACTTCATTGGTGTATCATGCGAACACTTCATTGGTGCATCATACAAGCACCTCATTGGTGCATCATACAAGCACTTCATTGGTGCATCATGCGAACAAATGCGCATGATGCACTCCTGCATCAGCGGCCCTTAATGAGTTAAAGGATCAATGATCTGTAACTTACAGTTGATGGAAGTCCTAGTGCAGGAGCACTTTTCTTCTATCATTGGTTTCCCTTGACATTCTATTATACCAGTGAATGTAACCCTGGCAGCATGGTTACTCACCAGGGCTGCATTCATGCATCATGGCAACCTATGGGCATGATGCATTGATGCATTAGCGGCCCTTATTGTGTTAATGTACCGTGGTGACAACCAATGGACAATATGCATTGACATGTTTCCATAAACATGATAGGTTGAAGAAATGATAATTCATGCAAATGAATGTGCTCCTACTCCTATCCGGCATCTGGAGGCTCTTGCCTAAAATGAAACAATAACCAAACATGAAATGCGTGAACATACAGGCTTCTTTCTAATCAAATGTTTTTTTTATATGCATTTTCTAGAATTCTTTCACAAGCAATCAAGCATTAAGGCACATGCTTCAAATCTTCTCATTTGAACTACATATTTAATCAGCCTTCTACTGATGCATTAATGCTGTAGCAAGAATAAAAGACGACTATTTGATACTCATGGCACACTTTCTTCTCATTACAGATAGAAGGATGACACAAACACAGCAATAAGGTAAGTGCGCCATGATATTCCTACTACGTAAACTGTTAAAATAATGTCCGCAAAATAATGATGATTCCCGGGAAACTTTTGGTCAAAACATTATTTGTTATTTTCCTGGAGATTCCTTTTGATGTAGGTCCATACTAGCCAGTGCTCCATTGGTGCACCAGCATCAGGCTGACCTTATGATGTAGGTCTACTAGCCAGTCCTTCATTGGTGCACCAGCATCAGGCTGACCTTATGATGTAGGTCTATACTAGCCAGTGCTTCATTGGTACACCAGCATCAGGCTGACCTTTTGATGTATGTCTTATAGCTAGTGCTTCATTGGTACACCAGCATCAGGCTGACCTTTTGATGTATGTCTTATAGCTAGTCCTTCATTGGTGCACCAGCATCAGGCTGACCTTTTGATGTAGGTCTATACTATCCAGTGCTCCATTGGTGCACCAGAATCAGGCTGACCTTATGATGTAGGTCTACGAGCCAGTGCTCCATTGGTGCACCAGCATTAGGCTGACCTTTTGATGTAGGTCTATACTAGCCAGTGCTTCATTGGTACACCAGCATCAGGCTCACCTTTTGATGTAGGTCTACTAGCCAGTCCTTCATTGGTACACCAGCATCAGGCTGACCTTATGATGTAGGTCTATACTAACCAGTGCTTCATTGGTGCACCAGCATCAGGCTGACCTTATGATGTAGGTCTATACTAGCCAGTGCTTCATTGGTGCACCAGCATCAGGCTGACCTTATGATGTAGGTCTATACTAGCCAGTGCTCCATTGGTGGACCAGCATCAGGCTGACCTTTTGGGCCGCTGATGCAGGAGTGCATCATTCCTATTGGTCCTCCTGATATACCAATGAAGTGCTGCTGAGCGTGCTTGCCAGAATTTCATTGACCAGTGCGTCATGCCGACCCTCCGGGAGTGTATGTATCAACGCCGGAGGTCAGCATGATGCTCCAATGAAGTGCTGGTGAGCAGACTTGCCAGCACATCATTGGTGCATGATGACGACCAATGGGCATGATGCACTCCTTGATCAGCCACATTTAGAGGCAACATCAAGTAGAGACGTGTGCGAGCGGGCGCTCTCCCACTTTTCCCCAACGGAAGGATTATCTAGATATGTACCACTCTCATATCGTTCAACAAAGGATATAAAGACTGGAAGCACATATCTAGGGTGAGGCCTAAGGAAAATTTCGCAACGTATACTTGAAAATTGAGTCTGTCTATTGAGCTATACGAACCGTAGCCGGTAGAAGTCAATCAATACATATATATGTACAGCGTGTCAAGCTTGACTGAATAGGGGTCAATCACCGCGCACTGTGTCCCTGTCACTGTCAATTTGTAAACATGGAAGCCATACTGGATAAAGACGAGGTTAGGAGAGTAATATCTGAAATATCCAAACCTAAGGCCACTAGGGCTGCCACTACTCCTGATGGGATGGTAATGACCCAACAAAAAGTTGGAAGTGTTCTGGAATATCTGGTAAATGAGTCCCAATCATTGACACAGGCGGTACAATGGAGGAACGATGACCTTGTTGACATCAATAAGTCTACTGAAGCCCTGAAGCTTGAACTTAGCAGTATGAAGTCTAAAATGAATCAAATGGAGAAACAGATTAGGCTAAATAAGGGCAATATTGCTGAGAACCAAGAGCAGATATGTATCCTAGACAATGCTCTAAAGCGAAGGAACTTATTGGTAGAGGGTCTGAAATTTCATCAAGGTGAGAAAACAAAAGACGTTGCCTATGCCCTAATTACTAGTATAATTCCAGACTTTGACTATTACCTCATAGACTATGCATATAGACAGGGCACCCCCGGTAGGAGTGATAGAAACATGATCATAGTGTTCGTCAAAGGAGAAATTAGAGATATAATCTTATCAAAGAAAAGTGACTTATTGAAAACCAGAGATTATTCACAAGTGTTCATCTCAGAAGACTGTAACGTTGTGATTAAAAAGCAGAGAGCTGAAGCTAGCGCTATAGCCAGAATGGGGCAGGACGCGGGGCTAGATATAAAACCCAGAGGTCGAGGTGTATCCTACAATGGCAGATACTATCCACATCATGCACTAGGGGAACTGCCTCCTGAGTTAAGACTCTCCAATCTAAGAACAGTAGTCACTGATACATACATTGGATACCACAGCGAACTAGCTCCTTTGTCGAATTTTTTTCCCTGCTCTATCACTACCAATGGTTTGGTCTTTAACAGTGTGGAGCATGCCTTCTGCTATAGAAAAGCAATCTTTGCAGGCAGACCTGACAAAGCTGAACGTATATTAGATGCAGAAACAGCCTATGGTGCCAAGAAGTTAGGGAAATTTGACTGCCAAGGATGGTCAGATAGAGAGGAAGATGAGTTACTCGAACTGAACATATTAAAGTATGAGCAAGATCATGATCTCCTAGAAATGCTACTGTGTACAGGAAACAGGAAATTGCTGGAATGTACATCCTCAATGTATTGGGGAACTGCTGCCAATCTCCACTCGTATGTAGTAAAAACTGGTAAATTCAGAGGTAGAAATAGAGGTGGTGTTGTCCTAATGCAGGCTAGGAGGCAGTTGAGGGAAAAGTACACTCCATATATAGGATCTACTACCGATGAATCAAAAGGTCCAGTTGAGCAAGATATTCCCATCACCCCTGTGCCGCCAGACGATGAACCTGAACAGCAGCAGACAGCAGTAGCCCCGGGTACAACTCCTGAGCCAACACTTATTCCAGACCAGGCTGCAGCACCATTGCCACAAAGACCACACCGCCAGCAGGAGCAACAACAACATCAACAAGGGCAACAACATCAGCAACATGAGCAACAACAACAACAACAGCAACAACTGACAATAACAACTCTAAAAACTGTAATAGCCATGAAAGATCTTCAGGCTGCTCATGGTCCAAATACCCCTGCAAAAAATAATGCGAACATATTGAGTGCTGCCTCAACTGACCAAACCAAGAAAATGAGATATCAACGCAAAAAGAAGCAAGACGCACCCAGAATAGAAAGAAGCCATGAGTCGAATGCCATGCAAAAAATGATGGGCTTTTTCTCCCCTAAAAAGAAATAGTGTATTAAAACAGTTAATAAAATGTGAATGTATGACTTGTAATTACTAATAGAATCCTTTATTTTCACCTCAAGTGATAGATCAGACACGGTACTGTTGGCTGACTATACACATTATGTTATGCTGGTAAGGCATACCTAAGAGGTTACGGAATACTGGATTGTTTACGTCTCAGCCACTGATGATTGTATCAGAGTACATGTATCATTAACTAAGCCACGTCCAAATTTAGCTATCGCTAGTGTATTACCTACAGCGGCTCCTACCCTCAGGACGCTGTTAATAACCGACAGAGCTATGACCTACTAAGACATGATCAGCTGATTGCTATACATACCTCCAAAGCTGTATACTCTAGCATGTACATAGCGTTCTACCCTTCTTACTGTTGTCTCATGTCTTCTCACTACATATATTTTACATTGTTTGACTATATTGATATCCTTATGATAATTTAGAATTGACATATATCATGTTAACTAATTAAAGACTAAGAATATACATATATAATACTGATGGTAATAATTGGACCAGGAGAGCGCCAGCTGACCCTTTTCTATATGGTGGCTGCCATGCTTGGGAACCAAGATATATGCTTTACTCATATTAGGTATCACTCCTTTTCACCCTCATTCTCACCTGCATCTACCTGGTTAAGTCTGTTAAAATCACATGATTTTCCTACATGAACTAACCCCTATGAAGGGACTGAAAATAATTTGTACTAACACTAGATCAATGTATAAGAAGAGAACGGATGTTTTTAAGCTAGGAACTGGAGCAGATATAATTGGAATAGTAGAAACATGGCTTACCCCATCTGTATTGGATGCTGATCTACATGTACCAGGCTATCAATTTGTTCGCTTGGATAGATTTCCTCTCAGAGATAAGACGGCGGGTGGTTTAATGTTATATCTAAAAGACCACTATATTGCTTGCCCTGATCCAAACTCCTCTTACATAACAGATAACTATGAAATTCTCTGTGTGGATGTCGAAATCAACGTAGTCAAGTATAAGGTGTTTGTATGTTATAGGCCACCGGATAGTAACGATCTTAAAGCAATCTATACCAAACTCGGTGAATTAAAAGAAACAGTAACAAAAAATAGGAAATTGATTATTATAGGTGATTTTAATGTGAACCTCTTTAACAAAAAGGATGTAAATGACTCCTCTGTTGATGATTTCTGTACTGACAATAATCTTTTCCAACTGATCAATGTAATCACTCGCCCTAAGTCAGGTACACTATTAGATCACATTTATACCAATGTTCATAATGCCTCTGCTTATGGTACTCTAGATTATCACATTTCTGACCACACTCCTATTTACCTGGTTATCAAATGCGAGAGACATAAAATTAAAAAGAAGAGGGTTAAGGCTAGATCATATAGGAATTATGATTTTCTAACTTTAAAAAATACTCTAGCCAACTATAACTGGGACGAAATATTATTATTAGAAAACCCAAATGATATATGGAGAAGTATCCTGAAAGTGATAAAGGACTATCTAGATGTCAGATGTCCTATTAGAATGATTATTATACCAGAGCACACCCCAATATGGCTGACTGAAGATATATTGGATCTGATGAAAGTTAGAGATAGTTTGTATAGGACAGCGAAGAACACAATGAAGGAAGACGACTGGAGAGTAGCCAATTTTTATAAACATAGGGTCCAAGTAGAAATTTTCAATAATAAGAAAAAAGAAATGGCAAATTTATTAGAGCACAGGAAAGACGACCCTGCAAAATATTGGGAAGCAATTAAGAAGGTATTACCTAACAGAACATGTGCTTCCCTAATTAAACTTAGAAATAGTACAACGAACTTAGTAATTCCTCCTGAAAATTGCGCTGAATATATAAATAGTTTTTTCACTGGTATTGGAGAAACTCTAGCAGATGCTCTCCCACCGGGTGATAGAAATGATAATGTCGCTCTCCCATACGGTACTATTTTAGAAAATACTAATCTTCTGTTTGAGCTGTCACATATAGACTTTATTAAGCTAGTTAAAGCAATTGATATAAAGAAACCATCTGCCATTGAACACTGCAAATCTTTTATTATTAAAGATGCTATGTTTGCTATTCCTGATATCTTCAGATCGTTATATAATAGATGTCTAGCTACTGCCACTTTCCCTGATGATTGGAAAATTGCTACCGTAATACCTCTTCCCAAAAAAAGCAAATTCTATGAATGTTGAAGATCTTAGACCTATTAGTCTATTACCTATTACAGGTAAATTACTTGAAAGAATTGTCTGTAAAAGGCTACAATGCTATATGGAAGATCAGAATTTGTTGTGCCCAACTCAACATGGCTATAGAAAGGGACGTTCTACACAGACCGCTATCACTGAGCATCTTGTGACAATTATTAATAATTATATAGTTGATAAACCAACTTATTGTCTATATATTGATTTCAAAAAAGCTTTTGACACAGTTTCTCATCCAAAATTACTCAGAAAATTACAGGCCTTAGGTCTTAGTAATAATACATGTAATTTCTTTAAAAATTATTTAGCAGATCGCTTGCAATGTACTTTGGCAAACAATATCGTCTCACCTTTGAAACACATCACGTATGGGGTTCCTCAGGGTTCAGTTTTGGGTCCAGTATTGTTTTCTATATATATTAATTCTTTAGCTAGAGCAGTTGACTGTAATATTACGTTATATGCGGATGATGCAGTAGTATCCGTTGACTCTCCATATAAAATGAACCAAGTCATCAAAAAGATTGTAACATGGTGCCTGAATAATGTCCTTATTATCAATGTGCAAAAAACAAAATGGATGGCCTTTAACACTAATATAAATGATAATACCACTTTCTCTATGAACAATGTGAACCTTGAAAAAGTGAAAGAATTTGTTTACTTAGGCTTAAGAATGGATACGGAGATGAAATTTGTAAAACACAGGGAAAATACCATGCGAACTATACGACATAGGATTTTCCAAATGGGTAGAGTGAGAGCGCTACTTGATGAAGAGGCCTCATTGACTGTCTTTAAATCTATGATATTACCCATATTTGACTACTGTGATTATGTTTGGGATAGAGACTATAGGGGTGAAAATAGAGATTTGCAAATGTTACAGAATAGAGCCTTAAGGATGGTATATAAGGTTAAATTAGAAGAAAATCCTGTCATGACAACAAAACAAATACAAGAGAGAAGTAATTGTACGGAACTATATGTTAGAAGAGATCTACACTTACTATCCTATGATTTTATGTTAGCTCAAAATATGACTTTTGTGGATAGAAGAGCTATTGCTACACGTTTCCACCAGGGTAAGAGACTAATCGTCCCACATAGTTTGAGACCAATTGTTCTACGAAGTGCTCTATACAGAGCTATTATAAGATGGAACCAGTTAAAACCAGAGTTTACGGTTATTGATAATATTTACAAATTCAAAAATAGTGTTAGAAATGTTTATCCAAACTGTTTTGTATGATTAAGCAACGATAATAGACCTATGATATCCATTCTATCAATGTACTCATCTCATCTCATCATCATTATAGCCAAAAAAGGCATCAGTCTATTGTTAACATCAGTATTGTTACTTAGGGTAGTGTATTATCATTATTAACCCTAGTAGGTTAAGTTAAGCAACATAAGCTATGTGGCTGCTACTATTGTTTACAAAATATGTCTTATAAATCGAATTTATGGTATATAGAGGGTCCTAGCGTAAGCACTACAATGCGTAGGTGCTAGGATAAACAACTTACATTTTATGTACCTTGTTTCTGCCCAATAAATGACTTCAAAAAAAAGCATTCTAACATTCACACCCTTAAAGGATTAAGTCAAGACATCCCTATCAGATTCTTTGTTCTGACATTCCCCTTTCCTTCTGGGTACCATCGTCTTGAGGCCAATTTCATGACGTGGCAGCTCTGAGAGTATACCCTCAATACCAAACCTGATAGTGTAACTCAATACTGATAAGGTGATGCCTGGAAGGATGTCCGCTGGGTGTGTGACACAGATCCTAGTAGGATCAATACGTGCTTAATGCATATTGGTCCCAAGGGGCCAATACATGGCCTGTGTCACTGTATTCTGATTCCCTCAGCTGCTATAAAACAGACCTTACCATATTCTATACCCCTCTAGAGATCACTAAGTGTAACAAACCCAACCCTTTTTACCCTATTACGGTCACTGATACTTCAACGCATTATGCCCTTTGGTCGTCACATTCATCGTTCCAGTGAAGATGCACTTACTCTGTGAATCTTGATAGATCCTTTGGGTTATTTGTCTTTGTAATATTTTGTATCTCAGGTTAGTGCAACTGGCATGTGTTTATTTCATGTAGGTTAACATCCACCTCAAATATCTGAGCTAAAACCTAAGGGATCCAAAACTTATCAATAGTGACGACTTTATGTATCCTCTGCATGAATGATACACTCTCAGTGTATGGCATTATGCACCAGTGTTGGTGGAGAAGTGTTGGGATGTGTAGGGTTATCTAGACATTTTCACACTTCACCATAGATTATATTGGAATATTAGAACCTAACCCCCATCCATTGACGGATGGTGATCTTAAGGGAGATGTATTTGCAGGGATTCAATGACAGTCCTTCTCAGCTCATTAATGTCACTGCCCAGACATGACATGAATTGTAAATTTTCAAGGGAAAGCCTGAGAGGAAGGATGTAATTCAGGCTTTCCATGCACACAAAGTGAGATACTATTTAAGCGATCCCTTGATGCAAAGATCATAGTAGCAGAGCATGTATTTGGCAGTTCTTCGATGACTTTGTGGTAGTGATTACTTATTGTATCCACTTTCATTAAACAGCTTTTATTATTCAGACAGTCCTAGGCACTAGGTTCCAATTCACTGTCCGCACTCATGAATCAAAATTTGCCATATTTTAATTATACTTAACAATAAGGCAAAATATGTTGCAGAGTAGCTGTGCATAGACTTCCCAGAGCCTGAAACAGTTCCTTGAATAAATCATGCTTTATAATAAAGCTACCACAATGTGACATGCATTGTCTCACCCGCCCGTCCCCACTGCCACCCAACCTCCCAAATGGGCAAAGTCCACACTCCATACTCACCTCACATTACCCCACCTGGTGTTGTTATCTAACACCACAACTGTGGACTCCACATGACCCTATCACATGACATCATTCCCCAGATTTTCACAAACATTCATGAAATTCAAATTTCCAGGCTGACAGTGGTATATCACACCAGTCCTACTGAAGCCAGGACCCTGGGGGATTGTTCCAACACTCGGATGCCGGAAGTTGCGATTTCTTAGAATCTGCTTGGTTGAACATGGTCAATTCCATCTTCATTGGCCAAGAGACCCATGCACTATGAGCATGCACATTTGAAATGTGTGTCTTTTTGAGAGAATAATGTCAAGGAATATTAGAATTATTTGTACTTAACCCTTTAAAGGCTGCTGATGCGGGAGTGCATCATGACCATTGGTCGAAGAAGAAGTGCTGACGAGAGTACTCACCAGCACTTCATTGAAATACAATGCAGACCCTATGGGGGTTGATACTCAAGCTCCTGGAGGGTTGGCATGATGGTCCAATGAAGTGTTGGCAAGCACTCTCACCCGCACTTCGTTAGTGCATCATGACGACCAACGGGCATGATGCATTAATACAGCATCGGCCATTGAAGGGTAAATAAACAGCATCTCATGTAACTTTATCCTATGCCCTTGTATGATTTCCTTCAGGGTAAAGCTCTTGGACCATGACCCATGAACTTTAATCCTTGTACATTGCATAAATGGCAAGTTGTTTGTACTGTCCCCAGTCATTAGGTTATCGCAGCATAACTCCTGAAGGCTTCTGAGATAGTTGAAGGCTTATTGCACTGCCATGGAGAGGCCATGTATATATCTGTTTTTGCAGGAGCAAAAATGACTTTGCAAACAAAAGTTATTTTTCCCTGACCACTCAAGAGCTCTATAGCTTGTGGAACATCCACATGAAATTTTAGTCAATTTCCTTTGTGTATATGCCTCTGGTAATCTGTTGATTTCCTTTTACACACAGCATTCATCTCAAGAATGGACAGTAACATTTACTTCTTATGTCTTGGATTACTTGGGCTATTACTTATCCACACAGTGAGAAAATAACTGTTGAATCTAAATATGTTATCCTTGTATAACTGAATGGTGAACCACTGTAATTGTGTTACACTGGACCCCCAAAGAAAAAGGCCCCTGACAAGAGTTTACAGTAGTTTGTTTTAACAAAATAAAGGTCGAAGATGGATGGCTGAGACGAGAGCATAGAAAGTCGATTAGTCTTACTTTTTTCTTTACAGTGCAGGGATGTTATCACATGATCCATCTCCTACATTACTCCCTTGAGGCTTGATTGTTGGGTAATAGACATGCACAACAGTTATCCTAACTTAATGGATATTCCTTTACACACTCTGCCAGTTTTACCCCAGAAGGGAGCAGTATAGTCACAATGTAATGTGTTGATTTCCCCTTCTAAACAACACATCAATCTCAAGGAAGGACAGTTACACTTACTTCCCAAGTCGAGGGTTACTACACTCTATTTCCATGCGTGTCTGCTTTCGCTGGAGGTCAATTCAAAATTGCCCATTCTTGCCCCTCTAGTTAAAGTAGACCTTACAACTCGTGTGGATCTTATAAAACCTTGTCACAATCTTCTATCTATTTAGCCTGTAGTACCTTACTCTGAAGTGGTAACTGCTATTGATTTTCTGCTATCGATTTTCCACTGCTACCACTGGGGGTAGAGGTAGGAAAATAACATTGCCCCGATTTGAGTAAACTGTACACTGAATAGTTTGCTTGTATTTTGTATGTGCTGAGCTCTCACTACCACTGGGTAAATATTTAGTGCAGGTTATCAGTATTCAAAACGATTTTGGGTGCCCAAACTGGATAATCTAAGTGATTTCATCATTGGATAAAAGCACAGAGTTGACCCTTGAACATTGACAGTGTTCCTTTTGTGTACTATTCCTAAATGTGAAGGCAGTTTAGGTATACAGATAAAGACAGTTGTAGGTACATAAAAAGCGTGTGTGTGTGTGTGTGTGTGTGTGTGTGTATGTCAGCAAATATAGAATGCATTCTGATACATTTAAATACATCCTAAAGGTGCAGACCGTGGTATAAATGCAATGTGTTATGATAATGACTCTAGAACCTACATGAAAGCACTCGGCTTCACCTGATGCTTTTTTCTAGCTCTGAAGTCAACTCTTGCATCCATAATCAACATATATTACATTACTATTTCATGGACTGCTATCACTTACCATGGTATGAGTTTTGCTACCATCTGATCACATGGAGGTAGTGGTAAGTCGTTTTGAATTACATGTACCTTAAGGACCAAATTTCATGCAATGAGATAACAGTTTTGACGAGACTGTTCTTACTCACTTTAAAGGAAATCAGAACATAAGTTTGTTAAATTTGGGAACTTTATGCGTTATTCTTATGTCCTAAGTCGTATCAGAACATGCTGATCAATAACTTGATGCTTTAAGGCAAGTAAACCTGTAGAGTTCTGAGGGTGCACGCATCTTAAAGCACAATCTGATTCTCTTTGACTTGAAATCTGCCAGCCAAGACAGGTGTAAGAAATACTTGGCCTATTAGTCTTTGTGTCACTTAATGAAGAAATTAATATTCACTCATCTGAGGACTCAAAGAGATATTTGTAGATCCTGACCAGGACAGTCAGTTAATTCTGGGCAGACGATGGCTGCCTCATTTGAGCCACACCAACATTTCTACAGGAATTGTGCTGATGTATGCTGTCGCAGTGCGCGGTGTGATAGTGCATCTCCTCAAGAGCCATTCCAGGTGCTTCATATTCACTGTATGTATAGAAGTACACCAATCTTGATCTCAGGAGGCTGTTGCTCCTATAGTAAAAGGAAGAGCTGGCTAAAAATGCCCTCATTTCCAGTCCTTTCTTTTCATGTAGCTATAACTTGTCCCTTTTGTTGCTCACAAGTGGTCATTCAAGTATGGTGCTCAAAAAGGGGGATTTGAGTAGGTGCCTAGTTGGGAGAAGTCAGTCAGTACTATAAACTATAAATAAACTATAGAGCGTGTGACATGAGTAGGTACCTGTTAGTGCAGCTCTCTCTATTTTAAACAAGGCAGTTGACTTTTCAGACTAATGTGGTGAGTGCAAGTACTTAGGTGAAGCAGTGCACAACTTGTTTAGAAAAGAGGGCATATACTCACAGCTCTTTTTACAATAGGAGCAACAGCCTATTGGACAAAGTAGTGCACTTAGGGTAGATCGTGGCAGTCCTCCATCTGCACACTTAAATGTCACCGTGAACACATGAAAAGAATAACCCTGTAAAGCAAGTGTCCATATGGTGATAAAATTTGGTGCCGACAATATGTTGAATCTGAAGATAAAAATCAAACATGATAGATATTATCACCAAAATAGGGTGACAAAAAGACTTTTGTCAGTCTAAAATTGAAAAGTAGGCTGACAAAAGTCAGGGGTTCACTTCTTCGTAGTGCTCAGATCTCTGTATTCTAATATCATGCTAAATGAAAGACGTGGTGCTAACTGAGGTTACGTCGATAGACAAATGCTAAGATAAAAAGATATCCTGACATTCTATGCTTTGAATCTTCAACCTTGGCTTTATTGACAGTATGTATTCCATCGCTCTTATCTGCTTATGATGCTACTGCTGGTTTATCAATTTTCTACAATGGGGGTGCACTGATTCCTTCGTGACCCATGGCCCACTCCCTTGGTACAACTAAGATGCTATCTTGATGGAAACATGTGCATTTTCGTACTGGGATGAACTCTAGGCCCTCTTATTGTATAAGGTTGTGCTCCCCTATGCCCCTTCTCTGCCTAGGGCAACAACAAACAAATTAATAAATAGAGGCGCTGATGAGATCAGAGATCAGAATTGTTTAACGATTCTACAGTCAACATCTCCTAGCAGATTTGACTGGCGTTCTGACACAGACAGCATGGCTACAACAGACAACTTGACACCAGCAGAGGAGGAGAGGTTGCTGGCATTGGATGGTGAGGAGGGTACCGGTCGGCTTTCTACTGACCAGGGTACCACACCTCAGACCATTCCGACACTGCCACCTCTCCCACCACAACTGGGGCAGGGGGTACCAAAGCCAGTAGTTCTCAAAGAGGAGGCCATGGAGGTCGACTCTGCCGAGACTACCAACACAGAGTCCAAAAAGAAGCCTAAGAAAGGGAAGAAAAAACATTCTTCTGAATCTGAAGCCCCTGAGGAGTCTGACACTAGAAAGTCTGCAAGACAAAAATGGCCGTCACTGGGGCCTAAACTGTTTGACCCTGAGGAGTATGCATTTGATTTTTTTGAGTTGTATAAAAAAAATTAGAGACATGCACCAAATGTTCGACTATAGTCTACAAACAACATAAAACCTCTCTCTCTCTCTCTCTCTCTCTCTCTCTCTCTCTCTCTCTCTCTCTCTATATATATATATATATATATATATATATATATATATATATATGTAGTGTTCTACCCCTCGATGTTCAATCGAATCTTTCGATAAACAACGAAGAACAACTATTCAGGTTCCAGTTAAAACTTTGTTGTCTAATAACACATAGGCATCAGCCGTTCTCGATCACAGTTACAGGTGGCAGAGTTTGAACTCTAAATCAGGTTCGACAATAGGCCTTATAGTGTCTACAGTTGATATTCCACATACACCTCCTCTGTGCAGCAGCACAGAGGAGTACTAGAATATGGTAGCCGGGCAGCCGCCAACCATCGCTCACGATGGTCAGTCGGGGCTGGACTGACCCTGAGGAAGGCCGTACAACGGCCTTTTATACACTGGAGTCGAGGGCCACGTGACCAAGTGGTGACGTGGCGCCGGACTCCAGCGCCCCCAGGCGTCGGGTAATAGAGGTGCTCTCGACGTCGCCCACGAGGACCACGAAGGTACCTCGAAGATGACGCGGGACCACCACACCACCCCCCACTAGACTGAAACGAGGTCTCTGAAAATTCAGAGACCCCGGATCAGTCTTAACAATTAGATAATAATATGAACTACTGGATCTGTCGACATAGTCGACAGAAACAGTAGAGGAATATATAGAAATATAGTTTCTACTGTGCTGTAGAAAAAAAATTATTATCACAGTTAAATTATAAGGCGTTGCTCCATCCAACGTAGGAGACCAGTGTCGAAACACTGCTTCACGACCTGCTCCTGGTCGATCCGAGGGAGGCACGACCGGGTATGGCAACCGGGGTCGTGTCGTTTCCTCCCTGTCTCGTTGAGAAGCTCCTTCCAGCGTAGGAAGCCCATCGATAGTGTACAGTACTACTATGATGGTCCTTCGACCGTGAGGCCGAGGATGTGTGGCACCACCGGGCCCTAAGACCAGGGTGGCGTCGGATCCACACAGCTTCGCAGGGAGGTCCGGGGACAGGAAAGGTACCCTCACTCGTGGAGGGTACACCGTCATCCGGGAACGAGTTCCCGGGGGTTCTGTGCTGACATCGAGACTCTGTTCGATGTCAGCGATCCAAGCTAAAGAGGAGGAGCAGTAGTATCATACTACTGATCCTCCGAGATGGACCCTGTAGCGGCGTCGATTTCAGCCTGCTCTCCGTCAGTGCGCTCCTCCTCATGTGAAGCGCTGGCGGCTAGCTGGCCCAAAAACGTCGGCGACTCCGGCAATGGGGCCTCACGGTCCATTGTCGTACTCCAAGCCTCGTTAGAGGTCTCGGGTGCATCCCGGGAGTCCCCCTCAGCATCTGAGTGGAGAACGGCCGAGTCTGCTGAGTCGCTTCCGTCGTCGTCGTCGCTCTCCTGACCTTCACGGTCGTCTTTGTCTCCCTGGTCAGGGGGAGGCGTTGGAGATTGATCGACGACATCGACGTCCCCGTCTATATCCATCGACTGTTCCGCCCCGGCAGGTTCTACTGCTTGGGCGGAAGCCGACGGGTCCGGGAAGATGGCTACATTCACCGGGGCCAGAGGTGTGATGCCATGAAGATCCGGATGGATCCCCGGTGAGACCACTCTCTGGACCGGTGGCGGTGTAGGCTCGGTGGTTCCCGAGAGGGTTATCAAGGGAACTGAGGAGGAAGACGGGGCTGCTGGTGGGTAGACGGAGGCACCGAGAGCCCTACCCGGGGTGTCAGGCTTGTCCTGCACCACCTGCTCTCGGCCCAGCATCGTCATAGCCGAGCTCAGACTGTCCATCTTTGGAGACAATTCTCTCAACGGATTCGTCTGAGCCGCCAGCGTCCTGACGTCAGGGACCACTCCACCCTCGACGAGGTACCTCTGCACTTCGCGAGAGGGCTCGGTTCGAATGGGCTTCAGGGTTCGGACGCAATGGTGCTTGTCCTTCATCCATTCTGAGAGTTGGACCCCGAAGACTCTGAAGAATTCGCGGTCGATTTCCTCCCAACCTTCTATGATACTATCCCTCTTGGTAATATCATATTGGGCTTGTGACTCAAAGTTATTGAGACGCGTTCGGACATCGGTCAGACGAGAGTCCATCTCCATCTGAACAGTCTGGCGCGCCTCATCCCTAAGAGACGGAAGGAGCTTGTTACGGATGGCCATGTTTGTTCTATCAAACAGGCCGAACAAGTAGGCACTCGCTTCCTCACGAAATGCCTCACCGAATTTGTCGATAGCAGGGCTGCCCGTCATCTGTAGAAGTCCCTTACAACATTCCACGAACGTCTTCGGGACCCCACGTTCGACGCCATCGCCGTAGGCAGGCTGTGCCAACTCCCAACGCAGGGTTGCTGTTGGGGTGTCGGCTCCTGTCAGGACATTGGAGAAGCTAGCTCCTGCTGCCGAGGTCAGTGTCGCGCCTCCCACGTGAACACGCGGCATGGCAGCTGGGGTGCTGTCCTCCGCCGCAGCAGGGGGTTTGACAGGGGGAGACGAGTTGGTGGTCACCTTGGGTTGCCGATCACGACCACTCCGGGATTCCACTGTCTTGCCTCCAGTTTTAGCACCACTGGTGCTTGGTTTGGCTGAACCGGTCGAAGCATTCTTCGACTTTTTAGGAGCCTGGGCCGGGGCGGCTTTCGATGCCTTTTCGGGCTTCGAGGGAGCAGCCTGCGGCTTATGCTTCTTAGGTTCAGTCGAACCGGCAGACTTCCCAGCTTCTGTAGAGTGGGGCCTCTTGTTCCCACTCGTAGAAGCTGTCGGTCCTGGGTCCCGAGGACGACTGGCCTCCCGCTTCTTCCGCTGCTCTACCCTGAACTCGGGGTAGGCACCGTAGAAAGCGGACATCAGTTCCGGTCTGATATACAGGCGCTTCGTAGACGGGGGTGCGGGGGCCATCCGCATCCAGTGTCTAGTCGGTGCGCCTGTCTTTTCATTCCGTTCACACTTTCCAACCAGTGTCTCCACTAGTTGGATAGCCCTCGGCGTTGTACTTATGGGGCTGCTTGTACGACTTGAGATGACGCGCCATCAAGCCCCTTCGTGAAGTCACGAAAGGAGGAGAGGTCGGGTCATCAGGGTCCTGATAACATGGAATGGTCTTTTCCACCTTAACACAACCGAACTGCGGACGGATGGCTCGATGCTCTTCAACCAAGTGTCGAGCATACCTGCCGTCTGTCGCATATACGCGAGGGGGGAACCCCTTACGTGTGCAGTTCTCGAAAGCACACTGCTGCCCCGGATTGAAGATGCGGCATGCGAATCCAATCCGCTGTCGCTCGGGCAGCGACACCCCCGACGAGTCTGAGGCATTCGTGATATTCTCGATCATCGAGACATACCAGTCAATGGCATGACTATCGTCCGAATACCATTCCTCGTCGTCACTACCATCCTTCCCGACGAGACTAGGGAGTACCACATGACTGTTCTTGCGGTAGTCCTGAAGCTTGGTCAGTGGCCTGTCATCGACGTACTCAGTACGTCGTTTGGCAGTGATCGCTGACAGCCGCTTCCACTCGTCTACAGCCTTGGCCGTGTCTGGGGGTGAGGATACGGTGCTCTCCACGGCACCGGCATCGACCTCCGACGGCTCGGTTCCAGGTTCCGGTGGTGCAGTAGACTCGCTACTCCTTTCCCGGGCTGGAGCCTTCTTGGCTGCGGATTCCTTCTTGCTACCTTCCTTCTTGGGCACTTTAGGGATCTTGAAGTCTTTCAAGGTACCCTTAGATGCCTGAAGGGGTAGCACTTTTCGATGGAGCAGGTGTCGACGGCTCGTCGACCTCCATCTCGTCGGGGGAGGAGTCCCTCGAGGCGGCAGCAGCTGCGACTTTCAAGTCGCGCTTCTGCTGCTTAGATGCCTCTTTCGCCTTCCGGCGGAGCTCCTTCTCCCGCTCCTGGGACTCGGCCAAGGCTTTCTGTGCTTCCTCGATCTGCTTTTAGAAGGGCAGCACCTTTAGCCGAGGTAGACTCGAGCTCTTGCTCGGGTCTGGTCCTCTTGGACTTCTTCTTCTTCTTCTTCTTCTTCTTCTTCTTCTTTTTCTGCGACTTGTGGCTCGCCGAAGAGCTGTACCCTGACTGCTCGTCGGACGAGGACCCCATGGTTCTTCCTGAACTGTTGGGTTCCACAAGAGAGGGAGAAGACTCCGGGTCTCGAACCGTACTCAGACGGGACGAGACGTCGAAGAGAATCTTCGAGGTATTTCGATCCGCACTCTGGCGGGTCGAAGCCTCGAAGGTGCCTTCGATGTACCTCGAACCGCACTCAGGCGGCTCGAGGGACCGAAGACTGAAGTCTCGAGAGAACACGAACCTACGCTCACGCAGGTCGTGTCCCTCGACACTTAGGCAGGGGAGACCTCCTACACTCAGGTAGGAAGTCCCCGGGGCGGAGTATACCAGCTGGAATAAGCTAGGCTTAGTCCAGCTAATCTGCGTCCGACTCTCACGAGAAGGGCTGCAGATGTGACCTCCGAAGTGTGCGGCGCGGCCTTTTATCCCTGTGGCGCACGCCTCTGATTGGAGGAAGGGCCTACGTGACCGAGGAGGGCGAACCCTATTGGTCCACAACGCATCACGCCATGACCAAATAAGGTAATGCTCAAAAAATAGAACGACTCACTCTCCCCTCACCGTCACGCTCTGGTTCTCCAGTCGCAATGTTTGCATATGCCGTTATTTCCTATGCGGTCTATGGGTTCCAACACTATTATTATGGATAATTTGGGCACCCCCCCTTCATCAGACTACCGGGATTAAAAAAAATGGTTCCAATATGGATCTACCCTTCGGGCAGAATCCACCAGCCTATGCTGGGAACCCATCCTCACAGTCAGAATAAAAGTCGGAGGCCCCATACTTCCATGCTTCTAGCATCAGGTTGTCTCAAACTAAAAGGCAATCGTATGACTTCTCGTTGTGTAATTTTTTATTCACCGTCGGCTTCACGTCCACAGACAGATTTACCCAAGAATGGCACCTGTTATTTTAAAGCCTCGTTAAAAACACAGGTTAGTAAAGCTGCTGCTTAGTATTGTGCGAATCATCGATTACTGAGTAGGGTTTAATCTAGGACTTTTCCTGATTCTAACCTTTACTTTAGGAACGAGTGTTGAGCCTCGGGGGGGGGGTTACTATCACCCCCTCCTAGCCCGCCGCCCTTTGATGTGGCCGGGCCGACCAGGCTATTAACCCGTTTCCGTCGGCGTCTGCCTCCCATCACTTGTGACGGTGTGGATGTAGGAGCCAGAGTGTTTGCTCTGGATTTCCTTTCATCCTCGACACTCGCTGACCGTTCCTTTGATGAGCCTTGGCGCTTAAGCCTCGCTCGAGTCATAGGTCTGGACTGGAGTGACTGATCTTTGACTTCAATCGAGACGTTTCGATGTGAAGTTTGTTCAGTCGTTCGCACCTTCGAGGGGGGGTCGGGCTTCCGACATCCCTTCAAAGGCTGTTTAGATGCTTTCGACTTATCTCGACGGGCCGGTCGACCACGGCGCCGCTTTGATGGTTTACTGGCATCCAACACCTCCACCTCGCTCAGTTTTCGAGCCTTTTGCTGTCGTTTTCGATGACCCTGCGTAGTTTGTTTTTTAGACTGAACTTCCGGCCGCGACCTTTCGATCTCTATTTCGACCTGTCCAGAAACAGACTTAGCCCTTTTCGTAGCCTTACGAGAAGGTGAATCATCATCAAGCTGTGGTTGCAACAACTCGACAGTTTGTGATAGCTCTACGCCCAACCACCGGCGCACTCTATCGACATTGCTCTTTTGCAACCGTCCGCGGGATGATCGAAGTAATAATGTCGACTCAGAGAGGACAGAATCTACTACGAACGGCCCATACCAGTTGGGGGCAAGCTTCATAGCTGCTTGGGGGGTGTGGTACCTCACCACCTGTTCCCCAACTGAGTATCTTCTCTGCTTTAGCCCATAGTCATACCCGACCTTCTGGCGTTCCGCAGATTTACCTAGGTTTTCTCTTACCATGCTGTAACTCTCTCTCAATCGGTCACGAAGTTGTTCCACGAAAGTGACGGAACAAGGGACTTCGAGTGGGTTCTCAATTGAGCCGAAAATGACATCCGCTGGCATGAGAATTTCTTCCCCGAATACCATCATATTTGGACTGCATCCAGTAGAACTGTGTTCAGAGCTGTTATATGCGGACACTACATATTTAGCCTGTCCATCCCAGTCGTCCATATGTTTGTCTACCAACATAGTCAGACTCTGAATCAATGTCCTATTGAACCTTTCCACCTGACCATCGCTCTGTGGTCTGTATGGATTGGTTCTCTGTTTTACAATTGTCAAATATTCACACATCTCAGAGAAGAGTCGAGACTCAAATTCTCGACCTTGGTCGGAATGCAGAAGCAACGGGACTCCAAAGGTCAAAACCCATTCGTCCACGAAGGCCTCTGCACAGGTCTCTGCCATGTGATTTGGTAGGGGAATAGCGCGTACATACTTGGTGAAGTAATCCTGGATTACTAACATGCAAGTATTCTTGTTTGGCGTGGGTGCAAATCCCGAGATGATATCCATAGCTATCCTCCCGAATCTCACCCCGAACAACTCTTGGTGCAGAGGAGACTTACCCATGCCCTCGCCGGGCTTTACCAGGCAACAGGTAGGACAATGCCGAACCCAACGACCTATGTCCTTTCCCATTCCGGGCCAGTAATATCTCCTTTTCACTTTTTCGAGCGTTCATTTACGACCAAAATGTGCCGCTGTTCGGTGTCCATGGCAAAAGGAGAGTACCTCGCCCCTCAGTTGGCGTGGTACAACTACTTGAATCGTGCGTCTAGCTCGACCCGCCTCGACTTTCCAGCGACACAACAAGCCTTCACGGAAGGTTAATAGAGGCCATTGCCCTACTAATTTCCGTACCTCGGCGCTCTCGATTGATACATCAGGCCTAATGGGTTTAGCCCCCTTAACTAGCCATTCAGCAACTCGTTTGATGTCGGCGTCCGCTTTCTGAGCATCAATGAGTTCATCGAGAGACCAAAATGCAACACCCACCCGGCTGTCTACTAAACTACCTACAGCTGCCAAAACAGCCTCATTTGAGCCACACCAACATTTCCACAGGAATTGTGCTGATGTATGCTGTCGCAGTGCGCGGTGTGATAGTGCATCTCCTCGTATCAAAGATGGCCGCTGCCGTCGAATAGAACGCGCGAGGTGGAGCTCTGACGAAATTTATTGAATTACTATATTCAGACAGGAGCTACAAGTCTCAAAATGGACAGAAATCTGTATGAACAGACAGAGAATACACTGGAATAGACAGGAATGCCGAAATACCTCCTACAAGTGTGTGTACGTCGAGGAAAACAATGGCACAGCGCACGGGAGTCCCACAGTAGCGAAGCCAGCCAAACCACGGAAGCTGTGAGTCATATCTGCACGAGAGTACAACAGTAGCAAGGTCAATCAAAACTGGCCGCTCTGACGAAATTTATTGAATTACTATATTCAGACATTTCTTACAAATGTGTGTACATCGAGAAAAACAATAGCGAAGCCAACCAAACCACGGAATCCTGTGAGTCATATCTGCACGAGAGTACAACAGAAGCAAGGTCAATCAAAACTGGCCGCTGTCGTAATGGGGAAACCACGCAGAAGGGCTCGTATTAAAAATCTGTCAAACAAAGCCACAGTAAAGGACCTTATTGAAGCTGTAAATAACTTGCAAGAAAGGCTAATAGAACTTGAAGGTGATCAAGATTCAACTTCAGAAAAAACTGTTTTGCTCCAAGATGACTATGAAATTCTTGAAAAACGAGTTGCTGAAAATGAAAAAAATGCTAGAACTACGAGTGATATTCTTAAGGCTCTCGCAGATCGACTAGACATTGCTCAGCCTATGGCCAATGAGGCTATCCAAAAAGTTGACACTATGAAAGAGAGGGTTGATTGTATGTCTACCTCAGTCAATACTGCAAATAGACTTACTAAATCACTTCTGAAAACTACTCAAAAATTCGAGGAAGATGACAGGAATAAAACTCTACTTATGGAAGGGTTCCCAGAAAATCACAAGAAGACCTTCGCAAAGTCTGTGACACATTATTTGAAGATTTAGGGTTCAAATATGGCAACGAAAGAGTAGACTCCATATATAGATTGGGGAAGTATGATCCTACACAAACTAGGCCGAGAACTATAGTCTTCAAATTGGCACATTGAGGAATTAAAGCAGATGTATATAGGAAAATCTCAAATTTGAAAGATTTACCTGCTTGGAAAGGTGTGTCATTGATGGACGAGCTCACACAAACTGAAACAAAACAGTACAATGATCTCAGGGCTCTCTTCTTTCTAGCTAAAAGGAAAGGGATAACTGATGTCAAACTTCGTCAAAGAGTGCTGATTATTGAAAAAAAATCATACTCACACCATGATATCACTGCCCTACCATATGGCTTAAATTTGCTGGAAGCCTACACGATCAAAACTCAAGATGGTATAGCCTTCAAAGGACCCCACCATATTCTGAGTAACTTGTATACATGTGACATCACATATAAGGGTCAAGCATACAGTTCAGTTGAACAGGCAATACAGCATACCAAGGCCCTAAGTGTTGATGACAAAAAAGCAGCTAGTGATATTCTACACACTGATGATCCCTTCGAGATGATGGAAATAGGAAAACAGATCAAGCCAACTACAGAATGGTCTAAGAATGCTACTGGCCTCATTTATGAATGCCTTCAGTCAAAGTTTAAAGTTGACAAGTGTAGCAAATATCTTCAAAATACTACAGGGAACCTGTATGAGTGTACCTATCACCCCATCTATGGGGTAGGCAGACACATGGGAAATGTTGCTAGCCTGTGCGAAAATGACGTTCAAGGTGGTAATATATTGGGGAAACTCCTAGCCAAAGTAAGAGTGGAGATACTTGTACCACCTACAAAGCCAACACCAACTCCAGTGCCTACCCCAACACCAGCTCCAACACCAGCTCCGACTCCAGATCCTGGAAAACCTTCAACACCACCTACACCCAGTGAAACGATTCCAGACCCACCACCACTACCACCAGCTATTGCAGCAGGTGATCGAGGACTACTACCAACACCGGATGTACGTCCAAAAATCTACCCTCCACCAACCTCTCCTGAAGACGAGAAAAACAGGAAAAAAGCTGGAAAAAATCCAAAGACTGGTAAATCGTACACAAAAAAACTTGACAAAAATTCAGATCGTGAAGCTACTGACAATGATGAATCTGATGACAACCACTCTTATGATAGTGAGGATTCAAAAGCTGATCCTAATGATTCCATTACCTCTACAAATTTGTAGAATCTCAATCTGTGTCCCAGTAGATTGATCGTAATTTGTAAAAATGTACAAAATTTTTTCTTTTTTTTTGATTTGTTTGTTGATTTCAAACTGTATTACTACTGAGTTTCTGTATTTCAAATACTAACACATTTTTAAACTTGTAACATGTCTGAATCCTGAAGACTCTAGCCCAATATACATAGAGCATTGAAACCACCACAAGCTATCTTGTACTGCTAGCAACAACTGGTATGAACTGTCATAATGACGAAGGTTCACTACCTGTGAGAAGAATACGTAGAAAGGTATTAATGAACGGTTGTATTGGTTGTATTGGGGAGACTAAGGGTGGTCCTACATGTTGTTGTTATAAGAAGACCTATACTGTATAATCACATACCATCTCTTATAAAAACTAATGGTCAATGTATTTTACATCTAAATGCCCAAAGCATTAGAAATAAGATTGTTGACCTACGCATTGAATTACAAAATCAAGGTATAGATTTTATACTTTTCTCTGAGACTTGGTTGACCGATACTGATAAAAGCGACAACTATATTTTTAATAATTACAACCTCTATAGATTTGATAGAGTACGCGATAAAGCGGGAGGAGGTTTATGTGCATATATTAAAGAAGGTATAACATGTTCCAGTCAAAAATTTTCAAATTTTAATGTAAGCAATGTCGATGTGGAAATACAATGGCTAAATATATCGAGAGAGCACTCCAAATCAATGGTGATAGCTAATATTTATAGACCACCGGAAGGGAACAAGTACAACTTTGTGAATATATTAAAAGACACATTGACAAAAATTGAAAATCTTGAAAATTGTGAAGTATTTTTGATTGGAGACTTTAACATCAACATGTTTGAAAATACTCCGTCAAAAGATTACTTGCTTTCCACTTTACAAGATTTTGGACTACTGCAATTAATTAATCAATCCACAAAAAACAAGGGACAAATGTCATGTATTGATCTTATTTTTACAAACTCTACCATAGTTGAACAATCTGGAGTAGCCACTTTAAATCAAAGCGATCACTTACCTGTGTATGTCAGCCTCAAGAGACCAAGTATACAGAGAAAACAAAGATCTTTTAGAGGACGGTCATACAAATTATTCGATGAAAATACTTTTAAACAGAACTTTATCGAAATGTCTTGGGAAACTTTTGATACCTGCGATGACATTGAATCCTGCTGGCAGATTTTTGAAGATAATATTAACAGTATTCTCAATGTTCTATGCCCAATTAGGAATTTCAATATTAAATTCAAGGAAGAACCATGGCTAACACCAGAACTTATTTCAGAAATCATTGAGAAAAATAATGCACTGAGAAAAGCTAAACGAACAAATAAAATTTTGGATTGGCATAATGCCAAAATCTTGAAAAATAATTGCAGTACAAATTTAAAAAGGGCAAAACAAGCTTTTATTGTTTCCGAACTTAATAAAAATGTTAAAGATGCAAGAAAATTTTGGGCAGCCATGAAAAACCTTATACCGGGTAAACGTAAAAGTTCTTCCATTGACCTTATTGATGATCAAGGTAACGGTATTAAAGAAGATGAGACAGCTAATTTTATAAATGAGTTTTTTACAAACATAGGCCCAAACTTAGCTAACAAAATAAATACCCCATGGAATTTTACAGGTCAGGTTTGTGACAAAGTGATGAATGATTTTACTATTACTGAAGAAAATGTACTAAAGGCTTTGAATACGATGAATAAGAACAAATCCTCTGTCTTAGAAAATATATCATCTAATGTTTTCATATTAGCGGTGAAAACCCAGATAACACGCTTCACCCGATTGTTGAATTTAATAATTAACAATTGTTATATACCCAAATCATGGAAGGCAGCCAAGGTCACTCCGTTACCTAAATCAGGTGACTTATCGGATGTATCGAATTACAGACCTATAAGTCAGCTTCCAATACCAGGTAAGGTCCTAGAAAGGATTCTACACACCCAATTAGAAAACCACCTGGAAACAAACAAAATACTTACAAAAATTCAAGGAGGATATAGGAAACAAAGATCCACAGTTGATACTATTAGTACTTTGACAAATGATATACTATGGAATAGAAACGAAGGTCATGTGACCCTGGCTGCTTTCATAGATACAAAAAAGGCTTTCGATTGCGTTGATCACTTTATTTTGAAGAAAAAACTTGAAAAATATGGTATTAAAGGAAAAAATCTATTATTAATAAGTGAATACCTAAACGATAGAACACAAAAAGTCTTAGCAAATGGGTACGTATCAACTGGTTTAACTATAACATGTGGTGTACCACAGGGTAGTATTTTAGGCCCTCTTCTTTTTTTAATATATATCAGCGACATACATGTAGATAATAACAGTGTGAAGACATTATTGTATGCTGATGATACAGTTTTGTATGTAAGTGGGAACAATATACTAGAAGTGTCACCATACCTACAAGATGGTTTGTTATCTTATGCCCATTGGTCAGCAGCCAACAAATTAACAATGAATGAAAAAAAAACAAAATTAATGCTTTTTACAAGTGATCAGAAATATAAAAAACTTAAATTACAGGATATCCAAATTAAAGTAAATGGTGAACGCTTACACTTTGTTCCTTCTTTCAAATATTTAGGTGTGACTTTAGACTATGATCTCGGTTTTAAACAACATATCTCAGAGATGATTAAGTCCATATCTTTTAAATCCTATCTATTATACAGAATAAAATCTTATGTGCCCACTAAATACATGCTACAAATTTATAAATCCTATATTATACCAGTAATTGATTACGCAGATGTATTATATCATAGATCAAATGATACTGTCTTGAACCTGATACAAACCATACAAAACAGATGTTTAAAGTATTGCTTAAAATTGCCTGTACTATCATCAACTGATTTTATCCATCAAGAAGCTGGTCTCCCCTATATTATAAATAGAAGATTACATCATTTGAGAATTTTAGCTTTCAAAAGAACTAAGACAAAGGAATTTTGTAAACCACTTACGAGAAATACTAGATTACAGCAATATCATGTACTAAAATATAATATCATAAATACAGCTGCTTACGAGAGATCGATTGAAGTTATGACAGCACAATTATGGAATGAAATGGATATAACTTTAAAAGAAATTGAAATTTTGAAAGATTTCAAATGTAAAAGCAAACTGTTAATGGTCAAAACTATACCAGTAAATGTAAGAAACATGTATACTTAAGGGTAGACTTGTGAAGCTGCCCTTGGGGCATATGTTTCTGTACTGTCAGATCTTGAAAGATTTCAAATGTAAGAGCAAGCTGTCTATGTTCAAAACTATACCAGTAAATGTTAGAAACTTATATATTTAAGGGTAGACTTGTGAAGCTGCCCTAAAAACACATGATTCTATGCTGTTAAATGAATGCTTGATGGTATTGATGTGAAATTTTGAAAGATTTCAAATATAAAAGCAAACTGTTTATGGTCAAAACTATACTGGTAAATGTAAGAAACATATATACTTGAGGGCAGACTTGTGAAGCTGCCCTTGGGGCATATGTTTCTGTACTGTCAGATCTTGAAAGATTTCAAATGTAAGAGCAAGCTGTCTATGTTCAAAACTATACCAGCAAATGTTAGAAACTTATATATTTAAGGGTAGACTTGTGAAGCTGCCCTAAAAACATATGATTCTATGCTGTTAAATGAATACTTGATGGTATTGATGTGAAATTTTGAAAGATTTCAAATGTAAAAGCAAACTGTTCATGGTCAAAACTATACTGGTAAATGTAAGAAACATATTTACTTGAGGGTAGACTTGTGAAGCTGCCCTTAGGGCATATGTTTCTGTACTGTCAGATCTTGAAAGATTTCAAATGTAAGAGTAAGCTGTCTATGTTCAAAACTATACCAGTAAATGTTAGAAACTTATATACTTAAGGGTAGACTTGTGAAGCTGCCCTTAAAACATATGATTCTATGCTGTTAAATGAATGCTTGTTGGTATTGATGTGTTATTTCATTGACCAATTTGTAAAAGAAGGTACAAGTAATTCTGAAAAAGTTTTCAGGGATTTTCTATATTTGAGGTCCACCCTCTGACTGTACATGTACATTTATTATATAGAGTGCGTACAACTGATAGTAATAGTCTATGATTTACAAAAATCTTCAAATAGAAATCTCCTCTGTCTCCAAATTACATGTTATCATTTGATTAATTACTAATCAATTTTGATTATATTTTATCTAAAATACTAACAAGGGGGACTCATAACATCAGTTCCACTGAAGTGTCCTCCTAACTTATTTGGCACAGTACAAATGTATAAAACCCTGAGATGTTTGAATTTTCTAATATTGTGATAAAATACATATTTACAGCAATGTACTTACGTAAATACACTTTGTAAAAAACTGTGATACATTATTAATTAAATATTTATTGTAATTGTCATTATAAATGTATGGACCACCCGACAAAATGTTGAAGAGAATTTATGTAATTTCATCACACCTGAACAAATGCCAAATAAAGTTAAATTGTTCCTTAAAAAAAGAGCCATTCCAGGTGCTTCATATTCACTGTATGTATAGAAGTACACCAATCTTGATCTCAGGAGGCTGTTGCTCCTATAGTAAAAGGAAGAGCTGGCTAAAAATGCCCTCATTTCCAGTCCTTTCTTTTCATGTAGCTATAACTTGTCCCTTTTGTTGCTCACAAGTGGTCATTCAAGTATGGTGCTCAAAAAGGGGGATTTGAGTAGGTGCCTAGTTGGGAGAAGTCAGTCAGTACTATAAACTATAAATAAACTATAGAGCGTGTGACATGAGTAGGTACCTGTTAGTGCAGCTCTCTCTATTTTAAACAAGGCAGTTGACTTTTCAGACTAATGTGGTGAGTGCAAGTACTTAGGTGAAGCAGTGCACAACTTGTTTAGAAAAGAGGGCATATACTCACAGCTCTTTTTACAATAGGAGCAACAGCCTATTGGACAAAGTAGTGCACTTAGGGTAGATCGTGGCAGTCCTCCATCTGCACACTTAAATGTCACCGTGAGCACATGAAAAGAATAACCCTGTAAAGCAAGTGTCCATATGGTGATAAAATTTGGTGCCGACAATATGTTGAATCTGAAGATAAAAATCAAACATGATATATATTATCACCAAAATAGGGTGACAAAAAGACTTTTGTCAGTCTAAAATTGAAAAGTAGGCTGACAAAAGTCAGGGGTTCACTTCTTCGTAGTGCTCAGATCTCTGTATTCTAATATCATGCTAAATGAAAGACGTGGTGCTAACTGAGGTTACGTCGATAGACAAATGCTAAGATAAAAAGATATCCTGACATTCTATGCTTTGAATCTTCAACCTTGGCTTTATTGACAGTATGTATTCCATCGCTCTTATCTGCTTATGATGCTACTGCTGGTTTATCAATTTTCTACAATGGGGGTGCACTGATTCCTTCGTGACCCATGGCCCACTCCCTTGGTACAACTAAGATGCTATCTTGATGGAAACATGTGCATTTTCGTACTGGGATGAACTCTAGGCCCTCTTATTGTATAAGGTTGTGCTCCCCTATGCCCCTTCTCTGCCTAGGGCAACAACAAACAAATTAATAAACAGAGGCGCTGATGAGATCAGAGATCAGAATTGTTTAACGATTCTACAGTCAACATCTCCTAGCAGATTTGACTGGCGTTCTGACACAAACAGCATGGCTACAACAGACAACTTGACACCAGCAGAGGAGGAGAGGTTGCTGGCATCGGATGGTGAGGAGGGTACCGGTCGGCTTTCTACTGACCAGGGTACCACACCTCAGACCATTCCGACACTGCCACCTCTCCCACCACAACTGGGGCAGGGGGTACCAAAGCCAGTAGTTCTCAAAGAGGAGGCCATGGAGGTCGACTCTGCCGAGACTACCAACACAGAGTCCAAAAAGAAGCCTAAGAAAGGGAAGAAAAAACATTCTTCTGAATCTGAAGCCCCTGAGGAGTCTGACACTAGAAAGTCTGCAAGACAAAAATGGCCGTCACTGGGGCCTAAACTGTTTGACCCCGAGGAGTATGCATTTGATTTTTTTGAGTTGTATAAAAAAAATTAGAGACATGCACCAAATGTTCGACTATAGTCTACAAACAACATAAAACCTCTCTCTCTCTCTCTCTCTCTCTCTCTCTCTCTCTCTCTCTCTCTATATATATATATATATATATATATATATATATATATGTAGTGTTCTACCCCTCGATGTTCAATCGAATCTTTCGATAAACAACGAAGAACAACTATTCAGGTTCCAGTTAAAACTTTGTTGTCTAATAACACATAGGCATCAGCCGTTCTCGATCACAGTTACAGGTGGCAGAGTTTGAACTCTAAATCAGGTTCGACACTAGGCCTTCTAGTGTCTACAGTTGATATTCCACATACACCTCCTCTGTGCAGCAGCACAGAGGAGTACTAGAATATGGTAGCCGGGCAGCCGCCAACCATCGCTCACGATGGTCAGTCGGGGCTGGACTGACCCTGAGGAAGGCCGTACAACGGCCTTTTATACACTGGAGTCGAGGGCCATGTGACCAAGTGGTGATGTGGCGCCGGACTCCAGCGCCCCCAGGCGTCGGGTAATAGAGGTGCTCTAGACGTCGCCCACGAGGACCACGAAGGTACCTCGAAGACGACGCGGGATCACCACACCACCCCCAACTAGACTGAAACGAGGTCTCTGAAAATTCAGAGACCCCGGATCAGTCTAAACAATTAGATAATAATATGAACTACTGGACATAGTCGACAGAAACAATAGAGGAATATATAGAAATATAGTTTCTACTGTGCTGTAGAAAAAAAATTATTATCACAGTTAAATTATAAGGCGTTGCTCCATCCAACGTAGGAGACCAGTGTCGAAACACTGCTTCACGACCTGCTCCTGGTCGATCCGAGGGAGGCACGACCAGGTATGGCAACCGGGGTCGTGTCGTTTCCTCCCTGTCTCGTTGAGAAGCTCCTTCCAGCGTAGGAAGCCCATCGATAGTGTACAGTACTACTATGATGGTCCTTCGACCGTGAGGCCGAGGATGTGTGGCACCACCGGGCCCTAAGACCAGGGTGGCGTCGGATCCACACAGCTTCGCAGGGAGGTCCGGGGACAGGAAAGGTACCCTCACTCGTGGAGGGTACACCGTCATCCGGGAACGAGTTCCCGGGGGTTCTGTGCTGACATCGAGACTCTGTTCGATGTCAGCGATCCAAGCTAAAGAGGAGGAGCAGTAGTATCATACTACTGATCCTCCGAGATGGACCCTGTAGCGGCGTCGATTTCAGCCTGCTCTCCGTCAGTGCGCTCCTCCTCATGTGAAGCGCTGGCGGCTAGCTGGCCCAAAAACGTCGGCGACTCCGGCAATGGGGCCTCACGGTCCATTGTCGTACTCCAAGCCTCGTTAGAGGTCTCGGGTGCATCCCGGGAGTCCCCCTCAGCATCTGAGTGGAGAACGGCCGAGTCTGCTGAGTCGCTTCCGTCGTCGTCGTCGCTCTCCTGACCTTCACGGTCGTCTTTGTCTCCCTGGTCAGGGGGAGGCGTTGGAGATTGATCGACGACATCGACGTCCCCGTCTATATCCATCGACTGTTCCGCCCAGGCAGGTTCTACTGCTTGGGCGGAAGCTGACGGGTCTGGGCAGACGGCTACATTCACCGGGGCCAGAGGTGTGATGCCATGAAGATCCGGATGGATCCCCGGTGAGACCACTCTCTGGACCGGTGGCGGTGTAGGCTCGGTGGTTCCCGAGAGGGTTATCAAGGGAACTGAGGAGGAAGACGGGGCTGCTGGTGGGTAGACGGAGGCACCGAGAGCCCTACCCGGGGTGTCAGGCTTGTCCTGCACCACCTGCTCTCGGCCCAGCATCGTCATAGCCGAGCTCAGACTGTCCATCTTTGGAGACAATTCTCTCAACGGATTCGTCTGAGCCGCCAGCGTCCTGACGTCAGGGACCACTCCACCCTCGATGAGGTACCTCTGCACTTCGCGAGAGGGCTCGGTTCGAACGGGCTTCAGGGTTCGGACGCAATGGTGCTTGTCCTTCATCCATTCCGAGAGTTGGACCCCGAAGACTCTGAAGAATTCGCGGTCGATTTCCTCCCAACCTTCTATGATACTATCCCTCTTGGTAATATCATATTGGGCTTGTGACTCAAAGTTATTGAGACGCGTTCGGACATCGGTCAGACGAGAGTCCATCTCCATCTGAACAGTCTGGCGCGCCTCATCCCTAAGAGACGGAAGGAGCTCGTTACGGATGGCCATGTTTTTTCTATCAAACAGGCCGAACAAGTAGGCACTCGCTTCCTCACGAAATGCCTCACCGAATTTGTCGATAGCAGGGCTGCCCGTCATCTGTAGAAGTCCCTTACAACGTTCCACGAACGTCTTCGGGACCCCACGTTCGACGCCATCGCCGTAGGCAGGCTGTGCCAACTACCAACACAGGGTTGCTGTTGGGGTGTCGGCTCCTGTCACGACGTTGGAGAAGCTAGCTCCTGCTGCCGAGGTCAGTGTCGCGCCTCCCACGTGAACACGCGGCATGGCAGCTGGGGTGCTGTCCTCCGCTGCCGCAGGGGGTTTGACAGGGGGAGACGAGTTGGTGGTCACCTTGGGTTGCCGATCACGACCACTCCGGGATTCCACCGTCTTGCCTCCAGTTTTAGCACCACTGGTACTTGGTTTGGCTGAACCGGTCGAAGCATTCTTCGACTTTTTAGGAGCCTGGGCCGGGGCGGCTTTCGATGCCTTTTCGGGCTTCGAGGGAGCAGCCTAGGGCCTATGCTTCTTAGGTTCAGTCGAACCGGCAGACTTCCCAGCTTCTGTAGAGTGGGGCCTCTTGTTCCCACTCGTAGAAGCTGTCGGTCCTGGGTCCCGAGGACGACTGGCCTCCCGCTTCTTCCGCCGCTCTACCCTGAACTCGGGGTAGGCACCGTAGAAAGCGGGCATCAGTTCCGGTCTGATATACAGGCGCTTCGTAGACGGGGGTGCGGGGGCCATCCGCATCCAGTGTCTAGTCGGTGCGCCTGTCTTTTCATTCCGTTCACACTTTCCAACCAGTGTCTCCACTAGTTGGATAGCCCTCGGCGTTGTACTTATGGGGCTGCTTGTACGACTTGAGATGACGCGCCATCAAGCCCCTTCGTGAAGTCACGAAAGGAGGAGAGGTCGGGTCATCAGGGTCCTGATAACATGGAATGGTCTTTTCCACCTTAACACAACCGAACTGCGGACGGATGGCTCGATGCTCTTCAACCAAGTGTCGAGCATACCTGCCGTCTGTCGCATATACGCGAGGGGGGAACCCCTTACGTGTGCAGTTCTCGAAAGCACACTGCTGCCCCGGATTGAAGATGTGCCATGCGAATCCAATCCGCTGTCGCTCGGGCAGCGACACCCCCGACGAGTCTGAGGCATTCGTGATATTCTCGATCAGGTCTGGTCCTCTTGGACTTCTTCTCGATCGGGTCTGGTCCTCTTGGACTTCTTCTTCTTCTTTTTCTGTGACTTGTGGCTCGCCGAAGAGCTGTACCCTGACTGCTCGTCGGACGAGGACCCCATGGTTCTTCCTGAACTGTTGGGTTCCACAAGAGAGGGAGAAGACTCCGGGTCTCGAACCGTACTCAGACGGGACGAGACGTCGAAGAGAATCTTCGAGGTATTTCGATCCGCACTCTGGCGGGTCGAAGCCTCGAAGGTGCCTTCGATGTACCTCGAACCGCACTCAGGCGGCTCGAGGGACCGAAGACTGAAGTCTCGAGAGAACACGAACCTACGCTCACGCAGGTCGTGTCCCTCGACACTTAGGCAGGGGAGACCTCCTACACTCAGGTAGGAAGTCCCCGGGGCGGAGTATACCAGCTGGAATAAGCTAGGCTTAGTCCAGCTAATCTGTGTCCGACTCTCACGAGAAGCGGGAGGCCAGTCGTCCTCGGGACCCAGGACCGACAGCTTCTACGAGTGGGAACAAGAGGCCCCACTCTACAGAAGCTGGGAAGTCTGCCGGTTCGACTGAACCTAAGAAGCATAAGCCCTAGGCTGCTCCCTCGAAGCCCGAAAAGGCATCGAAAGCCGCCCCGGCCCAGGCTCCTAAAAAGTCGAAGAATGCTTCGACCGGTTCAGCCAAACCAAGTACCAGTGGTGCTAAAACTGGAGGCAAGACGGTGGAATCCCGGAGTGGTCGTGATCGGCAACCCAAGGTGACCACCAACTCGTCTCCCCCTGTCAAACCCCCTGCGGCAGCGGAGGACAGCACCCCAGCTGCCATGCCGCGTGTTCACGTGGGAGGCGCGACACTGACCTCGGCAGCAGGAGCTAGCTTCTCCAACGTCGTGACAGGAGCCGACACCCCAACAGCAACCCTGTGTTGGTAGTTGGCACAGCCTGCCTACGGCGATGGCGTCGAACGTGGGGTCCCGAAGACGTTCGTGGAACGTTGTAAGGGACTTCTACAGATGACGGGCAGCCCTGCTATCGACAAATTCGGTGAGGCATTTCGTGAGGAAGCGAGTGCCTACTTGTTCGGCCTGTTTGATAGAAAAAACATGGCCATCCGTAACGAGCTCCTTCCGTCTCTTAGGGATGAGGCGCGCCAGACTGTTCAGATGGAGATGGACTCTCGTCTGACCGATGTCCGAACGCGTCTCAATAACTTTGAGTCACAAGCCCAATATGATATTACCAAGAGGGATAGTATCATAGAAGGTGCGAACGACTGAACAAACTTCACATCGAAACGTCTCGATTGAAGTCAAAGATCAGTCACTCCAGTCCGGACCTATGACTCGAGCGAGGCTTAAGCGCCAAGGCTCATCAAAGGAACGGTCAGCGAGTGTCGAGGATGAAAGGAAATCCAGAGCAAACACTCTGGCTCCTACATCCACACCGTCACAAGTGATGGGAGGCAGACGCCGATGGAAACGGGTTAATAGCCCGGTCGGCCCGGCCACATCAAAGGGCGGCGGGCTAGGAGGGGGTGATAGTAACCCCCCCCCCCCCCCCCGAGGCTCAACACTCGTTCCTATAGTAAAGGTTAGAATCAGGAAAAGTCCTAGATTAAACCCTACTCAGTAATCGATGATTCGCACAATACTAAGCAGCAGCTTTACTAACCTGTGTTTTTAACGAGGCTTTAAAATAACAGGTGCCATTCTTGGGTAAATCTGTCTGTGGACGTGAAGCCGACGGTGAATAAAAAATTACACAACGAGAAGTCATACGATTGCCTCTTAGTTTGAGACAACCTGATGCTAGAAGCATGGAAGTATGGGGCCTCCGACTTTTATTCTGACTGTGAGGATGGGTTCCCAGCATAGGCTGGTGGATTCTGCCCGAAGGGTAGATCCATATTGGAACCATTTTTTTTAATCCCGGTAGTCTGATGAAGGGGGGGTGCCCAAATTATCCATAATAATAGTGTTGGAACCCATAGACCGCATAGGAAATAACGGCATATGCAAACATTGTGACTGGAGAACCAGAGCGTGACGGTGAGGGGAGAGTGAGTCGTTCTATTTTTTGAGCATTACCTTATTTGGTCATGGCGTGATGCGTTGTGGACCAATAGGGTTCGCCCTCCTCGGTCACGTAGGCCCTTCCTCCAATCAGAGGCATGCACCACAGGGATAAAAGGCCGCGCCGCACACTTCGGAGGTCACATCTGCGGCCCTTCTCGTGAGAGTCGGACGCAGATTAGCTGGACTAAGCCTAGCTTATTCCAGCTGGTATACTCCACCCCGGGGACTTCCTAGCTGAGTGTAGGAGGTCTCCCCTGCCTAAGTGTCGAGGGACACGACCTGCGTGAGCGTAGGTTCGTGTTCTCTCGAGACTTCAGTCTTCGGTCCCTCGAGCCGCCTGAGTGCGGTTCGAGGTACATCGAAGGCACCTTCGAGGCTTCGACCCGCCAGAGTGCGGATCGAAATACCTCGAAGATTCTTTTCGACGTCTCGTCCCGTCTGAGTACGGTTCGAGACCCGGAGTCTTCTCCCTCTCTTGTGGAACCCAACAGTTCAGGAAGAACCATGGGGTCCTCGTCCGACGAGCAGTCAGGGTACAGCTCTTCGGCGAGCCACAAGTCGCAGAAAAAGAAGAAGAAGAAGAAGTCCAAGAGGACCAGACCCGATCGAGAAGAAGTCCAAGAGGACCAGACCTGATCGAGAATATCACGAATGGCCCCCGCACCCCCTTCTCTGAACTCGGGGTAGGCACCGTAGAAAGCGGGCATCAGTTCCGGTCTGATATACAGGCGCTTCGTAGACGGGGGTGCGGGGGCCATCCGCATCCAGTGTCTAGTCGGTGCGCCTGTCTTTTCATTCCGTTCACACTTTCCAACCAGTGTCTCCACTAGTTGGATAGCCCTCGGCGTTGTACTTATGGGGCTGCTTGTACGACTTGAGATGACGCGCCATCAAGCCCCTTCGTGAAGTCACGAAAGGAGGAGAGGTCGGGTCATCAGGGTCCTGATAACATGGAATGGTCTTTTCCACCTTAACACAACCGAACTGCGGACGGATGGCTCGATGCTCTTCAACCAAGTGTCGAGCATACCTGCCGTCTGTCGCATATACGCGAGGGGGGAACCCCTTACGTGTGCAGTTCTCGAAAGCACACTGCTGCCCCGGATTGAAGATGTGCCATGCGAATCCAATCCGCTGTCGCTCGGGCAGCGACACCCCCGACGAGTCTGAGGCATTCGTGATATTCTCGATCAGGTCTGGTCCTCTTGGACTTCTTCTCGATCGGGTCTGGTCCTCTTGGACTTCTTCTTCTTCTTTTTCTGTGACTTGTGGCTCGCCGAAGAGCTGTACCCTGACTGCTCGTCGGACGAGGACCCCATGGTTCTTCCTGAACTGTTGGGTTCCACAAGAGAGGGAGAAGACTCCGGGTCTCCAACCGTACTCAGACGGGACGAGACGTCGAAGAGAATCTTCGAGGTATTTCGATCCGCACTCTGGCGGGTCGAAGCCTCGAAGGTGCCTTCGATGTACCTCGAACCGCACTCAGGCGGCTCGAGGGACCGAAGACTGAAGTCTCGAGAGAACACGAACCTACGCTCACGCAGGTCGTGTCCCTCGACACTTAGGCAGGGGAGACCTCCTACACTCAGGTAGGAAGTCCCCGGGGCGGAGTATACCAGCTGGAATAAGCTAGGCTTAGTCCAGCTAATCTGTGTCCGACTCTCACGAGAAGGGGGTGCGGGGGCCATTCGTGATATTCTCGATCAGGTCTGGTCCTCTTGGACTTCTTCTCGATCGGGTCTGGTCCTCTTGGACTTCTTCTTCTTCTTCTTTTTCTGCGACTTGTGGCTCGCCGAAGAGCTGTACCCTGACTGCTCGTCGGACGAGGACCCCATGGTTCTTCCTGAACTGTTGGGTTCCACAAGAGAGGGAGAAGACTCCGGGTCTCGAACCGTACTCAGACGGGACGAGACGTCGAAAAGAATCTTCGAGGTATTTCGATCCGCACTCTGGCGGGTCGAAGCCTCGAAGGTGCCTTCGATGTACCTCGAACCGCACTCAGGCGGCTCGAGGGACCGAAGACTGAAGTCTCGAGAGAACATGAACCTACGCTCACGCAGGTCGTGTCCCTCGACACTTAGGCAGGGGAGACCTCCTACACTCAGCTAGGAAGTCCCCGGGGTGGAGTATACCAGCTGGAATAAGCTAGGCTTAGTCCAGCTAATCTGCGTCCGACTCTCACGAGAAGGGCCGCAGATGTGACCTCCGAAGTGTGCGGCGCGGCCTTTTATCCCTGTGGTGCATGCCTCTGATTGGAGGAAGGGCCTACGTGACCGAGGAGGGCGAACCCTATTGGTCCACAACGCATCACGCCATGACCAAATAAGGTAATGCTCAAAAAATAGAACGACTCACTCTCCCCTCACCGTCACGCTCTGGTTCTCCAGTCACAATGTTTGCATATGCCGTTATTTCCTATGCGGTCTATGGGTTCCAACACTATTATTATGGATAATTTGGGCACCCCCCCTTCATCAGACTACCGGGATTAAAAAAAATGGTTCCAATATGGATCTACCCTTCGGGCAGAATCCACCAGCCTATGCTGGGAACCCATCCTCACAGTCAGAATAAAAGTCGGAGGCCCCATACTTCCATGCTTCTAGCATCAGGTTGTCTCAAACTAAGAGGCAATCGTATGACTTCTCGTTGTGTAATTTTTTATTCACCGTCGGCTTCACGTCCACAGACAGATTTACCCAAGAATGGCACCTGTTATTTTAAAGCCTCGTTAAAAACACAGGTTAGTAAAGCTGCTGCTTAGTATTGTGCGAATCATCGATTACTGAGTAGGGTTTAATCTAGGACTTTTCCTGATTCTAACCTTTACTATAGGAACGAGTGTTGAGCCTCGGGGGGGGGGGTTACTATCACCCCCTCCTAGCCCGCCGCCCTTTGATGTGGCCGGGCCGACCGGGCTATTAACCCGTTTCCATCGGCGTCTGCCTCCCATCACTTGTGACGGTGTGGATGTAGGAGCCAGAGTGTTTGCTCTGGATTTCCTTTCATCCTCGACACTCGCTGACCGTTCCTTTGATGAGCCTTGGCGCTTAAGCCTCGCTCGAGTCATAGGTCCGGACTGGAGTGACTGATCTTTGACTTCAATCGAGACGTTTCGATGTGAAGTTTGTTCAGTCGTTCGCACCTTCGAGGGGGGGTCGGGCTTCCGACATCCCTTCAAAGGCTGTTTAGATGCTTTCGACTTATCTCGACGGGCCGGTCGACCACGGCGCCGCTTTGATGGTTTACTGGCATCCAACACCTCCACCTCGCTCAGTTTTCGAGCCTTTTGCTGTCGTTTTAGATGACCCTGCGTAGTTTGTTTTTTAGACTGAACTTCCGGCCGCGACCTTTCGATCTCTATTTCGACCTGTCCAGAAACAGACTTAGCCCTTTTCGTAGCCTTACGAGAAGGTGAATCATCATCAAGCTGTGGGTGCAACAACTCGACAGTTTGTGATAGCTCTACGCCCAACCACCGGCGCACTCTATCGACATTGCTCTTTTGCAACCGTCCGCGGGATGATCGAAGTAATAATGTCGACTCAGAGAGGACAGAATCTACTACGAACGGCCCATCCCAGTTGGGGGCAAGCTTCATAGCTGCTTGGGGGGTGTGGTACCTCACCACCTGTTCCCCAACTGAGTATCTTCTCTGCTTTAGCCCATAGTCATACCCGACCTTCTGGCGTTCCGCAGATTTATCTAGGTTTTCTCTTACCATGCTGTAACTCTCTCTCAATCGGTCACGAAGTTGTTCCACGAAAGTAACGGAACAAGGGACTTCGAGTGGGTTCTCGATTGAGCCGAAAATGACATCCGCTGGCATGAGAATTTCTTCCCCGAATACCATCATATTTGGACTGCATCCAGTAGAACTGTGTTCAGAGCTGTTATATGCGGACACCACATATTTAGCCTGTTCATCTCAGTCGTCCATATGTTTGTCTACCAACATAGTCAGACTCTGAATCAATGTCCTATTGAACCTTTCCACCTGACCATCGCTCTGTGGTCTGTATGGATTGGTTCTCTGTTTTACAATTGTCAAATATTCACACATCTCAGAGAAGAGTCGAGACTCAAATTCTCGACCTTGGTCGGAATGCAGAAGCAACGGGACTCCAAAGGTCAAAACCCATTCGTCCATGAAGGCCTCTGCACAGGTCTCTGCCATGTGATTTGGTAGGGGAATAGCGCGTACATACTTGGTGAAGTAATCCTGGATTACTAACATGCAAGTATTCTTGTTTGGCGTGGGTGCAAATCCCGAGATGATATCCATAGCTATCCTCCCGAATCTCACCCCGAACAACTCTTGGTGCAGAGGAGACTTACCCATGCCCTCGCCGGGCTTTACCAGGCAACAGGTAGGACAATGCCGAACCCAACGACCTATGTCCTTTCCCATTCCGGGCCAGTAATATCTCCTTTTCACTTTTTCGAGCGTTCATTTACGACCAAAATGTGCCGCTGTTCGGTGTCCATGGCAAAAGGAGAGTACCTGGCCCCTCAGTTGGCGTGGTACAACTACTTGAATCGTGCGTCTAGCTCGACCCGCCTCGACTTTCCAGCGACACAACAAGCCTTCACGGAAGGTTAATAGAGGCCATTGCCCTACTAATTTCCGTACCTCGGCGCTCTCGATTGATACATCAGGCCTAGTGGGTTTAGCCCCCTTAACTAGCCATTCAGCAACTCGTTTGATGTCGGCATCCGCTTTCTGAGCATCAATGAGTTCATCGAGAGACCAAAATGCAACACCCACCCGGCTGTCTACTAAACTACCTACAGCTGCCAAAACAGCATTATGACTGCCACAATCCGACCTCTGGCATAGCCGCACAGGGATACGACTAAGACCATCGGCGTTTAAATGCTTGGCCCCACTTCGATGTTCGATCTTAGAGTTTTCGAGACTGAACTCCGAAAGGTGGGCTAGCCACCTACCCATCATTCCTTCAGCCTCTTTGAAATTCAGGAGCCATTTCAAAGACGAATGATCGGTGCGGATAGTGAAGTTACCACCATAGAGGTAGTGCCTAAACTACCTGGTGTACACGACAACCGCCAGCAGTTCCCTTTTGGTGGTGCAGTAGTTTCGTTGTGTTTTACTTAGAGTGTTGCTAGCAAATGAGATCGGGACCTCTGCTCAATCCTGCACTTGGGATAGAACAGCCCCGATCGCTGTATTACTAGCGTCAGTGTCCAAGATAAAACGACCGTCGGGTGTGGGGAATCGAAGCACAGGTGTCTCCCTGAAACTTCGTTTTAACTCGACAAAGGCATGTTCGGCTCTTTCCGTCCACGCGAATGCCTCGTAACGACCTCTACTACCTTTAGGTTTTTGGATCACTAAGTCCTGTAAAGGGCTTACGAGTTCCGCGAACCCCGGGATGAACTCTCGGTAGTAGGAACAAAAACCAATGAAGGATCGAATTTCCTTCACTGTAGTGGGCCTAGCCCAAGTCATTACATCGCTAATTTTCCCCGGGTTGGCTTCTATACCCTGTTCAGACACGATTCGGCCGAGGTACTCGACTGAAGTCCTAAAAAGTTGACACTTTTTAGGTTTCAACTTCAGTCCCCATGCCCGAATCCTGTTGAAGACTTGTGCCAGATTCGCCATTGCTTCATCCGTCGTTTTGCCGAAGACGATGATATCATCGAGGTAAACCAGGCAACTTTTACCTAGCAAACCTCTCAACATCTCCTCCATCATTCGCTCGAATGTGGCGGGGGCGTTACACAAACCAAACGCCATTCGATCGAACTCGTAGAGCCCCCTCTGGTAGGAAAAAGCGGTTTTCTCGACGTCGTCGGGATTCATCCCGATCTGCCAATATCCAGATTGGAGATCGAGACAACTAAACCACTTGTTTCCTCCTAGGGCATCCAAGGATTCGTCGATGCGCGGGAGGGGGTAAGCATTTTTCTTAGTCACTCCATTCAGACATCGATAATCGACGCAGAATCTCATGGTCCCATCCTTCTTCGTCACCATCTGGACGGGACTGGACCAGGGACTAGTACTTGGCCTAACCACCCCCGTATCCAACATCTCCTTAAGTTGTTCATCCGCCGCAGCTTTCTTGCTGAGCGGAATCCTTCTATAAGGGACTCGGATAGGTTGTGCGTCACCCGTGTCGATGTTATGCAGACATCGATCACAGACATTCATCTGGGGATTTAAAGACATCCACATGCTTACGTAGTAAGGCGGACAGTTTCAGTCTTTCTTCTGGCTGGGTCAGGTGGGTGTCGCCATATATGTCTAACAGCCAGGTAGGGAGCTCCCCCGTGCGGGTGCTCGCGATTTCCGCCGTCTCGATGTCTGCAGCTTCTTGCTTGAGACGCATGATCACAGATCCTACCTCCGGTGAAGAGAGTTCACCGTTTCTGTCAGCGTACTGTACAGTACCGACCACCTGGCCTTTCTCCAGGACAATGTCTCGATTCAGTGGATTACAGACGGGAAACACTGTCCGACGGACATTGCTGACAAGGGCAGCCTCACCAACCAACCCAAAACTTCAGGTTTTCAGGTCGGGTTCGACTATGCCCTGTCGGTCTCTTTCCAGACCGTCGGATTTTACCAAGACATCGCACCGATGTCTGGCAGGTATCCTAGTGGTCTGTGCTACTGAGGCTATCGATGACACTCTCTTCAGTTTACTCTGATGGTGCTCTTCTACCGGCTCGGTCATGACCAATTGACCCGTCCTTGGGTTCAGGATCATACCGTATAATGCCGCCAAGTCGAGCCCCAGAATGCCATCGTCAGCCACATCGGCCACTATTGGGCTAAACACATAGTGGGTCGATGCGACCTTAAGAGGTAGAACCAATCGACCATAGGTCCGCATTTCGGCTCCAGACGCAGTGCACGCCGTTATTCCCTCGTAGAGATTATCTGACGGCACTACTAACGTTTTCGCGAGTTCCCGAGAGACAATGGTGTGGCTGGCACCAGTATCTATCAGGAAGTCTAGAGAACGCCCTCGAATCTCTGCAGACAGGTACCATCGTTTCCCCGACAAGGGGGCGGTTCCTGCTAGCATTCTCAACCCTACGTCAGTACTCAGATCGATCCCTCTCTTCTTCAGAAAAGAGAGACAGGGATCATCTGAGGGAAGCTCTGTTGCGCAGACTCTGGCCAGCTGCCGCATCAGGGCTTCTCTCCCGGCGTCGACTTTCACTTTCGATCCAGTCGAACCCTCGACCTCGGAGTTCGGGCTGCCAGCGCCCTGTTCCTTGGCCATTGAGGCTTTTTCTACACCGACATCTTCGGAACCCAACCATGATCAACCGGTGCCGCTATGGTAAAGGGCTGGGACGGCCCTACCGGGACCTTACCTAGTTTCCTCGAATCTACTGTCGTCTGATCAGGAGTGCCAGAGGTGCTGATACCTTGGCTTTTCGATGGTCGGGCAGCTCAATTGCCACGTCGAGCCGCCCGCTTCAGTTTTCCGTCGCGTCAGGTGGTAGACCTTTAATCGGCTCGGGGCAAGTGCGTGCGAAATGCCCCTGCTTCTTGCAGTTCCAACACTTGGCGTCGGATGGAGGGGTACTCGGCTTCTCCGAGCTAGTACCAGGGACATCCCCTCCCTCGATAACCCTGAGTAAATTCTTCAATTGACTCAGCAAGAAGGTCTGTTCCTGTACCTTGGGTTTGGAGGCCTTGTTTGGTGTTTTCGATTTACCAGCGGATTTCTGACTTTTCTTAGTCTTACTCCCCGCCCCGGGCTTCGAGTATGAGGACACTTCCCCCTGTCCCTCCTCGACCAAAGCGGTGTCGGCCAACGCCGACAATGCATTTGTCGAGGTAGGATTCACCAACTTCGGCAGGAGCTGTCGTTTCCGCAACAACTCGTCTGCCAAGTCCATGAGATCCTTGAGGGACATGTAAGTGCGCCACTCCCGAAGAACGTCTTGTTGTAAATCAACGTCATACAATCCTCCTATGAACAACTGGTTGACATTGGTTATGAGCCATTCAACCGAGAAGTCCACACCTGGATAGGCATCGCCGGCAAGACCTCTCAAAGCAAAGCCATAGGCTCTAATGCTTTCGTTCTTGCCTTGGCGTCTCTTCTCCATTGTGACAATAGGATCTTGAAGGCTAGAAGTCATGGCTTCCGTTACCATGTCGACCAGTCCATCCAAAGTCCCATCTCCATGCTCCTCCCATAGCCACACAGTATCAGCTGCAGGGCCATTCTGGAGTAGCATGAGGAGTTGAGCTAATGCCATACTCGAGGTCCATACATTTACTCGACGGACGTGATTGAATCCGTGGTACCAATGGAGCCAATCGTCCTTCCATGTAAATGGAGGGCACTCGACTGACCTAGTTCGGGCTGGTTCATGCCCGATAGAGGTATTTTCAAACATTCTGCTTGATCTCCTGACCTGATCAAGAGCGAATGTTGTACCTCTTCTAGGTATTTGATGGTCTATCCCCATGTTTCTCATAGTCGTGTCTGCATGACTATGATTCATCCCCCAGGGATTACCAGAATCGGCGTCACTCAGGCGCGAAGCCTCGAATCTGATATCCCTATATTTGGGTGGATCAACATGTTGTTGGGTCGTGGTAGGGGTCGAGAACTGTCCGATCACTCCACTTAGACCATCGGTGCGTGGCATCGAAGGAATAGGTTGGGTCCGACGTGACCTCGAATCAACTTTCGAGATGTCGTCGATTGCCCCCACCATTCTATCTATCTCAGCCTGCTGTTTTGAACGTTCCGCCTGTCTTAATTCCGACACTAGGAATTCCAGGCGGGCATGTTCGGGCTTCGAGAGATCTCGTTGCTCGCTGATGGCAAAGAGCTGCTTGACCTCCTTCATGGCACGATCAAGCCACTCTCTGTAGTCAGGGTTTTTGACTAGATCCTCTTGAGTAGCAACTCTAGTAGTGCTGCATTCACTACTTTGTTGCTTATCTCGAAGTCTAGTGGTACACAATTTCGATTCCGTCTGCTCCTTCAGACGTTCCTGGAGTGCGAGTTCATTACGAACTTCTTTATTCACCCTGGCTTCATCAGCCTTCCTGCGAGACAATATCTCTCGTCGGAGTTCATCGATTTCTCCACGCATGGCTCCCAGAGTATCCGAATCCTTCTGATCTTTCAGTGATTGGGCTACTAGGGATTCAGACTTCAAGGAATTAAGCTCGGCCTCGTGCCTCGCTTTTTGTTCCATTAGAACCTGATATTCCGCCATTTTGTTTGCGTGTTCGATTCGTTCCTCACAGCGACGACGCATTTCTGCCTCGTCCCTGGCTCGAGCATCCTCTTCAGCTTGCATCTGACAGAGTAACGACTCCCGTTCCTGACGTAGCTGTTTCACCTGCTTTTCATAAGCCGTTAGGTGCTCAGCTACTTCTTCAGTATGCTCGGCTGATTGTTGGTTCAACTCATGCCGCAACTCTTGCAGTTGCTCCTCCAACATAGTCTTTTCTACTTCTTGTAGTTTCAACTTATGTTTAAGGGACGTCTGCTTGTGTTGGGCATCCCGAAAATCGTTTCGAGCTCTCTCGACACATTCTCGGCGGCTAGTAGCAAGGCGATCGATCTTCGCTTTTAGGGATTGACAATCCATTGCTGTCAACCGACTACGCTCGATCTCCGACTTCGTTGCAAGCAAGGACTCCTTTTTGCTAGAGAGCTGCTTGACCTTCTCCTGAAGATCAGTAAGCTCTCTATTTGCGATCTGAGTCTTGTTCGAAGCCTCTAGCGCTTGCTGCCTAAGCTGTTCCGATTTCAGCTCTATTTCTGTACTCTTCTCCTGAGCTTTCGTGGTATTACTCACGAGAGCATCCAACTGCTGGCGACCCTGGTGCAGTTGGCGTTGCTGCTCTTGCAGCAACTCCTCGTTGAGTCCCCTGCCACTGTCAATACTTCCTTGTATCGACACGGGCGAGGGACCCTCGAAGGACCAACTGCCAAGGCCCATTGGAGTTCCCATGGGCGAGGCTGATTTTTCTACATAGGACAAACTCTGTGTCCTCAAGAAGTTCTCAGCCGCCGGAGAGAGTTGAGTCGATACTCGCCAATTGAGTAGTCAGCTCCTTTGATACAGGCCCAACGGGTCAGACGATGGACCTAATATCAGAGTGTGGTTCAAACCACCACCGATTAGTGGATCATTTCTATCCACTAACGGGCCTGTAGTCACTTGATGTTGGTGATTGGGGTCATCACCTTCATCCACGTGATCCTGCATGTCGAACTTAAGCTCGCAGTACCTATGCGGACTAAAGTTAACAACTGGTCACGGCACCAGTGTAGTGTTCTACCCCTCGATGTTCAATCGAATCTTTCGATAAACAACGAAGAACAACTATTCAGGTTCCAGTTAAAACTTTATTGTCTAATAACACATAGGCATCAGCCGTTCTCGATCACAGTTACAGGTGGCAGAGTTTGAACTCTAAATCAGGTTCGACACTAGGCCTTCTAGTGTCTACAGTTGATATTCCACATACACCTCCTCTGTGCAGCAGCACAGAGGAGTACTAGAATATGGTAGCCGGGCAGCCGCCAACCATCGCTCACGATGGTCAGTCGGGGCTGTACTGACCCTGAGGAAGGCCGTTGTACGGCCTTATATACACTGGAGTCGAGGGCCACGTGACCAAGTGGTGACGTGGCGCCGGACTCCAGCACCCCCAGGCGTCGGGTAATAGAGGTGCTCTCGATGTCGCCCACGAGGACCATGAAGGTACCTCGAAGACGACGCGGGACCACCACATATATATATATATATATATAAATATATATGTATATATAAATATATATATATATATATATATATATATATATATATATATATATTATATGTTAATTGGCCATAGAAATCTAAGGCTAAGGCCAATCTTTATGTATACATAGCCTGTTACACACGGACAACCAGGCAAGAAGCAAATATAATCGACGACTCTTTATTGGTGACATTATTTACATAGGACTTTGTAGGTATGGTTGATGATTATGGAACAACGTTAGAACTTACAATTTAAAAATTATACAGATTATACATCTTACTAATACAAAATCCACTGAAAGGAGGATTTAGTCTTTAGCTTTACTAATTCATAATCATCCCTCCTGCCTGCCTTTTTCATTGTCTAATGTTGGTTACTTTCCTTATTCATAACCCTAATATATATCCAAACTCAAAAATATTTCTCATGATAATGTCATTCTATACAGTCCATCTAAGGTAGATAGTAGATTGTTGGGTCAAAATATCCAAACGTTCACATCCATGTCCATTTCTCATGATTATAGTCTCCATGACATCCCAATATCACTCTCTTGAACAGTCCAACCTTTCTATATAGGATAGTAATATCCATTGCAGGCGCAGGGTCTAGAGAGCAGTGTAAAAAGTCACTATGGGGCTAGAATGACAAAAGGCTTTTCCTACCTAAAGGTCAATGCCACCACGTGAGAGCAATTCTCAATTCAAAGGGGAGTTTTAGTAGAACTTTCCATCTGGCCTTCCTCAACATAATTTAAGCCCCTCAGTGATTAGAATTGAGGCAACAGCCACTTTAAAACGTCGGTATGGATCAGAAAATGTTCATCGATCCTATATGTTTTATTAATTCCCTGAATTAATCTCCATTTGATGAGGTTCCGTCTCGAATTCTGTATTTAAGATAAACCAGGTGAAGGGAATCAGCTAAATTACTGACAACCTATGTTTTCACTTTGCCTTAAATTGACAGGGTAGAAATGATAACAGTGAGAAGTCATGGAAGTTATGGAAGTCAGAAACAAAATAGCGCTCAACATTGGTACTGCATAAAACAAAGAAAAATACACCTTGACAAGTCAAACTGACTTGTAAACAGTACAGGCACACCTCTCAACAGCCACATTGTGAGGTGAATCTCAAATGAAACAATTCTAGCCATGCTGTGAGGAGAATTCTAATGGAATAATTCCATTACCAAGGATTAGATTTCATTAATGACTACACAATGTGGATGGAAAATGAGTCGGTGTTAAGGAGAATGAGGGATAGCACATTGTGAGAAATGTTGAGACAGGTAAATGAAGAGTGCATGTTATAACAGGAGTACCGTATGCAGTCTACTCAGCTTAGATAAAGAACTCTGTGCATGCCATAGGGAATTCTGACACGTCTGTCTGTCTAACGTGTTTGTAGCATCTTGTCTTGAATTGGTGTTATTGGTCAAGTCAGGTTTCCCTGACAGAATTTAGTCCATCTATTTAGTACATGAAGTAACTAGCAGTGGAATTTCAGGAAAGTAGTTTGGCATGATTAGGTTGCTAGACTGTCAGAATGAGGTGTTTATTGAGTCACTGGAGGGTGTTGCTCCTATTGTAAAAAGAGCTGTGAGTAGGTGCCCTCTTTTCTAAACAAGTCGTGCACTGCTTCACCAAAGTACTTGCACTCACCACATTAGTCTGAAAAGTCACCTGCCTTGTTTAAAATAGAGAGATCTGCACTACCAGGTACCTACTCATGTCACACGCTCTATAGTTTATTATACTGACTGACTTCTCCCAACTAGGTACCTACTCAAATCCCCTTTTCTTAGCACCGTACTTGAATGACCACTTGTGAGCAACAAAAGGGACAAATTATAGCTACATGAAAAGAAAGAACTGGAAACAAGGGCATTTTTAGCCAGCTCTTCCTTTTACTATAGGAGCAACACCCTCCAGAGAACTTTTCAGTAGGAGTGTAGACTGGCTGACAAGCTAAATCTAACACTTTCACCCCCTCTTTCAATCTAGATGAGGAGCCTACACGAATTTTCATCCAGACCCAACGAAATCCAAGATGGCCACCAATTGGGCATATATTTTCAATATAATTCTCTAAAATCCATAGTTATCAATAGAATTGGTGATGGAAAACCTCCGCAGAGCTGGAGGTTTTGTTGCAAAACCTCAGAGGTGAAGCCGGGGAGGTTTTATGGCAAAACCTCCAGCTTTAAGGAGGTTCTCTTACTTATACTCCATCCACTGAAGTTTATGTAACAGTAAAACCATGGATATAAGCATATTTTGACATAAACAGTACAGGCCTAAAAGAGGATTTGAATCTACTTCACTGGCTGTGATACAAAGCTAGGATAAATATATGGTGCTCCAGGCTGCAACCACCAGCAGTCTCAATAGTATAATGGTTAGCATTGTTGACTTTGAATCACAGAATGTGGGTTCAAGACTGCATGGGGAAAATGTTTTTAACATACACATATAATGTAAAAGGGGTCTCTGTAAAGGGCCTCCCTGAAGCCCCTTTTATCTTGTTGGCATTCAAGGGACATTCTTACATTTACATTGTTTTATGGATTTGTTGCAAAAATGACAGTGGCCAACTGAGAATAAAAATAAAATCACACCAGCGGTTTAAACCTGTGTGGTCTAGGTTTCTAGTCCCAGGCCTTAACCACTACACTACATTGAATGGTCAAACTTTCAAAGTGAAAGTGCCCTGTTTATATGCAATCTGTTACTCAGTCATAGTAGTAGCATACCACCATACAGTAGATGTTCTAACACCCAAAGTATCAGCTGAGGACTCATGGAGTAATGGTTAGCACATGAGACTCAGGATCCCAGCACTGTCTAGTGGATGGTTACGAATCCCATACGGGACAGCATTTTCTCAACAATTTCATCTGATCTTCAAAAATGACCTGATTCATAAAACCTCCTGCTATGCTTGACCTGTTTCACAAAACCTCCTCCTACAACTGTCCTAATTCACAAAATCTCCTGCCAGAACTGACCTAATTCATAAAACCTCATCCTATCCCTCCCAACTGTAGAATATTGAAATAAACCTACAGTAGGAACAATGGGGTTCAGAGCCAGGTGGAGTATAAGGTGTGCAATACCTCAAAGTGGCATGCATGCCAAAGGTAGGACACCTGGGGATTCCTTCAAACATAAGCTAAATTATGGCAAATTAGAGTAAATACAATGGACAGTAATATAAGGGAAGTTTTACTCATGCGAACAACCTGGGTCATAAACCATTGGACACTCATCTACACCTGTCCTTCCTTCCTGCCCTGCCTCCTCTCATAACGAAACTGTAGAGAAGTTAATGGAGGTGCTGCCCTCTGACATCTATCAGGTCTAGTCTGGGTCCTCATTCATCCTGTCTGGAAGACAAGCAACGGTCACATGGCGGTTTTATTGGCGCCAAAGTACACATTACCATGCATGTAAAACCTGCTTGTGTTCAGGAACATCTCAAATGCAGCTAGGGTCAAGTTCACTTTAGTACTGTTCTATGGGACAGGGAACACAACCTATGAGGATGTACCTTCTAAGCAAATCTTCAGCTTTGCTTCTGTACCTTATGCCAATCAAGAGGATATAGATACCATTTTTCTTCACAAAAAGAACTATTATGGGACACTGTTAGTTTATTTTCTGTCAATAATAATGGAATTCTTTTTGCAACTTCCCAGAACGCAGTTCTTTTGGTAACTTTCCTTCATTAGCTTTGGTAATATCTCATGCAAGGCATACTTACAGATAAGGCAAGTCTCAGACTTGATATAGTGGTGGTATTTGGAGCCTGAAAACTGGGTGAGAACTCTGTAGATGGCTCATTACTGCCTATCACGTAGTGTTTATTTCGCCGCAGCAAAAATATACATGTGAGTACTAATGATTCTTTTTTTCTATGTATCTCTTGAGTCCCTTATGGGCCCACTTACTCAAGCCAGACTTTACTTTTGAGTAATTACTGACAATTCAACCGTACCACTTATCATATGTAAAACTAATTGCTATGTCGTGAAAGATTGATAAGCACTAGATTAAATCTTTAGGATTGTATCATTGTATCTCGGAACTACCACCCAAGGAATTCCTCTCGTCGGCTAGAGTTGATCTGTACACACACTTGTGTCAATTACTGTAGCTCTTCTGTACCTTAATATAATATTCTAACTAGGGTTGGTCGGCCCATTGGTGCGACCCAAAATCGTGTATTTGAAAGTATGCAATGAACAATTTGAACTTGAACTTGATTGTTAAGCACGCTTAAGTCCCTCTTTACTTCCCACGTGCACAAGGATAACTTGTGTAATGAGCTACTCATCCCCATGTCATGAATGGTGGTGTGTTTACAAATTATAGAGGTTTAGCGAACAATGTGAGGTCCTCACTAGGGGACTAACACCATTTGGTGTGTGTACAAATGTATAGACGTTTAGCAAACAATTTGAGGTCCTCACTAGGGACTAACAACAATTGGCCTTTGAAAGGTAAGATTTCTCTACTTGCCTAAACCTGACTAGTAAACAATGCAGCGATCCCGGAGGGTGTTGCTTCTATAGTAAAAGGAATAGCTGGCTAAAAATGCCCTCATTTCCAGTCCTTTCTTTTCATGTAGCTATAACCTGTCCCTTTTGTTGCTCACAAGTGGCCATTCAGGTATGGTGCTAAAACAGGGGGATCTGAGTAGGTACCTAGTTGGGAGAAGTCAGTCAGTATAATATACTATAGAGTGTGTGACATGAGTAAGTGCATGATAGTGCAGCTCTCTCTGTTTTAAACAAGGCAGGTGACTTTTCAGACTGATGTGGTGAGTGCAAGTACTTTGGTGAAGGAGTGGACGACTTGTTTAGAAAAGAGGGCACATACTCACATCTCTTCTTACAATAGGAGCAACACCCTCCAGGTCATTTGCACACCTTTCCACAACCACAGTGTGAGTGGAATTTAGAACGAAATCGTTCAACTCATGCAAGGAGAATATCAATGGAATGAACACATTACTCACAAGTAGATATCTTAAATGACTAGACAATGAATATGAAGGAGGAATAAGAATCAATAATCATTGGTGTGCATGAAGGAGAGCACTATGTGAGAAATACAGAAACGGGTAAATCAATTCTGCATGGCGATGAAGCACTCTGGATGAAATCAATTGTAACAGAACGGGAGTACCGCAAATTCCTGATCAGCACAATTCACACTTGAGCCGTTTGTAGATTTGGAAGAAAAGTTAATTTCAGAACCTAAACCATATACAGTTAACCAAATATTGTCAAGAAAATAGTATGAAGAGGTAGGCACTGACAGGGACATGCTGCCTGTAAGGGACTTACGGTATGTGGATAAGAGGACTTTGTAAGAGACACTGGCAGCTTATTCCCTAGTGACACTATTAAACAGTCCATTAGTGATGTCTCAAATTACTGCCATTAAGGGTCATAGAACAATAATCTCCAGCGTCTGTTACCAATGATCTAAGAGGGTCTGGGGCATCAAGGAACCTCCCAAGGGGATTTAAGTAAGACTCTGTCTATAGCCTGGGATATGACCAAAACAGAACAGGTTGAAAACACAATAGATCTGGTAGGTCTACGATGCTATGGTGAAAGGCACCACAGCTTTGAAGGTTTATTTCCATTTCACACTGGCGGTTACTTGCCGTCTTTGCGAAGTAGGTGAGAAGGTTAGGAAGCACAGTAAAAACCTACTCATAAGACTTTGTCAAAAAGTAAAGGTCGACATTGGGGAAATGTTATACACAGATTTTGAGGCCTAATTTACACCATGTCCTCTTTAGTCTATTTTTAGAAAACCCTTGTCAAAAGACATGGGCAAAATTTGCCGATGAATCAGAAGGTAATTCTGACCAAAAATAGCAAAAAGAAATTGACTTATAACCAGGCTTTTATGGTAGTCTTTTTTGAACAACAGTAGGTTTAGTGGATTTAGAGGTGGCAGAAAAAGAGTTCACCCCTTTTCAAAAGCATGTAACTATAGAGCAAAAGTAAATATCCATGAGATTTTAAAGGTTTCACAAAATATATGGCATTGCTCCGAAGAAAAATAATGTCATTGTCCAACTAATAGCAACGTTCCTGTTACAACATGAGATAAACACATTCTCAATCAATAAAATCCAATGCATATCATTCTGACTACCTAAACTGTACTACATCCCACCAACCATTGGATACTCTTCCCCAATACATCCTTTGTAATTTTCTTACTTCCTTCCCCAAATCTGTTCGTCATTGACATTTTGCCAGGCATGTTCCCCATGTAATGGACTAAGAATACAGGAGAGGCATGCTCTGTATTCAAGGAGCGTTCTGATGTGTCTATAAGGTAGATATTCCCTTTAAGGTGACAATGACAAGCCTGTTTTTGCTTTATGGACTGCACCGGCAGTAATTGTCAAAAAACCTAAGTACTTTTTTAGTCTTATGGACCAGATATGAATAGCAAAAGGGATGCCCTCTCATTCTAACTATTTGTATGAGTATGGTGATCAGAATACAATCATGGAAACTAAGAAATATATGGGTTGTGTCCCGTATTCAAGCTACTACCTTCTTTTAAATTATTCCTAATTATCAAAATGATGATGATGATGATGATGATGATGATGATGATGATGATGATGATGATGATGATGATGATGAAGATACATACACTAAAGATATTACACCTGCTTTACCTTTTGATGCAGATGTATGATAGAGTAAGAAATAGGCAATTCAAACAGGACAGATTAATCTTGAAGACAGAAAATTGCACTTCTGGTATCCCTCATTTACGGATGGTCGCTAGTCTTCAGTGAAATTTCACAGAATTTCTGCATTTTTGGTGTGTAAGTACCTTAAATCATGTAGAATCGATATATGGAAAGAAAAATTCGGGGTCCCATGCTACTTTCTAAAATATGGAATTTTGAAAAAAAAATTCTATTTGTCTTCTCTGAAATGAGAAAAAAAGTGAAAATTTTCTCAATTTTTCTTCATATCAACCATTTATCATTGATTGGTTCTGGTTCGACACACCGCTTCGACACACTGCCTGAGGCACTGAGACTCAAGTGTTTCTTCATTAGAACATAAGAACACCGCATGTTGAAAAAACTGCAGTTTTTATTCATGGTCAACCAAATCTCAACATTATTTGTCAGGCGTCTGCGATGAAAACTTTAGGATTGTTATAAAACATGTTTGGTAGGTCAGAACAACTTTAACTTTAGTCTGCAAATACCTATAACCAAGTAGATTAAGCATGTAAGATTTCAAAACTGTATCTTCAAAAATATTTTGTTGTTGTCCCGACAAAATTATCAAAACACCAACTTTACAGTAGTTATGTCAATAATGCCCTGATCAGCTCCAAAATCTCTCTAGTTAATCCTCAGTATGCCTAGTTTAGGGAGTAAAAACAGTACATGTCTCACTGAAGACACTTTTGTACCATTTAGTCTTAAACATTACCCAAAAATAGGGGTTTTCGTACATTTGCATATCAAGCCCTACATGAACCTAACATCATCAGAGCACCTTTTGACCTCATCTCATTATAGAAAACTGTTTGTACAGTAGTTTGAAGCTTTTAACCATCTATTAACACACAACGTTTTACCCTTGAGTGGCGCGGAAAATAAAAATTCACAATATTTTCACACTTTACCGAGATTATGCATGCTCCAGATAAATGAAATATGGCTTAATATTAGTTCTATACCATTATTCTATAAGGCAAACCTGTTTCATAATACCATACAAAACCGTTAATACCATATGTTTAATGATATCCATGAAATACTCAATGTACAAGATGCGATCAAATCAGGGTTTTTCATCGCAGACGCCTCAATATCCACATACAATTGCCCTATGTTGATCTAACATTAGCTTTTTTGAGCAAAAATGTTAAAACGAGGTGTCTGCGACAAAAACTAAAAGTGCAATAAATTAAAGGAAATTCGCTGGAAATGTTATTATATTGGGCTGGGCAACTTAACAACAATGTGGCAACGTCTACTAAGAAAAGATATTGCATAGATGATGCATTGCAATGTTACAGGAGCAAAATTTCATTTCTGGCGGAGGCATGTGCGACGAAAACTCAATTTCACACCTTGGGGCTGGTTATGCCATTTTTATTGTAACACACAAAATTGATGTACAGGAGAACTAGGTATCATATAGATCTATAAAAGAATAATGAGTTACATGCATAATTTCATGTCCAGATGGAAATTTCTGGAGCAACGTGAGGCAAATTTGGTTCAAAAACATGTTTAGACCGACCAAATGTTGACTAAAAACCATGAGAAGATGTAGTAAGTACCCTTACTTGATGGAGAGACAGCTATTCTACTAATTTCAATCAATTTATGTCCCTCAGTAGGCATATGATGGATGCCAGAGAGAATTTTCTTAGACTGGGATTTTCGTTGCAGACGCCTCACGGACACGAGTCAGCAGCAAATATCGCCCAAAATCAACTTGGCAAAGGCCTTCGCCGTCCAGGACACTCTCTTACTGGCTACTGTTTTCATCAAAATAAGGCCAATTTAGCTCAATCTAAGCATGTCAGAAAAGTTCTAGGTCCAGCTGTCAATGGATTGGTTACATCTTTTTGTAAAAGATGTACTTAAACTTTAAAATGTTTTGATTCCAACATTACTTTATACATTCAATGCCTAACCAAGTGACCTCTCCTATCTACTATTACGTTCTTGATAAAGGAATCATCCTATAGTGTTTCAGAAAATGGTTCTGATAAGCTTCTATTGGCCTTCATTAATGAAACCAAGCTCCTGAAATTCAGACATCGGCCTAAAATAATCATTTAAGCCATACTAATCGAAACCTCCGCCTTTTTCTACTTGATAAAATGCTTCTACTTATCAGGCTATAAATATAAACGACACAATGACTCAAACCCACGGCACACCTGACTCTCTGTCTTAAGTTTTGATAAGGTACACCATTGGTTAAAGAATATCAAGTGCAGGCAGGAGTTTGGGCCTACATTGCTCAGGATGCTTTACTATAGAATGAGAATTTAGGGAAACCAGAAGGCCACAAAGCAGTGTCAATCGCATTTCACACCCTTCATAAACAGCAGCAATCTAATAACTACATTCACCTACATCAATACTCTGTATAGATTATAAGGAGCACCTTATATGCAAGGATAATAACATAGTGCGCCTAATAGAGTCAGCAGAAATGACCCAGCAAATTGTCGTTATCTGTTGCCATGATGGGTGACTCCTTTTTAAGTGATAACTCACTGCGTCATCTTTCACCACTGTGTGTCAGTCTCACATGGCATGGTGATTTATCACAACAGTCCCCAACATGATCCCACTCACTGCGTGAGTATGTGTCACCCCTTGTCATCCCTCACAAAGCATGGTGACTTATAAATACCATCACCAACATGGATCTAACTCACTGCGTGAGTATGTGCCACTGCCTGTCAACTCTCACTCAGAATGGCAGCTTATGACAACCATCGCCAACATGGATCTCACTCACTGTGTGATTATGTGCCACTCCCAGTCAGTTCTCACTCAGAATGGCAGCTCATCACCACCATCGCCAACATGGATCTCAATCACTCCGTCAATATGTGCCATTGTCTGTCAACTCTCACTCAGAATGGCTGCTTTTCACCTTCATTGCCACATGGCTATCACTCACTGTGTGAGTTTGTGTCACTCCTAGTTAATCTTTTCTCAAAATGGCAACTTATCACCAATGTCGCTGACATGGATGTCACTCGCTGTGTGAGTGTGTGCCACTGTCATCAACTCTCACACAAAATGGCCTTGAGGTATTACAAGGTAAGTTCGTTTAAGAAGTCGCAGTTTGTGAGTAAAAGTCCTCGGCCAAATCCCTGACCCTGAGATCCTGCTTGCAGGTCTTACTGTTGTCTTGTTGGTAAAACCTGCTCATGCTTTCAACACTGTTTATGATGTTGCTGTTGTCTAATTGTATAGCTATGAGATTGGCACCACCTATCTTCTAACAGTAACAAATGGCTGGAGTTAAGACTGGGGCTTGTCTGAAGAAGTTTGCCAACAGTTTATGGAAATTGCAGTTGTTATGTTGCACTGTAAAACAAGTGACGCCATTGAATTCTAATTACTTGGATTATGGACTTTTCCATCCAAACTTTGGTCATGTAGAGGAAGGAAAAATGCTCATACCCACCCCTGTTTCACATCCAAAATAACCCACCCGCAGAAGCAAAGAAAAAAGAGGCATGGAAAATTAATAATATTATGTTGGGTCATATTATGGAGAAATATTGAAAAGTTTTTCACACCTGAAGGGCAAATTGTGAAGTTTTGTTGATTGACTACTAATATTTTTCTTTGGGAGCTAATTTTTTTGGCCAGATTGTCCGAAAATCTTGTCGCCAGATCCGCAATCCAAGTTATCAGAATACAATGGCCTCAATGACAAAATAAAAGTATTTGTCCTTCTTAGAATACAAACAGAGATAATTGATTTTACACATTGCTTTCAGAGAAAAACTAGCTCAGCAAGTGTTGAGTGTTAGTATCCAAGTATGTTTTGAACAATTGTCATTGAAAATTATAGCATGACTAATAAATCATTTAATGTAAAAAAAAAAGAGAAAAAAAAGAAGTGTTATGTCTTTCTATAGAGTAAATCGTGGGGAATGAATACAATTCTACAAGATTAGATCTATAAGACCCAAACATGCTACCAGCAATCAAACTATTTCTCCTATGGAAATGGTCCTAAAGTCTGATGGAGGAGTGTGGTAGGCGAAGTGTTCGATTTAGGCAATACAGTATCTTGACACCTGATGAAGGATTTACAGGAACCCAGCAGGCAACTCAGCAGGAGAGCGTCAGCGATGTTTGGATTGAGGGACAAGGTAGACAGCCACCTGAACTGTATACATAAACGTGCGGCTTGTGCTGAGGAATTGCTGACTTAGGACAACTGTATTTGAGGTTTTCAAAGTAATATTTAAAAGGGCTGTACCGATGTGATATACTAGGGTATAAAACGGGAGTCAGTTCCTGAATCAGAAATGATTTATTGTAGATATGACATTTAAGCTGGGGTACTTGATTATGGAATTATACTATGAAGAAAACTTTCAAGTGCTGTTCAACTTTGATTGAATTTCAGATTCCCAAGTCAAGTCACTTTATGATTCTAGATGGTTTTTCCTGCAAATACTGCAACTTTTGATAATGAAAAATAGAGTCAGCCTTTGAGTAATGGGATTGAGTTTGTCCTTCCCAGACTAATGAATGGGGTTTTCTTTGTTAGTCTGGTGGACTTTCATTAAAGGACTTGTACTATTATAAGAATCCTCATAGATACTATCAGGCCACTTGTTATTGATCATCCTACAGTTCTGAGCTTGAAACGAGCATAAACCCGCATGCTTCATTAAAGGGAATTTGAACTAAGTACTAAATGATAGTAATGTGATTCTTTCTCATGTGAAATATTTGGAGCAATGACAAATCAATTTCTGTAGAAAATGAAAGGACACTAGGGCACATCTGATAATATCAGAATCCTCTACCCCAATTGTGTGTTTCACTCCAGAATCTTGCTGGGCGTTCAAGTTGATTGATTAATAAAAGTAGAGTATAATTTAAAATATCATTATTTCACAAGTAAGCCGGACATACAGTTTCACATTAGGTTAATTCAAAAGGCTCTGCCATCACTACCTATGCAATGTTACTGATTTCCCTCCCTTATTCCATACTGTGATGGTAAGGTCACCCTGCCTTCCTTTCTGATAGCCAGTACTATTTAGTGAGTGCTGTTAGCCTCAGTCCTGCTTTCACTATTCCAAGCAGTACACACTGTGCACAATGGCAACAGGTCCACAGAGAAAAAATAGCAGTGGAAGACTAAAAATAGCAGTGGAAAAACTCGATCTCTCAAGAGTGGCTACACTGGGGTTCTGCTAATTATATATACCCTGTTGGGTCCACTTGACCCTGAAATGTCTTCAAGTATGTCACCAACTAAAAGAGAGAAGGGAAGCATGACATTACTATGCCCTTAAAGCATGAATAGACCCAAGAGCCCTCAAGGACTCTCAGCAGGTGCATTCACTCTTGAGAGGAGGAATGTCCCCTCACAGGTGCACTTTCACTCAGGGGAAACCACTATCCTTTCTCAGACTAACACAAGGGGTGGTGTTAGTATTGAAGTGGAATAGTGAAGGACTGCATAGTACTTGCTATTCCTGACTGGCCTAACACCACTAGAAAATTTATTGTAGTAACACTGGGTCCTATGAGATGGTATGAGATGTGCCTATGCATAGGTTGCGATGGCAGAGCCTTTTGAATTAACCTCCTAATAACCCATTATGTCAGGATGGTTCCCTGGAGGGGCTCTGGTTCTGCACACATTGCTTATGATGCCCTGATGATCTGGGTCATATATATAGAAATGTCAGCGAGATTGAATGCGCCATTTGTACAGAGACTTTGTACTTATTTATAACCTGCACCCGTGCTCAATGACTCACCACAAGTGCCCTATACGAATGACATTACGGGACTTTTTATTGATTTAGGGTATTGAAATCTCTCATCTTGAGTCCATGATGCCAACACTCTATTGGAGCATCATGCTGACACCACTCCAGTCCTGCACCAGACCCCTATGGTTGACATGATGTATAAATGTAGCCTTGGCGCATTACTTGTCAATGTTGCATTCATGTCGCATGACCACCAATGGTATGATGCATTAATGCATGATCAGCTCTTAAAGAATTTATAACCTTGAAAGAACTCTTCATCAATTAAGTTATTAAGCTTAATGTGTTTTCCTTAAATCTAGACCTGTATAGTTCCCATAGTAACTCAAGACAAATTAATTGATTTGCAGAACAATTGATACCATATTGACAAGGTAATCCTTTAATGATAACATTCTTACCAACCATGCCCAATAGCACCAAGTTAGAAGATGGGTGATTAATCTCAGATACTTGCCTCTGATATCCAGGAAAGCTACATTAATTAATTTTTCAGACATGTTTATGTTGATAAAGCACCTTTGCTTATCAGGCTTCCTCAGACACCACAGGCAAAGAAAAAAATATAAAAAAAATGCCTTTTTGAGATTAGAAAACTATGTCTCATTAGCTCAATACTCGCTGTTATCTATTCAGAGGGAGCCAGACAATGCCATGAAACTGTAATTGGAGGATGGTTTGAAGTGACAGAATCTGTGAGATTAACCTGTTTTGGTTCAGGGCAATTAGAAATATTATTTTGATAACGTATTCCAAAGGCTAGGCATGTTGGTAATGTTATTTTCCTGAATAAAAGCTATTATAGCTGAACAAACTCACACTCAAGCAGTAAGAGGATGTGAACAGGGTCATTGAAAGCTATTGACACAGTGGTTTGACGGCTTTTGACACAGTGTCATTGGCAGCTATTGACACAGTGTCATTGACAGCTATTGACACAGTTTCATTGACAGCTATTGGCACAGTGTCATTGCAGCTATTGACACAGTGTTAAAGGGCGTCTAGAGCACAACCAAGGCTGTACAAGTCAGGCACTACCCTTGCACTGCAGATACAAAGATAACTTATTTGGTATTTACAGTTAGAAGTTTGCTTTTTCTTACAGCTTCCTCTGAATTAATCTATTTCCTAGAGATAACAGGTATGGTTATCTCAAACAGTTCTATAGGCAGCCCCTACTCTAATCCTTTTCTGTGGCTTAAGTTGTTAGATGAGGCTTTTAACGACCGTGGCTGCATTGAACATTAGAGATAATATGACCTCAATACCTATTATCTCATTTAGTGCCATGTAGCAAAGCTGATAAAGAAAGGACCTTCACCAAGAATGCTTTATTCTGCCATTTTGAAATTCCAACCAATACCAAAGAAATTTCATCTATTGCTGTAGACAGCTGAAGAAACAGTTAATGTCAAAGTTTACTGCAATACATTAAATTCTATCTTTTAATTCCATTTACATGGCGATAATGGTAAAGGTTTCCAAACACTGATAACAGAACAGTGGGAACTCAATAGCCATAGTCCGGCCTTGTCTACAAAGTCTGTACTTTATATTTGAGTATAAAGAAAGCACACAAGAAAAAAAAAACTTCAATATGTCTGTGGTGATCATGCCAGGCAATTAAAGCGGATATACGCAGGAGCGACAGAAAAACACAAGGAAGAGTCAGGAACCAATTAATTCATTCCTAGTATGTTGATTGAAGCTAAATTGCATGTAGGGTATAAAAGAACAACGCCTGCGAACCAATCAGTGTATTTTTACAATGAAAGTGTCATTTTGCTGAAAGAATCCCACAATAAGTGAGAATGGGCAATGTCTTTTTTTTTTGGAGTAAAGATGGATTTAAGATAAAAGGTAACATGAAAAACAATCTATCTAAATAAGTATGTGTATCCTTCCATGCATGTAATGGCTTAATTTATCAGAAACCATCAGGAGGTGTAGAAGACCAAATTCTATATTCAGCCTAACTACTTGTGTAAATTCTCACCTTGTACAGAGTTTAATGTCCTAGTGAGAATTGAATGTAACAACTTGTACAATGGAATATCATAATGTGATGGAATGTGTAAGCTCCTCTCTAGATAAGGCTATGATTCATCTGGGTCCATTCGATGTGTCACCAGCTGGGGAATGGATGGGTGGTCGCTATTGACAAATATACATATATCCACACCTGTAGTGTTGACAGAATGGCGAAGACGCACGGCAAGTCGCTCGATTCGAAAGTTTAATAATTTTTATGTTAAATTCAGCCTTAATATCAAGTAATCTATTTTGTCAGATTTGGTCTATAAGCTTCAAAAATGGAGGATTTACTTTAGTGTCAAGGTAGGATTAAATATGTCCGCCCTGCTGTCCGTCCGCCGTCAATTTTGGGTGCTTTTATCGTGAGATATAGGAACTCATATTATCCATTTTCGGCACTGAAAACTCGCTAACCATGTTATAAGCCCAGGTACAATGAAGCCTCAGTAAGTGCCCAGACAGAGTGCGATAGGTGTTCAATGATACCACCTTCATTAACCTCTGGCACGGGGCGGGGCAGATGTGGAGAGTCAGAGAGGTGCAGATAGCTCCGAATGAGTACACCTGCGGCATGGTGCTATCACCTCAGTTAGCAACCAAATTGCTCCAAGTGAAAACATTCAGATTTATCTTATCTTATCAGTTGTTTTGATTTATTTGGCCATTGGACAGGAGGAAATTTATTTTAATAGTTATAGAATAATATAAGATAAATAGGTGAAACTAATATCAGTTTTGGGAAATATCAATCACTATGGATGTATTAGTGTAACAACATTCTGGGTAATCTTCCCCAAATTTGAGTGTCTTACACCAGAAATTGTTACACCTTAATTATCAACATTTTGAGGATTTATCAGAAAGTGATTTCATACATACAAGCATGCTAAGTAATGTACCTAATACATAGTCCCTACAAATAAGATATACACATGTGAAATGTCTAAAGAGGTGCCTACAGAAGTATAAATAACATGTGAAAGTGATCTTGCAAAAGGGTTTTCAGACACTTAACCTGAGTATGTCCCATTAGCTTTTAGAGAGAGGCTGACACTCAAAGTGAATACAAGATACTGTGTTAGAGTAGTCCCTACTACAGTAACAGGATGCCAATGGTGTTATCGACACCTACCCAGTAAACACACATTCAATACTGTGTGGGAGTAGTCCCCACAGCAGTAAAAGGATGTAAATGGTGTCACCGACAGCTATATACCATGTTAAAGGGCTTCTAGGTCTGTAAGCGACCAAATCAGAGAATATCACAACTGTTTTGAATGGCTTGTCAGATGAGAGGCTGGCTCAGGGTGACTTGTAAAGTTGAGTGTGAACTACATGGCTGAGTGTACAGATGTAGCAGTTAGGATGCAAATAACATTGTGTTACATAAATAAGCCTACCACCCAGAAGGACACTTTTAGCAGTGTTTGGCCCAATGATAGTGGGCTGAGCAAACTTTGATGTCCAAACTGAAGAAATAAAGTCTTAGGTACTAAACTAACAAATAGCAGGTCTCGTGGACCCCAATACCTCCCCTCTAAATCGGCCACTGTCTACTGTTTATAATTCTTACTGATTCTGTGATTACAGTTAATGCCAGTTCATCTTTATTTAGACAAGTTTTCCTGAAACTTCTTCGTAAGCATGGGGTTATCTTTTCTATCGGAATCTGAGCACTACAGAATCTGAGCAGTAATGAGCACACTCAAGCCGTCCCATGTTCCACATATATATTCACCAAGTAGGTCCTGTTTTATATAGCTTATAACCACTCTGACCTTCTGCTCAGAACACTTAATGGCCCAATAATCACCTCATCCAGACATCTGGTAACTCCCCTACTAGTCACTTCATTTGGGTGTGCGAAAATAACTCTCCTGTCTCGGGAAACCTTATATAGATAGTGGTGGGCAATAGCGCAGAAAAATATAGACAGCAGGGAGCGTCTCCTTGACCCATATCACCAGGCAGTGGTGGGTGCCTGACGATGTCAGTCTCCAGGCAGATTCTCTCGGAGCTCCCAGTTCAAAGGTTTACGCTGAGATATCTTTACAAATATTAATTCTTTAGAGGTTACATTTCACATGGCTTTTAATTAATTTTTAATAGATTTCTTCTCAAATACTATTGAAATAGTATAATTTGTTTTAGAGGATATAGTTTCATTAAATTTAGGATGTCTACATCACAAAAGCCCTTTACATTTTAAAGAAAAAATCGAGTTAACTTTGAGAAAAGTACATGCTTTCATCTAGCCTCTTTTGGTTTATCTGTTCCTGGCAAGCAGTCAAGCTTATTTCAATGAGGTGGGGACCAGCCACGAACTTATGCCTTTTTATATTTAGGGTAAATACAAGAGCAATTCAAGGGTAACATCACGTGATTTCAGTCACTGGGTACAATCCATGATGTCAGGTCACATGCCATAGTCAAATTCAATAATTCCCTGAATGTCATGCAAAGGTTTATTTGTGAGTTCTCATGTCATCTCAGCTGTGCCCTCCATTTAAGATGAGGTAACATACCCTTTGAGATGCAGAAATCTTTCAAGAGCAATAGGTTCTCAGCCGCGTTTACAAGCTACACTTAAAACTTTATAAGACGCAAAAATACTGCAGGATTAGGAACATTTAAAGAGTCCCTATAGGTGACACCCTTTATTTTGCCAGATCCTAAAAGCCAAAGGTTCATATATGATATCTAGGTTATAATAAATTTGTTTTGTTTTTTCTCACGATGACCCAAATTTTCAAACAAAAAAAAAGTTTAGTTTTCTGATTATCTTTTTCATGATTGTCTGGTATACACAATGAAGATGGTGAACAATGTTTCAACTTGGCACCTCTGAATTACTCCAACAACTTAGTTCTACTTTTATGTGGCTTGACAGATTCTGTAAAAGCTAATGTATCATAAGTATTCCTGGCACTGCTGGAAATGTGGTAAACAAATGTGAAATATCATTGTCACTGCCCAATCCTTCAGGATACCTCCATCTTTCTCCTTACAGACTGTCAACATATGCTGCTGTTAATCAGTCAGAATAAGATCTCTCTTCTACATCTGGAAGCCATGTTTATTCAATCTGAAAGCTATCCGCCTTTCGTATTGCCAAGAAGCCTTATATGCAGCATATCCCAGCCACTGATGAAAGAGATGCGCATGGGTGATTATGTGAAAAATATTTTTGTGACCGATATTTGGTCACTGTACAGGAAAACATAAACAAGTACAGTATAAACATGGTGTAGAAATAAATGAAAACTGCTGACTAAGCTAATATGTACACACCCAGCATAATGTATCATTAGTGGAGGCTCCACTAGGTGATTTTCGCCGAGAATCAGAGCTATTCTCATGAAAGTACACACAAACACAGCTCTAAAATTACCATTGGCTGAATGAATGGCTTTAAAATTAGCAGGTTGAATGAATGGCTCTAAAATAAGCAGGGGCTGAATGAATGACTCAAAAACAAGCATGGGCTGAAAGAATGACTCTAAAAAACATGGGCTGAATGAATGGCTGTAAAATAAGCATGGGCTCAATGAATGGCTTTAAAATTAGCATGGGCTCAATACATGGCCCTAAAAAACATGGGCTCAATGAATGGCTTTAAAAAAGCATGGGCTAAATGAATGGCTGTAAAAAAAGCATGGACTGAATGAATGGCTTTAAAATTAGCAGGTTGAATGAATGGCTCTAAAAATCATGGGCTGAATGAATGGCTCTAAAATTAGCATTGGCTGAATGAATGGCTCTAAAATTAGCAGGTTGAATGAATGGCTCTAAAAAACATGGGTTGAATGAATGGCTCTAAAATAAGCCGGGGCTGAATGAATGACTTAAAAACAAGCATGGGCTGAATGAATGGCTCTAAGAAAACATGGGCTGAATGAATGGCTCTAAAAAAACATGGGCTGAATGAACGGCTGTAAAAAAGCATGGGCTGAATGAATGGCTGTAAAATAAGCATGGGCTGAATGAATGGCTTTTAAATTAGCATGGGTTTAATAAACTATGCGCAAAGGGACCTTGGTCACCTACATTAGGATTATCTAGTTATGCCCTCAATACGTTGACTTACATCTTTATATTTTTCTTTCTCCCATCCATGTAGTCCCTGTGATTGACTAAAATGACAGAATAGAGACATGCTATATGTTCAAGGAGGCTGTCTGGCATGCATTATAGATCATCGCCTCAAGATGACAATAACCTTAGGACTGCCAATGCTTTCTGTCAGTGGGCAACCAAAACGTATTATGTGTAATTCTCAAATTTTTGTAGAACCATAAGGTAATAATGTGTATTCAATAATGGATTTCCCTCTATTATCAATATAATTTTTTGTCGCTGGTACACATTGTTCCACATTGGTTGTTGGATCCACAAAGAAAAAAAAAACGTTTTAAAATGTTTTGGCATTCCTGCTCTAAAGCAAGGTTTCATGCAAAGCAAAACGTTTTAAAGTGTATTGGGAGGTAGTATTACATAGCTGTGTGTGTGTCAAAACGTATCGATGTGTTCTGAGGAGGAGAATCAAATCAAAATGTTTTGAAACGTTTTGACAAATTGTGATACATGGCACCAGTACACATCACATGGTGATACATGGTACCAGTACACATCATATGTTGACACATGGTACCAGTACACATCATATGTTGATACATGGTACCAGTACACATCATATGGTGATACATGGTATCAGAACACATCCTATTATGTCAATACATGGCACCAGTACACATCACATGGTGATACATGGTACCAGAACACATCATATGGTGATACATGATACCAGTACACGTCATATGATGATACATGGTACCAGTACACATCACATGGTGATACATGGTACCAGTACACGTCATATGGTGATACATGGCACCAGTACACATCACATGGTGATACATGGTACCAGTACACATCATATGTTGACACATGGTACCAGTACACATCATATGTTGATACATGGTACCAGTACACATCATATGGTGATACATGGTATCAGAACACATCCTATTATGTCAATACATGGCACCAGTACACATCACATGGTGATACATGGTACCAGAACACATCATATGGTGATACATGATACCAGTACACGTCATATGATGATACATGGTACCAGTACACATCACATGGTGATACATGGTACCTGTACACATCACATGGTGATACATGGTACCTGTACACGTCATATGATGATACATGGTACCAGTACACATCATATGGTGATACATGGTACCAGTACACATCATATGGTGGTACATGGTACCAGAACACATCACATGGTGATACATGGTACCAGTACACATCATATGGTGGTACATGGTACCAGAACACATCACATGGTGATACATGGTACCAGTACACATCATATGGTGATACATGGTACCAGTACACATCATATGGTGGTACATGGTACCAGTACACATCATATGGTGACACATGGTACCTGTACACATCATATGGTGATACATGGTATCAGTCCACATCATATGGTGGTACATGGTACCAGTACACGTCATATGATGATACATGGTACCAGTACACATCATATGGTGATACATGGTACCAGTCCACATCATATGGTGGTACATGGTACCAGTACACATTATCATATACCATTTTATTATTCCATAAATTGTAACATATTATGTATTAATCAAAGGATATCTATGAAATTAATACATAGGTTGGTTCTAAGAGCTATAAGAGCGCTCAAACTTTGTATAAGAGCGTTCATGCCCCACTGCACACCAGCCAGGTCAGTTACAAACACTCTCTCTGACATCAAAGGCTCCGACCTAATGGTTCACTGCACAATATAATAAGAATAAGGGTCTCAGTGTGCGACCTCATGGTCCAATGCACAAATTAATAACTTGTAAGTGAATGCAACCGGCCATCACGGGTGCCTGAGCACCGCTGACGCCGTCATGAGTGTCTGAGCACCCTAATGACTGAACAATGGGTTACATAAGCACGACGCCATAACCTTCCGGTCGCTCTAGCGTCGCTCCTGAGCGACCTAGGTCAAATATCAAAGCATTTATGGAAAGGCCATAATTAGACGGTCAGAATGAGCCCAAGATCAAGGCAGAACTCCCATTATTAAGGAAGTTATGCCATGGAGACTGAATGGAGCTCCGAGTTCCCTACAGACAAACCGGCGGGAGTTACACGCCTATCCAGCAGGCATTATAAACTTGGCACATTCAACTCCGCGCATGTGCAAAATGGCGGTTATAAACGCATAAACGACCGAGTTATGAGGGTTTGAAGATGCAGAACCGACCAAGACAAAGGGGGACACAGCGGCGTCCATGGGGGTCCTTTGTCCCCCTGTGACACATGAAAGACTCCCCTCAAACAATTGTAGAGTTAGGCAGATGCTACTGGCTCCAGTCAGTCTGGAGGTGCTTTTCCAAGATTTGCTACAAATAGCCTGTCTGCACCTCCAGGAAGTCAGATCACCAAGAACCGCTCTAGAGGTAACATCTCCAGTCATCTCCTGCTACCTGCTATACCACTGCACTATGGTGAAACTATGCTAGACAGGCATTGGTTTCTATCATTAGTGGCCAGGGGCTATCTCCTTCAAGACTTCCACCAGAGGGTAAAGTTATTCATTATTACATTATTCCTCTAAGTAGCAGGTCAGGAGCTAGGTGTGGGAACCCACCTAGAACTATGCTGGACACTGTATTATTAATACCTCACAGGTGGAGTGGAACAGAACATTGTACTTTATAAATTACTGTATGTTTACTGTATGTACAAATTACCTACATACTAACTACTGTATGATTGATATTTCTTACATGTTGCCTAAAGCTGAATAAACCAGTGATAACTGGAAATAACACTATTTATAAGAGCCTTGAGATAATTACACTATATACCACTAGTCTTATGATATTTCTCATATGACAACTTGATCATGCCAATTACTAGTATGACAAAGTGGTGGAGAACATCCTACTAAGATCCCATCTCTCACAGGCTCATAAAAATTAAAGCTGGTAACACAACTAAGAACAATCATACACACAGTAAAACCCACTCCACCCACCCAGTGACCTTGACCTTGACACCATGCCCACCAAGGTCACCAGTGAGATCTCCCACATACCAGTGAGATCTCCCACACATCAGTGAGATCTCCCACACATCAATGAGATCTCCCGCACATCAATGAGATCTCCCACACATCAGTGAGATCTCCCACACATCAATGCGATCTCCCACACATCAGTGAGATCCCACACACATCAATGAGATCTCCCACACGTCAATGAGATCTCTCACACAGCAGTAAGATCTCCCACATATCAGTGAGATCTCCCAAAACGTCAGCGAGGTCTCCCAAACGTCAGTGAGGTCTCCCACACGTCAGTGAGGTCTCCCACACTTCAGTGAGGTCTCCCACACGTCAGTGAGGTCTCCCACACGTCAGTGAGGTCTCCCACACGTCAGCGAGGTCTCCCACACGTCAGTGAGGTACACATCACGGTCTTATCAGTCAAGCTGGCAGAACAACACACAAAGACCTTACGTAGTCAGGGGCCTGTTGAAGAGGTCTCCCTCCCACCTAGATCTAGGAGGCCCACAGGAGGCAAACCAGCCTCCAATACAACAGACCCACACTCAGTAGACCCCACACCTCCCACCCTGTCTACTCTGGGAACAACCAGTTCTCAGGGATCCAACATTTCCCAGGGATCTCTACAGGACGCTCAACTTACGCTATCTACCTCAGGGGAAGAAGGATCTGCCTCAGGGGGTGGATCCACACCCTCATCTAGATCCTCCACCCCAGCTCCAGCCTTTGACAGCCACTCCTCCAGAGACACCTCCCCCACACCCTCCATCATGGACACCGATGAAGGCCCCCAACCTAATCAGACAGCTGAGAAGATAAGGGCCTATGAGAAGGCCATCCAAGATGCAGTTACTGCCCTAGAGACCAACAAGTCCCAGCAGGAGGAAAGGGAGAGGATCCTCAACCAACAACTGGCAGAGAGGAATGCAGCTATGGATGCCCAACAGAAGGCCATGGAAGATCAGCGGAAGTCCCTAGAGAGACAACAACAACAGATAGCAGACCTCATGAAAATGGTATCATCCCAGACCCCACAGCCTCCCACACCTGCCATCACACCTGTTGTCCCACCATCTGCCTCTGGATCCAAAGATGACATCATAATCTCCATGGTGTCCAACATGACCAAGCTCATAGACAATAAACAGCAGGACGACACAAAAAGATCAGGATACATGAGGTAACAAAACCCAAAACCTTTTCACACCCATCACCACTCATGTCAACAGCATTATTTATTGATCACAAATTCCCAGAATATCTGAAGGATAAGTACAAAGTAACAGACAGTGACACCATGGTAACATATTTACCCAAGTACCTCGAAGGACAAGCACTAGCTTGGTTTGAATCCTTCAGGGAGAGTGCCACACCTGATATGTTGACATGGACCAATGTAGTAAATAAATTAAAAGAGTATTTTGCTACTCGAGACAATATAATCTCAAGGACTGCACTCCGTGCACAAAAGGTAGATGAACCTGTCCTAGACTATGCATGCCATCTCAGGAAAGTGTGTAATGCCCAACGCCAAAGCGATGAAATCCTAAGCAAGGCATTTACCCAAGGCATGAGGCCCTGGATCTCTGTGGCTCTTGAGAACAAGAAAATAGACTCCTTTGACCAAGCCCTAGACCTAGCCTTGGAGGTTGAGACCCAAGAAAGATCTAGGAAGGTAAGGGATGCAGAGTCAAACCCACAGCCTACTAACAAAAAGGTCCAGGAAATCAGCACTAGTGCAGATGAAGATGTTAACCTAATGTCTAGTGCCCATGTAAGGCAACAGGAGGCTAAGGTTGCATCAAGAGACCCTACCGGTAGATATAGAGGAAATAACTATGACCCCAACTACCAATCCAATAGAGGTAGAGGTAGAGGGGGCAACAACAACAACCGGGGGGGTCACAACAGTAGGAAAGACAACAGCTCTTCCAACTCCAACAATGGTGACTCTTCATACAGTGATAGGAGAGACAGAACCCCAAGTAATGGCAGATCCTATAATAATCAGGGATCCAACAGTAGGAGCCATAGTCCACATAGGAACTATAACTCTGGATCCTACAACAACAATGGTTCCTACAACAACAGCCAGGGTTCAAACAACTCTGGATCCTATAATCAAGGATCCAACAGTAGAAGCCATAGTCCACATAGGAACTACAACAGTGGATCCTACAACAACAATGGTGCCTACAACAACCAGAGATCCAATAACTCCGGTCAATACAGCAACTCTGGTCAATATAACCAGGGTTCCAACTCACGCCAGGAGGATTACAAACCTGACACAAGAGGTTACCAGGGGAACCAACAAAGTAACCCCCAAATACCACCTCATGTGATGGATCAAATCTCCAAGCTCCTGGTGGCAAGCATCTCAACCACCCCACAGAACCAGGAAAACTAGGATGTCACAGTGCCGATGGGCCAGTGCACTGTGACGCCCCAAAAACAAACAATCAATCAGGATTAACAAGGATCCAACCAGAGACAATTGCTAGTGCCAATCTACCATCTAACAGACAGAGACGTCCATCAGTGATACACATCACCCCGCCAGATTCATCATCAAAGGATACAGGTGAGAGTACCAAGCTTTCTATTGTACTTCTTCAAAATGGCTGTATCAATGCAAATCTATATGATGTTTCAGATGTACAATGTTTGGTTGATACAGGTGCTACTATCACCTGTGTCAGACAATCATTCCTCATGGACCTCCAAAGGAGATTCCATATCCAACTGAGGAAATCTAAAATCAACATCCATTTGGCGGATGGATCGGTGTGTCATGTTAGACATTCAGCTATGCTGAACTTTAGAATCCAAGGTGTCAGATTCCAATACCAATTTGCTGTAATTCCCAACCTCACACAGCCTGTTGTTCTCGGCACAGATTTCTTAAGCACTACAAAATCTCAAATTGAATTTAATGTTGATCCTGAACAAATTCTCCAACCCATTAGGGCAGTGAGGGATTTCACCATCCCTCCATTCTCTGAACTTGCAGTATTGGGTAAGGTCACATCTACTCAATCACTGCAAGGGAAAACTGGAGTAGTAGATAACCTCCAAAGAAATAACAATGCCCCATATCTAGTTCAAAGGGCAGCAGTAACCCCCAGGGAAAATAACAAACATCCCCTAGTGTTACTCAACACCAGCAGGCGCCCACATAAAATCAAAAAGGGTGCCATCATAGCGCTATTTCAGGAAGTCAAGGAATCTGATTTAGAAAAACCTCAACAGGTGCCAGACACTACCCCACACACTGATCAATCCATCTCAGCCATACGGCCTGAGGATGTAACTCAATTCAGTGACACAGACTCAGACTGTGAGTCCACATACGCTGACCCTGAACCCAACTCAATCAGACTCTCTGAAATAGCTGCTATACATAGCGAGGCACATGACCTCGAGCCAGAATTGGAAGAGAATGTTCCACCAAAATCTGTGCTCACATCCAAAGATCAGCATGATAGATTAGGATCACTGCTGACCAAGTATGATGATATATTTGTAGGAAAAGATGGAGACATTGGTGCTACACACCTGTATACCCACTCAATACATGTAAGACCTGAAGCAGTGCCATGTCATTTCTTACCATATAGACAAACACCAGAAAAACAGGCCGCAATAGGGGAAGAGTGTGAAAGGCTAGTACAACAGGGCATTCTAAAAGAATGTGCTGAGGGCCCCTGGGCCTCCAGATCCTTTTTAGTACAAAAATCATCAGGAGGCCATAGGCTCGTCACAGATTTTCGTTATTTGAACCAGAACACGATAAATCAAGCCTTATCTACACCCCGAGCCGATGACACTCTAGACATGATAGGGTCACTCAGACCAAGAGTATTCAGTAAGCTAGATGCCCAACAGGGATTTTTTCAAATTCCTATGAGACAGGAGGACCAGCATAAAACCGCATTTATAGCAAATGACAAAAAATATGTCTATGAAAGGATGCCGATGGGTTTAGCGACGGCACCGGCGGGATTCTGCCATCTAGTCACATTAATTCTGAACAAACTCAAGTACAAATGTGCCCTACCATACCTAGATGACATATTGGTATTATCACCATCAATCGAACAACACTTCCATGACCTGGAAGATGTGTTCAACAGCCTAAGAGTTGGTAAACTCAAACTGAAGAAATCAAAATGTGAATACTTCATAGACAGAATAGACTTCTTGGGAATGAGAGTGACACCCATGGGACTGCAACCATCTCCCACAAAGGTGGAATCAATCAAAACCTTCCCAACACCAAAATCAGTCAAAAATGTCCGATCCTTCACAGGCCTATGCCAATACAAAGGTGGAATCAATCAAAACCTTCCCAACACCAAAATCAGTCAAAAATGTCCGATCCTTCACAGGCCTATGCCAATACTTCAAAAAGTTTATCAAAGGTTATGCCCAAATTGCTAGACCATTGAATGATCTACAGACACATCTCAAAGCATTTGTCTGGACAGAGGATGCAGATAATGCTTTCAAAACATTAAAGCATGCCCTCTGTACCAATGCTCTTCTCAGATATCCAAACTATGAGAAAGAGTTCAGTTTGGCAACTGATGCTTCCAATGTGAGTTTAGGAGCTGTACTCTCACAGAGAGATAATGAAGGAGTGCTAAGACCAGTAGCCTTTGCAGGTAGAACCCTCTCCAAACATGAGAGAAATTACAATACCACAGAGAGAGAACTACTGGGAGTAGTGTATGGAGTATTACACTTCAGACACTATCTAGAGACCAGACACTTCCAATTATACACAGACCATGCAGCCCTAATCCCACTACTAACCAATACAGGACTCACACATAGATGGGCCAGATGGGCTCTAGACATACAACAATTTTCATTCACCATCCAACACGTGAAAGGTGATGATAACACACCACCAGATGCTATGTCTAGAAGAGAATACCCAGACTCTGGACCCATGACTAACCCTCCACCTCCACCAAGGAGAGTTAGAGCAGCCAGTAGAACCAAGTTTGCAAAAGTAACAAAGAAAGTACCATTCAAAAGGGATGATCCACCCAACACCATTGAAAGGCCAGAGACACCCATTAGGGGTATCTTGAAGTAATCTACACACTATGTGTTTTGCCACTGTGAGAGAGAATACTTACAACTCTTTCCAGATAATGACTTCGAGCCTATCGAATTCTCATCACTCAATCAGATGCTGAAGGCAACTCCTAAGGAGCCACCCTTCACCCCACCTGACTCAGATGATGAAGATTCAGAAGACACAATATATGCTATCACTCAAGCAACTTCCAAATCAGTCAGATTCTTTGAATCAATGCAGGGAGAGGAAACATCAAACCATTTGTGTCCTATGACCACACGCTCAAAGACTAGAGAAATGATTCAGGAGGGCACACCAAAACCCCCCACACAATCACAAACTATTCTAAATGAGAAAAAGGTCACAGGGAACAAACCTACCAAAACCCCACCTGCCAGGAAAAATGTCACAAAAGACACTGCATTTACTAAATCAAAGAACTCTGAGACAAAGAAGAATGACAAAAAGCAAATTGTGCCTTTAAAGAAAAAGGTTGCCACTCCCACCAAGGCGAGAATAGGCCCTCCAAAGGAGCCTACACACCAAAACAAGAGTGACACACCCCAACAAAAGGCACAAGATAGGCCAATAGTCGATGAAAAAGAAAAAGAAAGAGACAGAATAAAACAACATGTGATAGATATAAATCAACTACTGGATCAGATTCCCGACACATCCATCTCAGGTACAAACCTTGGCTTGGAACAAAGGAAAGACAAGGACCTATTGCCCCTCATACAATATCTCGAGGACGGGACCTTGCCTGCACCAAAAGCACAAGGAAATAGAATCATCAACCAAGGCCAGACATACACCTTGGTAAATGGTACATTAGTCCATATATGCCCCATAAATTGGAGAAAAACCAATACTGTACCACTTCAAATTGTTATACCACAGCAATGGGTAACAAGTACACTACAGTATTTCCATGACTCACCTACTGGCGGCCATCTTGGTTCCAGTAGGATGCTGTCAGCACTCCGACCTAGGGTATATTGGAAGTCTATGCTAGCAGACACAACAAAATATGTTTCCACCTGCCACACATGCCTCACAGCAAAAAGGCAAGTACACTCACACAAAACACCAATGACAGTGAGAGAGTACATGACTTCACCAATGAAGTTCCTAAACCTAGACGCGGTGGGACCACTTCCCACAACTGCCAGGGGAAACAAACATATACAAGTCTGCATAGATTATGCTACCAGATATGCAACAGCTTGGGCTACTACTGACTTAAAAGCTGGAACAACAGCAGCAGAGTTCTACAAGAACATAATTTGTCATCATGGAACACCAGCCACTCTTCAAACAGACAATGGAACATGTTATACAGGTGCAAAGTTCACAAAGCTAACTAAACACCTCAAGATCAAACATAAATTCTCCTCACCATAAAGGCCACAATCAAATGGGCTTGTAGAGAGATTCAATGCTAGCATCGGCACAGCGCTCAGAGCATTCTGCTCAAAGCACCAAAACAATTGGGATTCATTTATTGAACCCATAACCTTTGCATTAAACAACACTGAATCCCAAACCACAGGATTCACCCCTTTCTTCCTACTCCATGGAAGGAACCCAGCCACCCCAATGGACTTAGGGCTGGGAATACAGGAAGACATATCCACCGTAGCAGACCATGTAGCTAACATTATAACAAATCAGGATACCTCTAGGAGGAAAGCTATAGAAAGGGTCGCCAAGCTACAAAAGGAAAGGAAAGATAGATATGATAAGAAACTTACACCACAGGAAATCAAGGTTACCGACATGGTGTACCTAAACATACCAAGAATCCTGACCAACACAGAGTGTAAGAAACTTCAACCCCTTTTTATGGGACCATATGTTGTAGTAGATAGACCTAGTTTGACAAGTGCCAAACTCAAAAACTTGGACACCAATCTATTGGTGGCCAGACCAGTGCACATAGACAGACTGAAAAAGGTTGTGGCTGTCAGAAACAATGAATTTGCACACAGGCTTATTCCACATGAGGCCAAATACTACAGCAAAATTGTAAGGAACAAAAATGATATCACCCTTACAAGAGAAACCACAGGCATAGGCCCTATCAAGCCTAGGCCTGCACACCACATACTAAGAAAGACATCTAGGTGTGGTGCAGTTTCAAGAAATTAGAAACAAGATTGAGATACCAAAAGAACATAAGATTTTCAAAATGTATTACAAATTCTCTTCATCCACACATAAGACATGTGTGACTGATAATGAATTACTTATATGTATATGAAGCCAATCAAATTTGTAAATATATCAGTAGGTTATTGCCTCTGGAAGGGTCAAAGACTGGGACCCCCCAAGTAAAGCAGACATGAAGTCTAAGAAGAGTAAGGGTAACACAATGGAGTGTCTAAAGCCTAATCCCCACATGAAAGAGCGCGCTATGCCAACACAGCAGTCTATAGAGATCAATTGACCTTATAAGCTACCCTCAGACAACTGTCTAGATGGTCATGAATGGCTGTCCTGGAAGACAGGAGGAGCTAGTTACCAGTACACAGATCACACAATAGAACCCCACAGTTGCAGACACTGGAGATTAGGTACATGACTCCAGAGAAACAATACCAGGCCCACAATGGATGTGGGTAGGGTAGGCTACATAAGAAGCACTGTGGACCATAGCCCACCATCAGTCTTCATCCAGCTGCAGTCTGGAACACAAGTCTACAGGACCCCACTTGGGAATTAGCCAGCCCACTTCTCCATTAGGAGAGACTGCACTAGGATAAAGAACACACCTACTTCACCTTCAACCTGACCTTACCATTTACTGGTCAATCTCTATAGACTCACCGGACATATTGCCAAGACAGCTCAATCTTGCAAAGGTACAGTTTGAACCACTTCATTTTTAAGTGTTACACCATACACTTAGACTTTACCAGCACCAAACCACTACAAATTTGACAAGACTTTAAACAGCAAACTTGCTTTACACAAGCACCATGGGGAGACTGAGAGTTTCACCCATACTGCTAACTATGCTGTTAGTATATACTATAAAACCACTTACTGCAGGTTATACACCTGTGGTGAGACAAAACATAGGAGTAGTATTCAAACCTAGCCCTCAACCATTGGTCAATGGACATACATCACAACACTGTTGTTAGCTATCCCCTACAAGATACCTCGGGCACCCGTTACCCAAGGATCCATAAGGGATAGAATACTCCAGTTGACCACTCCTACTCTACAAGATCATACCTCTGGCCAAATTATCCAACAAGCTAAGGAGCTAGACACCTTGCTGGAAATTGCAGACAAGGAGATAAATGAAACACTAGCCTCCATCAAATTGTTCTTATCCAACCCCATAAACACATTGGACAAGGCCAAAAGAGAGGCCATACTGGGTTTTCTAGCACCCCTGTTTCGCGGTGTGCTAGGTCTAGCCACAGTAGAAGATGTAAACCAAGTAATGGGACAGCTCAAGAACATAGATGAAATACTAAGAAAATTTGCTAAACAGGATCAGGAAGCAGCTAGTCTCATTGAAAAGATCACAGACAGACAAGATAAGTTTGTTAAAGCATACATCCAAGATAAGAAGGTACTAGACAGCACAATCAACACCATAGGTGACACCGTCAACCTGTGGGCCTCTAACATGTCCAGGTCACTTGACTCATATTCAAGGCACGAGAAAACTCAAAGGGAGAAAATGCAAGTATTAAATGACGCATTAATTATCATAGCAGCAAGAATGAATACAGTTCAATCACTGCAAAGGACAAATGCAGCCCTGAGGATGCTATCATCAGGGATCCTAACCCCTGATATAGTACCACCCTCAGACCTTGCTAGATACCTAATTGACATTAATAACAAACTTAGGATTACACACCCTGGAGCACAAGTCGCAATTAATGACCTAGATTTCTATTATTCACAGAAGCTGACCTCATACACTTACTCAGCTCACCATATATATATTCATCTGGACATTATAATTCAATCTACCACCTCAACCTTCAAACTGTACCAAATGATTACATCACCCATGCCTATAGACACACAGGAGACCCCCACCAGAGGAGTCACCAAGTTGCAAACCACAACTGAGTTTCTAGCAGTATCTTACGACGAATCATTATTCATCGAATTGGACTCAGCAGATATGCAGGCATGTGAAGGTACTACAGTAAAGGTGTGCAGAGATGTAAATGGTAGAATCTATAAACACAGGCCTACATGCCCTGTAGCCATTTTTACTAACCAGGCTCAACAGATTAAGGAACATTGCAAGTTTACAGTTTCACCACTGCAAGCACCTACCACCCATGCTATTTCCATTTCTGAAGATGAGTATCTGGTCACTACTAATGAACCCCATTACTTTATCAACTGCCATGGTAAAACGTCTGAAACTCGAAAAGCCCAGTCCTACTCAATCATAGGTGTACCCTGTGGGTGCACGATCAGTGTAGGAGAATTTTCTCTTCCAAACACAAGGTTGCCCTGTAACTCAACCTTATCATTTCATTACATTCTCAAGACAATTAATTTACCATTCATGGCAGCACTTAACAAAATTTCTGAAACCAAACCAGATGAAAGAGAGAATCTTCCAAATTTCCCAGTAGTAAACCTTTCTAGAACCTTAGAAAAACTACAGGAAAATCCAATCATGGATGATATTACTCAACTAAATTTAGAGCCCTTTGCCAAAACAGTATTAAAAGATGCCTCCAACCTTAATAAGGAAATGGAAACGCGCTACGAGGAATCATACCTACGTCGAGTTACAGAGCATCCAATCTTCCAAAGCTTAGCACTCATCCAAGGGATATCAGCTCACATTTTTATAGTATACATACTACTCAAATTATACAGACTAGGAGGGACTGTAGCCTACCTGCCTACAGCCAAAGCATTCAGACTAGTCACCGAGCTGCCCCTACACAAATTGCTCCCAGATAAGAATCCTACCAAATTAACCCCTACAGAGGAAACCCACACCCCTTTCCTCACAATTCAGGAAACCCACACCCTGATAATTGCTATATTATTCACCCTGACCATCTACTCAGCCTACAGAATAATGAAGTACCTTAAGAAATTTGCACAGACACACTGTGGCAAGAAAAATGTGGCCAAGCGCACAAATCCCACAGTATATTTTAAAATATATTGTGGAGACTCAAACTTCGCGCTACCCTTGAGGCCAATACCACATGAATTTGATGAGATTAAATCAGCAGCTGCCCCTACCTATAAGGATATAGTGGTTAAAACCTTCCCACTACCTAAGGCTATATTTACCTGGAATGGACCAGCAGTTATAACAACACAGAGAGGAGAATTTGCTTATCACCTCCCTCAGGTGATACACCTACCTTGGCGCACTAGGTTCAGTACTATACCAGCCCTTAAAAACAAAGGACTGTACTACTCCATGCTTCTCCAGAATGATTGTGGCACCAGCCCGGTGACCATGACAGCACTGGAAAATACAACAGATATAATTATTGACGAACAACAGGAGGAGACCGCAAGGTCAAACATGCAGACTATTGCTAATTTTCTAAACCACCAGCCCTCCCCGGTGACTGTGGAAACAGCCTAGACTGCCCACAGCCTAGGCTGCCCCCAGTCCACCACCAGGAGACAACACATCAGAGACAGTATTCAGAACTTTTCGGACAATTTGCCGGCCCGGAAAAGGGCCTTTGGGATGGCGGGTTTTTACACCCTAGGTTTCAGTCAGTCGGGATCCTACCACAGATCCTCGGGTTCAACATCAATGGGAGAGTCCGAGTCCGAGTCCGAGCCATACATATGGCCGTGATCCTGTTCCCACTCAACGAGCCGGGCCTCCATCATCCCCAGTCCATACTCGGCAGCCGTGGATGGATCCCCGGATGCCGCAAGATCGAGGAGGGATGCCGCCAACAGATAATCCCATAGCACTCGCTCCCGCGGCCCGAAGTTATAGTCCATGGGCCAGAAACCCATATTACCCAAGGCCCTAGTCAGAAGGGCCACAGTGGCCCCCCGACGCAAGGCTGAGCCTAAGAAATAGTGGCAGGAGTAATTACAGACCAACACATCACCATGCTCAATGATCTCCTTGAAATTCCTCACTATGTAACCATAGCGGATGGTCTGGTTAGCCTCCACCAGGGCCCTAACTGGACTCCCCACCTCCATCACCTGGGGGACAGGCAAAGCAAAGAGAGCTTGTAGATGGGCCATGGTGCTACAGCAGTGATTTCCAGAGAGGAACTGATACTCCAATACCAGCCACACACTCCTTAAATGGACACACACACACCCCCCCCCCACCCTGAACTGTCCACTGACACCAAGCTAGGCACTCACACAGACACATGCCAGAATCTGGCACCTAACACCTCAAGTGCCACCACTGCATGAGCACACCAGGGAGGAGATTCACATCTCACTCCTGACACACCTCCACTGTCAATGAAATTATCAAAGTATTAGAAAAAAAAAAAAAAAATATATACACAGCCACTTGTTGATGTATAATATGAAAATCTATGGTATTCTCACAAAATCGATGATTAATGCGCGCATATACGCGCAAAATTGCGAAATTGCAAACTACAAATTGTAAAATTGTACAAATCTAACATTAATATACATGAATGCAGGTAGATAACTAAGACAGTTTTTGTACCCACTAGCACTTGTATACTATACCAAGGTTTACTTAAAGTAACACACTTTAGGTATCCAAGAAAATTGTTGGAAAAAATGAATGGAAAAAAAAATTTTTTGAGAAAATTGTTGACATAAAACATGTTTACTTAAGATACTCACCAAATAATCTCTTTCAGGGACACATACTCAAAGGGCTAGGGGAAAAGTCAATTAAGCAGCGGCCCACTGCCGAAATTGCCAATTAATACACCCATATAGCAAAATCAATGAGTAACTCAGAGACAAACAAGCCTATTGTACATGAAGTACTTTGTTTTTCCGGCCCTCGGAAAAATTTGTCTCAAATCCCAAAAATTGTATAGTGTAAACTAGATTGTACGTTTGTACCCAATTTGCACACTAAAATTGTATACAAACTAGATTGTACGTTTGTACCCAATTTGCACACTAAAATTGTATTTTGCAGACTAGATTGTACGTTTGTACCCAATTTGCACACTAAAATTGTATGTTTGCACACCAGATTGTACGCTTGTACCCAATTTGCACACTAAAATTGTAGGTTGCACACCAGATTGTACCCTTGCACCCAATTTGCACACTAAAATTGTATGTTGCACACTAGATTGTAAGTTCGTACCCAAATTTGCACCCTTACATTAGATGTTGTACATTATACTGTATGTCTGTACCCAAGTGATACACTAAAATCAGGTTTTTTTACAAAAAATCACATTTTATGTGTAACCAAGCTGTAGCCAAAATTATACATGTCCATACAGAAATTATCAATTGAACACAAAATTATATGTTGGCATACTAAAGTTGTGAATTGTACGCGAAAATTATATATTTGCATACTAAAATTGCCAAATGCACGCGAAATTATATGTTTGCACACTAAAATTGCCAAATGCACGCGAAATTATATGTTTGCACACTAAGATTGCCAAATGCACGCGAAATTATATGTTTGCACACTAAGATTGCAAAATGTACGCGAAAATTATATATTTGCACACTAGAATTGCCAAATGTACGCGAAAATTATATATTTGCATACTAAAATTGCCAAATGTACGCGAAATTATATATTTGCATACTAAAATTGTCAATTTATCGCAATTACACGCGAAATTGTAAATTTGCACACTAAATTGTCATTTATGTTCAATTTGCACGCTAAATTGAACATTGAATGCCAAAATTGCACACTATTTGCCAAATTGTATGTTGTACATAAAAATGGAAAATTATACCCCATAATTGATGTTACATAAGCAAATACACTCAGGTATGATAAGATATAGAAACTCGGAAATGTACTTATACCCAGGAGAAAATTGTTTATACTGACAAAGCTCTACCACAAAAATTGCATTTGAAGCACTCCCCATTACTTCAAATCCTCTTACAAACAGTATATAACTCCAAAATAAGGAAAAAATTGCATAAATTGTACATTCCCTCGGCGAAATGACGGAGTTTCGCATTCTCTCGGGGGAGACGGAGTATTCTATCATATACCATTTTATTATTCCATAAATTGTAACATATTATGTATTAATCAAAGGATATCTATGAAATTAATACATAGGTTGGTTCTAAGAGCTATAAGAGCGCTCAAACTTTGTATAAGAGCGTTCATGCCCCACTGCACACCAGCCAGGTCAGTTACAAACACTCTCTCTGACATCAAAGGCTCCGACCTAATGGTTCACTGCACAATATAATAAGAATAAGGGTCTCAGTGTGCGACCTCATGGTCCAATGCACAAATTAATAACTTGTAAGTGAATGCAACCGGCCGTCACGGGTGCCTGAGCACCGCTGACGCCGTCATGAGTGTCTGAGCACCCTAATGACTGAACAATGGGTTACATAAGCACGACGCCATAACCTTCCGGTCGCTCTAGCGTCGTTCCTGAGCGACCTAGGTCAAATATCAAAGCATTTATGGAAAGCCCATAATTTGACGGTCAGAATGAGCCCAAGATCAAGGCGGAACTCCCATTATTTAGGAAGTTATGCTATGGAGACTGAATGGAGCTCCGAGTTCCCTACAGACAAACCGGCGGGAGTTACGCGCCTATCCAGCAGGCATTATAAATTTGGCACATTCAACTCCGCGCATGCGCAAAATGGCGGTTATAAACGCATAAACGACCGAGTTATGAGGGTTTGAAGATGCAGAACCGACCAAGACAAAGGGGGACACAGCGGCGTCCATGGGGGTCCTTTGTCCCCCTGTGACACATGAAAGACTCCCCTCAAACAATTGTAGAGTTAGGCAGATGCTACTGGCTCCAGTCAGTCTGGAGGTGCTTTTCCAAGATTTGCTACAAATAGCCTGTCTGCACCTCCAGGAAGTCAGATCACCAAGAACCGCTCTAGAGGTAACATCTCCAGTCATCTCCTGCTACCTGCTATACCACTGCACTATAGTGAAACTATGCTAGACAGGCATTGGTTTCTATCATTAGTGGCCAGGGGCTATCTCCTTCAAGACTTCCACCAGAGGGTAAAGTTATTCATTATTACATTATTCCTCTAAGCAGCAGGTCAGGAGCTAGGTGTGGGAACCCACCTAGAACTATGCTGGACACTGTATTATTAATACCTCACAGGTGGAGTGGAACAGAACATTGTACTTTATAAATTACTGTATGTTTACTGTATGTACAAATTACCTACATACTAACTACTGTATGATTGATATTTCTTACATGTTGCCTAAAGCTGAATAAACCAGTGATAACTGGAAATAACACTACTTTTTATGAGCTTGATGTATTTACTCCATACACCACTAGTCATATGATATTTCTCATATGACAACTTGATCTTGCCAATTACTAGTATGACAACATCATATGGTGACACATGGTACCAGTACACACCATATCGTGATACATGGTATCAGTACACGTCATATGATGATACATGATACCAGTACACGTCATATGATGATACATGGTACCAGTACACATCATATGGTGATACATGGTACCAGTCCACATCATATGATGATACATTGTACCAGTCCACATCATATGGTGATACATTGTACCAGAACACATCACATGGTGATACATGGCATCAGTATATGGCATATGGTGATACATTGTACCAGAACACATCATATGGTGATACATGGCACCAGTACATGTCATATGGTGATACATTGTACCAGAACACATCATATGGTGATACATGGTACCAGAACACATCACATGGTGATACATGGTACCAGAACACATCACATGGTGATATATGGTACCAGAACACATCATATGGTGATACATTGTACCAGAACACATCATATGGTGATACATGGTACCAGAACATGTTATATGGTGGCATATGTCACAAGTAAATGGGATATCATGACACATGCCAGCAGTACATGTTATATGGTGAAACATGGTCCCATTACACATCTTATTGTGGCACATGGTACCAGTACACATCATGTGTTGAAATATATGATACAAGTACAATTCATGTCATAGGTGACACAAGGTACCATAACACATCATATGATGACACTTTGTGCCACTATATGCCATATGGTAACACATGGAACCTGTACATGTCATATGATGATATGTGGCACCATTACACATCATATGGTGATACATGATGCCAGTACACGTCATATTGTGACACATGGTGCCAGTACATGTCATATTGTGATACATGGTACCAGTACACATCACATGGTGATACATGGCACCAGTACACATCACTTGATGATACATTGTACCAGTCCACATCATATGGTGATACATTGTACCAGTACACATCATATGGTGATACATGGTACCAGTACACATCATATGGTGATACATGGTACCAGAACACATCATATGGTGATACATGGTACCAGTCCACATCATATGGTGATACATTGTACCAGTACACATCACATGGTGATACATGGCACCAGTACACATCACTTGATGATACATTGTACCAGTCCACATCATATGGTGATACATGGTACCAGTACACATCATATGGTGATACATGGTACCAGTACACATGATATGGTGATACATTGTACCAGAACACATCATATGGTGATACATGGTACCAGTCCACATCATATGATGATACATTGTACCAGTCCTCATCATATGGTGATACATTGTACCAGAACACATCACATGGTGATACATTGTACCAGTACACGTCATATGGTGATACATGGTACCAGAACACATCATATGGTGATTCATGGTACCAGTACACATCATATGGTGATACATGGTACCAGAACACATCATATGGTGATTCATGGTACCAGAACACATCATATGGTGATACATGGTACCAGAACACATCACATGGTGATATATGGTACCAGAACATGTTATATTGTGGCATATGTCACAAGTAAATGGGATATCATGACACATGCCAGCAGTACATGTTATATGGTGAAACATGGTCCCATTACACATCTTATTGTGGCACATGGTACCAGTACACATCATGTGTTGAAATATATGATACAAGTACATGGTGATACATGGTGCCAGTACACATCATATGGTGATACATGGTACCAGTACACATCATATGATGATACATGGTACCAGTACACATCATATTGTGATCCATGGCACCAGTGCACGTCATATGGTGATACATGGTACCAGTACACATCATATGATGATACATGGTACCAGTACACATCATATGGTGATACATGGTACCAGAACACGTCATATGATGATACATGGCACCAGTACACATCACATGGTGATACATGGTACCAGTACACATCATATGGTGACACATGGTATCAGTACACATCACATGGTGATACATGGTACCAGTACACACCATATGGTGATACATGGTACCAGAACACGTCATATGATGATACATGGCACCAGTACACATCACATGGTGATACATGGTACCAGTACACATCATATGGTGACACATGGTACCAGTACACATCACATGGTGATACATGGTTCCAGTAGACATCACATGGTGATACATGGCACCAGTACACGTCACATGGTGATACATGGTACTAGTACACATCACATGGTGATACATGGTACCAGTACACACCATATTGTGACACATGGTACCAGTACACGTTATATGGTGACACATGGTACCAGTACACATCACATGGTGATACATGGTACTAGTACACATCACATGGTAATACATGGTACCAGAACACACCATATTGTGACACATGGTACCAGTACACACCATATTGTGACACATGGTACCAGTACACATCACATGGTGATACATGGTACCAGTACACATCATATGGTGATACATGGTACCAGTACACGTCATATGGTGACACATGGTACCAGTACACGTCATATGGTGACACATGGTACCAGTACACGTTATATGGTGACACATGGTGCCAGTACACGTCACATGGTGATACATGGTACCAGTACACACCATATTGTGACACATGGTACCAGTACACATCACATGGTGATACATGGTATCAGTACACATCACATGGTGATACATGGTACCAGTACACACCATATGGTGATACATGGTACCAGTACACATCATATGGTGACACATGGTACCAGTACACATCACATGGTGATACATGGTACCAGTAGACATCACATGGTGATACATGGCACCAGTACACGTCACATGGTGATACATGTTACTAGTACACATCACATGGTGATACATGGTACCTGTACACACCATATTGTGACACATGCTACCAGTACACACCATATTGTGACACATGGTACCAGTACACATCACATGGTGATACATGGTACCAGTACACGTCATATGGTGACACATGGTACCAGTACACGTCATATGGTGACACATGGTACCAGTACACGTTATATGGTTACACATGGTACCAGTAAACGTCACATGGTGATACATGGTACCAGTACACACCATATTGTGACACATGGTACCAGTACACGTCCCATGGTGATACATGGTACCAGTACACGTCACATGGTGATACATGGTACCAGTACACATCATATGGTGATACATGGCATCAGTACACGTCATATGTTGATACATGGTACCAGCACACATCATATGGTGATACATGTTATCAGTACACATCATATGGTGACACATGGTACCAGTACACATCATATGGTGACACATGGTACCAGTACACATCATATGGTGATACATGGCACCAGTACACGTCACATGGTGATACATGTTACTAGTACACATCACATGGTGATACATGGTACCTGTACACACCATATTGTGACACATGCTACCAGTACACACCATATTGTGACACATGGTACCAGTACACATCACATGGTGATACATGGTACCAGTACACGTCATATGGTGACACATGGTATCAGTACACATCATATGGTGACACATGGTACCAGTACACACCATATTGTGACACATGGTACCAGTACACATCATATTGTGATCCATGGCACCAGTACACGTTATATGGTGATCCATATATATATATGTTTATTCAGTTTTGATTGTACATAGGATATGCTATGCACCCTTAGGTCATGCCTGTTTTTCATCCAGTGGACAATAAATGTCTCTAAATCCAGATATTTTTTTAGTTGAAGTACAATAACATGTGTTAAATATGGATCACTAGTTGTTAGTAATTTTTTTGCACAATTTAAATGGTGTTTGATGGCCTGTACCATAAATAAATATGGTTAGTAAACGAAAGAGCATGAATTCAGTAGGTTTATTATCTATTCCACTTTAGAATTTGTTTTGATGGTGTAAAATATGTGGAGAATTATTATAGTATTTATGGAGGCTGGATATCATCCAGCTCCCTAAGTGTCTTATCATACATCACTCTCAGCCTATCACCAAACCTTGAATACTCTTCAATTTCTCTGTATTCATTTCCAAGGGAATTCCACAAAGCAGCACATTTATATTCTACTCCTTTTTGAACTTTGACTCTGCGGGTAAAGAAGGTTTTTAACAGCCTGTTATCGTGTGCTCATGTACAGAGTTGTCTATTGTCCACATAGTATTTATCCAGACTTCTTTTAAATGCAAATTTCAGAAAGTGTTGTTCCCTTCTTAACCAGAGTGGTAATACCTTGTATTTTTTATGTAATTGTAATTTGTCTAAAAAGGGAGGGGACCTGTTACAGATGCGTAAGAATCTGTTTAAATGTAGTTGCATTTCATCAAGTTTGCCTTTTGGGGCTGCACTATAGATGATATCGCCATGATCAATGTATGGGATTATTTTTTTTTTTTTTTTTTTTATCATATGGTGATACATTGTACCAGAACACGTCATATGATGATACATGGTACCAGTACACGTCATATGATGATACATTGTATCAGTACACACCATATCGTGATACATGGTATCAGTACACGTCATATGATGATACATGGCACCAGTACACATCATATGGTGACACATGGTACCAGGAGGATGTTTCACCACATAGCTATATATATACACACATACGGCCATAAGATACGGCCCTTATGTGGAAAAAGAAAATATTATTTAAAAAAGTGTTTCAGATAGGTGGCCGTGTCCTGTCCGTATGTTATAATGGAATTTCTGTATCTTGAATTCCACATACGGATTTTTTTGTTGTCTTAAAGGTAAACATGTGCAAATTCCAGTCAAATTCCAGGAAACCCCCTGGGAATTCCCTATATGATGTCACACATGCGGGGTCATGTGATCTATGTGGAAATAATCTTTAAAAAAGTGCCGTATGTTGGTAGAAAGAGTGAAGGGGGGGGAGGGTAAGTGTATATAGGCACAAGTGGGAGTGCAAAGACATTCAGGAGGGTGTTGCTCCTATTATAAAAAGAGCTGTGAGTATGTGCCCTCTTTTCTAAACAAGTTGTGCACTGCTTCACCTAAGTACTTGCACTCACCACATTAGTCTGAAAAGTCACCTGGCTTGTTTAAAATAGAGAGAGCTGCACTACCAGGTACCTACTCATGTCACACGCTCTATAGTTTATTATACTGACTGACTTCTCCCAACTAGGTACCTACTCAAATCCCCCTTTTTCAGCACCGTACTTGATTGACCACTTGTGAGCAACAAAAGGGACAAGCTATAGCTACATGAAAAGAAAGGACTGGAAATGAGGGCATTTTTAGCCAGCTCTTCAGCCAAGTGTACACTCTCCTATAGGCAGAAATGGGGAGAGGCTCGTGAATGAGAAGTTCATGGGGGGGGGGGTCTTCTTGCCACCATGTAAATCATCCCAACCCCCCCCCCTTTCATTCCCAATATACCTTGTATTTCTGACATGTGGGCATAAAATATCTCCACATAGCTGATTTTCCCCCATATACAACATACAGGGTACCCCCTTACCCCTCCACATTCAGAAGGATATATGTGGCCTCTATGTGGAATTTTCAATTTCCGTATCTTGAACAGAAACAGGTAAAAGTCCGTATCCACATGTGGAGGGCCGTATCCATGATTCTAGGATGTGGAAATTTGAACAGAAACAGATAAAGGGCCGTATGTGACATATGGGGGCCGTATATGACATATGGGGGCCGTATGTTATGTGGTGAAACACCCTCCTGTACACATCACATTTTTTTTTTTTGAACAACTTTGAACTTTATTGGTCATAGACATATGAGTCAACGAGCAGACTATACAGTAGTTAATTATACACAAATATTCGTATATGAAGACCAATAAGTTCCTGGGTCGAGGCGTATCAAGAGATATTATTATGCCTCTCCCCATGGTATGTAACGTCACATATGTAGATTCCTAGAAAAGTTTGACATTGAGTTTTGGTACATGGCGGTATATATAATTGTATTTAAACAATAAATGGGTGTATTTAAAGAAAAAAAAATTGTTATTTCTAATCACAGTCACAATGTTGCATCAAATATAATTGATCATTATTAAAGAGAAATATTACTTTTCTTAATTATGGGATAGTATCCATTAAATCCTTTTTCATCAGGTTTTTGAAAGTGCCTATCTCTTTTATATTTCTAGTATTTGTGGGTAGGGTATTCCAGAATTGTGCACATTTTACTTCTGGACCTTTTTCATAAGCTTTACAATTAATATTACTATAGAAAAGTACAGGTGCATCATGAAGGCGAGTCTGTCTATTTGCAGCTCTGACATTAATACCTAGTCTCACCATTTTATGAGCAAACATCTTACAATGGTATTGTCTTCTATAAATAAGTTTAGGAAGATTTGCTACATGATGAACCCTATCAGTTGATGTTAATATGTTCAAACCAAGGCATGTCTTAATACATTTGTTCTGCAGTTGTTGAAGTTCTTCGAGTAGGGTTCCATTAGCAGTATCATAAAAGATATCAGCATAATCAATAATTGGTAGTACATAGGTTTTATACACACGTAGGAGCACTGCATGTGATAGCATATGTCGTATTTTATACAATAAGAATGATTTGTAGCGAACATTTTTCATTAATGTCTTCACATGTAGATTAAAATTCATTTCCTGGTCTATCAGTACTCCTAAATATTTATACGAGTTGACATTAAGTAGCATTTTTCCACTTATTTCTATGTTAGGTTTACGTAGATTTTTGAGAGTTTGAGCTGAAGAAAAAGTCATAATTTTTGTTTTGCTCTCGTTGATGGTTAATTTGTTTTTGTTTGCCCAGGTTATGAATTTGTTTAAAGCATGCTGAAGAGTTGTCTCTAATATATCAATACTAGGTCCGGATACATATAATACACTATCATCAGCATATAACATAGTTTTGTGTATATCATCCCTTTGAATGCAGTCATTAATATATAGTAAGAAAAATAATGGACCCAAAATTGATCCTTGGGGTACTCCACAGGTCAAGGGTAATTCTGCTGACTTAATATTATTAGCCATGGTACATTGTTTTCTGTTGGTTAAGTAATTTCTAATTAATTCCAAGTTTTTTCTCCTTATACCATAACGTTCAAGTTTTTCTAATAATATCAAATAATTAACCGAGTCAAAAGCCTTTTTGATGTCAATAAATGCAGCCAAAGTAATATATCCTATGTTTCGATTTCTTAGTACATCATTTACAAAGAGTCCGTTGTAGATTTGTCTTTCTGGTACCCTCCTTGGCGTTCAGTTAATATCAAGTTAGCAGTTAGGTGCTGGGAGATAGCATTGTGTATTAACCTTTCAAAAATTTTTTCTGGTACAGGAAGCACACTGATTGGACGATAGTTAGATACATTTGTATTGTCTCCACCTTTAGGTAAGGGGGTGACTGCAGCAATTTTCCAACAGTTTGGAATTTTACTAGTTTCTATACATAGTTTGATTATTTTTTCAAATTTTTCAATCATGCACAGAGCAGCTTCTTTAAATATATTTGTAGGTATATAATTAAGACAAGAAGATTTTGATGTGTCGATATCCTTCAAACACTTGATAATTTCATCCCTAGATACTTCTAGGTCAGGCATATCGGTTATACAAGTTGTACCATCAAATGACCATGGGTCAGTGTGTTTACTAGCTAGATTCGGACCTATATTGACAAAAAATTCATTTATAAATGAGGCAGTATCTGGTATTTCCACTGTGTCCTTATTTTCATTTAACAAATTTATTATACTATTGTTTGATTGCTTTGATGGAATAACTTTCTTTATACTTCGCCAAAATGCTTTAGTTTCTTTGATATTATCATCGCATTCTTTTTTAAAGAAATTTTGCATTGCAGTCTCTTTTTCCATGTTGACTTGGTTTCGAATGGTTCTAGCTCTGTGCCAGTCGAGTACAGATCCAGATTTTCTAGCAGTAGTTAGCATTTCATTTTTATCATTGATTCGTTCTAATAAGTAATTTGTCATCCAAGGCGAGCTTTTGTCCTTAATTCTAAATTCTCTGATAGGACACATGTTATCTAAAGTATCATATAGATTTTTTTCAAAAATATTCCAACAGGCCTCAGAGGTTTGTGAATTTTCAAAGTCGGTCCAATCTAAGTTCTTAATTTTATCTAGAAAAGCAATACTGTTATAATTCTTATAGGACCTTCCAGTGAAGTATCTATGACCAGCTTTAATTGTAGCATTTTTTCGTATAATATAGATAGGAAGATGGTCACTTAAATGAATATTTAGTGGACCATAAGATAAGACATTGTTACAGTTTGTGAAAATTAAATCTATGCATGTATTATAGCCTGCAGTAGTAGTAACACAATTTATAAGTTGAGTAAGGTTGAAATTTTCCATCATTTCATATAGCATGGTCTTGTCGTTATCTTCTGTAAGTATATCGACATTGAAATCACCTATACAAATAATATCGAAGTCATCAAAATTTTCAATCTGTAGCAAGGTTGCAAGCATTGTATCACAGAAAGCAGTTAGATTACCATTTGGAGGTCTGTATACATTACAAACTAAGGTTTTCTTTGCCATGCCCTTTTGTATAAGAAGCCATTGAGTCTCTATATTTGGGTTTCCTCTGTTTAAGTGTTGGTATGCAGTGGCAGAACATGTTACAGTATCAAGTATATGCGCAATCAGGCCTCCTCCTCTAAATTCACTTATTCTGTCATGTCTATACATGTTATACCTGGATAGTCTATACAATTCATCTTCATCAGTGTCATTAAGAAATGTTTCAGAGAATAATAATACATCAATGTTTTTATTATCTAACTCGTCCTTCAAACCAGCTGGTTTGTTTCTTATGGATCTAGCATTGAGGTGGACTACAGAAAAACCTGATTTGAAGTTGGGGGTATTATACAGGTTTATGTTAGGTATTGTAGTTCGACACGTATGTAATAAATTTTTCCTGTATCAGTTGATACCTGGGATATGAATGCGACATATATGATGGGATGTAGAAAAAAGAAAATGATAATAAAAAAGAAAAAGATACCCAACGGGGCATACAGCTCTAGTGGCCGCCCTGGGGTGGAAAATATAACTACTAGATTAAGTTTGGAGCACTCCAACTAAAGATATACAATTAATATGTGTATTAACACTCATATGAATGTACAATCTGCTTTGGTGTAGTTTCTATCAGTCTTTATATATAGAAAGGTTTATAGCTGTGGTTGAGCAGGTGGCGGGTTGACATTAGGATGCTGGTCAGCGACGTGTTCTGTGTCTCGTGTGGGAGTTGTAGGTTGGGTATTTGTCAAGGAGCGTCGTATGCGCATCAGTAGTTTTCCTTGAACATTTTCACCTTTCAGATTGTTACTACGGCATAAGTTTGCTTGACCTAAGTGATATCCTGAACCATACACTGGATGAAAGTTTCCTTCATATAGGTTAAGATTACCAGTTGAGATCAGGTATTCTTTGAGTTCAGGTGTGGCGAATTTAATAGTGTTAAGTCTATGCATGATTTTCTCAGCTTCCTTTCCCCATTGGGGGGTTTGCTTTAGGGACTTAGTCTCTGACATCATGTCGTATGGACTGGATAGTTCCATGATACGGGCAGCTTTCTCTGGGCTGTCACATAGGATGGCTTTGTGGTATTGAAACCCTTGTTCTACACTGGAGAAAATATTATCCCCATCTTCTATTTCTACCGGGTAGAGGTTTGACAGTTTATGATAGCTAGAACGGTACATAAGTCCATCAGGTGTTTTAGCTTCATTTGCTTTTTCCAATGTCATTTGATGCGGTAGATTATCCAGATTCTTGTGTCCGTAGGTTTTCCCCTCAATTATCACTGAGCGTTGTCGTAGTTTGGCATCAATTTTGTTTGCACGACATAGGAAGAACACTGACCTCAGGTCTATAAAGTTTCTAGTTTCCTTCTCGTTTAGCTCATCGCCTACTGAGACATAGTCCCATGTTCTGTTGTGTTTTAGGTATTTTAGACCTTTCATGAGCTCGGATTTACATTGGAAATTTAGAAAAGTTAATCTGATGGGACGATGTTTACCTTCTTCGACGCCATGTTGGTTTTTTCTCTGTAGTTTCGGACCATCTCGTCTGACTGAGGCTATCATTTCTTGATTCCATTCTAGTTTCGTATCGTTGAAAAGCTGTCCCATTTTCTCATATAGGTTTTCTCCTTCTGTCTCCTCAACTCCCTGGATGATAACTACCTTCTGAGCTTCTGATTTATCCATTTTCTCAAGCTTGCTTTGGTGCATTTGAATAACGCGAGTGGAAGCCGCCGCGGTTGCTGTCAAGCTTGACAGCTTGACTCCATTGACCACCGCTGAATTTTCTGCTAATTTGATGTTTACCTCTGCGAGGGTATCATTTACCTTAGTGTTCGAGGTGGTACATTCTTTTATACTGGTCTGGATGTTCATCAGGGTTTGGAGAGTGGTAGAGGCTAAGGTTTCCTGAGCAGTCATTCGTTTTCCTAATGAATTGACGGCATGTATAATTTCTCCAAGCGTAGCTTCTTGACTCAGCAATGGCGGATCCCCTGTCATTGGGACCGGTGTAGCAGGTGTAGGTTCTTTTTTTCGTCTTCCTTTACCTCTAGTGGTGTCTGTTTGAGCTGCCATGGTTTGAACGTGTAGATGATATATTTAGACGACTGTGAACATACACCAAGCAATGTACTTCGGTCGACAGTGGTGATAAACTCGCAAAGTAGCGGAGCGCTCCGGTCTAGCGTCTTAGCCCGTTGCCGCCATGTTTTTCATTGTGACACATGGTACCAGTACATGTCATCTATGGTGATACATGGTACCAAAACACATCATATGGTGATACATGGTACCAGAACACATCATATGGTGATACATGGTACCAGTACACGTCATATGGTGATACATGGTACCAGTACACGTCAGATGGTGATACATGGTACCAGTACACATCATATGGTGATACATGGTACCAGTACACGTCATATGGTGATACATGGTACCTGTACACATCATATAGTGATACATGGTACCAGTACACGTCATATGGTGATACATGGTACCAGTACACGTCAGATGGTGATACATGGTACCAGTACACATCATATGGTGACACATGGTACCAGTACACATCATATGGTGACACATGGTACCAGTACACATCATATGGTGATACATTGTACCAGTACACACCATATGGTGACATATGGTGCCAGTACACACCATATGGTGACATATGGTGCCAGTACACACCATATGGTGATACATGGTACCAGTACACATCATATGGTGATACATGGTACTAGTACACGTCATATGTTGACACATGATGCCAGTACATGTCATATGGTGACACTTGTTACCAGTATATGTGGCCTCATTAACTGTCACACAACCCTCATGCCAAATGTTTTATATTAAAGGAAACTATTATTTATTACACATAAATACGTTATGGCACATAACTGCTCTAGAAATCCTCGTGCCAATATGTTCTTAAACGTGTATTCAAGGGAACCCTTCTTTTTAACACATCAATAAGCTATGGCCACTGGGCTAACTCTCATACCGAAACTTCTAAAACATTTTGTTTTGAAGGAAACTCTTCTTCATTTCTACATTATAGCCTCTTTGTGCCACTGTAGTAACCCTCATGCCAAAATGTTCTAAAAAGTTTTACAACAAAAGGAGATCTTCTTCATTACACATCAATATGTTATGGTCACTGTTAAATGCCTCGTGCCAAAACATTCTAAAATGTTTTATTTTGAAGGGAACTCCTCTTCATTACATGTTACTATATTATGGCCACTTGGTACCACTTGTTGCCAGTGTAGAAACCCTCATGCCAAAATGTTCTAAAATGTTTTACAATGAAGAGAACTCTTCTTCATTACACCTTAATACGTTTTGGCCACAGTAGAAATCCTAATGTCTACTCTGGTATGAAAGTGACCACTGAATAGCCAAAACGTTGTCGAAAATAATGAGCAATTAACTACTTAATTAAGACAAAACCTGATATTTTTGATAATTTTGAGTTTCATTCTAATAATTCAAGTGTTACTGGCATTTGGATCCCTCTACTCTCCAGATAACTGGTATTTTGAAAGGGCCTTTTTACTACTCACATCAAAATGTTTTGGAGGTCCACTGACAGAAAGTACGGGTATTTTGAAAGGGCCTTTTTACTACCCACATCAAAATGTTTTGGAGGTCCACTGACAGAAAGTACGGGTATTTTGAAAGGGCCTTTTTACTACCCACATCAAAATGTTTTGGAGGTCCACTGACAGAAAGTACGGGTATTTTGAAAGGGCCTTTTTACTACCCACATCAAAATGTTTTGGAGGTCCACTGACAGAAAGTACAGGTATTTTGAAAGGGCCTTTTTACTACCCACATCAAAATGTTTTGTAGGTCCACTGACAGAAAGTACTGGTATTTTGAAAGGGCCCTTTACTACCCACATCAAAACGTTTTGGAGGTCCACTGCCAGAAAGTACTGGTATTTTGAAGGGCCCTTTTTACTACCCACATCAATACATTTTGGCTGTGCTAAGGATAAGAAGCATTTTTTTTTTTGCTCATGGATGTCACCGGTAGCACTTGACAAAAAGGGCATAACGTACATCCTGGTTATGACAGGAAGAGGGAGTTCTCCCAACGTGTTCTGAATCTCATCTTTAATCTTGTTTTAACCCCTGTAATCAGAAAGGAAATCTTAACTAAGATGACATGACAAAGGCAAGGTGTTTATTTGATGGGATGCATCTTAAAAGCATCTATTCTGCTCTGTCTGCTCGGCTATCTATAGGGATAACACATACAAAAAGTGGAAAGAGAAGAATGAATAGTTCCTGAAATTTCTGGAAGGAAAATTACCTATTTAAGAGAAAATATGAAACCTACATACATTCCTGAAGAAAATAATGCCTGATTGACAGAAGCGGATTAAGAAGGGCTCAGAGTAAAACCCTGGCAGCATGCAATAAAGGGTCCTTGCTGTCTCCAAAATATACAAATGGCATTTCAAGTGTTAACTCTGAAATTTGCATTGCAATTGAGGAAACATCCTTTCTTTAATCACATAACAACAAACAGGAACCTGGCTAAAGACCAATAAATTGTAGAGCAATAAGGTAGGGTTTGAGATTAATGTATAAATCTTTTCAAGGATTGGTTAATGCATAAGCTTTGCCTAGCTTTGTAATTAATAAAGGGCGGGTTCTATATTTAATCACTTCACAAATGGTTGTAGCAGGCAGTATCGAGGTGCTTTAATTAAGTCATTATTTACCAGATTTTAAAGGTCAGTGCACAGTAGCCCCTATCTATCACTTTGATAAAGGAACTGATTACCCATGTGTGGCCATGTGTGGTACTGGCCGAACGATGCGTTCAGTACCGAAAATGTAAGGTACCATTATACTCTGAATAAAAGACTTCAAGGTATCCTATACATAGCTCAACATGGGTCCATTTGACTGCTAATATAAGGCATACCATCAGTTCATACTTGCACAAAAGTGTGCCTTGTATGCAGGGCAATACAGAATCTATGTTTGATTTGAATTTGGATTCTGATAAAAATCTTAACCTTGTTTTGTACATAATTTATACAAGTGGTTTGGGCGGGTGCCTTGTGTACTACAGATATCTTTATCTCATTCAAAATGGCAGGACTGAAATTGGAAAACAGGACAAACTCAATTCTACATGATGTAAGAAAATATTAAAATAAATGACCATGAAGTAAAGATTTAAAAGAAAGAAAAGAAAATGTTGACTGCTCAAGAAATTCCTTTGAAGAAGTAACTGAGCTTCTTTCATTTAGAGCATTGCCAAATCCTTCCAGCAATTTTTGAGGATTCAAATATTAGAAGGAAAAAAGATAATGATGTTTCAGCTGGCACCACATTCTTTACAATAAATATTGTAAAAGTGTCTTTGCACTCCATCATTAGAAAAAAGACCAATATCCTAACATGTTTGTATTTAGAAAACAATCCCCACAAAAAAAAAAAACCTACAGCTGCCAATGAACAAAAACCATGCTCAAATTTGGAACAAAAGCAAACTGCATTGAATCATCAGGCACTGGCCAACTATTTCATCCATCCTGTAATATTAATGCCCGGCGCCTTTCCCCAGCACGGGGAAATCACGAGAGCTTTTATTTAGTGCAAGGTCCACTGTACAGAGATAGATTACTGATCAGTACTCTCCAGTAACAATCAATAATCATGATGTTAAGGGCATCAATAAACACTGAAGAGATTGATAATCAGTTGGGTTTTCAAAAACAGTGTTGAGACAGAGACCTGCAACCCGACATGAGAGTACACACACTAATATTATCGGGCAATGGTCATCCTGGCCCACTGTCCTACATAAACCATGCATGGGACTATATACACATGTGCATATTCATATAATTAACAACAGTGAGTGATACCCCCGTCCGGGACTACTTGTTGCACGCAACAATACAATGCTCTATTGGTAACCATAGCAAAGATATCCTGCACTATATAACAGCACGTTTTTAAGTAACTCACCAGTCGGGCACAAGAACTCATACAGAAATTTTAATTTTATTTTAATTCTTCCATTTATTGTTAGTTTTAAGATTTTAGTCTAGGTGCTGACTGTAACCTAGGGTTCACTTTTTATTGACTGATGTTGCTTTGAATAAAGCCAGTTTGTATATTCAGATCAATTGCACCAAACACATGTCTCTGTTCAATTATTTATTATCACAACTGATATACATCTTGTACTATCAGTAGCAACCGGGAGATATATATTATAATGTTAATATACCGGTAATTACCTAACAGGACTAACTAAAGTATATTAATCTACCGGTAGTAGTTAACGGGTATTTGTAGTCACCCCTAGTTAACTTATATGATATATTATCTGATATTATCAGAAAATCTATGGGGCAAACTAGCTTTTTAGTTAATTGTTTTCGACTCACTTACTTGTGATCTATGTAATTGTTCAAACATAAAATGTTTATTCATAATTTTCTCTTTATTTCCAGGTGAGTAGACACGAGCCCCCTGAGAGACCCCGGCAAGGTTTGGCAAGTTTGAATTCTTTTTTTCCACTTTTGGACACTTTATTCATAAAAATGACATTACTGGTAAGATGCCTACAACAAGATCAGCACATTGTTTAAAGGCAGCTTTAGCTTAGTGTGAGTAGGCCTATACTGTGGCTTTGAAATGAAGCAGTGATGTGCCGTCACATAACACACAGTAACCAATGTGTTCCATACTGATCACTTCCTAATGAGGTGCTATAACACTGCTTTGTGCTTCTGCTGACAGAGTTTCCTGTCTCGCCTCAAGAGGTTTTTAACATGTTGTAGAAACATGACAAGTGCTGACATCGCATCTTTCCATACCTGGGTAGAACGCAGAGACAGTGTTGTGTAATCAGGTAATTACACATGGTGGTTAGCCAAGCATCTTTTCTAACTAACCAGACCAACTTGGTAGTGAGAAGTCTGCTCTTTCTTAAATCACCCTCTGAATTAACCTCTTTCCTAAAGAAAAACAGGTGTCAAATGTTGATAGTCTAGAAATACTAGTTATATAGACATGATCTGTAGGACGAAACCTCGTATCAGATTGCAGTAAAGGTGTATATATTACAGCATATCGTACAGAGTCTTGAGGTATAGGTTGTAGCGAGAGTGCAGCTGTGCTGGGTCTCCTCTCAGTAGAAGTGCACCATATATAGTAAGGAAGGTCACGCCCCCTGGCATGGGTATATGGAACTAGGGGGCAGCCTAGGCGTCGATATGATGTATGGAACAGTGAGTGCGTGAGTGAGTGAGTAATAGATGTTTAACGCCATTTCAACAGCTAAGGTCATATTCATGGCGAGAACAACATTACACAATTTCACAGAGGAATGTGTCAGTGCCCGCGCATATGTGCACCACACACATCCTGAGGGGATAGGAAAGATGAGACATAGACCCTTTTAAGTGGGCTAGGGAAGCCCGTGTATGGAACAGTAAGGTTCCATGTTTATTACAGTAAAAAAGAATAACGTAAGTAGTTGGTACCCTGAATATATAACACAGGCCTGGTTATCTTTTATAGTTCTATTGGCGTCCCCTGCTTTAATGCCTTTTCCTAAGATGTGGCATCAGTGGTAAGATAAGGACTTTTAAAAAACATGACCGCATTGACTATTAGAGGTGATAAAGCCTCGATTCAAATATCTATTATCTCATTTATATTCATGCTTTTCCTGGATATTCTTATGCACATACCTTTCGATTTTGCACACCATGATGCCTGCATCATGACTTTTGTAAGGTGTGCGGTTATCCAAGGATAACAGGCACCCGGGGTGGTTATCCTTGGATAACCTGCACACCTTGCATGTAGTTACATGTCATATGCTACATGTTAAAACCCACGAAATTTTCATGGCCAGGGCAGGGCTTGAACCTGCAGTCTCAGATTCCAAGTCCAACTCCCCATGCATTGCACCACAGGGACTGACGAGAAGTGGTTGGGTAGAACCAGGTCTTAATGTGATACAAAGCCTGGGGAGGTTACTCACATATAACTACTATACATTAATGGTGTGAAAATCCCCAGCAGTCTGGGTTGTGACCCTTGTGTGTGTTAGCATAGATACGGCCTCGTGTAATTATCCTTTGCTAACACACACTCGTCATGAATTACCCATTGATTACTTGTTCATTAATGACAATTGCAAAGATAACAGTTGAAGCAGATTACTATTGTTCTGCTATTTTGAAGTTTCAATCAATGTAAACGAGAAAAGAACACATGTGATGTTATAGATAGCTAGGTATGTTACTATGAAACCTTTATTCCATACATTATTGAAGATAAAGGAATGGGTTTCCAAAGACAGTTGAAGAAATGGTGGCACCGCAATAGCCATATTCATGCCTTGTCTAGAAAGCCTAAAACATACTATATATTTGAAAACACTGATATAAAGAAAGTACACGAGAAAAGCTTCAAATTGGTGTCAAGCAATTAGCACAGATAGAATGCATTTTGCAGGATTGACAAAAAACAAAAGGAGCAGACGGGGACCAATTAACTCATCCCTAGTCTTTGTTGATTAAAGTAAAATTGCATGAATAATATAAAAGAAGTTGGCGCCAATGCAATTACTGTATTCCTACAATAAATGAAGTCTCAAATCAGAATCCACATCCAATGACAGTGTTGGACTTAATTTATGCACCTATGAGGAGCAATGTTTGTGAAATCTTACGTTAGCAATGTTAGAACACTAGAAAAATGCTAAACACTCTACAATAGCAGTTTTCAGGTTCTTCTCAGGGGAATGCCTGCCTGTGGTATAACGTGTGTGCTGCTCTACAGATAACACAATGATTCTTCTTGGTTATTTCATTGTGTGTCATCAGGTGGGGAAGGGATGGGTGACTACTATAACAAACTGTCATGTTACCCAGTGTCGGTTAAGGATAACACATTTGTGTGCGAACTAAGGACAATGGTCAATAGGTGGGCCATTTATCAAAGGAGGAAACAGTACCCAGCAAATTGTCGTGAGTCCTCGTCAACCTGTGTGAAGTGGCTCACACATGTCGCTAGATGGAACACGACATCGTTAGAGCACAAGATCACCAGGAATAGCAATTGCTATGCCACGTGAGTCTAACACACAGTGGCGAAAGATGACGGAATGAGTTATCACTCAAAAAGGAGTCACCATTGATGACCAATCATGGCGACAGATGAAGACAATTTGCTGGGTAAGATGTAGGGCACTGGCGTTTAATGATTGGTTGTGGTTACACTTGAACCTTTTTTATTTGCTTTTTTAGATTTTAATTCAAGATGGTAAATCTGGAATCAGTTTATCTATACTTTAATTTCTAACTATCTATGTGAAACTCTCATGTTACACAAAGATTTAGTGGCACCTTTTCCACCATCTACCATTAGTATCTCAGTTACCCTCTCACTTCCTAGGTACTGTGGAGCCTCAGTGTGTGGCCAGACTAGACCTAGATGTCAGACGATACCACCTTCATTAACATCTATACAGGTGTACTATGCTGCAGGGGGTCGTTTGACGTGGAAAGTCAGAAAGGTGCAGTAACGGCTAATCAGAAAATCTGCTGCACGGTGCTATCACGTTAGGTAAGGTGGGGTCTGGAACCAAATTGCTCCAAGTGAAAACAACAAGATTTATTTCATCTATCAGTTGATTTAGTTTCTTGTTAGGGGAGTATTACTCACTCATCAAGGTTTGTGCCAGCTTGGTCATTAGACAGTTGGATATTTTAAGTTGGTCTTAATACACTGCAAAAATGGTGTTTAGATCCTAAACACAATTCTAAACATATTCGTGCAACATTTTTGTAATCACATTAATTTCCTACACATGTTTAGCTAAACAATATGAATTTTTGTATTTAGATGTCTATGAATTTTTGTGTTTAGATGTCTAAATGATTTGACGGAGAGTTAGGGTGTGCAGACATGTATACATTAAAAAAATAATATCAGGTTTGGGACATAGGGGTCACTGTTGATGCATTAGTGTAACAGAATTCTGTGTAATCTTCCCTGAATTAGTGTTTTACACCAAAAATCGTTACACTCTAATTATCAACATTTTAAGGATTTATCAGAAAGTGATTTCATACATACAATCATTCTATTATCTGCTAGGAAATGTAGCTAATACAAAGGCCCTACAAATAAGATATAGACATGTGTAATGTCTGAAGAGGTGTCATCCTACTGGAGTATAAAATGTGAACATGAACGGGTTGTCAGGCACTTAACTTGAGTATATAACATAAGCATTTAGAGAGAGGCTGAGAGAACCAACAGTCAACTTAAAGTGAATACAAGATAATGTATGGGAGTAGTCCCTACTGCAGTAACAGGATGTCAATGGTGTCAACGACAGCTATTTACAGTGTTAAAGGGCTTCTAGGGCTGTAAGCAACCAAATCAGGGAATATCGCAGCTGTTTTAAATGGCTGGTCAGATGAGAGACTAGCTCAGGATGATTTGTACAGTGGAGCATGAACGACTGTGCTGACTGTAGAGATTTAAAGGTGAAAGTCCATTGCGCAGAAAAAGGTTTAATTCAATTTACATTTTTGTAGCAGATCCATAAAGTTTGGGTGCATGTAATATGTGGGGTGTTCTTTGTATATGGGATATTACAATAGTTACTTCATATGGCTATTTCAAATAATAGATACTATGGATATCCTGCTTAGGCAATTTTTATTTCAGGTGACATATCGAATATGGCAGCCATTCAGGTCAGTTGTCAGGTTGCTTTAGTCACACCACACACCTTCAGTCACCAGGTAGAATCCATGGTGTCAGGTCACATTAGTGGTCAAATTCAATAATTCTCTGAATGTCTTGTAAAGTTATGTATGCGAGTACTTATGTCATCCAAGCTTTGCCCTCCATTCAAGGTGAGGCAGCATGCCCTTTCAGATGTCCAACCCTTTCAAGAGCAACATGTTTCTCAGCCTTATTTATGAGCAACACAAAGTCACATCCCAGACTTTACAATATGTGACAAATTGAATCAAACACTCTACACAGAGAAAAGAAGACTGATCCCTTTGATGCTTACTGCACAGATCACGATTGTCTCCCACATGACATGCATGAAAGGCATGTTGAATGAGGTTGACACTCTCACATTTGGTTCATCAACTCCACTTGACATGCATAATGAAGACAGTTGTCATGGTGACATATGTGTCATTTCCCAATGACATCTGCTCTCTGTGTCAAATCAACTTGAAATGGATATACATGTCATTTTGTCAGGAAGACTTTTTTCAGTGTATAGCTGCCTGACAGTGATACTCTTTATCTTGCCAGATCCTAAAAGCCTATGGTTCATTTAATATAATACATGGCTTATAAGAAGGATATTTTTTTTCTTTTTTCTTTTTACTCATGATGAGAGGAATTTTCAATCAAAAGGGCAACACCTTTTTTTCTCTTCAGTTTTCTGATTATTTTAACATTTTCTGGTATACACAATAAAGATGTTGAACAAATTTTATGGATTTGGCACTACTGAATTTCTCTAGTGCAACTGATTTTTACTCTAAGATGCCTTGACAGATTCAACTTCCTGAAAATTGCTCCTGAAAAAATATGGTATTATAAATTCCAAATAACTTCTGGCCCTACTGCAAGAGGTAAAGAAATATAAAATGTCATAGTCGATGCCCCATCACTCTTCTGTCTTGCAGACAGTCAATGCATGAATATTGTCATCTTCTCTGCTGTTAATCTGTTAGAGTAAGACGTCTCTTCCACATCATGAAGCCAACATACTGTTTATCCAATCTGAAAGCTATCCGCCTTTCATATATGGCGAAGAAGCCTTACACGTAGCATATCCTGGCCACCAAATATAAAAGACATACATGGAGACGCGGTCCTCGCCGAGGATTTGGTCACTATGAAGGGAAATGTAAATGCTGAACAAGCACAGTATATACATAATGTAGAAATGATAACTGCCGACCAAGGTAATATTTGCACACCTAGCATAAAGAATCATTCTACCTCTGGAGGGCATTTCTTAAGATGGTACAACTAGACACAACCAGTACGACTTGAAACCCTCAATATCAGAGTGGGTGATTGTAGGTAACACACTACGACTACTATGTACGATCAGCACTTAAGGCAGTAATTACATAGGGTTTGGTAGGGCAGTCGTACCAGTGCAATTATTAGTGAGCACTAGGTGCAGGGCTGTAATGGCATTTATTTTAACTGAGGGAACTCACTATGACTTAGAGGGGGTCTAGTCTTACCATCATGAGAAATGCCTTCCTGACTTTTCTGTATGAAGGATATCTATGTAGCTAATCACCATGGGTGTATTTTCCATAAAAGTGATTGCTCACAATGTCTAGACAGCTCAGGGGCACCAGAATCTGATACATAAAGAATGTTAGGGGGTAGAACTAAAGATGAAAGGCAATAGGAATATTCTTGAAAAGCATAACATAGCTCTAAAAATAGCATAGGCTGAATGAATTGCGCCGAAAGGCAGCTTTGTCCTCTACATTAAGAATATCTGGTCATACGCTCAATATACTTTCTTTCACGTTTCCCTTTGCATCTGTATTGCATAGGGTAAGGTGACCATGATTCGTCCACTTGAACCCCTGTGCAACCTCCAATTTTCTCTATGATATGTGCTATAGTAGGCTAACCAGTAGGGAGCATTAGAAAATGGTTATGAAAATTATCCTGAAGGGTTTTGTCTTTCCAGTAAATAAGCTTAAAACTCTTATACTCATGTCCATCAGACCCCACAAGCCTTCAATACCCAAGGGATTTCTATTTTTCTTCATTAGTACCATGAGTCAGCCACCAGCACCTTGAGTCGTCAGAGCATGAGCCAAGTACTGTGTAGGAGGGTGTCTATTGTGTACTTGATGCAAGGAAAGTGCAGATTCCCAGTTTGCTGATGATTGACAGGGTTGAAATGCAATCCATATACAATATTAAGTTAGGTTTAGCTCTGTTCCTTGACTACTACAGCATTATAGGAGGTTTATTCCCATTTACTAGTTTAACTTCAATATAAGTGGCTTGTTTGATATTATCCCAAACATGCTGTCATTGACAGCCTGTTGAAAGTGAAAGACCCAATAAAAGCCAGGGATGGTAAGATAGTAGGTGCTGCATCTTCCCATCTTATATAAATATAAATAGCTTAAAATCATCTTAGAGGGTCAATGATAATTTAAATGTGGCTCAATGTACATGCAAAGTGGCCGACATAAGTTACATTGGTGACTCAAGGTCACTCTACCCTACATTCTTCTATTTTCCTTTGTCCAGTTCATGTACTCCCTATGATTGAGTAAGATGACAGGACAGGAGCGTGTTGCTCCTATGGTAAAAAGAGCTGTCAGTAGGTACCCCCTTTTCAAATGAAGTCTGAAAAGTCACCTGCCTTGTTTAAAACAGAGAGAGCTGCACTATCAGGTACCTACTCATGTCACACACACTATAGTATATTATACTGACTGACTTCTCCCAACTAGGTACTTACTCAAATCCCCCTTTTTTAGCAACATACTTGAATGACCACTTGTGAGCAACAAAAGGGACAAGTTATAGCTACATGAAAAGAAAGGACTGGAAATGAGGGCATTTTTAGCCAGCTCTTACTTTTACTATAGAAGCAACACCCTCCAGATGTGTTATTTGTTCAAGGAGCCATGCATTGTAGGTCATCAGTTCTAGATGACAAAGAAACGCCTTTTTCTTTTGCTTATGGATGTCACGGGCAGCATTTGACAAAAAGGCTACAACTGAAGTCTTGCAGACTGGTTATGGCAGGAACAGGGAATCCTTCCTACTTGTTTTGAATCTTAAATGTTTTATAAATTCTGTTATCAGAATGGACAGTTTTACTTTTGGGAGACTACTAAAGTGGCCCAACTCGGTTTCCTACATCTAGGATCAGCAGGATGCATGGATAGGGCCCCTTGGTATCATAATAAAAAGTCTCCCTAGCAGAAGCCTAATATTTATAGTTGTTATAAGGGGTTTTGTATAGACATTCCAAAGTGCCCAGTTCTCTGATGGGTGTCCCAGTTCACAGACAGCCTCTGTATTTTAAAGATAGCTTTACAAGCTAAAGCAGGCTCACCACCATTATTAGATATTGATGAACTAGAATTCTTGACATATTTGCTAGTATATTCACTCTAATTTTGGTTTTACAATATCAATTATCAAAATTGTCAGGAAATAGGCATGTCATCGTGCCCAATTACTGGACACCGTATTTTCAATGGTCCAATTCTCGGACACAAGTTTCAAGTGATACCAACAGAGGGCACCACACACTTTGAAATTTACCAATGTGCCATAGGAAATAGATATCTACTAGATTTAACAGAGAGGAAATCAAAATAAAATAGGGTTTATGGCCTGAAATAACATTTAGCTAACTCCAAAAAATCATCCCAGAATTGGACCTGTCTGAGAACTGTTTGAGATTGATGTATCAGATAAAGGATTGGTCAATGCATAAGCTTTGTCTAGCTCTGTAATTGATAGCAGCAATTCTATATTTAATCACATTACAAAGGTCTTGTGTGCCGCTTTCCAAGAAATAGTTGTGCAGCAATCAGAATGGTGATGTTAATTAAGTCATTGTTTTAAGGCTTTCAAAGGTCAATGCACAGTAACCCTTATGTATTACTTTAACTGCTGGCCAGTGAGTGCTAAAACTGGCCAAACCATGTGTCCAATACATCAAATTTAAGATGCCATTATATTCTGAATTTAGGACTTCAAAGGATTTTACCAATACAGCTCATCTGGGGCTCATTTTGACCAGTTTACTACAAACTTATTGTATGATATTATAATAAGAACACTCCTAAATTTGAATGCTTTTATAAGCCATACCATTGGCTCATTCTTGTGCAAAAACGCACCTATATGCAGGGCGTTGCAGATGCTCTGTTTGATTTACATTTGAATTCTGAAAACAAAATTACAACTCTATCATTAACCTTGTTTTGTACATGATTTTTATGAGTGATTTGGCCGGGCGTCCCATAGTATGATGACCTTATCTCAATTCCATACAAAATGGCGACCCTGGAATTGAAAAACAGGAATAACATAATTCAGCATAATATGAGAAAATCTAAAAGTACAAGTTTTTGAAGGAAAGATGTAAAGGAAAAAAAGAAAAGGATGAATATATAAGCAAATGTCAACGACCATGGAGTATCGTATTCTCCAAAGTGAGTCTGCCGTATTCAACGAGGCCTTATTTGCTTTAAAATAGAGAAACACAGCTCAGATCTGTCCAGAATCCAAGATGGCGGACACCCATGGAAAACGGCCACATTGTATTCCATCCCCCCATTGAATATGGCATGTCCAGTACTGTTTTATAGTAACAATCGTATATGCCATGACATAAATAGTCAATCTCATATCTGCATCCAAATGATACATAATGCACTATTTATCATAAGGACATCCTGTAATCAGTTCAACATTGTGTGAATAGTGTGCACAGACCTCAGCATGGCCTGCCCTGTGGTTCTGCATCACCTATATTGAAATGTCACCGTTATTAAAGGCGGCCTTTGTACACAACCTCTCTACTTCCTCTAAATATGACTGTGCATCGTAATCACGACACACCCCCAGGGCCCTATCCAAATATGCTGCAATCTGTTAGAATGACCTTGAAAGCTGCTGTTGTGATTGGTCATGTGATACAGCTGCTCATGATTACAGTTGACGCTTAGAAAGATTAATTTTCTAATGCTGTACCAAGGAGGAAATGAGGGAAAAGTAGTTTTCTTATAATCTACAATTCCTCAGTGAGGTGATGCCAAGCTTGCTCACTAACAGTTGCATCATACCAACCTGTGTGGTTGGAATACATGATGCACCGTCAGCATTGATGCACTGCCAGCCTTGAGTTGGTAAGAGCAGCATCAAAATGGCTGTATACACTAAAATTGCTGCATACATATTCCGGAACTAATTTATTTTAGCTTGTACATTGCCTATCGGAAACTCACTGACCAATATTAAAGTAAACTATAAGTTAACCCTATGTAATGCTCGGATAGAGGCTCACTAAGGAGCATTCTACCCAGTATTTCTAGTAAAGGTTAACCTTAATGGCTTAAGTTAGAAATTTTAGGTTGGAAGTCTCAAATCAACAAAATCCTTTTGACATTGTATTTGATGTTGATATCGATAGCTTAACTCACTTAGACTTCAAATACAGATTTATGCCTTATGACATGTAAAGCTTTTACAGAGGATTATTAGTCAAGGGCATTTGTTATTGCATGTGCAACCAACCTTGATCTTGTTATTGGAAACTGCACAGTGTAATGGCCTTATCCATCACCATTTTACTAAACTAATTTGGTTTGACTAAAGTGATGATATAAATCTCCCTCATTCCTATTCCTGCAAAGCTAATCTCACTGAAACAGCTTATGTTACTTTGGCCTCTCTGTTAAACCATCAATTACAGTTTCATGACACTTCTTCTCTTTCCCAATATATGTAATTTTTAGAACTCAGTTAATTGGATATAGTTTTATAGGATGAAAAGGCCATTAGTTGATATTTCTCCCTCCCTTTCTTGCATAGGGAAGCCTGATTATCAAAAGTGTATTACCAACATGAAAATGTCTAATGAATTAATTAGTGCCTTCTATTTATCAGGAGCTTTTTTTTCATTATCACTACTCCATTTAGTGGATCGATCAATAAAGCTTGCTTTGAAAAAAAAAAGACTTTGAACTTAAGAACCTATTATCTAATTTTGCTGTACTGCACATGCCTAGCAATAAGTAAGACACTTTGCCTATTAGAACTGTTTCCCTGAATCAGTTAATTTGTCGTCAGTATGCATGTGGGTATTATATGGGAACTATGCAGGTCTCTTGGGTCCTGTCCCATGATAGATAGGTGGTTATGATGACATTAGGTGTTACTACCTCATTACCTTACAGCATAGTATTTTTTCCCTACTCAGGAATTCTCCACTGTCACTTCAGTACATAACAAATCACCTCCTCACCCTGTCAGCCAATGTAAACATCTCTAACACTCTCCTGTTGGGTCACTGTTTGTCCTAAAGCTCCTTCATCACACTTAAAACCTGGAAGACCCCAAAATAGTCAGTGGTGACGACTTTAGGTCCTCAGGTTGACAATACCTAAAACAACTAGGTGGTCAAAATAACAACTTTAGTTTGTCAATCTGACGACCTAAGTTGTCAGTATGATGACTCTGAATTATCAGTATTGTCCTACTGACGGCTTAGGTTGTCAGGTTGATGAGCTTAAGTCGTCATTTTGACCACTTAAGGTAGTTGTTTTAGGTATTGTCAACCTCAGGACCTAAAGTCGTTACCACTGACTAGTCTCAGATCTTCCAGGTTTTGGTGCAGGTCCATAGCTGTCAGGTAAACCACATAAGTGGAAGTAATTTTGACATTATACCCACACACTGCAAAGGCTCGGCTGATTGTTGTACAATATAATTAGTCTGAGAAAGTACTTTTTGTTACATAAAGTGTAAAAGGACCTTTCCTGAACCTTAGATACACCTGAAGCCTCGTGTCCACAGGGACACAGAATTGGTGGGCAACAGATTTCCCGGTGATAAAAGTACCTTTGTCACCCATTGCCGACAAAAATATCATGTCATCAGGAATGGACGATAAAAGCCGTTTTGTCATCAGTAATGGACAACAAAAGTAGTTTTGTCATCGGGAATTATGTCACTCATCAATTCTGTCACCCTGTGGACACACGGCTTGACATGCAAACTTATAGCTGATAAAGTGGTATATACAAAGTATAGTGATGAGGTCATGTATTTATATACCAGTTTCCATGATTTGAAATATAACTAGAAACTTGTAGTCCTAAACAAGGAAATTGGCATTTTAGTTTAACTTGGATGACCTTGACCTCTTTTCTGTGTGTGACAGCACCCTGCTGTAGGTCACATGATAAGCAGCTTTTGACACTCAGAATCTCTTACTGCCCCCTATGTAGGAACCCGTACAGAAGTTAATAAAGGTAGTACCCTCTTACATCTGCCACACCTATTGTGATACTTAGTGAGGTTTCATGCAGGCAGAGATAGCCACTAATGATGGGGATGTGTAAGATGTGTCAAAGTATTTACATGAACACAGAAGGGTTGTCATGGCACATAGATACATACTTTTCTAAACTAATAATTGTGACATAGACTGTACCCAGCAAATTGTCGTGAGTCCTTGTCAACCTGTGTGAAGTGGCTAACACATGGTGCTAGATGGAACACGATGTCGTTATAGCGCAAGATCCCCAGAAATAGCAATTGCTATGCCACATGAGTCTAACACACAGTGGTGAAAGATGATTGAATGAGTTATCACTCTAAAAGGTGTCACCAGTGATGACCAATCATGGCGACAGATGACGACAATTTGCTGGGGAGGAAGGTGTCTTAGAATACTCCCTTTTGCAGATTGTGTCATTTGTATACCTCTAAGCCCATAAGCCCTAGAAAGACTATGCTGGGCTGGCGCACACATTAACTGCACATGAGAGTAATTTATGAGAGGCATAACCAGGATAGTGGCAATCTTAAAGCTATAAATCAGGACAACTACAAAGTTATGGACCCTGCCAATGATGCCAGGAAGATAAAACCACCAGTAAGACAAAGAAGACAAGAGCTTAGCTGGAACTCAGGGTCAGAGATCGACTGAGGACAATTACTCATGAACTGGTTGTTCTTAAAGGCACTTTTGTAAAGGATGCTCCTCTGAGCAGTACCATAGAGCAGAGAAACCTGTTAAGGGTTATATCCTGCTGTGCCTCCTGATTATTCTCTATATCCTCAATTATTTCTGTTCTATATCTTTTATCCAGCTGTCTTGTCTTAAGTTTCAACTGATAACTAGTACTTCATCAATGAAAAACTGTTATCTTGGCTATAAAATAGGGCCTTAGGAAAATCCCATTCTGTATCACAACGGCTTATGTGCCCACAACAGATAACGCAAACCTCTTTATCAAATCTTAATTAGCCTTTATTCTGTTGTACACAAAGATAACAGCCACAACACACATAATCGGATATTAACAATTTTACAGTCGGATCATGTCCAACATTTTTACTTACTCTGTGGGCTCTATGGATTCAGGCAAAACACTGGAAGCATTTTATTAACTCAAATGCTCGGCTCAGGTTTCAATTAGCCTGGCTTAATTTGTTATCTTTGGCCGCAACCTGTATTCCATTACCTATTACCTGATCCGGTTTTGTTCACAAAGGCTGATAAGAAATGATCTCATTTGATCATGACATAAAATATGAGCCTTAGAATTAATCAACTAGCTTTCATCAAGGCTCTTATATCCCTCTCTTGAGTATTGCGGAAAGGGCACCCACCTGCTAGTTAGTAACACCCAGAGAATCCAAGCTGGTTTCATGCTGTTGTTGATGAAATATCTCCTTGTTTTAGAAAACATCTGCTTCCTTAAATAACACCATTATCAATCTTCAGACCTTTGTGAAGGCATACACCAAACTGACACCATGGTGAGTGAGATGGACAGCTGCTATTGACACGCTGTCGTTGTCACATTTGTCACTCAAAAGAATGCAGTAGCAGGCCCATGGACAATTGACCAGAACCAGGTCATGAATCTAAATATGAAGGAGAAAAATGTAGGGCAGAGGCTGTATATCGACTGGCTGTGTTAAAATAACTAAGTAATGTATGAGCTAACAGGCACCTCATTCTGATATCCACCCCAAACCGTGCGATATCCACCCCAAACCGTGCTGATATCCACCTTGCATCTGTTCACATTACAGTGCAAATTATGCAGGAATATTAGCATGGGGATATCCAGAAAAAGCACCCAAAGTCACAGAAGTAGTGTAATAATCAGTGATAGCCATGGCCAGTGCAATAATAAGAACAGGAATTCTTTGAGAAAAGTATTAGTTATATGATGGAAGAAAAATCAAAAGATAACAATACATATTCATGTCATGTTGTATTTAGTTGTCTAATCAACCTTTAACTGATAACCATTTTATAAAAACCTTTTACAGGACATGAGGGTCCTCGACCATGACCATAACCCTGACCAGGGCTTGTTCATCAGAGTCATTAGTATTGCCAATAATTGAGTTTTCATTATTTGGTTAAAAACAGATAAATACCTCATTGTATTCTGTTGTTACTAATTGGTGCACCTCTCTTGTATGCTAAGAGCACTGCATATATTTCTCAGACCTCACACTAGTGATAGCACCATAGTGAATCAACCTAGATAAGCCAATACAATGGGATTCTAATCAGAAATTAATTACCCTTATCCTTATGGAGGTCCTGTCATTTGTCTGGTAAATTTCCATATATTTCTGCACACAGAGTTACTAAGGGCATGGAAGTGATTGGTTAATTACACACATCATATCTGTGCAGTTGGACCACTGTATGCTTGTGAATCATTAGTTTTTGGGATGTATACTTTCACTGCAGGGAACCTAACACTGTTGAAAGGTCTACATGGTAGCCAGTAATGAGCCACTTACACATTTCTCACACAATACTCAAGCTCCATATACCACCATTATATTACGTCTAAATAGTGGCTTATCAGGAAGTATGCCAGGTTGCAGCAATAGAAGAGACATGACCTAAGCTTCCAGAAAAAAAACTCCTTTCTAAGAACCCCCTATAAATTGAACCCAATAAGACTGACAGAAAGTAGGTTAAGGAGGTTGCCACTGTGAGGCACCGGGACCCGAACCTGGGTCTGACAACTTGCAAGCGTTAGCTCTACCACTGAGCTACATCCCCTTGCCTGACATTCTCACCTTCCATCCACACCTCTAGGAAAAAAGGACTAAAAAACAAACTTGTTTAAAGGGAGCACAATTTTACCCTAGATGCTTCCCTTAGGATTTCCCTGAACACATTTATTTATATTTTTGTAGATGGTGATAGACGCAATGTATAGGAATGTGGAATTATGGCTTCATAAATTAGTATCAAATTTTCAATTCAATTCAATTTTGTAAACATTTATTGCATCTTCATTGTAAATAGAACATGATCCTGCTTCACAAAATCACAGATGGTCAGTCTCTTCACAATCAAGCACATCAGCATAAGACATACAAATTTCACTAAATAATGCATCGACATAAGGTATTACCATAATTGCACGACTACCAAAAATACATAGAGACCAATATAGTAGAGTTTCTTAAACTAGTGTGTTGCCTTTCCCTTCTAAGACAATAACCAAATTACTATAACTCCACCAGAGGGCAGTTATTGGAATGTGGGAAACTGACATATTCATGTGGGTGGATGATATACATAGACCCAGTTATATAGAAAAAAAAAAGAGAACCCACAAAATACTTTTATGATTGTGAACTTGTCATATATCAAAGCCAACGACTGGCCATGGCCAGCCTTGTGTCCAAGGCTAATTACACACATCATCTCTGTGCTGTTGGACCACTGTATGCCTGTGTATTATTAGTTTTTGGGATGTATACTTTTACTGCAGTGAACCTAACATTGTCGAAAGGTCTGCATGGTAGCCAGTAATGAGCCCCTTACACATTTCTCACACAATACTTACCACCATTATATCACGTCTGAATAGTGGCTTATGGCTATAACTCCACCAGAGGGCAGTTATTGGAATGTGGGAAACTGACATATTCATGTGGGTGGAAGATATACATAGACCCAGTTATATAGAAAAAAAGAGAACCCACAAAATACTGTCATGATTGTAAACTTGTCATATATCAAAGTCAACGACTGACCATGGCCAGCCTTGTGTCCAAGACTAGTTACAGAGTAAACAATAATTCCCTCCCCACATGACCAGTAGTATAGAAAAAACTATATAAGGAATACATATTCTGGCTAATCACACAGTTTCCAACCATACACGTTGTTATGTGATTTGAATACAATGCTGGTAAGGGAACCTTAGGGAGATTCCATGTTAGCCGCTCACCAGTTTGTCGTGTTTGGCAAGATGAGCAGTGTTCAAAACCAAGCCATGTATTCAGTGCCTGTTATCAGGACTTTGAGTGGTGGCTGGTGCAGGACATCAGGGAAAGAAAAGGGGGCATTTAGGGGCGGGGGTGACTAACATAAGTCCACACCTGAAAGGATGTACGCCTATGCGACAATCTAGACATAGTCTCCGGTATCAAAAAAATGGAAACAACGTTGAAAAACCACTAGCTGGGGAGGGGGGTTGGGAAGCGTGTGGGCGTCAGGAGAGAGGATTATTGTTTATTGTTTAGGGGGAGGTGTAATTTCTTTAATTTTAAATTTGAAGGTGGAAGTTTGTATAGAAGCACCTCTAGCACTTCCATGTAACTGCTTCTTATCTTTGGCCAGTCAGCATGAATACCAAGTGAGGACCCCAGCTAGACCTGATAGATGTCAGAAGGCACCACCTCCATTAGCTTCTGTACAGGTTTCTACTTGGCAGGGGTCAGGGATACCAAGTCGATGAGGGATGTAGATAGCTTCTAATTAGAAAACCAGGAGTATGTTGGTATCAAATGAGAGAGTAGGTGTAGTTTGTTTTTCAATGAAAGTTTTTTCTATTCAAGTTTTCATCTAAGCAGAAGTTCCAAATAACTTCTTATATAAGCAGGGTTGTGTGAAACTACTAAACTGACTAATGTTGAATGGATCTGTGCTACTGCAGTACTGGAATTTTCAACACAGGAAAAGTTCAATAGTAAGTATTTTCCTCTGGGCCTAATAAGCTTGAAATTTCCAAGTGTTCCATTTGAATAGGAGAATGATGATAATAATACTTTCATAATACTCAATAAAGTATAGTATATGGTGTGTTTTTATATCTGAATGCACTCACAGAATTAAGTCATGAATAAAAGAAATACAATCGAGAAAGTGCCAGCTGTGAAATTGGCAACTTGTTAGCTATTTTATGTAGGTGTATACAAACACATTGGAATCAGCACCCATATCAGTCTCACCTCTAGGATCCCAAAATAAATACATGATAGATCTGGTGGGGCATCACAAATGACAGCAGGCAGCTGTGGGAGTTAGGCAAGTGTGGCATTGATGGCTATTGACCCTGTGAATGAGACTCTACAGATGTCAGAGATCCAATCTGAGAATGACACAGCTGTTTGGAGAGGCTGGCATGCCTGACCCTTTAAGGGCCACTCATGGATTGATGCATCATGCCCATTGGTCAGCATGATGCACCGATGAAGTGCTGCCGAGACTGCTCCCCAGCACTTCATTGGTTAATTATGCTGACCAATGGGCTTGATGCACTCCTACATCAGCGGCCTTTAAAGGTGAATGGCTTACTATGTACTCATTTATAATGGGTGAATATCAGGTACTGTCCTACTTTCAGAATTATCCTTTTGTGGTCATAGGATACTGTTTCATTAAGTCCTGCTATTATCCACAAGGATGCTAGTACTGTGGGAAGTGGGGTCTGATTCTGTAGTTCTTGTTCTATTCTGATGTGAACCATCACTTTGAAAATTATTCAGTTATGAATCATATAAGTGGGTACATGTTGGTCAGCTATGGATGGTAATAAATCTGTACATAGATTTATAATAATAAGACCAGTGGCTCCATGATGGCTGTCCTTAATCTACCATCCTTAATTGTTGAATCAACACATTACACTAAACAGGCTTAAGCAATGTTAGGTATCCTTCTCCATTGTAGGAAAGTAAAACATTGGCCTCTCCTCCAGCATTTCTGGTTGAATTTTATATACCATAAAGTTAAGAATAGAAAGTTTTGCAATGCAATAATAATTTGTGCATAGAGGTACGCCTGTATAGTGGTACACCTTATGATTATCTAGGTATATGTATCAAAATAGAGTTGTATATACCCAAATAGCCAACTGCATAACTCCCACTGTTGCAGGATGGTCCAACACCTACATTGATCTATTATCAGCTACCACTATGGCAACCAAGAGATAAGAACACTCACTGAGGGCCAGTGTCCAACAGTGGGGAGTTGTCCAACAGTGGTTCAGGCCCCTCTTAATAAAGGTTTACTAGTGGAGATATGGCCAAGGTTTTCTCCAGTCAACTGTTGGCATTGCGTTACCTTTTCCCAAGCCTGCTAAAAAGGAGCATTAAAGAATCCACTGAGTGAATGAAAATCATTGATTGAATTTTTTACATTGTGTAAAAGACCACTTTGATTTATTTCAAATTTATCTTCTCATCCTTTGTCATGCTGGACTGACATTGTGAGGTTAAATGATGTCAATGAAATGTGGAATAGGATTATAAATGTTATTCTGGCTAAGGTAGATAGTATATGTCCTATCTAAAAGATGAATATACCTGAATATACACCACCATGGCTAACACAACCGATATTAGAGCTAATGAGGATAGGAGACAAAATTTATAGAAAAGCCAAACATACTAAATCGGATGGAGACTGGGCTGCAGCTAAACATTATAAGCTCATTGTTATATGTGAATTGTTTTTCAGCCAAAAACATGAAATTGAGATATTATTAAGGTTTAGAAAAACAGATCCAGCCAAATTCTGGGATGCTATACATAAGCTTTTGCTGCATAAGACCGGTAGTACCCTTATTAAGCTCAGTAATCGGACTACTAATCTAATTGTCCCTCCAGATACATGTGCAGAATATATAAACAGCTTTTTTGACAACCAATTTTGAACAGTAAACTTATGTATGATATCTCCTACATCGATTTGATTAAGCTGATAAAAGGGATTAATATTAAGAAACCATCTGCTATAAAGAATTGTAAATCATATATAATTAAAGATGCCTTTTTTGCCATTGCAGATGTAATACTAGTACTATACAACCAATGCCTACGCACTTGAGTTTTTCCTACTGTATGGAAGGCTGGGACAGTGATCCCCCTACATAAAAAGGCAAACGCTCTTGATGTAAATGACCTCAGGCCCATAAGCTTACTACAAATACCAGGGAGAATTTTAGAAAAAATTGTATGTAGTAGACTTCAAGCTTACATGGAAAACTGTAATTTACTATGCCCAACGCAACATGGATACAGAGCTGGACACTCCACTCAGACTGCTATAACTGAACATTTATCAACAATAATTAATAACATTATATTAAATAAACCCTCATACGGTCTATATTTAGATTACAAAAAGGCTTTTGATACTGTCTCACACTCTAAATTACTGGAAAAAATGTCAACTTTAGGTCTAGACCTTCCAACTTGTAAATTTTTTGAAAATAATCTTAATAACAGGTCACCAAACACCATAGCTAATGATGTATTGTCCACCTCCAAGCATTTGAAATATGGAGTCCCTCAGGGATCAGTTCTAGGTCCTGTGCTTTTTTCTGTCTATATTAACTCTCTCTCTCCACTTTTGGACCGTTTGAAACCACTTTATACGCTGATGACGTAGTTATAACCGTAAATACCCCACAGGACATGAACAATGTTATAAAGGCTGTGTATAATTGGTGCCTACATAACTCACTTACTGTTAATGAAAAGAAAACTAAATGGATGTTATATAATGGTAATCAAAATGAAAATAGTGTATTTATGTTGAACAATTCTGTATTAGAGAGAGTATATAATTTCACATACTTGGGTATAGATCTCAACCCTGAACTTAAATTCATAAATCATCGAGCTAAATGCACACAGAATATAAGACATAAAGTCTTCCAACTTGCAAGAATTAGAAAATATGTTGATAACTCTACAGCTCTAGATATCTTCAAGTCTATGGTGTTACCAGCCTTTGACTATTGTGATTTTGTATGGGAAAGGGATCATCGAGGGGAAACAAAAGAATTACAATTATTACAAAATTGGGCATTAAGGGTAGTCTATAAAGTTAAATTAGAGGAAAATCCAGCCATGACAACAGAGCAAATTAAACATGTAAGTAAATGTATAGAGCTTGCCGATAGAAGAGATCAACATCTTTTATTCTATGCCTTCTACCTGTCAAAGTGTGAAAACCTAGTCGACAATCGAAATATTCCCACCCGTTTTCATCAGGGAAAAAGATTGTTAATACCGCACAGCCTTAAGCCTATTGTAAGCCGTAGCGCTTTATATAGAGCCTGTACCAGGTGGAATCAACTAAAAGCAAAATATACTGTTATAGAGACCCTATCTGAGTTTAAGAACTCTATAAATAAGGACTACCCAGACTGTTTTATGTGAAAACTTGTGTGACTATTTAAAATAGAACTCATCCTCAACTCATCTCATCATTAACTTGATCGCTGACAAATATATTGAAATTTATGATACGGTATCAATAACATACTGTTGATGCTAACTGTAAATATGAGGCCATTACTGATTGTTTGTACGCTTAGATTGTCTTAATAAGAATTGAAATGTGAAGGGGGCTTGGTATAATTACCACAATGCGTGGGCACCAGGTTATAATTGCACTTACTCTGTAAATGTAGTTATCCCAATAAACAACTTTAAAAAAACAAAACACTAGATAATTAATAGATGGTTTTACACTTTTCTTCATTACAATACTTTGCTTGTTTCTAGCATCCTTCCTCTCCAAATCCTTTTTAAATGCTTTACAAGTCAAAATAATGAAGGATTCTTCATCCCAAAGTTGCCAGAGATCCGTCACTATTTTCACAGAGAAGCTATTATTTTTCCAGAGATTCCTTGTACTGCCACCTGGGGTTTCTTGTAAAAACTACAGTGTGACCCTGCTTTACAATTACAGTGTTTAGTTTCATAAAATCACCATAAATCCAAAACACAGGCCGAATTCCTAAATCAAAAACATCATCTCAAAAGGACTCATGATCAGGATTCTACTGACAAATCAGACATTTTTCATAATTGTTGACATCATTGCATAGCAACTCGGTCACTATGGTTACCAGGTGAAAAATTCGATCATTTTTATTACCTCAGGTAGCATTTTTGTAACAATTGGCATCTTGCCTGATGAAGAGTCATAAATGACTCGAAACGTCGCACCATAAGATCAGCAACAACATAACACCAAAATGTAACATCAATTATCATACTCATCAAATGTCTAAGAAATAAACTGTTATTAATATGAAACTGACTGTGTTTGGTTTTGTGTGATATTCTTATCTCTACAGTGTTTAGTTTTAAAAGGGTCTTTGGTAGACTCAACATTTACTTTTTACAGTGTAGAACTATATAGGATTTTTAACCACCATTACATATGCCCATTTACAAATTATGACCCCATATGTTCTCTCTACCAGAGCTTACCAGAGCTTATAGCATGGTCCCATTTATATCCATAGCCTAGTCATTACAGAAATCAGTTGGCTGCAGATTGAATTATTACACTGGAAATTCTTTGAACATTGAGTGCCAGCAGCGATGAACAAGTCTGTTGATAAATTGAGTTTCTGTTTGGCTCATATTTGGAGAATTGGCTTTCCATTTTTTACAGATCCAATTACGGGTCTCCCTGCCATGCAATGACTTGTTGTTTAGAGACATGGTTGGCATTAGTAGCCAAGTGCTCAATACTTAAACAGAACCTAGAATGATCACCTTCCTTAGGCTCTCTCTGATAATACATTTATAACTTGGTTTCAATGGACTGGTGCAAGAAAGCAGTTTACAATGTTAGCTCATATAGCTTCCTTCAAAACAATGACGCCATTTTATACTATGTTTCTTAAACATACCTAGAATGGTGCTTATAGGTTGTGGGCAATATAGGGAATTTTGAAACTTCTATGCAGCATTTCTATACAGATATGATGACACTGGTGGTTAACCTGTGATGCTGTTGGCATGAAGAAAACCTAATCCTTCTCTTAAAATGGGAAACTATTCTTTATGTTCTGCTGAAATCATTTAAGGCAAAAATGATATATCATGAATAATAAATTCATTTATTTTGCTCAAAATTTCATTTGCTCAAAATTTCATTTGCAATATATGTTATGGGATTGGACCCTTAATAATAGTCATCAGCTGTTTTATCAGAAACCTCCTACCTGCATTGCCAAAGCCATTGTGGGGTTATGTGTATTCTCTGGTGTCTAGGGATTTCCATGTGACCCATGACCAGTAATATCTCTACAGTACACTGTTCGCTGGCTGGAGGCCACTACAACAATTACACCAACAAGTGCAAATCTCAAAGACTATATGCTGCTATGTATTAGCTCAGCTGGCTTAACATACAGAGAAGGCTAGTCAGTAACAAAAACCCTACCCACTAGAGGCATCTAGATCTCCCTCGAGGCACTGTTGTCAATACAGTGGGTCCAGTGCCCATGCAGAGGATAGCAAAGTGGAGACCAAAGCACCCCACGCTGCCAAGTACCGAGCACAAATTGAAGGATACATTTTCCCTGGAAATGTGACTGCATATGCTTATTGTACTCTGTGGGCAGATATTTATCTATAAAGACAGACTATAGAGCTTCACACCATTGGGGGTGAATTTGATGTGCAAGATTCTTAATCAATAATTTTCTCTGAAAGCCACAAAAAGGTAGCAGTTGCAGATCCAGGGGGTGGCCTCAGGGGCAGGAGTCCCCCTAGACCCCTTGAATATGGGCCTTGGGTAAACTCTTAACAATAGGAAATCTGCTGCCGAACCCTAGTTGTGCACCTCTAGACCAAATTGTCCTGCCTGTACCCCCACCCCCCCATGACCACCCCTTCTGGATCTGCCCATTGACGGTAGAGTAGGACCAAACACTGCATTACCTGAACATAGCTAGATAGATTTATATCAATCATTTGTTACCAAGATATTAGACTTGTACATCTATCATATTTTTCACAGCTTACCTTGTGTTATTCCACGACTTTTGGGATTTGGGGTGCTTTTTCTGGATATTCCTATGCACATACCTGTCGATATTGCACACTCTGAAGGCTGTAACACCACTTTTGAGAGGCGTGCAGTTATCCATGGATAACCTGCATGCCATGTGGTTATCCATGGATAACCCGCATGCCTCTCATGTCCTTCCATGTCATATGTTACATGTTAAAACCTACAGAATTTTCCATTGCCAGGGTAGGGGTGGAACCTGCAGTCTCAGATCCCTAGTCCAACTCCCTATGCATTGCGCCACAGGGTCTGACGAGAGAAGCTTGGTTAGAACCATGTTTCTATGATATAAATCCATCCAGCAGTAGTGTAGTGTGAACGCATCCAGCACCTTGACCCATAACCAGGCGAGTCGCGCACAGTATCTAACCAACGGCTGCTGGGCGCTGAAGGAGGAGACATGGTGGTCTATTGTTTAGCGCATTGCGCTCAGCCGTCAGAGGTATGCGGGTCGAGTCCCGGTCCGGGCGCGTATTTTTTTGCTGTGTCCGCTGTAGCTGTCCAATGCCGGGCGACGAGGTGTATTATACACAAACATAACCGCGAGACGCGTCTTTTTTTCGCCGTGTGTGCTGTCGATGTCCGCTGCTGGGCGACAAGGTGTATTATACACAAACATAACCGCGAGATGCATTCAAACAAAGCCAGCTGTCGCTGTCTGCTACCGGGCGCTGAGGTGTATGTACCAATCGTGTACACACAATGGCTGGCTTCGAGTCCCGGGGAGGGGGAATAATTTTTTCAACTTGAATTTATTAGTATTCTAATGATTATCTATTGGTTTCGTGGAATAAAATAAGTAGTCAATGGATAATTCATGACTTGTATGTGTTAGCAAAGGCTAATTACACTCGGGCTACGCCCTCGTGTAATTATCCTTCACTAACACACACGCGTCATGAATTATCCATTGATTACTTGTTCAATATCTGCATGTTGCGACATGAAATATTACATTCAGATCATTGGATATTCACAACTGCAGACATTCAGAATAAAAGGGTTTCCCTTTTCCTTAACTTATCACGTCTTAGAGGGATATGGAAGGGGGAAAGTGGGAGACAGGCTCCTGAAATTTCATAAGTATAGGGCATTTTGTGAAGCACCGCTGGTGGCATCCATAGAGTTAAAAAAAGCTTTGTCATTGTCAATGTAAAGTTACTATCCACCCTGCACACACTGCAAACCAGACACCAGACACCTCCATTGACAGAAAGCACACATCTGTTCTGTCATCTTTGTCAATTATAGGGGGAAGTGAATAGAAAAAAAAACTCATGAAGTGGACCGCAGACAGGGCCATTTGAGTCTGCCGATTGTGTCGGTTGATTTTTTTACATCTGGGCATCTGCAGGGACCTCCGACCTAGCGGTCAAATATTGAACATGTATGTTTGATGTTCCTAATGCGATCTGGAGTTACTTCCATAGATACTGATCGAATCTTGCCCATCTGTGGTCGCTTCAAAAAATAGAAGCTATGCTATACATGCTACACCTTGTAGCTTACAGGTTCTGAAGTAAGGGTGGAGTTCATCACCAAGTGTGGCTGACAGGCTGAGTAGATAGTCACTGATGCCCTTCAAGGGCTGCCGATGCTTCCAAGCATCATGCCCAATGGTCAGCATGATGCATGAATGCAGCCCTGGTGAGTAACTTGTAAGCGAAGCTTCCATGCATCATTCCCATTATCAGAATGGAGAATCTTGACAAAGATTACATGATAAAAGCGAGGTAGTTATTTGAGGGGATGCATCTTTAAAGCATTCTGCCGTGTCTGCTCAGCTATCTATAGGGTGAACATAATATACAAAAAAAGAATAAATAGATTCAATGGACAGAAAACTATCTATTTTAACACTGTGACAACAAGATAATTTGAAACATATGTACAATGGAAAGAGAAAGATTTGCCTCATTGACAGCAGTGTATTAAGAGGTTGATGCAACTTTTTCATTATTTGTTAATGGAAATGACTGCAATCAGTGTTGCACTTTCTTGCACCACAAAGAAGGCCACAATAAAAGAAGAGAAATTTTCCACATCTTATTCCACTGTTCCAGCTAAGCCCACTGAATCCAGGGCACAGAGTAATGCCCTGGCACCATGCACGGGTCATTGCAGTCCCAGGAGTCTCAAATAAACACTTTTAATCATAGAAAAATATATATAAACAGTCTTATTTGCAAGATTGGTTGTCAGAAGATGTTAAGCCTGTGAGTCTCTGGCATTTGATAAACTTTTAATAACCTGAACAGCCAGGCTTAGTGCAAAATGATGCCCTGTTCCAAACTATATGCCATGTGGGACTTTGACTGTTCACTGTGAGTTTGGCATTGTAATGAAGGAGAGATCCACCCTCTATTTCATCACCTAACAACAAACGGGAACCTGATTAAGCACCAATAAGTTGAAGAGCAATCAGGTAGGGTAACTTGCCCAGTTCTCGGACAGTTTTACTTTTAGGAGACTAATAAACTAGCCAAACTCTGTTTCCTACATCTAGGCTAAGCAGGATGCATGGATAAGGCCCCTTGGTATCATTATAAAAGATGTCCCTAGCTGAAGCCTAATATTTATAGTTGTTATATGGGGTTTTGTATAGACATTCCAAAGTGCCCAGTTCGCTGACAGGTGTCCCAGTTCACAGACAGCCTCTGTATTTTAAAGATAGCTTTACAAGCTGAAGCAGGCTCACCACCATTATTAGATATTGATGAACTAGAAGTCTTGACGTATTTGCTAGTATATTCACTCTAATTTTGGTTTTACAATATCAATTATCAAAATTGTCAGGAAATAGGCATGTCATTGTCAATTACCAGACACCACATTTTTAATGGTCCAATTCTTGGACACAAGTTTCAAGTGATACCAACAGAGGGCACCACACACTTTGAAATTTATCTGCCATAGGGAATAGATATCTATTAGATATAACAGAGAGGAAATCAAAATAAAATAGGGTTTATGGCCTGAAATAACATTTACCTAACTCCAAAAAATCATCCGAGAATTGGACCTGTGCGAGAACTGTTTGAGATTGTATCAGATAAAGGATTGGTCAATGCATAAGCATAAGCTTTGACTAGCTCTGTAATTGATAGAAGCGATTCTATATTTACTCACTTTACAAAGGTCTTGTGTGCCGCTTGCCAGGAAATAGTTGTGCAGCAATCAGAATGGTGGTGTTAATTAAGTCATAGGTTTAAGGCTTTCAAAGGTCAATGCACAGTAATCCTTATGTATCACTTTAACTGCTGGCCAAAGAGTGCTAAAACTTGCCAAACGATGCATTCAATACATCACATCTAAGGTGCTATTATGTTCTGAATTTAAGACCTTAAAGGATTTTACCAATACAGCTATTCTGGGCCTCATTTTGACCAGTTTACTACAGACCTATTGTATGATATCATAAAAAAAACACTCCTAAATTTGAATGCTTTTATAAGCCATACCATTGTCTCATTCTTGTGCAAAAATGCACCTTATATGCAGGGCATTGCAGATACTCTGTTTGATTTACATTTGAATTCTGAAAACAAAATTACAACTCTATCATGAACCTTGTTTTGTACATAATTTTTATGAGTGAATTGGCCGGGCGTCACATAGTATGATGACCTTATCTTAATTCCATACAAAATGGCAATCCTGAAATTGAAAAACAGGAATAACATAAATCACCATAATATGAGAAAATCTAAAATTACAAGTCTTTGAAGTAAAGATGTAAAGGAAAGAAAAGAAAAGGACGAATATATAAGCAAATGTCAATGACCATAGAATATCGTATTCCCCAAAGTGAGTCTGCCGTATTCAAGGAGACCTTATACGCCGAGTTGAATGCGGGCAGACTCACCGAGGGGAATGAATGCAAAAATATTCCATGGGAGTTGACATTTGCATTTATGTCATGGCCCTAAGGGGTTAATTTGTGTTAAAATAGAGAAACACAGCTCAGATCTGTCCCCCCTATTGAATATGGCATGTCCAGTACTGTTCTATAGTAACGGTCGTATCTGCCATGACATAAATAGTCAATCTCATATCTGCATCCAAATGATACATAATGCACTATTTATCATAAGGACATCCTGTAATCAGTTCAACATTGTGTGAATAGTGTGCACAGATTTCAGCATGGCCTGCCCTGTGGTTCTGCATCACTTATATTAAAATGTCACTGAGATTAAAGGCGGCCTTTGTACACAACCTGTCTACTTTCTCTAAATATGAAGGTGCATCATAGTACTGACACACCTCCAGTGCCCTATCCAAATATGCTGCAATCTGTTGAGTTAGAATGACATTAAAAGCTGCTGTTGTGATTGGTCATGTTTATCACTGATACAGCTGCTCATGATTACAGTTGATGCTTAGAAAGATTAATTTTCTGAAGCTGTACCAAGGAGGAAATGAGGGAAAAGTAGTTTTATCATAAACTGGTGTTCCTCAGTGAGGCATTGCCAAGCCTGCTCACTAACCTGTGTGGTTGGAATACATGATGCACTGTCAGCATTGACTTGGTTAGAGCAGCATCAAAATGGCTGTATACACTAAAATTACTACATGCATAATCCGGAACTAATTTATCGTAGCTTGTGCATTTCCAATCGGAAACCCACTGACCAATCTTAAAGTAAACTATACATTAACCCTATGTAATGCAAGGTATGCTCGGATAGAGGCTCACTAAGGAGCATTCTACCCAGTATTTCTAGTAAAGGCAAGGTTAACCTTAATGGCTTAAGGTAGAAATTTTAGGTTGGAAGTCTCAAATCAACAAAATTCTTCTGACATTGTATTTGATGTTGATATCGATAGCTTAACTCACTTAGACTTCAAACACAGATTTATGCCTCATGACATGTAAAGCTTTTACAGAGGATTATTAGTCAAGGGCATTTTTTATTGCATTTGCAACCAACCTTGATCTTGTTATTGGAAACCGCACAGTGTAATGGCCTTATCCATCACCATTTTACTAAACTAATTTGGTTTGACTAAAGTGATGATATAAATCTCCCTCATTCCTATTCCTGCAAAGCTAATCTCACCGAAACAGCTTATGTCACTTTGGTCTCTTTGTTAAACTTTTACAGTTTCATGACATGTCTTCTCTTTCCCAATATATGTAATTTTTAGAACTCAGTTAATTGGATATAGTTTTATAGGATGAAAAGGCCATTAGTTGATATTTCTCCCTCCCTTTCTTGCATAGGGAAGCCTGATTATCAAAAGTGTATTACTAACATGAAAATGTCTAATGAATTAATTAGTGCCTTCTATTTATCAGGAGCAAGACCTTTTTTTTTTCATTTGAACCTCAAATATAGAGGGATGCCACTTACATTGATTGACTTTTATTATCACTACTTCATTTAGTGGATCGATCAATAAAGCTTGCTTTGAAAAAAAAAAGACTTTGAACTTAAGAACCTATTATCTAATTTTGCTGTACTGCACATGCCTAGCAATAAGTAAGACACTTTGCCTATTAGAACTGTTTCCCTGAATCATTTAATTTGTGCTCAGTATGCATGTGGGTATTATAGGGGAACTATGCAGGTCTCTTGGGTCCTGTCCCATGATAGATAGGAGGTTATGATGACATTAGGTGTTACTACCTCATTACCTTACAGCATAGTATTTTTTCCCTACTCAGGAATTCTCCACTGTCACTTCAGTACATAACAAATCACCTCCTCACCCTGTCAGCCAATGTAAACATCTCTAACACTCTCCTGTTGGGTCACTGTTTGTCCTAAAGCTCCTTCATCACACTTAAAACCTGGACGACCCCAAAATAGTCAGTGGTGACGACTTTAGGTCCTCAAGTTGACAATACCTAAAACAACTACCTACCTTAGGTGGTCAAAATAACAACTTTAGTTTGTCAATCTGACGACCTAAGTTGTCAGTATGATAACTCTGAATTGTCAGTATTGTCCTACTGACGACTTAGGTTGTCAGGTTTATGAGCTTAAGTCGTCATTTTGACCACTTAAGGTAGTTGTTTTAGGTATTGTCAACCTCAGGACCTAAAGTCGTTACCACTGACTAGTTTCAGATCTTCCAGGTTTTGGTGCAGGTCCATAGCTGTCAGGTAAACCACATAAGTGGAAGTAATTTTGACATTATACCCACACACTGCAAAGGCTCGGCTGATTGCTGTACAATATAATTAGTCCGAGAAAGTACTTTTTGTTACATAAAGTGTAAAAGGACCTTTCCTGAACCTTAGATACACCTGAAGCCTTGTGTCCACAGGGAGACAGAATTGGTGGGCGACAGATTTCCCCGTGATAAAAGTACCTTTGTCGCCCATTGCCGACAAAAATATCTAACATGTTAGATTTTTGTCATCAGGAATGGACGATAAAAGCCGTTTTGTTGTCAGTAATGGAAAACAAAAGTGGTTTTGTCATCGGGAATTATGTCACTCACCAATTCTGTCGCCCTGTGGACACACGGCTTGACATGCAAACTTATAGCTGATAAAGTGGTATATACCAAGTACAGTGATGAGGTCATGTATTTATATACCAGTTTCCATGATTTGGAATATAACCAGAAACTTGCAGTCCTAAACAAGGAAATTGGCAACCCGTACAGAAGTTAATAAAGGTAGTACCCTCTTACATCTGCCACACCTATTGTGATACTTAGTAAGGTTTCATGCAGGCAGAGATAGCCACTAATGATGGGGATGTGTAAGATGTGTCAAAGTATTTACATGAACACAGAAGGGTTGTCATGGCACATAGATACATTCCTAGACTAATAATTGTGACATAGTCTGGACCAAGCAAATTGTTGTGAGTCCTTGTCAACCTGTGTGAAGTGGCTGACACATGGTGCTAGATGGAACACGATGTAGTTATAGCGCAAGATCCCCAGAAATAGCAATTGCTATGCCACATGAGTCTAACACACAGTGGCGAAAGATGATTGAATGAGTTATCACTCTAAAAGGTGTCACCAGTGATGACCAATCATGGCGACAGATGACGACAATTTGCTGGGGAGGAAGGTGTCTTAGAATACTCCCTTTTGCAGATTGTGTCATTTGTATACGTCTAAGCCCATAAGCCCTAGAAAGACTATGCTGGGCTGGCGCACACATTAACTGCACATGAGAGTAATTTATGAGAGGCATAACCAGGATAGTGGCAATCTTAAAGCTATAAATCAGGACAACTACAAAGTTATGGACCCTGCCAATGATGCCAGGAAGATAAAACCACCAGTAAGACAAAGAAGACAAGAGCTTAGCTGGAACTCAGGGTCAGAGATCGACTGAGGACAATTACTCATGAACTGGTTGTTCTTAAAGGCACTTTTGTAAAGGATGCTCCTCTGAGCAGTACCATAGAGCAGAGAAACCTGTTAAGGGTTATATCCTGCTGTGCCTCCTGATTATTCTCTATATCCTAAATTATTTCTGTTCTATTCCTTTTATCCAGCTGTCTTGTCTTAAGGTTCAATGACTGATAACTAGTACTTCTGAGGACAAAAAAAAACATCATCAATGACGGAAATAACAAAACACTGTGATAGCCCCCTACATTAAAACTGTTATCTTGGCTATAAAATAGGGCCTTAGAAAAATCCCATTCAGTATCACAACGGCTTATGTGCCCACAACAGATAATGCAAACCTCTTTATCAAATCTTAGTTAGCCTTAATTCTGTTGTACACAAAGATAACAGCCACAACACACATAATTGGATATAAACAATCTACAGTCAGATCGTGTCCAACATTTTTACTTACTCTGTGAGCTCAATGGATTCAGCCAAAACACTGGAAGCATTTTATTAACTCAAATGCTTGGCTCAGGTTTCAATTAGCTGGCTTGATTTGTTATCTTTGGCCGCAACCTGTATTCCATTAACTATTACCTGATCCGGTTTTGTTTACAAAGGCTGATAAGAAATGATCTAATTTGATCATGACATAAAATATGAGCCTTAGAATTAATCAACTAGCTTTCATCAAGGCTCTTATATCCCTCTCTTGAGTATTGCGGAAAGGGCACCCACCTGCTAGTTAGCAACACCCAGAGAATCCAAGCTGGTTTCATGCTGTTGTTGATGAAATATCTCCTTGTTTTAGAAAACATCTGCTTCCTTAAATAACACCATGATCAATCTTCAGACCTTTGTGAAGGCATACACCAAACTGACACCATGGTGGGTAAGACGGACAGATAAACTCAAAAGATAACAATATATATTTATGTCTTGTTGTATTTAGTTGTCTAATCAACCTTTAACCGATAACCATTTTTTAAAAACCTTTTACAGGACATGAGGGTCCTCGACCATGACCATAACCCTGACCAGGGCTTGTTCATCAGAGTCATTAATATTGCCAATAATTGAGCTTTCATTATTTGGTTGAAAACAGCTAAATACCTCGTTGTATTTTGTTGTTACCAATTGGTGCACCTCTATTGCATGCACTGAGAGCACTGCATATATTTCTCAGACCTCACACTAGTGATAGCACCATAGTGAATCAACCTAGATAAGCCAATACAATGGGATTCTAATCAGAAATTAATTACCCTTATCCCCAATGGAGGACCTGTCATTCGTCTGGTTAAGTTCCATATACTTCTGCACACAGAGTTACCAAGGGCATGAGAGTGATTGGTTAATTACACACATCATATCTGTGCAGTAGGACCACGGTATTCTTGTGTATCATTACTTTTTGGGATGTATACTTTTACTGCAGGGAACCTAACACTGTTGAAAGGTCTACATGGTAGCCAGTAATGAGCCCCTTAAACATTTCTCACACAATACTCAAGCTCCATATACCACCATTATATTACATCTGAATAGTGGCTTATCAGGAAGTATGCCAGGTTGCAGCAATAGATGAGACATTACCAAAGCTACCAGAAAAAAAACTCCTTTCTAAGAACCCCCTATAAATTGAACCCAATAAGACTGACAGAAAGTAGGTTAAGGAGGTTGCCACTGTGAGGCACCGGGACCCGAACCTGGGTCTGACAACTTGCAAGCGTTAGCTCTACCACTGAGCTACATCCCCTTGCCTGACATTCTCACCTTCCATCCACACCTCTAGGAAAAAAGGATTAAAAAAAAAAAACTTGTTTAAAGGGAGCACAATTTTACCCTAGATGCTTCCCTTAGGATTTCCCTGAACACATTTATTTATATTTTTTGTAGATGGTGATAGACGCAATGTATAGGAATGTGGAATTATGGCTTCATAAATTAGTATCAAATTTTCAATTCAATTCAATTTTGTAAACATTTATTGCATCTTCATTGTAAATAGAACATGATCCTGCTTCACAAAATCACAGATGGTCAGTCTCTTCACAATCAAGCACATCAGCATAAGACATACAAATTTCACTAAATAATGCATCGACATAAGGTATTACCATAATTGCACGACTACCAAAAATACATAGAGACCAATATAGTAGAGTTTCTTAAACTAGTGTGTTGCCTTTCCCTTCTAAGACAATAACCAAATTACTATAACTCCACCAGAGGGCAGTTATTGGAATGTGGGAAACTGACATATTCATGTGGGTGGATGATATACATAGACCCAGTTATATAGAAAAAAAAAGAGAACCCACAAAATACTGTCATGATTGTAAACTTGTCATATATCAAAGTCAACGACTGGCCATGGCCAGCCTTGTGTCCAAGGCTAATAACACATATCATCTCTGTGCTGTTGGACCACTGTACGCCTGTGTATCATTAGTGTTTGGGATGTATACTTTTACTGCAGTGAACCTAACATTGTCGAAAGGTCTGCATGGTAGCCAGTAATGAGCCCCTTACACATTTATCACACAATACTTACCACCATTATATCACGTCTGAATAGAGGCTTATGGCTATAACTCCACCAGAGGGCAGTTATTGGAATGTGGGAAACTGACATATTCATGTGGGTGGAAGATATACATAGACCCAGTTATATAGAAAAAAAAGAGAACCCACAAAATACTGTCATGATTGTAAACTTGTCATATATCAAAGTCAACGACTGACCATGGCCAGCCTTGTGTCCAAGACTAGTTACAGAGTAAACAATAATTCCCTCCCCACATGACCAGTAGTATAGAAAAACTATATAAGGAATACATATTCTGGCTAATCACACAGTTTCCAACCATACACGTTGTTATGTGATTTGAATACAATGCTAGTAAGGGAACCTTAGGGAGATTCCATGTTAGCCGCTCACCAGTTTGTCGTGTTTGGCAAGATGAGCAGTGTTCAAAACCAAGCCATGTATTCAGTGCCTGTTATCAGGACTTTGAGTGGTGGCTGGTGCAGGACATCAGGGAAAGAAAAGGGGGCATTTAGGGGCGGGGGTGACTAACATAAGTCCACACCTGAAAGGATGTACGCCTATGCGACAATCTAGACATAGTCTCCGGTATCAAAAAAATGGAAACAACGTTGAAAAACCACTAGCTGGGGAGGGGGGTTGGGAAGCGTGTGGGCGTCAGGAGAGAGGATTATTGTTTATTGTTTAGGGGGAGGTGTAATTTCTTTAATTTTAAATTTGAAGGTGGAAGTTTGTATAGAAGCACCTCTAGCACTTCCATGTAACTGCTTCTTATCTTTGGCCAGTCAGCATGAATACCAAGTGAGGACCCCAGCTAGACCTGATAGATGTCAGAAGGCACCACCTCCATTAGCTTCTGTACAGGTTTCTACTTGGCAGGGGTCAGGGATACCAAGTCGATGAGGGATGTAGATAGCTTCTAATTAGAAAACCAGGAGTATGTTGGTATCAAATGAGAGAGTAGGTGTAGTTTGTTTTTCAATGAAAGTTTTTTCTATTCAAGTTTTCATCTAAGCAGAAGTTCCAAATAACTTCTTATATAAGCAGGGTTGTGTGAAACTACTAAACTGACTAATGTTGAATGGATCTGTGCTACTGCAGTACTGGAATTTTCAACACAGGAAAAGTTCAATAGTAAGTATTTTCCTCTGCCTCTGGGCTTAATAAGCCTGAAATTTCCAAGTGTTCCATTTGAATAGGAGAATGATGATAATAATACTTTCATAATACTCAATAAAGTATAGTATATGGTGTGTTTTTATATCTGAATGCACTCACAGAATTAAGTCATGAATAAAAGAAATACAATCGAGAAAGTGCCAGCTGTGAAATTGGCAACTTGTTAGCTATTTTATGTAGGTGTATACAAACACATTGGAATCAGCACCCATATCAGTCTCACCTCTAGGATCCCAAAATAAATACACGATAGATCTGGTGGGGCATCACAAATGACAGCAGGCAGCTGTGGGAGTTAGGCAAGTGTGGCATTGATGGCTATTGACCCTGTGAATGAGACTCTACAGATGTCAGAGATCTAATCTGAGAATGACACAGCTGTTTGGAGAGGCTGGCATGCCTGACCCTTTAAGGGCCACTCATGGATTGATGCATCATGCCCATTGGTCAGCATGATGCACCGATGAAGTGCTGCCGAGACTGCTCCCCAGCACTTCATTGGTTAATTATGCTGACCAATGGGCTTGATGCACTCCTACATCAGCGGCCTTTAAAGGTGAATGGCTTACTATGTACTTATTTATAATGGGTGAATATCAGGTACTGTCCTACTTTCAGAATTATCCTTTTGTGGTCATGGGATACTGTTTCATTAAGTCCTGCTATTATCCACAAGGATGCTAGTACTGTGGGAAGTGGGGTCTGATTCTGTAGTTCTTGTTCTATTCTGATGTGAACCATCACTTTGAAAATTATTCAGTTATGAATCATATAAGTGGGTACATGTTGGTCAGCTATGGATGGTAATAAATCTGTACATAGATTTATAATAATAAGACCAGTGGCTCCATGATGGCTATCCTTAATCTACCATCCTTAATTGTTGAATCAACACATTACACTAAACAGGCTTAAGCAATGTTAGGTATCCTTCTCCATCGTAGGAAAGTAAAACGTTGGCCTCTCCTCCAGCATTTCTGGTTGAATTTCATATACCATAAAGTTAAGAATAGAAAATGCAAGTTTTGCAATGCAATAATGATTTGTGCATAGAGATAGGCCTGTATAGTGGTACAACTTATGCTTATCTAGGTACATGTATGAACACCTTCAAAATAGAGTTGTATATACCCAAATACCCAACTGCATAACTCCCACTGTTGCAGGATGGTCCAACACCTACATTAATCTATTATCAGCTACCACTATGGCAACCAAGAGATAAGAACACTCACTGAGGGCCAGTGTCCAACAGTGGGGTGTTGCCCAACAGTGGTTCAGGCCCCTTTTAATAAAGGTTTACTAGTGGAGATATGGCCAAGGTTTTCTCCAGTCAACTGTTGGCATTGCGTTACCTTTTCCCAAGCCTGCTAAAAAAGAGCATTAAAGAATCGACTGAGTGAATGAAAATCGTTGATTGAATTATTTACAATTACATTGTGTAAAAGACCACTTTGATTTATTTCAAATTCATCTTCTCATCCCTTTCATGCTGGGCAAACAAAACACTAGATTATTAATAGATGGTATCATGAGGACATTTTACAATTGTAGAAGATACCTTAGACAAAAGGTAATTGTTCTCACAGTGATACATCTCACACTGATAGCAATATGGAAGGAGCGTAAGAGAAGGATTGTCATGACTGATAGGGGTGGCAGAGGCAGGTCCCCCAAATGGTCAAAGTTTAGATTAAGCTCTCTTCTTCATTGATCTATGTTTTACACTTTTCTTCATTACAATACTTTGCTTGTTTCTAGCGTCCTTCCTCTCCAAATCCTTTTTAAATGCTTTACAAGTCAAAATAATGAAGGATTCTTCATCCCAAAGTTGCCAGAGATCCGTCACTATTTTCACAGAGAAGTTATTATTTTTCCAGAGATTCCTTGTACCGCCACCTGGGGTTTCTTGTAAAAAATACAGCGTGACCCTGCTTTACAATTACAGTGTTTAGTTTTACAAGGATCTTTGGTAGACTCAACAGTTACTTTTTACAGTGTAGAACTCTATAGGATTTTTAACCACCATTACATATATGCCCATTTACAAATTATGACCCCGTATGTTCTCTCTACCAGAGTTAGCCATTCTTAGCTTATAGCATGGTCCCATTTATATTCATAGCCTAGTCATTACAGAAATCAGTTGGCTGCAGATTGAATTATTACACTGGAAATTCTTTGAACATTGAGTGCCAGTAGCGATGAACAAAGCTGTTGATAAATTGAGTTTCTGTTCGGCTCATATTTGGAGAATTGGCTTTCCATTTTTTACAGGTCCAATTACGGGTCTCCCTGCCATGCAATGACTTGTTGTTTAGAGACATGGTTGGCATTGGTAGCCAAGTGCTCAATGCTTACACAGAACCTAGAATGATCACCTTCCTTATGGGAAATCATAGGCTCTCTCTGATAATACATTTATAACTTGGTTTCAATGGACTGGTGCAAGAAAGCAGTTTACAATGTTAGCTCATATAACTTCCTTCAAAACAATGAAGCCATTTTTTACTATGTTTTATAAACATGCCTAGAATGGTGCTTATAGGTTGTGGGCAATATAGGGAATTTTGAAACTTCTATGCAGCTTTTCTATACAAATATGATGACACTGGTGGTTCACCTGTGATGCTGTTTGCATGAAGAAAACCTAATCCTTCTCTTAAAATGGTAAATTATTCTTTATGTTCTGCTGAAATCATTTCAGGCAAAAATGATATATCATGAATAATAAATTGATAATTCCATTTATTTTGCTCAACATTTCATTTGCAATATATGTTATGGGAATGGACCCTTAAACATAGTCGTCAGCTGTTTTATCAGAAACCTCCTAGCTGCATTGCCAAAGCCATTGTGGGGTTATGTGTATTCTCTGGTGTCTAGGGATTTCCATGTGACCCATGACCAGTAATATCTCTACAGTACACTGTTCGCTGGCTGGAAGCCACTACAACAGTTACACCCAGAAGTGCAAATCTCAAAGACTATATGCTGCTATGTGTTAGCTCAGCCAGCTTAACATACAGAGAAGGCTGGTCAGTAACAAAAACCGTACCCACTAGATCGTCTAGATCTCCCTCGAGGCTCTGCTGTCAATACAGTGGGTCCAGTGCCCATGCAGAGGAAGTGGGGACCAAAGCACCTGACACTGCCCAGTACCGAGCACAAATTGAAGGAAAAATTTTCCCTGGAAATGGGACTGCATATGCTTATTGTACACTGTGGGCAGATATTTGTCTATAAAGATAGACTATAGAGTTTCATACCATTGGGGGTGAATTCTTAATCAATGATTTTCTCTGAAAGCCCCAAAAAGGTAGCAGTAGAGAATCCAGGGGGTGGCCTACAGGCCACGTGTACCCCTAGATCCCTTGAAATTGGGCCTTGGTTAAACTCTTAACTACAGGAAATCTGCTGCCGAAACCTAGTTGTGCACCTCCAGATCAAATTGTCCTGTCTGTGCCCCCCCCCCCCATAACCACCCCTTTTGGATCCGCCCCTTGACCGTAGTGTAGGACCAAACACTGCATTATCTTAACATAGCTAGAAAGATCCATATCAATCATTTGTTACCAAGAGATTCACAAATGCAGACATTCAGAATGAAAGGGTTTCCCCAACATATCATGTCTTAGAGGGATATGAAAGGGGAAAAGTGGGAGACAGGCTCCTGAAATTTCATAAGTATAGGGCATTTTGTGAAGCACCGCTGGTAACATCCATGTAAAAAAGAGCTTCGTCATTGTCAACGTAAAGTGACTATCCACCCTGCACACACTGCACACCAGACACCAGACACCTCCTTTGACAGAAAGCACACCTCTGTTCTGTCATCTTTGTCAATTATATGGGGAAGTGAATAGAAAAAAACTGAACTCATGAAGGGGATCGCAGACAGAGCCAATTGAGTCTGCCGATTGTGTCAGCTGAATGTGACTTCTGGGCATCTGCAGGGATGTCTGACCTAGCGGTCAAATATCGAACATGTTTGATGTTCCTGATGCAATCTGGAGTAACTTCCATAGATACTGATCGAATCTTGCCCATCTGTGGTCGCTTCAAAAAAAGAAGCTATGCTATACATGCTACACCTTGTAGCTTACAGGTTCTAAAGTAAGGGTGGAGCTCATCACCAAGTTCGGCTTACAGGCTGAGTAGATAGTCACTGAAGCCCTTCAAGGTCTGCCGATGCATCCATGCATCATGCCCATTGGTCAGCATGATGCTTTAATGCGGCCCTGGTGAGTAACTTGTCAGCAATGCATCCATGCATATGGTCCACTTGTCAGCATGATGCAAGAATGCAGCCCTGGTGAGTAACTTGCCAGGGCTACATTCATGCTTCATGCCGACATTATGGGATTGATACACAAATTCCCGGAGGGCTTTAGCGTATCATCATGCGAACAAATGGGCATGATGTCTTAATTGATTAGTGACCCTTCAAGAGTTAAGATGACAATGACAAAGCTCTTTTTGTTCTATTGATGTCACTAACAGTGCTACGCAAACAGCCATATACTTATATGGAATTATATGAGCCTGGCTCCCACTCTCGTAGGTGTGATATGATAGGGAAAAAGATTTTATCGCACAGCATGCAGATATCACAAGGCAAGCAATGAGCCATACAGAGGCACAATTTTAATATCATAGTACCAAAAAATCGGTATAATATCTTGCTATGCTCAGGTAGCGCCACCTATTGGGGCTACTCTACCTTTTCGGGGCTTTCGGAAAAAGATTTAATCTAGGATACTGCACATCAAATTCCAAGGTTGTGAAAACTTATACTCCACCTTAAAGAATTTCTAAGTATTTTTTTTCAAAAATCACCTACCTACAACATTTGTTTGACTGTATTTACTGAAGGCAGACGATTTTTAGGAAGGTCGTTGATACTTCTGTCCTTAAAGTGATTTTGGAATCGTCAAGATAAGTTCAGTTACAACAGGCCCTAAACATGATTGTGATTCACAATGAAAAAAAGAGTTTACCCATCTATAGCTTTATGCGATTATTTCGCAAAGGAAAAGTCACTGACTGCCTGGCCAAGCATTATACCACATGGGTATACCCACTAAGCTTTTATGATATACCATTTTATTATTCCATAAATTCTAACATATTATTGTATTAATCAAAGAATATCTATGAAATTAATACATAGGTTGGTTCTAAGAGCTATAAGAGCGCTCAAACTTTATATAAGAGCGTTCATGCCCCACTGCACACCAGCCACAGTCAGTTAGACAGAGTTTATGACATCAAAGGCTCCGACCTAATGGTTCACTGCACAATATAATAAGAATAAGGGTCTCAGTGTGCGACCTCATGGTCCAATGCACAAATTAATAACTTGTAAGTGAATGCAACCGGCCGTCACGGGTGCCTGAGCACCGCTGACGCCGTCATGAGTGTCTGAGCACCCTAATGACTGAACAATGGGTTACATAAGCACGACGCCATAACCTTCCGGTCGCTCTAGCGTCGCTCCTGAGCAAGCTAGGTCAAATATCAAAGCATTTATGGAAAGCCCATAATTAGACGGTCAAAATGAGCCCAAGATCAAGGCGGAACTCCCATTATTAAGGAAGTTATGCCATGGAGACTGAAAGGAGCTCCGAGTTCCCTACAGACAAACTGGCAGGAGTTACGCGCCTATCCAGCGGGCATTATAAACTTGGCATATTCAACTCTGCGCATGCGCAAAATGGCGGTTATAAACGCATAAACGACCGAGTTATGAGGGTCTGAAGTTGCAGAACCGACCAAGACAATGGGGGACACAGCGGCGCCCATGGGGGTCCTTTGTCCCCCTGTGACACATGAAAGACTCCCCTCAAACAATTGTAGAGTTAGGCAGATGCTGCTGGCTCCAGTCAGTCTGGAGGTGCTTTTCCAAGATTTGCTACAAATAGCCTGTCTGCACCTCCAGGAAGACAGAACACCAAGAACCACTCCAGAGGTAACATCTCCAGTCATCTCCTGCTACCTGCTATACCACTGCACTATGGTGAAACTATGCTAGAAAGGCATGGGTTTCCATCATTAGTGGCCAGAGGCTATCTTCCCCAAGACATCCACCAGAGGGTAAAGTTATTCATTATTACATTATTCCTCTAAGCAGCAGGCCAGGAGCTAGGTGTGGGAACCCACCTAGAACTATGCTGGACATTGTATTATTATTACCTCACAGGTGGAGTGGAACTGAACATTGTACTTTATAAATTACTGTATGTTTACTGTATGTACAAATTACCTACATACTAACTACTGTATGATTGATATTTCTTACATGTTGCCTAAAGCTGAATAAACCAGTGACCACTGGAAATAACACTATTTATATGAGCCTGATGTATTTACACTATATACCACTAGTCTTATGATATTTCCCATATGACAACTTGATCATGCCAATCACTAGTATGACAAAGTGGTGGAGAACATCCTACTAAGATCCCATCTCTCACAGGCTCATAAAAATTAAAGCTGGTAACACAACTAAGAACAATCATACACACAGTAAAACACTTTCCTTTCAGAATCTGAAATATATGCCCTGGAGGGCAATTCTAAAAAACTGACGATCTTTTTGTGGTCATGTCATGCATTGAGCAACAATCATTTTAGAAACAGAAGATGGACAGTGTGAGGTCCTTGGTCCACCAATTTGCCATTCACTGAAAGGGCACTGGGTCTGCACACTGTGTTGACTGGAGATCTAGGAGTCTCAGGTGGTTCAGGCTATTGTTAGCAAGCAGCCACCTCTACGTATATAATGCTGACTGAGCCAACAACCCATCATGTATAACCTTTGGGATTTGGATTTTAGATGTTCACAGCAATGCCCTGAGTGGGATCTAGATGTTTCTAGAGACATGGGTTATTGTCACCAAGCAGCACGCTCTCTTCTCTCTGTATATCAAGCTGGCTGAGCCAACATATTGCAGCTTAACCTTTGAGATTTTTATTTGTGGATGTAACAGTTGTGTTCTATTGTTTTGTGCTGTTTTCTTTTTTTGTTTTTGTTTTTAGTCCAGTTACTATGAAGTCCAGCACATGCCACCCTACAAGCAACACCACAACTTTAAGACTCTGTACAATATGTTGGCATGTTGTACACCTTTACTTCAAACTGGTATGAGGTCTTATGCCAATAAATTATCCATATTCCTAACCATAAACACAGACAATCAGAATATGAGGACTATGTGTAATCTTTGACTGCATAATTACAATAGTATTTTGCAAACAGAATGTATCAAAAAAATTAACATAACTCATCAATTCACTATTTTACCTAAACATAACATAAGTGAACTATCAGTGTCATAAGTGAACAGTATTGGTCATTCTTCAAATATCTGTTTGGTCAAATGCTGTATAGAACTTTCAAAACTGCCTGTATTTAATTAAACATTTTATTCTCCTTTCATCAGTCACTCTGACGAAAACCACAGTTCCAGCTGACATAGTGGAACATGGCCTTTTCATTGTTTTTGGAAGAAGCGATACAAGATATCGTTGTAAACTACTTTCATCAGTAAGTTGATACCAAGTTATATATTGCCAGAGAGAACCCCTAATTGCCCATGAGGTGGCCATGTTCTGTGCAAGTACTGAGCACTGGGCTACCCATGCCAATCATTCCCCAAGGCACCAAGCCCCTACATGACCAAGAAAAAGTCATTGGTCCCAGGGAATTGGTACAGCAGAAAATGGAAAGTTAATTCTCCACATATAAGTGGAAGAGAAACTTAATCTATCAAGTGGCCTGCACATCACTGCCGTGATTCAATGTCGAGAGAATTTTGGAATAATTCTATTTGCAGCACACTGATTTCTATTATGACAAGGCTATGAATATAAATGGGACCAAATGGAGCCCTTTAAAGACCGCTGATGCATTAATGCATTATGCCCATTGGTCGTCATGATGCACCAATGAAGTGCTGGTGAGACTACTCACCAGCACTTCATTGGTGCATCATGCCGACCCTCCGAGAGTACATGTATCAACCCTGTAGGACCGGAAGGATTCCTGAATGCAGCCCTGGCGAGTTACTTGCATCATGCCGACCAATGGCCATGATGCTTAAATGAATCAGCGGCCGTCAAAGGTGTAGGGTGGGTTGTTAGAATGTATGGGGTTATAACCTGGGGGTTATAATGTGCAGATAGGGATGTATAATGATGAGAAATAGAGTTACACCAAGTGTAAGATGTAGAGCATTTTGGTAAAGGAGTCGCAGAAGAAGGAGGCTAGAAACAAGCAAAGTATTGCAATAGTAAAATAGTGCAAAATACAATTAATGAAGAAGAGAGCTTAATCTAAATTTTGACTTTTTGGAGTACCTGCTTCTGCCACCCCGATCAGTCATGATAATCCTGTTCTTATGCTCCTTTCATATTGCTATCAATATGACATGTTTGATTGTGAGAACAATTTTATTTGGTGTATGTTCCTATTTTGATTATACCATGTCCTGAAGAAACCATCTATTAATAATGTTTTGTATCCCCAGCATGACAAAGGGTGAGAGGATTAACTCGAAGTAAACAAAGTGGTCTTTCAAACTATCATATACCATTTTATTATTCCATAAATTGTAACATATTACTGTATTAATCAAAGAATATCTAAGAAATTAATACATAGGTTGGTTCTAAGAGCTATAAGAGCACTCAAACTTTGTATAAGAGCGTTCATGCCCCACTGCACACCAGCCAGGTCAGTTACACAGAATTTATGACATCAAAGGCTCCGACCTAATGGTTCACTGCACAATTTAATAAACCTGAGGGTCTCAGTGTGCGACCTCATGGTTCAGTGCACAAACTAATAACTTGTAAGTGCATGCAACCGGCCGTCACGGGTGCTTGGGCACCGCAGACGCCGTCATGAGTGTCTGAGCACTCTAATAACTGAACAATGGGTTACATAAGCACGACGCCCTATTCGTCCGGTTGCTCTAGCCTCGCTCCTGAGTGACCTAGGTCAAATATCAAAGCATTTATGGAAAGCCCATAATAAGACAATCAAAATGAGCCTAAGATCAAGGCGGAACTCCTATTATTAAGGAAGTTACACCATAGAGACGGATTCGACCTCCAAATGCACTACAGACAAATCGGCGCAAGTTACGTGCCTATCAAGCGGGCATTATAAACTTGGCATATTCAACTCTGCGCATGCCCAAAATGGCGGTTGTAACGGCGTAAACTTAAACTTCCGAGATATGGGGGTTTGAAGTTACAGAACCGACCAAGACAATGGGGGACACAGCGGCGTCCATGGGGGTCCTTTGTGCACCCAGTGACACATGAAAGACTCCACTCAAACAATTGCAGAGTTAGGCAGATGCCACTAGCCCCAGTCAGTCTGAGGTGCAATGCCAAGATTTGCTACAAATAGCCTGGCTGCACCTCCTAGAAATCAGAACACCAAGAACCACTCCAGAGGTAACATCTCCAGTCATCTCCTGCTACCTGCTATACCACTGCACTATGGTGAAACTATGCTAGACAGGCATTGGTTTCCATCATTAGTGGCCAGAGGCTATCTTCCTCAAGACATCCACCAGAGGGTAAAGTTATTCATTATTACATTATTCCTCTAAGCAGCAGGCCAGGAGCTAGGTGTGGGAACCCACCTAGAACTATGCTGGACATTGTATTATTATTACCTCACAGGTGGAGTGGAACAGAACATTATACTTTATAAACTACTGTATATTTACTGTATGTACAAATTACCTACATACTAACTACTGTGTGATTGAGATTTCTTACATGTTGCCTAAAGCTGAATAAACCAGTGATAACTGGAAATAACACTATTTATGAGAGCTTGATGTATTTACACTATATACCACTAGTCATATGATATTTCTCTTATGACAACTTGATCATGCACAATTACTAGTATGACAAAACCATGTAAAGGATTTAATCAGTGATTTTCATTCACTCAGTGGCTTCTTTAATGTCCTTATTCAGCTCGATGATTTGATTCAACAAATAAGGATGGTAGATTAGGATAGCCATCATGGAGCCAATGGTCCTTTTCTTATAAATAGATGAATAGATTTCATTACATCCATACCTGACAGCATCTTCATTAGTTTAGAGCCATTTCTGACCAACATGTTCCAATCTGTAATGATTCATAACTGGTGAATTATCAAATGGGGGTCTTCTATGATTTGGGCACTTGACCTGTGGCCTTTTAAAACACCACCCACCAGTGACCGTGATCTGCCAAAACTACAGAATCAGACTCCACTAGGATCCTTGTGGTTAATAACAGTATTTAATGAAACAGTATTCCATGGTTACACACTGAAACCTCTGAAAGCAACACGGTACTTAACATTCACCCAGCATAAAGCGTAGAGTAAGCCATTTTTCCTGCCAGCCTCTCCAAACAGCTGCGTCTTTCCCAGGATGGGTCTCTGACATCTCCAGAGTCTCATTCACAGGGTCAATAGCCATGAATGCCACCCTAGCCACTCTCCCACAGCTGCCTGCTGACATTTGCATTGTCCCACCAGATCTATCCTGTGTTTATTTTGTGATCCTACACGTTTCTCTGATGTAAGAATTGGCTACAATGTGAATATATAGGCCTACTTGGAATGGCTCACATATGGTTCATTTTACACTTTAATCTGTTCTATCTGTTCTATTTCAGCTATTCATGACAAACCTATGAGTGTATTCAGGTAAAGAATATTTACAAGCACCAAATAATTATTGTACTTTATTCATTATGTTGTATATAACCACTCTACTGTTGCACAATTCTAATGTATGATGAGGCATAGCATTGGATCTTAAAGTACAATTCATGACATGTATCATTTAATTCATATTCTTTAGTGAGACTCAATAATGGGAAAGTTTACTATTAGTCATTTAAGTGGTCATCTTATTCACACTACTGTACTTCTAAAGGGATATTTCAGGTCTTTTCCTTTTATGGAAAAGACAAAACTTTGGCTGAACACTTAAACGACCTTTCTGCTTGCTCCTCATGTGATATCACCACACACTAGGTTTATCTATTAGCAGCTATCTCCACACCCTTAACCTTAGTGACTCCTCTCCACCACCCCCTGCCGTGTAGAAACCTGTACAGGATTTGAAGCTAATGGAGGTGGTGCTCTCTGACATCTATCAGGTGTAGCCTGGGTAGAAATTTGGTATTCCTGCTGTCTGTTTGAAAATAAGCAATGTTTACATGGAAGTGGCAGAGATGCTGGTTGAGCGTTTTATACACCAATGATTCCACATTTGTATAGATTGCGTCAATTGTCATTTACCATAAAACCTTTCTTTTTTTTCTAAAGGTATTATGATAAAATCATCTCATGGCAAATTTTCACCTTTCCTTGTACATATGCCTATTAAAAGAGGAAATATGTCACCTTTTTTTTGACAAAACCCCTAATGGGAGACTTGTTAGCCTTCTGTCTCTCAATCTTATTGAACTCTTTTCATTGGACGTTTTCAGACCTCAGCTTTTGGTAATGCCTCTCCAAATATTACCACCAGACATACTTACCAATAAGCCAATACTCAGACCTGAAATAGTGGTAGTATTTTGATCCTAATAACTGTGTAAGAGGGCTAGCGTGTGACATCAAGGATTCAGCGTAGTCACGTGGTACCGCTCATCGTGGTCATGTGATCTAGCATTAATCTCAAACCAGATAAGTAAGGCCGTACAAACCATGATAACATACTCCAAGCTCTTATAGAATTACTACGCTGTAGAACTACTTTTGCCGAAAATATCATTTTATAATATTGCATCAAAGTTATTTACTCTAACAATGATGCTCGCAAGCTTGCACTACGCCAACTCCTTGAGAATCTCCACCTACATTGTAAGAACTGAATAAGTGGCTCATTTCTGTCTATCAAACAGACATCCTACACTGTTGGGTTTTCTGCAGTAAGAATTATACACCAGGAAACCAAAGATTCACAAGTACACATCAGTTATTCTCTGCTTCCAATATTCACAGAAACTACTTATATAATTGGCTAATTAATTCCCTGATATTAGGAACTCTGAGTTTAGAAATGTGTAGAACGTTAGCAGAAAGTTGAGAGGTGCCCCTTTAGAGACAACCATCATCAATTGCTTATTATAATTTGACTGTGCTAGGTTGGTTAGGTCTACTCATTATGGTTCTATCAACAGGTGTAAAGTCTGAGGAATTTCAGCATGCAAGAAGAGTTTACCTATTTAAAAAGATAGTACAGATAGAATGTGTTATAATGTGGGCCGAGGCAGTGACTCTGTAGACAATAAACTCCAATCAGAAGTTTATATGTTCTCGACCAAAAAATGAAGACAGTTTGCTTCCATCCTTAATCAACGGTCACCCGATTGACAATACTTAAGGTGATTGATGAATATTATAGGGCCCTGGTTATGGTCATGGCCAGCTGTTGTCTCCCACATGACATGTATGCACGCACGTCAAGACAGTTTGAGGCTAACATATTTTGTATGTGGTACAATTAAGGTATATGAGGTACAATTAAAGTATACGAGGTAGGGAAATTATGGTGCCACAGGGCTGCAACAAGAAGGCCTATATCCCTGTCTACATAACTTCTCCTTGTCAAGGACCTTTATGCAGTCCATAGGACAAGGACATGGAGGTACATGGCAATGCCATATGTCTGCATGAATTGTAGATCTTGAGGCTATGTATTATACATTGGGTGTTATCATAAAACCTTTTGGTATTCTTCCTGGCCCACAGATAAGGTGTCCGATCTCCTCTGTTGAAGTGTTCAGGATTTTAGGGGTTTCATTTTATTATCAAATAATACATGCAAACTTACTTAATGAAATGGTTTTCAATACCCTTGGGTGAAAATACCAATACATTTTAGTGATCAATCTATACCGAGAACAAAATGACACAGAGCTACAGCGAATGTCTCAGGTTTTGGTAGTACCTCTTGGTAGTGGATAATCCAAGTACCAAAATGGGTGTATGCCCCATGTAGTGATATATTGTACAGCAATTATGCATGTCAAACCTGACATATTAGCACATGTCAACACAACTTTGACATGGCGGTGACCCTTGTCAAATGTCAAGTTACACGGCATGTCAAATCGTAGGAGGTGTAAGGCATGCTACAGGTGTCATGGTGACATATGTGCATATGTCCCAATGACATGAGCCCTCCACGTCAAATCTAACTTGACATGGGTCATTTTGTGAGATACAGTTTTTTTTCAGTGTTCCTCTTACATATTTTGATGTATGTCCTGTCTCTGGTCCATTGTTCATGGGCCTGCCATGGCTGTGTTATCACTGACCTACACCGGTGAACAACACAGTTTGTCAATAGCAGCTGTCCATCCTACCCACCTTAGTGCCAGTTGAATGCCTTCACAAAGGGTTGACTATGGATCATGCTGTTATCCAGAAGGAAGCAGATGTTCTCTTTCACAGGCAACTGCTAGAAACCCGCTTGTATTCTGTACCTTGTACTTACTAATGAGAGGATACCCTTTTCTTAAGTCTTAAGAAGGAAGGTAAGCTGATTTATTCTGATGTTCATTAGTGGTTTTATCATACTTGTGCCCCCAACACACCCATCCATATTTATTATATATTCTCTAAAACACATAGTCATTCATACTCTAATGGTTTATGTCAGCATGAAGCAATTTATGCAAAATCTTTGAGTGTATAGATAAATCAAACTCGAACACCCAATGTAGAAAACCTAACAAAGTGAGATGATTCACCGTACGCATTTGATAAATCAGGTACAAAATACTTTTAAAGATTCAAGACTCTCTGTCCTGAATGTACAGAGAACACACTCTGCAGAGTCTTGAAGAAAACTGTTTGCTTCCTCGATCACTTCACCGCCTACTTTATGCACACTGCATGCATGCACCATGCTGACAGAGCGTGCACTGCAGGAGATTTTTAACCCATTCTTTGTCATGATGAATGAAGGCAATCTTCGCAAGTAACACTGACTGGGATAGACCCAGAGGGTTAGCATGATACTCCACTGAAGTGCTAAACGAGTCTGCTTGCCAGTATTTTATTGGTGAATCATGACAACCAAGCAGTATGAAGCACCCCCTCCCTCATCACAGTAACTTTAAGGTTTACAGGTTACTATAGCATTAGAGCATCACATCTATTCACTGATATAACGCTGAGGCGTTTTATCAGTAAAGGTAAAGATCCTTGCAAGCATTGCATAGCTGCACCATGCTTTCATTCAGTCCTGTAGTTTTTCTAGTTGGTCCAAATAAAAAAAAGGTTTGTTTCCAGTTACCCACCGACCCTATGAAAACAGGGCCAATTTTTTTTTTTTTTTTTGAAGAATTTTTCTCATTTTTTCATATTCTAAAGAGATTTTTCATTACCTATTAGGGATTTGTACATTCTTTTCCCTTCCATTTCCTCTATCCATTTCGTATTCTTCCCCTCTCTCACAGTTGTTATTTTCCAGTCATTATCTTACGATGAAATCAAAGAATTTCCTATAAAAATGTAAAAATATAATAACAATAAATCTGACCTACCGACCCCACCTTTTCATGTTACTGGAAAAACACCTTTACTTTTTTTGGCCTTGTTTGTAGGGTTGACACAATGCATTAACTGCATCCATGACAAATAGGCTTTGTGCATTGCTGCACCATTAGCTTTAGAAGAGATTCCTCTATCAGCTTTTATCGCATGAGCTTTTAGTACTATATTGATAGAGCTTTGTCCCCATGACACTATAGCATTTGAATGTATCATTTACTAATGGTATTGAACTTATACTGTGAATTCTTTCATTCTGGCTAATACAGGAGAATTTAAGAAATACAAGATGGAACAAGAAATGCGGTTGTGACCGCGTAAAAAAGCGCCTCCTGCCGTTAATGTCGGTATACCAGTGTTTGATGAGATGTCTCATAAAAGCAGACATAAAGAAGATTTCACAATTATCAATTTCTCTATTCAGTAATTTTGTATTGTGAGACCTCATCACATGGGGCAAATGCAATCATCTTAGCGCACTCCCGTACCGTGGGAGGCGCTAAAAAAATGGATATCCTAAGCCATGCAGTCATCCTAACTGAGTTTGTCATCCCATGGTTGACACTGGGTGGATCAGAAGAGTATAGGAACTATACCAGGATTGAGGAAAACTCCCCTCACTCTATTGGTCTGGGGGTCATTTCTTAATAACATACTATTCAGTCCATGGTGATGTCCCTACTATAGGTTACTGTACTAGAGGTCCCACCTATAGTAGGCATGACCATTTCACAATGAGCAATAGTACATATCACTTTTTATACCTCTAGAAAGAGGCACTACTATTTACTGGTAATCTTTTACCTGTAGTAGGCTACTAAGTAGATCGTACAGAAGTGAATAGTACAGGTGATCCAGCCGTAGTAAGAAAATTTGAAAGAAAGGTGTGTACCCCTCACCTTCATAATCAAGGTCTATACATAGCAAATAGAGCTGGCAGAGGGCAGCACCATTCCTTTACTTTCTCACCCTTACTATATTGATAACACCTACACAGATTCAACCTGGTAACCAGTCCACGCCCGTGATTGTACTCAATCCTAGAATAATAATGAGTCCATATAAAATGCTGGATGGCACCAAAGGTTTAAGGACTTATGCAACAAAGGCCTTAGTTTATTCTTTTTTTTTTTTCACAAAAAGTGTTTATTGACTGTGCCACTACACGAGCAGGTGATAATAATGCAGTCAAATTTGATTTATCCAGTTTTCCTTGGTTTCCAAAAAATAGAGATTATATTATAAGAAGTATGATCTATATTTGATAGATAATATATTGATGACTTGCTAATAATCAAGGAACTCTACTATCACACACAGTTACCTATAACTGCATTATATTTATGCTAGTTGTAGTTATTTTCAAAGATGGAATTACCTTCTGAAAATAGGATGCATCACATCGAATTTCATATTTTAAAGAACATTTCTTACAAACAATGTTGATGAAATACATAGACTTGGATAAAGACACATTACAGGAGATTAAGATGACCTCTGAGGGTGTCTCAGCTAAGTGCAGTTGTAGGGCACTTACTAGAGGTTAGACAGAAACGTATATAGTACAATGTTGTACTATTTACCCCTACTTTTACATTATGAAATGGGTAAGTTTTAACTTTACTAGAGGCTCCAACTATCATCTTTGTACTAAGGGTGGGGTCCTACTATTCACCCACATTTGTCTACTAGAAATGCAAATCACCTCTAGTAGAGATTTGAACCTCTAGTTGGCTATTAAGAAACGCCACCCTGGTCAACCTGTAAAGGTGCACATGTGCTGTTTAAGGTATGTCCTGTTAGCTGTAACTCTGTGACAAATTAACTGAATTCTCACCATTATCTATTCAGATAGAGGAAGTGTCATAAAACCATAATGGTTTAACAGAGAGGCAGGCTGCAATTGTAATAACAGACCCCACTAACCAATCCTCTATAAACCTTTTCATGTCAATAAGGATGCATTCATATTTTGAAGTCAAAGTTAATTAAGATTTGGGTATCAACATCAAATTCAATAAAAGAATTATAGGTTGTGATGAGGCAACAATAGAGTGCTGGTGAGTGGGCTTGACACTGCTTCATGGACATTGTGTTTGTAATATTTTTAAGGACAGTATATATCAGACTTGCAAGAAAACAAATTTCTTTAATTTCTCGTTAATACAGCTTCAAACAAGTAATCTTTGCTAGAGTTAACTGTAAAATGAGCAACCTTATCAGCGATGTACATAACCAATCACAACAACATTATGTGTTATTCTAAATCAATGAAACGTTGCATGGTTCTGTTTCTATGGGGCACTTGTGATGAGCCAGAAAGCATGGCCATATAATCAGAGTGAGTAGAGAGGTTATCTACAAAGGCCGCCTTCTATCTTGGTGACATTTCCATATTTATTACACAGACCCACAAGGCAGACCATTGTAGAAGTCGGTGAAAATGTCTCTGTGATTCCTTTATAGATAATTCATTTTCCCTTGTTGAATTTTAATGAATTTCTTTCTTTCTGTTCTAGGATATATATGCTGCAAGATTGTCCAAGCACAAAGGTAAGGCATTTAATTTTTCTGAAAAAAATGATCAAAAACCCTAGTTTGGCCCATAGATTTTCTGACAAAATCATAGACATACATAGTTTATATAGGACTGTGGGGTGGGTTACCGTTGCACCAAAACCTTCGTGTCTGCCCCTTCAGGTCAGGGTTCAGGTGTCCTTCCACAAACTGTTTTGCAAACCCAACTGAGCTTCAATCGTTTTTGGTGTAGATTGATGTCCTTTACATCATGAATACTGGTTTGTACGGTTTGTATGAGTATTTGCCACATGGATCGTGTGCCTCTCGAGCCATATGGCAAATATGAATCATGTGAGTTCGATGCAATATTTATTATACAATCAGAAGACATTATTCTACTTATTTTATCATATTTGATGTTGTATTGGCTCTTTTTTATGTTAAATCGGCACTATTTTAATGTTGTATCGGCGAAATTGCTGTTGTTTACGTCACCATTGCACTGTCACGTGATTAGGGCATGCTGTGCTCTCATTGGTCAATACAGAAATGGGGGTGTGGCTGACCTACAAAACTGGATTTTCCTTTGTTTTTGCTCCCACAGTCGTACCACACGATCTTGTGGTTTGCCCTGACGTACCACAGGTCCATCCAAATAACCTAGGTTCTCTTTATTCAAGATTATGTTAATCTAAGGAAAGTCATGTTTCTTTTGTTTGTAATAATAATGAGTTATTCATCTCTGAGCTGTAAACCTAACACTAATCAAAACTCTCTTGATTGCCCTGTGCTAGGAAAAAGGCACTGGGTGTCAATAATTACAGGAAAGTACTAAAAGTAGTGGTTTTATTTTTGTTGAGAGTTTCCTTGTAAATGCAATTTGAGTTTGATCAAAATTTGAGCATAGTTTTTGTTGGATGGTAGTTGCAGCTTATCTGCAGGGATTTGTGTCTAAATGCCATCTGAAAGATCATTATCTTTTTCCTTTTAACATTTGACTACTCAGAAATTGCTTGATGGATTTGGCAATACTCTATAGGAAAGAAGCTCAATCTTTTCATCAAAGGATTTTCTCAAGCAGTCAACATTTTCTTTTCTTTTTTTTTGTTCATATCTTTATTCTAAGGACTTTGAAATGTCAATATCTTTTCTAATAATGGGAATAAAACCAATGCCTTTTAGAATTCAGGGCAAGTCCCTGTTAAAACAGGTCTGCAAAACTTGACTAGTAGGCTTTTTGTTGAGTGCTGCTGTCAGTGATATCTGCAGACTTGGATAAACTTTGTCATTGTCGCTTTTTGAAAGTGACAATGACTAATTCACATACCAGATATTTTGTCACTTCACTAGCTCAGACATTGTGAACAGTCATTTCAATGCAAAATGTATCCAGCATGATTAGTTCACAGATAAATCCTTTATTAAGAAAATGTAGCGTTTGAATGATACATTATGCTAGGTGTCCACTTATTATGTCGTTCAACAGATACCATTTCTACATGTATGTTTTGTGCTTGTTCAGGATTTATTTTTTAAGAGTAACCAAATATTGGTTCCACAATGACATCTGACAGAAGTTGTCACCAATGAGTAGCTGTACATGGTGACCAGGATAACCTGCATGTACCTGTCAGTCATGTAAGACCTCTTCGCAATACGAAAGGCGAATAGCTTACAGGTGGAAATAACAGTACTTTGGCTTCATGATGTATGAGAGAAGTCTTAGTCGGACTGATAAAGAACAATGAAGACAATGAATGACATTCATGTGTTGACTATCTACAAGGAAAGCCACTTAGTCTGGACACAAGTGGCTGTCTTAGGTCCATTTAGTTGGGAAGTGTAGCCCTATATGTTTTATAGTCACTTATTTATCTCATTTCTAGCAGTGCCAGGGATAATTCCAAAATTGTAGAACCATGTTATTCAAGAACAGTTTTCGGGAAATCCAAAGAGTCGATGGATCTTTGAGTTGAATTGCTTTGAACTGGAGTAATTTGAACGTGCCAAATCCAACATTGTTACCTTTGTCATAAAAATGTTATTTTAAAAAGAAATGGTTTAAAAGTTCCTGTTATCAGGAGACAAAAATGTTCTATGAATTCCATTTTATACTGTACTGTGTGTGAATAATGGGCCTCCTGTGGCTTTAAGGATTTGACAAAATAAAAGTTTTATTGCACTTATATAAAGTTCAGGTTGCAACCCTTTAAAACTTATGCCACTGTATCTTGAAAAGAGGGCCCAGCTTATATTACATAAATACTCACATTATATATATTGCAAGACATTCAGGGAATGACTGAATTCGGCCACTCTACATGACCTGACTTGAAGTGACTAGTAGGGGAATTACCCTAAAGTATGTTGGAGCATGCAGGATACGAGACGTCTGTACACAGTGATTATTGAGTATTCCACATGTCTGGATGAAGTAATTATCGAGCCACTGAGTGTTCTACAGCAGGATAGCAGACTGGTGATATATCTCACCCTGCACATGACATACCTGGACCAGAGAGACTTGCTGAGTATGCTCATTACGGCTCTTTTCTGCAGCATTCGGTTTCCTATAGCGAAAATAACCAGGAAAACATGTCTTAATTGAGAATTTTTCCACTTGAACTGTACAATTACCAAGGTATCTGCCATAATTATCTATAGCACATAGTAGAAGATTTTCACTTAGGATACTTTAGTTTACAGACGTCCTCTGACCATGCAGCAAGATCTACACCTCTCTGACCCTCCACGTCTTCCCACCCTCTTCGTAACAGACACCTTTTGATAAAGCTGGTACCATCTGGTATCGCTACACTGAATTGCTGTGTGATGTGAGAATTTTACATGTATACTGAAAATTAGTCCAGAGGATGGAGTCCAGAGAAACTTATTCAGCGTTTACCATTTAGATAGCCCTTGTCCTGACGTGAAGAATCATACAAAAACTAGATGTAAAATTAGCTGTGCAACTGATTTGACACTTGTCGTTCATTCATCATAGTACAGTCACAGTTATCATGTTATACTTATGACCAAAGAAATGTATTGTCCTGTGTTTGATATAGACTGCTCTTGATGTATGTGTGTGTATTTGTACTATTGTTCAGCCGGAACAAAAAAAAAGTGCACTTGTATCCCATGTATTTACAGTCAAATAAAAATTTCAACAACAACAACAGTTCTGAAAACAAATTGCTCACTTTTGACACTTAGTTTATTGCCCAAGGTGATGGTGCCATGGAGCAGGAGCAGTAACAGCTAGTTCTACCTACGCCTTTCTGACCCTCCATGTCTGACATCAATCACACATACTGAGTCTTCACAGCACCTGGGCACAGATAGTTACTAATGACAGACAGAGGCAAAGGTTACACTGATTGCTGTGTGATGTGAGAATTTCTATATGTACAGTTAGACTGAGAATCAGTCCAAAGGATGGAGTCCAGAGAAACTGATTTAAGATTTACCATTTAGTATTGAAATCCGAAAAGAAAGAAAAATCTTCAGGGGGTTAGGTTGTGACGACTACTGACCATTGAATGCCACTGCTTTACTGCCCTCCTGATTCCGACGTTGATGCATGGGATGCTGAGGGACCATTGTCCTTAGTTGTCATACAACTCTGATATCACTGACCTACATGAGGGAACATGATGATTTGTCAGCACTCTCCTCTCTGCATGTAACGTTAAATCAAGGGGACAAGATGAATCATAGTGTTATCTGTAGAGGAGCACAAACGTCCTACCATAGGATGATATAGAACCTGAAAAAAAATATCATCAAAAATGTCACATATATATAACAAAGTTAGTAAAAAATAATTTGACCTAAAATATAAGACTGGTTAAGGAGACTATCTTACTGGGATAACAGTGCACACGATTGGATGTAACACTTTTTATTGAAATTACTTTCATATCCATTTTTAGCCCTGAGAGCAAATTGCTCACTGGGTCCTTTCAGCATTTGACTATTGTACCAACATTCTTTCAGTAAAATGACAAGTATATATTTGGAATACACTAAATACTTTGCAGCACACTTCTTTTATAGCACGCGCATAATTTATCTTCAATCAACAAAGACTGAGGATCACTTGATTGGTTGCCGTCTACCTCTTTGTGTCTTGTCACTCCCCTGTAATGCTTCTTTATCTGCTCTCATTGCCTAGTACCAGGAATCCCATCTCAGCAGCATTGAAGTTCTTCTTGTGTGGCGTTTTGTACACTCTCGTGTATATCGTATGTTCTTAGGCTTTGTAGACAAACTGTGAATAAGGCTATTGAGTTCTGACTATTCCTTTAACTGTTTTTCTTAACCTGTACCATAATTTCCAAGTATATAAAATTCCAAATTGTGGAAAAAAAGGGTTCATAGTATTTTTTTTTTCTTTTATACTTTAGGATTGACAAAGCTTTCATTAGGGTAAGAACTGCTAGTGACAACATATTGTATATAGCAGTAGATGAACGTGTCTGGCAATTCTCGGAATTCCCAAATAGCAAAATAAAACATTCTCCTTCCATCAATTATCATGTTTAAGGTGCTTTCCTGTGTTATAAGTTCCTATCAAATTTGCTGCATGGAACTAAATGAGATGATAGGTTCTAGAATTGAGACTCTATTACCTCTAATACAGCCATGGTTGCTATAAGTGTTATCTAACCACTAAAGCCACAGAATAGGAAAAGGCATTAGAGCTTGGGCTGCCATTAGAACTATCAGAGATAACCATGCCTGTTATCATTAGGAAAGAGGTCCATTCAGAGGAAGCTTTAAAGACACACAAACTTAACTTCTCACAGCCAATAGCAAGTTGGCATGGTTATCTTTGTATCTGCAGTGAAAGGGCGATACTTACCTTTTATGGTCTCTACTACACTGCAAAAATGGTGTTTAGATTTTAAACATGTTTAGGTCTAAACACGTTTAAAACCTAAACATATAGGTCAGTTAGGTGTCTCATTGACTACACATTTAGGAAATGAACACTTTTATTCTAACTACATAAACATTTATGCTAAACATGTTTAGATGTTTAGAGTTGAAACAGTTGAATAATAGGTGTTTAGATTTAAACATCAATATGTTTAGATACTTGGATGTTGAATCCACACCAGGTAGCAGCACTACCTTTGAATGGACTATCTGCACACAGTTATAATCAATTGTTGTGACAAATGTCCCCAAATCCCATGTTTATCATCGTTTCATTTCATAGAATGTCATGTGAATAGAAAGGGCAATAGAAAAATTACTAGATGCACCTTACACCACCAACATTAGCATAAAATAATCAATAAGCTCCATGACTGACACCTATTTGATGTAATTCTGGAAAAGATAAGGCAATGTCCTTCCTGCCAAGCTGTTGTACTTTCTCAAGTCTCTCATTCTGATGCAGTGTGAAATACATGTACACGTATATAGCTGTGGCTGACATCTTTGGAGACTTTGACAAGTAAACACCTGCTGATATCTTTTCAGTAAATGAGTAATAAATAAAATATATCTCTTTTTTTTAATGCATACATGTCTGCAAACCTTAACTCTCCATCAAATCATTTAAACATCTAAACACAAAAATTCATAAACACCTAAACACAAAAATTCATAGATATCTAAACACAAAGTTTTAACCTAAACACCTACATCTCTAAACACTTGAGCTAAGCACAATGTTTGGCTAAACATGTTTAGGAAATTAATGTGATTACAAAAACGTTGCAAGAATATGTTTAGAATTGTGTTTAAGATCTAAACACCATTTTTGCAGTGTATGCTTTATGTTAGCAGATATCTTCCGAGAATAAATGATATTAAAATTGAAATTAAATACCGTAAAACGGGGATACTTTGTCCCTTAAGGGGTAACATTAGCCCAGTCACAGAAAAATGTTGTTTTGATCTTGATATTACAATTCAGGATATTTTTCATATCTAGGTCACTTTTATCAAAAAGCCTATCATCTAAGCTACAATTTTAGCCTAAATAGAATTTTGAAAGTGATAATTATTTTTAGATATAAGGCAATAAGTAGAGGCTAAAATTTTCACCAATTTTCGGTGTGTCCGGAAATTGCGTCTGGATCAACTTATAATATTTAAGAATGAGTCTGTTGGTTTTAACCAACAATTAATCAACCCAAAGGCATGTCAAATCAAGTGTACTATATTCATTTAGCCCAAGAATGATTTTATTATTTCACATTTTCTGTAAAATTATAATTTCTCTAAAAAAATTGGGGTTACTTTGGCCCTTGGGGGTAACTTTGGCCTGCCACTACTAAATGCCTGTCATTTGACTCAAAATAGTCATATTTTTTCACAATTTTTGTTACATGCCGTATTTTAGACTGTATCCATGAGTTTTGTTCACCTTTGATGAATAATACCTGAATTGGATACTTTCAAAGAATGCTTTTTATATTGACAAAGTTTTTAGGGGTAACTTTGACCCAATATTTGGCTGTGAAAAAATAAGAAATACCATACTACCATAGGGAATCCCTTGTGGGCCAATGTTGCCCCGAAGTAAGGGTAACTTTGCCCCAACCTATTTTGATGTAAATCTAGTACTTGCTGGCCACAAAATTTTAAAATTATGCATACATCTGAAAGATACTGACTAAAACTCAAACTAATAATATTTATTTCTCCAATACTTGCACTCCTATCATGCTAATTTTACGGAAATATCCAAAAAGTGGGCCAAAGTATCCCCGTTTTACGGTAACTAAAGTATGAAACAATTCGAAAGCAGTAGCAATGTCCATAGGACCTGAGGCCACATGCTACATAATACTCATCATGTTTCTACAACCATATTTAGATATTCACAATACTCATCATGTTTCTACACCCATATTTACATACTCACAATACTCATCATGTTTCTACAACCATATTTAGATACTCACAATACTCATCATGTTTGTATGACCATATTTAGATACTCACAATACTCATCATGTTTGTACAACCATATTTAAATACTCACAATACTCATCATGTTTCTACACCCATATTTACATACTCACAATACTCATCATGTTTCTACAACCATATTTAGATATTCACAATACTCATCATGTTTGTACGACCATATTTAGATACTCACAATACTCATCATGTTTGTACAACCATATTTACATACTCACAATACTCATCATGTTTCTACAACCATATTTAGATACTCACAATACTCATCATGTTTGTACGACCATATTTAAATACTCACAATACTCATCATGTTTCTACAACCATATTTAGATACTCACAATACTCATCATGTTTCTACAACCATATTTACATACTCACAATACTCATCATGTTTCTACAACCATATTTAGATACTCACCAGCAGAGATAGGAAACTGTGGTGCTGTAAGAGGGAAAGTCACAAAGCAGTGTTATAACATGTAATTGTGAAGTAATCAGTGTGGAGCACCCTCGTGACTGTGAGTTATGTGACAACCCAGCAGTGTTTCGTCTTAGAGCAGTAGTATATCCACACCAAGCCTAAACATATGGCTGGCTTTAAATAAATAAGGGAGTATAGAGTCTGTTCACGCTTTGGAGGCAGCTAAACAGGAGTGTCATCCTGCTCTGTGGTCCCGCAGACTCGTCAGCACTTCATTGGAGCATCATTCCAACCCTCCAGGATAGTATCAAATAGCAGCCCCATAGGGCCGACATGATGCATACATGTATTAGTGTCCCAGACTCACTTTGTCCACAACCAATGGTGCGATGGTAGTAGAAATATGATTCAGCCGGAAAAAAAAACATCATTATTATCTCTATAAATGGTTTTTGTTTCCTATTTCTTAACAGTGACATGGGAATAGGGCCTTTAATGTAGCCTGCACTAAGGGCCTTTTTCGCAGATCGTGTCACAATAATTGATGAAACAACTTGAAAAAAAAACTTACATCAGGTATGCCAACAACACCTCAGGCCCCTCAGGTTTTCACAAATCTGGAACCTATGAATAGTAATTTCATTTTTTTTCCAAACTTGATAAAAAAAAATGGCTCAAAGGTTAAATGATTCTGACAAAATGTAGTTATTATTTCAAACTTAAAATTCCCAAAATATAGGAAAACCTAATCAGATTAGGACAGGCCAAGATGATAGCATGTGACAAATAATGAATAAAACAAAAGCTAAACATTGAAATCGCTCCTCTTCAGTCGGTCTCATGACAGTTTTAGAAGTTCAAATATTGGTCCTCTTCTTTGCAATGATCTACAAAGCCCAAGAAATGCCTCCTGAATAGGAATCATGAGTCTTTACAAGTCAGACAAAGGGTTTGAAGTGGAGACAAAAGAATGCACCTAAAAAGGGGGTTTCCTGTATAATGGAATACTGAATGGAGCATCTCACACAAAAGCACATTTAGATATAAGCGGCTCGATACTGATGAATCGTTCTCTGTCCAACCCTTATCCTGGCCACCTGCCCGGTTTTCTTATAGTGCTTCGTAGGCTACGCCATTGAACACTGTGTCTGTTTTATATCATTGAGATAGGCACCACCTGTGCTTTGGTTTTCTGTCTATAATAAATGGGGGCAGTAAATGTGGAACCAATCAGGAATAGCCTGTCTGCAGCTTATGTGATCAGGGGGAATCATTTAGACCATTCATAGTGGGAGGATAAAGCAAAATATCTTTCGTCTGTCCTCCAAGAAAAAAGATTCTTTTATGAAGGAGTGGAACATGAACACCCCATAAGTTTAATCTAGGAGCTCCATATCTCACACCCCTGTGAGAAACCCCTGCCCTAGTTTTTGCATAATCGTACATTATGGCTCACTACATTGCACCGATTTATAATATATCCACTCTAGTGCCACATCCCACCAATAGGTGTGTGTGTACAATAGATAGACCATAAGTATGCACCTCCAGCTTAAGTATGAACCTCCAGCTGGATTCCCACCTGAAAACGCTCACCGGGGTCTACAACTTCATACAATAAGCCTATCATCAATTATCCACTATAATGCCTGACTTATAGTTATCACTCATTCCATGTATTGGCTATGAACTCTAATATCTAGATATGACAAGGGAAGAGAAATGCACAGTGAATACGATGAAATTAACTAATTAAAGGTAGAAGCTCTCTTAATGTTTGTTTGAAAGGTTCGTGAAGCAGCTTAATTTAGTTTGAGGGAATCTTGTTAGAAATAATGAACATCGGCTCAAACTAGGCTTTACACATTCCTTGTTTATCATTAATAAATAATCTAGACAGCTCATTTGAAAGACCACTAGGTTTCATGAGCTTACTCATGTGGAAAATTGATAGACATGGAAACAATAATCATTATAAAGCAACACCATTGTAATCTGTCTGTGGTATAAAAATAAAAGTTGGCAATTATATTAAATGCATCCCTATACAATCATTAAATAGCCTGAATTGATGCATGAATGCAATGCTGATCAGTAATCTTTGCAATAGGTAGGCATATACATGCATTGCCATTTGTGGCTCCCCCTAGGTACAAACAAACAAACTCCACACTCCTGACACAGGTGTGTTTCCAACATTTCTATACCTGACCTCCAACCTAAGAAGTCAGTTACCCACCCACCCACACTACTATCCTATAAATATATTATTTTGAATTTTGTTTAATGTTTTATAATCTATCTAGTGTTTTATAAATGACAAAAGTGTTCAATTTATTCATGTTTCTAGCAAATATCCATGTTGTGATTTTTCACCTCACAACACAATACATGGTGTGTTGTAGAGGGGTGTTGGTGGAGGAGTAAACACAACACCTGGTAACGAAGGGGTTAATACTGAATTAACCCCCAGGGGGCAGCACCTACACACAGGTAAGGAGGAGGAGTAAGTTAAATGGTACCTCCACTAATACACATATAATACATTATATCACACAGAATTACAAAGGTGGCCAAATGTAGACTGACAGGGGTGGCCCATTAGAAGAGTATGAATACTGGGTTTTCCATTCAAATAATTCTGATGAACAATAATGAGGATGATTGTCTAAGATGTTAAGACTTTCAGACAGTAATAATTCAGATTGACTGGACCTGAAGAGCTGAATGATAATAGAAGCTACTCTACATCTTTTCATTGGGAACTAGGCATTTTGTAGCTCTAATGGTGAAAATGTGTCTATGATTTTTCTGTGAAGTATTCTAGAAGAAGAATGCGATTCTAGCCTGGTATACAAAGGCCTGGGCATCATAGTGGTTGGCCCTTTCTCTGACTCCATAATCATAACACCGGAGCTGATCTAATGTGTACAGACCCATGGCCTCCCTGTCACATAAAAACTGAATGTGGTATTGTATGTTACCACAATAAGGAGTCCAAGGGTCCTTCATCAGGTGAATGGAGTGGAGTGTGGAGAGGGCACCTACCAGCTGTGCAAATGAAGTGGCCTTTTTAACACCTTTAGGGAGGTGTCTACAGAGATGGCTTCTTCTTCTTTATCTTCTTCTTGCGCTTGGCCTCCTCCTCGCTGTCAGAGCTATCCTCACCCTCCTCCTCATCTTCAGAGTAGGGGAGAGGCCCTGAGGGGGGCCTAGTACCCCCAAACAGAGGTGGTAGCACAGGTGTACCTCCAGGTAGACCACCACACTGCAAAAATGGTGTTTAGATTTTAAACATGTTTACATCTAAACATGTTTAAAACCTAAACATATACCTCAATTAGGTGTCTCATCAACTACACATTTAGGAAAAGAACACTTTTGTTCTAAATACATAAACATTTTTGCTAAACATGTTTAGATGTTTAGAGTTTAAACACTTGAATACTAGGTGCTTAGATTTGAACATCAATATGTTTAGATATGTGGATGTCAAATCCACACCAGGTAGCAGCACTACCTCTCAATGGACTATCTGCAAAATGTTATAACCAATTGTTGTGACAATACTCCCCAAACCCCTTGTGTATCATAGTGTCATTTCATTGAATGTCATGAAAATAGAAACAGCAATAGAAGATTGGCTAAATTCAACTTACACCACCATTATAACCCTAAGTTAATCAATGAGTTCCATGACTGACACCTTTTTCATGTTATTTTGTAACAGATAAAGCAATGTCCTTCCTGCCAAGCTGTTGTCTTTCTCAAGTCTCTCATTCTAATGCAGTGTGTACATGTAAGTGTATATAGCTGTGGCTGACATCTTGGGAGGTTTTGCTGTGTACATACCTGCTGATGGCTTCCAATAAATGAGAAAACAAACAAAAAAAAATTCCTTTATTTTTTTACATGTTCGCAAACCCTTACTTCCCACCAAATAAATTAAACATCTAAACACAAAAATTCATAAACATCTTAACGCAAAATTTCATTGATAGTCTTAACACAAATTTTGAACCTAAACACCTACAGTTCTAAACACTTGAGCTAAGCACACTGTTTGGCTAAACATGTTTAGGAAAGTAATGTGATTACAAAAACGTTGCAAGAATATGTTTAGAATTGTGTTTAGGATCTAAACACCATTTTTGCAGTGCAGGCCTAGGTGTAGTAGTAGTAGGTGGGTCTGTGCTGACTATGTCTAGTATCTTGGAGACTCCTCCTTGCAGGTCAGTTACAGTGTCCTTTATGGCTGAGAATTCATTGGCCAGGCCTGTAAGCTGTTGCTGTTGAGATTCAAGGCAGCCCTGGAGGGCCTGGAAATCAGAATCCTCCTCCAGGTCTGAGCCAGAGTCAGTGTCACCCTGACCAGGTGAGGTGGTCACCTTTTGTAATCATGCCTGCTGGCTCATAGATAAATTGGCTGGATTGAAAACACACTTCTTGCCTGTAGGAGGCACATGTTTGTAACCACATGTCCTGCAATTCCTGGGGGAACCCTTTGGTGGCATGGTAATCCAATTACAACTCCACCAAAAATTGGGGTCCAACCAAAACAATATGGTGGCCTCCTTGTGTGTGTGGTGGCTACCTGGGAGGGGGTCAGGTGACTTAGATGAGACTATGCAGGCCTGCCCCCTATGTGAGTCCCAGTGTAGCAGACACCTGAGTAGCAGAACCGCTACAATATATACCATTATAATAACTAGTAGGCTAGATAATTATAACACCCGAATTTGTGACTGGCAGCTTTTCTATTTCCACTACTGAAGGATTCTGTGCAAAAAAGATCCTATCAACTTACAATTTCTTGCTTTGGCAGGGTTTAGCAGACCAATTAATCATATACAACTATCTAGAAGCTTTATAGGAAAGAAAGCAAATAATTGCAAACGTATCAACAAAAGATTTTAAAAAGTAGAAACACTGGAGGGTGTTTTTGGCCTATCCATGACTCGTTCAATGAACATTAGATTATCCCTACATCAGACTCCTAACAAACAAAGATAAAGAAGACATGAAGTGGGTGAAAGATTAATCTTCAAACCACTTTATATCTATTTTATCTTCTAACTAGAAGTTTTCATTGGAATTAGGAAAGGACCTTAACAACCACAATAAATAAAGCAGGCATAGGTTCAAGGAAAGGTTATACCTCCAAATGCATACACCTAAATTTGATAGTGCATACTCAGATGAACAAATACTAGTCAGCCATCAATGGGCTTTGACAAGGAACTAGTCCAATTTACCACAGTAATGATGAGATTCAATTGCCTCAATTGCATTCCCTAAGGCACCCTTGAGGACCTCATTATTTACAAGCAGACGGGAAGTTATTGGCTTAAGGGACCTTACGTTTCGACATTAATGACCACGAGTCTAATAAAAAAGTTAATTATGGACCCCTGCTGAGCGGACTCAGGTGAGCATTTCAACCAGAATCATGTCACAGTTAAGTCTTTGTCATATCATAATCATAACAAGAACATATGACATTCCAACTCTGATATGACAAATTACTATTTCAAGAAACTATGACTGTCATATTATAAACCAGCTGTCATATCACTTTCATTTTATGTCATATCATCCAATATTTGTCTTATCCTCCATTTTTCATCATAATCATATCATATCTTGTCAAAGAGGAGCACAGCCGCGTGACTGCAGAGCATGTAGGGACCATGTAGCTGGATTTCCCTGACTGAGTGTCTGTGGAAGTGAGTGGAAATTTCGTCATACAAATATTATGTCTTAATGATACCTATCAAACTGTCAGTTAAGTCGCGCGTTGCCAGTGTCAGATTTAAAAAAAAACACCCCAAAGTCACCTTTTCACTATATGGTTTGGATTCTCTATCTATTTTACTCCCTCCAATAAAGGAAGTAGACACTTATATATATATATATATATATATATATATATATATATATATATATATATATATATATATATATATATTACGCAATGATGTGACTTTTTCCGTGTTGCAACCATTATAGATCTTAGAGATGACTATGATATGACATCCTTGTGATGGGAAAAGGACAACTCTCAGCTGTCATTTTTATTTGGTAAAAATAAAGACATGACAATGACAAGATTATAATGAGGATATCTTTTTAAACGTTCATCTCAGGATATGACATATTTTATGGACATGAATGTATTCAAAGTTGTACACCCACTACGGGGGTCGAACCCTGGCCTCAATATTGGTAGCTCTGTATTCTGTGTGGTCAGCCACCAAGGCGAGGAGAGTGTGAGAGAGTTGAAACATGGTTTTACTTACCAAGATCTATAGGGGGGGGGGGTGACTACCCATACATTACATACATTCAAAGTGTGAAAATGCCATTCATTCTTAGCGAGTAACCTCCCCGGTACTAACTGCTGCTCCCATAACCGCAAAGACTGCTGGACGCGTTCAGACCATACCAACGGCTGCCAGGAGCCAGGTGTGTTCACCAATAATAGGCATATAGTGGTCAGGAAGTCGAGTTGCAAACCCCAGGTACAGGCATTCGTGTCCTGGCCTGGTCCACACTTTTGCATCTAGAGAGGATAGTAGCTCATCTTCAGTAGCTCATCGAGTCCCGGTCAAAGCATAGATTTTTTCTTTTCAAATTGAATTTATTAATTATTTTATTATTTTTTTTAATTATAGCCCCCTTATTTGCTATCCTATGATACAAGCAATGAGGTGTCCGTTAGCCCATACCTTACTCCCTTCATAATGCATCACTTATAATGTGTTTTATAGTTGGCATGAAACAGCAATACAGCAGTGGAGAGTGTCAGTTTGATACACCAATAAAGTGTTGGTAAGCAGACTCATCAGCATTTCATCTGCTCCAAGGCTGTATTCTTGATCAACATGTCCAGAATTAGAAAATTGACTTCAACTTTGCACAAAGCCATCACCAGCTCAGCATTTACCCGCAGCTGTCTCTTTATAAAGAGATTTATAGCAATTAGGAAAATATACACCCCAATAACTGAAAGCCATTTACACCATGACCTGGGGATTAGAATCAACTCCTGGCGGCGAACTGCCAAGATAGTGTTTGGTAATTAACCATTTATCATTACCAATACAGCAGATGGAATTACCTGGTATATCTCCAAAATTGGATCGTTAGGTTAAGTCGCACCAGATCAGTCAACATCTTGACTTGATACATAATCTCCTGCAGAAAGATGTGTGGTGTGAAGGCATTAGAGGTGTCATTATCAAATGCAGCAGAGATAACAATTATGCAATAGTGCCCAGGGCTTAGAGAACAGTTCTGGATGCATGCTGCTAAGATTATGCTTGGTTTCACCATTTCATCATCACCAATACAGGAGATCCATTAACTTGGTGTATTTACATAATGGTATCCTTAGGTTATGTCACACCAGCCAACTGTTAAGGTGATACAGACTCCCCTAATGACAGATGTCTCTATTCTATAGTCCTGTTTAAATGAGACACACATCACACTTACACAATACTGCTCAGGGCCAAGAACACACTTCTGGCGGCATGTAGGTAAGACAATGTTGAGTAATTACCACTTTGTGACCATTACCTCTGCAGCAGGTGGCCACTAACCCCAGTATCTGCATGACTGTATCCTCAGGGTACATACCACCAGAATAGACAACACATTAAACTTAGACCTTCGATTCGAAGTCAATGCACACCGAAATAATAAAACATTGATGATGAGTAGGAACCTCTAAACAATGTGGAAAATGCAAGGACTGACTCAGTTTGAATGGGATTCCCTGAGGCTACATGGCATTACAGGAGGGTGTTGCGAAAGGACAGGAATTCAATTCTGTCGGAGGTGCTATTCCCAAATGGGAACTGACTACCCCCAAGCAATGACTTCTTCCCTGTTTTGCAGCAAGGTAATAGGTTATAGAATTGATTCTCAAGTTTTCATGAATTGGGGAATGCTTTCCAGTATGACTCACATTAAGAGGATTGATTCTGAGTGTAAGGTAAGAAGTTGGTTCTGAGCAGCAGAACAGCCAGGAACTGGAAGGTGAGTTACGTCAGTGAGAATCCGATTCCGATTCTTTTTGCAATAGCCTCCAGGGTGATTTGGCCAAAGAATAATCCCAGGCAATATGATCTGAAGCTAAGCCATTGACCATCATCAATATTACCTGTGGACAACCTGGCCACTAAATATTTAGTGTGTTCAACTATTACATGGACCACCTTGTCTCTCCTAGTAAAGGGACGTAGTGAACGTCGATATTGGATGCCATCATGTGGAATGGTGTGTCCAGGAGGCTGTTGCAAAAAGATTTGGAGTTGGTTCTATCAGAGGTGCTATTCCCAAAAATGGAACTCACTCATCTCAGGGAATTCATTTCCTTGTGTGTTGCAAAAAGGGAATCGATCAGAGGAGTCGTATAGGAGTGGTCCAGAGTCTGGGTGTAATTCTCAAGTAGGAACCAATTTTCTGCAGATATCAATTCTGGTGGGGAAGAGCGGGGAATTGGAAGATCAAAAACCTACAGTGAAAATTTTATTCAATTCTTTTCAGAACAGCCTCCTGGAATGGCTCAGTATAGCATTACATTAAAGTGGATGAAGGTAGAAGGGACATCAATCCTGCGAAAAGTGGCAGATGATAAGCAGGGAGGGACTCATAAAATGTTAAAAAAATTACTTCCAGAGTTTATCTTACTGTGAAAACAAATTATCTGGTCAGGATGAACCTTTTGCATGTAATGAGAATACGACCATCATTTGTCTTTTCTGAACTAAAGCAATAATACCAAAATAGTACTGTAGAAACAGAACCCTTGATCCTGCTAAGCACAGTCTTTGACCACTTTTCACTGAGGTTGCCACCTTCTATTTATAACCCTGGCATAAAATGTTCATTTCTATTCAAGTAGATAACGGATTAGGTGTCCAACACCCACACAGGGCCTATGATACTAGTACGGGCATCTCAGGCGAGTAAGACTATTATTCACACAAGACTTTCTAGGAAACAGGACACCAAAAGTCCCTTTTACCAAATTTATTATTGTGCCTGATTTCCGTATTTCTAGACGTCCTGTTTCCCAAATGTCCTGTTTCCCGAATTCTGGGACTTTCCTCAAGCCATGGTACTATGGTACATGACATTGTCATGTGTATGAAATATAATCCCTGTACTAAAAATGTCCCATTTCCCAAATAACTAGTCCCGTTTCCCAAATAGTTAGTCCCATTTCCCAAATAATTAGTCCCATTTCCAAAATAATTAGTCCTGTTTCCCAAATAACTAGTCCCGTTTCCCAAATTCACTCATAAGTCCTATGTACTAGAAAATCCTGTGCAAATAGGAGTGTTATTCTCACAGGATGCCCGTGCAAATATCGCTTCCCCCCATACAGGCCACTGCTTTATATATTATATGTCGTGGACACATATAAGTTGAGTGGTGCCCTATGAGGTGTGCTTCTTGTCGGTAGTCACACTGTCTCTATGTGCTAAAAGCGCTCACACCTCTATTCCAATTCTGTGTCCGGGTATAAAAAGGGTGCACATTGTACTATGTAGGTGATATAATAAAGTTGTTAATTATCATGGAGACTGACAATGAATGAGGTAGATGAACAAGAACAGGAAATGATGAAATGAAGGACATAAAGCAAAGAGTTCCAAAGTCCTTAGACTTGTTTCAGAATTGGAAAAGAAACTCTGTGCATCATTGTGAACTTCATTACCGCTAACAATGCCATGAGTTCTCTACGTTATTCTGAATTCATGGGTAGAAATGAGCCAGTCCAGCCCCATGAACAGCAATCACATGTTTGATGGTGGCATCAGGTGCATTCAGGCACGAGACCCAGCGATGATGCCCTGCCTTAGGCCAGTGATGGCCTCGTTTTGAGTCCAAATAGGTCATGAGTTCATGACGTCACACCCAGTGATGGTGTCAACTTATCTCACAATCACATGATATCTAGGAAATGAATGATACTTGAACCCAGTCCCAGCATGGTACTCCCTGTGGCTACATGCATCACAACGACCAATTAGGAAGATGCATGATTACATCAGTGGCGCTTAAAGGGTAAATATAGTGCATAATGACAGGACAACACTTAAAGGGTAAATATAGTGCATAATGACAGGACAACACTTAAAGGGTTAATATAGTGCATAATGACAGGACAACACAAGGGCGCTGGTAATCAGGTAAAAGGCAGGGAACTAGCACGGTTTGACCGGCCTGTGCTCGGAGAGTGACAGTAGAGTAATATAACAGTACAGGGAGAGAAGCTAACTTAGCTGGCAACCTGCTGCAACTCTCATACTCGGGACAGGCTTGTGTCAGTCTAATTTCCCATCCTCTAGATGGCGCAACATACAGTATTTCTATGTAGACACCAGATGGCAGTGCAAGCTGACAAACATATTACAACAATATAAAGGGCTGAGTCATTTATTGCCAGTGGGGAGGGGGGGGCATTTGGAAAAGAACCCTTTCAGTGGGGCAAAATCCCAAAGTGGATGTACTGCCTGTTGGCAAACCCAAACCACAGCTTCAGGATTTGCTAACATGAACATCATTGGCACGCATGCAGAAACGCGTAATTGATGCAGGTACCGGGACCGGTGCCGGTACCCTTGTTTTTGTATATGGTACCAGCTAGTACCCGGTAAAGGCGACCACAGACAGGGCCGATTTGGTCGGTAGTTAGGGAAGGGTAGCCGATCAGATCGGGGGACATCGAACATGTTTGATATTGACAGACTCGATCAGACGTCCTCCGCAGACCTTCCCGACTTCCCGATCGGCCAATCCAGTCGGGCCCGTCTGCGGTCAGCTTAACAGTAGAACGACATTTTAAAGGGGGCTTTGAAAATCGCCATGCTAGCCCTCTTTTAGTAGTAAACTAAAAGTCATATATGGTATTCTGTGCTCCTCACATGTCATAGCTTTTGTAGGCAAAAGTCCCCCCCCCCCTCCCACTTGTGCAGGTCAGTCACAATAAAAACAACTGTAGACTGATCCAACCCATAAGGTGACCGCAGACGGGCCCGACTGGGTCGACATCCTGACGATCGGAAGCGTCTGTGTGGACGTCCGATCCAGTTGGTCAATATCAAACAAGTTTGATCTTCCCGATCGCCTATAACCTAATTTGGGGGGGGGGCTCGTTTTGCAAAATCAGTTCTAATAGAGGGGCAGTAAAAGAATCTGAATGCTGTTAGGTAGTTTTCCCACATCAATGGAAACCCACCACCTCCCCTCTTGTACATATAATAACCACTTCGTTATACACCACACAACAGCCATGTGCTTTTGTGTGGACAAAGGAGAGTGGGGACTAGAAACTTTTTTTTCCAACAGCACAAACATACAACTTGTGGCCTAGTGTTGTCATATTTTGGTCCAAAATGACCAAAACAGGCTTGATTTGGTAAAAATATATTCATTTCTGTGTGGACAAAGGAGAGTTGGGACTAAATTAGTTCATCATGCACACACCAGGGGCACCCTTCACACGCTCTTACTCACTACCCCCTTTCCTTTTCCGGCCCCACTACCGGAAAAGGAAACAGCGCGTGGGAACTAGTGGGTCCGGGAAAAGGACCCTAGCAGAACAATGGCTGTCAAAGAGGTGATTAGACACTCTGTCAGCCTTGTGCTGATTGGTTGGGTGTGTCTGTGTTGTAGGTTGCTAAAACGGAAAGTAGCTGGTCCTTATTTTGGGAGTAAAGTGGTAACACAGAAAACATTCAACCGCCTAAAACTCGTCAATACAGACGAGTTTAGGGTAGTCAAGGTCAAATGACCACCTAAACTCGTCATACTGACAATAGAAAGTCGTCATACTGACGACTGAGGTGGTCAGGATGACAACCTAAAGTCGCCACTTTGACGACCTAAAGCTGTAGTTTTAGGTATTGTCAACCTGAGGACTTAAAGTTGTCTGCACTGACTAGTTTCGTGCCTCTCAGTTTTTCAGTGAAGCAGCTAGAATCCCTTCCAACTTTGCAATATCCCCTGTCTGTACTGCTTAGACTTACCTCTTTAGAGCTTGACTAGTTACCAAGCTGTCTCTACCAAAAGACCACACAGTGTTTGGGATGCTTCTTAACCTAACACGTCCAAGTCCTCATAAAACCAAAACCTTTTGCCCTTTTTTTCAACTCTGAACTATTTTCCTCTTTATTACTGTTGTTTATGTTGTTTTAATTCCTGATTTGATTATCAATATTCTATTGTGGCTGGCTTGAAATATTCCCTGTCTTTGTAGAGCGGCCAATGCTGGTCCTTTGTACGGATAAATCTCATAGAATAAAATAAGCTGTATAATCATTAATCCTCTTATAATGTGACACTCACACTAATAATCCAGTGAAGTATACTCAGTGATCACTCCCCATTTCTAGTTGCTTTCAAGCTGAAAATGAAGCCACCACCTCTGGCGCAACTGCCTTCATTTTCCAGAGATCCCGGGAAGCCGTCACTTCATTACATGTAATTTGTATGAGCCGTGCTTCTGAGAATCTCATGAACAATGCAATAAGTCACCTTAGGATACTGATTGGTCTCCCTGGCACTAAATCAGGAGGTGAATTCAGAATATCCTACCAAAACTTCCTGGCATGGATCGACACACGCAGCTCTACTGATTTTACCAGTGATAGGCTGAGCCTTGTTAAAAAAGAATACAGTGTTCATAGTGGCAAGAGGGCCTAAATTTATAGGGCATGCAACGCATGGGTGGTTTTTCAGTAGAGGAGTGATACATACAGGTAGCACTGTGGCAAATCACTATTGGTTTCTAACACTACCACAAGGGCCTGTGGTGGAAAAGAAATAGTGAATAATAAATAGCACTTGCTGTTTCTTCCTTTGTTACTACAGGGTAAATCAATAGTGGAGTATGACAAGGTCCTTTTCAATCCACAAGAGTTGCAAAAACTACCATCAGTAGGGGCCTGAAAAAAGATTTTGATACAATGAAAGCTTGGTGATTAGGTGTAAACATCCTTGATTCAAAAATTGGTGTTCTCTTTTGACTAGAGTCTCTATGATTTATTACATATGGATATTTTTAAACTTGAACTTAAACTTGAATGGAACTACATTTCCATCAGCTGGCCATGCTAACAGAAGATTCTATTACCAAAAGCTTCAGTCAGGCCTAATTGGTTGGTAATACTTTGGTTTCTGCATGTTGAACATACAATGGGGACACACAGGAAGCGTGGACTTCATCAGCAGTAATCTGACCTGAGTTCTCACCCCTTAAAGGCATGCTGATGCATTAATACATCTTGGCCATTAGTAGTCATGATACACCAATGAAGTGCTGGTGAGACTGCTTGCCAGCATTTAATTGGAGCATCATGCTGACCCTCAAGGATTATATGTATCAATCCCACAGGTCTGTATGATGCCCCAATGAAGTGCCGCCATCCCTTCATTGCTGCATCATGATGACCAATGGGCATGATGCACTCCTGCATCAGCAGCCCTTAAAGGGTTCGGGTACACCCAATAGCAGCGAGGCAATTAGGAAACTACATATTCTGATGGATGAAAATAGAAAAGAAGTAGATTTATACCATTACCGAAGACCTGTGGTAGGACTAATTGGCTGGTAACACCTTGGTTTCTGCACACTACCCAGCAAATTGTCATCATCTGTCACCATGATTGGTCATCAATGGTGACTCTTTTTTGAGTGATAACTCATTCCATCATCTTTCGTCACTGTGTGTTAGACTCACGTGGCATAGCAATTGCTATTCCTGGTGATCTTGTGCTATAAAGACGTTGTGTTCCATCTAGCGACATGTGTGAGCCACTTCACACAGGTTGACGAGGACTCACGACGATTTGCTGGGTAGGTGATAGCATCACATAGGGGCCTCATGATCTGCACACCCGTCTACATTGTAGTGTGTCCTCCCCTCCCCCTACTGTGTAGAAACCGGTTCAGCAGCAGGGTGTTGCTCCTATAGTAACAGGAAGAGCTGGCAAAAAATGCCCTTGTTTCCAGTCCTTTTTTTTCATGTAGCTATAACTTGTCCCTTTTGTTGCTCACAAGTGGACATTCAAGTATGGTGCTAAAAAAGGGGTTTTGAGTAGGTACCTTGTTGAGAGAAGTTAGTCAGTATAACAAACTATGGAGTGTCTGACATGAGCAGGCACCTGATAGTGCAGCTCTCTCTGTTTTAAACAAGGCAGGTGACCTTTCAGACTAATTTGGTGAGTGTAAGTTGAATGGTGAAGCAGAGCGTGACTTCTTTTGAAAAGAGAGTACCTACTGACAGCTCTTTTTACCATAGGAGCAACATGCTCCAGGTAATGAAGGTTGCACCCCCTGACATCTATTCTACTAAAAAGGCTCTGGGGTTTTCACCTTTTTTTTGCCATCACATTGATGTACATTAGGGTATAAGTTTAAATCTATGCTCTCTAAGCTGAAGCTTTCTGTGATTACTTCATCACGGTTTTGAAATTGAAGTGAGGTTTTAGTTGATCGATTAAATGATACAACCATAATTCATTAATAGAGAACAAATGAGATTCGGACTCAATATCAATAGCTCATCCAAATGAAGATTTCCTTTCCTCTCCTCATAATAGGTTCCCATAATCAAAAAGCCAAACATTATTATTATGGTATATCTTTGGTATCTATTTAACCCACTCCCTCATACAGGCACTCTTTAGGTACAGGGCTAATGGATTTTGTAGAGCTGCCCCTGCCCTAATACTGTGAATACACATGTCTGTCTATGACAGTTGCCTTCTCAGTACATGTATCCAAGATAAGGCTTGGGAAACATTAGCAAGCCTCCTCTGTAGGAGGAGGGAAAAACGTTGGAATATCCTCCAACATTTTTGGTTGAATTTCATATACCGTCTACTAGGAATAGATAAATCAATTTATGCAAGGCAATAATGATTTGTGCAAGGAGGTTGACCTGCATAGGGGTAGACCTAATGATTTCAAATTATGCATTTTCTGTGGACTCCATACCCACTCTCTCACCTCCCCCCCCCCCTTGCATTGCCACCTCTGTTGGAGGATGGTCCAAAACCTGCACTTATCTCTTATCAGCCATCACTATGGCAACCAGGAGATAAGAAAACTCACTGGGGGGGGGACAGTGTCCAACAGTGGGGAGTTGTCCAACAGTGGGCCAGGCCCCCATTGTTCAACAGTGGAGAGTTGTCCAACAGTGGGCCAGGCTCCTCCACATACAGGCTTATTATAGGACATATGGCCAACGTTTTTCTCTAGTCTACTGTTGGTGTTGTGTTACCTTTTCCCAAGTCTGATAAGGGAAACCCTGTTAATACAATCATGTCAATACGAAAGTCCTCCAAGGTACTTCGATAAGATAGTCGTCTCAAAAGTGACTGCTGATAAGATCCTTGGCAAATTGAAACAGTTAGGGAAACCACACTAAAAAAGGAATGCTATAGTTCCCCTGCCCCTATTTGACTTTGTGTGAAATGAATATAAAAAAAACTGCAAAGCCTCACATGTTTAATGACTTTACAGTTTCACAGAGGAATGTGTCGGTGCCTACGCATATGTGCACCTCACATATTCGAGTAGACAGGAGAGAGGAGATATAGACCCTTTAAAGTGGCCTATAGTGAAGCCCAGCCTTACATGTAAACTAATTCATGGGCCTGAAGCCATGTAAGAAACCTACCCACCTTTATATTGTAGCATTACGGTTCTGTTGTTGTCATTATTAAGCATATCCATGAAAGCCAAACTCTTTCCAAAGAAACTCTCTCAATATGTGTTGGACAAAGAACTGTTGAAAGAGAGTTACTCTTTGTTCAGAAAACAACCTATAATGCATCTCCAGAGAACTCGATAAGCAGTTTGATAAATATGTCTTTGATAAATTGACGAACAAACTACGCTGTGGGGGAATGTTTGAGGAATTCCTATTGTAAAAAACACATTGACGGATGGAATGAGACTTTAAAGACTCTTTTTTGTATTTTCAATTAATAACCATTCCAGACTCCTCATTCTGGAGTCCAATTTGCTTTATGAGCTTACTAAAGTTGAAAATTGATGGACATGGAAACACCATTAATGTGAGAATTAGACTACAGTTTGCTGCATTTCAGGTCTGGTCAGGTGCTTAGGAGAAAATCTAGAAAAGAAGACGAACCATTAGATTAATTTGATTTTTAAAATAAACCCTGTTAATATTGTGACTTATGTTATTAGTTTGATGGACATATGAAGTAAGTTATAATAGTCAACAATCAGCTCAACGACGAAGGTGCATTTATTGCTAACCTTCATTTCAGTCATATTTCTTTTATTTGATTTATTTATCTTTATTTGGTGATTTTCTTTTGCAGATGAAATTGCCTAGTGCATAGAATAAGTAGCTTTACATTATGATCAGTTGTATTAGATTGAAAAATAGGATAAGACCCAAGAAGAGGATTTTGGTGTTCTCTGAATGCAGTTACCATTGTAACACGTAAAGCTGATAAACAGTGATTGAATACATGTTTTAGAGAAAATGAGTATGATTGAAAAGCTGTAATCCCCCTCACAAGATTAATTTGCCGACTCAGATTGAATGGACCTAAATCCAAAGACAGATCACTCTTTGCCTTGTTGATAGGAAAGGACCTCATAGTCTACTGTAAATACTTCTTTTATATGTGTCAGTGAAGTTAAGTTTTCTTTTGGGTATATAAAATCCAGAACAAATCAATGTTCTTGTCTGCGTCTTCCTGCTGACAGTTTGTCTGTTAGCACTACTTAAGAATTCAACACAGGGTTAGATGAACAGCGTTTTAGCCAACCCAATCAACCTACAGCACACTTATGTACCAGAATTCCCATCACATACAGCTAGTCATTAAACAGACTCTCTTCAGTGCCTTTAAAGTAAAGGAGTCTCATGTCTATCAGATTTTGTAAAAGAAACACCTATAAATATCTGTGCAACGTTACTAACTCTCAATTTGTTTATGAATTGCCAAGATAAATGATTACCAGAAACAAATCTAATTTAAGATAAGTCTTCCATATAAAGGTAAACCCAAATCAAATCGGCAATGGTGACTTCTAGTGCAATACATACTTTGTAGAGTAGTCATGAATTGAAGGGAAGGGAGGAACTCAAACCTTGTCTAAGTGCACACGTATTCAGTGAAATCAATGGAGGTCAATATGTTTCTAAAGGGTACCTGAAGTGGTCCGTTACCTTGTGCTTTGCCATTTGAGAGCGATTTGTGGCTTAATATGAGGCAATAAGCCGCTACGAGGCAATAAGCCGCTACACTGATGTGATTCCATGACTGAATTGCATGCACCATAGTGGCCACAAGCACATTACAAATGACAAGGATGACAGGAACTGTTGGCTTAAGATGGCTTAATGTAGGACATTGATGCCCATGGGACTAATAGGGTCACTCTGGATCAACTGGTCTTAGGATAATCCTTGAGGCAATTGGAGGTCACGCTTGTGACTAACTAGCTGCCTGGATCTGTACTTGGACGATAGGTGCTCTATTAAGCTTTCTTGGAAAGATGTATCAATGTTTATATCTTTCTGCATCAAGTAATTGAACAAAGTCATACACACATGTATACTTTTGATATTCAATTAGACGCAAAGTTCCATGACTGATCTGATTCATTTTTTTTTTACTTTCTTCGTAGCTGTATTTTGAATGAACAAAGCATTGTAGATACCCTGCTAGCACAACTCATTTAAATGGTATCTTTTTTACTTAAATTACATGAGTTTTCACGTAAGAATGATATAAATTGCAGGAGTTGTGCTAGCTGGTGTTTTCTATATGTTTGCATGCAAAATACAATTTTTTCAGAAAGTCTGGAACTTATGGCTCACATAAGTAAATCTGGATGAAGTTGTCTCAACAATGTATATACTTTGCATTGTTTTCTCATGAACTGTAGAATCCGCACATCTGTTCATTTGGAATCGACTTTTGAAATCATTGGAGCAGGCACTTTTATTTTTTCAGGAATCATCATTGACAGGTGCAAGCAAAGCTTTTAAATTCTTCAATCCAATTTACAAAGAGACTATGAAGGCACATCTTTCATAGGATAGAATGTCTTTGGTATTTTCCTTTTTTTTATTTAACATCTTTGGAATACTATTGAATGTGGAGGGGACGGTTGTGAAGTGCGGATGGGGAAAATGCTCTCCATGTTTGATATAGATAGATAGCATTTCGATATCGTCTTTACACACAATGATTGGAATCAAATCTAAGGGTTATTCCCAAGAGGATTTTTAATGAGTAATCGAATTACCGTATATCCTCCAAATATAAGATTTTCCATGATATTGTTGAGTTGGCAGAAAATGCTATATCATATCCACCTGAGCCCCAGATGGCAACCCACTAGGGTCTGTGGGCTAGCCAAAGGTTCAAGCCAATATGGCTACCAGGTTGGATGCCCAGAGACTGACTAAAGGGTCGATATGAAGCCTTTCTTATCAAACACAGGATTGATAAACAGTTGTAAGAAATAAGTCCTGTTGTGCACCTCTCCTAACTCCCCTCGGCGGGAAAACCTACCATATTCCCTAATATCACCCCTCTGCTATAATGGACTCATTCCTTCCTCCCTTACCCTGTTTCCTACACCCCCTTGTGCTCCGTCCGCCTGTCCATCCTCCATTACCTCCTCACCGCTGGTAAACATCTCAAATTTTGAGCTGCACACTGCACATTGCACTGCAAAAATTTTATATTATTTATTTTCATTCAACAATGGGAAAACCATGCAAGCCTGCTGCCTCTCACACGTGTCAAGAGGTCTCGCTGCATTCAATCCAGGCAGCCAGACTCTGACCGGCGCAGCTCTAGTCACGGCCAGCGACACTCAACTGGCTGCCGCCAACACACAGCATCCTCATACCAACAGCGGGACACCGCAGGCCGGGGGCTCGGCCGACGTGGAGAGCCCGCCCGCCTGAGGTGAGTTAACAGGGTTGCTAACTCTCACACATTGGCACAAACTCTAGTAGAGGGTGGCCAATTGCATGAGAGTTGGCAACCCTAAGTTAAATTTTCCTATATGACTTAACCACACCAGATAAGCCTAAGAAGCCCACAGTAGCGCAACTAGCAGCAGTTGTCAGAATTAATTTGGATGTTCTAGCACAAATTCTTCCTAGGCTAGATAAAATTGCCCCTGCTGTCACCTCTTTGCTACATATACAAGATGGCGGTGCGTATGTGGTGCCGACAGCCCAGCCAGCCCCACAGACTCCACCTCAACCCAACAACCCTGCTCACTTGGCTTCGTAGGCGTTCTCACTGCCTGCACCCACATGGACACAAAATGTTTTGCCCCAGCTCGTCCCCAGGACTTCTACCCAATCTTTGGCAGATATGCAGATTCAGCTGCCACAACACATTCTCCTGCCGGCTCCACAGCCCCAACAGGTGCCGGCGCCTGGCACCATTCCAACTCCTGCATACCTTCCAGCCAACCCTGCAGTTCAATATGGCATGTAGCAGCCGGTATGGCCACCGTAGCCCCTCAACAGCAGACCCTGCAAAAGGTAAGACCATAAAGCCATGCCTCTACTTGCAACGGGACGGCCTCATACATGAAAAAGACAAGTTGGATGCACAGACAAATATGTCTTTGTCAGAGTATGTCGCAGCCTACTTATCAATGCTAGACTTGGCTCCTATTTCAGAGGTGGATATGCCCTTCCTAGAGAGTGACTTGAGAGAAGTCGTAACCGACTCGATTGATAGAGACTGGGTAAATATTAGATGCTGGTCTAACACGGTCTTCTCCAAAGTAGAGGCAGGTTTCTACAAATGGTCTGATACTTCAGCTATATGGAGAGACAGGTTTAAGATTGCCTTTGCAACCCCTAATAATGGTAGTGTGGCTAGAGAGTGCATTCCATGCCCAGGATTCAACCGAGCAAATTGCCATCATAAAGAATCCCACGATAATGGAAGGTTTCACCTACTGCATTGTTGCACATTCTGTATTGTCGTAACTAAATAATTCTTCCCACACAATGTGCAAGCATGTTTCAGAAAACAGAGGAACCAATGTCATGGCGGCCACCACCAGCCACATGGAGGCGGACAGGGTAGCCATGGCGGACATGGCTTCCACAATGCACCTCCTGCAACAAATAGCCCTCTACAACAGTATGCCTATACTCAGGCACTTCAGCACAACAACAATCACCACAACAGCACACAACAGCCTCGCCATCAGTATAACTCCCAATGACGCCGGCAATGCCCAGCCAAACTGGCACCAGTAGCTGGGAAATGCGTAAGTGCTATGTCATTAGGTATTATTGTAGAGTCATTTAAGGCAGTTACAGAGACACAGAATGCCAGTAAACAGGCTACAAAAGAACAAATACAAGATGAAAGGTTATATGCCAAAGCAGCTATTAACCTGGGTCACACAAAGGCCCAGACATCTGTAAAGGCCTGACATAGCACAAACACAGACCTTAAATCTGACTATATAGATGGGGAGGTTCACATAGATGTACTTAACCATTTCATTTTAGAAAGAGATGGTCAACAGAATTCGCTTATTATTCGCTGGTGGGCTCATTTAATGAGCCCCCTTTTCAGGAGTGGAGCCACTGCTCCCCTCTAATGTCTAGACCAAAGGCTAACCCAGAAAAGAGGAGAATTAACACAGACCTTCATTCGGCTTCTCAGTAAATAAGTACATTGTTAAAAGTAACATTCTAGAGGAAATTAGACCACACTCACTCCCCACTGTCTACGACCCCGTCAGGTATATATCAAAACTTATGGCACAGGAGTACACCTTTCCACAGTGGATATCCAACATGCGTATAAGCACTTTCCTGCTGATGTACTTGATTGGCCATTGTCCCTAATCAGCTGGAAAGGCGCCTTCTATATTGAGAACCGTATGCCATGCGGCTCCCAGCCCGAGATGGGCACTCCGTCATCATCTACCTTGATGACCTACTCATTATGGGACCAAACAAGCAGGCCACGCAGAAAGCCTACAGAGCCACACTGGCTCTCCTACATGAACTCAGCCTTCGGGTGGCGAAGGAGAAGTTACAGCCTCCAGTGCTGGCGGTCACCTGGTTTGGCATCCACATAGACGCCCACGACAGTCTACTCTCCATGACAAAGGAAAAGATAAGTGACACTTTAAACCTTATCAAGCCTGAACAATAAAGCCATAACAAAGAAGTCCCTACGCTCGATCCTTGGTAAACTCCACCATGTATCCAAAACAGTGAAGCCAGGGCGTCTCTTCATAGCGCGCCTCTTGGACACTCTGTGCTCTATGGGCGGTCTCAAGTTCATGACTATTAGTAGATCGATGAGACCGGACCTCACATAGTTTCAGAACTTTCTTCGGGACTTCTATGGTACTGTGCTCTTCCCAACTGATGAAGTTGCCATGGTCATTGACGCTGACGCATGTGACAATGGGGTTGGAGCCCACATTGATAAACTGTACTACTCGGTCCCCCTTCCAGATCAGCTAAAAGGGGCCCCCATGGCCGAACTGGAGGCCGCAAATGCAGCCCTGAAGGCGAGAAAATTTGTATCTCAAAAGCATCACCTTTTAATCATATCTCAGTCACTAGAGCCTTAGCTTCAGTCTCTAATAATGAGGAATATGTCTCTAAAGCTACACAACCAATTACCGCGACCTAATTCATTCGCACACTTTCATGTATCCCCCAATCTATAAATATAGTACTCTACTGTTTTGCATTTTCTCTTCTTCTCATATGTGCCTGGCACCCATCCAACCTTGCCCCAAACACCCTTGCCCCAAACACCCTTACCTCCTTTGACAAGTTCAGACACCCAACCCGTGCGGACTTCTGGGTCCAAGATGGCGGACTATGTATACGACAGAAATGTACCAAGAACATGCAGAAGGCCAGCCAAAAAGAACTCAAGTTCATCCTGCCATGTCCAGAATCTCCCAACTGTGTTGTAAACCTATTTAAATTATACATTTAACAAGCTCCTACATATTCTCAGCAGCAACCGCTCCTGGTGTTTCCAAACTCTACCGGTTACTACCTCCCATCTATCTGACATATGGGAGGATGCTGTGGTATCCTCAGGGTAATCAAAAGAACTGCATTCACTTCATTGTATTCGCAAAACGGCTGCTACAATAGCCACAAACTTTGGAGCTACAGACCAAGAGGTCATGGACTTAGGTGTCTGGAGATCTCAAATCTTCAGGAGATACACTAGAACAAAAACTGTTACTTTTATTCATCATAAACTAGCATCATCAATTAAAATGTAGGGTGTCTTCAACACAATGGGTCGTATATACTTTTTAATCGCTGCCAATACTTTTACTGTACATTCAAATATTACTTTATTAGACTAGGGGTTCTTGTATGTATTTTATATTATTCTCATTATCACTGTCTCCTTCCTTGGGGGGGCTGGGAGTAGTAGCATAACGGATTATGACGCTTATTAAGACATAGTGTCGTTATGCGCCTCTCCTTGCTCCCCTCAGCGGGAAACTTACCATATTCCCTAATATCACCCCTATGCTATATTGGACTCGTACCTCACTCCCTTACCCAGTTCCCTACACCCCCTTGCCCTCTGGTCGACTGCCTGTCCTCCATTAACTCACTCACTGCTGGTCGGTAAACATTTCAAATTTCCCACCACCACCCCAATCACCACTGTATTTTAATCATACATTTTAATATCAACTCAATTGTACGAAGAAGGGGTCATATATATATATATATATATATATATATATATATATATATTAATCAATGTCAATACTATTACCATATTAATTTATTAGCCTATGGACTCTCGTATGTATTTTATATTATTCTATTATAAACAAATCTCCAAACCTTCTCATTATCACTGTCTCCTTCCTTGGGGGGCTGGGAGTAGTAGCATAACAGATTGTGACGCTTATTAAGGCATAATATGGCTAATCTTTTTTTCAGTAACATACACTGCAATATATTCTTGAATCAATGTGATGCCAATCTAAAGCATCATTGTTATTTTATTCTTCGCTTCCCTGAACTGCTTAATGGATTTGGCAATTCACTAAAGAAAACCTATTTACCAAAAATATTTCTCGCATGGGAATCACTTTCACCTTTCTGAAAAGTGGATGACTTTGAATATTATGAGCCGAGAGCTTGTTTTTGTGAGGATTTGTTGATATGACAAATCACAGTGCTAATGTTTTTTTTTAATATATTACCTAGTTGCTACATGTCAGTGTTTACAAGGTGACAGATCACTACAGTTACACAAAATGCTGACTGAATATTATACAGCTGATACATTTTACTATTCTGTATGGTATGATGGGCACAGGTTCAGTGCTGATGAACCAACAGCCTATTGACAAAACAGGGGCGTGGGAGGCAGTTTCAGAGTGTGTGGGACCAGTGGGGTTTTCTGTAATTCTTGACCTCCCTTCGCTTGACCTTTTAGTTTTGACCTTTTGAGGAGTTGGCCAAAAGTGGTCGGGACCTGTCCCCCCTGCTTTCCACGCCCATGCAAAAACCACACAAGAGTTATTTACTGTGCATCGACATTTTTTTATGCCTGCTAGGGATATACCAACAAATTCAGGTTGCTTCACAACCTATTTCCAGTAAGCCAGCTGCCTCTCTGGTTTTAACTGATTGAATATTGGATTGTCCCCTCATTAATTCAAAATAGTTGGACAGAGAGTGATTGCTTGAGGTCCTTGGCCCGCAGATTGATTCCGGACCCGATACATGGAAGGAAGGCTAGAAGGAGGTGCCCGCTCTGATGAATCACTACAAATGGAATGCTTATTACTGCTCGTGAGGTAATTCATCTGCACCACAGAAAAGAATAATGCAAGGACTCATGATCAACAAGGATACTTAACTCGTTCTTCACGTCCAAAATTTATAGGCAACGATTATTTGTGTGCAAGCTCTGAGGCCAGATAAATTTGCAGTTCAGATTACAGACCTACTTAAGTAAAACAGGAAATGTACTGGGATATTTTTATAAAATAAAAAAAGAGAATAAACAGAAAGGTCTTTCCACAATGAACATGTGTCTAGTACATCTGTCTGCTAGGCTTAAAGACTGTTTTTTAATTAAATTAAACAGAGTCTGGTACTTGTGGGGACAAACAAAAGAGGGTTAGAAAATAGGGTGGTCTTCCCTCTTCATTATTTCTCATGAGTTGTTACAGATTACTTGAAATTGCTTTAGTACTCCTCCGTTCAAAATGCACTTAACCACCTTTGAAGCAGCTGATTTTGTGGTCAATGTCATTACAGCCAATCATGGATTATTTTACCTGACCAGATTAACAAAAACCATGACAACTTGGGTGGAAGTCACAAACAAAGGGGTTTACCCTTAAACTCCTCAATGTGTCATTAAATTTACCGACAATTACACTTCAATTGACATCAACTTGACATCAAACACCTGTTCTTTCTTCCCTTTTCACTAAAATTTCTTGAAATAAAAGTCAGTCAGTGCCATTGGTCAGATTCTGCATGCCCACGCTGTTGACCAATTTGCGTTGAGCGATTTCAAATGCCATATTACCAATAGCCCGAAACTAATATGAAATTCAAAACTCCAAGGTGCCACTAATAGGTTAGTGTAAAAAACTTTGCAAGTAGTCTCATGATTAGTACTATTTTCTGAATATATACAAGGATATAAAGGGAAGATGGAAGAGCCTCTTCCGCGCAGAAGTACCTCTTATTTAATGCATTCAGTTGTGACTGAGCAAGGAAGCCCTCCGACCACTTTTATAACCACAGTCTGATTCATGGGCAGGTGTAGGGTGGTGAAAGCCTTCGGATGCTTTCAGTAGAAGATGTAAGTGGAATTGAACTACCTAACACAAGAAGCCATTTCTTACTCTTTGGGAACTTGCCGGCTTTTGTGATCTTTCAGCTTTCAGCATCAATCATAAAACAGCCATGGATTTGGCAAAACACGTCAAAGAAAAAGGAACCTCCCTCAGGCATCTCACAGTGTTCCAATTTCCCTCATCAAATCTCTAATTAGAAGTATACAATGAAAAGGACCTGATTTACGAGACAAGATTTGTATTATTGACTAGACTTGCAAGACATAATTTATAGTTAATATAATACCGGTATTATATGTGTATTTGTAAGGGACTGTATAACCCTACAGCACCTCCCCTATGTGGGTTGGTGCCCCCTCCAGTGCCTCTCACTCTCACCTGGTTACTTACACCTGTTCTGTTCTAGTTACCACTCCAACCACGTTCGGAGCATGATGGGTGTTTGAATTATTTCTTTTTTTATGTTAGTCATTTTTAAAGGTTAACTACTGCTTCAAGCTCTATTGGCTTCGTCACTAGAGTTTGAAGCAGTAGAACATCTAATGGCCTAGCCTATTCATGGAAAACTATTGCCAATTCCTGGATCTTTATTCCTATTCATAGACTCCTGTACATTTCAGTGCAGCCCCCTGGTGTCTCACACTAGAAGCGCTTATCCTAGGGATGCTTATCTTAGCAACGATAACATAGCAACATCAAACAATTCTACACTCTCCCAGCAGAAACTCTCGGAGGTTTCACTTTAGGCCCTATCTCTGGAACTAATCATTACAATTTAACATATGACCTATCAAATTGAAGGTCTCTGTGAGTGCGATTAGGATATTTAATGCTGGAGCTGTTTCACTCATGAGGTTAACTACAATGAGTGCCAATCTATTTGAATAGAGATCCAAGATGGCGACCATTGCAGCTTGGCTGACGAATTTGAGGCTAAAATTATTTTACCAAAGTATCAATAAATGAACACTTAGATATGAACCTTTTGGAATGATTCAGTTAGGGAATATACTGAACAATTCTGAAAATATTTGTGTTGGAATAAATATGTCAGGGGTTGAGTCAGCTGGTGCTTTCCTCACTGCTTCACAGTCTAAAATATTTTGCTCCATCTGGTACCCCAAAGGTACTCTAGCTTGAAGCAGTCAAAAATTCCGAGTTTATAAACAGTGATCTAGTCACCCATTTATATATATATATATATATATATATATATATATATATATATATATATATATATATATATATATATAATAGGGCAGTGGCCAAATATATATTCACTTGTTTGCTTATTCATTCATGGGATATATGAGTATCGTCAAATAGAGCAGGTTTCAAAGGAAGGGGGGACTTCCAGTAGTGTACAACATGTCCTGGTGCCATTAATGAGCCTTCGTTGCCTGAGTTCAGTCCAATTTGTTGCAATGATGTCACCCCATGAACTAAATTGCAAGCCCAAACCTGGAGCTTAATTCAAAACATCCTGGGATCATGACCCCAGCGATCAGCCTTATCCTATTAAGTGATCTTAAGAGTTGACTTGGTTCACATATCCTAGCCAGCACTAAGATCGCATCGATCTTAGCCTCAGCCCTCCTACACTATTCAAAGAAGAACTGACTAGGCACAGGGGTAAGAGTTCCAAAATAAAGGAATAGCTGTCACTCTTCTTCACAAGAGTGCTTATACCATCGTTCCCCATTCCCATATGGGCTAACAAAAGAGCACAGGGTGCAGTTGACCCCCGTACAGTATTCAAGAGTTGTTCCCATGAATGTATGATTTATGCTTGCCTATAAGAAGCATTCTGCCCTCCCCTAGGACAAAGAGAGAGAAGGGAGGAATTACCTTACAGTGCACTTAACATATGAGTAGCCCTAAGAGCCCTCAAGGACACTGAGCAAACGTCCTTCCTCCCCTCTTTATGTATGCAGCAGGCTATTCACTCTTTCGGTCAGGAGTGTTCCCTGTAAGTGCTCTTGTACTCAGGTGAAACCACTATGCATTTCTTTCACTAAGACCGCAGTGATCTTAGTGGTGGAAATGGAATAGTGAAGTGATCCCAGGACTAGCTATTCTGGACAGGCCTGCAACCACTGCATTACATAGGGTAGACCAGTCAGGTCTTATGATATGTGCCTACACTAAGATAGCTGGGGTTGGGATCCCAGGATGTTTTGAATTAAGCTCCAGGTCAATGGGCTAGATCATTTACAAGGATTACAGCAGCTGTTGGCTTAAACTGTCTTAAGATCTGACAGGTTACTGCAAGTCTTGTTACCTGTAGACCAGGTGTATATCAGGTGTAACATTTTTAAAATAATCTGGCCCCATCATCAAAATACAAAAGCTAGTTTCAGAATAAGAGCTCGAGCATTCATGGCAAACCAGTTCATGTCAGAACCAGTGGCAGAACTACTCGCTGTGTAACTAATTGGCAGGTAACACTCTGGTTTCTGCTTATTAGGTGAAAGGAGCACACAGGTAGCCTCATTAGTAGAAGCAGTCTCACTAGGGTGGACAGCCCTTCGTTCAACATTCACTTCCATATGTGTCACAGTGCTAAAGACCTCAACTTCACACATGCCCTGGACTGTCTCTAATGGATGTAGGGCACATTATAGCCTATCAGTAGTACAGGAGGGGTCTAAATCTTTAGGTTAAGTTACTATTGGTTCATTCACTAAAAAAGGTAATTTTAGATAGGGAAAAGATTGCTAACACCCACATTTCTCTCTGACCTGGGACACTTTTTCTGGTAGGATTAAGGTGTGAGTGAGTGAGTAATAGAGGTTTAACGCCATTTCTGCAGCTAAGGTCATATTCATGTTGAGGGATTAAGGTGTAACTAGCTAACTATTATAGACCAGCCCCACTGAACCCCCACCAATACATAGGCCAACCACTAATTATCAATATAACCCTTTGATTCATAGCAATATTTCATGCCACATTTGTGTTCTGGGGATTTTTTTGTAGATACATTCTATTTGAAATACCCTCCTTAGACAGGGAACATGCTGAGAGCTATTGCCACCTAGAGACCTTTGATATAACACTTTAAAGAGCAAGCAAGTTCAATCACTCATTTGTAGCAGTGGCCTCTATGCACCCAGTGGCACCACATTGTGGCCACTATGACCAATTTGAATGGAGATACCAGCTTGTAATTTTGACAGGTTCATTTTCCTGGAAAGGGCACTTTGAAATGTCACCTACGGTCTACCATATTATAAGATAGAAGTAAATGGATTGCAGTTCCAGAATCCACTTAATTAACTCTATCATACATTGAATACATGATACAGTCAATGAAGTATTTCAAATCTCGTTATCCTAGCTAGTCTCACACCTGTCCCAATCTCAGTGACTCCTTCCACAAACCCCTGTAATGAAGAAAGCTGTACTGCCTGAAATGATGGGTGTAGCCTCTGACATGAATCACATCTAGTACTGCTGCTTATGGGTGGTCCTCTACCCTCATATAGTTTTACAAGGCAGATGCTTCTTCCACATGTAATCTACAGTGCTCAAGGTAATTTCATATCCCCCAGGCTGCTGGGTAATTTGTAGCCTATCAAATGTTTAGTAATTAAATAGTCCCTAAGGTAGCAATTAGTAGGAAAGCAATTTATAAAATTATGTACCCCGTTGTTGTTAATAGCAAACATGGACACCAGTAGCAAACAATGCATCTCTGTTAGTACTAATTCGCTGTTCGCACTATATTGGTTTCCTGGTAATATTTCATAGCACCACCCAGACGGCCTCGTCACCATCAGCAGAATTTTGCCCAGACTTCCCCAAGGTACACCCAAATGTAATAAGAAGCCACAAATCCCTAAAGCTAAAATGAAAAACAGGAAAAAGCTGATATCGTCACCAAACACCTAGGGTATAGTAGTGCAGTAATTAGGAAGCTAGATGTCCCTAAAGCTAGCTGAAGGATAAGTTGACACCCTCAATAGATTATTAGCAGACTAATTGGCTAGTAATACCTTGGTTTCTGGCAGTGGTTGACAACACGATATAGGAAGTCTGATCATCAGTAAGGCCACTTAAAAACATTCTTTTAGCTTTGTGGATACTTTTCTGTAAAAACAGGTGTGGGAATGAGGCTTTTTATTTTTAATTTTATTGGATTTAGGTTGATGGGGGAGGGCCTTTTTTGTTTTTATTTGACTAATGTTTTTGTGGGATACTTTTTCTAAATAATATGATCATAAAATCGAACAATAACCCCCCAGCAAATTATCGTCATCTGTCACCATGATTGGTCATCAATGGTGACTCCTTTTTGAGTGATAACTCATTCCGTCATCTTTCGCCACTGTGTGTTAGACTCACGTGGCATAGCAATTGCTAGTTCTGGTGATATTGTGCTATAACGATGCCGTGTTCTATCTAGCGACATGTGTGAGCCACTCCACACAGGTTGACGAGAACTCATGACAATCGCTGGGCCTATGTACATATTCAATTCCAATTGTAGATGGAGAAATGGGGATCTATATGGTGTTTAAATTGCGTATCTACTCAAAGGAATAGCTGAGATTTAAACTACAATGTTTTTGAAAGAATTTCACTCAATTGATGCAGAATCTTCACAATTATTTTCAGGGAATTTCAAAATAAAAAGCTTAAATGGGGCCTCCATTTGATGGTGCGGAGCTGATTATTCTTTTCAAAATGGCCCAACAATCTTACAACGGCTACATAAATCCTACAGACATGACATGACTAGGACAAGGAAGCTGTCTCGTTTCGAAAATCAATAGTAGTGCTATCTGGATATTACATGTGCACAACCTGTACCTAGGGCCAAAAAAAGTTATTATCCACATAAAAACTCATTCCTTCAGTATCTATAAAGTGCTATAATTATGCAACAGAAAGAGTGAACAACATAGCTTTGCCTCCCTGAGGCTTTTAAATGGTGCAAAGTACTACATAGGTGCTGATGCAAATTACTCCCTACTGCACTACCAATGTGAATCATGTCTCCAGATGACAAGACTCTGCATGACCCACAAACAGTAAAGCTGACCGCAGATGGGCCCGACTGCAGAGGACTTCCGATCCAGTCTGTCAATATCAAACATGTTTGATGTCCCCCGATATGATCGGCCATCCTTCCCTAACTACCGACCGAATCGGCCCCATCTGTGGTCACCTTAATAGGACTTAATAGTAGAAAATGGAAACCTAATTCTCCACATGCAAAAAGAAGAGAAACTTTATTTAAGGACACACTTCCTCATCACTGCAGTGCTGCCATGTCTGGAAATGTCCTGGTGGAATGATTCTATTTGCAGCAAACTGATTTATTTGATGACTAGGCTATGAATATAAATAGGAGAAGCTGGAGGATGATGTTGGAGAGGCCATATATAAGACCATATTCTGGAGATGGAAATTTGTATGGTGATGAGAAAGTGTACAATTTTATCACAAAAATGTGAAGCATTGGTTCCATTGCTGTGTATTGGGCAAAGATTTTGCCAATCTGACAGACTTTTTTTTATACTCTTGCAGTTCTCTGTATGGGAAAAAAGCAGTGGAACCAATGCTTGAAAATAGAACGTTGAATGATGGACCATGAGCAGCTCGCCGAACTTGATCAATGTCTAAAATACAAGGTGGACCACCTTTCTCGTCGTCATTGTTGTCATCATCGTTGGCGCATGGCGTTGTCGTCGTTGTCATCATCATTGTTCTATAGCCCCTTCCAGCACTGTTAAAACCAGAGAGAGAGAGAGAGAGAGAGAGAGAGAGAGAGAGAGAGAGAGAGAGACAGACAGACAGACAGACAGACAGAGAGAGAGAGATGAACATAGGGAGACTGGCTAGCACGGAATGTGCTTCTAAGCACATACAATGTAGGGCTATGAGGAGAATATTAAGCCATTCCTGCCATGAAGACCTGTGCAGGTTCAGCAGCGGTATATGCCATGGCTCACCTTCTAACATTAAAGCCTCAATTAACCAAGACACACTAATCATGATTCAGGAGGAAATTGTCATAAAAATGGATTTAAAATAGATGGGAAGCCTTCAAAAAGATATCTGTACCTGATGAGCCAATCAAGATACCAAAAAGTGAGGAAGACTATCTCGCATTTAGGCAGACAGGTGTGACTAGCATGGCTCTGGTGATTTCTTAATATCAGCAGTATTTGACACCAATTAATCCATGTCCTGCGTACGGTAGTGCTGCACGACTTTGCTGTTGATGTCAAACAAAGATAATTAATATGTTGAAGAAATAAGTCCCTTTAGTTCCACCCACGTATGGTATGACAAACACCATGGTGTGAACGGTAATGTTGTGGGAGGGAATGATACATTATGCTAGCCATGCACATATCATGTCATCAGCAAGCTTTTTACTTCCACATACATTCTGCTCACCTAAGCCTTTACTGATAAGATGTATTACATTCTGGTGGCGCTGTCACATGATAACCTAGCCCTGCACAGTATGAGAGTCATGCGGGATCCCCTAGCCTGCGTCCCCGGCAGGGTTACTCCAGGTGCCGTTCTCCCTACTCCCCATGAAGGCGTCTTCTTATCATGGGGCCAAGGTGGGCTAGCTCTCTCCCAGCTTCCTCTGCCATAGTGTTAAGGAAGGTGTTTTCTTCTAGCTCTTTATGAGCTGTTATAATAACTAGTATGTGCTATTCCTTAACTCCTCTACCAAACATGCATTTTTGCGAGTTTACTATGCTTTACCGGACACGCATTTTTGCGAGTTACTCTGAGGAATGTGGTGGGTAATCCCAACACTACACTTTGAATTGTTCCCACACTCACTCTCAGTGACGAGATAAAAATCATGAAAAATTGTCCCCACACCCCCAAGGGCCAGTATTATTTCTTTTCTTCTGATTTCCCTTTCATTTATTACTGGGGCCACCTACTGGAAAGAGTAGGAAAGAAAAAAAAATCGCAGACCAAGGATTTTGGTTGTGTACCAATTTCCCTCTTATTGGTAGTCAGATGAACTTGGATGAGATTGAGGTTCAAGTAGGATGATTTTGAGCAACATTAAGCAGTTAAACACATGGTATTTAACGAGGGTGAATTACTTACTTGATAGCTCACACCACTCAGGGTGTACTTAGTGCTATACATGGAGCATTTGCTGATTAGAGCTCATTGCTGCTCATCAAGTATGCATCTTCTGCAATGATGACTAATTTACTACGAAAATAAACCTACAATTCCCAAAACGTTTCACTAGAAAAAAAAATGTGTCTAAATACAGCTGAATCCTGAGATAACTGAAATCTACAGTAAAGCTCTCACCTAAGTGTTTATAATACCGTTATTAAACCCTTCTGCCCTTGGTTAGGCCAAAAACCCATTACCCGATTTTGCAATAATTGGTACATTTATCGGCTGAATATTGCATAATACACATAGATATTGCTCGGTTTGAGATGATAGGGTGTTGAAATCTAACAATAAGTCCCCGATTTTGTGGCCGATTTGGCACCATACTGCAGACTCATTACTTTTATTCACGATTTTAACATATCAAACATGTTAGAAAATCCTGGTAGGTAATGTATTGGACTGTGCCATCATCTTCAAGGTTGTACCCTTCTCTTTTGAGGGATTATTATGTACTATAGCATTGATCACCACTCGATTTGTATCAGCTGACACATTGATTGTCCTTCTACACCCCTACAATGCCCGATTTTGCAACCGATTTTGATGTTTACCCTGATGATCGGCCAGTTTTACAATCGTCTAATGGGTTTAGGCCCTTATAGCCGTTGATTAGAAGGCTAAAGTGAAAATCATGGAATATATTACCAGTCATTATAATTTCTTTTTTATTCTTGAAAATGACTGTTGTAACATGAAATATTGGAACTCCCTTCTGTCATGACCAACAGGTATGAGACAGCTGCTGTTCGACTGCTTCCTTTTTCATACTTTGACAAATGGGCTGTCTTATGTCCACTGTCCTAAGGTGTCCCACGGTTGTGTTATCTTTGACGTAAACAAGGGAACAGGACAGTCTGTCAGTAGCAACCACCCATCCGTTCCCCACCTAGTGACACATTAAAAAGACATAGATTATTCACAACATTATCTTTAGAGGAGCAGACATTTCCTATCACAGGATGGCATTTAACTGGGAAGAATCTGAACACTGATAGGTTAAAATGGCTGGTATTTAGGATCGGCACTACTTGGTTACTTAGGTCAGACATGTACGTGAATGCTTCACCTCAGTTCAATTGTCCAGTTGAATGAATCTTTTTTGGACTGTTGGAGACTGCTGTGCACTGAGTGAGTGAATAATAGAGTGAGAGTGAGTGAGTAATATATGTTGTACGCCATTTCGACAGCTAAGGTCATATTCATGGCGAGAACTACATTACACAATTTCACAGGGGAATGTGTCAGTGCCCGCGCATATGTGCACCACACACATCCTGACGGATAGGAAAGAGGAAAAATAGACCCTTTTAAGTGGGCTAGGGAAGCCCGGTGAATAATAGAAGGTAAATACTGTTTCAACAGCTATAAGTTAATATTCATTGTGAGAAAACCTTATATACAATTTTGCAGATGAATGTGTCAGTGTCCACAGATATCTGCACCATACACACAAAGGGATAAAAAAGAAGAGATATAGACCCTATTAAGTGGGCTAGGGAACCAGATTGTACACAGCTGCCATGGCCTGTTTACCACCTCTGCCCATTTCTAATGGACTAATGAGGGAATGAATTAGAGCCAAACAGTAGCATTTGAAGGCCATTTCCACTTGATACTTTCTAAAACTTTCTAGCTAATACCTTCTTGGAAACGGTTCCTGCCTGATAATATTTGTTCAGCCCTGCGACATCAATCCAAATTAAATAATGTAATTAATGCAATGTTAAATAATGGAATTAAATGATAGATGCAGCCCCAGTGATTGAGGGCCTTATCTAAATTGATAAATTGTTTTCTCTTTTCAGGCCACCACTGATAACACAGAATCTCATGAAATTATTTGAACATATGGGCTCTCTATAAAAAGTATTTATATCCAATTAATTTCAGTGTTATCTCTATTGAGAGTAAAAGACCTGCAACTGTCAATTAGCAGGAAGCACAACTTGGATCATGCTGCTACAGCCTACAATAATTATAAGGGACTCTCAAGCAGAAACAGTCCTATAAAGAGGAAGGCACAGGGGCTTTTATAATTACCTATGTTTGGCTAATGAGCATGGGGCATCTTAGTAAGGTTGTGTTACATGTTGGTCCCATCTTTCCTCGCTCACCAGCAGAAGCAACCTTACACCTCTGGTCTTACACCTGAACACACTAATAAATAATAGTTTGTTTACAAGCCCGCCTCACTTTCTTGGCAATCAGTGGCTACATGGTGTCCAAATATTATTCTGATCGTTTGTGTCCTTTACAGATTTGTAAGAAATTAAAGCTTTAGATCTCTCCCCAGGTTCTATTTGGCTTTTATCGACAACAGTAGAATATGTAAGAGGAAAGTATACAAGCTTTCCTTTTCTTGGAACTAACAAAATGCAGTTTAAGCTGGCCAGAACTGTTTTCAACAGTGTAAATCTTGAAACCCTTCCCAATTATATATAAAGGAACACAGAGAATATTTGTAACTGGTCATGAGAAAATCCCATGGTCTAACCAGACAAGCGTACGGCAAGTTGGATAGAACCACAGCTAATCAGCAGTAGGGACAATAGGAAGCAGCCTTGAAGAGGTACACCACTTAGAGGATATATAAACTTTATTGATCCACGAGTTGACTTTAGGCACAGATACAATCAACGAGGGCATTATACGCCCGAGTTCATTGTATTTATAGTGCCTAGAGTCAACTCATGGATCTATAAAGTTTATATATGCTCTTTATACCACGGTACCCTCCATATATTAAGTATTTACCTTTAAAAAACAATCATTTCCTATGTGAGTCGGGCAGACGAGGAGAAAGCCATTCCGCCATATTGGATTTCTTGTTTGTCAATACTCCATGCAGTCCACCAAGAATAACATTCAATTTCCACCATTTATAGAGAATTTGGTGCCTCCTCGGCTTCACACAACAAAGATTAGGCCTTCTTCTTACTCCCTCCATGTTTCAAAAGATGAATTAAAGGCTATATTCTCTCAAAATGGCCATAAAACGATCGGTCAGGTTTCGTCGTCGAAGAAGAAAGGTAGTACTTCATCTATACTCCAGACGATGGGACTGCAGCGCGACAGGGGAGGTTGACACTAAGGCGGAGACACACTGCCCGCTGTCTGCTATGGTAAAGGATACGAGTCAACTCACTGTCATGGTTTGTTTCGGTTTAGTGTCAACTACTGTTCATTCTAGCCGTGGTCAATTGCACAAGTTTTATCCTTTAACTTGAACGCAAAAATATGCAAATGACCCATAACCATGGTAAAATTAATGAGTATCTCACACAAAAGCACAGGAACGAACAGTATGACCAATTGTCCTACGTCCATACCTGACCCTGGACTTCCACCCAGTTAACTTATTTTTTCACCTGGAGCAGCCCCAGCAGCAGGGCCTATAATGTGACAGTGGTCCCACTTTATAGCTATGACAGCGACATTACATGTGCTCACTTGGTCATATATGGGTGCATTTAATGTCTCGACCAGTCTGAAATAGTCTGTCTACAGCTCATGGGAGTCGGTGTTACCACATCTGTATGATGAGGAAATGAGTGAAATACATCGTTTCAATCATCCCAAAAACGGATTCTGTATTGACTGAAATAGAGCTTGATGAAGGCGAGAAATCCATACTCTATTTCATTCATGCAAAACTAAGTAAAAAGAGAAATTGACTGAAATTCAATGAAATGACTAAACTGTCAGTGAACCCTAGCTATGATAACATGAGTATAATCAAAATGGTTATTTGAAGTAACTAAGATTTGTCTGCATTAAATGATGCACTGAATATAGTCAGTGCTTATCATTACAATTACTTGTAAAGCACACACATCTTAAATAGTCCCACAGGAAACTAGGATATCTCCGATAATCAACATCCAATAATGTCAATTACTGATTTGTCCAGATTACAATTCTATTTCAATCTAAGATCATCAGCAGACCTAGTTTTCAGACAGTGGAACTGATCACCAATTCTGTTAGCCTGCTTGGAATTAACGTCCATCTTTTGTCTGTTTTCAACAAATAAGACGTTCAATGGCTTACTCTCAGGGGACCATCAAAGACCTGCAGTAGGCAGAGGGATATTAAATTTCAGTGGCTGGTTTCCCTCTGTTCAGTCTCGATAGGCTTTAAATTATTGAAAAGTACATTCTTTCTCATCCCTATGCAAACATCTTATGGTTGGATGCCTTCTGTTCAGTCTCGATAGGCTTTCAAATTATTGAAAAGTACATTCTTTCTCATCCCTATGCAAACATCTTATATAGATAGAATACTTAAATTGCAATTTTGGTACAAGTAAGTAAACAATGAAGTTTACATAATTATAACATCATTGTAGATGATAATGGTCGTAGCAAACAAATAAACTTCATCCTTAGTTGTCAACGGACAGTGAATGCAAAGTCTCAAGCTGTGTTTGACATTACAAAGCTATCTAGCACTAGCACTAACACTTTCCCCGTCATTAGTATACCTATCTCTAACCAGACACCAAGTTGCCTTGGTTATCACCTAGACAGGGCTGGAGAGATGTTAGATGGTACCACCTTCATTAACTCCGATACCGGTGTCTAGATACCTGGTGGGAGAGACGGCAGGAAAGCTGTGGGAAGGTGGAGACAGCTGCTAATCAGAAGACCTGGAGTTTGCAGCTATCACACAAAACACAGTAACCAAGGATTCCCTGGTTAAGGTGATACACTGCAGGTTTCTGCTTTTCCTTTTCCCTAGAAGGCAGATAGAGAGTTTCAGAATCACTTCTCAGCACAATTTTACGGTTCTTACCAATGATCCCACCCTACAATTCATTACCAGCATATATATTTGCAATAATTTGATAGTAAAGAAAATTAACATAATGTATGATCCATGAATCAAGACCTCGGATTATATTTAGTTATATTTAAAAAGGAAACCTATTGCACTGCACTCAGATGAATATAGAAATATTATTAAGCTAATAGATGATGCATATCGGGGCCCTAGGGCTGTATATGCTGTCTATACCTGGGCCGCACATGTATCAATTTCTTACCTGAGATCCCAAGAATATAGCCAGGAGAAGACATTTTGTAAAAGCAAGCGATACGGCCCGGGTCACCGCTCTGCGCGAAGCCATTGTTTTTGTTCCTTGTTGGGAGAGGTACCGCTGTGTTTACAGTCACTTTTCGTATCGAATCCAGCCATGACAAGTTTTCAAATTAAAACATACATATCTTTAGACATTCTACATGAGTACTCCATGCTTGATATGTCCGATATATTCAAAATAAATAAGAATCCATTGATTTTTCCATCGTAAGCGAGTCGCGGTCCGGCCATTCCCACCCGCCTCCTTGTCCGGCAAAAGTGTGTCAGTGGCCCGGATGTAGATATAGGTCAACTGCTCATTGTACAAGAAAGACGCTGAAAATTTTGGACCGTTTTGGAAAATCAATGGATTCTTATTTATTTTGAAAATATCGGACATAATACATATGGAGGGATCATCTAGACTATCTAAGGATGTATTCTTTTTAATATCTCGACATGTCATGGTTGGATTCCATACGAAAAGTGACTGTATACACAGCGGTACCTCTCCCGGCAAGGAACAAAAACAATGGCTTCGCGCAGAGCGGCCACAGGTCGCGACTGGCGTACATTGGGAAAATCAATGGATTCTTATTTATATCATAGAAAATGGAGAAAATTAGCACGCATTCCTCGTCTATGGATCGAATACTTCTTGGGATTTTAATATTATAACATGACAAGCTTGGAATCAAGACAAAAACTGACTGGAAACATAGCAGGTTAGAACTTATTTACTTTCGCACTGGATTTCATCACCGTTCAGTGTGGCGCTATGGCTAAAGCCTTCGCCTACCACCACTGCGGCCGGGGTTCAATCCTCATACGATTTTTCACATTGAAACAATGGCGAGACTAAATTTCTATGTCCGCCAGCGTCTCCAAAAATATTCTAAGTCCAACTTGACCCCGAAAAAGTATATACCAAAAATTTCAAAAATGCACAAGGGTGGTATATGCAGAATAATGCAAGGCTAAACTGCATATAAACCCACCGGAAGTCCCGAAATCGTGGTATAAGTAAACCATATCAGCTTCAGGATTATTTGAACTCTCCGTTCAAACTTTAGGTGCTGAATATAATATAAAAGTAAGTTTCCAAAAATTCAAAACAGGTTTGATCAATATTGACTACCATAAAACCTATCATAGCGCATAGATAATGTTGAACACAATTTGGATTTTGAGGGATTAAATTCTGTTAATACATATTTGAAACTTAGCTGTTAATTTCTGACCGAGGTTAATAATCAGGAGGGTGGCTTCTGAGGTTGATTTGATGTAGACATGTTAAATGTAGTAATTTAGCATTTAATCAATGTTATGAGACAGCAAAAGTGGGTTTATAGATTAGGGAATATTGAACCCTAAACCCACAAGTGCTGTCTCATAACTTGATTAATGCGTTAATCTAACATATTTCTCCATTTTGTATCAATTTCTTACCTTATAACCCCTTAATAAAGGTAGAAAAATAGACTTCGCCATGTTGTCAGCGGAAGTTGTCCTGTGCTTTCTTGTCCATATTCCAGGGCCTATTTGCTGGAGGGCGCCGGCATGTGGATAGTCAAGTTCTTATGCTGAAATGTTATGATATTAAGCTTTTAACATATCTATTCTTCACTACATGGTGCTGAGGATTATTCTCGCCATGTTTCATTGCCATTCTGGTCTATATATAGAGGTCAAATACCAACATATTCTTTATAAATCGAAGTGAAAAGTGAAGCAGGGCCATTTTGATACTGTGAAAGCAGACCGGATTTCGGCGCATGACACACTTATGGGGCGAAGGTCAGCAAGCCGCAATTGCGGGTGCTAAGACATATAGCTATGGAAAATTCTTATTTATTTCGAACAATATGGAGAATTTAGGCGTGTTCATATAGGATATCTAAGGATGTTTCCCTGTTAATAACTCAACATGGCACCAATGGATTCTATGCAAACAAGGTGTGCAAAGCCCCAGGTATGTCGGACAACTTATTCAAATCCTTTGTATACATCGGCTTCTAGTACCGCTCAGCTTGGTGTAGTGGACAGCGAGTCCGTCTCTTGCCACAGAGGCTGGGGAATGATTCCCATAAAGCCCTGATTGGTTTTAACTGAAAATGTATGGCGAGGTTGACTTTGTATACTTCTCCAATTTTTTAACATGTCCAGGTCGAAAACTAGAACGGATTATGGGACTTTCATATTTTTAGGGAATATTCAAAACAATCTTTCTAATCCCTGTTTTTCACAATGCCATCATAAGCAGGTGTCTGCAGCAGAGCCTTGCCTGCTGGTAAGGTTATTGCCATGTTCGAGTTTAAATCTGAGCTGCAAAATTAGGGATTGATGTTGTGCTCATACTGCAGGAAGTGATAGACTACAGAGGTGAACCGTCTCCATTACCACAGGGTGGGAGACAATATGGATATCCTACACATTACCAGTGATCAGAAGGGGATACCGAGGAATAGGATATCCTACACACTGGAAGTGAACAGTTTGTTATGAGGTGTAACATTGCAAAATAATGAATGGCCATTGTAGCACAGTTTTTATGCTCTATATTCACCAGTTGTTTGTTAAAACATAGACCCTCTCAGCAATTTCCCCCTGCCTCATCTACAACTCAACTATCAGAGAGTCTAATGCAATTTGTGAGGAGGCACCAATGCAAGCAGAATCGATAATTATTGACGGAAATGTCAGAGCTATCTTAAAATGTGATTCACAGAGATATTTAACTGATGACCTGTATATTGCATGTTCCCTAAGAAGCTTTAACCTGACATTGTCATGGATGTCTATGGACTGAACAAGGTTAAAGAAACAGCACAAGAGAAAAGAGGGGAAAAGGGACAATGCATCTAAATAACATCAGAATCAAACACAACCTATCACTAGCACATGAAAGGGTAAGGAGATTGATGCTTGCAATCACCAGTAAGCAGAGACTAGGGTAATACATTTTCTTTGTATATTATGCTGCAAAGTCCTCCAAACCTCTTGTGGCGTAAGCACGTCACACAAAGATTTGCCTATGCATGTTTACATGTCATAGACAAATTGATGTCTCTGATTTGTCAGTATGCTGGGTTTTACTGGAGGTTTACGTGTGATTTTTGAACCTGTGGAGAACCCTGAATAGATTGACAAAAACAGCACCACTTGGAGAAGGATATCAAAAATGAGCTAACGTTCATTCAGACTAGCATGTATGGTGGGAGAACTGAGTTGGGGCCAGCTTGCTGAGTTCCCAGTCAGCAGATGCTGATTATGAGACTACTGACAACAATGAGTACCACTCACAAAAGCAACTGGAAGAGAAGGCAAAATATATAACATCATCCACCTACAACCAGGCTAAAGTCATAGACAACAAAACATGACAGTTCCCTTTTATCCACAGAAAAGAATGATGATTTTGAAGCAACATAGTTTTAGGTACAGTACTTGAACATCTGGTGTGTTGGGACTCATTTGTTTACAAAAGGTTTGCTTCATAATTCTGATGAGACATTTATCATGAATGATGAAAAGGTTCAGTGTTTCTCATACAAGATGTTTCTGGACGTATTGTCATACAGCCTGTCATACAGCCACACTAGGGTTGCTAGCCATGCTTTTTCAACTAAAATCGTGCCTAGAAGAGTGAATTGATCATGATTTTTCATCGAGTAAGAAAAGGATACATTGTTGATCCTGGTATAATTTGTCTACAAAAACCTGGTGGGCCCTGACTTTATGAGGTGATCAGGGTAGGTTAGGGTCTCTGTTAATGGTATTATTGAAACATGCAGGATGAGGCCAGCCTCATCTCCTTGAAAATGTCATTAAAGTCCATAGTACCTAGTCTTGTCCTTCGAAGATAGTGGGTACATTGTCACGAAAATAAATTACATTGGAAGATAGTGTCCATAGGGTGAGATCTACGGTATAATTGGTGCCTTGGTCCTACCACAGACCACAGCCATAAAGGGCCCTCTGTCAGCCTTGCCAGCAAGCTGTCCCCGACTCAGAATGACCTAATTCCCTCACTGGTGCAGTGGGATTGTGGGTAAGGTGTGGCCTATATCTGAAAACATTTTTATTCCTACACAGCAGTACTGGGGGAATGATGAAAGTAGTCCCGGCCAGCTATCCCAATATCCCACTATGTCAGAGAAGGATTCTCCTGGGAATACGAGCAGAGGTTAGATTGCCTTGCCAGGTCCTGGTGGACAACCTAAAGATGTGACCAATCCTCATCACAGTATTATTTATGTCCAACAAGGAATAGTACTGGACTCACTCACATAGTGGAAGTATGCACCCACACACTGTATATGTAACTAAGGTCATTGTTCTGTTGAATCTACCACATGGAAGTTGCTTCGATTCTTTCTCCAATATGCAAAAAGTGTGTGATTTGTATGTACAATGAATCTTTTCATGGTTATCATGCTTATAATGGGCCGTCTACAAATAATCAAACATATGAGGATAATGAGTGAAATAATCCAATTAATCACTTTGATTTACTTAAGTTCTACTAATTGGGTACAATGCAGAAGGCAAGGTAATTGTGTAATCTTATTCCTATGAGATACATTTGAAAAAATCTAAGAAATTCTTATCTGCATATATATATATATATATATATATATATATATATATATATGGAACTATATACACTCGTGTATATATATATAATTAACCGTGAACGGTTAGGGACTATTTGCAGCGCGCATTGGTATCTATGATGTCATAGCATGACGTCATGGTCAACACTCCTCCAGTATATAAGAGGGGATTTTCAAGGTAACGGTCAATTGGCTCGTTTTCACCTGTACAGGTAACACCACGCTGGGTGTTCCCTGGAATTTTAAATTTTAAAGCAGTTTTTTCCGGATTATTGCTTGAATATCGGCTCAAGCATGGGGAGGAGAGCTGCGACAGGTGCGAAGAAGAAAGGTTCGGCGAAAAAATCGGCTAAATCGGCTAAAACGGACCGAGAATCGGCCAATTTGGGATCTTCGAGCAGTTTAACTTCTCTATGTGGGGGTCTGGAGCCCTTACAGCCTATCACGCCACAGGCTAGAGAGAAGGAGACTGCTGACCAGACGAGGCTGGATTTGATGGAGGATGACCTGTTGGATATAAAGAAAATGCTGCGTGAGGTTATTGCTAGCCGAGGGGCCCGTATAGACGAGATGAATCCTTCGAGCGGAGCGGACAGCGGGGGCGGCAGAAGCACGTGCATCTGTATACAAACAAGATTCGAGAGACGCGAAACCAAGGCGACGGGGGCGTGGTCTACAGCGGGACGTTGACAACGACAGCGTCTATAGCAACCAAGATGGCGGCGAGTGGACCAGAGCGGGACGTAGGGGTCGTCAGACGAGATCGAAATCATCGTATACTGCTCGTCATAGGAGTCCCAGCTCGTCAAGAGGGTCGTCAATGGACTCGTCAATTCATCGCCATCACGCCAAGCAAAAAATTGGTGAGTTTGATCACGAACAATTCGTTAAAAAACGGGATAAAGTCGACACCATTGAAAAGCTTGTACTGGTCAATATCAAATTCATTATAGATTATTACAAGGACGGGGATGATGTAGAGGGCATGCTGAGACATCTTCAGATGTTGGTTGAAAAATCAGACACAAAGATTTTCACAGTTAAAGCCTTAGTAGCATATGACAAGTCCGTTAGGGACAGAGCCAATACTATTGGTCTAAATGCCTTTGCTATGATTGAAAATTCGGATATTCTCCGTCATTTGTCCTATGACGGAACAGTACAAGCCCAAAAGGCCTATTCAACCAAGCCAAAGAGTTCTGGTAAAATTAGGGTATCTACGAATTCATGTTATGCCTTCAATAGGGTGGAAGGGTGCTCTAGGGACCCATGTAAATATAGGCATGTTTGTAGTTCATGCACTAAACCAGGCCACAATAAAGTGGATTGCCAGGTAAACAGGTCTGACAAGGATTTTACAGGTGAGCTGGGTCCTATGTGTGACAGTGTGTCGATGTCGAAGTCATATATAGTAAATGTGGTAGACCCTAGTTCGCCTCCACCCGTTGCTCCAGCTCGGGGTGTTGGTATAGTTAATGCTGGAGGGGTAGATTTGATCTCTCTGAATGATATCAGCGTGTCAAGTTTACAAAGTTATGTTGAAAATGATATTAATATTAAATCCAACACGGTTGGTTTGGATATATCATATAGTGGCCCAGTACAGGGCAAGATTAAACCATTGTTTACTGTTGCTATTGAAAATCTACCTGACATCGAAGTGTATGATAGCTGTATAAATGGTGTGTGCGATTGTGTACATTTTATTCATGGTAAAAGGTCTCAAATTCAGCCATGCAGGATTGCTCCTTATCTAACTCAGAGAGGTATCGTTAATATAAATGATAAAGAGGCATTATTCTTATGGCGGGGCTTTGTAGAGGGGTTCAAGATAGTGGATCCTGACTGTAATACGTCTTACGATTGTAAAAATTATAAGTCAATCCTCGAGGGAAAATTCTATAATGAATATTGTGGCATATTATTAGACGAGTTGGAAGCTGGTCTAGTCTAGGAAAGTGTAGATAAACCCCGTTGTATCCATGCCTTAGGTGGTGTAGAAAAATCAAATGGCAAGTTAAGACCCATAACTGACTGTAGCATGCCTGATAAAATATCGATTAATAATTTTATGGATACTACAACCTCAACGTTTTCTTATAATAATATTAGCACGGTGACTGCTCAGTTAAATAAGAACGACTTCATGAGTGTGGTGGATTTAAAGTCTGCTTACATGTCTATAAATGTATATGGACCTCATACAACCATGCAGGGTTTCAGATGGGATTTTGGGCATGGCGAAGGTTATTATGTAAGCAACAGGTTAACTTTTGGCTTGAAATGTGCTCCATATATTTTTAATAGGATCTCTGATTTTATTGTGGAGGTGGCAAAACTCTACGGTGTAGAAAGGATTGTAAATTATCTAGACGACTTTATCATAATTGCTGATACTTATGATGAATGTCTTAGACAAAGGAATTTATTGATGGAATGTATGACCTACATGGGCTTTGTAGTATCCAGAGAAAAGGTGACCGACCCATCTCAAGTTTGTAAATTCTTAGGCATTAACATAGATTCAGTTAAGTTAGAACTATCCTTGCCTATTGAAAAGGTTGAAAAAATGGAAAATCTCTTATTAGATAACGTTAATAAGAAATTTATTTCAAAAAAGAACTTAGAGAGGATAGGTGGTTTAATGTCTTTCTGCTCGCAGGTGGTTAAGGGTGGTAGAACCTTTAGTAGGCGAATTTTTGATCTCTGTGCCCGGGCCAGACCCGGTGGTTATATTAGGGTATCAGCTTGCACTCGCCAAGACATTCAATGGTGGTTGGATTTTTGTAGAGTTTTTAACTGTAAAAGGTTAATTCTAAATGATGTTATTGATACACCTATGTACTCTGATTCGTCTATTAAGGGCTTTGGAGCATGGATGGGGAAGGATTATTTATATGGTGACTGGACATCTCATGATAAATTCAACCTAGGTTCAGGCCATTTTTCTCCCCCTCCTATATTGGATGGTCTACAAAATCATCATCGAAATATTAATGTATACGAACTATATCCTGTTATGATGGGCCTGAAACGCTGGATTTCTAGTTATAAAAACAAAAGAATACATTGTATAACTGATAATATGCAGGTACTAGCTATGATTAATACAGGCAGGTCTAAAAACAAACTTTGTATGGAATGGCTAAGAGAGATTTTTTGGCTGTGTTTCCTCAACAATGTAGAAATATTCGCTACATACATTAAGTCAGAGGACAATATCCTGGCTGACCAACTGTCGAGACTTGCATATAAGGGTATGCCTGGTAAATGTATAACTTCTCTCCATGAAAATGATATGTGTTGCTTTAATTCCAGAATGGAAAAGGTTACAAAAAAGAAAAGAGTGTCTTTTATCGAAGGGTGTGTCAGAGAACACGAGGAGAGCAAGGGAACAACAACTTAACAGGTATAAGAAATTTTGTAATCAATTTAAATTATCTAGATTTCCTTGTTCTCCCTCACAGGCTGCTACATATGCAGTATATTTATCTGAATATATGAAACCCTCTTCTGTAAGGAATTATTTATCCTCTATTTGGTATTATCAAAAACTTAGAGGTGGCTTAGACCATAGCGGTAATTTCATGCTAAAAAAGGTGTTGGATGGTATTGATAGGAATTACGCTGTTCCTGCTAGGGTTATTCATCCATTGAGTCCAAAGGAAATGTTATGTATTAGATCGTATTTGGACCTTTCCAGCAGGGCCGACTTGAAATTTTGGTTAGCTATTCTCTTATGTTTTAGAGGTGTCCTCAGGGTAGGACATGTGGTATCTTCTCCTCATACACTGAGGGTAGGTGATGTAAAAATTTTTAATAGTTATGCTAGCCTTCGCATTAAAACTTCAAAGACTGACCAGCTTGGTAGCCATTCTTTTAACATATACTTATGTAGGGACGATACCTCACTGTTATGTCCTTGTAAAGACTTAGGAAAATTGTGCACAGGTAGGGGTGTGAGTGATTTGTTATTCAAAATTAATGGTGTTCCTCTACAGTACCAATATATTAATTCGAGGTTGAAATCTTTATCTATACGTGCTGGTATCAAAGGTTCAGTGTCCACTCACTCACTTAGGCATGGTGGTGCTACTATGTTAAAGGATGCAGGACTTAGTGTAGATTCTATTAAGAAGAAGGTAAATTGGAAGTCTAATTCTGTCTTTACATATTTACATAATCATAAAATTGAACTTTTGGAATTAGATAGACTTTGCCAATCTCAATTGCATTGCTGATTGGTATGTGTTTTTCACATGTGTTTGGCGTGTTTTATGTGTTTTTGGCATGTATGGTGCTGATAGCCCCAGGGTCAGTAACCCACCAAACTCATGTGTCTGTGATATGGTCATTTATATTACTACTGTATCATATATTATTATTACTGTTATCATCATCACTATCATCGTTATTACCGGTATTATTATTCCCTGGTAGCGAGTTAACTTATGGAACTATATACACTTGTGTATATATATATAATTAACCGCGAACGGTTAGGGACTATTTGCAGCGCGCATTGGTATCTATGATGTCATAGCATGACGTCATGGTCAACACTCCTCCAGTATATAAGAGGGGATTTTCAAGGTAACGGTCAATTGGCTCGTTTTCACCTGTACAGGTAACACCACGCTGGGTGTTCCCTGGAATTTTAAATTTTACTATTGTTATTACTATTGTTATTACTATTGTTATAACTATTGTTATTACTGTATTATTGTTATTATATTATGCATTTTACTGACTATGCTTATTGTCAACTAATTATTATAGTTGTTTTAATAAAGGCATGTATGGTGCTGATAGCCCCAGGGTCAGTAACCCACCAAACTCATGTGTCTGTGATATGGTCATTTATATTACTACTGTATCATATATTATTATTACTGTTATCATCCTCACTATCATCGTTATTACCGGTATTATTATTCCCTGGTAGCGAGTTAACTTATATATATATATATATATATATATATATATATATATATATATATATACAACAAAGGACGAATAGATAATGGTTTTGCATAAATTATGCTAATTAGGTAAAACCCAAATCTCAAGATAAGGGTGTATCCTTATTTGTGTTCTATATATCTTTTTGAAAATGGCTCATTTGTAATATCTATAATGGCTTTCTGTGTTTTTGTATCCATTACCTTGGCACATTCATATTGTGATGGCCCATATATATTTGTAAGAATACAGGCTGCTAACATACTGCCAACAATTGCCTTTCATAATTCTGGTTCATCAATTGTTATCATGGAAGGTCCCAATGATGTTAGACTGCTCCTTCATGCACTCAGCGCAAAGCTCCCACTCTAGAGGGAGAATCTCCATAAGAAGAAATACAGAAAGCGACATGCAGGCATTCAGAAATAAACCCATTATGGCAGCCAAGCAACACCATATTGTACTAAACTGTCATATTACACCATATTTCTAATGGCTACTATCAGGAATAATGCATTCATCATGAATTATCCATATCCTTATAGATTTCATAGGGGAAATCTGAATTTTTTCAGGTTTTAGAGAGAAAAATCAGTCAAAATCCAAGATGGCTGCCACAGGGCATCTCATAAATGGTCACATCAAATTATATGACCCCAGAATAGTACTCTTTTTTATTTGTGTTTGTATGTGAACTAGAAGCAAAGATACAGCTTTTTAAAGATTTTGAGGGTAGCCATACGGAAACATGGCTGCCATATTGGATTGAGGGGGTGTACTGAAAGGCCCGAAATTCTATATGATTCTCCTTATTATCAAGCATGGGTCTACTAAGTTTCATTGATTTATTCCTCTATCTTCAATTTTATTTTAGAATCTATTAAAATAAAAGTTAAAATAACTAATTAATTAGCATTTTGCATAAATTATGCTTAGTAGGCTGATATGAAAAATTTTCAAAATGGTAGAGTATTACTGCTAGAATTTATTCCCTTAAAAACTATCCATTTTAGAATAACTGTAGTCATGTGTTGTATCATTCTCAGGCTTGATCAGGTAATTTTGCCTATGTAATTAAATATGCAAATCAGGGGCCCTAATATGCAAAATCTGGAATGGCCCCAAGCAGATTGTGATTCTCTGGAAAAAACTGAGTAGGAACCACCCATTGAACATAAGACAACCATCATGATTAGTAGATTGGAGTTTTTCCCCTTTCTATTATAAAAAATTGCCATACGCTCAGGAAAAATGAGCGTATGAAAAGTGGGTTGACTTGGAAATCTAAAATTCAATTAAAATTCAACACCTCTACTGACTTTTTCTAATGGTCGGTCACCTGAGGTAGTTTCATGATGTTGAACTAGTAGCAACGGACCACAAATATAATAATCTCACAAATTTTGGGTAAAATCTGAAAATGAACTTTTGAGGACTTTTAAGTGCAAGCAAGAGGTGGGAAGCAATGTACATAGAGAGTCCTGTCTTTATTGTCATATATAAAATAAATCATTTCTGATACAGACTCGGAAACACATATGTACATTATTAGCAATGCTCCACCAAGAAAGGAATCCCTTATTATACCCTAGTATATAATATTATGGAGCCCCTAGAATCCAGACCAGCGGGTGGACTTTGATAATCTGTCATGAGTAAAAGTATGGCAAACTTTTTGTAAGATAATCTCTGTAGCACACTTGTCACTTTCATTTTTGAGAAGGGGAAGGTAATAGGTTGTCCAATAAAACCCTCTTTTTAGTTTTTTCATCTACCTTTGGTCTCTGTCCTGTCTTCAAATAACCTCAGAAACTACTTTTGATTTAACGCTCTCTATAACATTGCACATGACTATCCACCTGCTGGTCTGGCTCCAGCGGCCTCGAGTATATATGGTTGTCATTGGTACAGCCCTTTCAAATAATACTTAAAAACCAACAAAATAAAGTATGCACCAAGTCAGCAAATCTACACCACCACCAGCTGGGTACTGATTATTCAGCTATATACCCATGCAAATATCTCTGACACTCTCCTTCTGGATCACTGTTGGTCCGGGATCTCATCTATCAGATCAAAAGCTGCCAAAATAACCACCGATGTATTACCAAAGTCTAACAATACGTCCAATCACTTTATCCTACAGATCCCGGGACCTTATTCATAGGGTAAATAGATTGACTGCTGGGAGCATGTTCTTTATTATTGATTGTACTGTAGTTCTTATGTATCTTTTAGGGGTATTGTTGGTATTTTAGACTCGGTACATGATGCTTGTGACAATCAGTCAAGTTCCTAATGTGGAGTAATTTCCTTCTACAATAAGGGTCACTTGTGATCTTTACAACTATGGCTCTTGTAATATCATATGTTACTCTTGAAAATAAGGTGCATGAAAAATTGTCGGTAATCTGCTAGCTTTTGCCGCTTTCATCATATGGTTTACAGTAAAACAAGACAAAATCTCATTTGGAAGGACAAATTTATGTAAATTCAAACAAGTTTGAGCCTTAACTCCAACCATTAATTACTGTTAGAATACAGGTGTTGCCAATGTCACAGCTATAAAAAACTGCAACATCATAAACACTGCTGATAGGATGTGCAGGTTTTACCAACAAGACAACAATTAGAGCCAGGCAGGATCTCAGGGTCAGGAATTGGTAGAGGGTAATTACTTACTAGCTGTTTCTTCTTAAAGGCCCTTTTATATGTTATGCTGCTCATAGTACTGCCACTGAGTTGGGAACTTCTTTTAAGTCTATATCCTTTTGTACATACTGTTAATCTTCTTTGTGTCTCAGTAGCATAAAATAGGAAAATGGAAGCAAGGTATAAACCTTTTATTTTTTTACTTTTGATTGGAATTTGCTTATTCTATGCCTTTACAGTCACTCCTGATGGAATAATGGCAATTTAAGACTATTTTAATATACCCTATGTAGAAAAATAGGAACAAAGCCAATCTGAGGAAAGCACATAAGAAGAACTTTAATATGACTGAGATGAGATTCGCTGTGCCAGGCAATCATAGTCAATATAGAATTGTTGCGAGGGATGGAGCAAACACAAACAGAGCACACGGCGCTTCAGTCTCACACACCCTAAATTTACTTTTTTGATTGCAGTAAAATTACATGTATGACTTTAAAAGCAGAAGCCATCACAAGCACATATACAAATGATCCCAGGGTAAGCTCAACAGTACAGAAAAAGATATTTCTATTCATGAATATTGACTGAAAATGTCCCGGCAAGGTTTTCGCTAACTGATCTTATCTATGACCCATAAATGACAGATTTCACAAGTAATTGTTTTTGTCTTTAAGATTCACTACATGATCTACTACTACACCTTGGTTTTTATCGAAGGACAGAGTACTTCTTATTTACAATCCACAGATGTGTTAGGGATGATCTGAATCGACACATTGTTAGCTTATTCAATCCTGCCCCTACCACATGGATGAAAACTGCACTTTCTTGCACTTAAGTTTTATTCTATGGGCATAATGCGCAAGTGAATATATCTCTTACAGTGAAGGTGCATTTCTCAAGATGGTACACCTAACACAGCCACTACAATTTGAAACCCTCAAAATTAGAATAGGTGATCATAGTTAATGTACTTTGACTCCTCTGTAGGACCAGTACTTGATGTAGTAATTACATGGGGTTTGGTAGAGCAGTCGTACCAGTGTTATTAGTGACCACTAGATTCAGGGCTGTAATGGTATTAGGGAGTGGTCATTATTTATCAACAGGGGGGTGGTGGGTTTTTGCGCGGATGCGTGGAAATTTTTTACACCCCCCCTCGACGGCAGTCAAAATTTTTTGTGCCCCCCGCGCCGGAGGTGCGGAGAGTTTTCGCGCCCCTCTTTGATCTATAGTAGCGCGCAGGCATTTTTGCTAAAAAGAGGGTGAATTTTTTTAGCCCCCCCCCCCTCAAGAGGGGTCAAAATATTTTTAGCTCCCCCCTCGGGAGGGGTCTGAAAATTTTACGCCCCCCCTCAAACCCACCATCCCCCCTGTTGATAAATAATGACCACTCCCTTAGAGACAAGGATCCCACTGTGTAGTTGTGCCATCTTGAGAAACGCCTTCCTGGTCAGGACAGTTCATCCAGTGTCTCTAAAAAAATGTTAAAGTCACTGACTAGGGAATTACTGAAAAGGAAGCACTTGATTTCTGTACAGCCGCTTTATTCATGCTCACTGTATAATTTACATTAATGACTGGCCCCAGGCTACTTTCCATTTAAATGTACACATGACATAAGCTGATCCAAACCAAAGGAAAGAAACCAATGAATCCAAAAGAAAGTGCAGGCAGATGAGGGTATGAGGGCATGGTATGGTGATGAGGGTATGTCTTTTCTAAAGGTCTTTTGAATGTCTGCAATTCTCATCCCTTTTGCAGAATCTGTATTATTAGATTTACAAGTTAACGAGCAGGGATGTACGGTATTTGTAGCATAGCGGTTTTCAAGTTCTTCCCGGTGGAATATCGTTTTCTGCCCTGTTCTGCAAAATGTCTGCTTTTCTACAGATGATATCATCATCCATCTTCTAACCCATATGATGTGACACCATCTTAGGTATGGAGGGGTGAGTTAGGATAGAAAGGTACTATTGCCAAACTGTCATGTCCCCTTGTGTAGGTCTGGAGTGTGTTGCTCCTATGGTAAAAAGAGCTGTCAGTAGGTACCCTCTTTTCAAAAGAAGTCTAGCTCTGTTTCACTATTCAACTTGCACTCACCACATTAGTCTGAAAAGTCACCTGCCTTGTTTAAAACAGAGAGAGCTGCACTATCAGGTACCTACTCATGTCACACACTCAATATCATATTATACTGACTGACTTCTCCCAAATAGGTACCTACTCAAATCCCCCTTTTTCAGCACCGTACTTGATTGACCACTTGTGAGCAACAAAATGGACAAGTTATAGCTACATGAAAAGAAAGGACTGGAAACAAGGGCACTTTTAGCCAGCTCTTCATTTTACTATAGGAGCAACACCCTCCAGTTATTACACAAAGTGTTGCTGCTAAGGACAATGTACCTGTGGCAGCCCATTTATCAATGTGGGAATGAGAAAAAGCAGTGGTCTTCAAGCTTGACATTGTAGGGGTCAGTGTAAACATATCTGGAAATACCGAGACTCGAACCCTGGGCCTTCCAGCTTGCAAGTACATACTCTACCACTGAGTTACATCCCCATCTGACATTTGCTACCTTCCACCTATGCCTGGATCAGTGTAATACCATTAAGGGACTTTTGATTACCCGGTAACCCACCCCTGCGGGGCGGCCAACCAGGCACGGGAAATCACGTTCCCCTACAACATTAATAAGTGATGAAACAATGAAACACAGATTCCCTCAGGCAAATGTCTACTGATTGACAAAGACATGCACACTGTTTGGATTACACTGTTTGTCTCATTCTGAAAAAAGTTAAATCTCTTTAATGGGTCTTTTCTGTTAATCACAAACAGAAATAAATGTAGCCGATAAAAAATTGCATGTCTTTTATTTAATCATATGACTTCATTTATTATTAATCAGGTCTTTCAGGCCATACCCACGACCGGGGGATTATAGTGATCGATCAGGACCTGATGACTATGTTGTCAATTAGTAGGCCTTCTTTGACAGATTAATGATGACAGACCTAATTCCCTTATTGTTTGGTATTAAAAACAGCCGGTGATTACGATGTCATCAATCCTACTCTCTTTGTGTTGTCTCCACCAAGGGCCATCGGCCTGTTATCTCTAGTGTTGTTATTTGCATTAAAAGAAAAAGTGTATTACATAAGCTCATATCCCTCAAGTCACTGCCTCGCCTTACTAAATTCAGATTTGATCTGTGCTATGTTTCTAAATAGGTACACTGCTCTTGTATGTAAGAATGCTGCGGCAGTTTCTTGGGTCTGAGACCCATAGATAGCACCTGTTTCTTAATAGGTACACCGCTCTTGTGTGCTAAGATTTCTCCATTAGTTTACTAGTTTTGTCAGGAGGGTGTTTGCTTGTATGCTGGTAGTAGGTCCCCTTTTTCCAAAGAAGTTATGCTCTGCTTCACCATTCAACTTCCACTCACCATATAAGCCTGGCAAAGCACCTGCCGTGCTTAAAAATAGGTAGATTAACATAATTCTAATAATTCACTGAATGCATTGTGACAATGTTGTGGTATAGATGAATTCTAGCTCAATCCATACCTGCAATTCATTCATTTTTACCTTGTGTGTTGAATTAATTACCATTTTTCGAAAAATATTCCCAGAGTAATCATCCCTGTCAAAAATCCTCTAGTCAAATATAAGCAATCAGCTGTATTCTTTTGATCAGGGGTAAGGAGGTGCTGACCGCTACTGCAAACATATTACATTAATGCCCAAGCCAGCTAGCAATGCTATAGTTCTATGGCACCACCAATGTCTCAAGAACATAAATATTATGCAAATACCATTACAAATACACCCCTCTCTCAGAAATCCAGCAATACATATTGCTATATAGTAGGTCTTATGTTGATGATGGGTGGTTGGTCTATCTGTTGATGGTGGTTCAAGGGGGTGCCCTATAATGGTTAGCTAGATACACCTTAGTCCTACCAGAAAAACCATCCCAGGTCACAGAGAGATTCTTAGTGTTAGCATTTTTCCCACTCTTATAATAGCTATATTATTTGAAAGAAACAATTGGAATATCACTTGATCATGGAGATTTAGAACCCTCCTATCCTACTGATATACTATAATACACCATACATCCATTATAGATAGTCCAGGGCATGATTAATGTTGAGTCTTTTAGCTCTATTACAGATATGGTGGCGAGAGTTGGCCAAAGAGCTGGCCTATCTATTAAAAATGGTGTGTGCTGCACTATGAGAAACCTATTTTTGTCACACCCTATCTCAAGTACTCTTGTGCTGACCACTTGTGTGCAACACAAAAAAGCTAAGACTACAAGAAAAAAGAGACTGCTGCAGGTGAAGCACTTCTTAGGCAAAACTACCTTTTCACCCTCGAGATGAAGTGACATTAACAGTCAAATACACAATAGCATTGTAATCAGCAACTAATGAGGCTAATGCCCTATGGAGAACCTCACACTGTGTGGTAAACTTTTATGTATGTTCAGATTGACTCAGCGCTGTGGTAGTCTGGGAGATATAGCATGATTTTGGGCCGACCTTGGCACTTTTGGCAGAAAGCATGAAAGTTTGCATGTAGGGGCTTTTGAACGTGCTGAATCCATTTCTAAGTGATAGACACTGTTTCCAAGTGGCTACTAGCACATTTTCAGGGGCTTGGAACTTATTGGTATCAGAAGCACACTGAACACATTAGAGGTCTATTTCATGGCACCTTTACTGAAATTCATAACTTTTGCAATAACTTTGCTTATAAGACAGATAGGCATTCTTCTAGTGTGGCTATATTCTCATTTTCAGGGTCAAGGAATACAATAGAAGCATTGTCCTTCTTCTCCTATGTACATCTATCAGCCTATCATAAGCCTGGACAATGAAGCCATTACCAAAATTGACTACTTTTGCCATATTTTGCTCCCAAGGCTGATAGTCAAAAATCTGGTGAGGCTCTATATCCACATGCTCAGGGTCTAGGAACATTATAGAGGCCTTTTCCTCAATCCTTTTGACAATGTGTCTACATCCACATTTAGCGTCAAAGAATATAATTGAGGAATTCTATCTATTATTCTATCTTTATTTGGCAGCGTTTGAGCCCGTTAAGTACAGTACTAGGCATACCAATCATCCTGCATTTTTTGTTATCTTGGATAAGGCCTAAATAAGGCTATCATAGAATAAGTTTTAGCTACAATTGAGTCACAATAATCCAACCTGTGACAATTCGATCCCTCACCTTACAGTCAGGGTTCACTGGGAATGGCTACCCTCATCATCCTTCTTGGGTATTACTATGACCTCACCTGCCTTGGAAATCAAGAAACTTTCAACAATTATCTCTCTTATTGATGAGCCTTTTCTATGGGTCACCACCTACAGGTCACTATTTTTTTTATTAGCTGGGAGAACACCTTCGTCGCTGTTATTAGAATACCCCCATATCTACCTCTTAAGCAGTGTTGACACTGTTAAACATTATTTTTCTAGTCTGCCATGGCTAACCTAACACCCTTTCCTCCCACACCAACCCTTATCTCCAAGCATTCTTCAAATGGCCAGCCACCCTCTCGCTGTGACAGCAGTGGTCAGATTATTGCAACATCACTGTGCATGTATCTTAGGACCTGACTCTACTATACTTGGAGTTTTGGAGTATGGCATGTGTAACATAGAGATATTTTGCTTATAAATGTAGCCAGTTATTTTGAATAGGGAAACATTTTATTCTCACCAGCAAGATGAAAGTAAGGCATATCTCAAGTTCCTGCACACTGTAATAGGCCTACCCTAAACCGTTAATTTTTCTGCAAATTGATTGCTAGTGTCTGCCCCCTGTTGTGGACTGTGCTATATCCTGATAGCATTCACATAACCAGTTAAGTCCAGCATAAGTGACTAACCAAAACTGAGCGATAGCTGAAGCATATATATATGCTGCAGCTATTTCTGTCTCATCCTATCTATTTTATGACAAATGCAGATTAGGGAAAATGGTATCTCAAGTGCCCACACAACCCTGGTCAAAGGCATCTATCTGCAAATGTTGGGTACTATCATATACCATTTTATTATTCCATAAATTGTAACATATTTTGTATTAATCAAAGGATATCTATGAAATTAATACATAGGTTGGTTCTAAGAGCTATAAGAGCACTCAAACTTTGTATAGGAGCGTTCATGCCCCACTGCACACCAGCCAGGTCAGTTACAAACACACTCTCTGACATCAAAGGCTCCGACCTAATGGTTCACTGCACAATATAATAAAAATGAGGGTCTCAGTGTGCGACCTCATGGTTCAGTGCACAAACTAATAAGTTGTAAGTGAATGCAACCGGCCGTCACGGGTGCTTGAGCACCGCTGACGGCGTCATGAGTGTCTGAGCACTCTAATAACTGAACAATGGGTTACATAAGCACGACGCCATAACCGTCCGGTCGCTCTAGCGTCGCTCCTGAGCAAGCTAGGTCAAATATCAAAGCATTTATGGAAAGCCCATAATTAGACGGTCAGAATGATTCCAAGATCAAGGCGGAACTCCCATTATTAAGGAAGTTATGCCATGGAGACTGAATGGAGCTCCGAGTGCACTACAGACAAACCGGCAGGAGTTACGCGCCTATCCAGCAGGCAGTTCAAACTTGGCATATTCAACTCCGCGCATGCGCAAAATGGCGGCTGTAGCTGCGTAAACGACCGAGTTATGAGGGTTTGAAGTCAAAGAACCGACCAAGACAATGGGGGACACAGCGGCGCCCATGGGGGTCCTTTGTGCACTCAGTGACACATGAAAGGCTCCCCTCTAACAATTGTAGAGTTAGGCAGATGCTACTGGCCCCAGTCAGTCTGGAGGTGCTTTTCCAAGATTTGCTACAAATAGCCTGTCTGGATATAGAGCGTCATCAGATGGTCGACTATCAACCTTGGTAGTAAAATATGGTAAAAGGAGTCTGGTTTCTTTGTCCAGACTTATGATAGGCTGATAGATGTACATATAAGAGGAGGAACAATGCTTCTATTTTATTCCTTAACCCTGAAAATGGGGATACAGCCACACTGGAAGAAAGTATATCTGTTTTATTACCAAAGCTATTGTAAAATTAATGAATGTCTGTAATAGCGACCTTAAATAGACTTATAATAGGCTTAGTATGTGTCTGAGAAAAATCAAAATGTTACCAGTGGGTTCCTAGACCCTGAAAATGTGCTAGTAGACACTTGAAATGAGTGTCGATCATCACTACCTACAGAGTTATTGCAAAAATAAAGAATTTTGGAAATGGTGACCTGAAACAGACCTAAAATTGGCTAAGCGTGTGTCTGAGAAAATTTAGGATGTTACCAATGAAATCCTAGACCCTGAAGATGTGCCAGTAAACACTTGAAATGAGTGTCTATCATTATTACCCGCAGAGTTATTGCAAAAATGCGGAATTTTGGTAATGGCTAACTTTTTCAGGCCCTATTTCAGAGAAAAACAACTTGTATGCATGATATCATGCTCAATATATTATATTTCTATTGGTAACACATGGCTTTTATTGTCCTTTACTTCATTTCCCATCCCATTACATCCCTCATGAATTTTGATGTAATTTATTATGAATTATTTAATTTTTCTTTTCAAAGTCAATATAGAAGAGTTAATGTTTCTCGAAAATGATGTTTCTACTTAGAAAAGGATTCAGCACGTTCAAAAGCCCATATATGTAAACTTTCATGCTATCTGCCAAAAGTGCCAAGGTTAATGCTAAGTCTCCTAGACTATGGGCTGATTGGCTTATCAAACAAATCGCCTGTGTGCGTGTGGGAAGCTGAGAGTCTGAAGTGTGTCAGTGAATCATTAGTTCCCAGGTCTACATTTTTACTGTTAGAAACACTGTTGAAATGTGTACCTACTAGACAGTAATGAGCCACTTACAGAGTTCTCACACAGCTGTTTAGCTCTTGTACTTTATTTCATAGATCCACCTTATAATGGACAGTGTTCAGATTTTGGGGCATTGACATTGTTACTATTTACAGTGACAAGCATCTCCATCTGCTCAATTGATGTCAATAATGAAGTTAATAAAGAGATACCGCCAATGTAATACAATATGCCCCTTCGCCCCACCCCCAAAACACGCTACCTTTGTCGCTGAAAAGACGGTAAATTGTTCCTTCACCCTCTCAATCCACTAGCTCTACTATTTTTTAAACATTACTACTCCCTAGCCTGCTCATGAACTTCACAAACACAAGCAACCATCAGCAGAAAATGTAAAACCTGCCATGGTATGTCTCAACATAGGATCCTAAATCTAACACAGATATTGTCTGGTCATACCTGTTCTCTTTCTGCACTCATATATCCCACTCTGTAGACAGAGTCTTACTCACTTCCCCCTGGGAGGTCATGCAATGCCCCAAACCTTGTCACCTGATATTTCTAATTCTTGGTAGATCTATTTGGTAACAGCCCCCAGGGAGCATCCCTCTATGACCCTCATTGGTAGTATTTTAGACTCCATTAATGGAGTGCTTTATGGTGCTACTAGGGAAGGAGCCGCCAAATTACCCTATTTAAAGTACTCTTATCCAAATAACATAAATCCCTTCCAGGCAGGATGGACCTGCAAGTGCCTACCTCTTCCTACTGTAAAGGTTTCCTTAGCAATATTTGTTCTTTGGTGATTAATACTTATTCTGGAGGTAAGGAAATGGTAATCGAAAATCCTATTTGCATCGTGCCCCAGAAATAGCTTCTGAAATCTATTTTATTTCAAAATCTACCAACTACTTATGTCTTAAGTGAGCTGTTGAGCAGGATTTTAAAGTACTTGTATTCTGATACAAACAACCTCATCTAGTGTCCTTTATCATTGGTCTACCTGTCTCTATTTTTTCTCACAATGAGCTCCCCCTCATGCTCCCCAACACTGATTGATTTCCGTATTCGTCTATATTCATGTTCTAGTTATTAAGAAAATCCACTTCCAGCTCATGGACTCCATCTGTCTTCCTGACAGTAAAAATGACCAAAAGAGCCCCTCTGTGGCCTTACTATGCAGACCCGAGCCATGACTTGATATCTATTCTAACAACTTGTATTTCCTAAAGCTTTCCACATTAGCCACAATCAATGATTTACATGGACAGTATAGTACAATAGAAAACAAAAGAATACATTTGGAAGCTGCAATGCCAGGACAATAAAGTTTTCCTATCTAGATTTCTGGAACATCTCATGAAAATAACAAAAGTTGGCAGAGGAATTTTATCCCTCAAAATGTGTCCATGACCATAATGCAAGGGTTAGTCCTCAAACAGGAAATTTGATTTGTGGTGTCAATCGGATGACCTTCACAACTTTTCTTTGTTATTTGGGTTATTTCGTATACATTATACAACTTATTACAGATTAGTGCTTTCATGAATTTGGATATATTGTCTAAAGGTCACTCTCTTGCCATGCCTATATCATATTGCAATTTATCTCAAAGGGGTACACCACCTTTGTACGCTGTGAATACTGCGTAAATGTCTTAGCCCTGACACCTATTAATTACATCGGAGTTAATATTGATAAGTAAATTTCATAGGATTTTAATGCGCTACTGATTGAGTTATTCCCCTGTGGAGAGCCTTTCACGGTATGGTAAAGTTTTCTACATTTCTGCCCACACTAACACTCATGGCAATGAGATGATTACAACATCACACAAGTTATCTGTCTCTGTGTGGGAAGCTGAGAGAGCCTGAAGTTTGTTTGTGAATCATTCCCAGGTGCATATTTTACTGCGAGAAGCCTAAAACTGTTGGTTGGTCTGGTTGACAGGCAGTAATGTGGCACTTACAGAGTTCTTACACAGTCGTTGTGCTCCATATACCTCCACTCTATCATGTCTGAGTAGCGGCTTAAAGCTAAGTGTGTCATATGCATGACGTTACTAAAGCTAATCAAGGAAAGTTACCATAGGAGCTGCTTTCTGGGAACTTTCAATAAGAAATCCTATATGAATGACAGGAAAGTAGGCTAACAGTGTCCATAATAAGCTTTTAGTAAATAAAAATGCTATTTATATCCTGTCTTGATTGGCACAATGTAGAGAAGCAAAGAAGAAGTTTTGCTTAGAAGGTACATCCTCATATATATGTTGTGTTTCTTATCCCATAAAACAGTACTAACCGCACCAGAGCTTGACCCTATCTGGGCCTTTTAGGATTTTCCTTAACACAAACAGGTTTACATTCATGGGAATGTGGAATTAGGCCCTATTAAACAGCTTAGTATCACCTCTTCCACTTCCATGTGACCATTGCTTATCTTCATCCAGACAGCATGAATACCAAGTGAGAATCCAGACTAGGCCTGATAGATGTCAGAGGGCACCACCTCCATTAACGTGGGGCCGGCTTTTGTTTTAGGCTGTAGAAACCTTAATAGTGGTCCGATTTGCAAGCCGTAAAACCAAAATGTAGCCCAAGGTCCTGAGATTCCAGTCAGACACCTTACTTAGCAGTTTGACGATTTGTGTCGGCCCGGCACCGATTTTGTCAGCAAAAGCCGATGTCTGATGATTTTTCGTATTCACTGTTTAAGTGTAGGGAGATGTTGTCAACTAAATAAGAGTAAGGTTGTGATAGTAAGTTGACCTTTAGAGACAAGTGGAGAGTGGGAAAACAACTCATTGCATTGTATCAAAGTATATAAGAACCTGTTACATAAAAACCTGAGCGAAGACATGGGCGATGAAATAAAAATCAAACATTGTCATGAATCACAGAACAAAATATGTGTAGGTATACACATCATACTAGAGACAGGCAAAAAAAACAGCTTTAAATTGTTTGATATATTTCAAACTTATAAAAGATTGCCATGTAATTTTCACACAAACTTCTTCCTAGTCGTCATCTGTTGCCATGATTGGTCATCAATGGTGATGTCTTTTTGAGTGATAACTCATTCCGTTATCTTTCGCCACTGTGTGTTAGACTCATGTGGCATAGCAATTGCTGTTCCTGGTGATCTTGTGCTATAACAACGTCGAGTTCCATCTAGCGACATGTGTGAGCCACTTCACACAGATTGACGAGGACTCACAACAATTTGCTGGGTTATGTTTAACTACCAGATATTCCCCTGCTAGCTTATATATGGCTCAGCAAAATAAATAACTTCCATCAAGGAAGTCTGATTTGACCAATAATGTCAGTTCTAGACAAGCAGCTACCGTCACATCAGACATATAGATGTTTGAGGAGACATTTAAAGAAGGATACTTGGTTGCAAGGAAGGGGCCAAAAAAAGCCTTACTCCATTTTGTAATTAACTTATAATTTCAACATTTTGCTGTCTCATGAATAGGGCCTTTGAGGCTCTCCTAAATTAGCTTGATCATGAGGTAACCTATGCTACCCAACGAAATTGGGTGATAACAGCCCTTTCATTATTTTATGCTTATTCTTTTTCACTCAATATTTTATGAGGTCCCCACTGAAAATGCCGTAAGGTTCCTTAGGACACACCACTTTTTTTATTTAGGCTGTAGGTTTCATGATGCAGTTCAAATCTTTCTAACATGTAAGCTAGCTTATCCTGCCTAATAAAAAGCCTTTGGCACCCCACATTTAAATTGTACACTTCATTGGAGAATGATTAAATGTACTATGAAGCAACAATTTAAGTAGGTTTGACATCCAATTAAATTTGAAATTCAAAAGTTATCTTACAATATGATTAATCGGCATATTCTAAAGTCTAAGCAATTGATAATCTTTTTGCATCAGCCACTTAATCAAAAAGTCTATCTAATTTCAATTATTTGTTTTACTCCACAGCAAATATTGGTGCAGCCTTTGATCGAAGGTAAGAGGCATATTGTCTACCCCTGCTAGACTTATAAATGGGGTCCTTGTTATTAGTCCCACGGATCTTTATTGATAGACATAGTGTTGTAAGATTAGTTCAGGCCAGTGTCAGGGAGGTATTTCTCAAGATGGTACAATTCAAGTGTAATTTGTTTATGCTAGAGGAATATTTCTGATAGGACTCTGCCTCTGGATGACTCTTTTTTAAACTAAAAATCTATGTCAATGAACTGAATTCTGGCTTTTATTAGAATGACAAAAATGATTACAGCTCTTTCAGCAAGATTAGCGTCGTATACGACAGTTTCCTGGAGCACGCCTTGAGTCAAAACACCACTTTTTCTGCTTTTAATTAAATTAAATGGTACTGGTGAAATCAATGTTTGAGGAACAGTAAACAAAATAGACTCACAAAGGGAGAGATTATTTTCTCAGATTCAGACTGGTAGTTTGTTGTGGTTCAATTATTGTGATGAATTTAACAAATCAGAACAGGAGAGCTTTCAATGTAATTTTAAATCAACAGGATGTAGCACAATTTTTTTCTGTATAGGGCATTGATGTTGAGCCGTAATGCATTGTCATATGTGGATCAACATGGTAAAGGGAATGCCCGCGCTCCCCCTCGTGGGTGTACCTTTCACCGTGTTGATCCACATATGTTCAGAGTGAGTAGAGAGGTTATGTACAAAGACCGCATTCGATATATTTCCATAGATAATGGTGTAGAACCAGGGGCTTGGTAAGCTATGTGCTTTGTCTAGAGTGAAGCATATTCCACGCCCCTCTGGACACTGATCCTTATAATACATGCCGGGAGAGAGTAAGATCAATACCGGATCAGACAACAATGTATAACTAAAGGCATATACTATATATCTGTGGGATGGACAAAGAGGAGGATGTTATATATATATATATATATATATATATATATATATATATATATATATATATATATATATGGTTTTGTTTGATACAACAATCCCTCCTTGGGGAATACATTAGAAAATATTCCTTTTGAGTGGATATTCGCATTTACCATAGTTTAGGGAGGGATCTAGACAAAATTGCATCATCAAGAACTTTCAAAGATGGGTATTTGAACTTCTCATTGTTTTTATCCTTTAAAGGCAAATGTCTTGGAACAGAAGGACAAAGGGTTCTCTGAGGTCAAAATGCAAGTTCCGAAATAGAAATCATAAGCTTAGGGTCTTCATGCTAGAAATCTCCTTTTTAATCTCCTTTTTTGCTTTTGAAAATTTCATGAGCTACAATGGAAAAACAACCAATAATGTTTATCTCTTTTCATATTGATAAAGGCTCTAGTTAGCATGGTCATGTGAACACTTATTAAGGGCGTAGCTTCACAGAGAAAATATTGATATTCACCGTGAGCCTGATGTTAGTCTCAGGCAAATGTCGCCAAAATGAGTATATTTTGATACTCAGGGTGAGCCTAGGGTGTAGGCATACTCCATAAATACCTGGCACTCTACTCTAGACTGTTTATGGCCTAGCTGTACCCTCTCTACTGCCCTACTCTCACAGTGCAGGAGTCTCTTTAGAGACAGGCTCAGGGTCAACTGGAGTAACATAATAGAAGAGAATAGGACATTGCCTAAGTATCTCTTTGAAGAGGGTCAGGCAATGCTGGATCCTACCTGAACAGGCTGCAACATTGCAGGAGTCTTTCTTACCAATGGTATAATGCACTGCCAGAGTATCCCAATACATACGATCACACTTTGCTGGATTCTACCTTCAGAGTGGGTCCAGCAACAAAACCCAGTGGGCACAACCCCACTTAATGAGTTACTAATCAGCACTGCATTGTAGGGCTTACAGACAGCCTAAATTGTAATGGTTATGTAGCCCTGCATTTGTAGCACTTATTGAACTACTAAGCTGTAGGGTGTATTAAGCCTAACACATAAGTGGTTTGTCAAACACTATAAAGAAATATAGAAATTAAGGTCACTGTATGACAAAAGCCCACTATTTCATACACCCAAGGATTTCAGAGGGTCGAACATTCAACTTCCTAAGCCAGTCTAATTAATCGATGAATAGTTTGTGTATCACTGGTTTCAGTGTCCTTATTGCTCCTTGGTGGGATTTGAACTGGGTACCTCCTTATTGTGACTTCTTTATGCTCCTATCTGTGCTCGCGGGGCAGGTGTTGAAAGTGGGACTTTCAATATGATATTTTAACCATAGACCTACTACAGTGAGATGTCATTGGTCATATGAGGCCCAGTAGACTAATAGGAAACACAGACTGGAGTTACCATAGTAAGGAAAAATGCCCATAGTAAGGACAAATGTCCACAATGTCCTCAGTAAGTATTGCACAGTCCTACTTATATGCCTATTGCAACCTGGCTCACCAGTTATAGAGGTGGCACAGCGGTAGGATTCTCGCTTTGCATGTGAGAGGTCTCAGGTTCAAGTCTCGGTGGTGCTTGTATGAAATCCAACAAAAATATGTTCTTCACATAGGATATTGACTCTGTTGAAAACTTGAAAATCACAGCTACCGGGTACAGGATTCGTACCTAGGGTACAGCAATACTAACCAAAAGTACAAGGCACTTAGTGCCCATGGTGTCTCAGTTCTGTCTTCTCCAGAGGGTCTTTTACTAACCTGTTGGATAGAGAAATCTCAAAAGGAGGCTCCACTCTTCAAGCAGATTTAAGAACTGTTCTATTTCTATGACAGGACACAAGGAATCTGTTTGATGATCATATAACCTCCTAGGAGGGTTATACCAGATAGCCTACATAGACCATTATAAGAGAAATAGACCTGTAACAAGTTTACTGTACAAATGCAGTCTATGAAAGTGGGGTGTATGTCAGATATATACTCCATGGGCCCCAAGTCAATATCATGTATTGGAGCCATGGGCTTGCCCCTGGTCTCCAATACATAATATTGCTTTTCGGCCCCCATGGAGTATATCTCATACATAGTGGTTTTCAGGTTCTTCCCAATTGAATGTCATCCTGTGATAGAAAGTGTGTGTCCCTGTACAGATAACACAATGATTCATCTTTGTCCATTCAAATTGTCACTAGATAGGGACGGAATCGGGGGCAACTATTGACAGACTGCCATTTTCCCTGTTCTCTGACCACCCTCCCCCGCCCCTAATTTCTAAAATAGCTAAAGATCCTCAGCCTATGTGAGAAATTTCATATGGTAGGAACAGTTGTTGCTTATTTTGCCTGTTCTGTTAAGATTCAACTGTATCCAGACACATATTCATTTCCTGAAAATGTCTGTGTAGTTGCTGGAAAAGTTATCACTGGATGATATGACTGTGGATCAACACGGTAAAAGGTATGCCTGGGAGGGGGTGGACGGGCGTACCTTTTACCGTGTTGATCCACATTATTGTGTCTGCCTGATAAGTTGCATGTTCCAGCTGCTAAGTACATCTTTAGCGGTGTGAGATATAGCTTACTATTGGCTGCACCCGTCAGCCACAAACCTCTCAGTGACCTAATAATCACCTTATGTAGGCACTCATCAGTTATCTGGGAAGCCACATGCACCAAAAAACTTCCCTTCTATCAGTCTTCTTCATGGAATAACTTCCCTCAATGAGCTATAATTGTCAAGATGGCCTTGGCCATTCTTGACTGTTTACTTGAGTATGGAGCCATCGCTAAAAAAAAAGCCCATATTCGGACTTGCCACCCTGTCTATTTTCTTTTTAAGCCTTTACCCTTTAACAAATAAGAATTAGTCATTAGGATTATAACACTTCAGAGTATTAGGTACTCTGCCAGTCTAATCCAACCAACAGGCTGCCTGCGAGTATAGCAGTATGTGTTAATCTACCTGTTCCTCATGGTTATGATACAGACTGTGTGGTAGCAGCAGCATTTATTTTCTAGAGGGACTTCAAAATGACTTTATTTTGAAAAAAAATAAACCTGCATAATGACTTTATTTTGAAAAATGAACCTAGTGATGTGTGGGGCAAGCCATCTTCATGATAATTTGGTATGGGAATGTTAATTTACTCATCTCTTTTTTTAAAGTTCACTACATTCAGCGCCCATTTTACTCCTATCCTGGCCAGCCTGGATTCCAGGCCCACTGTCACCTCTTCCCCTTCCACCCTTTGGAGCAGTACATACTATTAACCCCTTGAGGGGCGCCTACATACACATACAGCATTGCACTTCCTGTATCAGTTGATTTTGAAGACATTACCCCCTTAAGGTTCACATAGTGTATAGGCATATTTTAGCATCCATTGTCATAGGGAGTAGATGATGCGTTAATGCACAGTTAGTTAACACTTCAGGGGTGGCATGATGCATTAATGTAACATTAGCCTTGTATAGGGGTGGCATGATGCCTTGATGCACAGTTTACACCTTAAGGGTGGCATGATGCATTAATGTAACATGAGTCCTTTAGGGATGGCATGATGCATTAATATTCCACTATAATGCGTTACTTTTAGTCACCACGCTCTCCTTACACTGTAAAAACTGTGTTGAACTTATACTGTCTAGCTTCTCTCCACCACCACAATCCTTCTACACTGTAAAAAATGTGTGTTGAACTTACACTGTCTAGTTTTTCCCCCACCACAACGAATCCACTCCCTACACTGTAAAACATGTGTGTTTAACTTAACCCTGTCTAGTTTCTCTCCACCACCACAATCCTTTTACATTGTAAAAAATGTGTGTTGAATATGCTCTGTCTAGCTTCTTTTTTTTTAGGCAACTGATGTTTTATCAATCATGCCAAACAATAACCCCTTACAGGCAACATTATTTTCTCTTAAATATATTATACAACAGTGATGAAAGTCCTCAGGAAGTTTCCTGAAATTAGGATTTTCTTATTTATATTTTATATTTTTTTTCTTTCAGTAAAATAATGTTTCCTTTAATCCCTATAATTCTTTTTGTTTTATTACTGTCATTGAAATATTAGATATTTTTAAATATTCAGTCTCTAGAGCTTTTATCTTATCTTTTGAGTTAAGTTACATGTGTCATTGAGATCCCTCACTCATGATAGACCCAACAGGCCCACTGTATGGCTGCAGTCTGCCCAGTCAGAGCCACCCACACCCAGTGTGTACAACCACTCCCCTCAGGAAATCCTGACACCCACCACAAACTCCCCTTACTGAGCCTTACCCCTCTCAGGATTTAATGAAACCCTTAAAGCTGTGGGTAATAAAATCCACAGACAATAGGACTGGATACATACACACCAGTCAGCATGAGAACCCAAGCACTATCTGAAAAAGAGTCCCCTGATTGACTCTCTACTGCTCTTAAATAAATGGCATGAACATGTTTTATGTCACACTAACTTAGCAACTACCTCATCTGGACACACCTACCATCATAGGAAAGTATGAATGGTAATGTGCTTCTCATAGTTTTGTATACATGTATGTACTACAGTCAGACAGAGTGAACCCCAGTGTGGAGAGGGGCTCACATTCCTTGACACAGATACTAAGAAAAGAATTAAGGAGGTCAGGTGGGAGGGTGTGGACAACTCTGGAAATCCAACCCCTCCTCTCACAAACCACCCTGCACTCTGTGCCACCCTTAGTAGTAGCCACCTTCACCTCCAGCAAGTACATACACTCTAAGTTAAGATTGTGCAGACAGATTATACAAGACTATGGATGTTATAAGGAGATTGATTGAAAAAAAACCCAGTAACATTGAGTCCTATATGAGGTGCTGCATGTGAAAGTGGACAGCAGTACAGGGGAGAGGGGGTGATATACAGAAGGCAGCTGGAGGTCTAACCCTATGCTAGTGTCTGCATATATTCACCATGAAGCCTAACCTAACACTGGGTATGCACACACCTAGTGACACTATAAAGCCAATACCCAATCTAATATTAGTTGTCTTGATGCATCAATGCAGTACTGACATGCATTTTAAACCTATAAGCACTGCATGGGGTACATTAGCCAGTTTAAGGCCTGTATGATCTATGAATTCATATTATAGCCAGGACTACTCAATGCATCATGACAACCAAAGTTGTTACAGTGGTAGTAAATGTGAGTTAATGGCTCTCTTTCATTGTATATGTATTTTTTTTTTCAGTGAAAAGGGTGTTTAGGGCATTTGATTAATCATTTAAATTTCATGAAATTATTATGAGTGTCACATTCATCACTGATACAATAACCCTTTGCAGGTAACATACTATTTCATTAATCATACCACATAATAGTTATTAGCAGTAGTAAATCATTACTCTTTTAAGCCAACGTGACATTACATCTATGCTGTACCTTCAGAAATCATTAACATTTTAAATAAATCTTAAATTTTCGTCCCTTGACCTCTCGTGAGCAGACCTGAGCAGCTCCCACATTCAATATATAGCTGCCAAGTATTTCTCAGGAACTCTCGAGTCCCGACTTGTGAATACAACAAGAATAGAGAATGTGATTTTCCCTGGAAATTTGGACATGCCATAACCTCTTATACCCGAGAAAGTTCTCTAGTCTAGATCTCGAGAATGGCTCGGGAATTTCTTGGGAAAGACTCGGGGTATTCCCAGGAAAGACTTGGGATATTCCCAGGAGCTGGACATTTTTTTTTCCTTAAATTTATTTGCTTAAATGCTTTCTTATGATTCCCTTCTAACAGTCTCATTTATGGAATAAGTTTCTTAATGAGCTATAATGAGCAGACCCGAGCAGCTCCCATATTCCATATAGCTGCCAAGTATGGTGTGAATCGTGTGAGATATAGCTTATTACCCTGTTCACCCTTCAGCTACAAACCTCTCAGTGGTCCAATAATCAGCTTATGTAGGCACTCCTCTGTAGTTATCTGACAAGCCACATGCACCAAAATACATTCCTGTTATTCCCTTATATCAGTCTTATTCTTGGATGTAGAAATATGAATGTAATAGGCGTGACCAAAATCTACTTGAAAATACTTGAATGTGTATTGCTTAGTCATGCCTGCAAGTAGACCCTAAGCTTCCATACCAGAAAAACCCCCATGAGGACCCTGGTGGGAAATAAGAAGATTAAGGATAGTGGTTTAGTAGGCACAACAGTGTACTTTTATTTTGATCAAACCAATTACATCAACCTTATTTGGTTACAGAAATGAACAGGGGAAAAAGAATGCCAACCAGAGCACCTCCAAACCACATGAAAATGTTAGATATGACCCCCCACTAGGGAAGAGATAAAATCATATCAGTCTGTTGCTGCTTGGCTTGATGGTATAGAGCCTGGTGTGAGATGGAAATTGAAAAGAGCCTTTTTTGGCCAATTTCAACTATGGGCCACTATATCTGAATAAATAGGAGACCAACATAAGTAAATTTGCCCTTCTTTTGAAGCCCAAGGTATTTTCTTTCAAATGAAACAAGAAATAAGAAGAATGGTTTAATACTTTTTATTCTATAACCCCCTGTATCCAAAAAAGACCAAAAGAGACCAAGGTGCCCACTTTTGGTGGACTGACCCATATATGCTCTGTAGTTATCTTCAAGGCAATTATAAGCAAACATTTTGGATGCAATATTCTTTGCTCCTGGCAATTCCATGAAAAGAGGGTGTTGTTAATTTTAATTTGTTGCATGTATGTGTGGCATTAGTAGTCTAGGAAGGCATTTCTCAAGGTGTTATGACTAGACCCCCTTCAAGTCGTAGTGAGATCCCTCAGTTAAATGCCATTACAGCCCTGCATCTAGTGGTCGCTGATGATTGCTCTGGTACAACTGCCCTACCAAAGCCTATGTAAGCCTCAAGCGCTGATCATACAGAGTAGTTGTAGTGTGTTACCTACGATCACCCACTCTGATATTGAGGGTTTCAAGTCGTACTGGTTTTGTCTAGTCATACTATCTTGAGAAATGCCCTCGAGGAGTCCATTCCAAACAATCCTTTCCTGTAACTATCTAATTCTTCACGGCTTCTCCTCCGTCTAGCCCTCGTTCCACATATCAGGTCCTGATCAATCTGCATGCCATGCACCCCATGCACTCACTCTCTGTCTAACTTTCCATTTAATAACTCAAAACTAGACACCCACCTTATTGACTAGAATCAGGTTGTGTAGCAGCCTAAAGGTGGTTTAATGATATATATGCATTGACAATGTTAAAAAATGTCAATTCACAGTATTTACAAATACTCAGAAATTTACAAATACTCAGAAATATGAGAGCAAATTAGTCATGGGTTGTTTTCATTAGGAATTTCATTTAATTGTTTCATGTTGGGTATGATCTGTGTGTTCTCACTATACTACTTCAATATCGCATATTTAAGATATTGAAAAATATAAACACATTGAATCTTCATGTGAATAAGTCTTCAAAAGCACAAGCCTTTTAGCTGAAGCCATTCGCATAATTGATTTTTTTTCCATACCCAATGGTTTCTCTCGCAAGTGGGCTATAAATGTGAGGTAGACATTTGAAAAAAAGCAACCAAGAGACAACAAATCAAGGTACAGAAGAAACTAGGCCAGGATGTCATATGACCTCTGGTGAGTGGCAAAGGAAAAAAAAGATATCCTTGTCTTTTCACCGAATCCATTAGAATTGAGAAAAAAAACCAAACATCTCTCATAAAAATGATGACTGCAAAAGACATTTCATTGGTAAAGAGGATTTTATTTGTGTATCTTCAAACCCATTTAGAAGTTCTGGGAAATGATGATGACATTTCATTTTGGCACCAGATTCATCCAAGGAGGTTTGGTTCAGTGCTCTTTCAGTACATAATTGTGTTGCTGAAAACATGTTGCTTTTTCTTAGAAGCCTTTCCCATTCTTGTATTTGATAAGAAAGGGTTCATATCCAACTTTTAAACAAAACACAGATTTATCGCCAGTCTCTAGACATTGTTAGTTGGGTAGACTGGACACCATCGAGAAATGACAAATTCAGCGATCCTTGCAGGGAATGTCTTATTAAAGGTTCCTATTCCTATTATGAGAAGGCTGCATAGATACAAAAGCTGCGGGTCCAGAATGCAACAAAGGGTTCATTTTTCCGATAGTTGCATATAATTTGATAAACATGGAGAGAGTTGTATGGTCTGATGCAGTGTTGACCCTAATATTAAAATTATCATTCCTGTAATTGCTTGAAATAAGGGCCGCTTTCCCAGTACATGTCACATGATTGTCATACTCTGAATCAGATGCAACTGGCAACTCAGTGCAATATCTAGTTGCAACAAGGCTTAGTCTCACAGTGGACCTATGCCTTAAGCAAGTTGACATTTCTATCAGTTAATGGAAAAATGTGGGGACGTTCTCACATCATAGAAAATATGTAACTTTGAACAGCTATGTAGACCTCAAAACCATTATATATGTTATATCTACAGATATTAGACAATTAAGGTTTAGAGATCAATTCAGAGGCAAGAGGGGCATTCAAGAGGGTCACGCAAAAGAAGGCCATTCAAGAGGGACATTCAAGAGGGGCATTCAAGAGGGGGACACAAAAGAAGGGCATTCAAGAGGGGCACACAAAGGAAGGGCATTCAAGAGGGGCATTCAAGAGGGGCACACAAAAACCTCCCAAATACCTTTAAGCAGGACAGGGTGTTTCAGATGCACTCTTGGGTCGTAGTTGTACATGTTTTCTTCTAAATGTTGAATATCAGTAGATCAAAAATTATTTCATTATAGAATTGTCTACCAACTTAACAAACTCATGAAAAATCTTACATAAGTGAGATGCGTCCTAGATGCGAGTATTTAGAGTAATTGGATTATTCATTGGGAAATTCCCTTGGATATAAACCCTAGATCTGATTCCAATCATTGTATCTCATGAAAATATTTAAATTCTATCCCATAATGTTGTTCAAGCAAGGGACACATTTGCTCTATTCCTCCACATGCCATCATATTTCAAAACTGTTAAATTGAAAGAATTAACCAAAGACAATGAATGCATACATACACTCCTTTTTTCTTCTTCTACAACGTATTAGAGAACTTAGACAGCTTCCCAGGCACCTGTCCATGATGATTCCTGATGTAACAAAAGTACAAGACCTGTCTGCCTGTTCCCACAATTTCAAAAGTCGATTCCAAAATGAACAGATGTGCAGAATCTACAGTTCATAACAAATCAATGCAGAGGACATATATTGAGACAATGTCATTCCAGACTAGAAATCATCCACAGTGTATTCTTTCGAATTGTAACTGAGAAGGAAGTAAAAAAAAATCTGGTCAGCCATGGAGCTTTGCATCTATTTGAATATCTATTTGAAAAGTTCGCCTGTCATTGTAAATTGTAACAGACTTGTGGCCACCAATGGACATGCGCATTTCACTCACATCAGTGCAGTGGCTTTTTGTCTCATGTTCAGTCACTTGTCTGCTCTACAAATTATGTATTCCAGTCAAAGTCACCATAACAGATTAAGTGTGCTTAATTCAAGGGAAATCTTTGATCCTAAACTTGCTTTCTTTTTTCTTGGTTATCATGTGATATGGGGCCTTTTTATGGTTGGCGAGAGAAAGACTAAAAATCGATTTCATCTTGGATATTCATGAACAGATTGAAAAATAAGTTACACTGGACAATCATTTTTTAGTGCTTTCCTTATAGGTGCTTGAAGGCATGAGGCTTTTTTTATTTGAATGGCGCTGACGAGTCTTTTTAATGACTAGCTGTATGTGACGTGAATTGTGCTCCATAAGTATGCAGTAATTCGATTGGTTCGTCTAAAACACTATTTATCTTACCCTGTGTAGACTTCTTTAGTAGTGCAAATGAAAAAGCTGTCAACTCGAAGACCCACATGAGAATATAAATATATTTGTTCTTGGCTTTAACACCTAGAAATGATTGAACTTTGCAGACAACTTATAAATACAGATATCTCATGCTTTAACAATTAAGCCACAAAGACATTGTTGCTATTTAAAAGGTACAGAGTGCCCTTTTCGGGATTCAGGTCCATTCAATCTAAGTTTGTAAGAGACACTTTTTAGATGGTTTAAAACTGCGTATAAACATATAATGCCTTTATTGCCACCATTGAGTAAAATAAATGATAATGGATTTTGTAAAATCTTCCAGGACGATAGTAGTGAACCAGGCAGTTCCTTGTGTCTGACAGTTGCTTCTTGGATTAAAAACTTTTAGTGCCAAACCATCAGAGAACAGCTTACCCTAGCATAGTTATGTCATCAATGTAAGGTAAAAAAAACAACACCTACTGTAAGCTTAAAAGATGATACAGGAACAGTAGTAAATTCTAAACAATTACCGGATTATATAAATGACTACTACATTAATATAGGTACGGACCTAGCAAAAAAGTTTGATATTATAACATATGTCAGTGATGGAATTATATGTGACAATGTATTTACATTAGAAAACTGTACAGCGATAACTTGTAATAAAATCCTTAGAATGATTGATGTAAGCAAGAGTACAAGTATTGACAATGTACCGTGTAGGATAGTAAAAGAATTCCTTCTAAGTAATGATATATTATTACCAACTTTTGTAAACAAGTCTTTTGAGAGTGGGAATATACCAAAGGTATTGAAGATAGGGCATGTTGTGCCTTTACCAAAAGATGGATCACTAAGTGAAGTATCAAACTGGAGACCAATTACAATGACTAATGTTTTCTCTAAACTTATTGAAAAATGTGTACATATGCAAATGATGAAACACTTGTTAGATAATGATATTATTAATAAGCATCAATTTGGTTTTATGCCAGGTCGGTCAACTTCAGATGCTATTTTTAAGTTGGTACAGTATCTACTAGAAGCTCATAATAGAGGAGAGTACTCGTTGATTCTATTTCTAGATCTGAAAAAAAGCATTTAATACAGTAAATTTGGATATATTGGTAACAAAACTACAAAACATAAACTGTGATGAAAAATGTATAAAATGGCTAAAAGGTTTTCTAGTAAATAGATACCAGACTACCAAGGTTAATGGAATGTCCTCTAGTAAAAAGGTTATGGACTGTGGAGTGGCACAGGGTACGGTATTGGGTCCATTAATGTTCAATATATATCTTAATAATATTACTAGTAGGGTAATGAATTGTGAATGTTTCCTATATGCTGATGATGTGGCATTAGTAATAAATGGAAAAGATCCCATAATAATGACTGCACTGATGCAGAGTGATGTAAATGAAATTGAGAAATGGTGTAGATTAAATGTTCTTACAGTGAATGTTAAGAAAACAAAAACTCTGTGGTGCAGTTCTATGAGACAATATATACCCGAAAGTAATATTACCATGCAGGGTACTGTAATAGCAAATGTGGATAAATTCAATTACCTAGGTATTATAATAGATAAAGAACTAAACTTCAAGCACCATTGCAAAAAAATAGATGGAATGGGTACGGCAAAATTAAAGCAATTAAGAAACATTGTAAAATATCTTGATATCAAAAGTTCGTTAAAGATATATAAACAAATGATTGTACCTATACTAGAATACTGTAGTTTTGTGCATGAATCTGGACCTAAAACTATTGTAGACCATATAGATGTATTACAAAACCGTTGCCTGCGTGCATGTTTGAAAAAAGGAACGCCCAAGATATACATATAGCTGATCTTTTGATGAGATGTAGAGTGGAAACGCTTAGTATCAGGCGTAACAAGAAATGCAGTTGTGACCGTGTAAAAAAACGCCTCCTGCCATTAATGTCGGTATACCAGTGTTTGATGACATGTCTCATAAAAGCAGACATAAAGAAGATTTCACAATTATCAATTTCTCTATTCAGTAATTTTGCATTGTGAGACCTCATCACATGGGGCAAATGCAATCATCATAGCGCACTCCCATACCGCTTCGCGGTACAGCCACTATGCGGCGTGGGAGGCGCTAAAAAAATCCTTAGCATGTTATATGTACAAGTATGCTCGAAATGAAGAAAATTTTATGGTTCCCACCAGAGAATTAAGAGGATATAATAAGAAGAAACTCATAGTGAGCAGACCCAAGAGGGCAATTTATAGGAACAGTCCGTTGTATCGTGGAAACCAAATATGGGATATACTACCAGCAGAAATACAATTAAAGCCGAATATAGGAGGCTTTAAATCGAGCTTAAAAGGAGACATCTTAACAACATTGGGCCGATTGTGAATTATAACGAGAAATGTATGTGATAGGAAAAACAGTGTGCATGATAGTTCATGGAAACCACTTGTTACATTACAATTACACCCTGTACTCTGACTATATGATATATTGTATTTGGCGACTGATTATAATAACTACATTAGTAGTGCTCTCTTTAGCCAATAAACAGTGTTAAAACTTCAAAACTTCAATGGTGTTCCCATGTTCATCAATTTTACAATATAGTAAGATAGTGGAGTTTTAAATTAGCAGTCTGGCCCGATTATTAATGAAAGAAGGAAAAGGTATTTCAAGACTCATTTGGTCCGTTATTGTGTCTTTTACAACGGTCCATCCACAACAATACAGGCTGATCAGACCAACATAGCGAGGGAATTATTGGTTTATGTACCGGGAATGCCTCTCTGATCCACCCAGCGTCAACAATGGGATCGGCAACTGAGCTAACATGACTCGCCAGATCTGACTTCTTTCTTGTTATTTCCTACATTCTCCTGCATGAGCCGCAATCAAAGATTTACATTGAGAGTGTAGCACAATAGCACTAGCAGATGATACATTAAAATGTTATGATGCCATCGTCTGAGTTATCTACTAAAAGAAAGAATGCACATGGGCAAATGTAACATGACATGTGGAAGACACAGGGAATTTTCGTGAATTTTGACATGGTAGTCCTGGAGGCTCATATAATGAAAATGGCAAAAGTTAGCAGAGAAATCTTACCTTTCAAAGACCAATTATGCATTCATCCAGAATGACCATTCATGACTGACACGACTCAAGGGTGCACAAATGAAGTGTTGGCAAGGAGATTTACCACAACCTAATTTAAGCACCATGTCAACCAGAGGGCATTGTGCACCGTGCACTGATGGAGTAGCGACCCGCTAATTGCTCCTTTTCCCAACTTCCTAGAACTTCATTCGTGCATCATCATTATAGCAAAAATGCACTTAAGGGATAAATCTCCCACAGTATACTTTGTTTGAGCATGGTGTATCCAAGGTCCATTAAGTACAAGGTAAAAAGTTTTTACAAAAAAAAACTGCCACTAACAAAGAACCAACGCAACAGGAAGCAATCCATTTCTGTGCATACTCTCAAGTGATTGTTGCCTGCACATGCACATCTGGCTGGCTACACTTCAGATTCTTTCAAACACCCCTCTCTTTAGTCCCTCCCTACTTTTTCCTTTTTGATTTCGGATAGTTAAGTTGAAGTTGCCATTAGTGTATAAAAAGGTACATGCTGTCTGTTTGTGGTTTGTGGAGCTATCACAGTTCTTGTGTGGAGGATGATCGTTTTCTTGACAATGTTGGAGTCTTTCCAGAAAGAAAATTCTCGATTGATTCCATGATTTTCCCACTAATCTTAGCCTGGATAACCACTTCATAAATTAAGACAGGGGGGGGGCATGACTATCATCTTGGGTTAAATCATCAATCATGACATTTAATTGCTGTTGTTGACAAGGTAGTGAGGGAGTAAAGTATGGGCTCACAGGCACCGAATTGCTTGTATCATAGAATATCTACTATACACTGAAAAAAGTCAAAATGACAAAATGACATGTATATCCATGTCAACTTGATTTGACACATAGAGCACATGTTATTGGGACATGGCACATATGTCACCATGACAATTGTCTTCATTATACATGTCAAGTGGAGTTGACGAACCAAATGTGAGAGTGTCAACCTCGTTCAACATGAAAAAAAAATCTTTCACCACCCCTTGGACTCGATCCCAGTCATAATGTGATTGTACATAGAACAGGCAAAGAGATAGGCCAGGCTGGGACCCAAACACCTGTGCCAGACCATGAGCACGACGTTGTATCCATTTGGTCACCCGGCAGCGTCCAGTAGTATCACGGCTGTCGGGGATATGGGAGAGGCAGCTCTGGAGGCCATTTCTTAAGGTACTACGATCACTCACAGCCCTACGACTACAAAATGCCAATGCTATTCCTACGGGGATTTAGGTACGACTGGGAGGGTGCAGTCGTAGGCTGTTAAGAAATGGCCTCCTGGCCACTGTGGCTAGGTAGGGGGGGTCACAACCCACTTCAGAATATTTTCACACATTGAATGCATACTAGTCATATGCGAGTTACACAAGTTATCTCTTTCTATGTGGAAAATATGGAGAGGGACTGAGGTGTGCTTGCAGTACTTGGTGTATATGTTTTTTACGGCAGGAATCTAATCTTCGTTGTGAAGGCTGCGTGTAAGGGAGTAATGCAGTACTTACACAGTTCTCACACGGCTGTTAGGTTATATACCTCCACTATATTAAGTCTGAGAAAAGACGTATCAGTAAGTAGGACATGCATGAGACGCTACCAAAGCTAATCAAGGAAAGTTACTACAGAAACTGCTTTCGGGCGAGTTCCAATATTGATAGAAAGTAGGCTAACATGTGCTCCACCCAGGAGTTTTAGTAAAGAAATCTGGTATCTTTATTCTCTCCTGATTGATAGACAATAAAGAAGACAATTTGTCATCACATCAAGGTATAATGATACTGTTACAGCTTGTTGATAAAGGAGCACAGTCCCTTGTTGAACCAATAACAGAATCTGCACCATAGGCAAGTTTCATGAGAAGCATTAGAGTCACCAGAGCTTGACCCTAGCTGGGCCTTTTAGGATTTTATATGCATGGGAATGTGTACTTAGGCCCTATAAAACAGTTTAGTGTCACTTCTGCCACTTCCATGTGACCGTTTGTTATCTTCACCCAGAGAGGTTGAATACCAAGTGAGGACCTAGACTAGACCTAATAGATGTCAGAGGGCACCACCTCCATTAACTGCTGTACAGATTTCTTAATGGAAGAGGCGGGGTGACAGAGAAGGTGAGGACAAGTGAAGATCATTGCTAAATAGGGAAACTGGATCTCTGTACTATTAAGTGAAACACAGGTACCAGGGTATTATTAGTAAAAATAGTTTAGCTACAGTGCTTTTGTTGTTGTTGTTGTTGTGTTAGTGTAGGGAGAAGTTCTTTTATCAACCATATGAATATACGGTTGTGATAGTGAGTTGACCATTAAAATTATTAATGTAAAATTGAGAAAAAATCATTACATTACAATTAAAGCATGCAAGAGCCTAATACAAATGTAATATATGATGATGCTTGCACTTGTGCCTTTTAGGTACTGATAGAGGCACGAGGCAGAGCCTAAAAGGCAGGTGTGCAAGCATAATCATCACACATTGCGTCTATACCACGGTCTGCACCTTTAAGATGCATTAGAATGCATCAGAATGCATTCTGCATTCATTGACATACAAATATTATATGGTATCCATAGGGTCCCAAACATAAGACTCATCTAACCCAGAACAATTGTCCAGCCCAATGGCCAAATGGGTAGGATGAATCTGTCCCGGACCCCTGCACCAGGTCAGGCCTCACCTGGGTTAGCAATATGACCATCTGTGGATCAACACGGTAAAAGGTATGCCACGAGGGGGTGCACAGGCATACCTTTTACCGTGTTGATCCACAATTCTGCTTTTGAAGCTATGTAATGTTTAGGTTGGGATATTAGGGAACTGTGCATCATTCTCTAAGTACACAGGGGAGGGGAACAAAAGGCGCAATTGCGCTCTGACTTTGTGTTTGCTGCACTTCATAGGCTACTCACTGCGATCCCACGTCAAAACATAATGGAGCTGCAACGGTCGCTCCCCCCCCCAGCTGCTAACGCGGCTTGCAACTCCAGAAAATAGCATATTCTATGAATACATATAAACTAATCAATTACTCTTTCAGGTTATTTGCCCGTATCTTGATAGACGGTTTTAATTGCTTTCACTATCTTTAAATGTATACTATCAGGTCCTACCTCAGTTCTTATCATTTACTTATACCGTTCCGCTGACATCAGCTGTCTGTTCCCTACAGCAGTCCAAACAAAGACCTGAGACATTCGGCAGTTGGGCACCTGTCAGCTTGGCTCCTTCATTGGGTCAATAGTTGTCCGTCCCTTGTTCCTGTTGGCCAAGGCTATCATAGCTCTCCCCCCTTTCCAAAACATCCATTAGTTAACAGAGCCTTAGTGAGGATAACAACCTTTAACATGTCTTCATGATATTAACCTCAAAAGCCAATTTCCTGATTAAAAGCAATTGTCAAAAGTCAACATCCAGGTTTCAAATTGTGTATAACATGAATATACCCTCAAATTCCTAATTTCGTTTAGTATCTACAGCAGGTTTTATAGTAGTTGATATTAATCAAACTGATTTCACCTTTTGGAACTTTTGATTTTTATATTCTAATTAACCTATAAGAATTGACCTCAATCTTAGTGAATATTGAAAAGTGTAAGTGGACAGTTTTATTTTCAGATGCTCATTAAATTATGACAGATATGCATGATAGCGTTAGATTGTAGGGTGAGGTCAAAGACGGGAATCCTAGAATTGGGCTGATGAGGGATTCTCAAACTTTCTCAAATCTCCCTTTTAGGGAAAGGGAAAAATGAAAGTATTCTAATATCACCTGAGCTTAGAGAGCCTTGGTTCCTGTGCCTCACATGATAGCACTGCGCTCAAGGTGTCCTCATTAACAACTTCTGTGTAATCCCACCACCATCTAGAAACGTGTACAGGAGGATGGTACCCTCTGACATCTCTCCTGCCTTGTCTGGGTGATAATAGTTGCACCGTGGTGCCTGAGTAGAGATGCACGCTAATGATGGAGAAGTGTTAGTGCTAGTACTAGACTTGTGTGTAAAGTCAGTTTGGGACTTTGCATTCACTTTTGACAACTATAGATGAGGTTGATTGGTTTTCAATGACTTTTGTCATCTGTGTTGAGATTATTTGTAAACAGCACTGCATAAGGTCTAATGTCTGTTCACTTCTTTGTAAGAATATAGCAATTCAAGTATTTCATCTACATAAAATATCATGTTTACATTTGCTATTAGGGTACTGATGAGTATACTGTTCAAGTATTTGTATCTGTTTAATGAATTCAACTAATGATTCTCTTTCAGGAGACACCACAAGTCCATCCTCAAAGGTAAGACAAATTGATATATAAGGACGGAAACAGTCAGCCATAAATTGGCTGCATGGGACACGCTGGTGCCACCTTATGGATCAGATGTCCCCAAACACCACATTAGGAACACTAATTAATAGTCATCTTGTTCTCACCTCAGAATGTGCTCAATCCACACAGATATATAAGTTATAACATGGTGGCACTATCTTGCATCAACAGTACATCAGTCCTTAAATCATAAATCAACCTCCACCATGAGGGTCTGATATGGATATATCGGCAGATAGAGGGGCGATATCGGTTGGTGGAGAATGGACGTTAGCTTAGTTGTACTCAGTTGGACGTAAAGTACCTTTTTTACCTCCTTAGCCTTTGGTGATACCTCCCTGTTCATATGCCAGAAGGTGAATGAGACAAAGAATAAAACTGATTTTGACTGAGAATTTATCTTATGACCAAAGGTTGACTGCAGTGTGGATGTTCATGATGAAAAGAGATAAAAGAAGATCATTAAAGGGATCATGGACTGTTGTGTCCCTTTTGTATACATATTTTCAAAATATGATACACTCAAATTAAAATGAGCATGGAGAACACATCTTGATTAAACCATCCATATTGTTAATACAGGTACCAAATGCCTAACCAGAATTTGGACAACAACTTCTGAGCCAATTACAAGTCTTATCCTTACACATTCACCAGAAAGAGTTTCCAACCTGTGACAAATTTGAAAAGTGAATAGCCCAATTTGCTTCTATGTGAAAGCCCATAGAGACTGAACTGAGGGCAATCAGCTACTGGATAAAAATCTGTTTCCAGTTACCAAACCGAATATCCTTCTGTAGGTCACAGAACCTTAATAGTACCTTTAAGACTTACCCCACTGAAGGCCTCAGTAGCTGAAAGCAGAAGAAAGTCAGATGCATAAGCTATTCCCAGAAGGTTAACAGAATAGGGGATCAGATGTCTCTTTCTGGGTGACCTAGGACTGCTGATGGCCCTTTAGGGAAATGATGACAACATCTTGGACAAATAAGTTTTTGAAATCATTGGATGAGGTTTATTGGAGCCATTTCAGTTTCCGGTGAGAATATTTTAGATGTTCATGCTTTACATGAAACCTTAGTGATGAGCACTGATAGAGTAGAATGTATTCAGAATTATTTCTTAATTAAGTCAAATTGTGGGTAATGCCAATAAGTATTTAGATGTTAGTCAGTCTACCATAGTTAAAATTTACAGACTATTCAGATATAAGAGTCACCACATTTTATTTCAGTTGACAGTTTTCCTATGTGTATAACAATGTACAATGTACATATTCCTCACCTTGATCAAGTATCTATTTGATTCAATACTGACGAATCCTTATTTGGGAGAACTATTTTTGATCACTTCAGACCTAAGCTTAAGCCATTTATGACTAAATGAGCACAGGTGATGTCGATTTTATAGCAGTAAAACTTGACTATAAAACTGGACCCTGGTGCTGGTGCTGCTCAAGATGTACCAACAAGTGAACCAGTGGAAGGTCGGAGTCAGGGATGGATAAAGGATAATTAGTTATGGGCTGCTTGCGCACTACAAATGGCAATTTTGCGTGAGATGCTTATCATCAGCCGCTCGTTCCTTAGGGCTTTTTCCTGTTTGACATACCTCAGAGAGCTATGAATAGGCGGATAACCTCTTAAAGGCTGCTTTCTTTTGTCCATACTGCTGATTCTCTTCAAACATGTCATACTCTTTGTCTAGCTAGATCATGGACTTTTCTCGTGACTATTGCACTGAATTGACAAGATAACACACTGCTTTCTATATTTATTTAACTTCATACTCATTTTCACCAATTCTATAAGTTTAAAGAAAATAGATAATATGATTGACACTGTTGTAGACATGACTTTTTACTTAGTTTTGGCCAGTGTAAACTTCATTTTGTTAGTACCATTAGATAGGTAGCTTATGTTTATTTCCTCTTTGATATTTAACTGGTGGGGATTTAAACCATAAAAAGAGTTTTTTTTTGGGGCTTTAATTTCTTACAAATCTGAAAAGGGCACGAATTTATGGTCCAAATATTGCTTATTTATTGGACACCATGAAGTCTCTGATTGCCAAGATAGTGAGACAGACTATTATTTAGGGGTGTGTTCAGGTGTAACACCCGAGGTGTAAGATTGCTTCTGCTGGTTAGGAAGGGAAGGTGTCATGTGCTAATTAGTTACAACACAGTCCTGTGACTCCCTCTTCAAAAGGGCCAGACAACTTTTCCGTTTCTACTTTAGAGTATCATATTATAATTATTGTAGAAACATGGGAGGTTTTGTGCTGGGAATGGAATGACCAAAGAGTTGAGAAACCAGAAAGATGGCATTGTGTTTTGGCTTGAATTGCTGTACCTCATCAAATATCATCTAAAAGTACCTATACACTATGCCACAGTTTACCTAGAAAGTAGCATACGTATCTTTGCACGATTAAACAATCATGCAGAGATGACAGTTATTATATATGACTGCTCACACCACTTTAACCTCTGGGCATCAGCAAAGTTGTCACAACCCCTTCTTTGTTAAAGCTTCCTTACAATTGACGTTTCCATGTCTTTCACTTCCCATCAAGATTACTCTAAATATAGATCTAAAATGGATATGAATATTTTTTATATGGACAGCCCATGTTCAAGTGATTTTATGTCATTCTGTGGCTCCAGTGGTTGCCTGAATAGAGCAAACGATTCATGAATTAATTTAGACAAGGCACTAAATTACTGTGGCTGTATCTAATATTGAATTCCATTATCTATTATTGTTTTTGTTTTACATGGCAAGGCTGGAATGAAATTATCAGGCAGAAAATATATTCAAGAAGAAAAACAACTTTAGAATGTATCAAGTGGTAATGACCTTTATTATTATTGTAAGGTTATATCTCTTCTTTCCTATCCGCTCTGTGTCAAATGAATCATCCAAGTTTTCATGTGTATTTCACTTATTTAAAGTTGTGCCGACCACCTATAAGGGTTGGCGGAAAAATTGTTTGAAAAGCAACAATTTTGCCTTCATCAATGGAGCAGATGGGACTCAGTTTGAGCTACATTCTTAGGTTTAGAAACAGTGCCACTTCTTGCTTTATTTATTTGGGTTTAGGCAGTTGGCTAAAATGAGCTCAAATAGAACTCAAACTAATCTATTTTGGAGAGAGCAACTTAAGAAACACTAATGCAAATGGTGCCATCCACAGCCTACTATAGAAACAGGATCCATGTAATTCAATTGATTACACATAAGATATAAGGCACAAATAAATAGGTGGAAGGCCCTAAGGATATACCAGTGAGAGGTGCACTAGAGGTGGATGGCACCATTGCATTAGTGTTTCTTAAGTTGTCCTAGCCAGCTCTCGTCAATAGAGCAGGAGAGTAGAACTCAAGTTAAGAAACAGAAAGCAGTTTTTGCTCCATCTGCACTTTTAGCTTTGCATTAGTGGGCATGGATGGTGCCATTCATTTTTGAAAAGTATAGAAACAGGGCCCTGGTGCACATGTGTACAGCCACTGAGACATTCTTCTGAGCAATTGTGTGGTATAGATTTCTCACAATCATTATGACCTCAGCTGTCAAAATAGCAATAAGTATCCATTACTCACACGCTCAGTGCACAAGTTGCCAAATGAGATTCAATGAACTTGACAGTTGAAATGAGGAGAAAGCATGTATGTATATCTGACTCAAGTAACCGATCCTCTGTACCAACCACTTGATTATAGAGTTCCCAATTTAATGTCATCCTGTGATAGAAAGTGTGTGTCCCTTTACAGATTACACAATGACTCTTCTTTGTCCATTCAATGTGTCACGAGTTAGGGACAGGACCGGGTGCAACTATTGACAGACTGCCATGTTCCCCTGTTCTCGACCACCCCCCCTATCAATTTGTAATATATTTATAAGCTAGATATCCTCAGCCTATGTGAGAGATTTCATAAGGTAGGAACAGCTGTTGCTTATTTTGCCTGTTCTGTCAGGATTCAACTGTATACATTCAGACACATATTCTTTTCCTGAAAATGTTTTTGTAGTTGCTGGCTTATTTTTAGCACAGAAAAGTTATCACTGGGGGATATGTGTCTGCCTGATAAGCTATAATACGCAGACTTCCACCTTCCATGTTTCAGCTACTAAGAACATCCTGAGTGGTGTGAGATATAGCTTACTATTGTCTGCACCCATCAGCCGCAAATCTCTCAGTGACCTAATGATCACCTTATGTAGGCACTCATCAATTATCTGGGAAGCCACATGCACCAAAACACTTCTCTTCTATCAGTCTTCTTCAAGGAATAACTTCGCTCGGTGAGCTATAATAAGCAGACTCGAGCAGCTCCCACATTCCACATCTAGCCGCCATGTATGGCCTGAGTGGTGTTAGATATATAAGCAAAATTAATGTCAATGAGCATGTGATAATTTAGCATCGTATTCACAGAAGTAAGTCTGCCGTATTGAACGACGCCTCATAGGCGGACTTTCTGAGGGGAATGTGATGCTAGATTATCACATGCAAATTGTCATTTGCATTTGTGCTATGCCCCTACGAGGTTAATTTGCTATTAAATAGAGTAACACAACCACATTTACTGTAATGTCGTCTCGATTTGTTTCCATCTGCCATGACAACTTGCTGGACCTCCTGACCTCGTTATAGATTCCTAAGCCGAGGGCTAGCCACACGGTCAACCGTTGTTTTGCATCTTCTCCATATTATTGTTTTTAATTTTTGAAATACTTCATATCTGAGATATCTAATAGCTTTAGAATTAATCTGTAATTAAATGTATTCAAATGACATTGCTGTAGTAGTCAGTTAAATGTAAAAAATAAAATTAAAACAAGCCAGGAAGCCATGGACTATTTCTTGTCACCCCCGTACATGCCTTTTTGCACCCTGAAATTACCCAAGCAGCGCCAAAGATTTTCGTATCAATTTCAAAATTCAATTTTGTATAAATGTCAAGGTTATTACTACCTTTAATTACCACCAAGACTTCTTTTCATTAAATGTCTATACAATAAGGGTGAAAAGACAACGTTTTTTCAACAAGGACTTCAACATTTTTATTTTTATTGAACATCCAGGACACTTGAAACTTTTCCGCCAAATATGGTGGGTGGCAAATTCAACAAGGAGGAGCTTCATCATCTTTAATTTGTGGAATAATGGGTGACATGTTGAGTGAAGCACTCTGAGAAGAGGATACATCATAGTTTATTGTCAGATTGATATTCCCTGTAATGGAGGTGTGTGCAAACATCCCTTGGACTGAGGAAGCCAGCCTTAGAATATTGTCCAGATGTACCGACGTAGAAGAGGCCGTGTTGTAAGGGACTATTTGTGGATCAACTTCTTCTTCTTCTTCTTCTTCTTCTTCTTCTTCTTCTTCTTCTTCTTCTTCTTCTTCTTCTTCTTCTTCTTCTTCTTCTTCTTCTTCTTCTTCTTCTTCTTCTTCTTCTTCTTCTTCTTCTTCTTCTTCTTCTTCTTCTTCTTCTTCTTCTTCTTCTTCTTCTTCTTCTTCTTCTTCTTCTTCTTCTTCTTCTTCTTCTTCTTCTTCTTCTTCTTCTTCTTCTTCTTCTTCTTCTTCTTGGAGGGTGTGTTATCAATCATGGGTACTGAGGTGCTGGACTTTGTATTGGCAAAGCTTGGATCATTTTCTGTGGATTTACGTTTGATGCCAGTGACCTGAAGATGATCCCCACTGCCCGGCGGCTGAGGTAAGGCATTGTTATTTTCATTTTAACCCCTCTCCATGTGCGGTGCCAGAAATAATATAGCTCCTTACTCTTCTGCTGTGCATGGTTTGCAGAACTATAATGGGCGATGCTCCCTTCATTTTTGTGTCCAGAGTGCTGAGCTACGTAAGTTATAGCAACATGTGCACCCATCAAAGCACCAGTGCTACTTTTGTCTAGGGAATGATTTGTTTTTTCCCTCCCACCCCCTCCCCCTTTTTGATACTATGATAAGTTGCATCTTGTATTAATGTTTCTTTGTTCCACAATAAAAGGCAAATGTATCCATTTAAAAGCATGAATAAGTAGATCTCGTCTTGCTTCAAGCTTTTTACAAGAAGTTTCTATGTGTAGTTCTTTTGTACTCAAACAAGGGTATTTTTTGCAAATTGATGAACCTTGCTCACATTATTATAGACTGTGTCTTCATGCTTTATAAACTCTAATTCACCGATTGAAGCATCATGTTGAAACCCCGAGAGCATATTACTCCTGTAGGGTCGGCATGATGCTGCATTCATTAGAGCTGTATTCATGCATCATGACGACCAATGGGCATGATGCATTAATGCATCAGCGACTTTTAAAGGCTTAACAAAGGAAATTTATCATAGAATGAGCAAAAGCTATCGAGACAGTCCGACTCACATTTGTTTTCCAATTGGGAATTATGGTGGTAATATCTAATTGATCGAATAAAATGAATGGCTGGAATAACCAAGGACAAAGACGCTCCTGTTTTTGTGGTCTTTTTTTAATTTTTAATGGAATTGAATTGGGAGTGCCTTAAGAGCATCCCAAAAGACTTATTCTAAAGAGAGATGTCAAATATAAAAATTGCAATATACAAAACCTTTATCATCGGGAAGCATCGGTTTGCTACCAGGAGAAATGAAAGGATAGACAAACATTTGTAGCTAACCATGTAAACCCCCTCAGGGTACACATAGGTCAAAGGTGACGTTTGTGACCTGGTGAGGGCATCTATTGCTTACTTGACTCAGCATGGTGCTTATTCCCAAGGCAATCGCCACAAAAACATATCTGACCCCATAATTGGGCATTGATAATTGTTCACAAAGTCAAATTAGAAGAAAATCCAATCATGACTACCCAACAAATACAAGAGGTCGATGGGTGCTATGAACTGGCAAGAATGAGAGATGAGCATTTTCTCTTTTATGCATATAGATTGGCACAAATTCCAGTTTTAGTAGACTATCATAATATCCCAACCAGATTGCAGACTGGGAAAAAAAATCAGTATACCAGACTGCTTAAAACCAATATTTATCAGGAGTGCATTCTATGGGGCCTGCTGTAGATGGAATATGTTAAAGTCGAAATATACCTAGAAACAATAGTACGTTTTAAATAAGAAATTAGGAAAGATTATATTAAATCCTTTATATGAAAACTATTATTGTTGTCTATACATCATCTTATCCTCATCTCATCTCATTATGTTCACTAGGTGTTAATACGCTGATAATGAGTTATGGTCTTCTTCCATTATGACTTTTATGTCAATCTAGACTTTCTGTAACTTAAGGTTGAACATTATCTATAAGCACTCTCAACAGCGTTGTAATATGGAGGGGGCAACCACAACGCATGGGTGAAATTTAATTCTTAGATGGTCAAAACATCAATACAAAATTAATTCTAATAATCGCACCCCCTAAAGCCTAAAATTCGCTGTTTTTGCCCTCAGAAACATTGTTTTTGCCCTCAAAATCTCTGTTATTGTACTACATTTGCACGATTTGAGGTCCCAAAAGGTTGAGCGCTTATTAGAGCACGTGCGCTTATTAGAATGAATACAGTAGTTGCAATGGGGAGGGGGGAATCTTAAATGAGATCAGCTTCAATTTATATTAAAGCACTTATTCACTAAGATCATCAAATTTGAAGCGGAAGTATGACCATGTAAAATGAATAATAAGGAAAATACCCTTGTCATATTCGTAACGCAACAGAAGGTGCAAGAATTACAACCCTTGTATGCTTCTCTATGGGTTTCTGCATGGCAAGGGGTGGGGAGAAGATAATTAGGTGCACAGAGGTATATGGTCGCTAACTATGACGAAGTCTCCCATGTGGCAACATGACAAAACATTCAGAAGCTTACATGTTACCAGCCAATTAGTCCTGGCAGAGGCTTTTGGTGATGGTATCTGCTTTTCATGTTTTAAGCTATGGGGATATGAAGTTCCCTAATTGCTTCACCATATACGTTGGGAAACACTTGTTTGATTCTTGCTAATGTGGTGCCTTTATATCTATAGCATGCAAGAACCGAGGTGTTACACCCAATTAGTGCCACAACAGGAGATTGGTGAGGTGGACCTCCTAAGGATATAGTTTCCTAATTGCTTCGCTACTAATCGGTGTACCTCAGGAGGCCATTTCTCAATGTACTACGACTACACATAGCCACTACAATTTTAAAATGCAATGAATGAGCCAGGCTATCGTAGAAACTGCCCTAAGACTGCTCACTACGATAAGCAGCTATGCAGTAATTACATTAGGTTTAGTAGGGCAGTCGTACTGGTGCTGACATTAGGGACTAATAGTGTATGGTACTATTAAGGCCAAACTGTTAGGTTCTCACTACGATTTAAAGGACAGCAGTCATAGTGTGTTAAGAAATGGCCTCCTGGTAGGCCTGGGCGTGTCAAGCTAATGGTGATGTACCGTTTGGTTATTATGCAGTGCTTGTGGATAAGACTATTTTAACAAAGTATGGAAACAATTTACCTTATCTTATATCTACTTGTATCAATATTGTCAACAGGTAGGAACACAATTCACTAATAAGAAATTATGTAGCAACCTGATGGTGTCTGATGAGTGCAGTTCATTATAAGGTAATGAAAGCTGACCCTTCTTTATCACTTTCAAATAGTTCCATCTCTTAATAGTGCTGCAGGTGATTTGCCATGTTCAAATCCTCGAATGTTGAGAAACACATTGTTCCTGGGTGAGTGATGCCTTATATATATACAGACGGATGATATTTGCAAAAAAAAAAGAATAAAAACACACATCTGCAAGATTACATTACTTTGAAAGGTAACCTTTTTTATCACAAGAACTATGATGACTGGTCAAGAAATTTTCTTTCACAAAATTAGTACCCTGGTTATCTTTATACTGGTAGCGTTTTAATTTCTGAAAGGTTGAAGATCAAAAGGGAAAGGAGTCCTTGGATAAGCATCAACTTGAATCAGACAAAGAATTGCATTGTTTTATTAGATAAAGCAAACGCTGTTTTAAAAGAGTGTCATCTCAAGAATATGAGTTTCCCCTTTTTACACAGAGCAGACAGTTTTGCGTACGTCTCAGGGCTTTCATTGATGGGATTAGACCATTGAGGGTCATTGATTGCAAACACCAAGTTGGTCGAGGTCATGAACTTATACTGCCTTTAGGATAATCTAAGTCCATTCAGCGTAAGCCTGTAATCACCTTTTCTGTTAGCCTCATGGACATTAATGTCAGGCCGTAATACCCTTTAAGCCAATACTTCCCCTTATCCCTTTGAAGGACGAGGGCCTCCTGGGTGCCTTAGGGAAAGCAATTTAGTCAATTGAATCGCATCATTGCTACCGTATATTGGACTAGTTTCTCAAATAAATGCCCATTAGCGGCTGACCAGTATTCTTTCCCCTAACTATTTAGGTAAGGTGTACACATTTGGAGATCCTACCTTCCTTCAAACCTATGCCTGCTTTACAAATCACATATTGAAATTAAGGATAATGACACACATTTAGTCTGGTATTCAAGATCCTTCCCTAGTTACAATGAAAAAACCTAATTTTTGACCCATTATAATCTCTTTTATCTTGAGGAGTCTGCTGTGGGGCTGATTAAACACTGACTAAAAGAGGCATAAGAACAGGACGCCCCCTTCGAAACAACTTCTTATTTTATACCCCAGCATATTGACTTTTGTTTATCTTTAAAATTGCTGTATATGAATAATAGCCTGCTAAAACATGTCGAAGTAAGATGCTGTAAGTTGATGAGATCTGCCCTTATGTCTTTTATCTCACTCGGTGTAGTGGAAATAAAAAACATGTCCAGTCTAAGACTGGAATACCATTTGTTGTCAGCTTTATATCTTCAAGAAGACTTTACAGACATGTCATAAAAATCCTGACATGATTTTTGTCTATAGAGCTTCAAAGACATGAATAGTCTCCATTAACAAGGTGTAAGGTATTTTCTATTGTAAATCTGGTCCATTCAACCCGAGTTGACCAATTAATAGTGTAAAATTGTAAAAAAAATAAAGCACGCTAATGCAACCATCATTATCATATTAGAAGTAATATGTCAGGAAATTGTGTATTAAAACCTTGCTCATGCGCCAGACTTCTTGGTTATGCAGGCAGTTTCTTTATAGTCTGAGCGTAAGTACTCACCTTGTGATAGCCCTGACCCATTACTACTATATCGATTTGATGGATATGATACGAAGGTGGACATGCTTTGAAAGTTTCTTATGAGCACTGCATTCCTTCATTTACTATGGTAGTCTTAGAACTGCATATGCGATTACCAATTTTTATGAACTTACGAGTTTAGATCAGCTGTCTGGAATATTTATAAATGATATCAACGCAGGGAATCAGTAAAGCATCATTTGAACTTTTAAGTTCTTCTTAGCAGTAAGAAAAGGGAAGTGCCTCATGAATCCTAATGACTGAGCTCTCTTTCATAAGTAAAGAGTGTGTGTAAAGATGGATGACATGGGATTTCAATTCAGGGTAATTAGCTCATAGGCCAACCTAATGTCTTTCTTATGTATGTCAACAGGCTGTAGTATCACGTACACTGTCCCTTTCTTTGTTTTAAGGTCAGATTCCACTGCATTGATTGAGATTTTAGATTTTTTTTTCACTAATCCGACAAGCGTTCTATACATTTCAAGTGTAGAAATTGGTGGATAAGAAAGAGATTATTCTCAACAAAAGAAGTGAAACCAGCTCTTTAAACACATCAATGCCTTTATTTGGAAGGCATATTTCCTGAAAGAGATTTCTTTTTTCAAATTTCCCCAAATGTTACCAGGGCTTCACCATGTTTTACGTGGCTAGTTCAGCAACATGAAAGTCACAGTTTTATGTCCTCACACAGATTTTGTGAAACCATTAACAAGTAATTAACACCAGTGAATAAGAACCACCCATTGATCCACAGACAGACGGTGGAGTTAAATTTGAATTGATGAATTGGGCTGATTCAACTCAAGTTCAACCAAAATAAGGGGAAGTTTAAAAATGATGCCATAAAGGGTCCAAATACCTTTAAAGCAATGAAGGAAATTGAAATAAAATATTAAGCGTCATTCATAAATATTTCTGAGAAGTGACATCAGAATTAGTGTCTGGGGCACCAAGCAGTATCCTAAGGTGACTTATTGTATTGTTCACAAGGTTCTCAGAAGCAGAGCCCATACAAATTGCCTTTGATGAATGGAAAGTTTTGACTCGTTCAAGTAAGATTTGCTCAATCAAGGTAGCTGTGCCAAAGGTTTTGGCCTCGTGTTCAGAATGAAAGCTTCTAGACATGAAAGTGATTACTGGGTAATTGCTTTCCATTTCTGTACTTTGGTAGATACAATCCCTTTTACAGCTTTGTATCCTAGGATATTTCTCAGCACAACAGGAGAGCATTGGCCGTTCCACAAAGACAGTGAATAAATTCAAGCCAGCAACAATAAAACACTGATGGTGGCCAGAATTATAACAACATAAATAAGAGTAAGAAGAAATTAGAGTTGAAAAGAAGGGACAAGAGGTTATGGTTATAGGAGGACTTAGATGCCTTTTTTATGTTTGAAAATAATTTTAAATCACAGGTTACATACTGTGGTATAATTATGGCAATAAATGGGGTGCTACCTTACTTTCCCCTGGTTTCAATCAATTCTGGTACACATTTTAATGATGAAGTAGATGAAGATACAAAATGAGATGAACGCTGTACAATTAAGGTCAGTATTAAGAGTAGCATCCGAAATAATGCGTAGTGTTTTAGCATAAACAGTTTGGAAATCAATCTAGTTCTAAAGATGTAAGTCTCACCAGTACAAAGAGTGAATATTGCAAAGTTTGCAGGGGATCTATGTTGCAGTCAGCTTTATTGTAAAAGCCTCACTCTGTTTAGTGAGATCGTGGAACCAGTTGACTCCAGCTACTTTCTGTTTAAGCAAGCTAATACACAGTGACATCCAGCCAATCAACATGAGGCTCAGAGGGTGCCTCATCAGCTCTTTGCCAATCAGCCTTCTGTAAGGAATCTATTCCTGGACCCTTTCATTTCCAGCCTTTGACATGGTTAGCAGACACTTCCATGAATCCCACTGTGTCCCTGGAGAAATTCCAAAAACGATAGAGCAACAACTCATTGCTCATTTCAGTTGTCTCCTGCTACTTTGTGGACTAGCATTCAATATATAGGAAAAGTGTTGGATACTGTGGGGTAATATGTTGGAATGAAATACAAGTAGAAAGGTAGCTAGCCGCCTCACATTATCTATTCAAACTAGGCACAAAATCCTTGATGAGGTCACTTGTACCTGTGGGTACTTAGATGCAATTTAATGTCCACAAGATTTGATTGATAACCATTCAAGACCCTCATTATTTCCAGGATTTTATTTTCTCTCATTGATAGACTTTGTAGCTAGCTGATCTGTCATTAGGTAGGCCTAGAGTTGTCTACCACTACACCTTTGGGTGGCTAGAAGGCTTACCTATTTTTTATTGCTAGGGGAGAGACTATTCATAACACACATATTAAAAGAGCAAATGTAGAAAGATAGTGTGTACCATAATATGAAAGTGAATTCGCCTTTTCACGATGGCGTTTATATATTCATATACTGTTATATGCATGCTATACATACCATGAATCATTCAAAAGATGTGTGTATGTATGTATACGCTAACCTCCATCAGCAATAAAGATAAATGTTCACCAAAAAACCCTTATGGGCTAGCTGTGAGGGTATTTTGGCAGGCTAGCTGGATTTTGAATGATAATTTTACCAGGGGACCTTGCAAAATTCCATACAGTGTCCATAGATTTATTTGCATTTTAAACCAAATTCCAATTCCTGTATCATTCTAAGCACATCAAATTCAAATTAGAGTCTTTTTGTCAGTCCTGCAGATTGCAAACTTATGACAAAATTACACTGTCTGATAGAATCTATTAGTGGTAACATATATGTCAACTTCCTATTTGCATGCTATTGAACTGCTCTAGAGTGATTATAAGTTACTTAATCAGCCTCAGCAGGCTTGGAAACATAGAAATTGACACCACGATCAAGTTGGTTGAATAACTACATCCGTTTGTATGGAAGAAACAAGTTTTGCCTTTGATTAAGGTGGCCATCACGAAAAATGGCCACCATTGTGGATTTAAAAAAATCTAATGACACAGATATGAAAGGTTACCTCTGAAGATTTAGCATATTCATTTTCAGGCTTATATCACCATTTGCAACAGTCCACATTACCTTATATCTACTTACATCTAAAAAGTTCAGCCAAACATGGCAACCATTTTGTTTTTAGAATTTCAGGGGTGAAAATATCAAATGGCATCTGGCAGATTTGGATTAAGCACACCAAAATTACATAGAATCAACCAGATGCCAAATTCTACTCAAAAATGCCTTACAAAGTGGGATTTTCAGAAAGGTGGCCCTGACTAGCACTGCGGGCATAAATGAAGGTCGCAAAGTTACACAGAGTTCCTTTGACAATTCAAACCATAATATGTTGTCATCAGGGACCCTGACGAAAGCCGCTTGACTTTGGAACTCTTTGTTAACTCCTTCATGCCATCATTTCCTGTCCTTGCTAGTCAATCATGTACCTCATCCATAATAATTTCTGTTATTATTGACAGCTTTATTGCAGAACCTACTAGTACATTACACGTCTCTTATAGACCCTCGCACAAAACCAGAGTAGAGGTGTGAAAGCAACTAGTACATTGAGATAATGCGATAAGAAGTACTTGACTCCTCTCAGAGCACCACTCGACGTATGTGCCAATGACGTCAAACACAGTGAGCCATGGCCTGTGTGGGTGTAGGAAGCCTAATTAGTGTACTGAAGCCATGAATAGATCTTGAGTCGTAAGTGAGTAGACTGCTTTTAGCGCTCAATGGGTTACCACACTCGAAAGGCAATTTCACGAAAGGATTTTCACAGAGTAGCATAAGTGTACTTTTTATGTACCTAAGATAGAAATGAACCTAATGCCGGGGGTTATGAATAGATGATGGCAATTACAGAGCAAAGTGGTTAAAAAGTATGCTTAGCAGGATCAGTGCTGTTTGCTGTCATTGATTTAGTTCAGAAAGGACAAATAATGGTCATATTCTCATTACATGCAAAAGGTTTCATTTCATCCTGATCAGATAATTTGTTTCCGAAGTAAGAGCATCAGTCTGTTCTTTAAATTACCATGAGTGTCTATCTGCAAATCATTGTTAGGATGTTTTGGTGTGGTGGATGTAATTAGAACAGAGGTGAGGAAGCAATTAGTAAATTAAAAAAAACTGTATACTGTCAAGAAGCAGTTGACATCTTTGAAGAGCACCCCGCAACCTATGTGTCAATGACGTAAGACATGGGAACTATGGACTGTGTAGGTGTAGGATGTCTGATTGATGTTCTTTTATGTATAATACAACACAATGAACCTAATTCCTAGAACCATGAATAGTCAGCTGCAATGTCAATGCAAAACAGACAATAAGTATACATGCTTAACAGGATCTCAGCTTTTGCTCTTACAGTGTTTCTATGTACATTGCATATTTACTTGGTTGATTTAGTAAACAGGTTAATTCATCATAAGTGTTTCATTTTTATCAATAGTAAGAGCAAAACTTTTAATTATTTGGATTATTACTAAACCCGTTGTGACTGCCCCTCCCCCTTCAAATCATTGTGGGAACCCTTTGATGTGGTGACTCTAAGAGCACACTATGCATAAATGGTGATGCTGTAGTTGCAGTCCTTTGGCCTTAACATAGACTGTTTGAGTGGTGATTGTACAGACCATTCAATCGAAACTCACTTGCTGCTTTTAAGAAGCCCGTCTCATATCTGAACACAATGAATAATTAATGGACTGGCTGCTCACAGGTAATATCGACACTGGTCTAGAGGAAGAGAATGTCTGCATGAAATATATGTTCCCAAATAAAATACAAGGACAATAAATTTGTTTCAGATCCTATTGGCCAGGGTGATTCATTGGCCATTTCATGCAATAGGTTGAGTGTTAGGTAGGTCCAGGAAGTCCCATCCAAATCTTCCTTTTTGGTTCACATTGGCTCAGGAGGGTGTTGCTCCTATTGTAAAAAGAGCTGTGAGTATGTGCCCTCTTTTCTAAACAAGTCGTGCACTGCTTCACCTAAGTACTTTCACTCACCACATTAGTCTGAAAAGTCACCTGCCTTCTTTAAAATAGAGAGAGCTGCACTACCAGGTACCTACTCATGTCACACGCTCTATAGTTTATTATACTGACTGACTTCTGCCAACTAGGTACCTACTCAAATCCCCCTTTTTCAGCACCGTATTGGGATTTATGCCAGAGATGATCAGGAGGGTGTTGCTCCTTTTGTAAAAAAAAACTGTGAGTATTGTGCACTGGCTCTGTAGGTCTTTGAGTGCCTCTCTATGTCTAAGACCTACAATAACCCCTGGAGGGTGTTACTCCTATAGTAAAAGGAAGAGCTGGCTAAAAATGCCCTCTTTTCCAGTCCTTTCTTTCCATGTAGCTATGAATTGTCCCCTTTGTTGCTCACAAGTGGTCATTGAAGTACGGTGCTAAAAAAGGGGGATTTGAGTAGGTACCTAGTTGGCAGAAGTCAGTCAGTATAATAAAGTATAGAGCGTGTGACATGAGTAGGTACCTGGTAGTGCAGCTCTCTCTACTTAAAACAAGGCAGGTGACTTATCAGACTAATGTGGTGAGTGCAAGTACTTAGGTGAAGTAGTGCATGACTTGTTTAGAAAAGAGGGCACATACTCACAGTTCTTTTTACAAAAGGAGCAACACCCTCCTGATCATCTCTGGCATAAATCCCAATTCCAGTAAGCAGACATAGAACATACTCTATAATCATCATACAGTAATTTTAATAGTGTTATAGATTGTAGAATCTGAGAGCTTCAGTAGCCCAAAGTTACTCCCAGCTCAGTGTCAGACTTTGGTACTATTTGCTAAGTCACTCCCCGGTCATTGGTACACTTTGGTACTATTTGCTAAGTGACTCCCATGTCATTGGTGACTGTGTCTCACCGAAATTGTGCAGAGTCACCTTTCTACGCGATTAGAAACTCAAAATTTTATTTTCATATTTAATAATAACAAATGGTTCAGGAGTATCCTCCACATGCTGGAGAATCATGATCTATAATTTTTTCTTTTTTGAATATGTATATTTTGCTTGAAAAAACACCCTTTATTAGACCGTCACCTTTCTACACTGTTTCTATGCACATAGAAAGGTGACATAACTACTTTCTCTTCATTTTACACATTACAGCTTATCACCTCAACTTTGATATTTGGCATATATATGAATGGGGGTTATGACTAATTATCAAATGTATGTAAGGTTGATACTTAAATGAATGATACATTTGAAATATTTGAGCGTAAGCTTTGCCGCATAGAAAGGTAACATGTATAAAACTTCTCATCCAAACCCATGAAACAGGATTTATGGTCACACTTAAATGGAAAACAATAGACAAACATTCTGCTACAAAATGAGTAAGAAACATTAAGGTTTCATATTTTTGACAGGTCTGAGAGATATCTATTCATTGCTGTCATCTTTCTACATGTTTCTACACATGTAGAAAGGTGACATAAATGTTGTTTTTTTCAATGTTACACATTACTGCTAATTACTTCACCATTAATATTCAGCATGTGCATCGGGGTTATGACATATTATCAAATATATGTAGGCTGGTTACTTAAATGAATTATGCATTTGAAATATATAAGTGTATGGACATGTCACCTTTCTATGCTGCCTGGCTAAGGGACATTTGTCAACTTCCAATGACTGTTCCCATTCAAACTATATCCTGGCCACTATTTATAAGGTGAGATTAGAGCCCTACATACTCTGTATGGTGGTCACAGTCTGCTTACAGAACTATGACTCCTCTACTAAAGCCTTAGATCAGTGCTCACAGTATAGAGAAGTCTTCGGAAACTTACTCGCTACAATTCAAACACTTTCTTATTGTAACTGTGGATAGCGTTTTTCAAGGCTAATCCCATCATTTCTTGATACAAGCAAATTTACTGCCCACTTTATGTTCATCTAGCTTGTCCCATCTAGATCTTTCTCTATCAACTTTAATGTATTGGGCTATGTATTGCTTTAGCCCCCTCTTAAAATACAGAAAAGATCTCCGCTGAAATCACAAAAGCGTGCCCCTTGCAGGTACATTGAACCACCCTTTTGTAGCCGATAGGTGGCAGCATTTACTGAATAACCATATAATGTGCTCACACTTTAATTTCTTTTGCACTTTAAGTATAATATCACCTATATGACTCAGGGTTATTCAGTGAAGGCTTGAGAAAAGGGATTAGCCCCCTAGGGGCCTAAACTCATAGTATATATAAGGACAGCACCTCTAACTTAACACCATATATCCATAGAATGTAAAAACATCCAAGGGAGCAGGGTCCTGGGCAAAGGGCCTCTTTCGGGGAGAGAGGAGAGAAAATTTTGTTGGGGTAATACATATTTGTTTTCACTTCAATTACCCCTCATTTTAAGGCACGCCAAAGGCGCCTGGAGAATAGCCCCCTCGGGGGCTAAACTCATAGTATATATAGGGACATCTAAGGGAAGCAGGGTCCCGGAAAAAGGGCCTCTTTTGGGAAGTGAGGAGAGAAAAAGGAGCTTGGAGTCTTTTTGGGGTAATACATGTTGTATACTTTATTCCTGTGCTATATACCCTTGTTTTTAAGGCCCGCCAAAGGGGCCATGGGATTAGCCCCCTAGGGGGCTAGACTTGTATAATATGCTAGCGGAGGGGGCTTAACTCGTAGTATATAGAGGGATGGCACCTCAAACTTCACCCCAAATCACCATAGAATTTAAAAACATTCAAGGAAAGCAAGTTGCAAGGAAAAGGACATCTTTTTGGGAGAGAGGAAAAAAAAGGGGCTTGGAGTCTTTTTGGGGTAATACTTACTTTATTCCTGTGTTATATATACCCCAGTTTTTAAGGCCCCCGAAAGGCGCCATGGGATAAGCCCCCTAGGGGGCTAAACTCGTATAATATGCTAGCGGAGGGGGTAAACCCCTTAGCGGTTATATATGTCGCTCTTTAAGTTGATGTGTAGTAGTGTTTTACCCCAATTTTTTAAAAAGCTTAGTTTACACTATCCTTTTAACCACATTATCTTAAACAGTGCTGTCACTAAGGGTGTCTAAGACAGCATACAGTTCATTATTTTATTTGAACATGATACATTCACAGAGTCTGCATGGGTCTAGCCCGCTCCTATTTTGTTCTTGCGGTGCATGCCTCACTCTGAAAACTGGTAGATTCTACCTGGCTGTCAATCATTTTTTAATTGTATGTTTCTGCTTGGTTGCCCCCCTCCCTTCCTTCAAATAATAGCTGGGATGTGCGAAGCCCCAGCCGCGGCAGTGCCGCCCCACTCCTTCTACCCCCCACACTGTAGGCACCACCTCCCCCCTATTTTACCTGGGAAATATGGTGCAGAAAATATTAGGGTACTGGCGGAATGGGAGGCGGGAGGGGGAGGGATGGAACCTTACTGAAAATGCACACACAAAGGATGTACATTTCATTTAAGTGCAACACTCTTGGGCCTTACTGCATGACCGCTGGACAAGCTGTCTCAAATAAGGTCCATGTAAATAAGTTGTGGCTATATAGGAGGTTGTAACCCTGCCCACCTGACCCCCTCCCCCCTCTTTTACTCTATGTACCAAACTACCTGTGCATGTTGCCATAAAATTGAAGGATACAGGATGGTCACATATATTGGAAATTTTTTTTATTTGCATTCTGAATCAGGGCACGCAAGGGAAACGCTCACGAGGCAATGTGGCAATGTAATGTAAAAACCATGTGAGGTAACTCTGCTGGCACCACATTTTGATTGTGGCTTTAATTGTTTGGCGTGCAAAAAAGAGACCCCTCTTTAGGACAAAAGTGCTCAATGAATAATAATAATAATAATAATAATAATAATAATAATTATTGGGCACCCATTATTGTATCCTTGAAGAACTAAGGCCATGGAGGTGTCAAAAGCATTTTAAGGAGGCATGGCAATATAAAAAGGAATGTTCATGATGTGCACTGTCACACTTTAGGGACATTTATTGTGTCAGCAACATGGCAGTGCAGGGAGATATGTGGGACACTTTGGGGGATTCTGGAGATGAGGAAAATGGACAGCCAGTAGTGAATTTACAAGAGAACATAATGTCTAACGAAATGTTAGAAAAGTGTAGGGAAATGTGATTTGCCCGCGCGTGATGTGCTGAGTCTCAGGGGCCGGTCGTTGTTTAATCACATGTCCCCTCTCTGTGTCATCCCAGTCCAGGCGTGGGTGGAAGGTAGGAAATGTTGTACGGGGATGTAGCTCAGTGGTAGAGCAATCGTCTGAAGGCTGAGAGGTCCCGGGTTTGACTCCCGGTTTCCCTAAACGTTTTCACCGACCCCTACAATGGTAGGGAAACCGAGTGGTCCTGACCCACGTGAGGGGGGGCTACGGAACTCGGTACCTGGCCTGGTGTGACACGGCAGGCGCTTCGACCACCCGGTACTTGTACCGGCAGTTGACCATGGAATCGGGAATGCCTCGCACTGCTTGATAAAGCCCAATCATCTGGTTGGGAGGAGAGCCGGGTTGCTGGTCAGCGGTGGTCGAAGCTGGTTGGGGGCTGTGTAGGGAAATGTGATTTCCCCGCGCATGATGTGCTGACTCTCAGGGGCCGGTCATTGTGTAATCACATGTATCCTCTCTGTGTCACCCCAGTCCAGGCGTGTGTGGAAGGTAGGAAATGTTGTACGGGGAAGTAGCTCAGTGGTAGAGCAATCGTCTGAAGGCTGAGAGGTCCCGGGTTTGACTCCCGGTTTCCTTAAACGTTTTCGCCGACCCCTACAAAGGTATGGGAATGGCAAACCAGATATGCTCTATTCTTTGTGGTCAGACATCCAGGAGCTGATAGGCCCAGCCAAGTTGTGGCCTAGGGCTATAAGGAGGTTTTTTTGGACACAGAATATCAAGATTGGCCAAGGGTAATGGTGTGCACCTTTGCATTTGTAAATGGTCTCCCATCTCACTTGCTCTTGCACTGGGGTATGATGGTGCAAATGTGGACAGGGGTGGGTGATTCCTCATACAGACACGGAGCAAGACTTATGTACATCATCGAGCACAAAGAAGGACACACAAAGTACAAGTTGTGGGGCTGGAACAAGATTTTCTGGATGGCACACCAAGACATTATTAGTAAGTAAAATATTCATATATTTTATGTTATATAATATGCACACTTTTAAACATGTGTTTCAGGCGTGAGAGATGGGCGCACACATTTTATTTTACATATGGGGCTGACGTTGGTTTAATGTTGAGAGGGAGCAGTCATAGTTAGTTCTAGTCTGGTGGTATGTATCCTGAGGATACAATTACAAAGACGCACTGGAGTTAATGACCTCCTGCTGCAATTCTAATAATGAGGTGGTAATTATTCAACACCATCTTAGGTACACTCTGGCAGCAATGTGCTTTAAGCCCCAAGCACTGTAATTGTGGTCTCTGCCACATTTAGATATGACTATGGACACCTCTCAGACCTACATTCTGCCTCTCAGCAGGGATTCTTAGGTCCAAACTTATGGTGTTGGCTGATTTGTGGTGACATAACCTAAGGATACAATTACAGAGGTACGCCAAGTTAACGCATCTCTTGAATTGGTAATGATGAGCTCTTAATGACCTGACACAGTCTTAGCTGCATGCTGCCTGGAGTGTGTTCTAATCCCCAGATCCTGCACTCTGGGGCCGTTTCTTAACATGGTGAGACTATGCACGGGTAATATGACCGAGAATGCAGTCAATAATATATTACAGCTGTGCCGACTAATATTGCCCAGATATACTGTCTGCTTCTGGTATAGCTAATACAGATGGCCAATCTGAGTGGAAAGGCATGTCTATACCAGGCATGCCTTCATGTCTCTTAGGGAAATTATTGGAGTCTATCTTTGATTTCTTATATATCGTGACCCTCTAAACATGATAAATAGTATTTAATAAAAAAAATCATAAAAAAATGCGTGAAAACCTACTTTTGAGATTTTTCCATGCAAGGAAATATGGTAGAAATTATTTCTGTGCATTTGGTCCATTTTCAACAAATATACTGGTTACCATGGCAACCAAAGTACTGAAAATAGTGATTTTTTGCATGAATATGGTTGCCATGGTTACCAATGGAAATTGTACCATGTGACCATGTGGATCATTCTATTTTCAGAATTTGAAAATACAAAAGAATAGCTACAATATGCATTTTATTTCATCTCAATTGATGAAGGGTTTCCTGAAATATGCATGTTTAAAGTTTGATCAAATTATCATTTTTGAGAATATGAATGCTATGTTATCAAAGCTGTATCTTCCTTATCACGGGAGTTTATACCCATGTGTTTAGCTTAGACCACCACCATTTCACTTCTAATAGGAATATCAACATGATTCAAACAAATTTTGAAAGTTAATGACACCCCCTAAGGCCCCAAAATGTATTGTAAAACACTATAGAGCTGAATTGATGCAGCCGAGCTACATTCAGGCCCTACAGGGATGATACACTCCCAGAGTCCCAGAGAGTAATGACCTCCAACATGAGCAGCCTTCAAAATGGTTAGGGCAGGATGCAGTCAATACCTTTAAAATATCAATCTGCCTTTGGTGTGGTATACAGCACTGTTTAGACTAACAGGAGCGTGTTGCTCCTATGGTAAAAAGAGCTGTCAGTAGGTACTCTTTTTTCAAAAGAAGTCACGCTCTGCTTCACTATTCAACTGGCGCTCACCACATTAGTCTGAAAAGTCACCTGCCTTGTTTAAAATAGAGAGAGCTGCACTATCAGGTACCTACTCATGTCACACACTCTATAGCATATTATAATGACTGACTTCTCCCAACTAGGTACCTACTCAAATCACCCTTTTTTAGCACCATACTTGAATGCCCACTTGTGAGCAACAGAAGGGACAAGTTAAAGCTACATGAAATGAAAGGACTGGAAATGAGGGCATTTTTGGCCAGCTATTCTTTTTACTATAGAAGCAACACCCTCCAGGGTAACTAAGTGCCTTTGGTTCGATAGTGCATCAATTTGTGAGGGAGGAGTAGTATTGTTTCAACCAGTATATGAGGGTAGATATCCTAAACTTTGAATATAATTCTATTTGTGTGAGAATGGTTTGGGATTTGTTAGATCAATATTATGTAATTTTCATATCTTCTATATCAAAGTTTTATGCTCAGGATGGGTCCAATTTTGGTCTATTCAAGTTTTGTGTTGGAAAGCAAACATCCCAGCAATGCTCTGTACAGGACTAATTTGGCCTGGGTGCTTGTCAGAGGTCTCAAAGTCCTTTTATTAGAGAGACTCAACAAATGAATACTGCCCTAAGTTACATATGATCAAAGTTCATGACCCAACAGATGATGAGGCAGACATTGGTAAGAAATGATGTTACACGGGGTAAGGTTGCATAGTGCCATGAAACAACACGATGTGAATCAGCATTGCTCAACAGCATTTCTGATCTTTTTAAATCAAAGTCATTTCAGAAAAAAGAGGAGAAGAAACCACAGTATTGCTATTTGATGTCAAGGGAATGGTCACATTAGGATGTGATTTATAATAATCATTATGATTTTCTTCCTCATCTCGGCCAGCACTGAGTGTCTCTTCCTTCATGTTTAGATTCAGAAAAAAAAAATGCACTAGTGGTCATGGTAATGAAATCAAGATATTTCATTCAAAGGTGGATAGATTTCTCTCATGACCTTGGTCTATAGCCTTGTGGAATGTCAACCTCTGAATCAAATCATAAAATATGATGAAACTCGATATGCTACTGAAATGGCCTTTGACCCTGTTTCATGAATAAGGCATCTAGTACTGTATAAAGCAAATGTTGGCTCTGACCACAACTATAACTCTCAACTATAAGTTGGTAAAAATTTCATTATTTATTTTGTTTTCTATGTATGTTTTAACCAAAAGCAGGATACTCTACTATTTCTATATTGATAATATAGATTCGCTTCCTGAATTACAAATTAGGCATAAGTGAGATATACACCTCATGCTGTATGACAGCCTGTAGTGAAGATGGAGAATACAGTGACAAACTCTTTTTTGTATCCACCATTTAAAGATCCCTAAGGCATACATGTATCATAACCTGGGATAAATTTAAGCATCCTCTGTAAAGGCTTTCTAGACACTCTGATCAAATAACCAAGGTATCTCTAAAGTCACTTTCTGCTAAGCTTACAAACTCTGCAGAGTAGTTTAGTACTCAAAACCATTGACCAACTGGGGAATGAGGGAGGGTGTATGTGTCCAGTGATGTTCACCGCATCAACTTACAACAGTTGTATGCGATATGTAAGCCATACTTTTTCATTGTCTTTCCACCCAAGTGAGATATAAAGGGTGAAAGATCAAATAAGTGCCCAGCAAATTGTCATTATCTGTCGCCATGATTGGTCATCAATGGTGCTTCCTTTCTGAGTGATAACTCACTGCGTCATCTTTTGCCACAGTGTGTCAGTCTCACATGGCATGGCGATTTATCACAACAGTCGCCAACATGATCTCACTCACTGCGTGAGTATGTTCCACTCCTTGTCATCCCTCACAAAGCATGGTGACTTATTACCACCATCGCTGACATGGATGTCACTTGCTGTGTGAGTGTGTGCCACTGTCATCAACTCTCACACAAAATGGCGACTTATCACCACCATTGCCATCATTGGTCTCACTCAATGCGTTAATTTGTGTCACTCCAAGTCAATGCTCTCTGAGGATTGCATCATCTGTCACTCCCTCTCACTCACAGTTGCAACTTATCACCACCATTGCCAAAGTTGTTGAGACAGCACCACTGTTCAACATGTAGCCTATCTAGGAAGTGTGGGCATGAAGTATAAGTCCCATATGTATCAAATGTGCTTTGTTTCACACTGATTTCCATGTAATACTTCAGAGTTGAATCAAACAAGATTATATAGAGAGAATATCAATTGAATTTAGATAGAGGTATCTCTAAAATGAAAGCAACTATCCATAAACACCTTTTCTCTGGTTACAGGAAAAATACATAGGGAAATATCAACATGAACACATTGTCTGTGGTTAGAGGGAAGAAACATATGGTAATACCTTCTCTTGCAAAACATACTTTGATCTGGCAGATGTGAGGCTGCATGATTACCATTGTCGATGATCATGAGCTTTTCATCTAACAAGGTGAGTGATCACCAGCGTCGCCATCACTGGTGAGTCTGAGTGATCACCACTCTCGCCATCTATGGTGAACCTGCGCTATGACGTGGTGCACGTTTCATCTAGTAAGGTGAGGGATCAACCGCCTTGCCATCCCTGGTGAGTGTGAGTCATCATGATCCTCGCCAACCGTGGTGAACATGCGCTATGGCATGGTGTGCGTTTCATCTAGTGAGGTGAGTGATCACTCGTGTCGCAATCCCTGTGACTGTGGGTGATCAAGATCCTCACCATCTGTGGTGAACCTGTGCTATCACGAGGTACGAGTTTTATCTAGTGAGGTGAGTGATCACAATCATTGCCATCCGTGGTGAATGTGCGTTATGACGTGGTGTGCGTCTCATCTAGTGAAGTGACTGATCACTCATGTCGCCATCCCTGGTGAGGATGAGTGGTCACTCATGTCACCATCCCTGGTGAGGATGAGTGATCATGATACTCGCCATCCCTGGTGAACTTGCGCTATGACAAGGCACGTGTTTTATCTAGCGAGGTGACTGATCATCAGCATCGCCATCCCTGGTGAGTCTGAGTGATCACCATCCTCGCCATCTAAGGTGAGGCCATGTGATCACCACCATTGCTATTCCTGGTGATCTTGTGCTATAGCGACATCGTGTTCCATCTAGCGACATGTGTGAGTCACTTCACACAGGTGGACAAGGAGTCACAACAATTTGCTGGGTGCATTTGTGTAGAAGAGTTATGGAGATAATTCGAAGCTCATTATATTGATATTTGTTCTCAACTGCTATTGGTATCATTTAATTGATCAGCTAAAATGAATAGTCGGAAGTGAGAAAGGGAATGGTGCCCAATTGAGTGCCTCAATTTTAGTTTGGAAGCCAGTAGATATGGAGGTTTTCACTGACATATTGCTTTAGACACATAAGATATAAAAAAAAATCTTATATGTGATATATTGTGATATATGTGATATAATCAACAAAAGTTAGGGCAAACCTAATCAGGCAATAGTATTAAACTCTGGAACAGCACTTGTGACCCCTCATAATGACCTCTTTATCGAACCCCTTCTCGCACAAGACGATGCTAAGAATGATGCACCAAATAGACTGAAATGTGCTTTGTACGAGCATAATGTGGTCTGTATGGCAGGAAAGTAGCCATTAAAGGGTAAATTGCACCTTAATCCAATAAGGGGGCAGACCATCTATAACCTTACTAATGAGCATCGACTAATTATTTTGAATACAAGATAAAGATAAAGGCTGAGGAAACAACATCAATTGCCCTTAGGTTTAAGGGAGGTCATTCACATGAATTCTGTGATCACTTTTTTTCATTAGCCTTTTGGGCATAAATATCAGGAAGGCACTTCTCAAGATGGTATGACTGGGGCCCCTTCAAATTGTAAAGGGATACCTCACTCTAGTGCCAATACAGCCCTGCATCTGGTGGCTACTAGTGATTACACTGGTACGACTGGCCTTCCAAACCTTATATAAATACTGCTTTAAGTGCCGATCGTACAGAGCAGTTGTAGTGCATTACCTATGATCACCCACTCATATTTCAAGGGTTTCAAATCATAGTGGGTGTGTGCAGGCGTACCATCTTGAGAAATGCCCTCCAGACCTTATTGCCTATTAAGCCAATAGTTCCCCTTGTGTTTCCAACTTCCAAGGCTCTGCAGGCACACAGTGTTTGCCGATTAGGGCCTGGAATCACCTCACTCTGGTGGCTTACTGACCCCACTTAGCCATGACATGCTTACAAATTGCGCCGATAAGGTAAGAATGCATCCAAGTTGTCTACCTGAGGAGAATATTGTCATGGCAATCAAGGCATACTGCCGGACAGTATGGTAGAAAGATCAAATGGTACCTTTGGACTGATTTTGTATATATTGCAGTTATTTGATGCCAAATATTTTCAAAGCTGTAGGATTAAGCTCTGTCACTCGATCACCCCCAAGCATTTCATTCCACCTTATAGTACATATGATCAGTTGGTCACTGCAGCCCATGGCCAGACACTGGAAGTGTCCGGTCCTGTATCTAAATGGACAGTTTGCCAATAAATGACATGTCCAATGGGCTAAAGAAACATTGGATCACAATATTTCTGACAGTGATTCATTCATTGTTTGAATCAGTCTATAGGCCGATTCAGAGCATTATGTAGCACTTCTATTTAGGGAACAATCATCCCACTGAGTGAAGTCTTAAGTTTTATAATGGTTTATAGGGTTGTGCTCCTTTTCACTGTGTCATCAAAAGGTCATGGAATCAGAGAGTATGATATGGACTAATTGTATTTATTCCTACCATTTTATATAGGGCCCATTGTTTTAACCAAAATAACTGGGCACATTTCTCATCGGCATATTACGGTGAGTGTAAGATATAACTGATGACTAAAGTGTGCGGAGGGGTTGGGCGGTGGTTCAGCAGCTCAACCTTGACACACAGCGAGGGATCAGAGTTCTACACAGATTCTTTGTCCTATTTAATCATAACATGGAAATTTGAGCTCTATATTTATGCATATTATTGAGTTAAACACTCTGGTTTGGGACTTTTTCTACTGTTATCTAGCAGATCACCTGCTGAGTGCCTCACTGCCCAGTGCCTCATTCTGGTTAACATATAGGCTCACCCTGCCCAGTTCCACACTACTATGGTTAAACCAAAGTTAATGTGTTGGCTGAGTTGGTGTGACATAACCAAAGGATACAATTACACAGAGACTGAGGTTGATGGAAATGTTACATTGGTAATACTGAGATGGTGATTACTCTGCACCAACTTAGCAGCATGCAGCAAGGATTGTGTTCTTGACCGTCGGTCCTTAAGTATGCGCACACTCTCTGAAGCACAATAGTGAATGAGGACAATATAATCCAGGAGGCAGTCATCATTACATTACAGTTGTGCGAATTGATAGCTGAACATTTTGCAGGAAAAATGGAGAATGGCATGATGCAATCCTTCTCTGCAGCCTTTAATGAGTTAAGGAAAGACACACTCAATATCTTTGACATTTCAATATCCCTTTGAAGTGATGTAGACACTGCTACAACAAACAGGCTGACTGAGTACCTTTGGGTGAATGGTCTATTTGTGAAGGGGAAGTATTGCTACAACCATAATGTGAGGTAGAGGACTATTGGAACATTGATTATGATATAATGTTCAGTATCTCAGAATAGTCTCTGATATGTTAGATGAATAAGAGTTGAAATCTCAGTGCAAACTGCTTCAAAAAGCTAATGTACCTACACTCAGAATCGCAGAGAAAATATGTTGTTCTTTTATATTCTCTCAATCAAATCTTTATTGTGTGCATTATGGTGGATCCAAACTATCAATGCAAAATTCATATAACGTCATATAACGTCATGGAGTAGGAAGCTAAAAAGAAGAAAAATATAATTTTTAAGTTATTATTTCTTGACAGTTTCTGCAATATATTTATCTTTATCTTTGTAGGTGATAGGTGACATCTTTTGTGACCAGGGCCTGTTGTTAAGCATGTTATATGTGTCATTACAACAGCTTCATTCACACCTACAGTTAGGGGTATGATTATGACCCATCAAACCATAAGTGTGGGTATAAGATAGAATTGATTTTTGCCTATATATTGACATTTTTTTTTGACAATTTTTATCCCTGCTCTATTATTTGAGAAATCTGCAAACATCCACATTGTGCATTATTCTCTGACAGCAAGAATGAGCATTGCACATTGGAATTAAACGAGAACACAGATAACCCTGTTTCAGTCAGCCAGTAAAGTGAATTTATTGATGACCAGTAAAAGCAAAACCATGATTAAAGTAACATAATCAGGAGGGTACTTCTCAAGATGGTAAAATAGAACACAGCTACTACGATTTGAAACCCTGTAAATTAGAACTGGTCATCCTGGGTTTTGCTCTACGACTGCCCTCTATGACCAGTCCTTGATGCAGTAATTACACAGGGTTCGGTAGGACAGTCGTAATGGTGCAATCATCAGTGACTACTAGATGCAGGGCTGTAATGGCATAAGAGTGAGGGATCCCACTACAAATTGGAAGTGGTCTAGTCGTACCATCTTGAGAAATACCTTCCAGGGCATTGCCAGGTTTATTTGAATTACATTTAGGATATAAAGTTGCAAGCTTGAAAAAATAAAGCAAGCTTTAAATACACTCATGAATTATTGCTCAGTCGATCACTGACCTTAGTAAGGCCTTTTTTAATTTTCATTATAATCCATTTCCAATGACATTATGTGGGGGCCGGGAGGTTACTGCAGGGATCACTGGCAGAAGTTAGTAGGCGTATGTAAAATTACCTCAAAAGAGAGTTTCTGTGCATGATGCTGTTGTTGCTGTTGAAATTTCTTTTTACTCTAAATACATATGATACAAGAGCACAATCTCTGATGAGCAGCTGTTCTGATGTGCAAATCAAATTCCGAGCCCTTGTCTACAATGTAGGTTTAACCTTTGGTTCTCACCATAAGACCATAGGGCTTTGGTCTTTTAAGTGTTCATTGTTAGCATGAAGGTGCTACACCACCGGTGTACCCTATTGAGATCTTCCTGCATTTGACGACATATACATGTAGTATCATCTTCAGAAACCATCAAGGCAATATCATCGGCATACATAAAATATAAAATATCATCTTTGTTACACTGTTAATGTGTATAATTAAAAGCCGAGCGCCGAGCCCTGTGGCACAATGCACCTGTGCTGCCCCTTTCCAAACAGATCAGACAGTTTCGCAACTGTCTCAGGGCTTTCAGTCCTTTGAGGCCATTGATTTCAAACACCAAGTTGTTCAAGGTTACCTCAAGGATAATTAAGGTTAATTCAGTCAGGCACTGTAATCACCTCTTTTATTAGCTTCATGGACATTGACATCAGACCTAAATACCCTTTAAGCCAATACTTCCCCTTATCCTTGTAAATAACGAGGGTCTCCATGGGGGCCCTAGGGGATTCCATTCAGGCAATTGAATCACATCATTACTGTGGAATATTGCAATAGTTCCTTACAAATAACCATTAATGATACCCTTCAAAGATAACTGACCAGTATTTACTTCTTTGAATATCATATAAGTATGCACTACTCAGGCCAATTGTACATATTTGGAGGTCTTTCTTTCCTTTAAACCTGTGATTCCTTTACAAATTACATATTGTAATTTGAGGAAATGACAGACATTTAGTGTGATAATTAAGGTCCTACCCTAATCACAATGAAAATACCTAATTTTTGACCTACTACAGACTTAGTTTGGTTAGGAGTCTGATATGGGGCTGATTTAATACTGACTATAAGAGGCATAAGGACAGAACACCTCCCCCCTTGCAAAAAATGATAAAAACATCTTGTTTTATACCATAGCATATTGACTTTTTGTTATCTTTAAAATTGTTGTGTATGATTAATGGGCCTTCTGAACTATGTCAGAGTAAGATGCTGTGAGTTGATGAGATCTTCCTTTATGTCTTTCATCTCACTTTGTGTAGTGGAAATAAAAAAAAAAGCTGTGAGTCTCAGACTAGAAAATAATTTATTCTAAACTTTGTAACTTCAATAAGACTTCACAGACATATCAGAGAAATCGTGACATGATTTTGCCATTAGAGCTACCAATACATGAATAGTCTCTGTTGAAAAGGTGTGAAGTACCTTCTATTGTGAGTTAGGTCCATTCAATCTGAATTTGACAATTTATATTGTCAGATGGTCAAAAAATTCTAATGCAACCATTATCATTATATATATTCTTCATTAGGTGTGCTTTGTCTGGAAAGCAGTTTGCAATGCAGGTAGTTTGAACCTGCAGATTTTATATTCCCTTTCTGCTTGTTTTAAGGACAGGTTCCACTGCAATTGTTGAATATTTTTTTTCTCACTAATCCGACAAGTGTTCTGTACCTTTTGTAGGGGCCAGTATCACATTGTATATATTACTGTGGATCTTCCGAGTGGCGTGATTGCATGTTGCCAGTTCTTTCCAGATCGGATAGATGTTGCCTATGCCGCCTAGCTGATCTGTGAGGGGGCAGCACCACACATCGCACCCAGCTTCTATCAAGAAGCTGGGCGATCCACAGAAGAGACCTGGACCCCATTCAGGTTAGACTCTTTCCTGTAAACCTTCTGAATAAAGGTCACCTCCGGGTCCTCTCTGCTGTGCTACCTTGCTCAACCCGAATCACTCGAGTTGTGTTTTGCTTCTTGTGTTAAGCGAGCCAAAGAGCCACCAAACATGTTCCTGACTCACAATGTTTCTGATCCAAGGCGTGAGCTCAGTCACTTGCGTGATTCTTGTTCATTACTTTGTGATAATTCAGCATCTCCCTTTTTTCTAAATGAAAAGCTCTACTACCACCCAGATTAAAATCTGATTCGGATAGAGCATCATCTAGTGACTGTGACAAAGTTGCTGCATCAGTAGTTATAGCTCTACTGCGTAACACTCTCAATCGAATATCTTTGATTTATTTGGATGATAACAAACTGGTCTTATCCTCTTCTAGAGGATCTACATCAATATCGTTACCTCCTATGTCATTGATGTCTATATCTTCGGATGAATCACTAAACTCCTCCTATCAGAAGAGGTTAGCATAGGAGCTGGCCACATGCAAGCACACCGCTTGGATGATCCACAATAATATATACAAGGTGATACCGGCCACTACACTTTCAAGAGTAGAAATTGTTTGATTAGCAAAAGATTATACCAGACAAAAGCAGTGAAAAGCAGTGTTGTTTTCTGGTTAATGGCCTTCATTTGGAAGGCAAATATCCCGAAAGAGATTTCCTTTTCAAATTTCAACAAATGCTACCAGGGCTTTGCAACGTTTTACTTGGCTAGGTCAGCAACATGAAAGTCAGTTTTATGTCCTCACACAGGACGAGTGAAACCTTTAACAAGTAATTAACCCCAGTGGACAAGAACCACCCATTGATCTGTAGAGGGAAGGTGACGTTAAATTTGAATAATGAATTAGACTGATTGAACTCAAGTTCAACCAAAATGAGGGGATGTGTCTAATTCAATACCATAAAGGCTGCCAATTTATCCAAGGGTTCACATACAGGATCATAAATATTTCTGAAAAGTGACAACATATTTAGTGGCGAGGACACCAAGCAGTATCCTAAGATGCTTTATTGTATTGTTCACAAGATTCTCAGAAGCTCAGCTCATACAAATTGCATTTAATGAAGTGACGGCTTCCAGGGAGCTCTGTGTAACAATGGCAGCTTTAACACCTTTAGACATGGATGTGTTCAGAAGCTTAAAGGAGTGACTAAATTCCATTTCCTTACAAGGGTAGATTCACAGCTTTTTATCCTACAGTATTTCTCCACACAAAAGATCATTGACTGTTCTATAAAAACAGGACATAAATTCAAGCTAGTCACAAGAAAACACCAATGATCATCAGAATAAAAAACAACATTAACAACAAACTACATCAGCATTGAAAAGTGGGACAATATGTTATGGTTGTTTGAGTATTTTGGATTGGTCATTAGTAAGAGTAGCATCCCAAAAAATGTGTAGCGTTTTAGCACAAACAGCTTGGTCATGAATCTAGCTCTAAAGATGTAAGTCTCAGTAGTACAAACAGTGGATATTGACCATTGGCAGAGGCCCTATGTTGCAGTCAGTTTTATTGTAGTTGCCTTCCTCTGTTTCCTGATCTAGCATGAACCACTCGATTCTCGATATTAGATCCACCTACTTTCCATTTCAGCGATCTAGATGACAAGGACACGAGCAGCCAATCTGCATAATACATAATACCTAAATACCTCTTTGACAATCAGCGTTGAGGAACCGTTTCCTGGAGCCTTTCATTTTTAGACTTTGACTTGACTACATGGGGGCCATTTCTTAAGGCACTACGACTGCACACAACACTACGACTACAAAATCCTAATGCTATTTCAATGGGAATGTTGGTACGACTAGGAGGATCCAGTTGTAGCACGTGGCCTCCAGACATTTTCTGACCAGGATCACATTAATGCATCATGCCCATTGGTTGTCTTGATGTACAAATGTAGCCCTTCTGGAGGCCATTTCTCAATGTACTACGACTGCACACAGCCACTATGATTTAAAAATGCCAAGAATAAGCCAGGCTATCATAGGAACTTCCCTACGACTGCTCACTACGATTAACAGCTATGCAGTAATTACATAAGGTTTAGTAGGGCAGTCATACTAGTGCAGATATTAGGGACTACTAGTTCATGGTGCTGTTAGGGCCAAATTATTAGGTTCTCACTACGATTTAAGGGACATCAGTCGTAGTGTGTTAAGAAATGGCCTCCAGGGAAGCCCGCCAGCCTTATATCATTGCATCATGCTGACCCTACAGGATTTATACACTCCAAGATGTCGGAACTAAAGCAATATATAGTCAAAGTGCATAAGGTACAGGAAAACAATAGTTAACTTTCCTAACATGAGCATGGTTTCTTTTGTACAGAAAGTTTCATCTTCAAGGTATAAGTCCCTCTTGGTACGAGCACTGAGCTGCCATCTAGCAAGTCTTTCATACCTAAAAACCTAAACATATACATGTTAATATCCTAAACACCTAAACTTCAGACAGTTTCCATGCTAAATATCGAAACATGTTTAGCATAGGTGTTTAGGCATTTAGATTTAAGGTGTTTAAATCCTAAATAGATAGCCAAGAGAACACCTACCTATCCAATATGTTTGGACTTTAAACATGTTTAGACCTTAACATGTTTAAAATCTAAGCTCCTTTTTTACAGTGTCAACCATGCTTTTTCAATGTCTTTCCACCCAAGTGTGATATAAAGGGTTAAAGACCAAATAATTGCATTTTGTATAGAAGAGTTATGAACATCATCGGATGCTCATTATATTGATTTCTGTTCTCAACTGCTGTTGGTATCATTTAATTGATCAGCTGAAATGGACGGTTGGAAATGAAAAAGGCATTGGTGCTCAATTGAATGCCTCAATTCTAGATTGGAAGGTGGTAGATATGGAGGTTTTCACTTACGTATTGCTTTAGACATTACCACACGTAAGATATAAAAATATCAAATATGTGATACAGTGTGCTTAAGTGTCTGCTTATAAATTAATGGGGAGAGACATAATCAACAAAACCAAACCTTATCAGGCAATAACATTAAACTCTGGAACAGCACATAATGACCTCTTTATTGAACCCCTTCTCACACAAGACGATTCTCAGAATGATGCCCCAAATAGACTGAAATGTGCTTCATACGAGCAAAATGTGGTATGTATGGCAGGAAAGTAGCCATTAAAGGCGCTACAGGCACACAGAATGTGAGGATTAGGGTCTGGAATCACCTCATTCTGGTGGCTTACTGACCCCACTCAGCCATGACATGTTTACAAATTCTGCCGCTAAGGTAATGGTGCATGCAAATTGTTTATCAGAGGAGAATATGCCCACGCCAATCAAGTCATACTGCCCAACAGTATGTTAAAAAGATCAAATGGTACCTTTGAACTGATTTTGTATAGATTGCAACTGAGTTAATTTAATGCCAATCATTTTCGAAGCTGTTGGCTATTGCATTTAGCTTTGTTATGCAGTCATCCCTGTCTGATCAATATGATTTAGAATCCCTTTGCAAGCTATTTAAAAGAGCTACTGACCTTGTACTTAGAAGTATGGAGAGACATCTGTTTTATGTTTTTTCCCTTGTTTCTGCAGAGAACTGATGCCTCATATACAAACGGCTGATTGTGGCAAAAACAAAAAAAGAAACAAAATTGAAAGATTACTTTGAAATGTAACTTTTTTCATCACAAGAACTATGATGACTGGCAAAGCCAGAAACAGTGGGAAAGAAGTCATTGGAAAAACATCAATTTGAAATAGTCAAAAACGGCATTACGTCACTGGATAGAATAAAAGGTCATGCCATCAGTTTTGTGATTGATAAGAAATGCTTGGTGCCCCCTTTCCACACAAATTACATGATTGGCTGTATATATGCAGGTCAGGCACCCATGCATCATGCTGGTCCTTCTGGCTTGATACAATTCTGGAGGGGAGGCATGATCCACCCATGAAGTGCCTGTGAGCAGATTTGTAAGCAATTCATTGAAGAATTGTAACAACCAATAAAGATAATGCATTCCTACATCAGTGGCCTTCAAAGAGTTAAAGAAACAGCCTCAATGTTATGCTGAGCTGATGATTCATTTGAGCAATAGCTTGTTCACTGTCCTGTCACTGCAATAAGCATACAGGCTTGGCTATTTGGATTAGGCATGTTGATGTGGGAGGGCACCATATCGCAAGATTGGTCAGCATGATGTCTCAAGAAACTGCTAGTGACTCTGCTGGCCAGTACTTCTTTAGTGCATCATAATGATCCTCAACCCATTAAAGGTCACTGATGCAGGAGTGCATGATGCCCATTGGTCGTCATGATGCACCAATGAAGTGCTGGCGAGGCTACTCACCAGCACTTCATTGTTGCATCATACCAACCCTACGGGGTGGATACGTCTGGAGGGTCCAGTCTGTCTGTCAACTCTCACTCAGAATGGCGGCTTATCACGACCATCACTAACATGGATCTGACTCACTGTGTGCTTATGTGCCACTCCCAGTCATTTCTCACTCAGAATGGCGACTTTTCACAAACATCGCTAATATGGATCTAACTCGCTGCATTAGTATGCGCCACTCCCAGTCAACTGTCACTCAGAATGGCAGCTTATCACCACCATTACCAACAAGGATCTCACTCACTCTGTCAATATGTGCCACTGTCTGTCAACTCTGACTCAGAACAGCGACTTTTCACCTGCATTGCCTCATGGCTCTCATTCACTGCGAGAGTTTGTGTCACTCCTAGTTAATCTTCTCTCAAAATGGCGACTTTTCACCACCATCACTGACATGGATGTCATGGATGTCAGTCGCTGTGTGAGTGTGTGCCACTGTCATCAACTCTCACACAAAATGGCTTTTCACCTGCATTGCCAACATTGGTCTCACTCAATGCATGAATTTGTGTCACTCCCAGTCAATGCTCTCTGAAGATTGCATCATCTGTCACTCACTCTCACTCAGAATGGCAACTTATCACCACCATTGCCAAAGTTGCTGAGACAGCACCACTGTTCAACATCTAGGAAGTGTGGGCATGAAGTATAAGTCCCATACGTATCAAATGTGCTTTGTTTCACACTGATTTCCATGTAATACTTCAGAGTTGAATCAAACAAGATTATATAGAGAAAATATCAATTGAATTTTGATAGAGGTATCTCTAAAATATAAAAAAAAAACTATCCATAAACACCTTTGCTCTGGTTACAGGAAAAATACATAGGGAGGTATCTACATGAACACCTTGTCTGTGGTTAGAGGGAAGATACATATGGCAATACCTTCTCTGGCAAAACATACTTTGATCTGGCAGAGGTGAGGCTGCATGATTACCAATTTCGATGACCATGAGCTTTTCATCTAACAAGGTGAGTGATCACCAGCATTGCCATCACTGGTGAGTCTAAGTAATCACCACTCTCACCATCCATGGTGAACATGCGTTATGACGTGGTGCGCGTTTCATCTAGCATTTGCTAAGTCACTCCCAGGTCATTGGTACACTTTGTTACTATTTGCTAAGTCAATCCCAGGTCATTGGTACACTTTGATACTATTTGCTAAGTCCTTAGTGCCATCATTTCCTGTCCTTGCTCGTTATTATCTATCTCATCCATTGTTATTTCTGTTACAAATGACAACTTGATTACATAACCTACATTCCTCATCCTTAATAGACCCCTACACAAAACTAGAATATCTAGCACATTGAGAGAACGTGAGTATTGATAGGAAGTACTTGACACCTCTTAAAGCACCACTCGAAGTATGTGCCAATGACGTCAAACACAGTGAGCCATGGCCTGTGTGGGTGTAGGAAGCCTAATTGGTGTACTGGAGCCATGAATAGATCTTGAGTCGTAAGTGAGTAGACTGCTTTTAGCGCTCAATGGGTTTCCACACTCGAAAGGCGATTATCACGAAAGGATTTTCACAGAGTAGCATAAGCTATCTGGTAACGCACTGCTATCATTGGATTGAGTGATCCGTTTTTGTGGATTGGGAGATTTCTCATCATTTAAAGTGACTTTATTGGATGGTCATATCAATTATGAAAGTAGTCCCCACAACAGAGGCCTCTGGTTGGGATTATTACGCTGACACACCTGGCAAATGCTACACAATAAATAGCACACCCACAACGAGAAAAAAAGAAGTCTTCTAGAGAATCTGTAGATAACTTAAGTCCTTCTCAAGTTCAAACTCCAAAGAGACCGGATTTTGGATTAAAATTCAAAGACGTCATGGATTTGACTACAGGTGAGAGTGTACACTCTAGTAACCAAGGAGTGAGTAGGCCCATCGTTGACATACCAACTCCTGTACATAATCAACCTGTAACTGGTAATGACCTGAATCCTGTGCAATTACTACTTACCACCACTACTGACTTTGAGGAGGTTATTAGCATTAGTGCACTAGCACGGATGAGAGCTAACATGAACAATAATCTTGGCCAGAGAATTGGGGAGATTAGCTCAAGCCTGAATGAACACAAAGAATTAGTTGCAAGTAATACATCTCGTATAGATACTAATGTCAAGTTAATCCAATCAATGCAGGGGGAGATTACTACAATTAAGACAAAGTGTGAAAGTGAGTGGCTTCCACAGTGAACCAGCAGCTTGACAAATACAAAGATGTTGTAAATAAGGACATGATGAGATGTGCTAACACGTAATCTGGGCTAAGAACAGATATTGACAATATAAAGCAGGGTTGCCAACTCTCACGCCAGTCTCGCCTGGTCGGGATTCTAGGGAATACCTCTCTCGTGTATGGGGATGATGGTCCCCATTTTCTGGGGAAGATTACTACACGAGGTACCTGCCTACAAATAAGCACTACAGCAACCAGCAGAAAAAGCTTCTTTTACCCACAAACGCTAGGTGCCAGAGACGACTCACGCTAGTGGTCGCATTGGCACACACTCAAGTACAGGGTGCCGCTGTAAACAATACAGCCAATTGCGTGAGAGTTGGCAACCCTGTAAAGTCTAGATTAGAGAATGGGGAAATCATTGGTACTGATCATTTATGGGATCAGATCTTGGATGAATTAGATATTGATTAGTTAGAGGAAGAAGCTGTGCAAAGGAAGAGGTATGCTGTAACTCCCATGACGACACATATCTCAATGAGAAGCTGAGTGAAATCAACACTTTAAGAGAAAACATAAGAGAGAAACAAATTGATATTGATAACCTTGTTGCAAACGACTTAAGTTCTGAAGAATCCTACAGACCAGGGTGATCTAAGTATTAAAGAAGAAACGGTTATAGGTGTACAGTACCAATATGGTGGGAACCTATACAGCGTTCTGGATGGGCTCTGTGTAGCTATGGGTGTCAGCTATATATGATCAATGGAACGCTGTCTTGGATATAAGGTGTACCAATGACAGCTTGACTGCACCTATCAAGGTATGCTTCTCAAATATGAGAGTAAAGAGGTGCTTATTGGATATTAAGTGGAAATTGCAGACTCCGAACAAGGAAGATCAAGCATTGATTCAAAATGATGAACCCAAAGACATTAAACTTCAGAAAAGAAGGGTCTGTGACTTGGCAATTAGGAAAGGGTATCGTCCAAAACTAGTTGAATCAGTAGATGGTAGTTACTTCCACAATTATAGGCTCCATGATACACTGACATTACTTAAAAGTAGAAAGGTGGAAACATCCAGTGAGGTCAAAAGTAAGCCTGGCTCAGATGATGGTACCCCAGTGATATGTGACAAGCCTGCAGAGAGTACAAAAGATACTCCAAAGCCCAAGAATTTGGTGACTAGTAATCCTATTGTACCCATGAACACTAATTCTCACAAAGATGTTGAGATGAGTAAGTACCGATGATGATGATGATGATGAAGATGATGATGATGAAGACGATGACAGTAAAGTACACCAGAGAATGACCGCAGCTGGTCTCATATACAGGGGTAATCACTCGTTGTTAAGCAATTGGTACCCCTGTAGGTTTAACGTACCAGTCCTTGGCAATACGATGGAGTTAAGTAGTGTAGAGCAAGGCTACCTTTTCTGTAAACTTAAAGAATTAGGCTATCATAAGCTCGCTGATGATATCATGACAATGAGAAGATCAAAAAGAAGTCCAAAAACTACAAGGCTCCACCTAGTCATCAGTGGGTCAAGATAGCTCAAGGATACATGGAGACACTTGTCTATGCAAAATATGAGCAATGCCTTCATCCAAGGAAAAGGTTAATACAGACAGGGTCCACAATTTTGGTCGAGGGTTGTATAGATATGATATGGGCTGGGGCGGTTTTGTATATAGTACTTTTCCAGGTTATGATACATTTAAGCATGACTGATCTTTAACTGGTAGATATATATATATATATATATATATATATATATATATATATGGGTCATTCCAGGTTTTACTGGTCAGGTGGCTTCTTGGGCATATAATAACAAGGGAAACACTTCTACACCACCAATAATATTTTTATTCCTTAGTGGGGGGTCACAGCTAAGATTTCCATATGGTTTGGGTGGGTCTTGGGGCATAATTTATCTTCTATATGCATTTAATTATAAATTTTCACGTGGGGTACGTTAATGATAGAGCCTATCTAACCTGGTTAGGGAATATAATCAGTGTTCTTATTATATGCAATTAAGAGGTACCCTAGGGGGGAGTCTTCCATGAAAAAATTTTTCATGTACTCCGGGAATTACCCTTGCCAGGCACATATAAGTGATTTTCAATGCACACCGCAATCATTAACGTACCCCGGGCTTTTGCCTCTAAATAGAATAAAATAAACCAAATACATACAATTCCCACAGTCTATGGTCACTTTTAGAGTACATACATCATGCCTGAACAAGAATTGTGGCCAAATACAGTCTGGTTTGGCTGTATGGGGGGTCTCTTCGTAAGCGGGGTACGTTAATGATCGGCGGCGGGAAAAACAGCGCGGGAAGAGAAAAACGACTTCCTGTTGCCCGGCGGAAGTGGCCTGCATCCGGGTACCGTGTTTCAGCTCAGAGGAGGTCACAGCTTGTTTATAGCTACCCCGAAGCAGAGTTCCCCTGCAAAAGCAACGCGAAATTCGTAAAAAAGGTAAGGAAATTCCACGAAATTCCATGAAATTGCGATGAAATATTGTTGCAGATGTCTGTGGGGGGCCGTAGATCAATTTTTGTGTACCGGAACAATGTATTTTGGATGCTAGAGGGTAAAATGTGTTGCCGGGGGAGGCCTGCGATGCAGCCCGGGGCCCCAGGGTGAAGCTTTGGCCACCCCGGGCTGTATTTTCAAAATTGGGGTACGTTAATGATTTTTCGCTCGGCAAGCAGAATTTGGCCTCTCCTGGCCGAGATGATGTACCCTTGGGTCTAAATTGTTGATAATCCTTTAGAATAGGACCCCCTACGTGTGTAAGATGCATTTTGGGCCATGTTTGGGTGTTTTGAGATGACCCCCCACCCCAATTTGGGCTTGAATGGCCAAATTTTTGCCTCGTCGTGAACTTTTCGGCCCCCTCACAGCCAAAATTGTGCTTATCCCATGTTTTTTTGGGGTTATATTCCTTCTCCTACCTCTATTTGGGCATTTTGGTGTGTTAATCCTCCTGTGGGATCGAAAGCATAGCCATAGTGGCCAAATTTAGGAAGATAGTGTTCGTCGGTCATTAACGTACCCCGGTGGCAAGATGCCTGCCTACTGGTCGCCATCTTGGTTTCAGGGGGATGTTTTATGGTGGGTATGTTAGACATGTTCCCCCTCTGTTGTGTTGACCAGGTAAGCTCACCCTTGCACAAAGCCACCACTGCTGAGTGGTTATAAACCTTTGCGATCATTAACGTACCCCCCCTTCTTATTCTGTATTTTCCACACAAGTGGCACTTCCAGTGCACATAGCTCCATCATATTTCACCATGACATGCCCCTATGGTACCTCTAACTCACACAAGTGTCATTAGTTAGATACTGAATACTTTTTTTCCAAAGAATTTTTGTGGTGGGTATATTTCAGCATTTTCCTTATATTTTGTCAGTATAAATTTCCATATTAGCAATTAATCAGCTGATTGAACTTCCGGGGTTACTGTACATCATTTGTAAGCATATAGGAACATGATGAATATTTTTTTCCTATTTATTTATGTATATCTTATCAGTATTCAAACACTAACAAATTCCTTATTATCTTAAAATCTACTGATTTCCTCACTATGAATTACCATATCAGCATAAAAACCTCTGATAAAATCTTTGGCTTTGTTGTACATGCTTTGTCAGCATATAGGAACTTGTTTAATCACTATTTACCTTTTTATTTAATGTATTTCTTCTCATTTTTGCAGATGGCTGACGTAGCCTCCAGTGGCGGTGGTGGCGACCCCCCCCGTCGCCCTAAGAGGTGTGTGCGGGAGCACGCTCCCGCTGATGCTCCAGACCTGGAGGAGCAGGAGGACCGGGAGGACCGGGAGAAGGCGGCCCGTCTCCATGCCGCAGCTTCGGCCCGGTACGAGACCAGGCTGCGGCAGGAGATGGGGGCGGCCGCCTATGATGCCCACCGGGCGGAGATCTCGCGTCGCCAGCGAGAAAAGGACAGGGAGAGACTGGCGGGAGACCCTGCTGAGGAGCAGCGGCGGCGCGAGATGCTCCATGCCCGGAAGAAGGCTTACCGGGAGCGACTGAAAGAGAACAAGGTTTGATAATTTTCCGTCCTCTCAGTCTCTGTGGTGCCTCAAAATCTGCTACTCTGGTGGTAACATTTTATTGTGATATGAGATTAAGAATGTTAATAAGTATACAAATTTCAAGGGACAGATACTGTAAATGCTAAGTCAAAACACTGCTGCGAGTAACTCGCCAGTGTGACAGTTTACTTAATGTGTCTTTCCCTTTCTGAATTCAGAGACGGAAGAAGCTGGGCCTCCCGCCGCTCCCACCCACACCAACAGGGAGACCGAAGGCCCAGGCAGGCACTGGGAGGGGCACCCCAGCTGCGACCGCTGCTGCGGTGTTGGTGCCAGAGCAGGCGGCTCCCGGGGCTGCAGCGGAGCAGGCGGCTCCACGTCCGGCTGCAGCCTCCGCACCGGCACCTGCGGCAGCGGGAAGAGGGACACCCGCAGGGGGCCGGGGCAAGGGGCTCGGGAAGCTGACCGTTCGCCTCCCCTTCGCCCCTCGCCCCAGGTACCAGCGGGTGTCCTTCTCGTCCCCCGACGGGAGTGAGGAGGTAGGTGGATAGTTTATAATGTCACTATAGCATTCTCTTTTATAGTAAGCCACACATCTCTACTATAGAATAGAATGTTAGAAATACCTTACCAAGTGATTTGTTGACAATATCGAATTTTAACTTTGTTAATGTCAAAATTGCTCGTACCGATCATTAACGTACCCCAGTCGTTAACCTATCAAAGAATGGCCACAGCTCAACTCTACAACATCATATGCCATTTAGAATTAAAAATCACAAAATTTCTACACTTCTCGCAACATCGGCATGTCATGGAGTGCTAAAATGTATCTTTATATACACCAAATAGTATTTTTTGATAAGTCACACACCTCTACTATTGAATAGAATTGTTAGAAACACCATACCATGTCATAGGTTGACAATATCGAATTTCGAACCTGTCAAAGAATGGCCACAATACTAAATACTAATGGTTTTGCCCCTTGCTCTACATTCAAGGAGACTCATGCGCCTGTGGTTGGAGTGGACCCTGCCACAGCCATCCTCATCTCGTCGGGGGATGAAAGCCTGGCCGGGTGCTCCTCCCCAGAGCCCGTCGTGGCCACGGCACCACCACCACTACCCTCGGCAGCACCACCCACAGCACCACCCGGGAAGGGCAAGGCAGGAGGCCGAGCTGGCAGGGCCAAGTCCAGCGCCGCGACGGCCTCACCAGCACCGCCCGTGGAGGAGGCACCGAGGGCAGCGACCACGGAGGCGGGGGGGCGAGGACAGGTTGCCCCGGAGGTGGCAGAGGAGAGCCGGACGACTCGACCGGTCCGTCAGGCTGCGCAGAAAGACTCCCCCAAGAGGAGGCGCAGCCAGCGTTCGACCGGATCGAGGCCGGCCGACTCTTCGCCGCCACCACCGGGCAACCTGGCCCTCGCGGAGGATTATGTGTAAGTATTATGATCACTTTAAAGGTATCAAATCACTTGTGTGCAGATATTGTGTTTTCTGTGGATCCACCCTATGTTAGTAGAATTGTCGTTTTTACCATGCATAAGGTCCATCTTGTCTGGCCACTGTGGCTTTGAAAATTAACAAATCACAAAATTTCTACACTTCTCGCAACATCGGCATGTCATGGAGTGCTAAAATGTATCTTTATATACACCAAATCGTATTTTTTGATAAGTCACACACCTCTACTATTGAATAGAAATGTTAGAAATACCAGACCAAGTGATAGGTTGAAAATATAGAATTTTAACTTTGTTAATGTCAAAATTGCTCGTACCGATCATTAACGTACCCCAGTCGTTAACCTATCAAAGAATGGCCACAGCTCAACTCTACAACATCATATGCCATTGTTATCACATACACCATCACAAGAGAGGTTGTACTACCTATCTAGAGTCATTTAAACATGCATAAGGCCCATCTTGGGTGTCCAATATCACTTTTAGAATTAAAAATCACAAAATTTCTACACTTCTCGCAACATCTGCATGTCATGGAGTGCTAATATGTATCTTTATTTACACCAAATAGTATTTTTTGACAAACCACACACCTCGACTATTGAATAGAAATGTTAGAAATACCAGACCAAGTGATAGGTTGAAAATATAGAATTTTAACTTTGTTAATGTCAAAATTGCTCGTACCGATCATTAACGTACCCCAGTCGTTAACCTATCAAAGAATGGCCACAGCTCAACTCTACAACATCATATGCCATTGTTATCACATACACCATCACAAGAGAGGTTGTACTACCTATCTAGAGTCATTTAAACATGCATAAGGCCCATCTTGGGTGTCCAATATCACTTTTAGAATTAAAAATCACAAAATTTCTACACTTCTCGCAACATCTGCATGTCATGGAGTGCTAATATGTATCTTTATTTACACCAAATAGTATTTTTTGACAAACCACACACCTCTACTATTGAATAGAAATGTTAGAAATACCAGACCAAGTGATAGGTTGAAAATATAGAATTTTAACTTTGTTAATGTCAAAATTGCTCGTACCGATCATTAACGTACCCCAGTCGTTAACCTATCAAAGAATGGCCACAGCTCAACTCTACAACATCATATGCCATTGGCATTGCACACACATTGACAAAAGAGATTGTACTACCTATCTAGGGTCATTTAAACATACATAAGGTCCACATTATTAGCCTAACCTATTTATTAGTCCAGATAATTCTTATAATTGCCATTCATTTTCCAGTGCTACCTTGAAGCGCTCCGTTGAGCAGGAGTAGCATAATGTAATTATACAGTAGAATGCTATATTAGAATAGACTAGTTGTGTTGCATGTTGAGATGTTGCTTGTTTAATGTTAGTTGTTGCTGCTTATTTGACTATACTTGTATTGCCACCTTTTTAGAATTAGCTCATGTACATGACATCGTATTGTTATTACAATTACTGGTTAATATTATCACCATGACATAATATCACAAGTAAAGCATAAATGATTAACAATTTAATTTAGCTCATGTAGTGAAATTAGCTCATGTAGTGACATAATATTCGCTTTGCTGACTAATGCCTCAAATGAATTTCTAAATACCAATTTATTAATGCTTTCTCATTTCCAATTTACAGCACCTCCCCGCCTACCGGTCAGACTAAAATGATGACGACCCCTGCAAACCGACCCCCGACAACGACAAGGAAGACCACAACACCTAAAACTAACCGCATCAAGTACCTCGAGAGGACACTGGCTGCAACGCGAGAGTCGGTGTCCTCTATGCAGGCGCGTCTACAATCGGATTTGGCACAGGCGGCCGGTCCAGCTGCTACACCACAGAAGCAGCAAAAGTGTAAAGATCTTATCTACGATGGGGTGGCGGCTCTCAACAGCAAAGACACACTAGACTTCATGCGGAAGGCCTTCCCTGAAACCAACCTTCAAGCAAAGGGTCTCACCACCCAGATGGCTAAGGACATTAAGGTCAACCGCAAGTCTCTGGCGTCACCCCCTTCAGATCAGCCCCATAAAAGCACTGTCAATGCAAAGGCACGCGAGGCAGCAGTCGTTGAGTTCCTGTACCTACCGGAAAACTCCACCATGATGCCAGGCAAAGGTGACTCCATCATTGTTAACTTGGATGGTGTCAAGGTCAGAGAACAGAAAAGGAACCTGGTGGAGTTTGTGTATGTCCTCCACAAGCGCTACCTTGACACCAACCCTGCCTGGCCTGTGGAGTCCACCACCTTCTACAACATCAGGAGTAAACATAGTTATCTAATTCCGGTAGAGCTGCAGAATGAGAAAATCTGCCTCTGCCAGAAACATCAAAATTTCGCTCTCATGCTGAAGGCAGCTAACATCAAGACTTCAGTGGACACCCTGGTCCAGAACACCACTGCGGACGTGTTCGAGCAACAGCTGACCCAGTCGGTGAAGATGGACCATGTAGACTACCTGACGTGGAAGTACGTTCCGGTTATCTACGGCAAGCCCGAGGAGAAGAAGATGGTGATGAAGCTCCGGCCCACTTGGGTAACCGATAAATCCAAAAAGGAGTTCATCACATTGGTCAAGGACGAGTTCATGTCCATGGCCGACCACGTCGATCGGGCCCGTAGCCAACACCGGATCGTGCGTGAACTGAGGAGTTCCTTGTCAGTGTACGAGACAGTCATCCAGATGGACTTCGCCGAGAATTGGCTTGTCTCGTATCCTGATGGGCCACAGAGTGTCTATTACGCCAAAGACCCGGTTACGCTCCACCCAGCAGTCCTTCACTACCGGCATGGACCAACTGGGGAGATCAGACACCACTCTGTGGCCCTCGTCACCGACGACAGAAAGCATGACACCGGTGCGATCCTGGCATTCATTCAAGTTCTGGCAGCGTTCCTGCAAGAGAACCTGCCCCAGGTCGCGTGGGTGCACTATGCATCGGACTCCCCATCGAGCCAGTATCGGAACATCTCCATCTTTTCCATACTGGTGCGCCACGCAGAACTTGTCAGTGGTCTACAAGCGACATGGACCTACTTCGAGGCGGGACACGGAAAGGGCCCCTGTGACGGCGTTGGAGCTGCAGCAAAACGCAACGCAGACAACCTCGTCAACAGGGGAACGCTAATCCAGAATGCAGAGCGCTTCGCGGCTGAAGGCAACCTACTCGAAGGCCGCGTCAAGTACATCTGCGTTCCGGTTGCGGATATCGCCACCGCCCGTCTCACAGTCGGCAAAGTAGCAGCGGACGAGTCCATCAAGGGCACCCAGAAAGTTCATGCTGCTGTGCCCGCCGAACCCGGGAAGTCCCTCGCTGTACGCCACAAATCATGCTTCAGCGAGTGCTGCTGGGCCGACCTTAGGTCCATTCGTGGGTGTCCAGACTGGATCACACACCCAATGAAATTCAACAACAAGAAGGCTCCTCCCCCACCACGGCAGACGCGACAGAGGACTGTCCCTGCTGAGGTGGACGGCGATGATGTACCCCCGCCAAAGCAGACTCGAGGTACTTCGGTACGGAACACTCTCCCCACTCCTGTCGCTAGCACCTCTGCCTGCAAGCGCCAAGGGGGTCCCTCACCCGTCGTGGCTGGCAAGCGCACCCGCAAGAACATGGTTCCTGCCCCAGCCACGGCTAACAAAGAAAATGTGCCTCCGTGTGCCGCACGAAAGCGTGCTGCGGAGCGTGCAGTTGAGGCCCCCGTCACAAAGCACATGCGACAGGACGGACCAACCTCACCTCCCGTTTTTGAGGGCGGATCGACAATGGACATTGAGGATACGGCTGTATTCGTGCAGGATGAGTACCAAGAGGGACAGTTTGTCGCCTGCGCATTCCTGCATGAGTCAGACTCCACCAAGGACGCATGGCACATGGGCAAGGTCTTAGCTGTGGACAGTGAGAGTGACATGTATGAGGTCATGTTCCTCATTCATCCGGCGAAAAACCTCACTTGCCACAAGTTCCCAACCAAGCCCAATGTCCAGTTTATATACCATAATACCATCCTTGGCTATGTGAACAAGAAGCGGTATGGGAACTCCACCGTCTGGGGCCACATCCTCCATGATAACACAGTCAAAATGGCCAACATGAAACTAATAAAGCACCGTAAGGAGGAAGACAACAGACTTGCCAATAGTTGCTAAATGGTTCTGTTTGTTTCACACAAGTGTTACATCTCAGTTGCTGGAGTTTTAGCGAGTTTTTAGGATCAATGGTTAAATGACTGTATATATGTATTATGATCTCATTTACCCTCAGGAAAGAGTATTTAAGGTATATAAGTGTATATTTTTGTACAAGATGGGCCTTATGTATGTTTAAATGACTCTAGATAGGTAGTACAACCTCTCTTGTGATGGTGTATGTGATAACAATGGCATATGATGGTGTAGAGTTGAGCTGTGGCCATTCTTTGATAGGTTAACGCCTGGGGTACGTTAATGATCGGTACGAGCAATTTTGACATTAACAAAGTTAAAATTCGATATTGTCAACCTATCACTTGGTCTGGTGTTTCTAACATTTCTATTCAATAGTAGAGGTGTGTGGTTTGTAAAAAAATACTATTTGGTGTATATAAAGATACATTTTAGCACTCCATGACATGCCGATGTTGCGAGAAGTGTAGAAATTTTGTGATTTGTTAATTTTCAAAGCCACAGTGGCCAGACAAGATGGACCTTATGCATGTTTAAATGACTCTAGATAGGTAGTACAATCTCTTTTGTCAATGTGTGTGCAATGCCAATGGCATATGATGGTGTAGAGTTGAGCTGTGGCCATTCTTTGATAGGTTAACGACTGGGGTACGTTAATGATCGGTACGAGCAATTTTGACATTAACAAAGTTAAAATTCGATATTGTCAACCTATCACTTGGTCTGGTATTTCTAACATTTCTATTCAATAGAAGAGGTGTGTGGTTTGTCAAAAAATACTATTTGGTGTATATAAAGATACATTTTAGCACTCCATGACATGCAGATGTTGCGAGAAGTGTAGAAACTTTGTGATATTTAATTCTAAAAGTGATATTGGACACCCAAGATGGGCCTTATGCATGTTTAAATGACTCTAGATAGGTAGTACAATCTCTTTTGTCAATGTGTGTGCAATGCCAATGGTATATGATAGTGTGTATGTGAGCTGTGGCCATTCTTTGATAGGTTAGCAAATGGGGTACGTTAATGACCGGTAGGAGGATTTTGAGATGGTTAAAGTTCTATTGTTATAGTGCCAGCCTATCATCTTGTATGGTGTTTCTATTATTTGTATTCAATCATAGACATGTTTGGCTTATGAGAAAATACTATTTGGTGTATATAAAGATGCATTTTAGCACCCCATGGCATGCATGCTTTGCGAGAAGTGTAGAAATTTTGTGATTTTTAATTTTCAAAGTGATATTAAACACCCAAGATGGGCCTTATGCAGGGTTAAATGACTCTAGATAGGTAGTACAACCTCTCTTGTGATGGTGTATGTGATAAAAATGGCATATGATGATGTATAGATGAGCTGTGGCCATTCTGTGAGAGGTTAAAGACCAGGGTACGTTAATGACGGTACGAGGATTGAGAGATGAACAAAGTTAAAATTGGATATTGTCAACCTATGACATGGTATGGTGTTTCTAACATTTCTATTCAATAGTAGAGGTGTGTGACTTATCAAAAAATACTATTTGGTGTATATAAAGATACATATTAGCACTCCATGACATGCAGATGTGGCGAGAAGTGTAGAAATTTTGTGATTTTTAATTTCCAAAGTGATATTAAACACCCAAGATGGCCCTTATCAATGGTTAAATGACTGTGTATATGTATTATGATCTCATTTACCCTCAGGAAAGAGTATTTAAGGTATATAAGTGTATATTTTTGTACTTTGCTGCAAGCGAAGGCTGTGAGAAGTGTTGAAAAAGTTGTGATTTTAATTTTCAAAGTGATATTGAACACCCAAGATGGGCCTTATGTATGTTTAAATGACTCTAGATAGGTAGTACAACCTCTTTACTCATTATGTGTGTGATGCCAATGGTATATGATAGTGTATAGGTGAGCTGTGGCCATTCTTTGATAGGTTAGCAAATGGGGTACGTTAATGATCGGTAGGAGGATTTTGAGATGGTTAAAGTTCTATTGTTATAGTGCCAGCCTATCATCTTGTATGGTGTTTCTATTATTTGTATTCAATCATAGACATGTTTGGCTAATGAGAAAATACTATTTGGTGTATATAAAGATGCATTTTAGCACCCCATGGCATGCATGCTTTGCGAGAAGTGTAGAAATTTTGTGATTTTTAATTTTCAAAGTGATATTAAACACCCAAGATGGGCCTTATGCAGGGTTAAATGACTCTAGATAGGTAGTACAACCTCTCTTGTGATGGTGTATGTGATAAAAATGGCATATGATGATGTATAGATGAGCGGTGGCCATTCTGTGAGAGGTTAACAAATAGGGTACGTTAATGATAATATGTGTAATATAATGGCCTCTACGCAAGCACCAAGTATGAAGTATAGGTAGGATATATCAGGCCAATTCTTATTATTATGTACAGTAGGTCTACTAGAGACAATGGACAGTTAATATAGTCATTGTATGAAGGATTTTGAATGAGCTAGGCTAAAGTTAAAAAATGGTAAAATAAATTCACAAATTTTCACATTTTCCAATTTATCCACCTATGCGTAACTTCAAGAGTTTTTGGGCCTCACTTTAGCTTTTTGGTATACATAAAGTCATGTATTGTACCAGTCTGGCCACAATATTTGGTGTTTCCAGGCCTCTTATTAGTGGTGTTATTCATGTTTGTTTGATTACGATCATTAACGTACCCCCTTTTTAGAAGGTTTTACGGCATCTGCGATAAAAACTGACCCCCTAGGAGTTGGATCCTTGAATGAAACTTTTTAATAAGCCAAGATATAGGGCTATCAATAAAATATAATGTTATTAAGAAATACTGAGTTTGTAGATTCTTGATCCAGGCCCCCCCTGACCAGTAAAACCTGGAATGACCCATATATATATATATTTATAGGGGATCTTTTGGTAAAGAAATTGTTTTTTGCGTACCACACACTCTTTGCAGGAAATACACATTCAAGCATTTTTCAAGTCAACCCCGACCCCCCTTAAACAGCACTTTTGTATGTACAGCCTGTAATAATCATTTCTGACTTATCTAACTCATCATATAGCATATATCTGTTCATGAGGTGCCATTTAAAAAGAGGAAATGAGTCTGTACATGCCTTGGTTGCCCCAAACCAGAGTTGCTCGCCCGATGTAAGGGGCGTGATGAAATGATTTCTAGTCCAATAGCTTCTCTGCTACACCCAAATGCATGCACATCTGTGGTTTATATGATAGAATAAGGCCCTGGCTTTGATTTTAGGGCACCCCCAGCCATTCTGCTACTCCCCAGCCCCTGCAAAGCAATCTTTTCAACAGCCCCGCCCTCATTTTAAATCTTTTGTGATTGATTTTGAACAATTATTCACTATTCAAATGTTTTTTCTGTGGTTGTAATACATCCTCTATGTGTTTCTCATTGTTGTAGTGTGTTAGATTGCTGTTGGGTTTGGTTATATTGACACAGTGGCCATGATATTAAAATGTATAGATGATTCATCATGTGGCTTAGAGAATAAGGAAGGTCATTTTGAGAGTGAACCATACAGAACGAGTACTAAATAAGTGGAAAATGATGATTGTTACAAGAAGTGTACACGTTGAAGATAAATTGATGTTTATGCTTATCCTACAGGTTTTGAGTCTTTGAGACCAAAGTTAATATTGCATGCAAAAAGATTTAGAAAAATCTCAATCTCTGCCATACGAGATATTGGACAATTTCGGAGGTTTTCAAGCCACAGTTATGATTTTTTCATTTATACATACTAGGGTATTGTACTAGTCTAGACATGTAGTTTGGCAATGATAGGCTGATTTTTGAAGATATAGTGTGTTGCATAAGTTATGTGTAAGTTGCGTGACGAATCAATTTTGTGATTTTATGGTGACTACAATAAAAACTGACCCCCTGGGAGTTAGTGACTTGAATGAACCTTTTTATAAAGCCAAGATATAGGGCTATCATTGAATTAAAGTCTTAAAGTGTAATGCTAGGTTTGCCATCTTGACTCCCTGACCCCCAACGGTGGGGCATTCCAGGTTTTACTGGTCAGGTGGCTTCTTGGGCATATAATAGCAAGGGAAACACTTCTACACCACCAATAATATTTTTATTCCTTAGTGGGGTGTCACAGCTAAGATTTCCATATGGTTTGGGTGGGTGTTGGGGCATAATTTATCTTCTATATGCATTTAATTATAAATTTTCACGTGGGGTATGTTAATGATAGAGCCTATCTAACCTAGTTAGGGAATATTATCAGTGTTCTTATTATATGCAATTAAGAGGTACCCTAGGGGGGAGTCTTCCATAAAAAAAATTTTCATGTACTCCGGAAATTACCCTTGCCAGGCACATATAAGTGATTTTCAATGCACACCGTGATCATTAACGTACCCCAGGCTTTTGCCTCTAAATAGAATAAAATAAACCAAATACATACAATTCCCACAGTCTATGGCCACTTTTAGAGTAAATACATCATGCCTGAACAGTCTGCTTTGGCTTTATGGGGGGTCTCTTTGTAAGCGGGGTACGTTAATGATCGGCGGCGGGAAAAACAGCGCGGGAAGAGAAAAACAACTTCCTGTTGCCCGGCGGAAGTGGCCTGCATCCGGGTACCTTGTTTCAGCTCAGAGGAGGTCACAGCTTGTTTATAGCTACCCCTAGGCAGAGTTCTACTGCAAAAGGAACCCCAAATTCGCGAAAAAGGTTAGGAAATTCCATGAAATTCCGATGAAATATTGTTGGAGATATCTGTGGGGGGCCGTAGATCGCTTTTTGTGTACCGAAACGATGTATTTTGGATGCTAGGGGGTAAAATGTGTTGCCGGGTGAGGCCTGCGATGCAGCCCGGGGCCCCAGGGTGAAGCTTTGGCCACCCCGGGCTGTATTTTTAAAATTGGGGTACGTTAATGATTTTTCGCTCGGCAAGCAGAATTTGGCCTCTCCTGGCCGAGATGATGTACCCTTGGGTCTAAATTGTTGATAATCCTTTAGAATAGGACCCCCTACGTGTGTAAGATGCATTTTGGGCCATGTTTGGGTGTTTTGAGATGACCCCCCCACCCCAATTTGGGCTTGAATTTTCTGCCTCGTCGATAACTTTTAGGCCCCCTCACAGCCAAAATTGTGCCTATCCCATGTTTTTTTTGGGTTATATTCCTTCTCCTACCTCTATTTGGGCATTTTGGTGTGTTAATCCTCCTGTGGGATCGAAAGCATAGCCATAGTGGCCAAATTTAGGGAGATAGTGCTCGTCGGTCATTAACGTACCCCGGTGGCAAGATGCCTGCCTACTGGTCACCATCTTGGATTCAGGGGAATGTTTTATGGTGGGTATGTTAGACATGTCCCCCCTCTGTTGTGTTGACCAGGTAAGCTCACCCTTGCACAAAGCCCCCACTGCTGAGTGGTTATAAACCTTTGCGATCATTAACGTACCCCCCCTTCTTATTCTGTATTTTCCACACAAGTGGCACTTCCAGTGCACATAGCTCCATCATATTTCACCATGACATGCCCATATGGTACCTCTAACTCACACAAGTGCCATTGGTTAGATACTGAATACTTTTTTTCCAAAGAATTTTTGTGGTGGGTATATTTCAGCATTTTTCTTATATTTTGTCAGTATAAATTTCCATATTAGCAATTAATCAGCTGATTGAACTTTCGGGGTTACTGTACATCATTTGTAAGCATATAGGAACATGATGAATATTTTTTTCCTATTTATTTATGTATATCTTAAAATCTACTGATTTCCTCACTATGAATTACCATATCAGCATCACCTCACTTGCCACAAGTTCCCAACCAAGCCCAATGTCCAGTTTATATACCATAATACCATCCTTGGCTATGTGAACAAGAAGCGGTATGGGAACTCCACTGTCTGGGGCCACATCCTTCATGATAACACAGTCAAAATCGCCAACATGAAACTAATAAAGCACCATAAGGAGGAAGACAACAGACTTGCCAATAGGTGCTAAATGGTTCTGTTTGTTTCAAATAAGTGTTACATCTCAGTTGCTGGAGTTTGAGCGAGTGGGAGTGGCTGGCAGCTTGTTCTATAGAAAGCCTGGGTTCACCCGCTTGGGGCTGCCCGCTGCACCCACTGGCCCAAACTACAGCACTGAGATGTACCTTGTTTACTTATTTAATATCTATAGGTATATTTTTGTTCAGTGTGGCAACAGGAGGTTGCGAGAAGTGTTGTGATATTTAATTCTAAAAGTGATATTGGACACCCAAGATGGGCCTTATGCATGTTTAAATGACTCAAGATAGGTAGTACAATCTCTTTTGTCAATGTGTGTGCAATGCCAATGGTATATGATGGTGTAGAGTTGAGCTGTTGCCATTCTTTGATACCTTAACGACTGGGGTACGTTAATGACCGGTACAAGCAATTTTGACATTAACAAAGTTAAAATTCTATATTTTCAACCTATCACTTGGTATGGTATTTCTAACATTTCTATTTAATAGTAGAGGTGTGTGGCTTATCAAAAAATACTATTAGGTGTATATAAAGATACATTTTAGCACTCCATGACATGCAGACGTTGCGAAAAGTGTAGAAATTTTGTGATTTTTAATTTTCAAAGTGATATTGGACACCAAATATGGGACTTATATATGTTTAAATGACTCTAGATAGGTAGTACAATATCTTTTGTCAATGTGTGTGCAATGCCAATGGTATATGATGGTGTATAGTTGAGCTGTGGCAATTATTTCATAGGTTAATGACTAGGGTACGTTAATGACCGGTACGAGCGATGAACAATGTTACAATTATATTTTTTTCAATCTGTGACTTGATATGGTTTTTGTATCATTTCTATTCAATAGTAGTGATGTGTGGCTTATTATAAAAGAGTATCTGAATGCTATATGATGATGATATCTGTGGATTATCAAAAAAGGAGTGCATTAGCACTGTAGTGTCGGCACGATGCACTAATGCAGTGCTCCATTTTAAAATTATATTGGACACCCAAGATGGACCTTATGCATGTTTAAATGACTCTAGATAGGTAGTACAACCTCTTTACTCATTATGTGTGTGATGCCAATGATATATGATAGTGTATAGGTGAGCTGTGGCCATTCTTTGATAGGTTAGCAAATGGGGTACGTTAATGACCGGTAGGAGGATTTTGAGATGGTTAAAGTTCTATTGTTATAGTGCCAGCCTATCATCTTGTATGGTGTTTCTATTATTTGTATTCAATCATAGACATGTTTGGCTTATGAGAAAATACTATTTGGTGTATATAAAGATGCATTTTAGCACCCCATGGCATGCATGCTTTGCGAGAAGTGTAGAAATTTTGTGATTTTTAATTTTCAAAGTGATATTAAACACCCAAGATGGGCCTTATGCAGGGTTAAATGACTCTAGATAGGTAGTACAACCTCTCTTGTGATGGTTTATGTGATAACAATGGCATATGATGATGTATAGATGAGCTGTGGCCATTCTTTGAGAGGTTAACAAATAGGGTACGTTAATGATAATATGTGTAATATAATGGCCTCTATGCAAGCACCAACTATGAAGTATAGGTATGATATATCAGGCCAATTCTAATTATTATCAGGTTCTGTAAAACCCCAAAAATGATCCTGGGTGAAAAATGACCCAGGGTGAAAAATGACCCTGCTCTGTCTGCTATGGAAAAAGCAATTTTAATTTGCTTTTTGGGACCATTTTTCTTTATCTATCCATCATAAAACCATCATATATGAAAAGAGGAGGATTGATAATGGTAGTCTAGAATACCAAACTAATTTTTAGCCATCTTATTTTGCATTCTGTTTTAATTATTGCAGTGGGTATGAGGGAAAATAGCTCTCTGGGCTGACAATAATGCAAATGATAAGTTTGTATCACATTTGAGATTGATCAATCATACATCACTAGAAAGACCAATATGTATCCTAGTTAAATCTAAAATAACCTTTGGATATGAACTATAGCAGTTGAGAAAACACAATTTGAAACTTAATCTGCTGCCCATTCATAACTGAAAGTCAGTATAGGGGGGAGGCCACTTATCTAGGTCAACTGATAAGGCAGAGAGAGGGGGAAGGGGAGGGGTGGGGGAGAGGGTCATAAATGACTCTGGGTCAAAAAGTGACCCAGGGTCAAAAATGACTCTGGGGTGAAAATTCTTCAAGTAGGGTAAGTGGGGGGATGGTGGGGGGCAGGGTCAAAAATGACTCCGGGTCAAAAATCACCCAGGGTCATTTCTATTCTTTAGCTTAGACCTGATTATGTACAGTAGGTCTACTAGAGACAATGGACAGTTAATATAGTCATTGTATGAAGGATTTTGAATGAGCTAGGCTAAAGTTAAAAAATGGTAAAATAAATTCACAAATTTTCACATTTTCCAATTTATCCACCTATGCGTAACTTCAAGAGTTTTCGGGCCTCACTTTAGCTTTTTGGTATACATAAAGTCATGTATTGTACCAGTCTGGCCACAATATTTGGTGTTTCCAGGCCTCTTATTAGTGGTGTTATTCATGTTTGATTGATTACGATCATTAACGTACCCCCTTTTTAGTAGGTTTTACGGCATCTGCGATAAAAACTGACCCCCTAGGAGTTGGATATATATATATATATATATATATATATATATATATGTATATATAGTTGGAATCCCAGTACATACCATAACTTTGCTAATGAGCATTAACTTATCATTTTAAATACAATGCAAAGATCTGAGGCTTAGTAAAGATCATCGATTGCTTTGAGGATAGATTAAGGTCATTCACGCCTGTGATCACTTTTTCCATTAGCCTTTTGGACATCAATAAGCCAATAGTCCCCCTTGTGCTTCCAACCTTTAAGGCACTGTCGCCTCAAGGTGTTTAGAGATTAGGGTCTGGAATCACCTCATTCCAGTGGCTTATTGACCTCACTCAGACACAACATGCATATAAATTGTCCTGATAAGGTCACGGCACATGCAAAGTGTCTACCGGAGCAGAATATGCCTACATCAATCAAGGCATACTGCCTGACAGTATGTTAGAAAGATCAAATAGAACTGGTTTTGTATATATTGCAGTTGGGTTAATTTGATGCCAAATATTTTCAAAGCTGTAGGCTATTGGATTTAGCTTTGTCACTCGGTCACCCTCAAGCATATCATTCCACTTTATAGTACATATTCTCAGATGGTCACTACAACCCATGCTCAGACACTGGAAGTTTCCAGTCGTGTATCTACATACAATGAATAACTAATGGACAGGGTGCCAATAACTGACATGGGCAATGGACTCAAGAAGCTCTACGTAAGACAAACTTTGGATCACAATATTTCTGACAGTAATTCATTCATTGTTCGAATCAGTCTACAGGCATATTCAGAGCGTTATGCACCACTTCTATTTGGGGAACAATTATCCCGCTGAATGGTTTTTAAAGTTTTATCATGGTTTATGAGGGCATACTTCTTTTCACTGTGTCATTAAAAGGTCATGGGATTAGAGATTGTGATATGAACAAATGGTATCTATTCCTACCATTTTATATAGAGCCTATTGTTTTAAACAACAAAACTGGGCACATTTCTCATCAGCATAAGGGGAGTCTAAGATTTAACTGATCAATACACTGTGTGCCCAACCCAAACACAGAGGGATCAGAGTTCTACCATAGTTTCCAGGTCCTTTTCAATAATAACATGGAAAATCAAACACTATTTCTATGCACAGTTTTTATTTAAACACTCAGGTTTGAGAGTGTTTCTATCACCAGGTGGGCGATCTGGCGGATCGCCTGCCCAGTGCCTCATTATGGTTAACATAGGCTTACACTGCTGCACACTGCTATGGTAAAACCAAAGGTAATGCGTTGGCTGATTTTGTGTGACATAATAACCTAAGGATACCACTACACAGGGACACTGCTGATGATGAGATGGTAATTACCCAACACAATCTTAGCAGCCTGCAGCTTTGATTGTGTTCTTGACACTGGGATAGCCTGCAAATGCTTCATTCCTGTATATCGTGATGCATGGTGGTAGCCACGTCCATGCATCGTAAAGACTCTATGAGCATATTCAGTCCTGCAGGAACTGAGTGCTGCCTACTCGATGGGAATAATGGCGCTTGTTCGTTGTTAGCCTTTAATGGGTTAAGGAAAGACACTCTCAATAATTTTGACATTTCAATGTCCCTTTGAAGTGGTGTAGATCTATGCATAACGCTTCTATGACTAACAGGTTGACTGAGTACCTTTGGGTCAATGGTCTATTCATAAAGTAGGAACATTGTCACAAATATTAGATTAATTGGCCAACAACTTGGCTATAATTAAAAACCTGCTTTGTGCTGCATATTTCATTAGTTCGCCAGCGTGTACATTTCTTGAATTCTGGAAATATTGAAAAGCCTAATATATCACAGTTTCCTTAGGGATGTTTCCGATGATATATTATTCTGTGAAAGCAATTATCAACATTGGACAGTAGAATTCAATGAAGGCGCTTGTCTTACATGCCTCATGGAGAATCCCAGCGAGCCAATAAAATAAATTAGATCAATGACCAAAGATGCCCCCAGGATTAAGATAACCTAATCAAAAGATTACCAGGTTTATTCAACTTACATTTGAGACAAGGAGTTGCAAGCTTGCAAAAAAAACCAAAAAAAACAGGGAGACTTTAGTGGCTCATGAATTGTTCCTTAGCCAATCACTTAACTCCTGTTAAACCTTTTTTTCATCTCAAAAGTCCATTTCTGAACAAATGACACGATGGGAGGACTGAAGCCTATTTGAAGAGTTCCATGTAATAGGTCATACATGATCACTACACTCTTAGAAATAAATGTTAAATTTACCGGGGGCCCTCATAAAACAATGATTGCATTGCACTGAACTAGGGTAGTTTTTATACTGAAGCAGAATAGTACACACTATTTTTGTCTCTTTTTTATTGTCTATAGAATAATACTTTATATAAATTTAAGACATAACTCAATTGAACAAGCATTATATTCCTTTATTACAGTGCACCCTGAACTATTTGTTCAGAGTCATGACTTTCAGTTACCTCCCACTGAACATCTTATACCCGAGAGGAAAAAAAAGATGTCCAGTTCCCGGGAGTATCCCGAGTCTTTCCTGGTTATATACTGAGTCTTTCCCAAGAAATTCATGACAAATTATCGAGATTTAGACTCGAGAATTTTCTCGTGTGTAAGATGTTATGGCGTGTCAGAATTTCCAGGGAAATTCACGTTCTCTTTTCTTGTCATATGGGCTTCAGAAACATAAACAGTAAAAGGCCAATCACATACAGCCTCTGGAGGCCATTTCTATCAATGTTCCAGACATTAGGGACAGATAGTGCATGGTACTGTTAAGGCCAAATTGTTAGGTTCTCACTACGATTTAAAGGACAGCAGTCGTAGTGTGTTAAGAAATGGCCTCCAGATCACTTTTTCCATTAGTCTTACTGCATTAATGACAAACCTTGTTCTGTGCTAAGCCCATAGTCCCTACCATGTGTGTAACTAGTAGGAGTCTGTAACACCAGGGGGCGCGCAGTTCAAGGGACAGATTTGCCTCCTTTCACTGCCTTATTGACCCCATTTACCCATGAAATGCTTACAAATTGCTGCTGATAAGGCAATGGTGCATTCAACGTGTCTTTCAGGGATTAACAACTGCAATATGTTCTACTGGATTGGAGTGAATTGCTTTTCCTCAAACATCACTCTTCATCAGGAGCTTAATTCAAAACATCCTGGGATCACGACCCCAGCGATCTTAGGAATAAATCAGCCTTATCCTAATAAGCGATCTTAAGAGTTGACTGGGTTCACATATCCTAGCCAGCACTAAGATCTCATCAATCTCAGCCTCAGCCCTCCTACACTATTCAAAGAAGAACTGACTAGGCACAGGGGTAAGAGTCCCAAAATAAAGGAATAGCTATGGAGTCACTCTTCTTCACAAGAGTGCTTATACAATCGTTCCCCGTCCCCATATGGGCTAACAAAAGAGCACAGGGTGCATTTGACCCCCGTACAGTATTCAAGAGTTGTTCCCATGAATGCATGATTTATGCTTGCCTATTAGAAGCATTGTGCCCTCCCCCCAGGACAAAGAGAGAGAAGGGAATAATTACCTTACAGTGCACTTAACGCATGAGTAGCCCTAAGAGCCCTCAAGGACACTCAGCAAATGTCCTCCATCCCCTCTTTATGTATGCAGCAGGCTATTCACTATTTCAATCAGGAGTGTTCCCTGTAAGTGCTCTTGTACTCAGGTGAAACCACTATGCATTTCTTTCACTAAGATCACAGTGATCTTAGTGGTGGAAATGGAATAGTGAAGTGATCCCAGGACTAGCTATTCTGGACAGGCCTGCAACCATTGCATTACATAGGGTCGACCAGTCAGGTCTTATGATATGTGCCTACACTAAGATCGCTGGGGTTGGGATCCCAGGATTTTTGAATTAAGCTCAAGGTTTCATTCCATATCCTTTTAAAGTGGTAGAGATAATTGCATAGCACCATTTATATTAACAGGTTAACTAAGTACTTAGTATGCTGATTCAATTGTGTATGTGTGAGTTTAGGAGTATTGTTAGAACAAGTACCAGGAGCTTAATTCAAAAGATCCTGGGATCACGACCCCAGCGATCTTAGGAATAAATCAGCCTTATCCTATTAAGCGATCTTAAGAGTTGACTGGGTTCATATATCCTAGCCAGCACTAAGATCGCATCGATCTTAGCCTCAGCCCTCCTACACTATTCCTAGAAGTACTGACTAGGCACAGCGGTAAGAGTCCCAAAATAAAGGAATAGCTGTGGAGTCACTCTTCTTCACAAGAGTGCTTATACCATCGTTCCCTGTCCCCATATGGGCTAACAAAAGAGCACAGGGTGCAGTTGACCCCTATACAGTATTCAAGAGTTGTTCCCATGAATGTATGATTTATGCTTGCCTATTAGAAGCATTGTGCCCTCCCCCCAGGACAAAGAGAGAGAAGGGAAGAATTACCTTACAGTGCACTTAACGCATGAGTAGCCCTAAGAGCCCTCAAGGACACTCAGCAAACGTCCTCCCTCCCCACTTTATGTATGCAGCAGGCTATTCACTCTTTCAATCAGGAGTGTTCCCTGTAAGTGCTCTTGTACCCTGGTGAAACCACTATGCATTTCTTTCACTAAGATCGCAGTGATCTTAGTGGTGGAAATGGAATAGTGAAGTGATCCCAGGACTAGCTATTCTGGACAGGCCTGCAACCACTGCATTACATAGGGTAGACCAGCCAGGTCTTATGATATGTGCCTACACTAAGATCGCTGGGGTTGGGATCCCAGGATCTTTTGAATTAAGCTCCTGAGGTAGCACCAGACTAAAGCGTTTATCATGATACAAAGTTCTTTAGATTAGAGACCTGTTAGATCAATATGACTTAGAATCCCTGTGTCATGTACTACAAAAGGCTAATGTACCTGCACTCAGAGTACTGAAGAAATATCCCGTTCTTTTATATCTTCCCAACCAAGCCTGCACTTTAGTAATTAGGTGTATCAAATATATCATACCAAAACTGTGTAATGGAATATGAGATGAAAGAGATATTAAAAGTTGGTGTGCATTATTTCCTTTGGTTTACATTTTCTTCATCAGGCTTGGATTTCCATAATTTAACCCCTTTATACCAGAAACCAACTTTTAGGATTTGTTTAAGATGTTTTCCATGATATATCATTTTCTGTAATTAATAATCAACCTTGAAGTGAGGACACTTGGCTTAATTGCCCCATAAAAAGCCCAATGGGTAAACTGGATTCAAGCGGCCAGTAAAAAAACAAATTAAGAATTAAGTTTAGGCAGCCAGTATAAAAAAAAACACAGAATTAAGACAACATAATCATATAATTTCCACGGTCACACAAAATACAGCTTGCAAAAAAAGATAAAGACAAAAAAAAAAGACTTTGAATGGAGAATTGCCTCATGAGTTACAGCCTCTCATTGACCTCCTGCTGAACCGTATGCATACAACCGCTTTTATTATCCTTTTTTAAATGCTATGAGATCACCACCTAGGAATATGGTATTTAGGTGTAGCTTAAGGAATATCTGGTGATATGGGGTGGCAGTCCAAAGGGTTATATTAGGACATTCATTCTTTCCATTTTGCATAGTTCATGTAAAGATGACAGGAAATGTGTTGTATTTTTTTATAATACTTCACATAACATTGAGGCTTATAGCGATAAAGTACAGTAACAGTCACAGGGAAAGCTGAGCTCCTCTCGTGGTGGATCAGCCACCTATTACACCACGGTCGTTTAGTTCTATCTATGTATTTCTTATAATAGTTCACATAACATTGAGGCTTATAGTGATAAAGTACAGTAATAGTCACAGGGAAAGTTGAGCTTCCACATTGAATATAACAGCTTTCATCTCCATATATCACACAATTGTTAATAACAGAAGGTGAAAAGGTTACGGGTTATATTAGTAATACATCCAAAGGCAAATACTAGGGTCCCCTAAATTATCTGCCAATGTATGAAGGTGCAGTCACTTGAACCTGACGCTCTGTACGTAGAGTAGGCAATTCTGGACATTTTATTCAGAAACTGCTACAGTAGTGAGTGCTCACTTTTGATGGAGTATGAATGTGTGCTCTTAACAAGATGCACTCATTGCCCCTTTGTTCTGCTCTATTATTCAGGGCCTCCCTTCATCCTTACCAATTACTTAAGGTATATGCACATGAACCTGGACCCCTGTTGGACAAGAAACAATAAATTATACTGATTATTCAAGCTCTCGGCAAATGAAATGTAAAACAGGACATTCCTTTCAAACATAATTTACATTAACACAACTTTCACCTCATGGCTTTAGAATGGGCATTTATAACTGGCCCTGTTATCTTATACCTGGAGGCCATTTCTCAATGTACTACGACTGCACACAGCCACTACAATTTAAAAATGCCAAGGATAAGCCAGGCTATCGTAGGAACTGCCCTACGACTGCTCACTATGATTAGCAGCTATGCAGTAATTACATAAGGTTTAGTAGGGCAGTCGTACTGGTGCAGACATTAGGAACTACTAGTGCATGGTACTGATATGGCCAAATTATTAGGTTCTCACTACGATTTAAAGGACAGCAGTCGTAGTGCGTTAAGAAATGGCCTCCAGGCCCTGTTCTCTTATAAATGGCCCTGTTTTCTTAAGCAAGCTCATCAAACATGTTTCAGGGCCTGATATCCAAGGTGATCTATGAGTGTATATGATAGAGAGTGGATGTTAGTTGGGTTTTATACTCTCCATAGAAAAGACATTTCTGCACAGTTCCCAGCTGTGCCTAATACCAATGCAATTATTATTAGCATATTTTACCATTTAATTGTATAGCATTAGCTGATTTCTCATGGGTCTCCATACTCATTATTCTTGATGAGCATTCATGAGCATATTACAGTTCACCACCTGAAGGAAAGAAATGATAGGATGAGAAAAGGAGAAACCCTTTGGATTTCCGGGTTCTCAAAAAGCCAGCTTGACTGACATGAATTCAACAGGAGTTAAAACAGCACAACTAGTGACAAAACAACATAAGCTATGGAGGATGAGTTGCTTAGTAAAGTGTGACGTCGCATCAGCAAGCAGCTTAAGAAGTATTCCTCAACACATTCCTAATGTCTAACAAGATAAAACCTTTTGGCCCATTAAGTTAAATGGGAGCCAAAAATAACAATAAGGATCACAAGATTTCTGCCAAGAGAACAATGGGTGAGAAGTTTACTGTATTGGATCTCGTCTTGCAACGACAAGCTCCCTATTTTGTGATGTTTTTGCCAATAGAAACCATTAAACTCAAAAGCCTAAGTAGGGATATTGGGAAAGAGCCCTTGAATGGACTGGGTGTATTAGTTCAGAGGAAGTGGCTTAAGGGTGAGCATGTGAATATTAAATCTCTCATTCTCCAACTTCTCTGCTTGGCCCTGGCATTGGTAAACCTTGAATCACACCATTAACTTGGGCAGGTACCAGAACGATTGCAGACATGCTTTGTCTGTCATAAAGTGGTAAAGGCTCTTCTGGGACTAAACCTTTAAACCTTTGAGTGCTGCTGATACAGGAGTGCGTCATGACTGTTGGTCGTTATGATGCACCAATGAAGTGCTGGCGAGACTGCTCGCCAGCACTTCATTGGAGCATCATGCAGACCCTACGGGATATAAACTTCCAGAGGGTCAGCATGATGATCCAATGAAGTGCTGGTGAGCATTCTCGCCAGCACTTCATGGGTGCATCATGGCGACCAATAGGCACGATGCATTAATGCATTAAAGGCCTTTAACGCTTTAAGGGCCATTGATACCCATAATTATGGTCAGTATGGCGCAGAGAAATAACCATGCCCAGTTATCCAACCCAGCTAAATTCCAGCATTGTGCTAACTTTAACGGTAAGTAACAGTTCCCTTCTCTCTGTCGTCTTCCTCCATGGCTGTTAACTCAGCAGTACACTCTGAATTACAGCATTACCTTACCCTAGCAAGTAGCACCGTCCTAGTAGCAGTCATCCCATTTTATACCTACCAAAATGACACCACCTGTTGTCTGGTGGTCATAAATAGCTACAGTAAAGGCACTGTTTGATAACAACCAAGCACAAGGCAGTTTCCATAAATGTTATTCCGGTTGCTTATTGCCCTTGGTTTAACCACATTCCTAACATCCAAATGACACCAAACTGGATAAAAACCTAAATAATGCTGGACCTCTGCCAGTTGATTGAGCTATAAAATTCCTACATATAAGTGGTCAACAGAGGCTGAGTGGACTTCTAGTAATTCTCTCCCTGCACACTCACGCCATTATTACCTGCGTTCCAAATGTTATCCGGGGGTAGCCTGATCAGCATGACATTATAGCGTGTGAATGCCAGACACCAGCAGTTTTGCCAAATAAGGCAGTAAAGCTGCGACGCCATCAATTCTCTTATTCTCGAGCATTGGGGGCATTTTTGTGGGGCTTGTCAAAATTACCTGAACCCCCTATGGCCTAAATTTTCAAATATGTTCTTCTGACAGATAAAATCTAGCTATAGTTAAAGGATTTTTGGTCATTCTTAATCAGAACCATCAGTACCTAAATTTTTAGGCTGTAACTTGTGCTAGCCATGTTATTTTATGAAAGTACTTGGTCAATTGTTGTAGCTTCTGGGCATAATGACAGAATATGACAGATTGGAACAGATATCTTTTTCGTCGATTCAATGATGGCAGCATTTGCCTCGCTTTCATTAGAGTAAAAGCTGTGTAAGTTGCGCCATTCTCTAAGTCTTGTTCCACACGCCCCAACCCACACGCCCAACCCACACCATGGGTATTGAACATGAGCACTACAGCGACTGCCGTGCCACCCTTACGTGCATGGAGAGAATAAACCATCAGAAGTCTTCTCCTAGAAGGCATTTCTCAAGATTGCCCGATTGCCCTACGAAACCCCACGTAATTACTGTGCTAAGTGCTGATCGTACAGGGCAATCGTAGTGCATTTCCCTATGATCACCCACTTTAATTTTGGGTGTTTCAAAACTGTAGTGGCTGTCTTCAATAGTACCATCTTGAGAAATGCCTTTCAGAGATGGTTGACTGCAGTTTTTACTATAAACATACATATTTTTGGAAGTTTCATCATTTGTAGATTACCCTACATCCTGGTGAGAATACCTCATCACATTAAATACTAATGGTCATTGGTAACCACTTCAGTTGAAATCAGCCTATATTGAAAAAAAAGTAAGTGAAACCTGGTGTATTTTCAAGAAAGTCTAAAATTTCCTTCTTCTAAAATGCAAGCCAAATACAACACTGTTCTACATCACGCACTTGGTCAATCTGAAGAAAATCTTTCTTTTTTTTTTGAAAATGGGAAAGAAACCTCATACCCTCTCATTTATTCACCTTTTATTTGTTCAGGTTGACAAGACAAGAAATTCCAGAAGGATAGCACATGAATCATCTGCACTATAAACAAATCCAACAACCTATCGAGCCCAGACCCCTGGAGGGCATTTCTCAAAATGGTACGAATAGACACAGCCAGTACGACTTGAAACCCTTAATATCAGAGTGGGTGGTCATATATAACACACTACGACAACTCTGTATGACCAGCACTTAAGGCAGTAATTACATAGGGTTTAGTAGGGCAGTTGTACCAGTGAAGTTACTAGCAACAACTAGATACAGGGCAGTAATGGCATTTAACGGAGGGAGCTCACCACGACTTGAAGGGGGTCTAGTTGTACCATCTTGAGAAATACCTTCCAGGAATCAATTGACAATAGCTATGCAGATTTCCACTTACAAAGCCAAATGACCAAATGTTAATAAAGGATGCCATAGTCGCCCAATACCAAATAACAATAATTGCAGCCGCTAATATAGTTTGCTTGGTAGGTATAGTAAATAACTATGTCTATGGCAGTGGCAGATCCAGGATCTGAATTATGAGGGGGCGGCCCAAAAGGAAGGGGTGCAGACCCCTACCTTTGAGCAAATTTTGTGGTCCAAAATATATAATTAAACTATTAAGTGCTGGGGAAAAGGGCAGTGTGCGCACCCCCCTCTAAATCCACCAGTGTATGGTGAACTCTCAGTCCACAAACTGTTCATAATCACAAACAGTCTGCACTTGGCATCTCCACTTTTTCTTCTGAAGTTGAATACTTAATCTCCATAGGCTTACCTAAGCCAAAGGGTTGGTGATGTGTCAGTGTACCTTCATATCACTGTCTTTTCAAAGATTTTTCTTTTCCTTTTTGCTTACTCTCTGATCTATAAGTAAAATTTCCATCATTTGCTGAAGTGTCATTATGTTCAAGAGTTTTGTTAGAATGTCAGTTCTCTATTGATTATCATCATTCGGCCAAGAATCACTCTTGAGAGTTTTTCATTTGGTAACCACAGTAAGTCAGAGTGTAGAATGTTTTTGGAGTGTACTCGAGGTTTCCTTGGTATAATAATCAAAAATGGAATTATGTTTATTTGGTTGCCATAATAAGATAAAAGTATGATTTTAGTTCATATTCTTACTGATCACGCAAAACCATTTAGGATATATTGTATTCGATCTTAGAGCAGCTAATGCTCAGATAAACCTATTCAAATTCTAGCTTTTCAGTGAAAATTGGATATGCTATTGCCATGTTTATAGGTAAAAAAAATATTTTTAAATAATATAAATATGACTCTTAGATACTAACGCATAAAGTAGTACATAAGGCTATGTGTCACCACTGTGATGCAACTCTGAGTGTGAAGGTTTCTGACTGGAGAGTTTCCTGACCAGACATGACAGTGCAGGAAATCAACAGAAAAAATTATTCCTAAACAATTTTAAGTAAAAATAAGCATTTAATATCCTTAATGAGGCTGCAAACGTCCTGTTTGTGAAAGAATCAAACTACAGCTCTATAGACCAGCGGGTCAAAAATGGTCAGAAACTGGATAGAAACAATCAGAAATGGATATCATACATGCATCACTTATATGAGACATATAGTCAATACAGCATGTCCCACATTTTAAAATGTAAGTAACCCCTTTCCACCCTCAAACAATCATGTCAACTATATTAACAATAAGTTTATAACTATGGGATGTCACAGGGTGCTTAGCTGCAGGCAAACATTCCAAACACAGGGTTAGGTAGCTATATCCCTATTCCAAAGCAGCACAGACGCATAGCCCTATGCTTTAAACAACTGGTGCTTAAGTTAAGGCAAGTGGGTCGTAAAACATGGCATGGTAATGATATTGCAAATTAAATACACATAGGTAAAAGCAAGTGCAGACTGAATGCTTTGTGCCCAACTCGGATGTGACGTTTGTGGAAGTGGGAGCAATGCCACACAAAGTTCTGCACTCTGTCAACATTTATAATGTATAGGTACTAACTTAGAACTGTTCTATATATACACCATGCACACTGCTATAACTAGTATCACAAACAACAATCAACCTTCAAGATACAATTCTTAAATAAAATGAATGTAAATGGGTCCCTACTTGTGAAAAAAGAGTGTAAGCCATGAAATACAGGTGTTAAGACTGAGGTGCCTGGAACAATTATAAGTAGGGAGCATCCTCTAGTCGCACCAGGCTAAGGGATGATTCTGTTATGACTGGCCTGGACAATTTGACACTATGTTGGAGTGTACCAAGGTATGACTGGACCAGCTTCAAGTCGTATTAGATATGTCTACTCGTACTATCTTGAGAAATGCCTTCCTGCACTCAGAATTGTGGAGAAATATCTAGGTCTCTTATATCTTCTCAACCAAGCCTACACTTTATTGATTAAGTGGATCTAATATATCAAACCAAAATTGTGTAATGGAACATGAGATGAAAGAGATTATAAGAGTTTGTGTGCAGGAATTTTCGGTTGACAATTTTCTTCATCATCCTTGGATTTACATTAATGAACCCTTCCTATTTTATGTCTCATCACAGAAACCAACTTTTAGTTTTTGTTTAGGATGTTTTCCATGAGATTCATTTTCTGTAGTCAATAATCAACATTAAACATGTGAATGGAGTGAGGACACTTGGCTTACCTGCCTCATGAAAAACCAAACGGATAAACCAAATTCAGGCAGCCAGTAAAAAAAACCTGGATTGATGATGCAAAAAGCAAAACTGGAATTCAGATAGCACGATCAGAGGATTATCAGGTTCATACAAATGACATAAATTCAGGAAAAGAAGCAAACTTGCAAATAGATGCAGTGACATTGAATGGAGAAATGCCTCATGAATTATTCCTCAGTCCATCATTGACCTACAGCTTAACACTTTTCATGCCAATGTTTTTATTATCTTTTTTTTTCAGATGGAATAAATGCATCTTATTGCAGTTACCTCTTGCTATAGTTCACTGCATCAGGTTACAGTTTGTGCCCAATGCCTTTTAGGTATAGCTACTGTGAATATAGAGAAACAGTCTATAAATGGGTTTGGAAATTTGGTCTTTCCATCATACTAATCCACTTTCCTGAGTACAGCCTCTTGAAGTAGATTTCTCAGACATTCCAAGTCACATTGATCGAAAGAGCAAAGGTTGGGTTCCCGCCTTACATATAACAGCTACCATCTCCATACATCGCAAACATGTTTTTAAAAACAGAAGTTGAAAATGTTACTGGTTATATTGATAATATATCTGAGACAATCATAAAGGCCTCCTTACTTATTTACCAAAGGTTGGGTTCCCGCCTTACATATAACAGCTACCATCTCCATTCATCGCAAACATGTTTTTAAAAACAGAAGTTGAAAATGTTACTGGTTTTATTAGTAATATATCTGGGACAATCATAAAGACCTCCTTACTTATTTACCAATATCTGAGGTTATATAGACTTGGACTCAGACCCTGGCAGGTAGAACAGACGATTCTGATTATTCAGAAACTGCTACAGTACCAATTGCTCAATATGGTCATTATTAGGTATATTTACTTGAACCTGGCCCCCTGCAGGTAGGGCAGATTACTCTTATCATTATATTCCGAAATTGCTACTGTACTGATTACCCATTATGGATGGGTAATTAGTGTTTGTACTTGACATCTGCATTCATTACACCTCTTTTCTATTTTTATCTCTCAGCACCCTTTGAAATCCTCAATAGGATATATCCTATTTTGCTTAGTCTGGCCCATAATATATCATATTTGACTACAATTCATGTATAGGTACAGTTACCCTGCATATGAATTGCCTCCTGAGTTGAAGACCGACCGATAAGGTACAGCTGAAGTTTTTTTTTTGACTGGTTTGGTACACTTTGCCAAAGTTGTCAATTCAGAGCTCCTTCAATTCTGACTTTGAGGATGAGAAAAGGAAAAAGAAACGTTTGGATGAGGACACCTTTTCAAAGCCAGTTTGACTGACCTGAAACCAACAGCAGTTAAAGGTGCCACAGCTAATAACACAACAACATAAGCTATGGAGGACAAATGGCTGGGAATTATTCCTCCAACACAGAGAGAAGAACACTGATCACTTTGACGCATACTGCACAGGTCACAATTTGTCTCCCACATGACATGTATGAGGGAATGTCGAGGAGGTCGACCCTCTCATATTTGGTTCGTCAACTCCACTTGAAATGCGTAATGAAGACATGTCACATATTTCTGATCCATTCACCTGAGTGCTAGTTAATACTGTGAGACAATTATGTAAGAGTCAAGAGCAGTCAATAGCTATGTACCAATGGATCAATCAAGGCAGGCCTATAATAGAAGGCAGGGGATATCATAGTCCCACAGACCTGCAACACAAAGGCACTTTTTCCTATCTACAGAACTTCTACTTGACTGAGGACCTCTATGCAGTCCATAAGACAAGGGCATGGAGGTTCATGGCAATGCCATCCGTCTCCATGTAATGAAGATACTGAGAGTATAGACTGTGGGTTAGCATACAATCTTTTGGTATTTTCACTGACTCAAACACAAGGTGTCTAACCTCTCCAGTTGAAGTATTCTGGATGGTGGGTGTCTATTTTGATATTCAATAACAAATGTAAATTTAACAATGACATAGAATTCACCACCATTCGTTGATAGTATTTACTGACCTTAGTTATCTATTCTTCATGAAAACAAAATGACACAGATACATCAAATGTCTCAAGTGTTGGTAGTACCTCTTGGTAGTGATTAATCCTGGTACCAAAATGGTTGTTTGCCCTGTCTAGTGGAATATCCTAGAACAATTATGTATGTCAAACCATCACATGTCAAGTGCCTTCGACATGGCCGTGACCCTAGTCAACTCACAGATGACATGGCATTTTAAGGCATGTCAAATCATATGAGCATATATGCTCTCTGTGTCAAATCAAGTTGACATGCGTATACATGTCACTTTGACAGGAAGACTTTTTTCAGTGAACCCATCCCTAACATCCTGCCAAGCTGAGTTCTTTTTATCTCATCTTTAAAATTCACTCCCAATCGAGATCAGCTTGATGTCTTTTTTTTCCTGCTTAATTGCTCAAAGTTTGCAGTGATGTTTCAATCCACTCCCAGATATTTCATGATAATGGATGGCCATGTTTACAAAAGATATTAGAATAAAGGATTAAAGTGTATATCAGGCAAGTTTATTAGAATTCTTGGACCCTCAGAGGGAATACAATTGTTGTCCAAGATTCTTTTATCTTGATTCATGAAGATAATGCCTTTAATCAAATGAGATATTATATTTTGGCTCATTAAGGTTAAATGAAGTAAAAGATAAAAGAACACTAAGGGTCACACAAGTTATAGAGAGAACTAAACAACCATGGTGTATGAGGTGGCCTATTCCACCATGATGGGGGAGACATCCCCCGAGGGGTGGATCGGCCACTGAGTACACCAGGGAGTTTAGTTCTCTATTCATTTAATGCTTTTAGAAGGTTTAATTAAATGAGAATCAACAAAATCCGTTACTGTAGCTCCCCATATGAGCGGCGGTCCGCAATTTTGTTTCTTTACCAGCACCCAGGACAAGGCTGTAGTACTGGATCGGCCACTGTGGTGGATCGGCGCATGTTACGACACTCGGGGCGTGGGGACCGGCCCTCCAATGCTATCTCTATGGGAAGAAGTTATATGCATAAAATAAATGACAGAAGACACGATGTGTAAGAGGAGTATTGAAACTTGTCTGGTAAGGAAAAGCTCCCCTCCCTTGTATGCCATTTGTTTGTAAATAAAACTCGAAACTCAAGTATGGATATCAGGAAAGAGCCCTGGGATGGATCGAGTGTTTTAGATCAGAGGAACTTCAAATATAAAGTGGCTTTAAAAGCAAGCGGCATGTGAATAATATACGTCTTGATCTCTGCCACCTCCCCCGTGGCTGTTAACTCAGCATGACCACTGGACTACACCATTACCTTACCCCGGCTAGTAGTAGACATCCTACGTAAGAGTTACCAGAATGGCATCACCTGATATCTGTTGGAATAAGTGTGTACGGTAAAGGTACTGTTTGGGATCGACATAGTGCCCGAGGCATTTCCCTCACAGCTGATAACTGATTGTTCATTATGGATGGAGTATGAATGTGTGTTATTGATATTCACTCACTACCCTCTCGCTCTGCATTATCTCTCAGAAATGGTCTGTGGAGCATCATCACTTAAGACTTGAAAGCAATACCATGAAATGAGAGGCACCTTGCACCTAATATGGAGGGCATAATATGTTGCATACTTTGTTTCAAAAGCCATCTCATAGGTCTTAGTTCTGAATTTCAAGATGAGGATAGCAAAAAGGCTTGGGGTTCTGGGTTCTGAAAAGACATGTTTCAAAAAGCTAGCTTGACTGACAGTCGGCAGGAGTTAAAAATGCCACAGTTAATGACACAATGACATAAGCTATGGAGGATGAGTGGCCGGGAAAAATGTGACATCGCATTGGCAAGCAGCTTAAGAATTTTTTTCCTACCCATCCTTAACATCCTGCCGATTTGAGCTCCGGAGATTGATTGGATGTTTAGGCTAGAGGACCTTCTCACACAAAGTTGATATAGGAACAGGCAACATGTAAATGTTTGCTCCCTTGCTGTCTAACCGTTGTGCTTTGATGGTGTGTTGGTTGCCTCAGCGGTACACCTTGAATCACACAATTAACTTGCAAAGCTACCAGAGTCGTAAATTATATAACAAAGATGTTGGTTGGAATTAACCCTTTTGATGGCCTCTAAAGTATAAATGCTTTATTCGCACTGGTCAGCATGATGTTTGAAATGCAGTCCTAGCGAGTTATTCATGAGAAGCCTTGTCCACAGGGCGACAGAATATATATAAAGACAAAATCCGTTGTTCATTTCCGACGACATAACCACTTTTATCAGCCAATATTTCAAAGGTCGGCTGACAAAATGATTTTTGTCAGCCGACTTTTCAACTGAAGGCCGACAAAAGTAGTTTTGCCACCCTCTTTTGATGATAATATCTAAGATGTTTGATTTTTATCGTCAGAAATGGACGACAAACATGGTTTTATCATTGGCAATTTTGTCGGCACCACGTTTTATCGCTATGTGGACACACGTCTACAGGTACACTCCAGCATCATGCTGATCCTACAGCTAAACAATACATTTCTTTCACTCTGCCTTCTTTCCATGGTAGTTTCCTTACATCATACCCTGAATAACACCATTACATTACACTATATACACGGTAAAAGATGTTGTCGAAATAATGATGGAATCCTGCCAGTGATACATCTTTATTCTCACAGACATTCTTTGTTCATTTGTGTGCAACTGTCTATCACAAAGGCCCCTAGTAGACTGAAAAGCTAATATTACTATGTGATAGAAAATCAGTGATGTATAGATGTATGGCATTGTCCTTACAACCATTACTGATGCTATTTTACTGGTTTAGACATAACGTACCTGTATTAGGAAGCACAGGCAAATAACACCTCATTAGTAGAAGAGTTTTTCTTTATACCAGGTAGCAAAAACACCCACCGCATCCAACAAACTATATGTGGATCAACTACTACTGATGCTATTTTACTGGTTTAGACATAATGTACCTGTATTAGGAAGCACAGGCAAATAACACCTCATTAGTAGAAGAGTTTTTCTTTATACCAGGTAGCAAATACACCCACTGCATCCAACAAACTATATGTGGATCAACACGGTAAAAGGTACGCCCGCGCACCTCCTCGTGGGCGTACCTTTTACCAAGTTGATCCACATATATAATTTGCACTCACACCACACACATGTATGCATATTGTGCAGAAACATATAGTTATGATGAAAGGAATACTGCACCTAACATGGATATTATTGGAAACATATGTCACACATATATTGTTGGGAGTATTTTTGGATAGGTAAAATTGCTGGAAATAGACCCTGATTTACATACTGTACCCAAAACACTTCATATGTGGCATAATCCCTTCTTATATTCTAGCTTATATTGGCAGATGCTAGAGATCAGATATAGTGTCCTCTCCATTAGACAGTTTAATCGGCTTTTATATATTTCTTCTGGGGGAATGATTCATAGAAATCTAACGCTGTGTAGAGGTACACGTTATTAAACCATAGGAGTTAGGTACTGTCTGACGTGGCGGGTGAGTCGAGTCGTCGGACGTTCCTCAGGTTCCGGATAGGTGGCAGCACTGATCCGGGTCTGTGGGGACATCTGACGACAAACACCTGGGTCCGTATATAAAGCCCAGGGCTCAGCCGCTACGTCAGAGGCCCTTCTGGCCTCCACACCATGTAAACCATTATTCCTTAATATTAGCTGCCTCTTTGACATCATCCGGCAGCCGTGAGTGTACACTAAGAAATAAAACTAACCATTGGCATACACTTGGAATACTGTCTTACTCTTTCTTTCCGAACTGTAAGACCCGAACCCCCCAGGTCCGTAAGGCCGCAAACCCTTACACTGGTGCCGTGACCAGTTAATTCTGGTGTATAGCCCGGACGTTATAACGTCCGAACGGCTGGTACATGGGTTAGACACCCTCAGGGAAGCTAACCCAGCAGGGCAATCAATTGCCCAAGAGAATGGAAATGGATCATTAATGCTCCAAACCCATTCGAACTCGCAAGATGCGGAATCTGCATCTTGGAGAGATCCCGGAAACCACTATAATGATAGTGAGGAGAATCTGCCAGACTCTGTACGACGCGAACAGTCTATACAGAGACACAGTAACTTAATAGGCCAACAATCACTTGTTGACGAGTTAAGTAATTCGATGTTCGAAGTTGGTGGTAGTACTAACCCAGAACATCCGGCACCAATGTCAAAAAGGGTAACATTCGGAGAACTACCTTATAGATTACCCAGGCCCGAATTACCAATATTAGATTACAGCGCTATAGATGGCGACTTAACCTATGCGGTACCAGAAGGTGAGGAATTCAAACGACCGGATGTCCTGTTGTTGAATGAAACTTATGTAACTTTGAACGAGAACTTAAATACCTTGGTCAAAGCTAAAGATGAAGTATTCCATGAAAAACTTCAGTTGGAAGAAGACCTAACTGGCATGCGAAAGGAATTCGAAGCCAGAAGGAGTGAGTACATGAAGGAACTCGAGAATGAAGAATTAAAACTTCATTCAATGAGAGAATCATTCAACAAGGAATATGATAATAGGCACATTCGTATCCAAACATATATAGATACGAACGACCAATTAAACCTTGATAAGGCAAAATTCGAATCCGAAATTCGCCATTATCAGAACGAGTTGGATAAATTGAAACTTCAGTGTAGTAAACAAGCTGAAGACAATGAAACCATCCGGGTAGGCATTATAGCTTACAACAAACAACTGGAGGAGGATAGACAAAAACTCACAAATGAGCTTCAGGAATTGCAGACTACTGCAATAACTCTAGATAAATATGTAGAAGCCGCCCAGTTAACTATAGGTAATATAGATCCAGCTGTGGTATCTACAATGTTGGGAAAGACATCCAAAGATGCAACCCCAATTAGATACAGCCCATTCGTTGATGATGGGGCTGACAAGAATGTAGTATCCGGAATCTACAAGAAACCGGATAATACCGCAGTAAATGGAACCGCACCTAAACCAGCAACTCCGATGCTGGATACGATAGGTCCGGCACCACCCATACCAGATTTGAGTCACAAAATTAAAGCGACTCACAATGGTGCTACTGGGACTAATAACAATACACCCGTGGCACAACCAAGAGCACCCGGACCAATGAGGCATATGTTGACACCACCTTCATATTTCCCCCAACCCGGCCACAGTACACCAGCAGGGCCAAGATTACCGAATCCACCATCGGGTTCTGGTAATGGTCCTACTGATGGACGTTTTCCAAGACCAAACCCGCCACAAAACAATGCTAATGGCGGTACGTATCAACCAAGAACATCTTCCTATGGATATAGAAATAATTATAATCCATCAGGAAGTGGTAATTATCAAAATGGTAATAGCTATAACCAGGGATGGAATCAAAATAATTCTTACCCTAGATATGCGTCTTCTGGAAACGCCGGTTACAATGGTGGATGCCCTGGCGGTTCATCCGGAAGCTATAATAATAATGGCCCACCAGGAGGAAACCCTCCAGGCGGCCCAGGAGGATCCGGATCCGGAGGATCAGGATCAGGAGGAGATGGCAGGAAGCCAAATAGGAGAACTTCTATGCCTGCAGGGATGCAAACCATCTTTGATAGGAGCCAATGTATCCAAAACCTTGGCATTGACTGCTACCGAAAGGGAGCAGACGGCATGGAAGTCATGAACTGGAGCATGCGAGAAGCAGATAGACTACGCGGATGTAATAATCCGGCACGTAGGCAGGCACGGATACCCCCTCCATATGATTCTAATGATCCATGGAAGGACAGGTATCAAGCTTTTGTCGACGAAGTCAATTGTAGTGGCTGGACAAAAGAAGAAGCTCTGCCATATTTGATCTGTTGGTTAAATAAAGGCAGAAAAGTAGCTCTCAACCAATGGAGAGCAGCTTACGGATTATACGGTACCTATGATCAATTGGTAGAATGTGCCGCATACCTATTTGGATCAATCGTTAGAGAAGATCCGTGGGTAAGTTTCAAGAAGAGAACACAAAAACCTAAGGAATCACACAAAGTCTTTGGTTTGGAGCTGCAGGATTTGCTTTCAAAAGCACGTCCAAATTGGGCTCATGACGATGATTGCTATCTACAAGAATTGTTTATACACTTCTACAGTGGATTGCGGGATCCGGATCACAAGCAAGTGGTCTGGGATTCTTGGAAAGATGACACTTCCTTCAGTGACCTGTTCATAGCAATCGATGGACATGACATGAAGAAACGATTGGTAGGTCTTGGACCTAGTCCAGTAAGAGCAGCTCCATTCCAATACGGAGGTACACCTGCTCCGGTATATGATACTTCCCAGTTAGCTCCGGTTGAATCGAATGAAGCTGATGAGGAGTATGACTATATCTCCGATGAAAACGGAGAATATATTGGTTCGGTCCAGATTGCTGGAAAGTATTACCGACAAAAGCGGTATAGGAAGGTTCATTCGAGAGGGAGAGGAGGATCTGTTGCTGGTAAAACAGCTTCCGGATCAACTCAACCTGGCAGTGTAGCCTCTACGGCCAAGCCAACCGTAGCAGCCACTGTTGCTCCGACTAATATGATGGAAACGTTAATAGCCGGATTAACAGAAGCTCTAAAGAGACCAAGAGTTGACAAATCTCAAAGGAGATGTTTTAGATGCCAGAAACTGGGGCATTTTGCTCCCGAATGTATGGCTGAGAAGCCTGTCCCGCGTAAACAGGAGGGTGTCTCTGGGATAAGTACAGAGGAAAACTAGGAAGGGATCTCCGAGGGGCAAAGAAGGGGATCCCAGTGACAAATCTTGCCATGATATCACCATCCGTGATGATAGTTCGCATGTAGTAACAAGATCGCCTAACACCGAGGTGGTTGTAGACACCCGGAAGGTTAGGGAAGCTGATATAACAGGTGCCACGGGAGCACAGGGGAAACCCAATATCAGTAACGAGGCAGGCGGCTATGAATTAGCCAAGGTCTGTGGTGCCCACCTGCCCCCGGGTCATCCTTGTCTGGAATTCCTGAAAGGATGTGGATCGACTTCTGGTGTGAAAAATGACGTTCCGATCCTCACGGACATGCCCTCTGTTCTAAACGGAAGGCGGTGGTATGTTTGCCTCACTGTTAACGGAAGATCTGCCGAATTCCTTGTGGATACGGGAGCTAGCTACTCTTGTATCTTCAGGGGTTTCTACGATCTTATACCGGATGAACATGATACTCTCAAATCGGGAGGAAGTGCTCAGACGGCCGATGGCAGTACCTTGCAAACGTATGGTAGAACTTGTGTGAAACTACAGTTGGATGGCATACATGACTATGTCATGAGCGCCACCGTTGCGGATATAGCAGATGAGGGGATACTTGGGTTGGATTTCGCATCCCTGTATGGTGCTGTGTTGGAACCTCAAACAGGAGTGTTGAGTGTGAGATACCCGTATCCCGTAAAGGTTAGATGTGTGCTGAGACAAGTGAGCAGTATGGCTAGTGTAGCACACACAGTGCGAATCCCTCCGGGAGTAGCCTGTGATGTGCTTGTAAGAAGTGATCCTGCAATGCGTAATAAACCTGCAGTGATAGAACCGGATGTAGTTACTTTGTCAAGTATCGGATTAAATTCTGTAGACACGATAGTAGCGAATGCATCCTGGTCGGTAGTACCTGTCTCCAATACTGGAAACACTACTATCTACTTGAAAAAGGGACAAGTTTTTGGAAACGTGACCCTTTCGGAAACTGTAACGGATAGTAAGCTAAGCTTACAAAAGGTAACAGGAGATGATGAAATTTCGGAAGACTTACTTAAGTTGTATGAAGAAACTTCATTAGAAGATCCGGAACACCAGAAAGAGTTCTATGATATGCTCTGTCAGTATAATAATGCCTTTGCCAAACCTGGTGAAAAACTAGGTACGACAAATAAGGTATTACATAAAATAGATACTGGAGATGCTGCACCCTTTAAGATACCGTATAGACGGTTACCTTTAGCGAAAAAGAGAGTAGCTGAAGATGAGATAAACAAGATGTTGGAACAGGATGTAATAGTCCCTTCCAATAGTCCATGGAGTAGTCCTGTGTGTATGGTAACAAAGAAAGACGGTACTATCCGCTTTTGCATAGACTACAGGAAGTTGAATGGAATAACGAAAAAGAATTCGTATCCATTACCGAGAATAGACGAAACCATTGACTCCTTAGGAGGGAACAGTTGGTTTTGTACCCTAGACTTGCAATCAGGTTATTGGCAAGTGGGAATGAACCCTTCAGATATGGAGAAAACTGCATTTTCGAGTCATATTGGACTATTCCAATATAACGTAATGCCGTTTGGATTGTGCAATGCACCTGCAACATTTGAAGCAATGATGGAAACAATTCTAAGTGATTTATTGTGGAAAAGATGTCTTGTATATCTTGATGATGTCATAGTCTTCGGAAAAACATTCGAAGAGTGTTCTAATAACCTAAAAATGGTACTAGAACGTATTATTTCTAACGGTCTCAAATTGAAACCTAAAAAATGCCACATGTTTAGAAAGTCCATAAATTATTTGGGCCGCATCATTAGTGATGAAGGAATAAAGGCTGATCCGGAAAAAATCGAATCAGTTACGAATTGGAATAGACCTAAAACACCCAAAGAAGTGAGGTCCTTTTTAGGATTCTGTTCCTATTACAGGGAATTTATTCCGAATTATTCTAGAGTCAGTTATCCATTACAAGCAATAGCTAACTGGACTCCAGGAAGTACCAAGGAAAAATTTCCTTGGACGCATGAACAGGAAACCGCTTTTCAAAAGCTAAAAGACCTGTTCACGAGTACTCCTGTATTGCAATATCCAAATGAAACGGATCATTTCATACTGGATACTGATGCTAGTAATGATAGCATTGGTGCAGCTCTCTCGCAAGTCCAAAATGGGAGAGAAGTACCGATTGCCTTTGCCAGCAATACACTGAGCAAGACTCAGTGCAATTACTGCACAACCAAAAGAGAGTTGTTAGCAGTAGTCGTATATACCAAGAAGTTCAAACATTTTCTATGGGGAACGAACCTTACTTTGCGTACGGATCACTCCTCTTTAAGGTGGCTACTGAACTTCCGAGATGCTGAAGGAATGTTAGGCCGATGGCTAGCCCATTTATCCGAATATGGGCTTGAACATCAACAGATTCAGCATAGACCTGGAGTTGAGCATTTAAATGCTGATGCTTTGTCTCGAATACCAATTCGGAAATGTGATAATCCGGATTGTACTGATTGTGGAGCTCATAGGGCAGTGTTAGCAGGGATTCGAAGACCATTCGTACCCCTAGTTGCCAGTATACTGGATTGGTCTATGGATCACATACAACATTTCCAGGAAGCTGACTCGATAACTGCGCAGCTACTGCAATTGGTACCAAAGGGTATACGTCCAGTTAGACCGGAGGTCTCTCTGGAAAATCGAGAAATGAGAAGGTTTCTTGCTCAATGGACCAAGCTTGAAGTCCGGAAAGGCGTGTTATACCGTTGGAAGCCATGTAATAATGGTGAGAGAATCATGCAAGTGGTGATACCACATGCTATGAGACATGACATTATGTACTTCTGTCATGGGCATCGGACCAGTGGTCATTTCGGAAGGAAACGCTCGTTAGCAAGACTTTCCAAGAAATACTATTGGCCTGGCATGACACAGGACTTGCAAAGATGGGTAATCACCTGTCCGGATTGTTGTAAAAACAAACCCGGACCCGGGATGGGCAAACTTCCCCTATCCCAAGAACTTTTCGGAGTTAGATTCACAAGAATCGGGGTAGATATTATTAGTGGATTTAATACAACCGCTAATGATAATACCTGTATGATGGTAGTGTGTGATTATTATACGAAATACACTAAAGTATTTCCACTACCGGACCACAAAGCAATTACTTGTGCCGAAGCCTTTGTAAAAGGTTGGGTACTAAGTTTCGGTGTACCATTTATGTTACACAGTGACCAAGGCAGAGAATTCGAATCAAATCTCTGGCAGGGTATGTGCGAATACTTAGCTATTTGCAAGACTAGAACCAACCCGTATAGGCCACAAAGCGACGGATTGGTAGAAAGGTTCAATAGAACCCTCATCCAAGTTCTAAAGTCACTCGTTAATGAACATATGGAAGACTGGGATGAGCAATGTCATTTTGTGACACATGCTTATAACAGTACGGTACATTCAAGTACAAATTGTACTCCGAACCTTTTAGTATTCGGAGAGGATTTGATAATGCCTGCTGACCTAGTTTTTGGAGTCGTAGGGATGGACCCTGAACTACCCTGCCATGTAGTTTTTGTGGAATGTTTAAGAGACAGATTTAAAAAAGCATATGAGTCTGTCCGAATTGATGTGGAGAAAAGTGCCAAATGGCAGAAAGTAGGATACGATACCGATCTAAAACATCGGAAATTCCAATCCGGAGACAGAGTCCTCAGATTACATGAACCACTTAGACACATAAAATTAGCGTCTAATTGGGATGGTCCCTTTACTATAACACAAGTTATCAGTGATTGTACCGTAATTATCAAATATGACCTTGGTCGCCTTTATAAGTCAAATGTGGCTAGATTAAGGAAATGGTCTGGGAGGGAGACCTCCACAGAAATGTATGGTGAAGGTTCCGGAAAGATCCTGAACCAGAATCGCATAAAAGACCAGGTAAAGAACACTACAGTGAAGCGTGGTCGTGGAAGGCCTAAAAAGTGTTCCGAATCAGTGACACCCACGCCAACACCGATTAAGCGTGGGGGAGTTAAAAAAGTCTTGGCAGGTGAAGACAAAAAGAAGAGGAAAGGTGTTTCTAAGGCTAAGAAGCACCTAGAGAAAGCTCTTCAGACGGTCAGGTCCGATAAAGAACTATCCGAGAAGGGGAGATACGTTCGCCGCAGCCCCCGAATTGCCCAGAGGACTGCAGTGACCTAACCTGTATACACAACGAGTGTAATGTTTACATTTAGAGGAACGGATGACAACTGACCCGAAAGGCTTATTTGTCGCCGCCGCATGATGTACCAATGGGTAGTGGACGGATAATCCGGTGGATTTGCTTAAGCTTTCCATAATCTCCACTCAAATCCCCAGACGAGTCATCGGTGTGAGCGATAATTACCTAAAAACAATCAGTTTGTTGATGTACCGCTTGTAGCACGTGTGTTTCCGCATGACGTCACAGTGTCCAGTCTCGGCTGACCTCTCATGACCCCGCGCGCAACGGGGAAATGACGTCACGAATGCTGGCCTGTCGCCATATTGTTTTTCGGTAACGTCCAAGACGGTCGAGCTCGCTCCCTTCTTGGATTTTACCGGCTAGCAAACTCCTCGCTGCTCCTCCAGAGTCTGTCTCCTGGTAGACAGACTCCGCTTGTGTCGGCCCCGGCGCCGTAAAAGCCAGAAAAAGGAGTAGTTTACTCCCGTGGGCGATTCCCCAGTCATGGCTGAGGAATCCGTAGCTGCAGCCAATCTATCCGGTGACCCGGATAAGCTGACTCCGTCCGCAGAAGCTTTTCCGGAAGCTTTGTCGCCTGTTACACAGGAAGAGAGCGAGATGATGGACTTGGAGGAATCCACGGATCGCTCGTTCGAGGAGAAACTGGCTTCATTTTCACTAAATGAGCCAGAGAAGATGTTATCTCCACTCCCACCCGAGGGATCCGGAGCGGCTGCGAGTGCTGAACCCGCAGCGACAGAGTCCGAGACCACACAAGTCGACGGCTCGAAGGATCAGTGGAAGCCAGCAGAGGCTAACCCGTTCCCAGTAGAGTACGATGGTCGCTACCTGTATGTCCACCCGGAACTGCAGGCGCAAGTGACCTACGCAGACGGGACACCAGTCAGGTTGGACCCGAAAGTTAGGATAGCTGTCGAGGGCGTTATGGTTCCCGATCAGCTGACCAGGACGCCTTCCGAGTGGCTTCGAGACTGGCCGTGGTTCCAACGGGGACTTATGGTAGACGCTGACTTCCGCGAGACAGTGTACGAAGCCAACTGAGCCTTCGAGCTCGGAGCGTACCCGAAGCCTGACAAGTCCCTGTGGAACGTCAAGGCTACGAACATTAATTGGTTAGGCTGCGTCTCGGATTCCGAGGGGCAGACTTACCCACGCCCTTGTGCTACCCGGCCCCAGTACCGGACCACAAAGGAGTATCGGGAGGCCGCTGCTAACTTCGAGCAGTGGGATGAAGGTATTTTTATAACCGAGCAAGAATTAGTGGACGTCCAGAACAGTTCACTAATCGGTATGGACCGAGGTGCAGCCCTTCGGACGGTTCTCGTCCGCCGAATGACTGCCGAACGGGAGGCTCAGGAAGAGGCTAAGAGGGCCGCGGAAGTACCCGCACCTCCTATCCCCGACCTAAAACTTGCCACCAGGAGTTCAGCCAGTGCTACACCAGCCACCGGCAGTACTACCACACAGGTAGAAGCCTCGACCTCCAGTGCATCCGGAACCCAGGAACCGGAGGAAGACTGGAAGGTCAGCAAGAACCGAAGGTCGGCTGCTCGGATCTCCCGGATTCTGCTAGAGCCGAGCCGAAACCCAGCACTTCAGCCACTGGTAGTACTGCCATGGAGGTTGAATCGTCTGATGAGGAGTCTGTGCATGAGTCCTCGGTTGAGTATGATGAGAAGGCCACTCCATCAACTCAAACCGAGGCCGAACACTGGGCTAACGCCAAGTCCGGATTCAAAACCCGGATTCCGACGTGCTTCTCCGACTGTGCCCTCGGAGTAAAGAAGGACGGCTCTACCCTCTATGCCTGCCCGGACTCAGTCAACAAAAATAATGAGTCAGACGATAAAGATTGGATGCGTCTTTCGGACGAGGACCCCAATCCGAGCAAAGCCTATCGAAAGATGTGGCTTATGCTAAACCACACCGAAGGGTATTACACTTATACCCAGAGGAGGAAGCTGCGTTGGGCTTTAGAGAAGTGATACGGTGACGACCAAAAGTCCTGTCCCTTCTCTATCTGCCAGGATGCGAGTGATGTCACGATCCGGACCTGGAGTACTCCAGCCCGGTTTCAACGGCATCTGGTGGAGGCCCACTTCCACCATCACCCGGTTTACATTTGTGATCCGAGTTATGGTAAGAAGGGCAAGAAGTGTACTACGAAGGTGCAATAGAACCGACGTAGTGATCTGGCTAGACACCAGAAGAAATGCCACGCAGAAGGTTTGGACGGGGCACGGAAGCGCATCATGGAGCTTCATCAGGAACTCATGAAGGAGTTTGATAGTCTGAGCGAGGATGCTTGGTCTAAGATCCGACCAGGGGACCAAGTCCTCTGCGAAGTTCCGAAGACCAAGGATTCCAAACTCCGAGCAAAGATAGTCCTGACTCCTGGAAAGGGTAAACTGGACATGCACGAGTCTCTCAAATGCGAGGAATCCGGAAAGGATGCAAAGAGAGCTCGTGAAAGGAGCAGGAGAGATCAGAACCGTGGTGGCAACGGTAATGGTCAGGGCACCACTAAACCGAAAGTCAGAGCAGAGGACCGTTCCAGGTCCCCTCTGGCTAGGCACCCCGCAGAGCAGGCTCAGGGCACTCCGGTGTTCAAGAAGCCCGAACCTGCCGGATACGCTGGAGCCGTATCTAAGCCTGGGAAAGTTAGTTCTCGAAACTTTCCGTCCTTAAACCAGGGACCTGGACCTGAGAGCCAGACCTTGGTGGTAGGAAAGGATGGTCGCCTTATGCCAAAGAAGACCACAGCATCTGCTGCCGCCGGATCTGCATCCGCTCCAGCCGCCCCGCCAGTTACCTTCACCCAGGAGCAGTTGAACATGTACCTGCAAATGGGATTGAAACAGAACGCACTACCTGCCTACTGTGTACCAACGGCAGGTGTGTCCGGAAGCCCTAAACCCGGAAGTGGTCCACAGGCCGCATCGACTCCTCACAAGGCTGTCGCTGCACCTGCGAAACCAAAAGACGCTATTACCATTAAAACCGGTAATGCGGAAGTTTGGTTTGAGAAATCTCGCCAAGGGGAGGCAGATGTCCAGAAGGCCACCTACACCCACTGGGAGAAGTGTGTTCGCGAAAAAGCGACCGAGTTCCATCAGGGTCTCCTAAACGACACCCTGTTGTGTATGAAGGAGGTCGCGGATGCTGAAAAGCAGCGCCTCGAGACCCTCATCCGGGACGATGTGAAGGCCCTGGAGGAGGCTGCCGCAGCTGCCCAAGAAAAGGCAGCTATGGATGTACACATGTTGGAGAAACGTGTAAAAGAGGAGATTACTCGGAATACCAACTTGAACACTAAGTTCATGAGGGTATTCGGAGTAGACTTGGACGAGTGGGACGGCACTCCCGAGTCGGCTCTAGCTCTTCTTAAGAAGAAGCATGCTAAGAAATCCGCTTAAGCATGCTACGGGTTATTTCTCTCATAATTTTTTTCTCCATCACCAAATAACCAGATATAGTCTTTGGGGAACCCTGTAGGTCTGCGAATGTTTTCTTCACTAGTGTATGAACACCTATAGTATGTGTTCCGGGTTCCTCTTATGACCAGTCTATTGTATAATTCAGGCTGTATAACTCTTATTGCACCCTGAATAGTCTATTCGGATTTATAACTTCATCCATGAACAATCCGATAGTAGACTTGCTGCTGTGAGACGTATCCGGATGCCAGTTCCAGACTCCTGCTGTTACCCGTGCTAACCACTTACTAGGATGGACTTTACGATTTACCTCTACAACTCATCTATACTCCCAAATGGACTTATACCAACTACTACTATTACTTCCGGATCAACCTATACTGGACTATTTTCTACTTATGTCAACTAAACTTAAAAAAGGATTACGTTTTCTACACAGTTGACACATCCTGACTATTATTCTACATTCTACGCCATTCGGATTTACCTATAAACTTTAGCACTACTAGAGGATTGTGGGTAGCTGCCCCAAATTCATCTACCGTGTTCACTCTATATAAGGAAACCATAAACTTGTAGAGGTACACTTTACTAAACCATAGGAGTTGGGTACGGTCTGACGTGGCGGGTGAGTCGAGTCGTCGGACGTTCCTCAGGTTCCGGATAGGTGGCAGTACCGATCCGGGTCTGTGGGGACATCTGACGACGAACACCTGGGTCCGTATATAAAGCCCAGGGCTCAGCCGCTACGTCAGAGGCCCTTCTGGCCTCCACACTATGTAAACCACTGTCTTTTAATATTAGCTGCCTCTTTGATATCATCCGGCAGCCGTGAGTGTGCATTAAGTAATAAACCTAACCGTTGGCATACACTTGGAATACTGTCTTACTCTTTCTTTCCGAACCGTAAGACCCGAACCCCCCAGGTCCGTAAGGCCACAAACCCTTACACTGGTGCCGTGACCAGTTAATTCTGGTGTATAGCCCGGACGTTATAACGTCCGAACGGCTAGTACATGGGTTAGACACCCTTAGGGAAGCTAACCCAGCAGGGCAATCACTTGCCCAAGAGAATGGAAATGGATCGCTAATGCTCCAAGCCCATTCGGACTCGCAAGATGCGGAATCAGCATCTTGGAGAGATCCCGGACCCCACTATAATGATAGTGAGGAGAATCTGCCAGACTCTGTACGACGCGAACAGTCCATACAGAGACATAGTAACTTAATAGGCCAGCAATCAATTGTTGATGAATTAAGTGATTCGATGTTCGAAGTCGGTGGTAGTACTAACCCAGAACATCCGGCACCAATGCGAAAAAGGGTAACATTCGGAGAACTACCTTATAGGTTACCCAGGCCCGAATTACCAATATTAGATTATAGCGCTATAGATGGCGACTTAACCTATGCGGTACCGGAAGGTGAAGAATTAAAACGACCGGATGTCCTGTTGTTGAATGAAACTTATGTAACTTTGAACGAGAATTTAAATACCTTGGTCAAAGCTAAGGATGAAGTATTCCATGAAAAACTTCAGATGGAAGAGGACCTAACTGGCATGCGAAAGGAATTCGAAGCCAGAAGGAGCGAGTACATGAAAGAACTCGAGAATGAAGAACTAAAACTTCAATCTATGAGAGAATCATTCAATAAAGAATATGATAATAGGCACATTCGTATCCAAACATACATAGATACGAACGACCAACTAAACCTTGATAAGACAAAATTCGAATCCGAAATTCGCCATTATCAGGATGAGTTGGATAAATTGAAACTTCAGTGTAGTAAACAAGCTGAAGACAATGAAACCATCCGGGTAGGCATCATAGCTTACAACAAACAACTGGAGGAGGATAGACAGAAACTCACAAACGAGCTTCAGGAATTGCAGGCTACTGCAATAACTCTAGATAAATATGTAGAAGCAGCCCAGTTAACTATAGGTAATATAGACCCAGCTGTGGTATCTACAATGTTGGGAAAGACATCTAAAGATGCAACCCCAATTAGATACAGCCCATTCGTTGATGATGGGGCTGACAAGAATGTGGTATCCGGAATCTATAAGAAACCGGATAATGCTGCAGTAAATGGAACCGCATCTAAACCAGTAATTCCAATGCTGGATACGATAGGTCCGGCACCACCCATACCAGATTTGAGTCACAAAATCAAAGCGACTCACGATGGTGCTACAGGGAATAATAATAATACACCCGTGGCACAACCAAGAGCACCCGGACCAATGAGGCATATGTTGACACCACCTTCATATTTCCCCCAACCCGGCCACAGTACACCAGCAGTACCAAGATTACCTATTCCAACCCCAGGTTCTGGTAATGGTCCTACTGATGGACGTTTTCAGAGACCAAATCCGCCACAAAACAATATTAATGGCGGTACGTATCAACCAAGAACAACTTCCTATGGATATAGAAATAATTATAATCCATCGGGAAGTGGCAATTATCAGAATGGTAATAGCTATAACCAGGGATGGAATCAAAATGATTCTTACCCTAGATACGCTTTTTCTGGAAACACCGGTCACAATAGTGGATGCCCTGGTGGTTCATCTGGAAGCTATAATAATAATGGTCCACCAGGAGGAAACCCTCCAGGCGGCCCAGGAGGATCCGGATCCGGAGGATCAGGATCAGGAGGAGATGGCAGGAAACCTAACAGGAGAACTTCTATGCCTGCAGGGATGCAAACCATCTTTGATAGAAGCCAATGTATACAAAACCTTGGCATTGACTGCTACCGAAAGGGAGCGGACGGCATGGAAGTCATGAACTGGAGCATGCGAGAAGCAGATAGACTATGCGGATGTAATAATCCGGCACGTAGGCAGGCACGGATACCCCCTCCATATGATTCTAATGATCCATGAAAGGACAGGTACCAAGCTTTTGTCGACGAAGTCAATTGTAGTGGATGGACAAAAGAAGAAGCTCTGCCATATTTGATTTGTTGGTTAAATAAAGGCGGAAAAGTAGCTCTCAACCAATGGAGAGCAGCTTACGGAATATATGGTACCTTTGATCAATTGGTCAAATGTGCCGCATACCTTTTCGGATCAATCGTTAGAGAAGATCCGTGGGTAAGCTTTAAGAAGAGAACACAAAAACCTAAAGAATCACACAAAGTCTTTGGTTTGGAGCTACAAGACTTGCTTTCGAAAGCACGTCCAAATTGGGCTCATGATGATGATTGTTATCTACAAGAATTGTTCATACAATTCTATAGTGGATTGCGAGATCCGGATCATAAGCAAGTGGTGTGGGACTCCTGGAAAGATGACACTTCATTCAGTGATCTGTTCATAGCAATTGATGGACATGACATGAAGAAACGTTTGGTAGGTCTTGGACCTAGTCCAGTAAGAGCAGCTCCTTTCCAATACGGGGGTACACCTGCTCCAGTATATGATACTTCCCAATTAGCTCCGGTTGAATCGAATGAAGTTAATGAGGAAGATGAATATATCTCCGATGAAAACGGAGAATATATTGGTTCAGTCCATGTGGCTGGAAAGTATTACCGACAAAAGCGGTATAGGAAAGTACATTCGAGAGGGAGAGGAGGATCTGTTGCTGGTAAAACAGCTTCCGGATCAACTCAACATGGCAGTGTAGCCTCTACGGCGAACTCAACTGTAGCAGCCACTGTTGCTCCGACTAACATGATGGAAACATTAATAGCCGGATTAACAGAAGCTCTAAGGAGACCAAGAGTTGATAAATCTCAAAGGAGATGTTTCAGATGTCAGAAACTGGGGCATTTTGCTCCCGAATGTATGGCTGAAAAGCCTGTTCCACGTAAACAGGAGAGTGTCTCTGGGATAAGTACAGAGGAAAACTAGAAAGGGATCTCCCGAGGGGCAAAGAAGGGGATCCCAGTGACAAATCTTGCCATAATATCACCATCCGTGACGATAGTTCGCATTTAGTAACAAGATCGCCTAACACCGAGGTGGTTGTAGACACCCGGAAGGTTAGGGAAGCTGATATAACAGGTGCCACGGGCGCACTGGGGAAACCCAATATCAGTAACGAGGCAGGCGGCTATGAATTAGCCAAGGTCTGTGGTGCCCACCTGCCCCCGGGTCATCCTTGTCTTGAATTCTTGAAAAGATGTGGATCGACTCCTGGTGTGAAAAATGATGTTCCGATTGTCACGGACATACCCTCTGTTCTAAACGGAAGGCGGTGGTATGTTTGCCTCACTGTTAACGGAAGATCTGCCGAATTCCTTGTGGATACGGGAGCTAGCCACTCTTGTATCTCCAGGGGGTTCTACGATCTTATACCGGATGAACATGAGACTCTCAAATTGGGAGGAAGTGCTCAGACGGCCGACGGCAGTACCTTGCAAACGTATGGTAGAACTTGTGTGAAACTACAGTTGGATGGTATCCATGACTATGTCATGAGCACCACCGTTGCGGATATAGCAGATGAGGGTATACTCGGGTTGGATTTCGCATCCCTGTATGGTGCCGTTTTAGAACCCCAAACAGGAGTGTTGAGTGTGAGATACCCGTATCCCGTGAAAGTTAGATGTGTACTGAGACAAGTGAGCAGTATGGCTAGTGTGGCACACACTGTGCGAATCCCTCCAGGAGTAGCCTGTGATGTGCTTGTAAGAAGTGATCCTGCAATGCGTAATAAGCCTGCAGTGATAGAACCGGATGTAGTTACGTTATGAAGTATCGGATTAAATTCTGTACACACGATAGTAGCGAATGCATCCTGGTCGGTAGTACCTGTCTCCAATACTGGAAACACTACTATCTACTTGAAAAAGGGACAAGTTTTTGGAAATGTGACCCTTTCGGAAACTGTAATGGATAGTAAGCTAAGCTTACAGAAGGTAACAGGGGATGATGAAATTTCGGAAGACTTACTTAAGTTGTATGAAGAAACTTCATTAGAGGATCCGGAACACCGGAAAGAGTTCTATGATATGCTCTGTCAGTATCATACTGCCTTTGCCAAACCTGGTGAAAAACTAGGTACAACAAATAAAGTATTACATAAAATAGATACTGGAGATGCCGAACCCTTTAAGATACCGTATAGACGGTTACCCTTAGCAAAAAAGAGAGTAGCTGAGGATGAAATAAATAAGATGTTGGAACAGGATGTAATAGTCCCTTCCAATAGTCCATGGAGTAGTCCTGTGTGTATGGTAACAAAAAAAGACGGTACTATCCGTTTCTGCATAGACTACAGGAAGTTGAATGGAATAACGAAAAAGAATTCGTATCCATTACCGAGAATAGATGAAACCATTGACTCCTTAGGGGGAAACAGCTGGTTTTGTACCCTAGACTTGCAATCAGGCTACTGGCAAGTGGGAATGAACCCTCCAGATATGGAGAAAACTGCATTTTTGAGTCATATTGGATTATTCCAATATAATGTAATGCCGTTTGGACTGTGCAATGCACCTGCAACATTTGAAGCAATGATGGAAACAATTCTAAGTGATTTATTGTGGAAAAGATGTCTTGTATATCTAGACGATGTCATAGTCTTCCGAAAAACATTCGAAGAGTGTTCTAATAACCTGAAAATGGTACTAGAACGTATTATTTCTAATGGTCTCAAATTGAAACCTAAGAAATGCCACATGTTTAGAAAGTCCATAAATTATTTGGGCCGCATCATCAGTGATGAAGGAATAAAGGCTGATCCGGAAAAAATCGAATCAGTTACGAATTGGAATAGACCTAAAACACCCAAGGAAGTGAGGTCCTTTTTAGGATTCTGTTCCTATTACAGGGAATTTATTCCGAATTATTCTAGAGTCAGTTACCCATTACAAGCAATAGCTAACTGGACTCCGGGAAGTACAAAGGAAAAATTTCCTTGGACACATGAACAGGAAAACGCTTTTCAAAAGCTAAAAGACCTGTTCACGAGTACTCCCGTATTGCAATATCCGAATGAGACGGATCATTTCATACTGGATACTGATGCTAGTAATGATAGCATTGGTGCAGCTCTCTCGCAAGTCCAAAATGGGAGAGAAGTACCAATTGCCTTTGCCAGCAACACACTGAGCAAGACTCAGCGCAATTACTGCACAACCAAAAGAGAGTTGTTAGCAGTAGTCGTATATACCAAGAAGTTCAAACATTTTCTATGGGGAACAAACTTTACTTTGCGTACGGATCATTCCTCTTTAAGGTGGCTACTGAACTTCCGTGATGCTGAAGGCATGTTAGGCCGATGGCTAGCCCATTTATCCGAATATGGGCTTGAACATCAACAGATTCAGCATAGACCCGGAGTTAAGCATTTAAATGCTGATGCTTTGTCTCGAATACCAATCCGGAAATGTGATAATCCGGATTGTACTGATTGTGGAGCTCATAGGGCGGTGTTAGCAGGGATTCGAAGACCATTCGTACCCCTAGTTGCCAGTATACTGGATTGGTCTATGGATCACATACGACATTTCCAGGAAGCTGACTCGATAACTGCGCAGCTACTGCAATTAGTACCAAAGGGTATACGTCCAGTTAGACCAGAGGTCTCTCTGGAAAATCGAGAAATGAGAAGGTTTCTTGCTCAATGGACCGAGCTTGAAGTCCGGAAAGGCGTGTTATACCGTTGGAAGCCATGTAATAATGGTGATAGAATCATGCAAGTGGTGATACCACATGCCATGAGACATGACATTATGTACTTCTGTCATGGACATCGGACCAGTGGTCATTTCGGAAGGAAACGCTCGCTAGCACGACTTTCCAAGAAATACTATTGGCCTGGCATGACACGGGACTTGCAAAGATGGGTAACCACCTGTCCGGATTGTTGTAAAAACAAACCCGGACCCGGGATGGGCAAACTTCCCCTATCCCAAGAACTTTTCGGAGTTAGATTCGCAAGAATCGGGGTAGATATTATTAGTGGATTTAATACAACCGCTAGTGATAATACCTGTATGATGGTAGTGTGTGATTATTATACGAAATACACTAAAGTATTTCCACTACCGGACCACAAAGCAATTACTTGTGCCGAAGCTTTTGTAAAAGGTTGGGTACTAAGCTTTGGTGTACCATTAATGTTACACAGTGACCAAGGCAGAGAATTCGAATCAAATCTCTGGCAGGGTATGTGCGAATACTTAGCTATTTGCAAGACTAGAACCAATCCGTATAGGCCACAAAGCGACGGATTGGTAGAAAGGTTCAATAGAACCCTCATCCAAGTCCTAAAGTCACTCGTTAATGAACATATGGATGACTGGGATGAGCAATGTCATTTTGTGACACATGCTTATAACAGTATGGTACATTCAAGTACAAATTGTACTCCGAACCTTTTAGTATTCGGAGAGGATTTGATAATGCCTGCTGACCTAGTTTTTGGAGTCGTAGGAATGGACCCTGAACTACCTTGCCATGTAGTTTTTGTGGAATGTTTAAGAGACAGATTTAGAAAAGCATATGAGTCTGTCCAAATTGATTTGGAGAAAAGTGCCAAATGGCAGAAAGTAGGATACGATACCGATCTAAAGCATCGGAAATTCCAATCCGGAGACAGAGTCCTCAGATTACATGAACCGCTTAGACACATAAAATTAGCGTCTAATTGGGACGGTCCCTTTACTATAACACAAGTTATCAGTGATTGTACCGTAATTATTAAATCTGACCTTGGTCGACTTTATAAGTCAAATGTGGCTAGATTAAGGAAATGGTCTGGGAGGGAGACCTCCACAGAAATGTATGGTGAAGGTTCCGGAAAGATCCTGAACCAGAATCGCATAATAGACCAGGTAGAGAACACTACAGTGAAGCGCGGCCGTGGTAGACCCAAGAAGTGTTCCGAATCAGTGACACCCACGCCAACACCGATTAAGCGTGGGGGAGTTAAAAAAGTCTCGGCAGGTGAAGACAAAAAGAGGAGGAAAGGTGTTTCTAAGGCTAAGAAGCACCTAGAGAAAGCTCTTCAGACTGTCAGGTCCGATAAAGAACTATCCGAGAAGGGGAGATACGTTCGCCGCAGCCCCCGAATTGCCCAGAGGACTGCAGTGACCTAACCTGTATACACAACGAGTGTAATGTTTACATTTAGAGGAACGGATGACAACTGACCCTAAAGGCTTATTTGTCGCCCCCGCATGATGTACCAATGGGTAGTGGACGGATAATCCGGTGGATTTGCTTAAGCTTTCCATAATCTCCACTTAAATCCCCAGTCGAGTCATCGGGGTGAGCGATAATTACCTAAAAATAATCAGTTTGTTAATGTACCGCCTGTAGCACGTGCGTTTCCGCATGACGTCACCGTGTCCAGTCTCGGCTGACCTCTCGTGACCTCGCGGGCTGCAGGGAAATGACGTCACGAAAGCTGGCCTGTCGCCATATTTGTTTTCGGTAACGTTCAAGACGGTCGAGCTCGCTCCCTTCTTGGATTTTACCGGCTAAGCAAACCCCCCGCTGCTCCTCCAGAGTCTGTCTCCTGGTAGACAGACTCCGTTTGTGTCGGCCCCGGCGCCGTAAAAGCCGGAAAAAGGAGTAGTTTACTCCCGTGGGCGATTCCCCAGTCATGGCTGAGGAATCCGTAGCTGCAGCCAAGCTATCCGGTGACCCGGATAAGCTGACTCCGTCCGCAGAAGCTTTTCCGGAAGCTTTGTCGCCTGTTACACAGGAAGAGAGCGAGATGATGGACGTGGAGGAACCCACGGATCGCTCGTTCGAGGAGAAGCTGGCTTCATTCTCACTAAATGAGCCAGAGAAACTATTATCTCCACTCCCGGCCGAGGGATCCGGAGCGACTGCGAGTGCTGAACCCGCAGCGACAGAGTCCGAAACTACCCAAGTTGACGGACAGAAGGATGAGTGGAAGCCAGCAGTGGCGGAGCCTTTTCCAGCTAGCTATGATGGTCGCTACCTGTATGTCCACCCGGAACTGCAGGCACAAGTGACCTACGCGGACGGGACACCAGTCAGGATGGACCCGAAAGTCAGGATAGCTATCGAGGGCGTCATGGCTCCCGAACAGCTGACCAGGATGCCTCCCGAGTGGCTTCGAGACTGGCCGTGGTTCCAACGGGGACTTATGGTGGACGCTGGTTTCCGTGAAACCGTGTATGCAGCTAACCGAGCCTTCGAGCTCGGAGCGTATCCGAAGCCTGACAAGTCCCTGTGGAACGTCAAGGCTACGAACATCAACTGGGTAGGCTGTGTCTGGGATACCGATGGCCAGACCTACCCATGCCCAAGTGCTACCCGGACGCCGTGCCGGACCACTAAGCAATTCCGGGAGGCCGCTGCTAACTTCGAGCAGTGGGATGACGGTTACTACATAACCGAACAGGAATTGGTGGATGTCCAGAACAATTCACTAATCGGATTGGACCGAGCTGCAGCCCTTCGGACGGTTATTGTCCGCCGTATGACTGCCGAACAGGAGGCACAGGAAGAGGCTAAGAGGGCCGCGGAAGCACCCGCACCTCCTATCCCCGACCTGAAGCTTGCCACCAGAAGCTCCGCCAGTGCTACATCAGCTACCGGCAGCACTACTACCCCAGTAGAAGCCACGACCTCCAGCACATCCGGAACCCAGGAACCGGAGGAAGACTGGAAGGTCAGTAAGAACCGACAATCCGCTGCTCGGAAGCTCAAGAATCTCCCGGATTCTGCGAGAGCCGAGCCGAAACCCAGCACCTCAACCACTGGTAGTACTGCCATGGAGGTTGAGTCGTCTGATGAGGAGTCGGTGCACGAATCCTCGGTTGAGTATGATGAGAAGGCCACTCCATCAACTCAAACCGAGGCCGAACGTTGGGCTAACGCCAAATCCGGATTCAAAACCCAGATTCCGACGTGTTTCTCTGACTGTGCGTACGGAGTTAAGAAGGACGGCTCTACCCTCTATGCCTGTCCAGACTCAATCAATAAGAACGATGAGTCGGATGATGAAGATTGGATGCGTCTTTCGGACGAGGACCCCAATCCGAGCAAAGCCTATCGAAAGATGTGGCTTATGCTAAACCACACCGAAGGGTATTACACTTATACCCAGAGGAGGAAGCTGCGTTGGGCTTTAGAGAAGTGGTACGGCGAAGATCAAAAGTCCTGTCCCTTCTCTATCTGCCAGGATGCGAGTGATGTCTCGATCCGGACCTGGAGTACTCCAGCCCGGTTCCAAAGGCATCTGGTAGAGGCCCACTTCCACCATCACCCGGTTTACATTTGTGATCCGAGTTATGGTAAGAAGGGCAAGAAGTGTACTACGAAGGTGCAATACAACCGACGTAGTGATCTGGCTAGACACCAGAAGAAATGCCACGCAGAAGGTTTGGACGGGGCACGGAAGCGCATCATGGAGCTTCATCAGGAACTCATGAAGGAGTTCGACAGCCTGAGCGAGGATGCTTGGTCTAAGATCCGACCAGGGGACCAAGTCCTCTGCGAAGTTCCGAAGACCAAGGATTCCAAACTCCGAGCAAAGATAGTCCTGACTCCTGGAAAGGGTAAACTGGACATGCACGAGTCTCTCTGGCAGAAATGCGAGGAATCCGGAAAGGATGCAAAGAGAGCTCGTGAAAGGAGCAGGAGAGATCAGAACCGTGGCGGCAACGGTAATGGTCAGAGCACGACTAAATCGAAAGTCAGAGCAGAGGACCGTTCCAGGTCCCCTCTGGCAAGGCACCCCGCAGAGCAGGCTCAGGGCACTCCGGTGTTCAAGAAGCCCGAACCTGCCGGATACGCTGGAGCTGTATCTAAACCTGGGAAAGTGAGTTCTCGAAACTTTCCGTCCTTAAACCAGGGACCTGGACCTGAGAGCCAGACCTTGGTGGTAGGAAAGGATGGTCGCCTTATGCCAAAGAAGACCACCGCATCTGCTGCCGCCGGATCTGCATCCGCTCCAGCCGCCCCACCAGTTACCTTTACCCAGGAGCAGTTAAACATGTACCTGCAAATGGGACTGAAACAGAATGTACCACCTGCCTTCTGTGTACCAACGACAGGTGTGTCCGGAAGTCCGAAACCCGGAAGTGGTCCACAGGCCGCCTCGACTCCTCCCAAGGCTGTCGCTGCACCTGAGAAACCAAAGGACGCTATTACCATTAAAACCAGTAATGCGGAAGTTTGGTTCGAGAAGTCTCGCCAAGGGGAGGCAGATGTCCAGAAGGCCATCTACACCCATTGGGAGAAGAGCGTTCGTGAGAAAGCGATCGAGTTTCATCAGGGTCTCCTAAACGAAACTCTGTTGTGTATGAAACAGGTGGGCGACGCTGAAAAGCAACGTCTCGAGACCCTCATCCGGGACGATGTGAAGGCCCAGGAGGAGGCTGCCGCAACTGCCCAAGAAAAGGCAGCTATGGATGTACACGTGTTGGAAAAGCGTGTAAAGGAGGAGATCACTCGGAACACCAATCTGAACACTAAGTTCATGAGGGTGTTCGGAGTCGACTTGGACGAGTAGGACGGCACTCCCGAGTCCGCTTTAGCTCTTCTGAAGAAGAAGCATGCTAAGAAATCCGTTTAAAGCATGCTAGGGTTATTTCTTCCATAATTTTTTTCTCAACACCAAATGACCAGATATAGTCTTTGCGGAACCCTATAGGTCTGCGAATGTTTTATTCACTAGTGCATGAACACCTATGGTATGTGTTCCGGGTTCCTTTGACCAGTCTATTATACAATTCAGGTTGTATAACATTTATTGCACCCTGAATAGCCTATTCGGATTTATAACTTCATCCATGAACAATCCGATAGTAGACTTGCTGCTGTGAGACGTATCCGGATGCCAGTTCCAGACTCCTGCTGTTACCCGTGCTAACCAATTACTAGGATGGACTTTACGATTTACCTCTACAACTCATCTGTACTCCCGAATGGACTTATATCAATACTACTATTACTTCCGGATCAACCTATATCGGACTATTATTTTACTTATGTCAACTAAGCTTAAAAAGGATTACGTTCTCTACATAGTTGACACATCCGGACTATTATTCTACAAATCTACACCATTCGGATATACTACAAACTTTAGCACTACTAGAGGATTGTGGGTAGCTGCCCCAAATCAACTACCGTGTTCACTCTGCATAAGGAAACTATAAACTTTAGCACGTCCATCCCGTGGTTAGCTGACCACACCTACCTACTAGTACCCGGAGGATACAGCAGAAGACTTCAGCAGCATTTATAATTCCTGTATATTGTGTATAATGTCATATTTCTATTTTTCTATAACATTACATGTATGTACATATCCACTAGATACATATTATGATACGGGTACATAGATATTTTCTTGAAACGGATCTCTGATTATTATTAGTATTCATAGTATAAGATCCGTTAAATCTCACCAGAAAACACATATTATTGTCCTGCGAGACAAAATTATATAATAAGTATATTGATCTGGTGCTATAAAGATTGTTAGATACACGGTGATAATATATCATCATCATATTCATTACCACACCGTGAATTTTTTCTTTTTTCTAAGTGTATGGTATATATATCCCTATTCGTACTACTCACGGAATCTTTAACGGATTCGTATAATATTAATATACTACATGTCATTAGATAGTGATGTTACTATAACAGTCTTCTTTAAGACTACATATTCAAATGTGGTGTCAATACTACAAACACACATACGGATGTTATTATGTGATATATTTTATTATCGACAGTTCCGTTACACATAGCTGTCATCATCACATGTATACGATTCATATTACTTGTCTTATTAATTATACCTGAAATATAATAGAATATTATGTGGTATAATAATTAAATAGACAGTTCCGTTTCACATAACTGTCTCTTCTTCAAGTAATTCTTATAATATTTCAACATCCTAATCGTTATATGTAACTACATTTCACTATCGAATATATATATATATATGACATCCGGTTCACAATTTATTTGGTGTTAATGTTATACCTATGGTTGTACCTCTATTACTAAAGGTTTAGACATGTAGAAATGTTATCCTAGTAATATTATATGTATAACACCCTCCTAAATGTCTGGGGGAGTGGTGTAGAGGTACACTTTACTAAACCATAGGAGTTGGGTACCGTCTGACGTGGCGGGTGAGTCGAGTCGTCGGACGTTCCTCAGGTTCCGGATAGGTGGCAGCACCGATCCGGGTCTGTGGGGACATCTGACGACGAACACCTGGGTCCGTATATAAAGCCCAGGGCTCAGCCGCTACGTCAGAGGCCCTTATGGCCTCCACACTATGTAAACCACTGTCTTTTAATATTAGCTGCCTCTTTGATATCATCCGGCAGCCGTGAGTGTGCATTAAGTAATAAACCTAACCGTTGGCATACACTTGGAATACTGTCTTACTCTATCTTTCCGAACCGTAAGACCCGAACTCCCCAGGTCCGTAAGGCCACAAACCCTTACAAACTTTAGCACGTCCATCCCGTGGTTAGCTGACCACACCTACCTACTAGTACCCAGAGGATACAGCAGAATACTCCAGCAGCATCTATAATTTCTGTATATTGTATATAATGTCATATTTCTATTTTTCTATAATATTATATGTATGTGCATATCCACTAGATACATATTATGATACGGGTACAAAGATATTTCTTGATACGGATCTCTGATTATTGTTGGTATTCATATTATAAGATCCGTTAAACTTCACCAGAAAACACACATTATTGTCCTGTGAGACAAATTGTATAATAAGTATATTGATCTGGTGCTATAAAGGTTATTAGGTACACGGTGATAATATATTATTATTATATTAATTGCCACACCGTGATTTTTTTTCTTTTCTTTTCAAGTGTATGGTATAAATGGTCCTATTCGTACTACTCACGGAATCCTTAACGGATTCGTATGTTAATAATATACGACATGTCATTATATAGTGAAGTTACTATAACAGTCTTCTTTAAGACTATATATTCAAATGTGGTGTTAATAACTACAAACACACATACGGATGTTATTATGTGATTTATTTATTATCGACAGTTCCGTTACACATAACTGTCATCATCACATGTATACGATTCATATTACTTGTCTTTTTAATTATACCGTAGATATAATATGATATTATATGGTATAGTAATCTAAGTAACAGTTCCGTTTCACACAACTATCACTTATTCAAGTAATTCGTATAATATTTCAACATCCTAATTGTTATTTGTAACTACATTCACTATCGAATATATATATATGACATTCGATTCATACTTAATCTGGTGTTAATGTTATATCTATGGTTGTACCTCTATTACTAAAGGTTTAGACATATAGAAATGTTATCCTAGTAATATTATTATAACTATAACACCCTCCTAAATGTCTGGGGGAGTGGTGTAGAGGTACACGTTATTAAACCATAGGAGTTGGGTACCGTCTGACATGGCGGGTGAGTCGAGTCGTCGGAAGTTCCTCAGGTTCCGGATAGGTGGCAGCACTGATCCGGGTCTGTGGGGACATCTGACGACGAACACCTGGGTCCGTATATAAAGCCCAGGGCTCAGCCGCTACGTCAGAGGCCCTTCTGGCCTCCACACCATGTAAACCATTATTCCTTAATATTAGCTGCCTCTTTGACATCATCCGGCAGCCGTGAGTGTACACTAAGAAATAAAACTAACCGTTGGCATACACTTGGAATACTGTCTTACTCTTTCTTTCCGAACCGTAAGACCCGAACCCCCCCAGGTCCGTAAGGCCGCAAACCCTTAACTACATGGAAGAATTTCACAGCTGAATATGAGTACCAGTGAATATGTGCACCAGACATAAAACTTTTAAAGTGGGCTATGTGTGCACTGAAAAATGTCTTCCTGACAAAATGACATGTATATCCATGTCAACTTGATTTGACACATAGACACATGTCATTGGGACATGGCACATATGTCATCATGACAACTGTCTTCATTACGCATGTCAAGTGGAGTTGACGAACCAAATGTGAGAGTGTCAACCTCATTCAACATGCCTTTCACGCATGTCATGTGGGAGACAATCGTGACCTGTGCAGTATGTGTCAAAGCGATCAGTCTTCTTTTCTCTGTGTGCCATGAATATACTGAAAAAAAATTGCTCTTTTTAACACAAGTAGGCGTGGGGCAGTATGTGGCTGTTGGAAGTGCCCAGGTCTGTCATTATTTTCTTTAGGTTGACATGTGGGGATAGGAGGTGGTATAGAGCACATTTTATGTCACTCTGAGTAGAATTCTTAAGTATATTTTATACAGAAGGGCTGTCACCAGCAGGCCTGTGAATATAACACTACGATACCCTTAATGATTAAATGTGTGAGAAGAAAGTGTGAGAAGAAAGTTGAAGTAAACTAAACATGTTCCAGAATCCCCCTCTTACACACTTTTGCATTGAGCTCTGTGTGTGTACATTCATGCCATTCTCTCTGTTCTAACACAGCAGGGCAAAGTCAGAGTGCATTATCCCTAATGCTGCATTCTGATTGGCTGATGTTTCCTAAAATAAATTGTTTGATACAAGTGTATGGTGTATGAGAGGCACTTTCTTTGTTGCTGCATGCCTGTCTTACAGTAGCATCTCTGCAAATACAATCCTGAGACATACTCAAGACATTCTCATGTCATGGCTTGAGATGCCAATGAGAATTGCACACATTCCCTTTATGAGATTTTGACTCATGATTTCCACAGGAAAAGAACATGTTCATTATTCTCAAGAAACTCCTGTGTTTTTCTCATGTCATGACACATACCCAAGATTTGTCCCAGTTAAAGATATTCTTTTTCGGGGAATAACACAAGCTATAGACACATGTTTTGACTTCTCACAAAAATCCACTGATTCATAAGAATGTTCTATTCCTGGGTATAACTCGAGATACAAACTTGTGTTATCACTTGTGATCCACATGAGATTGCACTCTTCAATTCCTGAACATAACCAGAGATGTTAACTCATGTTTTCTCCATGAGTATCCACCGTGTCATCAGAACATTTGATTCTCGGGTTTTGATCAGAAGGAACATATCTGATTCATGTGGCAGTACTTGTGATTGCCACAAGAATCTACCCAGTTAGTTCCCAGGGATAACTCAAGATATGAACTTGTGTCATGACATGTGGTCCCCACAAGAATGTCTTGTTTGTGATCTAATCCTGTGTCAGGACTTGTGATTGCTACGAGAATTAACACATTCAATTCACAGGAATAACCCAAGATGTCAACTTATGTCATGACTCGTGATCCTCACAGGAATCCACTTGTTCATAAGAACATGTTTAGTGTTGAGGTATAACTTGTGATGTAAACTTGTGTCGTGACTTGTGAATGCCCTGGGAATCCAATTACTTCATTCCCAGGAATAACTCAAGAAATCTACATATGTATGGCATGTGAACCCTATCAGAATCTACAGGTTCATGAGAACGTTCAAATTTTGAGTCGTGTTTGGAGGATTTACCACACCGAATTTCCTGATGCATTACAATATTTTGATACCTCTTTGTGCTGATGCCCAACATCACAGGGATAATAAAACCATTGGAATTTTGTCTCTATTCCAACTAGAACCAAAATTATTAGAGATTATTGACCCTGAGAATGTGGCATGTATTGGAGGAAAATCCTCATACATGGACCCCCACATGTATTGGGGCAGCCTCTGACTCCCAGGCAGTGTTGGAATATACCGCCTGGGCCGGCCCTGTACTTTTGATCACCATGCCCCCCCTGCTCCCACCCTGCTAACTACCTGTGCATTGCAGTAAAGGGCCTGGTCACAGCTGAGTGCACAATACTCCAAGAGCCAAATGAAGGGGGCTACACTGTGCACCACCAAAGGCAATTTATTATGTCACTCTGATACCTAGGGCCTATATATGACTTTGCTAAGACACCTGCAGGAAGTATTAGCATATATTGTCCTTGGCTCCTATATATGATATTGTCGTCCATAAATAACGTCACACAGGAGGAGGTGGGGGGTACTTTCTGATTGTGACCAAGTGTAATAGGGGGTGGGGGGTGTCAAGGATTGTAAAATTCTATTTTACCCCCACATCCTCGTTACTCAGGTAAAATTCTAATAAGATTCAGATAAGATATTGTTCTTGGAAGCTGAGCTGAGCAATAGCATGGCTGAAGGGGGGGGGGGTATGTGGCCCAGTGTGATAATATTTGGGGGGGATGTTGGTGATGTGTGATGAAGTGTGACAGGGGGGGTGGGGGTTGTTGAAAATGGCCAAAAAAGGTGTGATGTAATTTATGGATGGCCCCTCTGACCCCATGGAGTATATCTCATGTATAACCTTGTAGGTGACACATAGCCCCCCCACCCCCTTAGCAGTGAAGTAATTGTTGAACATTTCCTTGTTTTATATCATTTTGTTTCTCATTTTGGCTAAATAACTTCCCTCTATTAAGTACTGTACATGGGAGTTGTTTATTGCTGAGGGGGTGCCCAAGAACCCTCACTTGGCCCTTGGCCTCCCTCTGCTGAAAATGGGCATCCAAGGCTGCCCATTTTATAGCATCAAAAGTCACAAGTAAAGACTATATAATTATAGCTATATCACCAGTTGGTTACCTGCGGGCAAACATTTTCTACAAACAATTGCAAAGCCACAAGGATTAATAGCAACTTACATAAACAATTTTTATATAAGCTATTGATATATATTTTCATATGGATATTGCAGGAAAGAGGCCTCAAGCACAAGTTTCTGGGCAATTTAAAGAAATCTGAATTTCTCTGCTTACTATATTCTATAGCTCAGTTTTGGTTAAATTCTACCCAAAAGCAAGTATACTAAAATGCCAGAGACCTTATCTCATTGGCAAAAATAATTATAATAACCTATGACATCCTATAGAAACCCCAGGTGATAGGATCTGAAGGGAATATCTGTGAGGGTGTTGCAAAAAGTGCCCCTTGTGGGAGTACCAATAGTACACTGGATATGCTCCAATGCACACGAGTGTGGTAATGCTACTTACAGTTCTCCTCTGTTATTCCAGACACTATTCTAACAGAAATATTTAGATGCTGAAAAGACCATTTGACAGCCAGTGGCATTGCACTACCCGGGAATCATTGTTCAACATCAGCAGTATATTGAATGGCAATGTACAGTTATCTGATTTGACCTATATACCTCCCCACCCTAGCAATATAAGCACGTCCCATAAAGCCTTTGATGTAGCTCATTACAGAACAGAATTTATACCCAGCCAATCGTCGTCACCTGTCGCCATGATTGGTCAACAATGGTGACTCCTTTTTGACTGATAACTCATTCAGTCATCTTTCGCCACTGTGTGTTAGACTCACGTGGCATAAAAATTGGTATTCCTGGTGATCTTGTGTTATAATGACGTCGTCTTCCATCTTGCGACATGTGTGAGCCACTTCACACAGGTTGACAAGGACTCACGACAATTTGCTGGGTATATAAGATCAGTCCCCCAAAAAAGACTTTTTTTTAGGGTAGCTCAGCAAGAGTCTCTGATCACTTTTTCTATGAGGGTCTTGGGTCTTAATGTTAGACCTGATCCCAAATTAAGCCAACAGTCCCTATTTCTTGTAACCAGTAAAGGTATTTCGCACCAGAGGGATGCCCCATTTACTGGATGGAATCACATCGTTTCAGTCGGCTATTACCCTGACTACAGCTACTAAATGCAGCCAAATGGTAGAAAATGGGATGGTGCTCAATAACTCTCCACCATATTTGAAAGGCCCTTTACATTTGCATGTATACATACTCGATGACAATAAAATTTGAAAACAAAGATTATAAATGTCTTCTCATTTCCTTGCTGGAAGGATGAATATGGGATCCACCAGTTTCACTATATATCGTCAATTTAATGCCACCTATTAGGTTACCTGAAAGCATAAAGTCCTACAGTGTATTTGTATTTACATAGTACAAAATGAAATGGTAAAAATAAGACTCACATCATTGTTTATAACCATACTCTAAAATACGTCTTTTTTCTTCTTCTAGATCCCCCGTCATTATAGGCTTTGCATCCAAAGGTAAGTAAAATTACTAACTAACAATTAAAGCACTACTATATATTTTTAAATGCAGGGGACTCACATCAAAACCTAGTTTATCACTGCCCAACAATCAGGATGGTTTGTAAAGTGTCTCATGGACAATCTGGACGACAAGGAAGCAGGCTTTATCTGACAGTTTATGGTGGCAGGTTAAACTGATAATGCCTTTTGTATTCTGGTACCATCTAACTGGATCAGCTGAAATGAAATTGGTAAATTAGTAAACTTTAAGAAGATGACAGTTTTATTTTTTTCTAGTCGCAGTGAAGGGTCTCAGTAGATTGCCAAAAATCCTATCTATTCAGAAAGGCAGTAGAAATACACAGGGCATTTATAACAGACTTGGAGGCAGTGAAAGATGCTCAGAGAGGGCTTAAGACGTTCAGTGAATTGAGCCAAAATGCACAGAGGAGCACACATAAGTAGCTTTACAAAATGACAAGCTGACAGTGCATTATACCACTATGTCTTTAAGTGGCTTGAAGGATCCATCAATGTAATATAAGGGGGTAACTCTCGATAACTGTATTTTGGATTGTTGGCACCACAAACAAAAAAAAGCAAAATGATTTAACCAATGTTCACATGACATGAAGAAATAGGGAAAAGAAACATAATTGATTTTGAGTCAAATTATAAAAACCTCCAAGAGCATTAACACTGTTATTACGAAGCACCATCAGCAGATTTGGTGAGTGGCAATTAACCATATCCGAGGGCCATCATGCCTCAGAGCAGCAGCCTGCTACAAAGTGGCCTTACATGAACAAAAGACTGGTGAATAATTCCCCCTCTCTCAACTCCCACCTACCCTAAGGCAGCAGGTGTGATCACCATGGCAGAATTAGAAGGTGCTGGCGCGTGTTGCTCCTATAGTAAAAAGAGGTGTCAGTAGGTACCCTCATTTCAACAAAAATTACGCTCTGCTTCACCATTCAACTTGCACTCACCACATTAGTCTGAAAAGTCACATGCCTTGTTTAAAACAGAGATAGCTGCACTATCAGGTACCTACTCATGTCACACACTCTATAGTATATTATACTGACTGACTTCTCCTAACTAGGTACCTACTCAAATCCCCCTTTTATAGCACTGTACTTGAATGACCACTTGCGAGCAACAAAAGGGACAAGTCATAGCTACATGAAAAGAAAGGACTGGAAACAAGGGCATTTTTAGCCAGCTCTTCCTTTTACTATAGGAACAACACCCTCCAGTTAACCTAATTGGTACCACAGGAAATCTGACAGATTGACCTGCTTCTTTCCTGTCACTAAGTGGCAGACTTATTGTGTTGCCCCCACCCCCACCCCCTCCCCAACATCCTTTGGTTCAACTAGTTTCAAGGAAAGGCTTAGTGGACCAGTTGGAGGGACAATGTCTAATTTGTGGGTAAATGTCCCATTGTTTGGTTATTACCATTCGTGACATTATTCTGCTTTATTGTCAAACTTAGCGTCAGTATAACCTCGTTTGGACAAAGTCTTCAAAACGGGTAGGATATAGAGAGGGCCTTGGTCTTGATATCTTAGGCCAAGATGGTTTATTGATGTATCTACATTAATTTGAATATGTTTTACACAGTGCGACTACCTTTTTCAGTTCACCATTCTTTGAAATCCTTTATTCAAACCTGAACTAGGATACACAGTTCAAATCTGATTAATTAGCGTTTAATCAACGTTATGAGAGAGCACGCGTGGGTCTATGGTTCAATATTCCACGACCGCGAAGCGGGAGTGGAATATTGAACCATAGACCCACAAGTGCTCTCTCATAACGTTGATTAAAGCGTTTATCGAACATATTTCTCCATTTTGTATCAATTTCTTACCTTATAACCCCAGAATTAATCCAGGAGAAGACATTTTGTAAGTGCATCCTATCCGCATGGTTTGCCAAGCCAGCGTAGCCATTGTTTTTACTCCACCCGTCAAACCCTCTTCTTTCCAAACACTTTTCGGGTATAATCCAAGCGTGTCAAGTCCCATAATTCTAGCAGGGCCAAATATACGATCTCTAGTTGGTGTTCGCATACATTTTGTCTCCATTTTCTTCGAAATAAATAAGAATCCATTGATTTTCCATACTGATCCAACGCACACGGCCCGCTACACGGCCATTGCTTCTTGTTGACATAGCGGGGAGGTGCCCGGATGTAAAAACTAGGTCAGGCACGCGTCGAGCAAGGAATGGCCGGACGGGGCGGGTCCCGACTCGTATCGATGTGGAAAATCAATGGATTCTTATTTATTTCGAACAAAATGGAGAAATTAGGCATGGCATGTTCATATAGGATATCTAAGGATGGTTCTCTGTTAATAACTCCACCAGGCTCCATATATTCTAGGCTAACGAGGTGTGTAAACATCAGGTATGTCGGACAACTTTTTCAAATTCTTGATGAAGATTCATTTCTACCACCGGTCGGCTTGGTATAGTGGACAGCGAGCTCGCCTCCTGCCCCAGCGGCCGGGGATCGATTCCCCGTTGAACCTAAACGGTTTTAACTGGAAACGTATGGAGGAGTTGACTTTGTATATTCCTCAATTTATTAACATGTCCGGATTGAAACCAGCAGCTTCTTGAAGACGAAGAAAAGGTCTCAGAGTGCGTTATGGCTGGATAAGGAACTGGGGTTATGAGCAAAAAAGCACAGTTGAGGCCCAGATAGTTAGATAATCTAGGGTATGTGTGTGTGACCCCTTTAGTCTAGGCAGGGTTGTCATGTGATTGGTTGAACTGAGATCAAACTGACCAATGAAAATGTTCTGTGTGTATATATATATATATATATATATATATAAATATATATATATATATATATATATATATAGATTGTTCTATATATAGATTGTTCTATATGTCAGGGATACAGCAGGTGCCTCATACAAATAATTTATGCACTTAGAAGTAGACATACCATCCCTTAGTGTGAAGAAGATCTGAAAGGGACATTTCTGCCTCCAACAGAGTTGCTAATGTGTAGACTAATAGACCAGCTAGGATTAATTTTTGCTCCTGCCATCATATCTAAACAGCTGTGATATTGTACCCCACTAACATCCTTTCTTTTAGGATAAACCTCTGTGAAAAGTATTTTCTTTCCCTGGGGTCTCCCGGTGAAAATGATCATTTCTATCATCTCAGAGGATTTCTTCACAGGGATAATGCCCTGTGAAGATTTTCACAGAGACAAAGCCAGTGAAAATCCTTTATCTTTCCTCTTCTCTCTTTTTCTAGCTATCCTCCTCTCTTTTGTTTAATACTGTGTGTCTTTTCCATTTCAAATCACTGGAGGGAGATATGTTATATGCTGGCATTGACTCAGCTCTCTAACATCACTGATGGTGAATTTCCTGATTTTTCACAGGGAAGTAATTTTCCCCAGCGTTTCCCAGTGAAAATAGTTATTCTAATTTCTATTTGATTTTTCACAGGGGAAGCTCAATGAAAACAATTTTCACCGATCCTTCCTTGTGAAAATTATTATATCAGTTCTAGATTTTTAAGCTTCTTGGGGAAGGACCCCATGACACAAATTGTTCTAAAGAAAATCACATGATGGAGCACCTTTAGATGAGCATCTTTTGCCCTTCTATTCTCAGTGCATCGATCCCTAGTAATTGAAACAGCCTCAGTGACTTACTTAATTTAAAGCTGCATATTATTTTTTCTCTAATAAAGCCCTATTGTCTTAATGATCTTCACCCTAAGCCTACTTTTTGGGGGGTTTTGGCATTTCAGGTTAGGGCCAGTGTTGAATTAACAACCAAGGTTAATCACTGGCTTTGGAAAAGTACTAGAATCATTCAAGGCTAAGTAGTATAGACATGATTAGGATTTAACTCAAGACCCAAAAGACACCTCTTCTAGCATCAAACTAGACCCAAAATTGACATTTCCCTACCTTACTCTACTCCTATATTCCCTTACCATAGCCACTGCACCTTCTTGCTAAGGTTAGGTCTAATCCTAGCCCTATCACCCATACTAGTTAACCCAGAATCTAGTGTAAAAGTAATAATTCTTACATTAAAGGTAATCCTAATGTTTTTTTGAAATCCTAAACCTACATCTATAACCTTACTCAAACCCCAACCCTAACCTAAATTGACTCCAACCCTAACCCTTACTGTACACTGAACTGTAACCCTGACCCTAACCTAAACCCTAAGCTTAGCTCTAACCATAACCTAACCCCTAACCGTCCCCGTAAATCAAATTCTAACCCTAACTCAAACTCAAACCCTAACCCTAACCATAACCTCTCCCCTAACCCTTACCCTAACAGTAGCCCTGACCGGAACCGGAACCTTGACTCTAACCCTTACCTTTGCCATAATCCCAACCTTAACCCTAACCATAACCCTTTAGCCTTGATCCTGAGCCTGAGCCTAACCCTAACCTTAACCCTAACCCTGACCCCAACCCTAACCCTAACCCCAACCCCCACCCTAACCATAACCTCTCCCCTAACCCTTACCCAGTAGTAGCCCTAACCTCTCCCCTAACCCTTACCTTCCCCTTAACCACAATTCTAACCTTTACCCTAACCCTAACCCTTAACCCTAACCCTATCCCTAACCCTAACCCTAGTCCCCTCACCCCAATCCTAACCCTAACCCTATCCCTAACCCTAACCCTAGTCCCCTTACCCCAATCCTAACCCTAACCCTAACCCTTAACCCTAACCCCCTCCCTAACCCTAACCCTAGTCCCCTTACCCCAATCCTAATCCAAACCCTAACAGGTAGCCCTAACCTTAACCCTAACATTTCCCTTAACCCCAACCCTAACCTTAACCCTAACCCTATTCATATTTCTAACCTTAACCCCAACCCTAACCCCAACCCTCAAATTAACCCTAACCCTAACCTTGACCCAAATCCTAACCTTACCCCTAACCTTAACTCTAAACTTAACCCTAACCCTTACAGTAGCCCTGAACCTAACCCTTACCTTAACCCTAACCCTTATCTTTCCCATAACCCCAACCTTAACCCTAACCCAAACCCTAATCCTAACTCTAACCTTAACCCTAGGCCTAGTCCTAGACCTAACCCTAACCCTTAGCTAAGTTCCCCTACAAACAGCACTGATTCGACCGGGTTTTTATTAAGACCCTAGGCCTTAAATGAATCACTATGATATACCTGTGGGTGGAGATCTATAGAGGAAGTTTGTAGCAGGTTTTTGACGCTGGCATCGGTCCCAGATGTTGCACACTTTGTACCAATAAAGATGCAATGATCCTTGTCTCTACGCCATAACTCTTTATTTGCAAAGATTGTACGTAGATAGCACCACTGGTAAATGACTGACTGGACAGAAAACACATTCATACACAAGGTTTTTAAAAACGATTTTCTTAACTTATTATCTTTGATATGAGAAAGCTATCCTTACACCTTGACCTATTGTACCTTGGTGAGAGATCTGGTAGTCCTTCAGCCTCACTTCAATCTAAGGGCAGAACATTTTCAGATAATCCTTCACACTATGTATGCACCAGCCCTCCTTTCCTGTATGATCAACTTCATGTTTGCATAAACTACTGTCAACCCATCCTGAGGCACCTTATTCCACCTCATGCCTCTCAATATCCGCTGTTTGCTATGACCCCATCCAGCGACGGTGAAAGTGACCTGTCTCTCAGCTAAATACAATGGATAATTACCTACACACAGGTATTCTGAGGCATGGACAAATGGAGCAGTGCCCAAGGTGGTCAACAACAAGACCTGTGAGCCTCTCTTGTTGCTAGAGTAGTCAATTTTGTTTTCTCTATATACTGTATTGGCTTAGATAATTGATGTACTGTCCAGCTGCCGGAGGCGTCTGTGTAGATCTTACTGCTCAACTTCACCAAGACAGTGATTCCTTTTTGCAATTTACAAGGATGACTTTTATGTTCAACAGTCGTTTCTTAGATTGTAGTGTTGCGATGATTCATCTGTACAATGTTAGTCAGTCTTATTCCCTTCTGTCCATATCATCACCCTACCCCCTGTGTTGATATATTGACCAAACACTGGACGGGAAATCGCTGCCTATGATGATTTCTCACCCGCAAGACATTGCTATGTCACCAGCCACCCAGAGTGACAGAGATTGTGAGGCATTATTCAATATAAGGCTGCATATCCCTCAGAAGGCCATTTCTGAAGGTACTATGACCACAAACAGCCACTAGGACTTGACAATGTATATGTGTCAGTGATCAGGAGGCCATTTCTCAATGTACTATGACTGCACACAGCCACTACGATTTAGAAATGCCAAGGATAAGCCAGGCTATCGTAGGAACTGCCCTACGACTGCCCTACGACTGCCCACTATGATGCACTAGTAGTCCCTAATGTCTGCACCAGTACGACTGCCCTATCAAACCTTATGTAATTACTGCATAGCTGCTCACTTTGATTAGCAGCTATGCAGTGATTACATAAGGTTTAGTAGTGCAGTCGTACTGGTGCAGACATTAGGGACTACTAGTGCATGGTACTGTTATGGCCAAATTATTAGGGTCTCACTACGATTTAAAGGCCATCAGTCGTAGTGTGTTACGAAATGGCCTCCTGTACTTATGTAGGAATCATATAGCATTTAATTGTGCAGTCATAGTGCTGCAGATTAAATGACCAATACCGTTCGACAGTATTCTCACTAAGATAGGGGTTCCACTACATTTTGGAAGTGAGCAGGCTTAGTCATTGATATGGCCTCCAGAATATCTTTTTGTTGCAATTGAGTTACCATGTATTGAACAGTTCACTTAGCAACTGTTTGGCATAAAAATTATATTGTTATTGCTCCACAGTTAGGGAAAATGGCTGCATATCTTGTACATATATTATGTGGAGATATAACCCAGGGTGGGACTTCCATAATGACCCATGTGAGTGAGAGTGAGTAATAGATGTTTAACGCCATTTCGACAGCTAAGGTCATATTCATGGCGAGAACTATATTACACAATTTCACAGAGGAATATGTCGGTGCCCGCACATATGTGCACCACACACATTCTGAGAGATAGAAAAGAGGAGAAATAGACCCTTTTAAGTGGGCTAGGGAAGCCCGAATAACCCATGTATAAGGTGCACCCCCCTATAAGATGTACCTAGACCTGTACATGATATAAAAGAAAAGAAAAAAATGACAAAGATTTTGTTATATTTGTTATCAATCCCCATTTTACAGCTTCCCCACCCCTTTTACCATTGCATGGCTATAGTTGATTGTGAAAAACCCCACGCCCAACTTTACCAGCTTCTATACATAGGGTGCACCAAATAGACAGAGTTGCACGGTTAATCGCGACACGACCACACTGGAAACCCTTGAGGTCAGAAACTCGTCAGTAGTGACGACTTTAGGTCTTCAGGTTGACGATACCTAAAACTACAACCTTAGGTCGTCATGGGGTAGTCATAGGTGACGACTTTAGGTCATCACTCATGGCCTAAATTTGTCCCTTTGGCAACACATTTTCACCATAACATCATCCTATAGGTGCATATTGTATCTCTGATATACTTTTTCATTATTGAAAGTTTTGTTGGAACCCCCCCCCCCATTCAATCTTTGTACAGGTATTTCAACCATGCACATTATTACATGAGATTGGCCAAAGCACTCTCCCAAGTACATACATATCACCAAATGTACTCAATCAATAGGGAATTATAAAAAAATCACCAAACACAAAAGAGGCATCGTAATGGAAATGTCAATGTTCTAATGTAAATCTTCTCCCAGCGTTTTTTTTTTCTTTAAGATGAGCTTTTATATCAAATGATAAATCCCCCCATTATTTCTCAACTAGCAATGTACCAAAATTAATTGCAGATATTAGTCAATAAATATCCCAGGGTGGATCATAAGAATCAGGGTTTTGGATAGTAGGGCCCTCTTCTGGATCAAATACTCACTAATAGACCTAAGAGGGTGGTCAGAATGACGAGTTTAGGTTGTCATAAAGGCATGACGACCCTCTGACGACCCTAAAGTCTCATATATGATGACTTTCCAATAGCAGCGGGTTTTCAGTGCAGTTTCTTCATACAGGGGTGTCAGGCTGTTCCGAGAGAGGCTGGAGGCTGAGTTGGGAACAGCCTGACTACCACAAGTGAAGAAACTAAGAGTGGAGACACTTTACAGTGAAACATTGTATTCATTTCATGTTTTCTGGGTAAAAGAGCCCTAAAAATCACTAGGTTCAAGGCTATTTTGATGATGTCACAGTGCGAAATGGGCAAAACGAGCTTCAGTTTCTGCATGCCCTGACAGGGAATGGCTTTGCCTATGCTTTACTATAGGAACTGTCATTCTCAACATGTGATAAAATGGTAAAGGTTCAAGAGAATTTGTCTGAGTGAGATAAACCCCATTTAAACCAATTAGAGTGAACCTTTACATTTATCTCTTGTTTTTTTTTTAGTGAGGTATATTCCAACTTTCATTTATTTGGCACAAAATAATAATTTAGTTTCAATTGATGCCCTTTAATGCTGGAGTAACTGGCCATGAAATACGGAGTAGGGTTATTGCATGCGCTGTGCAATACGGGGCTCCTTGATTAAACCTATGGAGCCTCAATACCCTTCCTTGTAAGGTACCTCATATTTCAGTGCAATAAGGGTTTTTTGGGACTCAGGGCCACACAGTGGTGAATCAGATAAGGTTCAGTTTATATGCTGTTTCATCCAGTGCTTATTCAGCCCCTCCAAATGACATTTGACATGTTCATCACTCAACACTACAGCGCCACATGTGAACTCTGCTTTGAGACGCCAAACCATTAGAGTACATACATATGCAAATGTCCATGACCGGGTAATAAGTTTGCACCGTATTCACTGAGGTTAGGCTGTCCGTATTCAACTAATCCTTATAGGCAGAGTTGAATGCAGACAAACCTCACCGAGGTGAATACCTTGCAAATTCATTCCCTGGTCATGGACATTTCCATTTACGCCATGGTCCTAAGGGATGAATTTGATTTTAAACAAAGAAATACAACGTTATTACTTATTTTGAACTTGTTGAGTTATTATGTTTTGTTGCTGTCTGCCATCTTGGCTTGCTTGGCTTGGTTGCGAGCTAGCAGCAGAGCTCAAGCCCTTAGTTTAGTATTAATTGTTATGCACAGGAATTTTTTTCTTTTTTAAACATTGCGTTTCTCTTCTATTTACATCAACAATTCATAAGATAATATTATTTAACTAGCTCAATCACTTTTTTTATCGTAAAACTTCTAATAACCTTACATTAATGCGTTACTAACTGCACTGAGAAAATTCTTCCTGACAAAGTGACATGTATACCCATGTCAACTTGATTTGACACAGAGAGCACACGTCATTGGGACATGTGCACATATGTCACCATGACAACTGTAGCACACAGTAATCCTCATATGATTTGACATGCCTTAAAATGCCATGTCATCTGTGAGTTGACTAGGGTCACGGCCATGTCGAAGGCACTTGACATGTGATGGTTTGACATACATAATTGTTCTAGGATATTCCACTAGATGGAGCAAACAACCATTTTGGTACCAGGACTAATCACTACCAAGAAGTACTACCAACACTTGAGACATTTGATGTATCTGTGTCATTTTGTTTTCATGAAGAATAGATCACTAAGGTCTGTAAATACTATCAATGAATGGTAGTGAATTCTATTTCGTTGTTAAATCTGCATTTGTTATTGAATATCAAAATAGACACCCACCATCCTGAATACTCCAACTGGAGTGGTTAGACACCTTATGTGTGGGTCAGTGAAAATACCAAAGGACTGTATTCTAACCCACAATCTATAATCTCAGTATCTACAGTACAGGGAGACATATGGCATTGCCATGCACCTCCATGCCTTGTCTTATGGACTGCATAGAGGTCCTCAGTCAAGTAGGAGTTCTGTAGATAGGAAAAAGTGCCTTAGTGTTGCAGGCCTGTGGGACTATGATATCCCCTGCCTTCTATTATAGACCTCCCTTGATTGAACCATTGGTACATAGTTATTGACTGCTCTTGACCCTTACATAATTGTCTCACAGTATTACCTAGCACTCAGGTGAATGGATCAGAAATATGTGAAGTGTCTTCATTACGCATGTCAAATGGAGTTGACGAACCAAATATGAGAGGGTCAACCTCATTTGACATGCCTTCATACATGTCATCTGGGAGACAAATTGTGACCTGTGCAGTATGCGTCAAAGCGATCAGTGTTCTTTTCTCTGTGTGGCTCTGTATAAATTTCAAAATGGCAGCATTGAATATGCGAGGATTGTATTCCATCCCCCATTGAATACGGCATGAGTAGTACAAATCTATAGTATCGTCGGTATTAGCCATGGCATAAAGAGTTATCCTTTAGGTCGGTTGCTGTGGTATTAAGTCATTTAAATGTTAATAAAGCAAGATGAAAGACTAAAATCCCTGAAGTGCACTAATAATCTCGTTCCATGAAAGATAATTGATTCACCCTTGAAGGGCAGGTAATATAGTAATGTACCATACTCATTGGCTGCCAAGATGCTTAAAAATGCAGCCGCGGAAAGTAACTCATTCATATATCATACCAATCCTATATAAAAACCTTCAGAGTTGAACATGATGCAATAATGAAGTGATGGAGAGCGGACCACTTCATTAGTGCATCATGAAGAACAATTGCATGATGCATTCATGCATCAACAACCCGTAAATGCTTCATCTTTACAACTTCATCTTGTTACACTTGGTTACACTCACATGTCATGTGTTTCACCAAAAAGGACAGGAACAATAACATCCAGGGACGAGAACACACAATCTTGTTACCATGCATGAACGACTCCGACCAGCTCACAAACAACGACTGAATGTTTTTCATCAGAATCAGCAGTTAACGCATCCACAGAGGGGACATAGTCAAACTTCTGGTGATAAAGCTGACGGGCAGTGTAGATGATAATTATTTGTAAGCAACATTAGTTATTTTAAGAAGTAATTAGAACAAATTTATACGACTAGGTGTTCTGCAAAATTCACAGTGGGACTTGAATCACGGCAACTGCTAGGAACAATTATAGAATTAATGGTGCTGAACAGCTTTTCCTTTTATAAATGAAGGTCATTGCAAATGCCATACTTAACAAGATAAAGGACAGTTGAATTGTAGCTGAATGCTTATCACCAATCTCATCTTTTTTCTAGGTACAAATATCTCTAGTATCGATGGTTTACTAAGTAGACCATATTTTATTCCAGATATAGAACATAATTTGTTCAATTTTACTTAATGGCAGAGAATTTAACCTAAAAAGAAATCACTGCATATAAACAGGAAAAATTAAGAAAAGTATATTACCAGACTTAGCTTTGGGACTGTGGACACTCCCTTCCACCATTAGCCTCAAGCCAGCGTCAGCCAACCTGGAGGATCAAAGATGTATCTGATCAGGTCTGGCAGTATCAAACTTGTTTGATGTCCCTGATCGGATCAACAACACTTATCCTTACTAAAGATCAATTGCAATTGCAGTATTTTAATGAGATTGAAGACGATGACTGTAAAGATTTCATTTTCTGCAGAGGAGGTCAATATGACTCATTCTCACCAATGTGATGCACTTACCTCCGGGGAGGTTTCTGACCATTTCTGACCAAGGTTTCTGACCAAGGTTTCTGACTTAGGTTTCTGACCAGCAGTTACAGAGTTAATTTAGCCTCCAGTTTGAAAATGGTCACAGAAAGGTACTTTTCTTTCACTTCCCCCATGTTCCTTATGGTCCAGGGCACACTTCCCTGTGCTTTTTGTTCCTTTCCAGACTCAGGACAAACCAAGAAGATTTTCTTGACTTTCTCCTTGCCAAAGATGTTTCTGACCGGGGAGGTTTCTGACCGGCAGTTATAAAAACATCTATTGACCTGTAGTTTGAATTCCATCACAGAAAGGCATAGTTTTTTCAGTCAATATAAGATTGATCGTAACCTGGCTCTATTTTAGACTGACAAATTTTTTGCCACCACTTATATTTATGGCACAATTGACCACCTCTTCTACAGTCAGAAAGCTTCACATAATGAAGGTTTCTGACCGGGGAGGTTTCTGACTAGGAAAGTTTCTGACCGGGGAGGTCATTGACCGATGACTTGATGAAGAATACAGTGCTAGTATGCAACTTATCTTGATCTTCAGCCTTCCCTCCCTTTTCCTTAGATGGATATCTTTCTATTCCTACTGTTTTTCCTTTCTTATTTGCCCTCTCTTCTTTGTTTTAAGGGCAAGGCACTCCTAGAAGTTCTCTGACCTGATGGAGGTTTCTGACCGGGGAGGTTTCTGACAGGCAGTTATAAAGACATGAATTGACCTGTAGTTTGAATTCCATCACAGAAAGGTATATTTTTTTCAGTCAATATAGGATTGATCCTATCCTGACTTTATTTTAGATTGATAAATTTCTTGCCACCTAATATATTTGTTGCACAATTGGCCATATCTTTTTCCCGGTCAGAAACCTCAGTCAGAAACCTCCCTGGTCAGAAACCTTGGTCAGAAACCTCCCCAGTCAGAGACTTCGGTCAGAAACCTCCCCGAACGTAATTGCATCAAACTGGTGAGACAGAGCCATATTTAGAACAATAATGCTCTTTGCAGCATTCTCCTTTCACAGAGCAAGGATTTGGGACATTGTGAGTGTGTGGCTATGATAGTTGCAATGTCAAAACCTCTCATGGTATTCGTATAGGCACTACACTTCCAAACTGCATGACATTCAAGGAACAATCGGGTGTGAGATCAGAGCGTGAAGTTGCTGATATCAGCATGCAAGTGGGTGCCGTTCGCCACAGGCTGCTCTGTGATAGAGGAAGTCTTTTGTCTCTCTGATGTAAATACAGTGAACAATTACAAGACAGGATACTAACAGGTAATCTGAGCCATTGACAAAACGAGCCTCAATTTTAAGTAACGTGAGGACAACTGCCACATATTTTCCATGTTCTACATGTGAAGACACATATTATTTGAAGTGACTTGGTCTTAGAGATTTTCTAATAGGCATTTCTAAAGATTCCAGAGTTGACATTTCAATCCCTCCTACACAGAATGTGAAACCTTACCTCAAATGATTATTTGCAACCATACTGTTTACCCAAATTGGTAATATCAATACTGCAGTCAGGAATATACAGAGCCGACTACCTCAGTGATATAGTGTGATGTATATAGATCTATTGACTGGGCACCCCCTGGTATGATTGGCCAATAACCAGACAAACAGCTACATTGGGTCTGCTGATTGGGCCAATATTGGCACTACCAGCATATCCTTGAACAGTCGGCCCCAGACTGGTGAATGACATTGGCCTCTGTATAGGGCCAGTTTGAAAGCACAAAATACATGTGTGAATTGCGATGAATACTAGGCAGTGTGTGCATTTGGAATACTGCACCATATTGAACAAGTAATCAATGGATAACTCATGACGCATGTGTGTTAGTGAAGGATAATGACACGAGGCTGTAGGCCGAGTGTTATTAGCCTTTGCTAACACACACAAGTCATGAGTTATCCATTGACTACTTATTTTATACCACGAAACCAATAAATAATCAATATTATACCAATAAATTCAAGTTGAAAACAAAAATTATTCCCCCTCCCCGGGACTCGATGCCAGCCATTGTGTGTACACGATCGGTACATACACCTCGGCGCCCGGCAGCGGACAGCGACAGCCCCGGTGTCGGCTTACTCTGAATGCGTCTCGCGGTTATGTTTGTACATGATCGGTACACACGCCTCCGCCCGGCTAGGCCTCCTTTGGTTGGTTTAGTTCTAGCAGCGAAAAAAGATGTGTCTCGCTGTTATGTTTGTGTATTATACACCTCCTCGCCCAGCAGCGGACAGCGACAGCGCACACGGCGAAAAAAGATGCGCCCAGACCGGGGCTCGATCCATGTACCTCTTGCGGCTGAGCGCAAAGCGCTAACCGCTAGACCACCGCGTCTCCTCCTTCAGCGGCCGTGTCGGCTTGGCTATGTATGGAAAAAATATATACACCCGGGACCCGTTCTGCCTACCTCTACTATCTAACCAAGCAAACACACAGCGTCTCTCGTCAGTCCCTGTGGCGCAGTGCGTAGGGAGTAGGATTTGGGATGTGAGACTGCTGGTTCGATCCCTACCCTGGCAGTGAAAATTATCGTAGGTTTTAACATGTAACATATGACATGGGAGGACATGAGAGGCGTGCTGTTATCCAGGATAACAGCAAGCCTTACATGGATAACAGCACGCCTTACATGGATAACAGCATGCCTTACAAAATTGAAGTTACAGCCTATAGGGTGTGCAATATAGACAGATATGTGGATGGGAATAGCTACCAAAAAGCACTGTGTAACCCACAAATCGTGGTATAACAAAACATAATGACCTGTTAGCACTAGGGCTTCTTTGAGCTTCATGACGTAAAGAAAATTAGTAGTTCTATCTATATCTCAAATACAAAGAAGGGGTATACCAGTTGTTCATAGTTATATGCAAGTTTTAAAAAAGAAGTGACTGGTTTTTCAGCCTTTTTTCTTGTCCCATCCATATGTTACTACATAATGTCTATCGCCAATTTTTGCACTTCAAAATACCACTCTTAAGTGTTTTTATACATGTTGCTAAACCATCAGCAGAAGCTTGTTTTGCCAACTTATGCTATCTTGATTTTCTAATATTTTCTAACAGTTATCTACCTCTGCAGATAGATTCTCCTCATGAAAATAAAAAACCTGACAGTTGTACTGACAATCAGTATTTCCTAAGGGAGGTTGCGATCACAGTATTGTTCATGCATATTACCTTCAGTAGCTCTTCCTATTTGGTCATTGTCAATGCCGCCGGCTGGGTACAATTCAAAATGCCGTACATTATGACATTTGATTACAATAACTTTACTGCCATTGCACAGCTTTCTGTGCAATACCCACGGCAGTTATTAGGAATTCCCAGAGAAACTCTGGGGATGAAGTTTTATATTTGCACTGAGATTATGATTAGACTTAGATAGGTTATTTTATTTGTGTACCAATTATGCATCATTACGATCGAATCAATGTTTCACTATTACAAGGTAACGTGAACCTCAGGACATTGAGTTTCTCCTTTACGGCTATATGATAATAGATTGTCATAGAAGCACACAGTTCTGTGGAAATGTGATAAATTGGATCCAATTATCAAGGTCTACAAGCAGGGTTTTGAAACACTTCTCTGCCATGGAAACATTGTGGAAAAAGTTGCTAAATAATCTTTCTATATAGGTTTGTCTACTGAAAAACACTGGGATCACCAACATTTCTATTAGGAAGAAGAAATAGAAACAAAATTCAGAATAGGGATATGAGGTCAGTGCTCAGGGGAGATTCCTACATAAAATTCACACAAAGAACAGAGTGCATGAGAATAATCCATTTATTGCTCACTGTCTGACCTCCTACCCAGCTCTGGTTCCCATTCCCTCAGGGTGTGGCCCTGACACAATCCATCAATAGGGCATGTAAAGTTGTAGCAGTACCATGTTACAGCTCACCTGTGCCTTCTCAACATACCTATCAACAACTGCTAAGGTAGCATCTTACTGTTTTACATTAAGTAAGTCTGGCAGAATACTGCTTCACTTGTGGGCTTGAGAGGTAAGTTCAATAAGGAGCCTGTATTTCCTCTTAGACTCCACAATTTTTTAAAAGAAAAAAAAAATAGTTGTCAAACTAATGGTGAAATCCTTGTGCCAAAGTTGCCAAAGATCCATCTTTATTTCAATGGAGATTTCCTGTACTCGTCACCGCAGTGCAATCTGGAGCTACATTCTAGAGACTACTCTGCATTATTGCAAAACAATTGAGTTCACTGTTCAGTTTTATGTCCCATATGTTCAAAATATCTGGCCATCATAGGCAAATAATGGAAAGATATCTGTCCCATGTCTGCTCCTTCCGCGTCTGCTCGTCTCGCATCTGCTCATTTCAGACCTGCATCATTTTCGCAGGGCTTGGTCATAACTCCCCCCTCTCATGATATTAGCATGTTCTATAAAACTTTTGATGTACCTGATACACGGAGCACAAGTATATTAAGTATGATTGCCTGCAGCATTCAATTATCAATCACCCATCCTTGTAAGGGAATGAAATTATTTCTCTCATCGTCCTCATAATGCCAGTAACCACATGATAAGATTCTGCTACTCATCTGATTTGCAATGAAAACCTTGTGATGATTCTCATTTGATCTCCAGAAACGGTTTTCTCTTTGACAAATGGAAATGGTTGATTTCATTCAAAAAGACCTTACAATAATAAAAAGAGATGAATTAAAACATCAGGCCCACTGGTATTACCGAAATGGGTAATTATTGGGGACAACGGATCCTGGGATTGATCGGGTTTTTCTGTCAAAGCCCAAAAGAAGCTTCTCAAACGAATTGATCTGTAAGAACAACCAGCTTCATTATAATCACATTCTGCAAGACCCTTGTGTTTTAAAATGGTCAATTTCATGACTTCCAGCTGCATCCAGGAGCATTAGCACACCAGGGCCATTCAGCGGGGTTCTCTGATCACTTGTTCTATGAGGCTCTTGGGTCTTAATGTCAGATCTGATTCCACATTAAGCCAATAGTCCCTCATACTTGTGACTGGTGAAGGTCTTTAGCATGCAAGAGATGCGCCAGTTACTGGATGGAAGCACATCACTTCAGATAGTGATTGCCCTGAATATAGCCACTTATTGCGGCCAAATGGTAGATGACAGGATAGTGCTCCATTTGAAGTGCCTTTCAATAACTCTCAATCACATCGAATAGTCCATTTACCTTAACATTCTTACTGGATGATGAAAAGAATTGAGAAAAAAAGATTGATTAAAGTCTTCTTATCAGCTTCCTGTAAGGATTAATAAAGGACTAATGGCAATTGCAGTATATGCATAATACACCTCCAGAATATTAGGCATGTTTTTGCCGATGACCGTTAACTGAAATATGCCTGTCTTTCTCATTTCAGGATGAGCTGAGCATCTAACAAAGGTAAGTGAAATTTATAACTAACGTTTACTGTGATACTATTTTCCAAAGCTGAGAACTCACTACCTAACCATCATGACTGCCATTATGGTTTTACATGACCAATGTGGTTGATTAGGAAAGCAGGCTTTATCTGAAAATCCATGGTGGCAGTTAGCCCTGATCAGGATGTTTGTATCCTGATGGTATCATTTAAGTGGGTTTGTAGTGGAGGGTCTCAGCTGATAGCCCAAAATCCATTCCATTGCAAAAAGGGCATATTGGGGGAAAGAAACACTTTCATGGACATTTATAAGCAGAATGTCAAAGAATGCTGCTATTGTAAGGCAAAACAAGAAGCTGAGAAAGGGATTGAACATATCCGCTAACCTAGCCACTATGCACAGAGGAACAGACATAGCCCTTTTCACAATCACAATCACAGGCTGATGGTGCATTACATCATACTGCACACTTGCCATCAGGATGCCTTGATCAGTGCAGTTTTATTGGATAGTTTATTATGGCTGCATTGAGCCCTTTGGGATTCTAGGCATGGTAAACCAAAGAAAATATCGAAATCATTTCAAAGATGCTTGAAAGAAACCAAACAATAAAGTTGAGTTTGAATCAAAATGTAAAAACCTCCTACCCTCTTGCAAAATTAATTGGCAATCATGATAATACAAAGAACAGCAACACTGTAATTGTGAAGCACCATCAGGGAATTTGTTATCCGTGAGTGCCTCAGAGTGGCGGCCTACTACAAAGATCATTGCCAAATGTCAAACTAATTTTTCTCGTAAACCTTAAACCCTTCTTAGTATATATAACGGGGGGCATACTGATATCTTGTGATACGCCCCTACCCATGACCTTATTGGTCTAAGTCAAACTTATTATATGTACCACATCACTGCTATAACAATGAATCTATTTACGTATATTGTGTATTTATGTGCTCATTGGGGTAATTGCTTGAATTTGTGATGTAATACCGGTATATGACTTTATCATTTCGCTTGTAAACTCATATGTTTCTATGACCAAAAAAATTCAATTTGTTAAAAAAAAAGTGTACTTTGATAAATAGAAGACTCGTGAATAATTGCTCTGACCCTGTCTCACCATCTGCTTACCCCATGGCCCTGGGTATGAACACCATCCGGTCTGAAGGGCAGAAATAGAAGGTACCGTTCACTTTATCAGTACTACAGGAAATCTGACAGATTGACCTGTTACTTGCCTGTCATTAAGTGGCAGACTTATTGTCTTGTTTCGTCCCCCCACATCCTTCTATTCAACTAGGTTCAAGGAAAGGCTTGGTGGCCAGATTGAGGGACATAAGATGTCTCATTTCTTCGGTTATTTTTGGTTATTTTCATTTATCACTTAAAGCTACTTGTACTCCAGTGCCAAACTGGGAAAGAGTGTCCCTTCATGTTGCAGACATGTAACATAGAGAATACGGAAATATATCATAAGTTTGTGTTTTCTTTTCAAATTCAACAATACCCTTATTCATGATATAATTTCTTCAAAATTCACCTCCTAAATCATGAATAACCGCCTCTGCACTAATGGTTTAAGGGAGTCTTAACAACAGTCCCTAACATGAGGCTGGCACCTAACAAAGACTAGATTTTAGTGGTTAAGAACTATTAAAGTAACCCAAATCGTACATATTATGCTTTGTTGCTTTGTTCAGACAAGCACTTATTCAAAATCCAGTGCTAAAATGCAATGATACAAGAGATTTTGGTTTTAATCTGATTGATCAAAATGATGTGATATTGTTTATGCCTTTGAGACAGAGTTGTTTATTAAATTTAATAGGTTGAACATATCATAGATTTGTCACCCTTTATGTCCCTATGGATTCATTTGTACCTCACCAATGACTATTTACACTTTAGTAGGAATGACCTTGCAACTATCTAGGGTAGATTAACCTAAAGACAGCCACATACATAAAGACGTCCAACCAAAAAAAAAAAGAAAAATAGACTTACTCCCGCATTAATATTATGAAATCAATGAAGAGCATTGAATCTGGCAGAATCTAGCAAATCCAATGTTATGGCTATTTTCTGGGGGGTGGACGTCTCAAGGTATGTGGCCATCTTTAGGTTAATCTACCCCACTTGTCATCAACATCCCAGAGTGGTATTTCTGCCATGGGCAGAGTCCCTAATGTAAACTCATAGATTATCTAGGGTTAACTCTTGCTGATGTCATCTTACCAGGAGGCCTGTTTAATGGATAATACCCCTCCTCCTCTCCATTCCATCCACAAACCATCCTAACGAAGGCCGTTGCACTAGTCACATCATAATGGCCAGTTTTAGCACCCATGCATTCATTGACTTCAATACCACTGTATCAAGTGTTGCTCCTACCATCATATCTAAACTGCTGCAACATTTATCAATTGTCTGGCTAGAAGGCTGGTTAACAGGGCAATACCAATCTTCCTCCTTATTCCATCAACCAACCATCCTAACCTGTCGCAGCGGTCCAGCCACAGTGGCCAGTTTTAGCACCCAGGCCCTCATTGATTTCAACACCAATGGTTCTTTTTTGAGCTAGGTGCTTGTTTGGATATACCCCTTACCCCCAGCACTCATTTTGAGACGAGGGCTTACACTGAAAACCTACAGGATCCAAAACTCGTCAATACTGACAACTTTAGGTCCTCAGGTTGACAATACCTAAATCTACAGTTTTAGGTCATCATGGGGTCGTCATAGGTGATGACTTTGGGTCGTCACTGATGACCTAAAGTCGTCACTATAGGTGTCCTTTACAGCCATATTGTCCTGTGCAGAAATTACATACATCCCAGTACCAGTATTATTCTCTTTATCATGCTTTCTTTTGTAACATATACCTCATCCCCTCACCCATCAATCAGTATTAACTTTTATGATCTGAACCCACTATCAGTTCTAATTGATGTAGTGTTGTGTTCTACTATGTCATAGGCTCTGCTTGAATTTTATCTCACCTCGTGCCTTCCTTACGGTCAACACTCAAGGGTGAGAGGTCTCGCGGGTTGTATCCACACCGAAGTGAGATTACCCTTGTGGCGTTGTGCCCGGACCCTAGTCTAATGGGGAGGGGGGATGATGGTGACCGAATCTATGGGAAGATAGAAAGCACGCCCCTACACATTTACCGAGGCAATGGTTCTTTAACATCCGTCACTACATAGGCATAGTGAGAGATGGACAGGCCTGTTTTAGGTCATTTGTCTGCCATGACCGCCGAGAGACTTTCCAGCACAGCCTAGCCAGAGCAGGGAGGAACTCAAACGACACCTTACGGCGACGTTTGGAGCCTCCACTGTGCCCCGGCTGGGCCGGGAACCGAACTCACTTCCTTACGGCCCGTGAGCGGACGTGCTACCGACTGCGCCACGCCTCCCGGCTCACATAGGCTCTCAATAGATATGGACTTATAACCTCAGCACTATTCATAAGAGAGGTGTCATTAGCAGAATGATCTATTACTCTTTCTACATTTTCATTTAAACTTTTCCTTCTCTTTACAGGTAAATCTTTATCATATGGGTTTATCGTTCCCTTTTCATAGCAACAATACAATAAGAACAGTGTATATTCACAAGCCTATATTATACACTCCAGTTAACATCATTTGTATCACAGAAAAGCATAGTGGGGGCCTCTTATGGCAAACACCCAAATGATTAGTAAAGCCAAGGTACTCAGTGTGACGACCTAGGGTAGTCATGAAGACCTGACGACCCTCTGATGACCCTAAACCCGTCATACATGACGACTTTCCAGTAGCGGTGGGTTTTCAGTGTATTTACGACCCTGGCACTTAGATAAGGTGTCACGGTACTAATAGGGCCAAGGACGTTCTGATTCCCCCCATCTTCCACCATAAAACTGGCGTCAATCGGGTTCTAATTTGATGGCGTTCATAAACAAAGGCTTAAATTAAAGCTGAAGTCATTCTTGATTTTTTAAGCATGGTCAACCATAACGGAGTCAGATCCGTTTTTTGCACCAGTTGCCATGGAAATCACCATGTTGAATAAATTAAATAATACAGGCACCCCTGACAAGTCACAAATGTGACCTTGGACCCCTCTCTGACAAAATAGGTTTCCATGGTGACCAAAAATCTTTTGCAACTTTTTCCCCACAAATCATTACCTTTCTTCTGGTACCAAAATATTAATCTGCGATAAAAATAAGGTCCCCTGGCACTGATTATACCAAGCAAAACACTGTTTTTAGTTGGGACTATTTAGCTGTCCTAGGCTTACCAGGGCGGATTACTACCGTGACACCAGAACAGCTGGGGTCATTTTTTCCGAAAAGATATAGTTTGCCCAGAAATAAAGATATTTACCTCCCTGACATGAATCTCAACTTTTTACATGGGAAGTTTGTAAATTATGACCATGGAGCCTATTGAAATATGAGTGAGGGGTCCCTCAGGGGTCATTTTTTTTGTATTTTAGGGGTTAAAAACAGGGACCTTTCTTTGGCTTGCTCTACCGAAAAATTGGATGTGACTTTGTTATGGCAAACTACCCTCATATGATGGCTTAACACATTGACAACAATAATGTATAACTGGTTAAGATCCCATCTAATACCTAAAAGCATGAGAGTAATCAAAACAAGGGCAATGTTCCCAAAACTAGGCCAAAATCTGCATGATTTGGCGCAAAATGTGGTATTTTTTTAATGATGGCTGTTTATTTTCCCTAGCAACACTTGACTACACAATTAAAAATTCTGAGGTTTGACTAAAATCCTATTTTCAAAGGAATATTCCATATGTTTTGAATAGAAGAAGCATAATTTGTGCTATTTATTAGCATTTCTAGAGGCTTTCAAGGTAATTTTTATGGAGGAGCCCTGGAACCACTTTCTGTGCCAAGTAGCCTCAACTGCCCCATCTGGAGCAAAAAAAGGTCAATCATATGCAAATCCCAGACAAATTCAAAGACAAAATGACCAAAATAGCTTCTCCTACACTTAATGTAGCTATTTTAATACAAAAAATTCATCCAGTTTGGATTGAGTCCTTACAAGAGCCCAAAATGTGGCCCAAATCACCCCACCCAGCCACCCAGTTAAGGTGTCACAGTACTAGGGCCAAGGACTTTCTGATTCCCCCCCCCCATCTTCCACCATAAAACTGGCGTCAATCAGGTTCTAATTTGATGGCGTTCATAAATAAAGGCTTAAATTAAAGCTGAAGTCATTCTTGATTTTTTTAGCATAGTCAACCATAACGGAGTCAGATCCATTTTTGCACCAGTTGCCATGGAAATCACCATGTTGAATAAATTAAATGATACAGGCGCCCCTGACAAGTCACAAATGTGACCTTGGACCCCTCTCTGACAAAATAGGTTTCCATGGTGACCAAAAATTTTTTGCAACTTTTTCCCCCCAAATCATTACCTTTCTTCTGGTACCAAAATTATTAAACTACAATGAAAATAAGGTCCCCTGGCACTGATTATACCAAGCAAAACACTGTTTTTAGTTGGGACTATTTAGCTGTCCTAGGCTTACCAGGGCGGATTACTACCGTGACACCATAAGTCTCTTTGGTATAAATGTGTGCGTGTAGATCTATAGAAGGTGCTTGTAGCAGGTTTCTGTATGTGGCCCGGATATTGCTACCTTTGTATGGATACAGACGCAATGATCCCCGCCTCCAAGCCATACAATGCAAAGATTGTGAGCTGACAGCACGATTATTGAAGCCATTCAATGCCATAATGTTCTGGCTGTTTGCGACAACTCCCTTATGCCCCAGCCTGATCCCAGACTTAGCTCTGGGACTGTGGGGGGAGACTCCCTTCTTCCATTGCCTCAAGCCAGCGTCAGCCAGCCTGGAAAATCTGGGACATGTCTGATTGGGTCTGACAATATCAAACCTGTTTGATGTTCCCGATTGGATCAACTACATCTCCCTAACTACCAATCAATTGCAATTGAAGTCTCTTAATGAGATTAAAATATAATGAATGTAAATATTGCATTTTCTGAAGAGGAAGTTAATATTTAGAAGAGAAGCTGGCATGTTGTAATGGGTCTGCCTTTGTGTCTGCTAGTCACAGTCTGTCTCAAATTCCTCCACAGAGTATTAGGGAAGGTAGCTTTTAGACCAAAGCCTGTGACATTATTCTTTATCCATCATTCCTTTGTAGTTTAAACACAGTGAGGGTAAGGATGCATGCAGTCTACTTGAAATCCCCGATTTTTTAATATTTAGTCTTACTTAAATTCTCAGTAGTTGTTATTTGATTTTAAGACTGCATCTACAAATACCTCTAAAGAGTTCACTTAATAATACAATCATGATAGAAAGAATTAAGCTACTTCAAAGAAAAACACTTCCCTATTTCTATGATGGTGTATTTGATGGATTTTTCATCAAATTAAACGATTGTGGCATGATTATTGAAATATTGTCATTATAGAGGAGAGCAGCAGATTTATCTGAGCATATCAAGACTGCCAAAATACATCCCAGTTGCGCTTGCAGAACACTTTGAGGATGCAACCAGATGCTCTTTGCAGCTTTCTCCTTTCATATAGCAAGGATCTGGGACATTTTGAGTGTGTGGCTATGGCAGTTCTAATGTGAAAACTTCTCACGGTATTCATATAGGTACCACCTTCCAAACTGCATGACATGCCAGGGACAATCTGGTGTGAGATCAGAACCAGGCGTCGCTGATGTCAGCATGCCAGTAGATGCAGCCTTTTATAAATCCCTATTATTATTATTATTATTATTATTATTATTATTATTATTATTATTATTATTATTATTATTATTATTATTATTATTATTATTATTATTATTATTATTATTATTATTATTATTATTATTATTTATTTATTTATTATTATTTTATTCTCATGCACTCGTCCCAATGGGACAGTTTTCCGCGCACTCTGGCACTACAGGTAAGTAGTGCTTATACATGTAGTCATCCTGCATAGCCTTATCTGTCAACCTGGTGGGATATCGTGTATAATAATAATATCATTTTACTTAATTGTATAACAGCTTAATGGAACATTTGTAAGGTGTCATACAGCATGGTAAGTGTTGAGGGCTCGTGTCAGTTCACAGGAAATTTAGTTTGGATATTGCGTGTTTAAAACGCCGTTTCATGGGCAGTCTTTGGATGTCCTTACTTAACTGGTCCCATAACTTTACCCCCTTGTAATAAGGTGATCGGTGATAGAAGCTAGACTTAGCTCTTCTAATGGCAAACTTCAATTTAAGATCCCCACGTGTCCTGTCTTTTTCCCTCTCCACTGCCTCACCTCTACGTGCCTTTTTCCACATCATAACCAGTAGTTGGTGGTTTCTTCGTACACATAAGAAGTGAGCTTTACAGTCTTTGTGCAATTCATTTACACTCTTGTTACGTACACGTGTCTTACAGCAAATTTGTAGGGCGTGGTTCTGCAATCGTTGCAGTTTAATAAGATCATTACACTGACCGCAACCAGTATAGAATGAACAATACTCGGCCACTGGCACTATGGTTACCTTATAGATGCTTATACATGTCTCTTGGGTCATACACTTTCGCAGCTTACTGAGCTTATAAATGCGGTTACCGAGACTCTTTTTTAACTTAGTGATATGATGATTTATATTCAGGGAGCTGTCCAACTCCACACCCAGGTATGGATACGTAAGGCAGTTAGGTAGTTGATTATCGCCTAGTTTCATATCTGGACCTTGCAAGTTCCCCACTTTCTGCTTGGTGCCAAAGTACATACACATGGATTTGGTAGCATTTACAGTCATGAAATTGTTATTACACCACACATTTATACTATTAAGGTCTTCTTGTAACAGCATTCTTGAGGTATCAGCTGTAACCGCTGATGCATAAAGAATTAGGTCATCTGCGTACATGGTGAATTTACAGTTTTTGATTTCATGTCCTAAGTCATTAATAAATAGTACAAAAAGTAGGGGACCTAAAATCGACCCTTGTGGTACCCCAAATCTTACCCTTTTAGGTGCTGATCTGGACCCATTAGCGATTGTCTCATGTGCTCGGTGAGATAGATAACTCATGAGCCATTTTTTGATCTTGCCATGAATGTTTAATTTGCATACCTTGCGTAGAAGCGTAGGATGATGGACACAGTCAAACGCTTTACAAAAGTCAATGAAGCATGCAGTAGTTATTAGTCCATCATCCCTTGCTTCAAACAGGTCTTTAACTACATTGAATACTGCGTCAACAGTTCCTCGATTTGGCCTAAATCCAAACTGAGTCTCACACAGGATGTTATTTTCTTCTAAGTAGTTTGAGAAAAGTTTGTGTATAATTTTCTCTAATAGTTTGCCAGGCAGGGGGAGTAACGTAATGGGCCGCCAGTTCTTTATAGATTTAAGATTTCCTTTCTTTGGGATTGGTACTAACAACCCACATGCCCATGAGACTGGGAAAATACTGTATTTAAGCAAGTTCTTATATATCAAAGTTAATTCCTTTACTAGGAATATTAATGCGTCCTTCAGGACCTTACTATTTACACCATTTAAACCACTTGACTTGTCTACATTAATTTTTTTGACAAGGGACAATACGACATCAGTATCTACCATGTCAGCCATTGGCAATCCATCATTATCTTCACCCATAGGGATAGCTTCTATATCATCGACAGCATGTAAACCTGTAGCAGGCAGCTTGGTGAAGAGATTATTGCCCACATTTGAGAAATAATCATTTATGAACTCAGCTGTTTTGTTTGCTGGAATTATGGCACCTGTGATATCGTTTATTAGCTGTATATTTAATGTTTTTGACACTGGATTTATGAGCGAATTTACTTCTCTCCAGAATTTTTACGGGTCACCTTTGGCTTCATCTAATGTTCTCAATACAAAGTCCCCTTGTGCATTTTCCAATTGCCAGTGGTTACGATTTCGCATTGTTCTAACCAGTTTTAAGGTGTCCCTACAGTGTGTAGTTCTCCATATGCGCAGTAGTTCCTGCCTTTCATTTGATAGTTCAATGATCTCCTTCGTTATCCATGGCTTGGGCTTTTTCTTAATTTTGAAAGTTTTAACAGGGCATGCAATATCTAAGTAACTCACAATGTGTTCATACATGAATTGCCATTGGAATTCTGGATCATGCGATTCATAAAAGTCACCCCAGTCAATATCAACAAGGTACTCTTTCATATCATCATAATCATAATTTTTATATGATCTACCAGTAAACACTTGTATGTCTCTGGCTTCCCTCGGCTTTTTCCTACAGGCATAGATTGCAAAGTGGTCGGCAATCATGCAGGTTAGGACACCGTGGCTACTAATTATATCGCAATCAGTCAAAATTTGATCTAGACAAGTGCCACCATTGTCATTTTCAATTGGCCTAGTGATGTCATCTATTAACATCTTGATACTGTGTTCTCTGCAAGTATCGAAAAGACCTCTGGATTCATGAGAATTCCTATCTCTGACATTGATATTAATGTCGCCCATAGCCCAAACCTCATATTTATCTCTGTCAATTTTGCCCAATATAATGCCTAGTTTGTCTAGAAATTCCCCAGCATTACCGTTCGGCGGTCTATAGAAATTTAGTATAATCATTGCCTTATATGTAGGCTTATCAAATTCAATTGCCTGCACTTCTATGTCTTCCTCCATAAGCTGCAGATCAGATCGCTCAAAACAATAAGCACTATGTACATTCCTAACATAAGTTAATAAGCCACCGCCTGTAGTGCTGACGCGGTCATTTCTAAAAATAGTTTTGCCACCCCAGTGCACTAGGCTGTCATCAGTGCCAGGTAGGACCCAGGACTCACAAACACACAAAAAATCACAATCCAAACTTAACTTAACATCTAAGAGTGTTTTCCTATTTAGACTGCGGGCATTACAACTTATGAAGACTACTCCTTTGAGGTTGTTTAGGAATTCTTGCGTGTGGACAAGATTCCTTCTTCGATCAACATCGTTCATGGTCCAGTAATAGTTTCTCCTGGATAATGGATGGGAAGGGAAAAGAAGGGGGGGAGGTAATTGGTGTAGACCCTGAGTTGTACCACCAGGGGCCTAACCTTGGGCCTAGGGAGTAGTCTCAAACCTAGGCCAGAAAGGCCAGTACTAAGCAGTCTGAAACTAGCTCGAGAGACAAATGAGGGGCTCCGCAGTCCTTATTATACATAGAATAAAATATATACAGACAATATAAACCCGGCTATGTACACGTCATTATTCGGGGGCAATAGGAAGAGTAACTTATTTCATCCACAGCTACTTATTTGGTTAATTCCAGGCACAAACGAAGGCATCAGTATTGATCAATATATTAATTCAACGACATGTATAAGTGACCTCTGAATAGCGGATCTATGACTGCACAATGTAGAAAGTTATAACGTTAAAATAGTGTGTGATACATCGTTATACCATGTGACAATTTGATTGTTTCATATATTTGGGGGGCTGGGCAGGTTTGGCAGTGCTATGCTTTTCTATAGCCGCGTGTGTAGAAGTGACATAAATTGCGCCAAGTAGGTTAGGCGATGTATACAATATGTATATATATATACATTTATGTGATATGGTGGAGTTTTATTGTCATTATTGTCAATATGTCTCATGTGTCAAGCCTGCAGGTATTTGCATCTCTATATCTCAAGGATAGGTGTTGAGCGTAAGGTTCATATGACAGATCACTTGCATTTAGTGACCTGATGCACTTGTGTTATAATATATGATACATTGTCAGCCACTGTCATCAAACAGGTTGAACCTCATATTCTGTTAATACTGGATTGATCCTACCTTATACTCGTCTCACTACGTCTGGAGTAAAAGTGGCTTAAATTGCACCATTTAGTCTCAGCTGGTGTTATCTGTGGGAGTCGGGGCAGCGACTTATGGGCGTTAGGATTACATCTAGTGTATCAGCGGCAATCACGTACGGGTCGTCAGGTGTCCTATCTGCAAGGCGCCGGATGCATCATAATTAAGTAGATGCATTTAACCTGGAAAGGTTGTTATATTTAGGCACAGTGAGCACAATTTGGTTTTGTGAACAAGAGCATTCAATATGGAAAGCATCAAGACAAACAGGTTTTGTAGTAACAGGATATCCATCGCCATAAAGACTATCATGAACGAGACTTACCAGTTAGCATGGGCTGAATCTGCTATAGTTCTTTTGCATACATTTGCCCATATTTTGTCCTATCTTCATCACTGTGACCATCGATGGATGCGTCCCATCAGACAGAAGCTTGTATTTGTGATCATATTGTCTTGTAGTCTTATTAAACACATGGATAGTGTGATCAGGTCGCGGACATATGACATTCCAATCAGTGTTAACTGTCACTATCATTTTGTTCACAGCGTGAATGATATCATTTAACAAAAATTTTGCCAAAAACCCTATGGCTTCTCGCTTAGTCAATGCCATATATGCTGCTTATGACCACTTGAACCTCTGGGAATAGATTTTTTATACGGCGAATACAGGCCTCATAATTTAGGCGTAGCGTTTTGATGAGTTTAGGGACTTTTCTACTGATGTCTCTGAGTACTACCCGCCTATGTTCATCTAATATAGTCACATCACATATGCCAGCACAGATATAGATGCTGTTAATGTAAGGGTGATTGGACAGGTAAGCAATAGCTGCACACGTTGCTGTTTCAATTGTGGCGCCAGGTATGGCTCTTGTGCCAATGAAGTCGCAATATTCATCTAGTATAGACCTAGTTAGGCCTCGAGTGCGTGAATCCCCGACTGCGGTGCAGTTTACTTCATAATCAAGCCATTCATCCCATCTTACCTCCTGTATATTGGGTATCCAGCTAATGTCACAGCTGTCGCTGGTAGAGGCCATGGTACAAGTGTGTGTATCCAGGAATGTGTCCAGTTGCTCATTTACAAGTTGGCTCCTCTGTATCTGGGCTCTCTATGACATGTATGTTTTAATTTGAAAACTTGTCATGGTTGGATTCTATACGAAAAGTGACTGTATACACAGCGGTACCTCTCCCGGCAAGGAACAAAAACAATGGCTTCGCGCAGAGCGCTGACCCGGGCCGTATCGCTTGTTTTTACAAAATGTCTTCTGGCTATGTTCTGTGGATATCAGGTAAGAAATTAATACAATAAGGAGGAAATGGTGGTATAAATGCAATATGGCATAAATATGACCGCACACGGGTGGTATATTGACGATAATGCACTCGGCCTAACGGCCTCGTGCAATATTCATCAATATACCACCCTTGTGCGGCCATATTTGTGCTATATTCCATTAATAATACTATCCAAAATGCCCTCTGTAGGTACCATACAGACTGGAAAAGCACCCTGCTCATAAATGTCTTCATCACTTTCAAGATAACAATATCTGAACACCTGAACAATATGAATAGGTCCATGGTATAAAGGCCTTTTGTTACTATTAAATTCCATCATCAATTGTTGTTTTGACCTGATGATTCATTGAAACCAATAGTGAAATGCTATAAGAACCCCTAATAGGCATGTGTGGCCTATTATGATGTACTATTGAGCTATTTAGCTGTAAATAGCAACAAAAGCATTGTCGTCACCAAAGACTAGAATCATGAGATGTGCCTAATTCTTCTCACACTTATTGTATGACTTAGATATTTCACATGCGTTTAAAGATGATCAAGTAGAACACACAAATGGATATTTCTGGTATCAGTCAATGATCACACGTCCATATATGGTGATCTATGTGGTCCCACATCAAAAACCAAGCAGCAATTGTGCTGAAAAATCACAGTTTTTGTAAACTAACAAATCTCCCATAGTATAATGAGCCACCATAGAGGTAGGAAAATAGGTTCTAGGTTCCCAACTTGCTTTATCGAGCTATAGTTGGGAGAAGTCAGTCAGTATAATATAATATAGAGTGTGTGACATGAGTAGTTAGCTGATAGTGCAGCTCTCTCTGATTTAAACAAGACAGGTGACTTTTCACACTAATGTGGTAAGTTCAAGTTGAACGGTGAAGCAGAGCGCGACTTCTTTTGAAAAGAGGGTACCTACTGACAGCTCTTTTTACCATAGGAGCAACACACTCCGGAAGTGTCTTGTCTCTCTCATGTGAATATAATGCATAATCAGAAGGCAGGCTGCCCACAGAAAAGCTAAGACATGAAGTGGTACCTTGTTTAGGTGAGGTCTTATCTTTTTATGGAGCATATCCTTTTTTGGTTAGTGTGTATGGTGAATATATAATTCTTATATATTTGTTCCCTTTGTTCTTCGATATTTATAATGAGTACCTCCCCGGAAATTACAGAGGCATGAAGAGTCACAGTCAATTCTATCATTGCAATGTCTTCTTCATGTACAAAAAAAATATTACTACAATCATCCATCATGAAATAAATATAATTATTCTTGAGCTTTCCCTACTTGAATAAAGTGGAAGAAACACACGAAAATACAATGGACGAAGTGGTACATTTTGAACTCCTGTCTTTAGTTTGCCACAATTCTTGAAGATTCAAGGAAATATGTTTTGACTGAGGTGAAAACCTGACCTATCATAATTATTTGCAACAGTTAACTGTTTCTACAAATTGGTAATATCAATATAGCAGTCAGGAACATACAGAAACTGGCTAACTTGGTGATATTTTGTATTATTTATAGATCCATTGACTCAGCACCCCACGGTATGATTGACCAATAACCAGGCTAGTGGGTACATTGGGGCCGCTGATTGGGGCAATATTGGCACTACCTGCATATCCTTAAACAGTCAGCCATTATAGGTGGAGCAAATAACATTGGCCTCTGTATAGGGTGAGTTCGAAAACACAAATAGATGTGTGCTTTTGGAATACTGCACCATATTGAAACATAATCATCAGATATCTCTAAGGAAAATAGCAGGTTTTTGCTTGCTGCACTTATCATATTCCCAGTCAAAGGATTCTGATTGCTACCTATATAGTGCTGACTGCACAGAGTAGTGATAGGACATTACCTACTATAACCTTTTTGATGAAATTAAACTGGTTCAATCTTGTGGGTAGCCATTCTGGGAGCTTTTCCCATTACCAACACACAAGTTCCTTCTTTCATTTCTTTTTGTTTCTCTCTTTTTTGGGAGGGGAGGGGTACACCCTTGCTGACTGGGTATCACAGACAAGATATTAGGTGTAGACACAGGACTGACTGTCATGTACAGAGAGTTTTGAGACTGTGAATGCACTGTTAGTAGTGTAGGGGTTAGCTCTGCCGTAAGACCAGCAGCCCCGTTCTGGATGTGGCAGCCCCCAGGGGCTGGCATCCGGTGGTCTCTGCCCCTATGTGTGTGTCATACCAATCCAGGTGTAGGTGGAAGGTAGAGAAGGTCAGACGTGGAAGTAGCTCAGCAGTAGAGCTTCCACCTGCAGGTTGGAGGGTCCCGGGTTTGACCCCCAGTTTCTCCAGGACATTTTCCTCCGACCTCTACACTGGTGGAGAAACCGAACTGGTCCTCCCAGGAAATAGAGGAATGAGTTTCTAGACTGCGAATGACTCAGGCATCATCGAAGAGGAAGCCAATTCACTCTCTAGCAAAGGCTGTTATGTGTACTCTAGACTTTCATAATTATTAACATTCAGCTGACAATATTATGGTTGTTACATTTTGAATAGGATTTTTGCCTTGAGGGGATCTGACAGTCCTGTATATTGCATTGTGTTTCAGCTTAGAGTTCACAAGTGGAGACCAAATAGTTCTGTTATCCTTGCCAAGGCTATAGACTCAAAGAAAAGTCACAGTTTAGCTTTTCATATCTCTTACTCAATTGAGCATTTGTACCCAAAATATGTAACCATGATGTTGGGAACAGTTTTAGCATTATTTACTATTGCCTGGGTAGATAGGGACAGAATGTAAGGTATGACTATAACTGGCATTTTACATGAATTGCTTCTGCGGCAAAGGTCGAAGGATTGTTTGGTCTTCACATAAAAACACTTCTGTCAGGAAAGCATTTCTCAATATGGTACAACTGCACACATCTGCTGAGTAGGTGATATTCACGATAAGCACTCTCGCAGTCTTGCCAGCACTTCATCGGTGCATCATGATGACCAAAGGGCATTATTTACATTCAGTGACCATCCGGCTCAGCGTCTTTGTGCCACAATGTCACAACAATTTTCTATCATAGCTCTCAATTAAAAAGCTGGATGTGTAATTGTTAGCATCAAATTTGCTAAGCATCACTTATTTTCTGTTCATCATGTTTTATCTATTTTTTAACTGTTAAGAAGAACTAGTGTGGGTGATCCAAATCATATTATTTCTTTTTCATAAGCAATGATATGCCTGCCTTTTTTCATGCCAGTGACAATCCTAGACTTATAAATGGCCACTGGTCATGTCAGGTCACATAGACTGCTCTGGGCACTACTGGACAACATCTTCCAGCACTCTTACCTTTTTGATGCATTTAATACATTGATACCTAAACTCATTGAAGACTGCATTTCTGTGCTAAACGCCATCATGGTTTTAATAGCATTGTCATTATTTGAATATCAAATCAGTGTGTTGCATCTCTGCAACAACAGACATCATATGGGCAACTCTAAAGTCACAGGTTAAGGTTGATATATTTATAAGTCAGCATTGCCAACTGCGCAATTCAGCTGTCTGAGGGCTAACATATATTGAATATGGATAGGGGAGGTCACACGATTATAGCCTTTAGAAATAGGATACCGCTTCTGGTTAATCCAACGGTATGAGTCTGGCAAGGATCTTCTGGCAGATTTTTTCTTTGTCTGAAGAGAACCCTGTTGTTTTATAGTTACGTGGTGCAAATGCAGGCATGGAAGTCACTTTTTAAGATTGTGCAACTAGAACCCTTCAAATTGTAGTGGGATCCCTTAGACTTATGACAGTACATAGACATAACTAAACGTCCATGGCATAGATTTGGGGTCAATGCAACCTGAGGTGGATCCACCCTCTGGTGGATCGAGACATGTTACACAACTGGGGGTGTGGAGTACGGCCCTTCAATGCTATCTCTATGGGGAATTGTTATTCACATGAAATAAAGCCCTTTTATCTGGTGCTGACTATTGATTGCACTGGTATGACTGCCATCTCAAACTGTCATAATATTTTACTATAATAAGTGCTGGAGCGTGTTGCTCCTATAGTATAAAGAGCTGTCAGTAGGTACTCTCTTTTCAAAAGAAGTGACGCTCTGCTTCACCATTCAACTTGCAATCACCACATTAGTCTGAAAAGTCACCTGCCAGAGAGAGCTGCACTATCAGCTACCTACTCATGTCACACACTCTATAGTATATTATACTGACTGACTTCTCCCAACTAGGTACCTACTCCAATCCCCCTTTTTTAGCACCATACTTGAATGACCACTTGTGAGCAACAAAAGGGACAACTTATAGCTACATGAAAAGAAAGGACTGGAAAGGAGGGCATTTTTAGCCAGCTCTTGAGTTGTTGAGTATTTCCTATAAACAACCACTTTAATTTTGAGGGTTTAAAATCAAAGTGGCTGTATTCAGTCACACTATCTTGAGAAAAAAACAAGACTGGTTTCCAACTCATGCCCATGCTAAGTGATTGTGCCAGCCCTATAGAGTTGGTTTGAAGAATGAACACAGCCCTGGTGAACTTCTCTGTTACCTTGACTTAAACACTCCTCAGGTAGCGAGAATACATTGGGCCAATGTTGGCTTATATTGGGCCAACGTTGGCTTTTATTGGTCCAAGCATGGCCAAGCATTGCCCAATGCTCCATTGCATATTGTGCAGGATACCAATACAGCGGCCTACAGCACTCGTGTGCAGTGGTTTTAGTCTCCCGAAAACAATTTACTCCGCCCACACAGATATCCATCTTCCTAGAGAAATCACTGAGACTATGTGAAAACACAATAAAAGAACCTGCCATATTTATGTTTAGTGGTTTTAGTCTTTTCTAATATTTATAACACCCACACAAATGCAAAAGTTCCCAGACAAATCCCTTGGACTATAACAGTGTAGTGGGAGATTAGAGGTTGAATTATATGGAAACACAGCAAAGTCTGGCTGTGTGTCTTTGACAGGTTCTGTAGATGTTTGTTCCGACCGATTAGTATCTTCTACCAGTCTGTTGCTTGCCTTGACTCTCACACTTAAGAGCACCAACACAGCAGCTCTTTTGTCCACTGGTTTATTGTCTGTTGGTACGAGGACTCTGCCAACAACAATCTACAAGTTCCCAGACAAATCGCTGTAACTAAAGCAGTATAGTGGGAGATTAGAGGTTAAGTTATGTGGAAACACAGCACAGGCTGGTTGCATTTCTCTGCCACACTGTATTTTAGTGGTGTATATATGCAGTTACTTTTTTATGAAAGTTTACCATGCGGAATCTCTTAACTTGTCTTAATCAAATTATAACACTTTTGAACATATTTTTCTGCAAAGTTAGGGGTTGAAATATTTTTTCTACTTCTTCTTTTGGATTAGTGATTTAAACAAATAAATCTACAGAGTTATTATACCATCTCTCAGTGGTTAATGCACTATATGTACAGAATATTCATGAAATATTTCCAGGTTATTCTGTCTATATGTTCCGACCAATCAGCATCTTTAACTACTGCTTGCATTTGGACGAAATAATGAAGGCCATACCAATGTGCTCATAATAAATTACGGTATGTCCATTCCCCTGGCCGGACATTAGGACGTCATCAGCGATCCCACGGGTAGATCGGTAGATAATGAACCTGAAAGGTTAGGTAGGATGGGATTCAATCCACCTCCTGTCCAACTGGTCCCAAGCTGGACATATTCAAAATGTCAACAGGATCACCCCTGCCTCCTGCCTTATAATAATATAAAGAAAACAAGAAAAATTGAATGTGTTCTGAGCAAGCAGACTACAAATTTGCTGATATTATCTACTAAAATTTAGAATTGAAAGCTAAATCAGATATCCATTATGCAAATGTCCCATATTCACTGTGGATGTTGTAAATATAAAAAGTAAATTTAGAGAATAATGAAGATTACACATTGTGAGGCGGAACTGTGCACATGTCAAATCAATCATACACAGAAGGCTTTGAACATTATACCAGGTTTCAATAAGAATAATGAAACAATTACGATCCATTAATTCTTTTGAAGCCAAAGAACTATACTTATAAAAACTATATCCCTTGTTCTGGTGAAGGCCTTGTCTTTAACATTTAAAGCCAGGAACACGGGAATCAATGTTCCCCTCATGTCCAGTACCCAGCAGGCTGCTAGATCAGAGGCTTTGCCTCCAGCAATGTACAGCTTCCTAAATAAGTCCACACGACTTAAGCCAGATTACTGAGAGAAAAGTATGAAAGGGTAGCATAGCCTTCTTGCATCTGGGTAGGCTTTAGTAGGATTTCCGTTTGATTGTAAACTCCTGTATATGTCAACCAGAGGCACCCTGTGGCTTTTAAAATCACTCTTAACAGTGGCTGAAAGAGGCTTTAGAATCAGAGGCAGTGAAGGAGGCCCTCCAAGGAAGGACCCCTCTATTTGTGAGCACATTTTGAAGTCCGAAATATTTATTTAAACAGTTAAGTATGGACAAAAAGGGAGTGGACATAGGTCTAAATCAGTATCCAATGTAGGAAATAAAGCAGTACATACTGTAAAGGTAATGCCAGTCAAAAGACTATCAGTCAAAGGCTTTTGTCGGCACTTCATTTATGTATCTAATATCTATTTAACTGATGATACCGAGCATATAAGGGGAAAGAGCAGTATTCTCAAATACACTGACTCTCACTGTTTAGTGACAAGCTTCTACCTGTAGACACATGTGTACAGTTAGTTGTCCTGTATAATTACTCTTGCATACCCTAGGCCAGCCAGTCACTCTGCACCAGAGTGACCCATAAAGGCGTTACCAAAATAGCCTAACCTCTAGGTCCTGCTACTGGGGGGGGGGGGAAGCAGTACCCACCATTTGTTAATAATGTATATGCTTATAGTGCCATCTCAATCCAATAATGTTCCCAGGGCTTATCAATTAATTGTAATACAGTGATAACCTCAATGGGTTCAATCTAACATTGTGCACAATAGATAATGTAGGGAGTTATCTGAGAAGGAACTAGGAACAACCAGTAATATACACCAAAGGCACCACACCACATTGTATATACAACTGTCTGGACTCTGAACTTGAAGCTGACATAGGCCTACCTGCATTTCGGTTAGTCCAGTGTTAAAACTGACTGACCATGAAATGGTTTGGGAGATACGGTTGTCTACTTCTGTAACTCTCAGTGATGGCACTTCACTGGGATTGGAGTCTTTCTTTTATGCCATGGCTAATATCGACGACACTATAGATTAGTACTACTTACGCCGTATTCAATGGGGGGTGGAATACGATCCTCGCATATTCCGCAGCGCCATTTTGAAATTTATACAAAGCTAACTAGTTTCGTATTTAGGTATGGTTATTAGAAGGTTTACGCAAAAAAAGAATGATTGAACTAGTTAAATAATATGTTATGATTTGTTTAAGGGATTTCTATGTATTAGCGCCATGTTAAAAAAGAAGATATTGTCCTGCGCAAGGAACATTTCTATCAAAACTAAAAGTAGCGGCTAGCTCCGTATCATGTGACCAATTTCGTTGAGCAAGGTGTCATGGCGGATGAAAACAAACCGGGACGACTCGACACGTTGAAAAACAGTAAATATGGTTGTGTTTCTTGATTTTAAAGCAAATTCATCCCGTAGGGCCATGGCATAAATGCAAATGTCCACTCCAGTGAATAATTTTACAGCGTATTCTTCTCGGTGGGGCTGCCCTTGGTGAATACGCTGTAAAATTATTCACTGGTCGTGGACATTAGCTTATGTATTTCTGACCATAGACTGAAACATGCAGAGATTAGTTTTGCACTTTTTGTCTCCTTTCCCATTGTTCAAGGTAAGTATTGTTTCAGAAAAAAGGTCACAAAGGGAAATGAAAATGTGAAGTTTTTATCATGTCCAAAAAGAGGTGAATCTAATTTAGCAATTTTTTCCGTATCATTTTTAACTGTGGAAACCTTTCATGGTTGTGACCAGAGAACATGGGAATGTGGAAATGTGATACATTCTCATGTGTCTTGTACTGTCAATCTTCTAGACAGCTTAATTTTTCTTTATTAGTGTAAGTACTGAAGCAGGAGGATAATTAGTTATCTTAATATTAGAAAAGCCCATTTATGATTTATGAAAGGCGATAAATAATATATAATATATCCATTTATAGTCATGTAACTGGGAAATAAAGCTTTTCTAATTTCAGCAGAATACAGAACTATAATGTATAGATGTGGTCAAAGTGAACACTTCTGATATCTTCAATTTGGTTTTTGGCTGTGTATAGTCTTCTTTTCCCTCTACTTCAAGGATGTCTGCACATTTTAGTTTGCTGAGCATTGAGCCTCTCCCTTCTCATGCAGATCTTTCTAAATAAATCCCCTAACCTAGCAGTGCAGTGATGGATTACTGTCTAACTTATTTGGCAAGGAATCGATCTGAATATCCACTGCATTTTTGTTGCAAGAGTTGATCTTGTGGAGATTCCCTTGGCATGTTACATTGTCAAAAGCTACCTCACCCCTGTTGTACATGTGGATTGCTGATTCAAGTCTAGGAAGCTTTTTTACCAACGTTTATATATGTAAGGTGAAGACAGTTTTAAGTAGGGCTTGTTAAAAAGTACATAAATATGCACGCAAAGGTCATGTGTAAAGTCAGGTCTAAGGAGAGTAGTAGAACTGAAATATACACAGTGCACTGAAGTGCCCTTAGGTGGCACACAAACTGAGATACTTTAGAAATACTTTAAGTTTAAATTATCCACTGAATTAATCTTATATCCATCCACACTAGATACTAAATACTGAGTGAACAGAAAGTCATTTTGCAATAAAGCTGATGGATTGGTAAATGCTAGTCTACGGTTGTAATATATGATGAATAGACTTCCACGAGTTGGCTTCAGGGGGTGATATAAGCATGAGCCGTAGGCGAATGCTTATATAAAACCCCTGAAGCCAACGAGTGCAAGTCTATTCATTATATATTGCCCTTATAACACCGTTTCGACCATTAATTCTTAGTATTTACCTTTAAAAATGATAGAATCTATTGATTTCTTATGCGAGTCGACAAGACGGCCCTCCGCCATCTTGGTTTCATGTTGACGTATGGTTAAGCTGGCGAGCTCCTGGAAGTCCCACTCTCATAGGCCTACTACTGCGAACACGTCGAGACAGCTGCGCCAATCTAAAATATAATCCATTCTGTACACACCAGGCGGCGGCACCTGTAGTGTTGACAAAACGACGAAGACGCACGGCAAGTCGCTCAATTGGAAAGTTTAATAATTTTTTTTATCAAATACAGCCATAATATTAAGGAATCAAGTCGACAGAGGTATAATATGGTTTCAACTATTTTATGTCCAAAGCATTTCGCTATATTTGGTACATAAGCTTCAAAAATGGAGGATTTATGTCAAGGTAGGTTTCAAGATGTCCGCCCCGCTGTCCGTCCGCAGCCAATTTTGGTTCCTTTATCGTGAGATATAGGAACTCATATTATCCATTTTCGGCACTGAAAACTCGCTAACCGTGTTATAAAAATGTTTCTGCAGCAACAGTAATAGAAGGCTAAAGTCGTCTTAGGTTCCTCAATTATATTTCTGTGGTGATGGGCTATACTTAAACTAATCACAAACTTTGGCTTTTTGTAGGCCTTAAGGGAGGCAGCTTGCTTTAGTTTGCTCTTAGGTCATCATGATCAAAACATTGTTCATATCATGTATGCCTTTCACTGTCCCAATAGCGTATAAATAATCCCAAAGGTCTAAGGGGTCTAGGGGAATTGTGACAGTGAATGAATATAAACGATTCTCCCTCGTCCTTTTTTCCTTGACAGGACATTTCATTTATTGGTAGAGACAGTCCTATACATCATTTTCACCACAACATGCCCAGTTAGTGAGCAATTTCCTGTAAACGGTTTAAATGATACCCAAGGGAGTCTAGGGACAGGATAAGTGGCAGTGGCACTTTTTCTGTTCTTTTGGACTAGGGGTGCTAGCAAGTAAAATGTAGCTTGTATGTGAAAACGTGATATTAATTTGTTTTCCAGACCGATGTATGATTTCCTTATGTTTTTTTTTTCATAAAAAGGTGGACATTTGCATCATTTGCACACAGATGGAAATGAATACTGAATTAGGCAGCCATCCACTTTCATCCAAGTAGGGTGTAGGAAAAGGGGGGGGGGGGGCAGGGGGGCCTGGAACCCCTCAATCATAAAGCAGGGGTGGGGCTGAGTATGCTTTGCCCCCCCCCCCAATTGCCAAAGGTTGATATCAAATTGGACAAGAAGCTGAAACTTCAAATCAAATTAATTGGATAATGGTATAGGGGAAATTGGGCCCTGTGCCTCAAATCAGATCTAAAATTTACTAAAAATTAACTTTCTATACACATTCTACATAGTTATGTATTCACATCATTGGCTTTAAGCTGGCATTTCGGCATTTCAAGGTGGTCACGGTTGGGCCCCTGTTTACGCCCCCCCCCCCAATGAAGATTTGCCTCCTATGCCTTAATTCCCTATATTTCTTTTTTTTTTTGTAATTTCGACCAGTAGGCCTAGCTACATTATATATCACTTCAAACACCAATAAATGATCGAAGTTATAGATAATTAGCCAGAGTTGCTGCGGTAGTTTTCCACAATTCTTTTCTTTTCTGGATGCCTTTGTCCACTAGAGTTCCCATGGTGTAACTTAGAGCTTAGGAAGGAAATCCAACCCACTGTTTATGTTTCATTTTCGGTCAAGCCAGGGTCCTGCCCACAATCTTGTCCACCAGTCCTCCAGTCAGGACCAGCCCAGTCAATACACTAATTCCCTCGCTATAAGTCCACTGTGAGACTAAACCTGTTTGCAACTAGAGATTTTACTGGGTCTGCAGTTGCATTAGACTGACTGATGGATGATAATCATGTGACATGTACTGGGAAAGGGGGCCTTATTGTACCCTGCACTAAGACCCCTTTTAGCAGATCATCTCAAGTTCTGCTTTTCAAGCGATTGCAGGAATGAAGCTCCATATGTTTTCTATCAAATTTGACTATAATAAAGAAGAACGGAGCTTTAAATTGTTTATTGCAGCTCCATGAAGGCAAACGAAAACAACCCAAAAACATTTCATGGATAAGCCGATATATGCAGTCACACCTAAAGTTGTTGCTCAAACCTTGCCCTCTAAAGTTATATTTCAGAATATCCAACATCTAGACAGCAGGCTCTGAGAAAATGCTTTATAATGCTTTCAAATGAAAGACATCTTCTCCTTTAAGTTGGGTTTTTGTAGTCCCTCAGGTCCTCAGTGATCTACAACAGGAGGGCATTTCTTAAGGTGGTACGACTAGACACAACCAGTATGATTTGAAACCCTCAATATCAGAGTGGATGATCGTAGGTAACATACTACGACTACTCTGTATGATCAGCACTTAAGGCAGCAATTACATAGGGTTTGGTAGGGCAGTCATACCAGTGCACTTATTAGTGACCACTAGATGCAGGTCTGTAATGGCATTTAACTGTGTGAGTTCACTACGACTTGAAGGGGGTCTAGATGCAGCAAATGTAGTACTACTGAGCTGAGACACTGACACTTCATTGCTGCATTATGTCAATACCCAGCAAATTGTCGTGAGTCCTTGATAACCTGTGTCGCTAGATGGAACATGACGTTGTTATAGCACAAGATCACCAGGAATAGCAATTGCTATGCCATGTGGGTCTAACACACAGTGGTGAAAGATGACGGAATGAGTTATCACTCAAAAAGTAGTCACCATTGGAATGACCAATCATGACGACAGATGAGGACAATTTGCTGAGTAGACAGACATGATGCACAGCTGCTTTTGTAGCCCTCTAGGGATTATCTTGTTGAGAAATTAAAATTGTACTGTCTGCCAGGTTACACTAGTACTGCAATGTCATCTTTTTACCTGAGTGCATTGAGATCCGGTGGTGAAAAGACAATCCAGGCAAGGCCAATGAATCATCATTTATATGGTGGTATCACCATGTCAGAGACTTTCCTTGTGTTTGAAGCCTAACTTTTGGATCTTTTGTTCTATGAAGGGCTTAATCACAATTATTGGCTGCTAAACTCTTAAGTCATATTGTCTGTTTTAATTTGCCAAGGTGTTTCGTTTTTCTTTGCAGTTTGTAGTGAGTAGTGTGTTTTTCCCAAGCCATCCCCCCATACACCACACCCCAACACTGCAGTCACCTGATATACTCACAGGTAATAAGGCAATATGACCCTGGGTATATAAAATGCTTCACTGGTATGCTTTCCCTAGGTAAAGTTTGTTTATTCAGCTTGTCCAAATCTGTGTGAAGGCAGAAGGACAGGTTTACTTGGTGCAATTTGAAAAGGCATTAGGTTACATGAAGCTTGAACTCAACACCAGACATCTTTAACTCGTTAAATGGTTCTACTTAAGGTAACAACATTAAGTTAGATGCAATAAGTTTGTATTATGCCTAAGCTCTCAGGAGGTTAATTCAAAACATCCTACCATAGGTCACCCAGCGATGGTAGGAAAATCCACCAGTATTTATATATATGATATATGTGTACAGTGCCTGGCCTATTGCAACAGGGGCAACATCTAGATAAATACCTGTGCAACACTCCCTTTCACAGAATGTCATAAACAATCGTTCCCCTCTGCTACATGAGCTATTTATAGTGTCTAGGGTGCAGTCGACCCCATACAGTATCTGAATAGAGCAGGTAACACATGTGTAACCTGAAAAGGCTGTCAAGTACCTCTAAAATATGCTTCTATAACCGCACTCTCCCTATCAATACGATTGCTCTCAGATTATCCAAAGGGAACTGATACAAGAATTAGCTCAGGTGCTGAAAGTAAAATGCTACATGGGCATCAGTCTATCGCTGTTCAAAGTTTGGTTTTCATTCAAACAATGTTTTTACCTATTACATCTTCATTGTGCACACTTACTTAAACAAGCCAATCATCAATTACCAAGTTTCAACAGGTCAGTTGCACTAAAGGTGGAGCCCAAGTAGAGATAAGTATCTGGATGTGTTTGTCAAGTGGTGTCAGTAAGGGCTTGCGTCCAATTGGAGTATCCTCAGAGGCGTATGGTGTCATCTGAGAGTTCCTGACAGGAACACTCATGCAGAGTGACCTTGAATTGAAAACTGGCTCATGAATAATTCCCCTGAAAAATTCTCGTACGAATAATGTTATGGCAGTACAAAAGTCATTGGAGTTAACTCCTCAATCCAGAGCACCTTTAAAATAATTTAAAAAAAAAAAGAATGAGACAATCAAATAACTTAAAAGCTCCAAATTGATGGCCCATGAATAAAGTAACTAGATGTAAAAATGGAAGTATAAGTAATTATTTTGCTTTTTATCTAGAGTTTTTTTTTCTACAAGCTGATAGGAAGTACCGGGCAATAAACAGGGCCTCTGATGGCTTTATTGAGCTCTGAGTGAGTACATTATAGAGGCTACCTATACAAATTGGCCTTTAATGAGGAAACGATTCATGAATAATTCCTCCAAACCCTTCCAGACTGCGGGCTTGGCCTGAGGCTGTGGATGTGAATACAGTTCACACCGTATGGTGTGATTGCTAGGTCTGCTTTACTTTACTTTGCTTTGCTCCACTGTCCAATATCACTTGCTCTAATTTTACAACAACTGTGTCGCCAGCTCTTCATTGGTGCATCATGACGACCAATGGGCATGATGCATTAATGCATCAGCGGCCTTTTAAGGGTTGACAGCAGAACTTCTGGTCCACCCTTAGGCACTTTATCCCAATATCCGCTGTGCACCACAGACTGTTATGTGACCGTGCAAGTGTCTTGTATCCTGTTGTAATTAAAGGCAGGCTGCCTATAGGTAATCTGATCTGGGATCAAATGAAAGGAACTTTGGAAAGGGAAGGATAGAAGGGTTGAATTATCATAGATCGAAAATATTCTGTGTATAAAATCATATGTATGATGTATGGTAATTTTGACATTTTGGTTATTCAAATTCTTATTCCAATTTCTAAAAAAGTAAAACCTCAATCTTTATTCATGTTTAGCTATTATAGATTTCTGCCTTTGAGATTCAAATACATATCTTATGCAATGGATCCTCTTCATTATGTGCCATGGGTATGTCCTAAAGCAGAGTACATTTACATAATTTATATATTCACAGCGAGACATCCTGGAGTCAAAAACAGTCTAAACAAAAAGTTTTTCCCCTCACAGGCCATTCAGTCCCACTGATTTAATCATTCGGCATTCCCGGATTGACTTGAGCAGTACCGTATACCTCAAGATTAATATTAATTATAAAAACAAGAATTAACTACTTTAATCATTGAACTCTTCAAAATCTAACAAAAAATTAACACCTTTTGTTTTAGGCTGTAAAAAAACCCTTAACAAGCCGTGAAAAACAAAAAGATTACAGCCAGACATTTGGTCTGAAGCTGATATCGGACGAGTTTTCGTGTTGACTGCAAATTGCGTCTACTTCCATGGCCGCTGATGATCCAAACATATCAATACAGGGGTTCATCTTGTACAAGAATGATTCATAAATCAAACACATTCTTACATCATGCATAACTTTTGCTTTACTGAATAGATTTTCAAAATTCAAAAAGCTATGTGTAGCTTTGGCCCCCTTGACCCCCATGGGCGCCCTTATGTCCTACTATGACTTAGGGGGCATGTAACATATCAAAAGAAAACTCTTGGTGTCCCTCTTGTTCATCCAGGAAAAACTAAGTACCTACATATAAGAGGCGCCTTATACGTAGGACATTACGGTAGTACAATAAAGAACTGTAGAGGTACTAATGAGGGCATCAAAATGTAAATAGTATGTTGACCACTCTGGTGTCTTTCTTGTGTCAATGAGGTAGAGTGTTTTCAGCGATGACATTCCTGTGTCTCCATGGTGTACTGTGTCATGGATAACTAACGCTCTGTATGATAATATCATATACTGTAAAAAAAAAAAAAAGAAGTTGTCAAAATCGCTACGGATTACTTGTCCCAGAGTTGCCAGAGATCCATTATTTTCACAGAGGTGTCATTATTTTCGAAGAGATTCCTTGTACTACCATACTGAAACCAGGCTCTTCTTGTAAAAACTACGCTTAAAGATACTCAGTTTAGTTGGCAACAGTGCCACCTGGTGCCTATATAAGATATATACAGCAGCCTTAGGGACATGATAGAATATGTACTGGCAGCAGTGGACATTTCCAACACCAGTATTTTCCATATATGGTGATCACCTCCCTCATAAGCTTAGTATCAGTACAGTTATTTAGTATTTCTTCTATGACTACTTGCTTTTATTGTTTGGTCTTGTTCCCCATGCTCTCCTCTAAATGTGGGAGAAATTTTGTTTCAATATTGTCGGTCATTTTCTCAAAAACAATAAAACATGTGAAAAAATGGGATGTTCTGGTAAAAAGAACTATAGTTTAAGGTGTCCTTTCTTTAGAATTCCATAAATCAAAATCAGGTCTATAAAGTACTGGTTTATTTGCTTCTCTGACATGAAGATACATCAAAATGCAATAGTCCAGAGTAACAAAGAGATATTGTTGGTAGATCCTGAGTAATTGAACTGGGATAAGTACCTTTAATGATCAAGATTTTTCATTGCTCAGTTTTACAAGACTCCCTGGTAGATGCAATTAATATGGCTCTTATGACCATAAATGTAGCGAGTTCTGTGGAAACACAATAAATCTGGTCCAATTATCAAGGTCTACATAGCAGTAAGGCCAAATAAAAAATAGGTTGTTTCCAGTAACCCGACCGACCCTAGCAAAACAGGGATTTGAAGAATTTTGTCTCAGTTTTTTTTATATTTTAGAGAAATTTTCATTACTTTTTAAGGATTTTTCCTGTATCCTTTTCGTGTTCTTCCCCTTTCTCATAGTTGCCATTTTCTCATCATTATCTTACAATGAAATCAAAGAATTTGATACATCCATTGATATGTGCCCTAACATTTCCTATAAAAATGTAAAAAAAAGAAAATCCGACATATAGACCCGAGCTCTTTGAGCTATGTTACTGGAAACACACCTTTTAATTTTCTTGGCCTAATGGAATGAAATAATTCATGAATCACACAGAAGTACTTAGAAGACAGTTCTCATTGCATTTGCCAGATATCATCAGTGACTATGTTAGATCAGTCTGACATAATTGGACGATTATTATCCTAGACAGTGTCTAGAAGGCAATCTTACTTAGCATCACATGAGGAAGCCAAACAGCAAACATCATTTATTTAGGAAATATGGCACAACTAGATAACACCAATTAATTTTAATTCCTGTACTTTTCATAACCAAAGCCTAATGGGCAGTTCATTTCATTTAAAGGTCAATGCTTAGTAACTGGAAATTTATATTTGGTATTTACTGCATTTTTAATGTATACGGCATCTGAAAGGAATTACTCTCATCGAATAACTAGGGCCTGTGTCATTGTTAATGTGTAAGTGTCATACTAGTAATTGTGCATGATCTAGTTGTCATATGAGAAATATCATATGACTAGTGGTATATAGTGTAAATCCAACAAGCTCTTATAAATAGTGTTATTTCCAGTTATCACTGGTTTATTCAGCTTTAGGCAACATGTACAAAATATCAATCACACAGTTGTTAATATGCAGGTAATTTCCACATACAGTAAATATACAATAGTTCATAGAGTATAATGTTCTGTTCCACTCCACCTGTGAGGTAATAATAATACAATGTCCAGCATAGTTCTAGGTGGGTTCCCACACCTAGCTCCTGACCTGCTGCTTAGAGGAATAATGTAATAATGAATAACTTTACCCTCTGGTGGATGTCTTGTAGAAGATAGCCTCTGGCCACTAATGGTTGAATCCTATGCCTGTCTATCATAGTTTAACCATAGTGTAGAGGTATAGCAGGTAGCAGGAGATGACTGGAGATGTTAGCTCTGGAGCGGTTCTGGAGATTCTGATTTCTAGGAGGAGCAGCCAGGCTATTTGTACCAAATCTTGGCATTGCACCTCAGACTGACTGGAGCCAGTGGCATCTGCCTAACTCTGCAATTGTTTGAGGGGAGTCTTTCATGTGTCACAGGGTGCACAAAGGACCCCCATGGACGCCGCTATGTCCCCCATTGTCCTGGTCGGTTCTGTAACTTCAAACCCTCATATCTCAGAAGTTTACGCCATTACAACCGCCATTTTGGGCATGCACGGCGTTGAATATGCCAAGTTACTAATGCCCGCTTGCCGGGCACGTAACTTGCGCTGGTTTGTCTGTAGCGCATTCTGAGGTTGAATTAGTCCCCATAACGTAACTTCCTTAATAATAGAAGTTCCGCCTTGCTATTGGGTTCATTTTGACCATCTAATTATGGGCTTTCCATAAATGCTTTGATATTTGACCTATGTTGCTCAGGAACGACGCTAGAGTGACCGGAAGGTTATGGCGTCGTGACTTATGTAACCTATTGTTCAGTGTTTGGGTGCTGAGACACTCATGACGGCGTCGGCGGTGCCCAGGCACCTGTGACGGCCGTTTGCATTCACTTACAAGTATTAGTTTCTGCACTGGACCATGAGGTGGCTGATTTAGACCCTTAGGATCATTATATTGTGCAGTGGACCTTTGATGTTGTAACCTATGTATAACTGACCTGGCTGGTGTGCAGTGGAGCATGAACGCTCTTATACAAAGTTTGAGCGCTCTTATAGCTCTTAGAACCAACCTATGTATTAATTTCTTATACATTCTTTGATTAATACAATAATATGTTACAATTTATGGAATAATAAATGGTATATCATATAAGTACACAGATCAAAATACTTTTTCTCCTTTCATGAAAATGAGATGTTGTGTGCAAGTATAGTGAACAAAAACTTTTTTTACCCTCAATTCAACTGGTTTGCAAGAATATGAAATGTTTATTCGATTTTGCCATGAATGCATATCATGCCATATATCACCAGTATGTGTCAGACACTTTAGCTTACCAAGCGTTGAGCCTGTGTCTTGCATTGCATGCCTTTCTGAACAAATCATCTAACCCAGCAGTGAAGTGAATGATTAGAGTGTGAATTATTTAGCAACAGATCAATGTGAAGACGTAGCGCTTTTTCTTTTGGGATTAGACTACCATATTGGGCCTGCTTAAGCACCCCTGTGCTTTAGGATGCCCGTGTCATTTAATCTCCAGTATCTTTATAAGTCCTGCGCTTGTTCGACACATTGATTATAGTGTGTATTTCTGTTCTAATATGACTCTACGCCCAGACCATATTTGAGAATGCTGATTATTCAAAGACTGAGACACTTGTACAGGCCCTTGCAGTATGTGGGGATTCCCAAAATAAGGTACTATTTCAAAGTCCATCTTACTTCTCCTGCGCATCAAACCAAAGAATTTGATTTCTTAACATTTATGTAACTTAAAGATTAGGGGAGAAGTAAATGTCAAAGGTGAATATAGTTTCAGGAAAAACAAAAATTGACAGACTGAGTGGATTAGATGGATTAGATTCTTGCTTCAAGAATGGGCAATATGTCCAATCACAGACTTGTTTTGAACTGTTTGCAGTTTCCCTATCCCTACTTTGAGTCAAAGTTTACAGTACATTAAAGGATCCAAAGTCTCAAAGTTATCTTTATAAGGGTGGAAGGGTTGACATTTCTCCATAGTCATCATTATTACAACCTAGGCACACTTATTTTGATACATGCCTTTTAGGCCCATAAAATGTAAAAGTGGGTCCGAGATGTTCCGGCAACGTAAGTGAACTGTGTCTATGACTGTACATGACCTCCTCAGCCCTCTTTGATGTCCCTAGCTGGGATATTTCCTATACTGGCCAAGTCTGGCCCGTATATCATTTTCGACTTGAGCATGCAATATATTTGGCAGTTTCCTAATGAGTTTTCCTATGAAAGTGCGGGGCATAGGCCAGGGGCATATCAGGAAGGTCGTAAATAGCAAGTAGGTGCAATCTTTCAGTATCACCTGCTATAAATATGGTCAAATTATAGATCTATAGTAGTGAGAACTACAACCGTTAGTGCTATGATTGTTCCACTAAATCATGTAGCATCAACTGCATTAGGTTATAAAGAACATGCTATGATTTGACTAAGATGTCTCTAAGATGATGATGACTGTTTATGGGATCGTACACATTTCTTAGGACTCATGACAAAACATTTGATGCACATCAAAGTCTCTTGTGTGCTGTAGTGATTGAAAAAATGACTCTACCAGCCTGCAACACAAAGGAGACTAATCCTTTAAAGGCAAATCAAACTTTAACCGTTCATGGGCCGCTAATGTATTGCTACATCACGCCCAATGGTCGTCACGAAGCGAGAATGTACACAAGGCTATATTGATGCATCGGGCCAACACATTCCAGATGGTTAACTAGCATGATACCCCAATGAAGTGCTTCGTGAGCAGTCTCAGCATCACCTCATTGGTGCATCATGATGACCGGTGGGAATGATGCACTCCTACATCAGGAGCCCTTAAAGGTTTAAAGGCCATTGGTCACCTTGATCCATTGATAAAGCCCTGGAGCCCTGGAGAAAAAAACAGTGTCAGCATGAGGTGCTGGAGAGCACAGGACCTAACTGCTACATCAATGGCAATAATGTACTCTTATATTGGTTACCCTTGTCGGGTTGATATTTGACAACCTAGAAGTCCTACTCTTGACGTCACATGGGGTTTCTACCTGAGTGCATTTACACAACAAGATCCAGGAGGGCATTTCTCAAGATTGTATGACTAGGCACAGCCAGTACGACTTGGAACCCTTGATATCAAATAACAGGTGACACACTACGAATAGTCTGTACGATCAGCACTTAAGGCAGTAATTACATAGGGTTTGGTAGGGCAGTCGTACCAGTGAAGTTACTAGCGACCACTAGATGCAGGGCTGTAATGGCATTTAACTGAGGGAGCTCACTATGACTTAAAGGGGGTCTAGTTTTACCATCTTATATGGCAGTTTTCGTCTAATCTTTTCCATGAAAATATAACTTCTAAAATAAATATTTTATTTCTTCCCTACTGACTATAGTGTTTAGCTGTTTTATACTTTCTATGTCGGCACTTAAGCTTGGTCAGGAAGGGCTTATCGACACTTATAGTGATCTGGCATCTTGCTGTCCATGGCCGGACATTAGGACGTCATCAGCAAACTAATGCTGACAGACACAAACTGAATCTAAAAGGTCAGGCCGGGGTAAGGTTCGATCAACCTGCTGTTCAGCAGTCACTCAACTGTTCCTAAGCTGACCACTTCCCCTATGCACATTACCCTGAGTATATCACTACCCATCAATTTAGACAGTTAGAGACATTGGCTTAATTATGCAGGTTGCTGGTAGATTCTGTAAGCTTCAATTGAATGGCAGATTATAGTCAATATCGACAAAACTAATGAATTTTATTATGAATTACCGACAAACTGACTACCTAACTAGGCCTGCTGCTGTCATCTTGATAGCCAAAGTGCAATTACAGTTTAAAGGCTGATTTATTAGTGATCAATCGATCAATTATAAACATGAACAAGTTTGATAACTTACATGTCGCAATGGGTCAAAGGAATGCCAAAGATCCTGTATGATACTCCTCTGAAGTTCTGCTGAATAGACTCACAAGCAGTTTCTTGCTTCATCAGTCATGCACTGGTTAATGGTCCATATGCTTTCCTCTTTATGTTAATCCTCTCCTCTTTGGTTGCCTTGGGCCGTGGATTTTCCCAGCACCTACACAGCCCTTTATGATAAGATAAGCTTCGTCAAGCCTAAGGGTATGGCTTCAACTAGGAAAAGAGCTTTTACACAAAAACCTTTGTGCTAAAGTCATAGTAAAATGTGGGCCCCTCAAAGAGGAAAACACCTTTAGTTGTACCAAAGTTTATTTCACTCCAAGGCAATGGATGATTACGTTTCTGCTCAGGTGTTATTTCCTTCTGTTTAAAGCTAGTTAGCAGACACAGACATCGCCTGACACCTATTGCTAATCTATAGGGTTATAAATTCTAGGATGTTACATTACATTAGAAAGTTGCCCCTATAATTTAATTCCTGCTGTGAAGCAGTGTCGTTTCTGTGATGACGCCCCAGATGTGTATAGATCCATTGATAGGCACGCTACTGTACGATTGGTTAATAACCTGAGAAATGGATACCTTGGTCCCACTGGAGGGTGTTGCTCCTATTGTAAAAAGAGCTGTGAGTATGTGCCCTCTTTTCTAAAAAAGTTGTGCTCTGCTTCACCAAAGTACTTGCACTCACTACATCAGTCTGAAAAGTCACCTGCCTTGTTTAAAACAGAGAGAGCTGCACTATCAGCTACCTACTCATGTCACACACTCTATAGTATAGTATACTGACTGACTTCTCCCAACTAGGTACCTACTCAAATCCCCCTTTTTTAGCACCATACTTGAATGACCACTTGTGAGCAACAGAAGGGACAAGTTATAGCTACATGAAAAGAAAGGACTGGACACTAGGGCATTTTTAGCCAGCTCTTCCTTTTACTATAGGAGCAACACCCTCCTGATTGGGCCAATATTGGCACTACCCTTGCTTGGACAGCCGAACCCCTACTGACAGAGCAAATAATATTGGCATCTGTAGTGGCGACTCTGAAAGAACATAATAGATATATATATATAATGAATGTTGGGCTGGAGGCTATTTCTTAACACACTACGACTGCTGACCTTGAAATCGTAATGAGAACCTAATAATTTGGCCATAACAGTAACATGCTTTTGTAGTCCCTAATGTCTGCACCAGTACGACTGCCCTACTAAACCTTATGCAATTACTGCATAGCTGCTAATCGTAGTGATAGGGCAGTTCCTACAATAGGCTGGCTTATTCTTGGCATTTGTAAATTGTAGTGACTGTGTGTAGTCGTAGTGCATTGAGAAATGGCCTCCAGAGGGCACATTTGAATTATTGCCACATCAGAACCTTGCTGGCTGCAAGTGGAAAATTGCTCATATATTTTAATTCCTGCTGTGAAGCAGTGTAGTTTCTGTGATGACGCCACAGACGTCAGTACTGTGAGGCACTTTAGTTCAAAATCCAAGGTTCCAAGGGATCTCTCCTTGTTTTGACAACAGTCTTTACAGTGCATATTAATTCCAGGGATATTTTGGAACTCAGTTTCAGATTTTGTAAAGCAACTTTTGAAAGAGGGAGTGGTTGGATACCTGTTATGAAGTATGATGTTTAACCCTGAAACTCCACTTGCAGCAGCAATAATTCATTTTTGATAGTTTCTTATAAACAGACTCAGGTTGACAAGATGGTTATAAACCTTTGAGTATAAATTCCCAATCAGCATTAAATAGTGACAATTAACGTTTTATTAGGAAGATCTATACCTCACAATTATAGCATTGACAGATCCTATCATTTGATCAATGTTGCTGCCTTGAGCAGGCGGCAGTCTGAAATGTCCTGCACAAGTTATATGATCGTTATGCCGAACAGCACTCAGTTCACCCCTTACAGTATCACTGAACCCATTTCTACTATCCATGTCCACACTAAGGCCAGATGCAGAAGGGCACATCAATAATTATGGCATCTCCCTGTCCCCAGCCGGACATTAGGACGTCATCAGCTATCTCCTGCTTGCAGACAAATGATGCACCTAAAACCTTAGGCTTGGCAAGGTTCAATCATCCTGCTGTCCAGTGTTCAATTAACCGTTCCAACGCTGATCACTCCAAAGTGTTAGTAATGCTTCTCCTACTAATTATTTAGCAACTTGTTATAATAGACAGATAGAACAAAAAAATATGATAGCTTAAGTAGATATATTGTTGGTACTTTCATTGCAAGACTTGATGCTTCAACTGCTGGGCAGAATAGAATCAATATTTATAAAAAAAACTAATAAATATTCCTGTGAATGTCCCTGAGCTTTACCATTACAAGTACATAACTCCCCCTTTTCTCATAATGTTCAATGTGCACTGTTCAATGCTGATTGAGAAATCTATCACTTCAGCAGGCATCACTGGTTAATTGTCTATATATATATATATATATATATATATATATATATATATATATATATATATTAGGTTTCCCCTTACACTAATCCTCATATCTTTATCTAGCCTTGGGGCAGGGATTATACTAACAGCTTTCTATGATTGGATAAGCTTCATCCAGCTTAGGGGTACGGAGTAGGCAATTAACTTTTTAATGCAAACAGCTTTCACATAAAAAACTAAGCTTGTTTCATGGACCGCCAATGAAAAGAGAAGCTGATGATTTATGTTTTATAGTAAGTCAAATTAGCATCATTATGTATCACGGCCCTTTCCCCATCTTAAGGAAACTAGCAAAATAAAAATAATTGGATGTTACAGAAGCAGTAGTTGAGAAAATATTCCGTTAATGAACTTCTGAATAAGCCATGTCGCCAAAAGGCAAAAAGCGGGCAGCCATGGGTCTTCAATTTAATGAGCCTTAAAAAAAAAGAAAACTCCTTTAGTTTATCTCATTCAAAGTCAATGATTGATTCTATTTTTGCTCAGGTGTTTATCTTTTCTCAAAACTAGTATAGTGTCCCGAAACTAATTAGAAGACTGTGGAATCACCTTAAACCTATTGATAGCAAAGTAATCTGACCCTCAGAATATATAAGATTCCAGGGTGTTATTTTATTTCCAGGGGTAATTACTGTTTATTCAGCAGTTAGAGATCTGCATAAAATAAGAGTGTGGATTTACACAGTATAATTCAGAATGGGATTCAGTTACATACATTTTTCACTCAGAACAACACAGTACCACAGCTAATCTTTCATCTTCAGCTATGGTGTTACTGCATATAAAGTAAACAGCAAATACTGTGATACGGGAAAGGTGTTTGACTGATATGAACACATAAGACAGAAGTAGTTTGATACAGGAATTAACCCCTGTTGAATTCTGCACTTCCCGGTATCGAGTATAAGGCCTTTATTGATAAGTTTTAGGAACCTCAAGGTTTACGCCTTACCTGCCAGGTTTGAGATTAGTAACCTCAGATGAGGGCAGGACCTGTATGAGGTGCTGCAGGGGAAGATCTTGTTTCTCCATCATTATACATATATTGTGTATTTTATCATTCCGCCTGGACATTGCCTACAGGTTATAATATTAGCTTTACACAGGCAAATGAAATGGCAGAGTGCACTCTGCCCGTGGTAAAGAAAATTGATCACTTCATCGTATCCTAGCACACAGCGATCGCATAAAGGTTGGTGTCAATCAGGACTATATATATATGACCAGTTCATAGTACTAAGATGAATTGCTCCACTCCTGTTTACAGATGTATATTTTGTGGTGTTCCTGAAATAGAAATATACCTGTATGGCAATAAGGAACATACAGAAGCCCCCCAACATTGGTGATATTATTGTAGTCTATACAGATCCACTGACGAGCAGCCTACTGTATGACTGGTTAATAACCAGAGAAGTGGATACCTTGGTCCCGCTGATTGGAGCAATATGGCCACTATCCTTGTTTGAACAGCCGAACCCCTACTTGTGGAGCAAATAACATTGTGTACAGTGACTCTGGAAGTGCGTAATAGATAATTAATGTTGGACAAAGGGGGTATTTGAATTATTGTCACATAAGAACCTTTTGGGCTGCAATTAGAAATTTGCTCATATATTTTACTATTTTCTGTGAAGTGTTGTAGTTTAAATGATTAAGCCTCAAATGAGAGTAATACCACCCACTGAAACCTACTCGTTAGAATGTGACTCTACACTGGTGGGCAGGGGTGGCAACTCAGACCAACACTACTATACACTACAATATGACGAAACACACAGAGCAGCCTACAAGCCCATACATAGACTTGAAGCGGTTAATCTGCTTATAGCTTAGATAAGCATGGCTTTAGGATCATATGCATGCCTATAGGATCATAATATATATACGGACAACCTAGGATCCTAACAGGTCCTAGTATCAGGCAGAACTCAAGACAAAGTGTTATCTGTCTGTGCAAGACAGCAGCAGCTTAAGGCTACTACAAACGAACACACACTAGATATTAGACACAAGAAAGGTGAACTCATACCTCTGGTAGATGCACTGTCCCGCCAACATGACCCAGCTAAAAGAACCTACGCTCTAGCTGAAGTCACAACAAGGAATCTCACTAAACTCAAACCTGCCCTACCTCACCCTATGTTTGATATAATTTGATTCTCTACATTTCAAGCCTTACTCTGGGAGACCAGGCTATAGCCTTATTCCAGGCCTCAGTTTCAGAGGCCACGGCAGTAAACAGACTTAGACAAGCTACCTATTACTTGACCTTCGCTGTGTCCTACAACACAGACATGTTACATCCATCACCTCAGGCTGCTGCCCTATATCAACCATATCTGGCCAACTCACTGTCAGCACCTTCATCCCGTAGGAACTATATATCTGGGGCCAAACTTTGGATACTAACACATGAATCGGTGAGGGTAGCTAAGGGAGCAGATAGACTATCACCATATGAGATGGTACCAGCTCCACCATTACTACCCCAGCACTTAGTAGCAGTCTGCACACTTTTGGATACTATACTAACCACATTACACTACAAAGCAGTCCTTACAATGGGCTTCTTTGAGTTTCTAATCTTCGCACCACCCCCCCCCCCCACTGCCTCACTATGGTCTGGCCCACATACCTTACTCAGGAGAGACGTAATACTGACTGAAACTGGTATTAATATAGTGATACACTCATCAAAAACTACTGGACCAAGAGATGCCCCGGTAGTCATATCCCTACATTCCATCCCGGCATCTCCTGCCTGCCCTACTAAAGCCTGGGTAGAATATGCAAACTATGTACCATCATTTCAGTTTGCCCCGGCTTTCACTCATCCCACAGGACTATCTCTTACCCCTCTCCAACTCACTAACAATACAAGAGGCGCACTCTTAGACATTGAGTGCCGTATGCCATGGATTTCTCAGGCCACTGTCTCAGAAGAGGTGGTCTTCAATCGGCTCTAGTTAGTGGATGTGACAAAGAGGCTGCCTCACACTATGGCACCTGGTCATCCACTTCTGGTATGAGACCTTATGTACTGAGCCAACATACCCTATCAGTCTCACAGTGCCTCAGAGACTTATTTGCACCTTGATATGTTGACTTACCATATATATTATACTTAAACTTTATACTATGGACTCTGAACATTTATCCATTGTTGGTAACATACGGTACAAGTTAGTGCCTTACCTCATTTACATATTCAATTCTCAGATACAAACCAGTATCTCATTAGTTTAGTTACATGTTTATCATATACCATATTTACTCATGTTAGTGTAATAAAACTCCACTTTATGACTTTCCTGTTCAGTGTTCTCATTATAACATCATCCATAGAGGAATTCACCATTACTTAAATTACTGCTAGTGATTGCCATGCAAGATGACAGTGATAAGTACCTGTGGTCTGTTACAGAACTGAACATTCTCTCGCCAAAGTCATAACGGTCACTTTTGATGAGCACTGTACATTGGTACTTTAGTTTGTAATGTCCTGCACACTGTAGAATAAATGTCATCGAAATAACAACAGAATCTTTGTCCCAAAGTTATCAGAGATCCTTCATTATTTTTGATTCTTTGCACATTAAATGATTTTGTGTTCTACCAAACTGCTACCTGGAGCTTTTTGTAAAAACAACACTGATTCACTGCAACAAAGCTATGGTGGTTCAGTTTTACAAGGATCTGTGGTAGATTTAACAATTATTTTCTACGGTGCATACTATATCATTATTATGCAATAACTAATGCTGAACATCGCTCACTGCACCGTAACAGTTTAATGGCAGTTCTGGACTATGATTCCCCAAAGTAATTTGCACCAGTTATTCACCCCATGTTAGAGAGTTGTCATTATTTATAAACAAGGTCGAGTGGTGTTTTTTCATGCAGACCCACAAGATTTTTTCACGCCTCCCACTCGACGGCAGTCGCTGGAGGCACGTTGAATTTTCACGCCCCTCTGTGATTTATAGAAGCGCAGGGGCTTTTTCACTGAAAAGAGGGTAAATTCTTTTAGCCCCCCCCTCGGTGTCAAAATATTTTTAGCCCCCCCTCGGGAGGGGTTTGAAATTTGTATGCCCCCCATCAAACCCACCACCCCCCTGTCGATAAAAAATGCCCACTCCCTTATCACTAGTGCTCAGATCAGGAAGGTGTCTCATATTTCACCAATTCAGCTCAGTCTCAAACCCTCCACATCCGGTGAAGTCACATTAGGGCATTGACCTTCTCTAAGACTGGTCATCATAATATCATACATAGAGACTCACTGTTCATACAATTGATTGATTGAATTTATTAGCAACTCGTCCCTACGGGACGTTTTTCCGCAACCAGTCACGGCTACAGGACTAAAGGCTGTGGGTGGAGAATAAATCTCAGTATGTCATGACCCACGTGGATAGAATATAAACATAATTACACCACAATTTTAACATAGCCTTATTTAACAGTAATTAAATTCCCACCAATTAAGCTAGTATGTGTTTAATCGCTGTATTTAATCTTGAACTGGTGGGGATTTGTTGCACTTCGGCACTTGGCATGTCCCATAATTCGACCCCTCAATAGTAGGACAAATTTTGATAAAATGTCGTTCTTGCTCGGTGGCGTATGAATTTAATTTTACGATAGCCCCTGGTACATATATTATCTATCACAACTATGTCTCCATTATGAGCTTTCTTCCACATGATATGCAATAGCTGGAATTTTCTTCTTCTGTCTAACTTATGTGTGCTACAGCTTTTATGCAAATCTTCTATGCTTATGACTCTTATTCTGCATTTAAGACATGTTCTCAGGGCAGAGTTTTGCATTCTCTGGAGTTTGTTTAACTGTGATACTTGGCCGCTGCTGGTGTAAAAAGAACAGTAGTCAATAACAGGACTAATTTTATTAATAAATGGGGTTACATCAAGTCGAGTATCTAGCACTACTCTTAGGTAGTTGGACGCCACCGAAATAGAGTTTTGGCTCATCTAGATTTTTTACCTTATGGCTAGACCCAAAATGCATGCACATTGTTTTGGTTCTATTCACTGTCATATAATTCTCATTACACCAGCTATTTACTCACTCTAAGTCATCTTGTAGTAAGGAAATCTCTCTTTCTTAGGTTTGTGCACCAACATAGATTATAACATCGTCAACGTACATCACACATTTACAGTTTAATCATTTTTCTGGCAGGTCATTTATAAATAGTACAAAAAGCAGGGGACCTAATTTTGATCAATGTGGCACGCTGAATTTTACCGCTGATTCACCAGATCTTAGGCCATTCGCTATTGTTTCATGCCACCTGTGGGCCAGGTACTCCATAAGCCATTTCTTGAGTTTTCCATGTATAGTTAGGGCGCAAATTCCTCTTTTTAGTAGTGAGTGAATCACAGTTAATGATTGCCATAGGTCTACTGCTATCCCAGATGAGAGTGATGTATAACTGTGGTCTGTTGCAGAACCCGACATCCTCTTGTCACAACTATCACTTTTGATGAGTACTGGAGGGCATCTCTGAAGATGGTACGACTAGACACAGCCCTCAAAATTAAAGTGGGTCATGGTAAGTAGTGCCCAACGACTGCTCTGTACGATCAGCACTTGATGTAGTAATTACATAGAATTCGGTAGGGCAGTCGTACCAGTGCAATCATTAGTGACCGTGAGATGTATTGCTGCAATAGCAACAGAAGAAGGGATCCCCCTACGATTTGAAAGGGTCCTAGTTGCACCATCTTGAGAAATGCCTTCTAGGCTGGTACTTCCCCTTAACGAGAGACTATATATATCGATAATTGATAATAACCTTAGTTTCAATTGCAACTTATTGGGAAATACAGATGCATATCACAAGAAAATGTACTCTGAGTATAGGGATATACATATTTCTTAATGACCATATTCTTGTTCAGCAGATCACTGGGCTGACAGACTGCCTCATCAACAGCTCCTCTCCTGCTGCATCTCCTGATTACTTATTGATGAATGTGAGGAACAGGTGTCAGTTTCATATCTAAGGCTTGCCTCACATATTAGACATTACCTTTTTTAACAAGAGGTGGAGGCAGGACCTGCATATGTATGAGGTCCTGAAGCGAAATATCTTGTTTCTCAATCAATATGTACACAAAGCATGTTGTTTACCACTCTGCCTTGACATTGCCTACAGGTTAGTAATATGATCTTTGTATGGTTAATGTAATACAAGAGTGCAAGTTTCAACAGAATCTACCCATGAAAGAAAACTTTCCACTTCATTGTATCCTAGTGCACAGCACTCATTATATGAGCGGTTTATGGTACTAAGATGAACTGCTCCACTCCCGTTACTTTGTAAGGCACTTTTGTAACACTGATGTAGAACACATAGAAATATGACACATGTGGTTCAGGGTGCATAGCTTGTCAGGTGTCAGCAGGTGCTTCAATGGACTATTGCCTACTGGTTATCATGATGCGTCAAAATAGCCATTTCTCATTATTCGTCAAAAAACATCAGTTTGTTTACATATATGTGGTTTATTGTATCCCTTAAATGGAAATATACCTGCATTGTGAACAGGAAGATACAGAAGCCGCCTACCAAAATACATATACATTGTAGTGTATAGAGATCCATCGAAAAGGGCATCCTACTGTATGATTGGCCAGTAACCCGAAAAGTGGGTACTTCAATACCGCTGATCAAGACAATATTGGCACTGCCAGGCCATGGTAATGCTGACCGCAAATGGTTGAGCGATTGGCATTGGTGTCTGTATCAGCCAACTCTGCAGAAACCTAATAACTGTTTGATGAATGTCAGGCAGAGTGCCCCTTAGGAATATTGCACAACATCAGAACCCCATCAGGTGCTATTGGAAATGTGGTCATATCTGGCCACAAAAAGGTAGAGAGGAAACAGCGAGAGATCATTGTCTTATGTGCCCATTAAAGGAAACTCAGAATTAGATCATGAAACTTAGTTTTATTGATAGTCCTATATCTTGGCTCTTTGGAAAGGTTCATTCAAGTCACTTACTCAAAGCGATCAGTTTTTATTGCAGATATTCAAAATTATGAAAATGTAATGGGCGTAAGCAAAATGAATTCTTCTCTAAATCACAGAAATATTTGTCAGAACTACATGATTATTAGTTAGCATATTTGACAAAAGGTCCAAAAGAAACACTATGAAGAAAAAAAGGAAAAATATCTATATTGACAATAAATTAGGAAATAATATGAATGTTGACCCCTCTGTTTGGCATAACCAAGGCATGTAAAGACTCCATTATTTTCTTTAAATGACTTATTAACAATAGATCTCCTGTTAGGCTGGTTGAAAGAAAGAAAACTTTGATAGTATTTGTCCTGGATACAGAAATATGAATGTAATAGGCTTGAGCAAAATGGACTTGAAAATACTTGAATATGTATTGCATAGTCATGCCTGCAAGTAGACCCTAAGCTTCTGTACCAGAAAAGCCCCTATGAGGACCCTAATCTTGGTGGGAAATAAGAAGATTGAAGATAGTGTTTTAGTAGGCATACCAGTGTACTTTTATTTTGTCACGCCCTTTAAATCAACTTTATTTGGTTACAAAAATGAACAGGTGAAAAGGAATGCCAAGCAGAGCACCTCCAAATCACCTGAAAATGTTAAATAGGACCCCCCACTGAGGAAGATATAAAATTATTATAATAAAGGCAATTTTTGGCAACTTTTTCAACTTCGGGCCGCTAAATCTGAAAAAAAAATAGCAGGCTGACTTACCTAAATTTGCCCTTCTTTTGAAGCCCAAGGAGTTTTCTTTCTGATGAAACAAGAAATAAAAAGAATGGTTAAATACTTTTTATTCTATAACCCCCTGTATCCAAAAAAAGACCAAAAAAAAAGACCCAGGTGATCACTTTCCGTGAACTGACCCGTAAAGAAACAGGGGCAGAGATAGTAATAGTGCCATGCATCAGATACAGTGAAATACTTCTGGAACTGCCTAATTGCATCTAAACTAATAAACCTTGACCTGAAGGTGACCTCTCCTTACCTGAGAATAGAAGGATCCATAAGAGGTTCCATGATCAATATACAGATACTCTAGGTATTGGGGGACACATCAAACTGAATATCAACTGATGATTCAAAGGGGCTGTAGATGACAGCTAGCATATAATATACAACATTAGCACCAAATAACCTGGTAGATAAAGTGGATGGGGGATGCGGGTGACAATATGGAGGAGGGCAGTTTTAGATGTGATATCCGCTTGCACTCAACAAACCTTTAGATGACTTAGTGTGTACTCAGGTATAGTGTGGTGGCAAGTACTATATGCGTGCACGACTTGCACATTGGTGGACTGTAGGTAGATTCTAGTGCACATATGTATGATTCCTTTCTGATGTTAGGAGATGGCTATTCTACGTTATACCATGATTTGTGGGTTACACAGTGCTTTTTGGTGTCTATTCCTATCCACATATCTGTCGATATTGCACACCCTATAGGCTGTAACATCAATTTTGGAAGGCGTGCGGTTATCAATGGAAGGCGTGCGGTTATCCATGGAAGGCATGCGGTTATCCAGGATAACCGCACACCTCTCATGTCCTTCCATGTCATATGTTACATGTTAAAACCCACGAAATAGTCCAGGCCAGGGTAGGGATCGAACCTGCAGTCTCACATCCCAAATCCAACTCCTTATGCACTGCGCCACAAGGACTGACAAGAAATGCTCGGTTCGAACCACTTCTGGATATGATACTAAGCCGTGTGCACTGTCGCTGTCCGCTGCCAGGCGCAGAAGGAGGAGACGCGGTGGCCTAGTGGTTAGCGCCTTGCGCTCAGCCGTGAGAGGTCCGCGGATCGCGTCCTGGTCTGGGTGCATGTTTTTTTCGCCGTGTGCACTGTCGCTGTCCGCTGCCAGGTGAGGAGGTGTATTATACACAAACATAACTGCGAGAAGCATCTTTTTTTTCGCCGTCTGCCCCTGTCGATGTCCGCTGCCGGGCTAGGAGGTGTATTTTATACACAAACATAACCGCGAGAAGCATGGTTTCTTCGCTGTGTGCCGCTGCACAGTCTAGCCGAGACCGGGGCTGCCGCTGTCCGCTGTCTAGGCATACACGTAGGCCGTACACTTGGTGATGTTAACCTCTCTAATGTCAACAATGTAATATTGTCAGGTTAACTTACATGTATGCACAGTGGTGACAGGTTTGTAATGTACAATTCTAATTATCTTCATTGCAACATGAATCATAGACCAATCTCTTAAAACACTTTCAATTAAAATTCAGTATTTTCGAGATAAGCTAAATGGCTAAACAATAACTATACCAACTAAAGTTTTTCCGCAAATTTTTAGATTTTTTTTTTAATCTTACTTTTTATCCACTGCAGTAATTCCGATGAGCCTGTGTTTTAATTTGACTGTCTTCCTCCACTTTTTGTTGACTTTTTTTTCTGAATCAAATCATCTTTTTATTTTTCTTATTTCAAGAGATAAATGAGTATTTACGAAACGTTTTATTTTTTTCAGAGCACATTGGGCATGAAAACCTGGCTTATGAAAGAGGTTATTCTCCTTGTTTGATGAATTAATTCCTAATTGGAATTTGAGTAATCTATGACTACCTGCCGCAGGCATTGAATCAATACTTGTACATACTTGTACTTGTCATGTGGCCAGCACATGAGTCAGATCAAACTATTTACCAGGTGTGCTAACAGTGCCACAGAAAATGTGTTGGTGGGTGTATGTACACAGGTTAGTTCAGATGACTGTAAGTTTCCATTCAATAAAGAACAGATCAAAAGAAAGGGTATCATAGAAAACATACACCACTGCCTGCTGACCTGCGGCACTATATGACATACGACATACAATCATGATGAGCACTTGACTACTTTCCCGCTCCGCATGGAGGGATCACTCAGAGGGTTGTGCTGCAGGAATATTGCACAAGACTGAAGTTATTGAGATTATTCATGCGTCATCTGTTCTACTTTGTTGCTAAAGGTAATACAGTGGGTGGTGAGAAAACAGTTGAGTGATAACACACATATGTTTCCGACAAAGCTTCTCACACTTGTGGGTAATTGAAACCAATGTAATGCAAGTGGGAGGGAGGGACCTTGAATCATGTATGAGAAGTTCAACTATTAAATATCATTCTGTGTGTTTATGACTGCCCTACCACTTTGAACAGCCAAGACCGTGGGGGGAGCTATCGTATTCGAGAATGATTCTTCAGCTGCCGATCCATCAGAGACTACCTGTTACTATTAGATACTCCCTTGCAGGGCATTTCGAAACGAAGTCTATTGCTATGGTTCTAAAATGCCATCTTGAGTGTTGACCCAAAACACCTGACCCTGTCCATGAAGACTTCTGTTTGTCTCCACTGCTTTGGGTGGCAACAGCTTTTTTTAAACCATCCTCTGAAAATTGCAACTCTTGTTATATAGATTGTAAAACATAGATTACTAGATACCTAAAGAACCATTCTGGAGCAGCTTGCCATGACATAAAAGCACATAGACAGGAACAGAGGAGCCAGTGGTCCCCTGTCCATTGGCTTTAGCCTTGCTGCCGCTAAAACGAATCCATTGGACCTCCCTATAGTAGTGGGAGATTAGGTCATGAGTAATGTGGATGTAGTACAATATCTAGGCAAACCACACTTTCAGTAATGTGCCGGACCATCTGTAGCTTCCTGAGAGCACTGAATCTTCAAAGCACCACTTGCATGTGGGGTCCATTATCTTGGTAGGGTCATATTTCTCAGTAAGACTGGACTGAATGGATAATGGACTAAAGTATGTTATGTTTGTATCTAGATGCTCAGGGTTGAGGACACCCTTATCCATTGATAGTGGAAATGCACTTACCTCTCGGGTCGGATGCTGGACCAGGTTGTTTTTATTTCTGTTTTTTTTGTGTGTTTTTCTTTCTGGTTACGGTCAATATATAGATCAATATTACAAGTTGTTGATAAAAGGTTATGACCTTTTTTTTTTCCTATATTTCCTTTTTGAGAATATAAATTTTCTTTAGTAGAGTTGAATTATTCTAGCACAACTGCATCTATAATCAAGAAAACGTGAGAACACAATAATGGAACCATGCGTCAACAGCTGAGAGCATCTTATAATCTGTCTCTGAGACTGTCTCATTCTGTTAAAATAAGCAGTGAACCTGAGCAGGGGTTCAAAATGTTTGTCAATCCCTTCCTGGCTGCCATTGCAACCTTAGGGACAGGCAAGACATTGAATTACCTATCTGTCAAGTATCTGTGGTAAAGTCGTGACTGAAATTTGGGTAGATGCACTCAATGGGAACAACTGAAATGTGTGTTGCTCTATTTGTACATTGATAACAAATGAACATGTAGATTTAATTAGTAAAATGTAATGTTTCAAATCATAAAAAAGATCAGAATGGTTTAGCATTAAATACAACATTGTGCTTACCTACCTTGTGTCTAAACATGGAATCTTATCGACTCTTTCAAACCTATTGCATACAGTAGCTCTATGAGACAATAGATATCACCCATTGGCAGAGGTAAGCCTGGTATATCAAGGACTGCGTTTAGAGGAGCTACTTTGAATGTATAAATTTCCTCTTTTAAGTGAGCAGGTAACTTCTAGGTCTATATAATATAAGTGGCTTCATTGGTGTAAGCATCCTGTAGCATATATATATATATATATATATATATATATATATATATATATATACACATATATATATATATACATATATATTTATATATATATATATATATATACATATATATATATATATATATATATATATATATATATATATATATATATATATGTGTGTGTGACCTAAAATTGTATGGCAGGATTCAGTCTAGACAGGTGTCAGTTTCTCGTACTGTTTCATAGATCTCTGTCCTTGAAGACAGGAACTTGAATTCATATCAATCTCCATTAACTGTGACTTTCTAAAGTAAAAAGAAATGTGAATATCCGCTTTAAAAGGAGGTCATTAAAAGGATCAATGAACATATCTTGTAAACAGAAAATGGAGAACAGAAGATAGTTGAGACCATTAAATAACGGCTCCTTTTAACAACAAGCAGAGCACACATGTTGTCAATTTGATCGTTTGGACTGTTAGGCGTGCCAAAGGAGAATTCACACTTTATCCAGACAGGAGCTCATAGAGTGACAAAGGGAGTACTCAGTAGGCTGTTGCTCCTATTGTAAAAAGAGCTGTGAGTATGTGCCCTCTTTTCTAAACAAGTCGTGCACTGCTTCACCTAAGTACTTGCACTCACCACATTAGTCTGAAAAGTCACCTGCCTTGTTTAAAATAGATAGAGCTGCACTACCAGGTACCTACTCATGTCACACGCTCTATAGTTTATTTATAGTTTATAGTACTGACTGACTTCTCCCAACTAGGTACCTACTCAAATCCCCCTTTTTGAGCACCGTACTTGAATGACCACTTGTGAGCAACAAAAGGGACAAGTTATAGCTACATGAAAAGAAAGGACTGGAAATGAGGGCATTTTTACCCAGCTCTTCCTTTTACTATAGGAGCAACAGCCTCCTGGGGGATTATTCCTAATCTGCTTGCTGTCAAAGACTACAATAGCTTCTGTGAACGCTAAGTAAATAACCCATCTCCTCTGCCGTATATATCCCTATGTGCTGAGTTGTTAATAGCACCATTAGAAATCATGACATTTTCTGAAACGTGGTTCAAGAGTGAAGATGATGAAATGGATTTCCAATTTATGGGTTATATAAGATATCGCCTTGACAGACAAGTAATGGTAGAATATAAATTTAAGGTGGGAGGGGGTGTGTGTATTTATATCAAGCTAGGTATAAAACATACTCATGATGCACTTCCATTAATTAAGGCATCTGATGAACAAATCAAATTTCAAAACATTTTGATCACCAATCCCTACACTGTAAAAACAGTGTTTAGGGATTAAACACCAGTGTTTAGAAGTTAAACACTTGGTTAAACACTTATTTGTCCCACTTTTCTCAACACTTCTTAAGTGTTAAACGCGTTTAATTTTAAACATGTTTAACTAGGAAGTGTTTAACCAAGTGTTTAAATGCTAAACACTTAAACACTTCAGTGTTTAGGTGTTTGAGAATAAGTGTTTAAAAGCTAAACACCTAAACACTTCAAGTGTTTAGATGTTTAAATATTGGTGTTGAGAAAATTTGGTGTGTATCTTTAAACACCTTTTTTGCAGTGTATATGAAACCAATCCTGTTAATGAATGTATATCTTCCACCTGATGGTGACAAAGGTACACTTATGACACGTTTTTCTGAAGCTATAGGGTGGATAGAAGATAAACAAGACTACGATGTTATTATTTTTGGTGACTTTAATTTTAATATCAAGGAAGACACGGCTTTGGTAAATAACCTGTTAAATAAAATGAAATCTTTTGGTCATGAAAAAACAGGAAAAATACTACTTTGAATCTTATTTTTACTAATTTACGTAGAAACTATATTCAAACAGGGGTCTTTAATATTTATATCTCTGATCTATCTTATAAGAAAAAAGGTTACCAGAAACCAAACTTATTAAAGAACTTGATAAGTACGATTGGTCAGCTTTTGATCGAGCAAATGATGTTGAGGTATGAGAGAATATTTACAGGGGCGTGGGAAGCAGCTTCAGAGTAGGTGGAACCAGGGGGGTTTTATGCAATTTTTGACCTCCCTTTGCTTGACCTTTTAGTTTTGACCTTTTGAGGAGTTGGCCAAAAGTTGGGGGGACATGTCACCCCTGTCCCCCCTGCTTTCCACGCACATGATTTATATTGATGCTTTACATAGTATTTTAGATAAATATTGTCCATTAAGAACATTCACAGTACCAAGATTAAGACATGCCTTGGATGACCCAAGACATTTATGAGCAGTCGCGTGACTAAAAATCGCTTCCTGGCCAGAGCAAGGCAAACTGGTACAGACCAAGATTGAAATTCCTTTATCCCAAGCAGCTGATTATATAAATGGGGCAATCCACTGAAAGTGGGCACTTGTCCATGGTAGAGGGTCATTTTTAAAAACTAGGAATTAGATCATGAAACTTAATTTTATTGATAGCCCTATATCTTGGCTCCTAGGAAAGGTTCGTTCAAGTCACTAACTCCCAAGAGGTCAGTTTTTATTGCAAATATTCAAAATTATGAAAATGTAATGGGCGTGAGCAAAATGAATTCTTCTCTACATCACAGAAATATTTGTCAGAACTACATGATTTTCAGTTAGGATATTTGACAAAAGGTCCCAAAGACACACTATGAAGAAAATAGGAAAAAAAGATGGATATTTACAATACATAAGGAAATAATATGGATGTAATGGGCATGAGCGTAATGGGTGTGAGCGAAACAACTTTCCCAGGCTTTAGACAGCCACTCAGCAATATAACCGCACCCAGAATTAATCTAGGCAATAAAAATAATCTAAGAAAACTTAAAGGATGCATTTGGAATGCATCAAGCCTGCCAACATACTTGCAGTGCATTTTACTCACGCCCATTACGCTCATGCCCATTACGCTCACGCCCATTACATCTGTCAATTAAACCCTCTTTTTGGCATAACCTAGGTATGTAGAGACTCCAGTCTTTTTTTGAAATGACTTATCAATCATAGATCTTCAAGTTGAGAGAAAGAAAACTTTGATAGTATTTGTCCTGGATGCAGAAATTTGAATGTAATGAGCGTGAGCAAAATGGACTTGAAAATACTTGAATGTACCGCACAGTCATGCCTGCAAGTAGACCCTAAGTTTCTGTACCAGAAAATCCCTTATGACGACCCTAATCTTGGTGGGAAATAAGAAGATTGAGGGTAGTGTTTTAGTAGGCCTAGCAGTGTACTTTTATTTTGCTCACGCCCATTATACCACCTGTATTTGGTTATAGAAATGAACAGAGGAAAAGGAATGCCAACCAGAGCACCTCCAAACAACATGAAAATGTCAGATAGGACCCAACAGGAAGGAATAGATAAAATTATATTTGTCTGTTGTTTGGCTTGATGGTATAGACCCTGGGATAAGGTGGAAATTGAATAAAAAGGCAATTTTTGGCCACTTTTGAACTTTGGGCCACCATATCTAAAAAAAAACAACAGGCCAACATATGTAAACTTGCCCTTCTTTTAAAGCCCAAGGTGTTTTCTTTCAAATGAAACCAGAACTAAGAAGAATGGTTACTTACTTTTTATTTTACAGCCCCCTGTATCCAAAAAAGACCCAGGTGCCCACTTTCGGTGGATTGACCCATATAAATAATTTACCAATATTGGACCAAATTTACCCAAAGAATTTTACACCCCCTGGAAACAATCTGATGCTAGAATTCTCAAACAAATACCACCCTTGCCAAGAGGTGAAAAATTTTATTTATGACATTAATATTCGCAAATGTTCAGCGATTGAAAATATATCTAAGAAAGTCTTAAAGATGGCCTTCAAGCACACTCCTGAAATTAAAAAAAAAATTCAAACCATCTTTTGAAAGAAATAAAATCCCCTCCTCCTTGAAAATATCCAAGGTGACTCCTATACCCAAGTCTGGAGATTTGAAACTTGTAAACAATTATCCTCCTATTTCACTCCTCCCACTACCATGCAAACTGATTGAGAAAATAGTTCACAACTGTGTCTATGGTTTTTTAATGAAAGAAAATGTTTTGTTGAAAAACCAAGGTGGCTTCAGAAGGGGTCATAGTACTATAGACACCCTGGCCAAATTTACGTGATGATTTACATAGAGAGTTATTTTTTGTGCAAGTTATTTTTTGTGCAAAATCGATTACATAATAGAAAATGTAAAAGTTTAAACTAGCACCTACACATTGTAGTGCTTACATTACTTTGCTATACATGTTAACAACATGTTGAAAAGCATTGCCTACAAGACATACTCACTGTAGAGGTCGGCGGAAAATGTCCTGGAGAAACCGGGAGTCGAACCCGGGACCCTCCAACCTGCAGGCGGAAGCTCTACCACTGAGCTACTTCCCCGTCTGACATTCTCTACCTTCCACCTACATCTGGATCGGTATAATACACAAGGGGGGCAGCTTATACCGGTTGACCAGCCCCTGAGGGCTGGTGCAACCGGAACGGGGCAGATGGCCTACCGCCATGGACTTACAGCCAGAGCTGGCCCCTACACTCCTCCCAACCAGCTTCAACCATGGCCAACCAGCACCAAGCATTCCTCCCAACCAGATCGGTTGGGCTTTATCAAGCAGTGTGAGGCACTCCTGACTTCCCAGTTGACCTACCAGTACACAGTACTGCCAGGGTCGAAGCGTATCTGTATTATACCGTTCCAGGCACCTACACCTGGATTGGTATGACACAAACGTAGGGGGGAGCTACCACCGGATGCCAGCCCCTGGGGGCTGGGATCTCAAAAAACGGGGCTGCTGGCCTTACGGCAGAGCTGGCCCCTACACTCACTATGTTTATTAAGGCCAATATTAAACATTATACCATGATTTCTGGGTTGCTCAGTGCTTTTTGCTGGATATTCCCATGCACATACCTGTCGATATTGCACACCCTGTAGGCTGTAACATCAATTTTGTAAGGCGTGTGGTTATCCATGGATAACCTGCACACCATGCCGTTATCCATGGATAACCCACACGCCTCTCATGTCCTTCCATGTCATATGTTACATGTTTAAACCCAAGAAATTTTCAAGGCCAGGGCAGGGCTTGAACCTATCACATCCCAAATCCAACTCCCTATGCAGTGTGCCACAGGGACTGACGAGAGACGGTATGTGTTTGCTTGGTAAGCTTGTAGAGGTAGGCGGGACGAGTCCCGGTCCAGGGTCCCCACTGTCCGCAATCAAACATAGCCAAGCCAAGACCGCCGCTGAAGGAGGAGACGCGGTGGTCTAGTGGTTAGCGCATTGCTCTCAGCCGTTAGAGGTACGCGGGTCGAGTCCTGGTCCTGGCACGTCTTTTTTCGCCCTGTGCGCTGTCGCTGTCCGCTGCTGGGCGACGAGGTGTATATCTAGTCTAACAGTTAGTAACACGGTCTGGGGGCATCTTTTTTCGCCGTGTGCACTGTCGCTGTCCGCTGCCGGGCGACGAGGTGTATTATACACAAACATAACCATGAGACGCATTCAAAGCAAGCCAAGCCGAGACGGAGGCTGCTGGGCGACAAGGTGTATTATACACAAACATAACCGCATTCACCATGTGCTGCTGCCAAGCCGAGCCAAGATGGGTGCTGTCGCTGTCCGCTGCCGGGCGACGAGGTGTATGTACCTGTGTACACACACTATGGCTGGCTTTGAGTCCCGGGGAGGGGGAATATATTTTTTTTCAACTTGAATTTATTGGTATTTTATTGATGATTTATTCGTTTCGTGGTATAAAATAAGTAGTCAATGGATAATTCATGACTCGTGTGTGTTAGCAAAGGCTAATTACACTCGGCCTACGGCCTTGTGTATTTATCCTTCACTAACACACACACATCATGAATTATCCATTGATTACTTGTCCATTAAATTATCACAAGCAAATTGTACTTTCTTAAATTATGTGAGGAAACCAAACAAACTCTTTGAAAAGATTGTAATAATCTATTTTGATGCAAGAAAAGATATTTAAACAACAAACAAAAACAAAAAACAAAAAATCTTTGATATTGTTGGACGCTCACTCTATATTGGGATGAGTTTTGAGGTTTAGGCGCAATGAGCTAATTTAGTCAGTTACGAAGACTTCCTGGTGTTCAGTGTGTTATTATCTGAAATGGGTTGGGATTAATAGAGTGGTTTTGTTGGGTGAATTCCTAACAGCCGCCATTGGTCATTTATGGAACACTGCACAGTGCTACTTAAGGAACGGTTATTCGATTCATATGTGTGGCATTTGGGACTGTAGTCTGCTTCAGGCAGTCACAATGACATGATAGGAAGAACTTTCAGATGTAATGTGTATCACCAATACCATAATTATGCCTTAGTGACCTTCGTAATACAACCCTTATTGTCCGTTATTGTCATTATGCGGGATAAATTCATAAAACACACCTAAGTCAATAATAGTTGATCTAATCTGAGCAACTTTAGATTGTTCAGTATTCTGCATATAAAGCTGTCATATTTATACTGATTCTAGTTTGGTGCAACAAGAACTGCTGAGTGAACTTATTTTGTGTAACTCAATTCAACAAAATACTACCAGTAATACCACCAAATATGCAAACTATAGATTCTGGCTTTTTAGCATAAAGGTGCTTTCGGAGTCACCTAATACAGTTACAGAGGCTAATATCGTATGCTCCACCTGTCAGCAGCCAGCTAGTCAAGCATTGGTAGTTCCAATGTTGCCTCAATCAGTGGTTCCAGTGTACCCGCTTATTGGCCAATCGTACTGTGTGGTTACCAGATATATAGATCTAGACACGCTGCAATATATCACCAAGGTAGCCTGCTTATGTATGTTCCAAACTGCTATATTTTTCAACTGAGTTGGTGAAACTGTACTGCTGCAAGTTATTGCAATGGTTTGGTTTACATCAGCCAGAAATAATTTTCTTGTATCCTCAAAAGTAAAAGAGGAATTTAATAATTTAGCAAGATTTATTGCCGACGTATTTGAACAAGTAGATTGCATTGGAAGAAGACAATTGACTCCAGGATTGGTGCCTCACCAATTATGTGTATATATGAAGTAAATATCCTTATGCAAGGGACCTATAAATTAACATTTTTTCTTGTGATACATCCAATGGAAATCTGACTGAATGTTTACTCTATAAAGTCTGTGATAACTACATATATATACATGTATATGTTTCTGAAACTTTCGACACATATATTCCAAGAATGAATTGGAATATGCATACCATACTCGCTTCACATAAGGCGCCACGACTTCAAAGCAGCACTCCCCATTGGGTTTATCAACTCTGTGGGGTCATATTTCTCAGTAAGAGTGGATCAAATGGACAATACAGACAAGCAACTTATCTTTTTGCCCATGGGATGACTACGATGATATTTTGCTCATTGAGAATAGAAAAAAATAGCAACTGTTACTTAGAAATTTTGAAAAACATATGGGGATGGGGATGAAGTAGAGCTATGGTTAGCAATGTAAAGGATGTTTAGACAGGAAATTGTATTAGCCAGACACATTTCCTGAATCAAATAGAAGATTTATCACCTGAAGTGCTAGCAAATGTTGACCAGCAGCACAGATGGAGACTGACGACTCCATTAAGGAGAATAATTTTAGGACAGCTTTTAGGCATTTCAGCATCTAGGTGACCTAAGTGATCACGTTGGTGTTGACTTACTGTCACATATGTGTGACTTTGAAATAGTAAACTATAAACAATAAACTGTCCAATATACCAAGGATCCTGCTAAAACTGAACAGGTACCATTGCAATCATATTGTAGTGAGACAGTGTAGTTTCTACATTAACGCCCCAGATGGTTTGGTGATACAAGGAATCTCCATGGAAGAGACAATGGATTTCTGGCAACTATGGGACAAGGTTCTCACTGTTATTTTGATGACATATTTTTGCAATGTAAGGCAAGAGTCTGAATTGGTGGGTGTTTAATTGTTCTGAGGTATAGTGTCTGTCTGTGAAATCAAGTGTATGATGCATATTTAGACGTGACCTCTCTGTGTTATATTCATGCATCAACAGGAAATGCCCTGATATGGGAAAGGTTTTTGCCTGATACGGGCACATAAGACTGGAAGTAGCTTGATACGGGAGTGAATGTGAAGCCCTTCACTTTCCTGTACCGAGCACAAAGCATTTATTGATAATTCACATGAGAGAGATGAGACGCTTCCTCCGTTACAAAGCACCCTGTGGTGAACAGCAGATATTGGAAGCTAGCAGGTGGAATAAAGTGCCCCAGGTTTGGTAAGCATTATGTAGTCCATCATTATCAAAGAATAATGAACAGTCTAGTATTTCATGGCACTTGCAGTGTATAAAAGATTTATACTGCAGTAGGCAGAGATAATGGATATACCAACTTTTGTTGCATATATCCAATGACCTACATCTCTGATCCTCCTGGTCGAGTCAGGCCCATCTGCGGCCAGCTTAAATGGAATGGGGGAAGGGATTCTTCTCCGAAAGTCTTACAGCAAAGTCTAAGGTCAGGGCGGACCATAGCGGAGTAGTTGTGAACAGCCCGACCATTAAAGACTGCTTTACGTCAGCTTCTCCTGTGTGCCCAGCCGACCAACATAACAGGCTAATCCTGTCTGTCCACTGTGTTCTCTACCAGAGTCTTGTGATACTATTTTCTTAATTTTTCCTGTTTATCTTCACTGAGTCCATTTATGCAAACTGGATTCACGCTCTTGTAAGAAATATATGATTGTACAGATGATAGAGATTAACTCACAATTAATGACTTAGAAAAGAAAGTTTGGTGAAAAGAATAAAGGTGTAATTGAATTATTCTTTATCTATTCAAACATGGCATTTGTAATGAAATGAAATACTGCAGAGGAAATGGCTTTGTATAATAGGGAGGAGCCGTTCAAATCATACCATGGAATTTGCAGATGAGCAAGCCATAAAGGTATAACTGTCCTAAAAATTCTTAAAATGGCCATTGCATTTTCTCATCAATTACTTAATACCACACTTGACTGCCAAGACTGAGGAATAAACATGGCAAGTATATATCACACACAGGCACTGTATTTGGATGTGGTCCACTGAAAACAAGTTCCCACCCACAGCCCGGAGAGGTATTTGTGGTAGTTAAAGACTTTGTTCCTCTCAGTGAAAGCAAGTACATTCACTAAAGGCCCTGAAAATAGACTGTATTGACTGACTCAGTCTCTAGCTTACATAAATACTGACAGCTTTAGCATTATGTCTACATGTCTTATGACAAGGATTAAGCTGCTCGCTGTTATTAAACACACTCAGTCATTATAGAGTCGTTCATGCATGGTAACAAGATTGTGTCCTCGTCCCTGGATCTTATTGTTCCTGTCCCCTCTGGTGAAACACATGACATGTGAGTGTAACCAAGTGTAGCACAATGAAGTTGTACAGATGAACCATTTAACAGTCGCTGATACAGGAATGTATTGGCAGCCATTGGCCACTTTGATGCATGAATCAAGTGCTGGTGAGTCTGCTTACAATCACTTCATTAGTGCTTCTTGCTGATCCCTCAGGTTTTTTTTTAACTCCGGAGGAATCGGTACTTATATTAATGAGTTACTTTCCAGGGCTGCAGTTTTAAGCATTTTGACAACCGTTGTGTGTCGGGCTTCCCTAGCCCACTTAAAATTGTCTACTTCTCATCTTTCAGGATGTGTGTGGTGCACATATGCACGGGCACTGACCCATTCCTCTGTGAGATTGTGTAATGTCATTCTCACCATGAATATGACCTTAGCTGTCGAAATGGCGTTAAACATCTATTACTCACTCACTATATCAGCATTACCTGCTCATAAAGAGTTACTTAATTTTCTTTCACGTTGCATTGAACAAAAGTTTTAAGGCACTTCACTGCACACACAAAAACATTTCAGTCTTTCATCTTTATCCTGTCTTAATATTACATTTTAAAAGATAAAACTTCCCAGCTAGCCAATTTCTACAATTTGAGGAATAACTCCATTAATGGCTTGGGGTTTAAAGCAAGAGTTAGCATGTGGGGTCTCAGTGTAGAATGGTGGACATGTTAAATAAAAACAGAGATTTTAGCATATATGGAGGGGCTAAGTGCTAACAACTCAGTTAACCTTCTACAGTGGTGCTACCAGCTCAAAACCTTGGCATCTAGAAATATATGGCTTGGAAGTAAGGATCATTGCATCTGTACCTGTACAAAGCTAACAATATCTGTGACCGAGGCCACATGTACAAAAACCTATTACAAGCAGCTTCTAGACCTCAGTGCTGGTGGTAAAGGGTAGATTAAGATTAAGTACTACCAACAGTATCCAAATAATTTTGGCCAGTCTCAAATTAGAGCCAGGGGTAGAATGGTTTTTAAATAGATATGGGTAGGGTTAAACGGACAACTATAAAGGGACTCAAATTACGCCAGGGTACTGTGCAAGGGAGTATAATAGGAGAGTAGTTAGAGTAGTTAAATGTAATAATGTACATAAATATAGACTGTAGTCCATAAAGAGTTAACATGGTCCATAAAGGGTTAACATAGAGGTGGAAGACGACTGGGGAGAACCACACCTGCAAGATAAAAAATGATGGGTAAAGGTTAGAAGAATCATGTAAACAGGATATACCATACACCCTCCCACCTACACCGACTAGCCAGGGAGCTTGTCCAAAAGGTAGTACAGTCAGAAAATAAGAAGGCCCCTTAAAACTAGCATAATAATAAGTTATCAGGGGCATAAGGGGTCCCTACCTGAAGAATAATGAACTAGTAAAGGGACAGAGGAATACACATAAAGGACGATAAAGGAAGAGATATATTATTATTGGAGTAAGATAACACACAAAGCTAGAGGGTCGGCAACTGGGCGATATACTCGCGGAGTTAATCCAATAGGAGAGTGCACCAGCTGTATCATCAGTAGCACTATGTAGGATTACGAGTGTTAGATAAAGCTGTAACTTGAACCTCAGTGGTTACCGGCAGAGGTCTCACACACACACACAGACATGAAGTCGACATGCAATTGAAATATATACCTATGTTAAGGGTTAGGATGAACTCTAATAGACCACAACAGGAGTTAATGTAATTATGGATTGTATCTTCACCTGGAAATGGAATGTTCAATAAAAGGTAACCTGTAATCCAGACTCATGATTGTCAATTGGGTGCATTAGTATTTTACCAGAGCTACTCCCTCTATAAGGCGCTGATAATGATTGTACATCATAATGGAGCAGATAAGGTAACCCAAAGTCTTATAGCGCAGTACAGGGGTAGTAAAACCAATTATGTCCTGTGTGATTATACAGGCCAGTCGGTTGGAACTGCTGCAACAGCCTCAGGTGAGGATGGTAGGTGGATGGAATCAGGAGGAAGATGGGTAGTACTTGCTAAACAGACCTCCTGGCCAGCTGATGGATCTCACAGCAATTTTGATAAAATGGCAGGAGCAACAATTGACCCTAGATGGTCTATAAATCTACAAATTAGGAACTCTGCTGCAGAGAGAAATGTAACTTTTGGATATTGATTATGGTGAGCTGCAAGTGTGACATGTCTACGAGCCAGAATATCAAACGAAGTAAAATGAGGCAATGTGTATACAACATATCATAGAACTAAGCCTTTTACACCAACGATAGACACTAATTCCTTCAATAAGTCCTCTTCTAGGACCTAGATATCTGAATTCCTCAAATGAGATCCGGGCAGACATCAAAATAACTCTGCCACTTAGTGACAGAAAAGTAGCAGGTCAATCTGTCAGATTTCCTGTGGTACCAATAAAGTGAACTGTGCCTTATAATTTTGTCAGGGAGACTGGATGGTAATCACAGACACAGCCTTAGGGTAGGCAGGAGGAGAGAGAGCATCAGAGGAATTATTTACAAGTCTTTTCTTCATTAAAGGCCACTTTGTCCAAGGTGCCGCTCTGACGGCATTCATGGATAACACTATTATCCCCCTCATATGCAATGTGTCGTCCCTGCCAAATTTGCTGATGGTGCTTCACAATAAGCTCTGCATATTTTCATGATAATCAATTAATTTGGCAAGAAAGTGGCATTTCCTTTTAAATTGTGATTCAAAATCAATTGGATTGCCCCCCTCACCTTTTTCTTCATGTGAATGTCAGTGAAATAAATAGAATTAGCTGATACCTTCCACTGTGATTAGACAAACTAAAACTAGTATCGTTCTGAAAGTTTCATTCCAGTTTCACTCCAGTTGAACAAGTTACATCATTCCACCATAATACAAAATCCTTATCAAATAAACCTGTTACCATAAATAATTGGCATATTAAACTTGTTTTCCTCATCATCCTGATTGTTCATGTGAAACGTTAAGGGTCATTCTGATGGTTCAGCTTTGATAGAGGAATCTGTCGGAGTAAACAAGTTTGGTCCATTATCCTGTCTGTTGCCATTTGAAAGTGAGAAATGGCAATAAGCGACCAGAAGAATACCTTCCAAATTGCCATTTGCACTTGGTTAGTTCAGGAGGCTGTTGCGAAAAGATTGAGTAGTTGCTTTCCAGGGTAGGTACCTCACTTTCCACGTCCCTCCTCTACTTAACAACTCAGTATCACTTCCAACACCATAGTCCAGAAGTAGTCACTTTCCCACAAATCGAACTGTGTTGCAAAAAGTGGTCACACCTGAGTTCTTCCCAGACTGCCCACACCTACATACTTATGCGACAGAGTGTAGGAAGCAACTTCCAGTTGAGGGGTTGTTAGTAACTACTTCCGGACCACTTCTCGACCACTTCTGTTGGGAAGTGCCATTTGGCAATGCAATAGAGAAGAGACTACCAAAGATGAGTGCCTTCCGATTTTGGAAGTACACCTCTGACAGAAGTGACTTCCAAGGGTTTAGCAACAGCCATCAGAACAGTACCATTTATGACAGCCAGACCACAGGTGGTGTCATTCTGGTAGGTTTGAAGTGGACCGTGCTACTAACCGGGTAAGGTAACAGTATACTTCATCGGTACTGCTGAGTAAACAGCCATGGAGAGAGATGGGATTGATTATTTTAACGTAGGGTCAGCATTATGCAGGAATTTAGCTGTGTTGAGTAACTGACCATGGCTACCTTTATGCATCATGCTAACCAATGGGCATGATGCATGAATGCATCATGCCCATTGGTGGGGCTGATGCATTAATGCATCACGCCTACTAATGGGCATGATGCATTAATGCATCACGCCTACCAATGGGCATGATGCATTAATGCATCACGCCTACCAATGGGCATGATGCATTAATGCATCACGCCTACCAATAGGCATGATGCATCAATGCATCACGCCTACCAATGGGCATGATGCATCAATGCATCAGGCCTACCAATGGGCATGATGCATTAATGCATCATGCCCACCAATGGGCATGATGCATCAATGTATCATGCCCATTGAGGCCTTTAAAGAGTTCATTTCAAACATTGCCTTTGCTATATAATTTATGACGTGCAGACCATGGGCCATTCTAGTAATGGTGTGATTCAAATGACACCGATGTGACAACCAACACAACATAAAAGTAGAGAGTTTGGAGAACAAGGGTCAAACATTCACACGTTGCTTGCTTGCTCATAAAAAGCACTTTGTGTGAGAAGGTCCTCAGGCCTAAACACCCAAGGCTCATCAATACCATCCCTACTTACCACCTCTAGTGTGTGTTTGTTCTTGATTCTTGTCATCCTTAGTGTTCTTTTATTTCCCTTGTATTCCTTGGTATCCTTTTACGTCCCTTTACCTTGATGGGTTATATGATCTTATTTGGTCAAAGGCATCATTTTCCTGAATGGAAGGAAAACTTGTTCTTCTGTGGACAACAATTGGTTTTCGCTCTGAGGGTCAATGATTCTGCCTGATTTAATCCTTCGTTTCTTTTTCCATTCGAGCTCTTTTTGTTAGATTTGGTTTGTCTGCCTCATAACTCTAGTCGTTTTTTAAGGATGGTCATCAATCACCATCAAACATCTGGCGGAGGCTTTAAAAAATTTCCTGACCTTTGAGCAATTAAGTAGAGAAAATTCATCGTGCTGATCTTGATGGAGAGTGAATTTTGATGATAAGAGATCAGGATGGCAGGAGCTGAGTGATGTGTTGAGGAATAAGTCTTAGGCTGCTCGACCATGCGATGGCATGTTGCTATACCACTTCATAGCCTATGTCGTTGTGTCATTAGCTGAGAAATTTTTAACTGCAGTCAACTTCATCAAGCTGGCTTTGAAAATATGGCCTTCCAGAGGCCAGAAATCAAAGTATGTTTTCTTTCCTCTTCTCATCCCAATGAGGCTTTCTTCCTTTAGGTAGGGCACACTGTAACACCAAGAATAGCAATATACTTTGATGTAGCAATGAGCAGAATGTACATCGCAGTCAATAATCCCTTAAAGACACTTTGAATGCACCGTTGTGTTATCTGCCTCCATTTGTAAGCTTTACATGGTTGAATGGGTTAAGTAAGTCACTGTACGGAGGTGATTCCTTCCCTTTAATTGCGTGCCCTTTTAGGTATCAGACTCTTACTACACTCCAAAAGGAAGAGAAGGACAAAATAAACACAGAATCCTTTTCCAGAAATTGCAGAGATCCATCATTGTTTTCACTGAGAATCCTTGTACAATTGTACTGCCACCTGGGGCTTCATTTTTAGAACTACACTCGTTCAGTGCAATGCAATAGCAGAGTTTCACTGTTCAGTTTTACAAGGATTCCTGGTAGATTCAACAGATATTTTCTAGAGAGGTAGTCACAAACATGGTAGGGACTACATGTACTGGCTTGGATCAGAACAAGGGTAGATGTTAATGATGATGAGGCTATTGGAAAAAGTAAGTGGCGGAAGTTTGAAGACAAGCAGTGTGCTAGGTTCTTAGTACACACCATGATCTAGGGATCATCATTCATTCTTAGGGCGTACAAATAGTCCATGGGCCCTGCACCCCCCTGGGGATTTTGTGAGAGACCTTTTTCCTGATGGACAAGTATATCAGCTATACAAATTCACCTGTCTGCACTTGATTCATAGGCGGGTGTGACCGTGAGGATGTATTATGTGCTTAGACCTATAATTTTTTTTAATTATCACCCAGCAATCACTTGATTGGTCACTGCTCCCTAAATAATTTAGGGAGAAGGGTCAACTAGAACCAAATCAAAGCTTATTGATTGTCCTTCAACCTAAATGTCTGATTTTTGATCATCTTATTTGATGTATTAAATATTAATGAATATGTTCAATTTTATTTGAAATATTTCATGATATCTTTTTTAAACAATTGATAAATTGACTTAAGAATAAGCTTAAGTACTAATTTTTGGGACTAGACTGATCCCTAGTGTATGTTGGAATAGGGAAAAATGTTTTTTAGATTTTAAAGTTATTTGCAATGTATGTCTTAGGTTGATTTCAAAAGATATCAAATAATTCTGGCATCTCGGGGAAAATACAATTTTTGCCATAACTTCCATAATAATCAAGTCAAATTGTAGCTTTGGATATGTTGGCCATGATGGGATAGATAAATGTTGCAAGTTCCATATTTATACCCATTAACATTCATGAAAATGTAAATTCGAGAGCATATATAAGAGCTATTGACTTTGAATATGGTAATGTAGGGGCCAGCTCTGGCTGTGAGTCCATGGCGGTATGCCATCTGTCCCCGTTCCGGTTGCACCAGCCCTCAGGGGCTGGTCAGCCGGTATAAGCTACCCCCTGTAGGTAGGGAGGAGTGTAGGGGCCAGCTCTGCCTTACGGCCAGCAGCCCTGTTTCTGGAGATCCCAGCCCCTGGGGGCTGGCATCCGGTGGTAGCGCGCCCCCCCTACGTGTGTATTATACCGATCCAGATGTAGACGAAAGGTAGAGAATGTCAGACCGGGAAGTAGCTCAGCGGTACAGCTTCCGCCTGCAGGTTGGAGGGTCCCGGGTTCGACTCCCGGTTTCTCCAGGATGTTTTCTGCCAACCTCTACACTGGTGGAGAAACCGAGTTGGTCCTGCCCTGCAAGGGGGGACTACGAGAACTCGGTGTAGGTGCCTGGAACGGTATAATACAGATACGCTTCGACCCTGGCAGTACTGTGTACTGGTAGGTCAACTGGGAAGTCAGGAGTGCCTCACACTGCTTGATAAAGCCCAACCGATCTGGTTGGGAGGAATGCTTGGTGCTGGTTGGCCATGGTTGAAGCTGGTTGGGAGGAGTGTAGGGGCCAGCTCTGGCTGTGAGTCCATGGCGGTATGCCATCTGTCCCCGTTCCGGTTGCACCAGCCCTCAGGGGCTGGTCAGCCGGTATAAGCTACCCCCCTGTAGGTAGGGAGGAGTGTAGGGGCCAGCTCTGCCGTAAGGCCAGCAGCCCCGTTTCTGGAGATCCCAGCCCTGGGGGGCTGGCATCCGGTGGTAGCTCCCCCCCCTACGTGTGTATTATACCGATCCAGATGTAGATGGAAGGTAGAGAATGTCAGACGGGGAAGTAGCTCAGCGGTAGAGCTTCCGCCTGCAGGTTGGAGGGTCCCGGGTTCGACTCCCGGTTTCTCCAGGATGTTTTCCGCCAACCTCTACAGTGAAATCAACAATACAGGAATGATATGAGACAAACTTATAAAGGTGCAGAGAGGTTCCTTATGATCCTGGTCAGTCTGTTAGATGGTTTCTGAAGCCTATAGCAATATCAAACCAAATGCATGCTCGTTGATATTCATGAGGGTGAGCTCTCTCTTAACCTCATGTCCTATGTTATCTGCAATAACATGGACCATGACTCTGTATGTACTGGGCATAAATAAGAAACGGAAAGTTTCAAGTTCTAGTTGATGACATGCCGCTCATAAAGGGATTGTTATATGCTGGATGTCCCACATGCTAACTCAATAATATTCATTTCAGCAAATATTTGAGTTGATTACTTACAGTTCATACTAATAGGATTCAAATTTGATAGCCTTTGGAACAAGCAGAAACAGAGACTTATGATTTGGTGAGGCAGCCAGGTGTTTCCTCAAGACTAAATAGATATCTACTATAACTGATCTTATGCAAAACATTGTATAGTGCGACAGCTGCCATAAAGCTTAGCTATAGATGTCTGGCCTGTACCCCAAAGGAAAGAACTGAAGAACATGAAGACATCTACATATGGACATTCACACCTCACTGGTGATAGTAGGCTGGGCAGCCTTGTTTTGCTATGGCTGCACTTCTCATGGCTATCAATAGCTTCTTAAATCAGATTATCATCAGGATTAAACAAACACGAACTGCTAGAATGTAAAGGTTTACTCAATATCCTTATTACCATGTTTTTCACCTTGAAGGCCATTCAGTCCTGCATGGCCAAAGACTTATCGGTTTGTATTTTGATGAGGGCTAGAGTATGGACATGACATGACATATTCAAAGCAGTGGTACTGAGTTGTCAGGAAGCTGGTACTGGCCATTTAATGGATATAAGTCAGCTGTTCTACTTAATTGGCATCCCAAGAACTGACTAAGACTGTAAAGAAGCATGGAATCTAAGACCCAACTGTCCCAGAGAAAAAAAGGGATAGCAGATCGGGGGCCCAATGCCCTCCACTAATAGGGAAAAGGTCAGACCTCTATGGACCCTTACATTTACGCCTATCACACTGAATATGAATGACTGATCCACAGTTATCAAGGTGAACTGGTGCCTTTACCTCTTCATCAAAAATTAATTTAAGTTGAGGCTCTCCTTCTCCTTTATGCATTAGCATCAGGGTTGTAGACTTCAACATCTAAACTTATTATGGGCCATTTAAATTTTCTTTATATTACTCTATTAGTTGGAAAACAAGTTGTTTTTATTGAAAGTTGAAGCAGGTCTACACATGTGCCTCAGGGGGATGTCTTACTGCTAGACTGCTATTAGGGTTTCCCAACCGATTCAAAAGTACCATTACCTCTATAGATTTACCCATCTGCAAGTCATTGACATGCTTCTCCCCCATGGTTCTATACTCTGCCTCATTTACTGTCCTTCTGAATTCTATTAGAAATTGGATTTGATCCTGTTATGGATGCAATAAACATGTGGTATGTTGCATTTCTGTTTCCAGTTTAAATCTACGCACACTTGGGAATATTTGAGCCTTAACTGCTGGCCCTATGTCCTGGGGCAGCAGAATAGGCATAATATACTGCTCTAAAATAATGATTATTGAGTATTGTCAATGTCTCGTTACATGTCATGAAGTGAGGTAACAGGAGTCCAGACAATTCAGTTGATGATCCAGCTTTATTGTAAGATTGGCATGATGAGTAACTGATACAGTGTACAATATAGTACTCGCCAGTCTGACCGAGCTATATCCTAAGCCAAGGCACCTGAGTGTCGTAGGGTCTAGGTTGGAGAAGAATAAGATGCTGAGGCTTGATCCTGACTAGGTTATATAGTCAGGAGCAAGCCCAGATGACGTCGTGTCTATTTCTGTACTTTCTATTTTTAGTATAGGGAGCGACTCAAATATGCTGAGTCGGTGGTTCTGCTCAGTCCCAATCTGTGGTAGGAGGGGTGAGCTGCTCCTATTGGCTAGGTGAATCTAAAAATAGTTGAGTTCTCCAGTGGGGGATCCACAGGAGGGAGCCTGGGGATTTCCCACTGGAGGAGGGCAGGTGTGAACTCTTCACCCTGCTAAGCTAAAAATAGGTTGACCTTGGTTTGAACTAGGGGGTAGCTTGGCCAGTTTGGTTTGAGTATGTCGTTCATAATTTTAATACATAGAATAGTCCATTGACATATCCCCACATTCCCACTCATCTCTGCATGAGGTTAAAGGGAGTATAATTATAAGGAATGAGAGTCTATATCAAGTCCATTGACGTGCTCAAGTATAAAATGTGAAATAGGGGCTGAAAGGATGTTCAGCGCTGGGTAAAAATTGATATTACCAAGTTTCTTGTGGAAAAGGGGTACAATATTTGGTTCTACCGGTAGTAGTTGGTACAAAACATAGGAGTTTGGATAACAACTGATATTTTTCTTAGCTAAAACTACTTGAACTTGCATCCTCTCAATTGAGGCAAACTCTATGAACTAATTCAAAATAATCTGGCTTGAACACTACAAAAATAGATGCTAAGGGTACTAAGACTGCTCTGGCTGAGCAGGGTAGTAGGGGCATGACTAGGTCTGTCTTGTGCATCATACATTGTCAAAATACATTTTCTATATCCAGTATAAAAATATACGGTATAAAATTACAAATACATCAGCGGTATAAAAAGCACAGATTGTTTAAATAAGGTTTTAAATAAGGTGAAAATATGTACATGCTGTCCTTACATACAAGGTTTTAACAAATAAGTTAATGATTGAGCTGGGCAGTAGTGGTATCACTGCTAAGCTACATATATGGGCGAGGTGACGATCATCAGTGACATACAGTGAGATGTGACCGAAGATCTCTTTTGGACTAGCTTGTACATAAAATAATTGAAAACACAAACTTGCATGCAAGGAGAAACTGTTCACCCAGAGCCGAGAGGTTGGTGAAAATGTGAAATTTCTAAAAAAAAAAATTTTGGATTTTTGGAAAAGGGGGCATTTGGCCCGAGGTAGTTGTCACTTGTTACTTTTGGGGTTGAAAGGCTTGCCGAGGTGGCATTTTGTAGAATTTTAGTAGTGGAAATTACAGGCTCTGGATGTTCAACTTCTTGAGACAATAAATATTTCAAAACATTTTTCACACATGGTTTTCTACTGAGGCTAAAACCCATAAATACAATGACATGGTTGGGCTTGAAAAGAGGGATGGGGGGCTCTGTGGCACCTGAAAGCTAGGGTTGATCTGCCAGCCAGGTCAACTCTAAGCTTACACAGAGTTTTTACAAGTAAATGTATGGTGGTTTATTGGTTGAGATGGTACAATATGAGTTTGGTTTTATTTTTACAATCGTGGAGAAATCGTGTAAACCTTGCAGATCGAATTAAAGGTCACATACAAATGAAAGCGGTACTGTGGTTCTTGGGGGGGGGGGCGTTTTAAATTGTGTCCCTACAATCGATAAATATGGAAGGAAGGTAAGAATAACACTGATTTGTAATTGAATTCGGAGGGGTTTACATGACTTTCTGAATATTAATGTTTCCATGGTTTACTGTCTCCAGCACTGACACTGGAGGGGGGTAGGTTAGGGTGGGGTCTGGGGGTTCTTATGTAGAATCTGCCTCTTGCCCACTTCCTTCTGAGTGCAGCTCTTTTAATAGGAGTGCTGGGGTCTAAATCTATGTCTCTAAGATCCTCTTCCACCGAGGCCAGGTTGCCTGGTTCGGCAGAAGTAGAGGTTGAAGAGTCAGAGTCTTCAGACTCGGAGCTATTGTCATTTTTGTTGTCCTGGTGATCTAGGTTTGAGGTGCTATTGGTGAAGGTGGTGGTGGTGTAGTGTCTCTGGGATACTAGGGGTCTGAACCTGATGCCTGTGTGGGAGCAGGGGCAGACAAAACCCTCAGGGGTGCTGGAGCACAGTCTGCACCCTGCTATTAGGCATTTTGGCCTTGCTGGGGTGCGGGGGTTGCTCCTCCAGTTGTAGCTGGCCTCTGGGATGGGGGTGTCGGCCCTTCTGTTGCGTGTATTTCCGCTGCTGCTATTGGGGTTCGCTCTTTTTGAGTTTCGGGGGTCACTGGTTGTTTGACCCGGGTGTTTTCTGGCTGGGGAGGTGTTTGGCCTTTCAGGGCCGTCTTGGTCGGTGTTGTCTGGATCCCAGTCCTCCCGCGTTGACCTGTCAGAAAACAACATAGAGCAGAGAAAACAAGGCATTAGAGACTGTGTCAGGTTGTATGGTTCACAATCAGGTCCACAAAAATACCAAGATTAACTCATGGTGCTAAAAATTGGTTAAGTCGACACTTAGGGGTACCATACAGAAGCGAAGGTTTAGGTTTGGAGCTAGGCGGGAGGCCGTATCCAAGGACTCTATGTTAATTCCAATGCTACACACCTGGCGGCGCCAGCGGACGGTCGTTGGGCCGTACGCTGCTCCGTCTCGGATTTTGGTTTGGGAAAATAACACCGAGAGGCGCCACTGCGCCAGCGTCTGTACAGCGTTTGGTTAATGTATGGGATTTACGTTAAGTCCTATGAGTTTACGGTAAATGAGAGATGTAGACTTGCACCAACCCTTCAGGGTTGGGACGGGGGCTGGGGAGTTTTACTTTGTATTTTAGGTTGGGGGGGGTTTGGTTTGGGTTCAAGGATTTTGGAAAGCGGCTGGAAAGGTTTGGATTTTTGAGGTTCGAAAATTGGGCCGAAAAATGAGCTTAAGGTTCCCGCGGTAGGGTCCACTATAAAAGGGGAAGACGGCGTTTTTGACGTCAGAAACTGCTGAAATATTGACGGAGGAAGTTCGCACCAAACCCCGGAGATTTTGAAGGAGGCTCTGTGTTGCTTCGGCAAAAAAAAAGGAAAAGGATTGTCATGGAGGTGTCGCTCTCCATCCATGTCACGGAGTTGGGGACCGTTTGCCTGATGCTCCGCGTCGTTGAGCCGGTGGGGTGAGTCAAAATCTAATGGATGGATTCATTGTTAATGTGCTAATTTGTTCGTCGTTGAAAAACATTATGCTGTTTTTCACAGAGGGTGGCTTTGGTTTCTCTCCAGGGTGCGTGTGTATCTGGTGGTGGTTGGATGGGTGCCCTATGCGTGTCATGGTTTTAAGGGCCTGCAAGGGGGCCCCGGGGGCACCGGCAGCGGACCCTGTGGGGTTTCTGCTTAGGAGAGAGGTGAGTGATATTTCAGGAGTTTTTGAAATTTTGTGGGGCTATTTTTAGGTTTTTAATTAGGAGGGTTGAAATGCAACGAAAAATTTGAATCCTTGTAAGGGGTCGATGGGGAGTAAAGGGCTGTCTGTTTGGTTTCAGGGATATTGATATGAAGGCGTGGGTCGGTTGAGGACGGGCAGACAAGAGAGCCGGGGAGTGAGAGAAAGAAAGAAAAGGAAGATGTGAAGCCGGAGAAAAGGACTAGATTCCAGAAGGTGGCGAGGCCTAATGCGCTATGTGATTGACTGTGATTTCCCTGTGATTTATTATTGTGATTACGGCATCAACAGCCAGAAGGGCTCGGATCAACCTGTGATAAGTGACTTTGATAATATGCTTGATTCCTCGTGATTTTAATGTGATTGGCGCCAGAGAACCTGATTAATTTGTGATATTTGCTAATAATATAGAAAAGTCCACCACCAGTTTAGAGTTTTGTTATGGATTTTGGGGCTTGTAAATTGGGTGCCGGTGTTTTCTGAATTAGATTGGTATAGTGATCGGGGAGTGGTAAGTCGGGGTATGTTGCAAGTCTACTGTAATATAAACACGTGCATATGTTATTGTATTGGCGTGCACACCACGTGTGGACGTTTATTTGGTTATGCATATTGTCATGTGAGCGTGATCACGTGCGAAAAATTTGCATTTGGTGACTGGTTTCGGTACTGGGGACGCTCGGCGACGTCATGACGCTGCGTTTGGCGCGAAAAGCCCAGACGCAGCGTCAGCACTTGACGTCTGTGATCCGCTAACAACATTCAAAATTGGGTCAGTGGGGCTTCTATTGTATAGGTATGTGGCGGTATGTTTGTTTTAATGGGGCTATGTTTGTTATGCTGATAAGACTGACGGGTAATGGGGTGGGAGTCTGGGATGAGATGAGGCATGGCTCGGCATCGCCGGGCTGGGTTATCTGTGGGGTAGGGGGGGGGGTGGGGTATCCCCACATAGGATGTGTTATCCTGTGTGTGGCTATCCGGTCGTGTGCTGTGGTATGGTTGGTCGGTTCCATTATATGAGAAAATAGGGGTGGCCGGTGGCTGTAGAGCAATTTTGGCTACGAAGACATGTGGGTATCCCCACATAAATCAAGACACGGACCTTAAGGATTTTGAACGGAAAAATAACATACCGATTTCTGGTGGGAATTTGGTAGATATATCCTCCAGGGTGGGGTCGAACACGTACATGTCCTTAGGGGGTTGGTAGTCCTTTGGTGTGAATTTAGTTAGCTCCACCTGGCCGCTGGGTCTTTGGGTGCCCCTGGGCCTGGGGCTGGGGCTGCTGGGGGCCTGGATCCTGGGGATCTCTGGGATGTTGGTGTCTTCGATCGTCTCATATCCTGGGGTCAGCTGGAAATCTGGCTGGGTTTTGGATTTGATGACCAGGGTCATAACATGTGGCTTCCCATTTAGGATCCTGTAGAGGGGTAGCCTCCAGAAAAGAGGGCAGCGAGGGTATCTCTCGAGCTGCACCACTCTTAATTGAGCGCCAATTATGAAGCTGACCCTGGCCTTCCAGTTGAGATCCAGGTGGCGGCCAAAGGGCATAGTGAGGCGGGGCTTTCCAATTTTAGGGGCCTTAATGAAGGGTGGCCATAGGTTGGAGCCGAAAATCATGGTTCCCACAACAAACTCGTATGTTCTGCCCTGGGAGTGGATGCGGAGGACAAACTGGGGCAAGCCATCGGATTCGTCTTGCCTACAGTGTGGCCAGTGTCTGCAGCATCTGGAGATGAAGAGGCGGGCCAGGTACAAGATGATCAGGACGGAGCCGATTGCCCACATCACATCGTAGCGTCCAGGAGTCTGGATAAATTCCAGGCTTTGCTCCACGGGCTGTTGTGTGGGTGTCGAGGGCCAGTTGTTGTTGGCCTTGTTGATCAGATCCTTGAGATTCTGCCAAGTCGCTGCATCCGCCATTCTGGGTGTGTTGAGTGCTAGATGGACTGTCACCAACTGAGCCAGGCGTGACACGCGCATCTGGATCTGGCATGTCATTGCACAACAGAGGATGGCAATCAGAGGGGTCACTAAGTGGAACCAGATAGAATATTCCAAATGGTAACCAAGGTGTGTTAGTGAACTTGCTGACAGAAGAGAAGACTCATCTGACAGACCCTTGGCTGCTCGTCTGAGGGTGAGTACGCTTTTAATTAAGGGTACTATTTTTTGGTTGTGTAAGGATTTGAGACGCTGGAAGTTAGGTAGTTCCAGGGACCGTGGCACGGTTGTCATGGTAACGCCTGATATGTTAGCTGGAGGTGAACCAAAATGTCGCCATAGTGGTAAGTTTATGGGGCTCATGGCCATGGGTTCCAGTGTTATGTTTTGTACGCAGGTTATATTTGAATTGATCATAACCATGCCTGCATTCTTAATAGAGCATAGGCATGGTACTGACATGACCGAGTATGCTGCATTGATCATTGGGATTTGTCCCGCATTGTGACACTGTAAGTAAGATGGCGATTTACTAGTGATCATGAGATATGTTGACCTAGAAATGGGTTTGATTAGGTTGGGTATGGGTGCAGCCATGTGTGCAGTGAAACTGCAGGTGTGGTGCACTGCATCAGGTAGGTCCAGGAGTAGGGACAGAGTGCAGGTGGGGTGTAGAGGTGATAGCAGGGGGAGGGGTAGGTTACAGCTGATGAAGGTGTCTTGTGTACATAGGTCTAAGTCTGCCTGCTGAAGCTCCATGAAATGGGCGTGGCTGGGAGACATGGCTATGTAGGGGGGTAGGGGCTGTACCAGGGTGTAACCTGTAGAGTTAACATCTGATGTGTCAAAGGGGACTGGAAAGGTTTCAGTTCTGAATAGGGTGTAAACATTATCCCCTAGTCCTATGGGTATGGGTAATGAGATGAAGAGGGTGGAGGGGTCACTCCACTGGGCACTTACTCGTCTTTTATAGTAATGACCTATGGGTATGTCAAGGATTGATATGCCTTGGTGGGCGCTACTCAAGGCGCTGGAGAGGTTGTTTAGGCCTGACCTGAGGGTGTCATGGGAAATTAAGTTGGGAGGGAGCTCGCCCTCCATTAAGCTGTTTATGGCACTTAATAAAATATCTAGATCCTCCTGAAGGTCGATTAGTGACTCAATTTGTGAGTTTGCTGCAGAAAATAACATGGAATAAAAGGTGTCCTGTCTGGCTTGGGATTCTAAATTTAAAATAATGTTTGAAAGGTTGGAATCTAATGTTTTTAGATTTTGGGCCAGCAGGGACAGTGCGTCGTCAGTATCATTTTGGAATTCAGATAGGATGTTTAGGGAATTGTAATTGTATTCTGAGATATTTAATAGAAAATGGGTGGCTAATTCAACCACATGCATTTTAGTGGCCAATCTTCTGTCAATGTCAGAAATGTCAGCGTTTAGAAGGTCAATTTCAGGTTGGGTTCCCAGGCCTAGGGTTGCTCTGAGAATATCGCCAATGATTTGTCCTGGGGCATTTCTGGCCTGACGGTTCCTGGGGTTGGAAATTAAATTAATCAAAAGGTCTAATGAATTTTGGGTTTTGTCAAATAGGGTGCTAATCAATGTGTCCAGATTGTTGGCTGTTTGGGTAATGTATGGTGGGGTGCCGGGCTTAAGTAGGGGTGACACTTTATCAGGTCTTTGGAGGTTGGGGGACAGGGAGATGTTCAGACTGAAAACTAGGGGGTAGTCCATGAAATTTGAGATTAGGGGCTGTGGTAACTGGGTAAACAGTGTTCCATAATTTGGTCTGAATACGATCCTTTGTGGTAACTCCTTGTCCTGTGATCCATTGGTGAGGTTGAAGAGGATACACAGCACTATTAGAGGTACTGCGGCTCTGTAAAAGAGATGTGATGGGGGGATTGAGTTTGTGAGTCATATCAGCAATTGGGTTATGTGGTGGGGGATTTTATGGTCGATTGTGTGGGAGGTGTCCTCCTGTGAAAGGGGACTGTAGGCACACCTAGGTGGGTGTAGTGTGGTTTGTTTAAACAGTGTGGGGGTGGTTGCTTGGCCAGGGTGTGAGGGGGGTATGATGGAGATGTGACTGGACCTGTGGTATTAGTAGGCTAAGACTAAATGGGGGGGTTGTGAGAGTAAAAATTTTGTAGCTTACCCTGTCAGATTTATTTCAGCAATGGGCTGTAGGTGGGAGTTTAGACAGGTTATTGGACCACATGTGGGTCTCAAGAATGGCTTTCTGAACTACTAATTCTATGGCGTCCCTGATGACCAAAGCTCTGCCCGTCCCACTAAAGTATCTGGGAAGGTCTTTTAAAGGCTGGTCAGAGACCAGAAGTGTGCGCGCGCACAGCAAGGCTATATAAGCGGCTGTTTTAGGTTTGAAGGTGCTCCAATCTGGAGAAGTTGGCATGTCACAACAGACATAAAGTAACATCCTCTTGACGAGGGTAGAGACCAACGGGTTTGATAGCGGCAGTTCCTTGTGGACTGCGGGGTCATTCAGGTAATATGCTAAATGTCTAGAAGTCATATTGAAGACCAAATTTTGGTGGTGTACAATGAGCTGCCTAAACTCAAAAATGTCTCTTCCTTCTTTCAATAATCCAACCGGTCCCAGGAGGTCGTAGATTGTCCAATTTTCACTGAAGAGAAGTTTTAATTTGAGTAAGCTACTTTTTGAATAAGCTGTAAACCATACAGAGGGGTGAGTATAGGGGCACGAACAATTGAGTCAGGTATGGGGCGCGAAGTGAACAATCAAACTTTTTACAGGTATTCTAGTACTCACACTGCCATTGGTTAATAGAGGTACCTGGGTAGCATGACATCAGATTATGTCATTGACCATATAAGAACGACTGATAAAACTAGTACTGGTTAATGGGCACATAGGACAGGCCTACCTGGGCTTATTGCACGTCGTAAACGCCATGGTGATCCCTGGTCCAGGCACTTGTTCACTTGGAACGCTGATATGGTGTGATCTGGGTGATATTGTGGAGTGGCTAAGGTGGGGGTGGGCTAAGGCTTATAAACCCATCCGTGAGGGTGGCTATTTCTCACTTTTGGATATCCCTATAGTGGTATGTCTTGCCCTAAAAAGGCTGGGCCTGATTCTATTGGATGGCTGCAGTTTGGGCATATGTCCCTTATGCAAATTTGGAACCTATACCCCGGTAATAAGCTTATAATTGGAATTCCTGGGGTCAGGTTTGAGATAAGGCGGGAGTGGAGAGGTCAGTTCACATGTCTAAAAATTTGCTGACCATGAATACATGTGTGTGAGAAACATCATGCCTGGGGTACCGAGCTGCTCTTAATTGACAGCTCATAAATATGGGGTTCTACCTGTATCAGCGCCCTCGTGCTAAACAGAGGTACAAACATGGGTGGGCATGGGGGAATACGAGCACCTACAATAGGCGTGTCAACTGGTAAATAGGAGCCCTGAAAAGCTATCTAGCCGGTGTATGCATGATTTTTCTTTAAATGAAAAACCTGTACCAGAGGATACACTGCTGCCGTGGGCAATTTATGTGGCTACCTAACCATAGCTGGACAAAATTGTGTGCATATGCTGCCCTTGAGTGGTTGACAGTGCGGCTGGTTGAAGGGTTTGATCCTGGGGTCAAACAGTGTATAATTGGGCTCATTGGGCCTTTGATAAATAATTTAAAGGAAAAATAAAATTGGTTTGAGAAAAACGAGATATATATAATAAAAGGATAAATATAAAAACAAAAGGCGTGCGAGGTGATAAGTTAAGAGGTGAGTGTTAGTAAATCTTCAAAGAAGAGAAAAAGGGGGTACCTGATGATATGGGGTGCCGCTGAGGGAATTTGTTATCATCAGGTCGGGGCTTTGAGGTCAGTGGTCACATGTGTAGGGTGGGTAATTGGCCTAGGTGTGTGTGAGTGCGGGTGTCCCTGTAGATAGCAGGGGTGTGGCACGTGGCCTGAGTGTGGGCCAACAGCCGTGGTGAGTGTTGGTATGTGTGTGTGTATGGGGGGGGGGGGTCGGGGTTGAGAGGTGTTTCTGTGTGTGGGGGGGGGGGTATTTGTGCTTTCTCTATATGTGACTTCAACGAAATTTCATTGCTTCCTTTTCTTTGCCCTTTTCTTGGGTGATGGGGCAAAGGTGATGATACCTTTCTTTGCCGGCCTTCCTCTCTTTTTCTTGAGGGGAGGGGCTGGTGTTTTGGTATCAGCAATTATGCTTGAATCAGGGTCAAAGAGAGTTTGTACCGGACCAGTCTGGAGCCTTTTAATGATGGCTTTGGCGCTGGCCCTTGTAATTGGTCTTCTCAGCCTGGATACATGTACTGCCTTTTTAAAGACATGTCCATCCTGCAACCTTTTTAAAATTGCAGTCACTGATGAGGTCATCTTAACTATGATGTAAGGGCCAGAGTATGTGGGTTGCAGCTTTTTGGTGGTGTGTTTCACCAGGAGGTTAGGTATATGTAAGTACACCAACTGACCAGTATTGAAGGTGGCTACCTCTGCAGAGGCGTCATGCTTGGCCTTCATCTTTTTGTGGGCCTTTATCATGTTTTCTGCTGCCTTCATTTGAATTTCATCCCTGAGATTTAATAAATGAGTGGCTACATTTTCTTTTTGTGCCGGGTCAACATCTTCTGTTGCTGTGATCAGTGCTAATGCAGCCTCTGTGGGTAGATGGGTTTGTTTTCCAAATACCAGGAGATTGGGTGAGTAACCCAAGGCACCGGAGACTGTGTTATTCATGCTAAAAATCACAGCTTGGAGGAAGGTTGACCAATGTTTTTGTGATTTAGACACAAAGGCTCTGAGGGATGATTCTATTGTCTGGTGTTGGCGTTCACATAGACCTTGAGATCTGGACCAGTGTGCGCTCCCTGTGACATGCTTAATACCAAATTTATTGCAGAAGAGGGCAAAGAATTTTGAAGTGTATTGTTTAGCATTGTCAGTGTTTAAAACTGAGGGAGTGCCATGGATGCAGATCACTCTCTGAAAGAAACCAAGGGCTACCTCAGCGCTTGTGTTGTCTTCTGTGCACCATGCTGTTACATGTCTAGTGGCATGATCTGTGACCACATGTATGTGGTGGGATCCATTAACAGCCTTGTTAAATGGTCCTATTGTATCCATGGTGACATGAGAGTAGGCTGTGAGTACAGGTTCACGGAGTGTCATTGGTGATTTTAGGTTTTTCGGCCTCTTTTTGGTGGTAAGGCATGTGTGACATGTGCCACAGTAATCAAACACCTGTTTGAACATTGAGCGCCAATAGTACCGTGACCTGATAGCTGCATATGTTTTCATTGAACCCAAGTGCCCTCCTAATGGGGAGCAGTGTGTGGATTCAATTAATGATTCTGCCCACTTTTCTGGAATCACAATTTGAAGGGAGGGGTCTAGGGATTTACCCATGACTGTGTCAGTGATTCTGAAAAGTACCTCATCTAGTATGATGAACTGATCATGATTGGCTAAAATCTGATTTGTCAAGCCTTGATCTGGTGGCAACTTTCCATCCTGAATGTAATTTAGCATTGATGAAGCAAAAAGATCTTCTTTTTGTGCTTTAATCAATACTTCTCTAGAGGGTGTGAGTGAGGGGTGCTTGCAAATTTTGGTGATAGCCCTCTCAGCCAAAGGTAACACTTTGTGTGACAGCTTGGCGCGTCTGGCATTGGCTGCCTTAACTGATATCCTGGGTGACCTAGACTTGGGAGGTCGACCTCTTGGCCTTGAACCAGCCGGCTTGACCTTTGTGGGTCGGCCTTGTTTGTTTACAGCGGTTCTGGACCGTGATTGGCTGGGGGCTGGGGGTGTGTCTTCCTGGGAGTTCTGCGACTGTGCCCTGGTCAAGACGCACAGCTCCGTTGGCGCTGCTAGTGAAGCTAAGTGGTTTCTTTCAGAGCTATTTTTCTTTGCAATTACACCTTTGGGTGGTTTGCCTGTGCTTCCCCAGATTTTACCTCCTTTTAGAATTGATCTAGGGGGTCCCATCTGGATTGGGTTCTTGGGTACTGGCTCGTTGGACCTAAAGACTTTGGTCATGGAGATATCAGAGAAAGTTAATTTCTTGGGGGGGAGAATAATTTTCCCCTGGGATCTAATTGGCACTGGGTCATCAGAGCTGGGTGGGTAGGATCTCCTGGATAGGAAATCTGCCACAAAATTTGCTCTGCCTTGCAGATACTTCACCTCAAAGTCGTAAGACATGACTGTGTCTACCCACCTGGCTAGTCTCCCATTAGTAATGTTCTCTTTTTTATTAAAAAGGGAGACCAGGGCAGTGTGGTCTGAGTACACTTTGAAGTGGGCTCCATCCACATAATGGTGGAACTTTTTAACTGCAAAGACGATGCCTAGAAGTTCTTTGTCTGTTATTCCATATCTCGTCTCCTGTGGTGTCAAACCTCTACCTGCAAATTCAATTGGTCTATAGAAACCATTTTCATCTACCTGTGTGATCACAGCTCCCAAGCTATAGTTGCTTGAGTCTGTAAATATGACAAATGGCTTGCTGTAGTCAGGGAATTTGAGGACAGCTTCAGTGCAAATTGAAGCTTTAATTTTCTCAAAGGCGCGCTGGCAACTAGTGGTCCATTTAAAGGTCCCTTTGGTGGCTTCATATAGAGGTGCCATTATGTGGGCAAAACCTTTAATAAACCTTTTGTAGAATTGTGCCATGCCATTGAAACATCTAAGGTCGTGGATGTTTTTAGGTGGAGGGAAGGTTTTGACTGGCCAGATTTTGTCTGGGGAAGGTGACACACCGTGTTGATCTAGAGAAAATCCCAAGAAATCCATCTTGGTTGTGCCAAATTCACATTTTTCTGATTTCAGTTTGATATTTCCCTTGATGAAAAGTTTGAGTACCTCATCTAGGTCCTGCAGGTGTCTTTCCCAGGTGGGGCTATAAATAGCCACATCGTCAACATATGCTACTGCATTTCTGTACTTGCATTTCATGAGCAATTGCTCCATGACATTCATGAAAGACAAACCTGAGGTTTTGAGTCCCATTGGGAGAACTTTGGCCATGTATCTGGTTCCATTGGCTGAAAAGGTGGTAATAGGCCTAGATTCTTCCGCCAGGGGAATTTGATGGTAGGCACTATATACATCTAATTTTGAGAAATATTTTGCACCTGTTCTGCCAACTTGTTGCATGAGGTCGTCTGCTCTGGGGAATTGGTAGGAAAAAGATTTGAGGTTTTGATTAACCCATCTGTAATCCACTACCACTCTCCAGCCTGAGGCTACAGATCTGTCTCCCTGAGGTTTGGGTACTAAGAAAGCTGGTGAATTCCATTCACAGGGCTTGGTACATTCCTCAATAATTCCCTGTTTTAAATGTTTATTTAGGAGCTCTCTTTGGAAAATTTCTTTATGAGGGGACATTCTGTATGAAGGCCTGTTGCAGGGCTTGAAATCTGGAATCAATTCCAGCTTGACCTCATTCTCAGTGTTGGAGCCAATGGCGCTGTCATCAATCACAAAAGCCTGCCTATTCTGTTCAACAATTTTACGCACCTGCGTTTTTTGAGTCTCAGTGAGCTGCTCACAAATTTTGTATTGTAGGGGTTCATTACCCTTGGGAAATTGCTCCAGGGGGTCTTCACCACAATTTATTGGAAAAAGCTCGCTGGCAGGTGAGACATGGTTCAGTGAATGATGAGTGTCCAGGGGGCCTATTGGTATAGCCTTTTTCATGTTGAAAGGTTTGAAAATACCTAGAGGTGTGTGTTTCTTCTTTAAATGCAAAGGAAAATCATTTGGATTTGCCACAGTTACCGGTATTAATTTTGCACTAGTCTTGGGTTTAACCAAGGCGTGCTTAATCAAGAAAGGTAGGGCTGGTTTGATATTTTCAGTGATGCCTGTCAATTTATTTAAATTTTCTGAACCGTTGACAATAGCATTGAGAGTGGTTTCAGAGTTTGGTGGTATTGTGATATTTTCAGCAGGCCTGATTGTGTTTATGGAGGGAAGCTTGGGGCCAAAACTAAGCTTAGCTTTGTACTTGGTCATGAAGTTTACTCCAAGAATGATGGGGTGATTTAATTTTGGTACAACATGTAATCTTGTAACAAATTCTTTGCCTTCAATTAGGAAGCTGAGTGTAATGGCATGGTTTACCTGTACTGTGGATCTGTCTGCTAGGAGGACATTCATACGTGAGCGTCTTCCATGTTTAAAGTTTGGGGTGTGTATTACCTTATCTGCCATTTTTTGACTGATAAAAGATAGGGATGCTCCAGAGTCTACCAAAGCTCTATAGGGGTGGTCATTTATGTCGACAAAGACTGCACCTTTAGTTAACTCGGTATTAATGCGAGAGACCTTACCTTGCTGCCCATACTTATCTGACTTGATTCTCAGTTGAAGCCGTGCCACTCTGCTACTGCTGTCCTCGTAACAGTCTTCGCTGTCTGAAGAGGAGCTGTCACCAAAATCCAGGTTGTTGTCCTTGGAAAAATCCATTTTTGGCCGCTGTAGGGAGTTGATTTCTGCATCACTTTGAATATCAGTTGGGTGGTGGCTGGCGGGGGGCGTTCCAGATTTCATATCCACTGTGGTGGGGGCGGGGTGGTTTGGTGCTTTGCATCCTTCCCCTGAAACCTATTCTTCGTCATCATAGTCTGTGTCTTCATCAATGAAGTCTTCATCACCATCGTTGTGATCATGATTGTCTTCATCAATGTTATGTAGGTCAGCGTTGCCCTCAGGTTCCGTCGGATCACTTTCATTGTTATTCCTGGGGAATCTGCTGGGTGTGGGGTCTCTGGTCCTCCTATTCTGGTAAGGGGGACTATTGCTGTTTATGATATCAGCCTCATGTGTGACCTTTTTAAAGGAAACCTGTTTATTGTTTGCCGGGGCTGTGGCCACTGTGATGACTATTTTGTTGTCATCCCTGGAGGTAGGATTTCTGGAGGCGCTTTGTGATCTAGCTCTTTGCTGAGGTGGTTTATTTCTTCCTCCAGAAGCATCCTGAGACCTTGACCTTCTGAACCTTCTGTAATTGGGGTCAGATTGGTTGCTGGAGCCGTTTTGGGTCCTGGTCTCATACTGCCTGTTGTAGTTGCCACTGGGGTACCTGTCATACTTTTTATTGTTGGAGTATTGGTTTTCCTTTCTGGGTGTGCCACTATTGTTTTTGTTACTGTTCATGGCACAGAGGTCTGCTTGTTGGGTCCCAGCCATGGCCATTTTATGTGCTTCTATGCGCAATTCCTGTGTAAGGGCCATTTTTTCTGCATCAGCTATGGTTTTGGGCATGTCAGGGAGGATTACTGATTTAATTTGAGGCTTAAGCCCATTAATCAGGTAATCCACTTGAACTGACTCCTCCAGGTTGCTGTTTGCCAAGAGCCGGGTCATGTCTTCTAAGTACTGTTCCACTGTCTCATCTGGCTGTTGTGTCCTGTTTCTATAACCTTTGCTGATGGTTGCAGGGTCAGGGGTGCCAAAACGCTTCAGGAAGGCTGCATATACTGCCTCATTGTCATACATGATGGGCTTCTCAAAAATATTGGCGAAGAACCATTGAGCTGCCCTGCCCTTTAGGAAGGTGTATAGACAGGAGGCGTGCAGGTGTTGGTGGCGGGGGTATACATTCCTGATCCAGAACTTAAATTCTGTGATGAATTTGGCGGCAGACCTGTACTCAGTTGGTTTGTCAAACGTCTCAGGCTTATTAAAAGAGCTGAGTTGGGCTGAGGAGAGTTTGTCATCACTCAAAGTCATTTGACCCAAACCACTGGCGATGTGAGATTGGCCTATCATTGGTATCATAGGGGTGGAGTGGTCGTATGCCTGGCGGTGTCCTGTTGGATGTGCACCTGTGCTTTGAGAATACAGGGTTTGCATGGGTATAGGCATGTTGCTGGGTGTACGAGCATGAGCAGGGATATAGATACTACCTGCCACTGTACCTAATGTGTTAGCATTGGCCTGCACTGGGGTGGTGGCCGGAGCTGCCATCTGGCGAGTAGCGGAGACACTAGGAATATCGTCTCGGGTTGACCTGTGTGAGGTGGGCGTGGCACCCAATAAACCAGCTGGAGTGTTGTTCTGGAAGGCGCTGGGTGGGCTTGACCTTATGTCATTGCCAGCATGTTGGAAACCTGGCATGGTAGGTGCACTGGGGGTCTGTGAGGCATGAGGTATACCCAAGTTTGCCGGTGAGGAGTGGGCAGGAGGGGGCTGGAGTGGGGGCCTGTGGCCATAAACTGAGCAAATCTCTCTCCTAACATCATCCATGTTCCTGTTGATGCGCTCAGAGATATCTGCTGCCATCATTTCAGATCTCCTCAGGACATCTGCATTATCTTCTGCAGCTCTCCTGTGTGATTGTATCAAGTCGCGCTCCATTTGAGCCCTCCAGGTGTCCATGTTGTCTAACCTGTCGTTGACCCTGTTTAGATGGCTGGTGTGCTCCTGGCCTACCCTTTGGATTTCAGCTGATAGGAGATTAATCTGGCCAGTCAGTAAATTGCTTAAGGAATCACTGACTGCCTGTGTACATTCTCTTACCAGATTCCTGGCCAGGTCGTCCTGATCATACCTGGGAGGATGTGTAGTGGGTGTCCTGCTGTCCATCCTGCCTCTGCGTAGGTGGGGGAAGGTGATTTCAGGATCGTCCTCAGAGGTTAGGCTGTCTTCTGAGGTGCAGTATGGGGTGGCTCTTCTCCTGAAGATCTGGGAGGTGGCTCCTATAGCACCTGCTACTGCTGAGTCTATGCTCCTCAATACCCTATAGTAGGGGGGTGTCTGCCTTCTAAGAGGTGAGGTAGACTGTGCCCTCCTTCTCCTGGGGCTAGGTAGGGGTGTATAGTCTGAAGAGGTGGCCCCTGTGTCCAGGTTTGGGGTATTGAGAGTGTTTGGTGGTGTTGGGGTGGCCTCAGGGGTCGGGGTATTTAGATATGACCTGAAGGGGTCACTAGATGTGGTGGCGTCAGGCCACTGCTCCTCTAGTATTCTATTAATGCGACCTAAAAATGCTGAGGGACTTTCACCACACTGTGTATTGTGAGTGTTGGGGGCTGGTGCCTCCTGAGCTCTATTTGTCCTTACTGATCTCCACCTATTGATAGCTGATCTTATCCTTTGTCTCCAGAGATCAGATTCAGGTGGTAATGTAGGGTCAGGGGGAATATAACTGTCCCAGGTGAGTTCAGAAGGGTTGGGGTGTGTAAAACCAGCTGGGGGTGAGGTGGTGTCTGTACCGGTAGCAGGCTGCCGAGGTAATGTAGGTATGCTTTCTAAGGCGGCCTGTAATCGTGGTGACCTGGGCTCTAGGTGTGAGTCCAGGTCTAAGTGGCTTGGTGAAGCTACAGGTGTAGATGATGTTTCACCTGGTAGACCAGCAAGTCTTAGGACTGGGGATTCAGCACTTGAAAAACCAGGTAAAGTCAGATTAAGTCCTGGTGCCTGTGATGTGAGTGGGGTGCTGGTCTGTGTACCGGTATTATTGTCATCAATTGTTGATGAAAAAGTTTTGTTTCTACTCACAGGTGTTGGCTTGGGTGTTAGAAATGATGGTGGTAGGATTGGATCCAACAGAAAGGCGTCAGGTGACGAGTCAGATGACGGAACAGTCTGCTGCTGGTCTGGGGCTGCTGCTGGTGCTGCTGCTGCTGCTGCTGCTGGTGGGGGCGCGTCTAGCCCTGGGGATGTAACGGCATCTTCTGTAAATGGCTCTTTGGTTGTTGTCTCACTTTGATTCATGGCTCATGAGAGGTGAAAACAATGGGACGTTACAAATAGGGTTCTCCACCATTGTCAATGTCTCGTTACATGTCATGAAGTGAGGTAACAGGAGTCCAGACAATTCAGTTGATGATCCAGCTTTATTGTAAGATTGGCATGATGAGTAACTGATACAGTGTACAATATAGTACTCGCCAGTCTGACCGAGCTATATCCTAAGCCAAGGCACCTGAGTGTCGTAGGGTCTAGGTTGGAGAAGAATAAGATGCTGAGGCTTGATCCTGACTAGGTTATATAGTCAGGAGCAAGCCCAGATGACGTCGTGTCTATTTCTGTACTTTCTATTTTTAGTATAGGGAGCGACTCAAATATGCTGAGTCGGTGGTTCTGCTCAGTCCCAATCTGTGGTAGGAGGGGTGAGCTGCTCCTATTGGCTAGGTGAATCTAAAAATAGTTGAGTTCTCCAGTGGGGGATCCACAGGAGGGAGCCTGGGGATTTCCCACTGGAGGAGGGCAGGTGTGAACTCTTCACCCTGCTAAGCTAAAAATAGGTTGACCTTGGTTTGAACTAGGGGGTAGCTTGGCCAGTTTGGTTTGAGTATGTCGTTCATAATTTTAATACATAGAATAGTCCATTGACAGTATCAATGGGGGGGATGGAATACGATCCTCGCATATTTAGTGGCATCCATTTTGAAATTTATACAGAGTTAGTTAGTTTTGTGTTTAGGTATGGTTATTAGAAGTTTCATGTTAAAGGATTGAATGAGCTAGTTAACTAATATTATGTTATGAATTGTTTAAGGTATATCTAAGTATTAGTGCCATGTAAAAAAAGAAAATATTGCCCTGCGCAAGGAACATTTATTTCTAAACTAAAAGCAGCGACTAGCTCAGTATCACGTAACCTTTTTTGTCGACCAAGGTGCCATGGCAGATTAAAACAAAGCGAGACGACTCGATGCATTGAAAACTAGTAAATATTGTTAAATTCCTTTATCTAAAAGCAATTTCAACCCATAGGCCATGGCATAAATGCAAATGTCAATTCACATTCATATAATGGCTTTGTTGAATATGGACGCCTCACCTCGGTGAATATGATGCAAAATTATTCACTGATCGTTGACATTTGCTTATTTACCTTGCTGACAAGGACTCTGATATTAGGAGGCCATGATGTGGTACTGCTGCCCTTAACTTTTTCCAGCCAGCTAGTGCATTAATGAACACACTACCAGGTAGAATATGACCAGTGCATTGATGCACTAAGAGGATGGCATTTAAAGTAATATGATACCATTTTCCTGGATACCATCAATAATTATCTGCAATGCACAAGACCGGTATCATGGTATTGTATGACAGGAAATTAAATACAGATTTCAAATCAATCAACTTAGAACACATTTCACAAAGTATATATACTTATTGTTTCTCTATGATCAGTCTAACCCAATGCATCAACACAACAGGGCCTAGGACCTCAATCTGCCATATTCTAGGGACATTTAACTAAAATAGAGCCATCTGGAAAGAGGTAACCGACCCTGTGGTGCTGCCCTGAGGCAGTTTTTCAAGGGGTTTTAAGTGCTGCCTCCAGCCATCATTGGTCCTTAAAAGGTTAATAATATTTTTTACTGGTGCACCAATGGAAGGTATAAGTAGGTAAAAGGTTGCCCCCCAACAAACATACATTCGATTTTGTAAAAGAGTGGGGGAGGGGGAAGAATCGTTCTGATGTTTTACCATTTGCCAGTCAAATGACTACAACATATCTTTGTGAAGAGAGTGTTGGTGATACAAAGTGTTCAATGCATATCACATCACACCATTGCTTTGGTATTGCAATTTTATGAGGTTTCATGGGAAATTTGTGGGGAGCTGGGATGAGGGGGAGACACCTGGGGAGAGGGGGTTCAAAAGAAAGGGTTCTAATAGGGTCTAATCTGGTCTGCACCTCTTAATCTGATCTCATTCTGATGTATTATAGTAGAAGAAACACTTGGTTGTAAATGAGCAGAAACCGCAAAAATGCCTGACTTATCAGTATTTTACCAAGGCCGATCCCATTCACCAAGGCAGGTAATACCTATATATAACAACAACTAGATGGTTTCTAAGTGTCATTTTAGGTCTTAGATGAATACTTTTGACTACTTTCATGAGTGTAGAATGAGGTTTGTTTAGGATTCTGAAAGTCTAAATTTGGGCTGCATTTTCACTATATGGGCGAACTTTGGGCCCCTGCACAGGGGGATTAGGCAGCTTATACAGGGTTTTACGTTATCATTCATGACAGATGTACATTATCACCTGATTACTTTCACTGGTAATAGTATCCCTGTGGTATAATATGCCTTTTATCTTTTTTATCACGGCCACACCAATGAACAAAGTGCAGACATGCAGATTCCAATAGCACATAGGGTCAGGTTCCTGAAAATATATGTCTGCAAAATTCCAGGGGGGGGGAAGGGGGGGTTGGTGCAGGGGGGTCTACAGTGGCCCACAGTCTATAAGAAACAGGTTAGTCCTCAATCCGTTTCCTGACATCTTCACCTTTCTCTTCCTTACTAAATGAACAAGCCACTGCGGGAAGATGAACCCTCCCTACATGTGCTAGGACACCTGCAAGATTGTATTAAGTTGTATTTCTTTTGATTACAATTGAATCATATGATTCACTCTACCAGGGGAAATCTTATTCTAGGGGTAAGAGGTAGGGGGCTTGTTTTCTTGAGTTGGCATACTTTCTGAGTTAAACATATGAATTGTATAAATGACTGATGACGTCATCTTACCCTTGTAATTTTTAGCCCCCCCCCCTGTACGTCAAGATATTTAAATCCTTGAAATTTGGAGAAGAAAGACTTTGAGCAAATTACATAATCGTATCTAGCCTCTTACATACCCATGTCTGACATTGTTCATCTATGAACTTTCTAACATGGGTCCTTGAAGTAAGATTCACCCCTCTCATTATGTCATTGGAAATGGATTGTAAAAGAATGCCTTTCCAACACTGAAAACCTGCAGAAACTAATCAGTAGTGATCACTTTAGGGTGCTCAATTTGATGCAGACCAGGGAGAGTGCCCCTTTCATCATATGCGATTAGTTCAGGTCATCAATATGATTACTTCAGGTCATCAATACTGATTAGTTTTTCACATGCTGAGATAATAATGACCTGGATAAGCAATTTGATTGAAGTACAATGTTGCTCAAAATAAGAAATAAAAGAATAGTTTTAGAATTCCCCCGACCCAACCCCATCAACCTAACCCCCATTCATTTATTAGAGTAGGTCTTCTCCTTGAAGATATGGGATTCATAGTTATATAAGTTGGAGCAGTTGATGCCTATCTTCATACTTCTTGATAGGACCATTAACAAAGAATAGGTGTTTATGCTCTGAATATGCCTATTTTCCTTTTATTCTCATTTTGCAACATGTCCCCTTTTCAACACAACTTCCCCACTTTAAACTTGCATGTTGATACATTTATGGCAATTATTTATATCAATTTTACCACAACAATGATCTGGATTATATGAGACATGTCACATCATCATAAAGTAGGGCCCCCTGGTGGGAGAAATGGTATGATCAAAATGATTACTTTCTTTCATCAATGTGGAATGATGACCTAAAGCCATCTGCATTGATTACTTTTCAACAAGCCTAGTTTTCTGTGAAGGTATATGATGGGCTGAGGAATAATTCATAAACCTCTAAGGTCCATTCAAAGCCTGCTTTATTTTTGTAGTTTGTAACTTCTTGTCCTGAATGTAATTTGAGTGAATCAGGGATTAGGTTATCTTAATCATGGTGTTGCATTTTCTGGTCACCAATCTAATTTGTTTTCCCGGGTTACTGCAACCAGTTTTTCTGCGGGAATATTCTGAGGCAAGTAAAACAAACAGTCTCATTGAAGTTAAAAAGGGTAGATTCACCACTTTTGGACGTTCATTTCCAATGTGAACGTGACCCTGTGTTATCAAATGATATCCATACTGTTTATAATGCATTAACATTATCCAAAGCACCGGTTGAAAGAGAAATCTGATATGGGAAATTGCCTTTATTGGATAAATTTACTATGTAAAAAAAACGGTAGCAATATTGGGAATTCAAAAAGGCCATTTTCAGCTGAAGTCGGACACCTAATCAGATATATTCACCTGAAGTCAGACATAGTGTATTCTCCAATTTTGCTGAACAATAACGGAGGGAATCACTGTTTTCTTATACTAGGGTAACTACCATTGGTACCAGGATTCGATTAAAACAGATTTAGTCAGGGTTTCTACATGAATGAAGCTTTTACCTGAAGGTTGTTTACTGGCTGGCTATACAGTACGATATGTTATATATGTGTGCGATGAATGAGTAATAATCTATATAAAACAGAGTATCATATCTTAATAGTAGATATGCAAAATAATAGTAGACACAATACAAAGAATTCTGGAGTTGTTTTTTTTTTCATCCAAACTATTATTATTTTAGTCATAGTGTTGGGCAAAAACAATAGATATATATGACGAATCATTATAAGTGCATGTTAAATCATTCTGTCAGCTGTATAATGTATTCTTACATTTACTTGCATCATGAGACGACCCTCCATGCTCCAGAGACTATTTCTATGAATGGGTGATCGAATATATTATTAAATAGCATAAAAGGTAATGAAGAAAGAAAAGGGAACTACTGACAAACTAGTGTCTGCACTGAAAACATGAAAGATCTGAAACTAGTCAGCGGTGACCACTTTAGGTCCTCAAGTTGACGATACCTAAAACTACAACTTTAGGTAGTCTTTAGGTCGTCATCCTGACAACCTAAGTCGTCAGTATGACGACTCTGTACCGTCAGTATTGTCATATGAATGACTCAGGTCGTCAGGATGACGACCTAAAGTTGTCACTTTGACTATCTTAATTTGTTGTTTTAGGTATCTCAACTTGAGGACCTAAAGTGGTCACCGCTGATTAGTTTTAGATGTTCTATGTTTTCAGTGCAACTCTGGTGAAATTGGTGTCCGACGCTGGGTGAAATTATATGGTCTACTTCATTTAGATATAAGCACACAACCGCTAACATCAAACTGTCCTTTTTGCCTACGGCTAGCGTGCAACCTCAAGAAGTCGGCATAGTCACATGGTACAGCTATTCTGGTCATGTCATCAAGCATTAATCTCAAACCAGATAAGTAAGGCCGTACAAACCATGAGAACATACTCCAAGCTCTAATAGAATCTGAAAAAAACGACAACCCTAATGATACTGTCCCTATGCCGCAGAATTATGTTTGCCAAAAATATGATTTTATAAAAATTGCATCGAGGCTATTTGCTCTGACAGTGACACTCACAAGTCTGCACTATGCCGACTTCTTAAGAAGACTACTTGCCAAGGTAGTTTGAACATTGCTTCCCTCCTGAAAGCACTTGGAGGACTTTGACACAGTCCCAGGGCCAGAATGGTGCAAATACACTTTTTATATAGTAATGTATCTCACTTCTGGTCTGTCGATCATGCGCATTGATTAAGCTTTGTTTGTGAGCTGGTCAGAGTCGTTCATGCATGCTAACAAGATTGTGTTCTCACCACTGGATCTTATTGTTCGTGTCCGTTTTGGTGAAACACATGACATGTGAGTGTAACCAAGTGTAACACGATGACGTTATAAACATTTACCTTTTAAGGGCTGCTGATGCTGGAGTGAATCCTGCCAAATGGTCATCATAATGTAATAATCTAGTGCGGGGAGTCTGCTCACCAGCACTTTCTTTGTGAATAACCCTCAAGGTTTTTTTTAACCCAACAGGATCGGTTAAAGATATGAATGAGTAAATTTCTGGGTCTGCACTTTTAAGCATCTTGACAACCAATGTGTGTGATGTATTACTGCATTGCCTGCCCTTTAAGGGTGAATCAATTATCTTTCATGTTGCATTGAACAATATTTTTAGGGCACTCAAATACATTCTTTCATCTTCATCCTTTCTTAGCATTTAAAATATTAAATACCCGGGCCAGCCATTGTCCCCACTCAAAGGGATAACCCCATATACTGTTATGGCTTGGGGTATTAATCAAGAGTTTATTGGTGGGGCTGCTGTACTTCAGAATGGTGAACATGTCAAAAACAACAGATCTTTTGGCATTATTTTGGAGGGGATGAGCACTGAGAATTCAGGTTATCTATTTTGAGCATTAAAACAGCAGACGAACTATCATAAATTACTGCTGTGAGGTCCTGCAACAAGACCTTATTGCACTGAAATTTGTGTGAGAAGGAAATCTTGAAAGTAGTCCCACCCTGGTTTATACCTATACATACCTATTTTATGAGATACAGTCATTTTCAGTCACTCTGAAGAGATAATGTGTCAAACAGTTTCTGTCTTATACATGGGCACTCGGTTTCAACAAAGGTTATTAAGAGGGATATGCGGCCTCTTGGAGATTAAGGCCTCCCAGCCCTGTCACTATTGGATGCCTGGTGATGTCCCGATGACCGACCGGGTAGGACACATCATAGGCATTGGTTTCTCAAGTGTTTGGTCAACATGTCAGCACAGGGGCCAGGGTGATGGTATTCACAGGAGAAAATAACGCAGAGAGACATTGTGCAAACACATAATCACAACACCAGACTTTAAGAAATGAATGTTGAATATCTATGAGGAAACCCTGTAAATTGCACGGTGATCTACTGTATTTGTGAAGCAGAGATGTAATGTCTACACTGAAAACTCAGAAAGCTGGACGGCAATGTGTAAGGAGAAATATCCATAGAGAATAATGATTAAAAGCATTATCTTAAGCCAATATGGTGGTTTGAGAAAAAAAAACTACTACTCTATTAACAAGGGAGGCTTACATGCTTGTTTTTGGCCACCTTTGACGCCACTTTCTTTGTAATGCATGGCTCAGATAACAGTCTGTATGTAGGTAATCATCTATTGTATTCAGCTGGAAGGCAAGTCACTTTCACTGTCCGTGATGAGGTATAATCATATATCTAAGCAGTGTCCACCTTTGTGAGAAAGGCTTGTTTTTGACCACCCCAAGTGCTGCTTCATTTGTTCCTGTCTCAGATTACCTGTGGGTAAGTAATTATTCATTGTAATCAGCTGAGAGACAAGTCACTTTCACCGTTACTGGACAAGGTCATAGCAATTAGCAGATATTGGAGGCATGAGATGAAATGAGGTGCCTCGGGATGGGTTGACATTGGTTTATGCACATGAAGACTATCATGCAAGAAAGGAAGGCCTAAGTGTATCTAAACACTGTCGACTTCGAACGCAGCATTATCTAATATAAACGACTAGGTAAGTAGTAGCAGGAGGTGAGGTGGGGAGGGGTTACTGACCAGTTATTGAACAGTGTACTGTTCATTAAATTAAACTTTGATGTCAAGACCAAAATCACCGATCTTGAAAAAAGTGTCTTTACATTGATCTGTCACTAAATAAGTCACACTTTAACCTCTCACTCTGCTGGTTAGGTTAGGGGACTTGATTAGAAAGGCCTGCACAGAAGGGACAAGCTCAATACTTAGTAAGCTAGATTGTCTGGACCTCTCTGTGATTCTCGGGATTTTGTCATGAGCTCTTCTCTCCCTGTCTACCAGCAGAATGACCAGTTATTGATTCTACCCAGCAAATTGTCGTCATCTGATGCCATGATTGGTCATCAATGGTGACTCCTTTTTGAGTGATAACTCATTCCGTCATCTTTCGCCACCGTGTGTTAAACTCACATGGCTATTCCTGGTGATCTTGTGCTATAATGATGTCATGTTCAATCTAGCAACATGTGTGAGCGACTTCACCCAGGTTGACGAGAACTTAAAACAATTTGCTGGGTATTATCATAATGATAGAGTTGTAATGGTAATCCGCTACGATTTGAATGGGGTCTAGTCTCATCATCTTTAGAAATGCCTTCCTGAAAGCAGTACGCGGAGATTACTCCATTTTAAGGATCATTTGAACATGAAGAATCATGTTTGTAAATATTACATCTCATCTGCTAGTGCAGGCCTTGTCTTCAGCATTTAAAGCCAGGAACGTGGGAGCCAAAGTTCCCCTCATGTCCGGTAGCATGTAGGCTGCTGGATCACTAGCTTTGAGCACAACAATGTACAACCTCCAAAACAGATTCACAGGACTAGAGAAGTGAAGTAGGGGATCAGGGAGGAAGAAATATAGAAGAGTAGCACCAAGCTGGATTTCCTGAGATCGAGATATTGCATCCGGGTGGGCTTTACTGGGTTTACCATGGGAAAGTTAACGTACAACTACACATTTCTGTGAACCAGAGGCCCCTTGTTGCTTATGAAAACACTCTAGTTAAAGAGTTGTTGATCGAGTGTTTGGAAAAGGAGGGGACCTGGAGAAGGCACGGTCTAATTCAGCTGCTGCTGAATTGAGAGTCTGGCATTTAGCTAGATACTTAACAACGGATAAAGAACGGTTTTTAACTTGTGTTTTTTCAATCAATAGGTGAAGACTATAGTTTCTGCTAACATCTGGAAAGCATTTCTCAAGATGGTATGTCTAGACCCCTTCAAATCGTACTAGGATCCCTCACTCTAATGCCATTACAGCCCTACATCTGGTGATTACTAGTGACTACACTGGTACGACTGCCCTACCAAACCTTATATAATTACTGCTTTAAGTGCTGATCGTACAGAGCAGTCGTAGTGCATCACCTACAATCACCTGCAGCCCACTTAAAAGGGTCTATTTCTCCTCTTTCCTATCCCCTCGGGATGTGTGTGGTGCACATATGCGTGGGCACTGACACATTCCTTTGTTAAATTATCAACCTGTGAAGCACGGGATAGCCACTTAGTGCCGCTAAAGTGCTGTAAAACACAAATCAATCAATCAATCAATCTAACTTTAAGGGTGTCAAATCGAAGTGTATGTATGCATCTTGAGAAATGCCCTCCAGAGTTATATATCGCATAAATGAGGATGCACATGGAATTTAAAAGAGAATTGTATTGTGCATCGCTGTCAAAATTGCATTAAAGGTTTAAGTTAGGTCGCACATGACTTCTTACCCCATCTTGAAAACGAGACCGCTTTGTTGCCGGAACCTACCCCTGACATCTCCCATTTGAGTACAGTTAATCATTTGCCCAAACAAATCAAAAGAGGCTGGCTAGATATGTGTATTCCTTTCAAAGTTAATGTTTTGATACGTTGGACATTTACCATTTTATGTCCCTTCTTGTGTCCTTCAAGACAGTGTTTCTGGAAGGCATTTCTTAAGATGGTTTGACTAAACAGCCACTGGGATTTTGAAACCCTCAAAATAAAAATTGATGATCTTTGTTGGTGCATTATGACTGCTCTGTACGATCAGCACGTAACACAGTAACTACATAGGGTTTGGTAGGGCAGGCATACCAGGAGGTTAATTCAAAAGGCTCTGCCATCGCTACCTATGCGATGTTAGCATAGGCACATCTCTTACCATCTCATAAGACCTAGTGTTACTACAACAAAATAGCTGGTGGTGTTAGGCCAGTCAGGAATAGCAAGTACTATGCAGTCCTTTCCTATTCCACTTCCAGCACTAACACCACCCCTTATTTTATTCTGAGAAACAATAGTGGTTTCCCCTGAGTGCAAGAGCACCTGTGTGGGGGGGCATTCCTCATCACAAAAGTGAAGGCACCGCATGTGTTATGAGAATGGTTTTTCTCATAGTCCTTAAGGGCTTTTGAGTCTACTCATGCATTAAGGGCATAGTAATGGCATGTTTTCCTTCTCTCTTTTAGACATTTCAGTGTCAACTGTACCCAACAGGGTATATATATTTAGCAGAACTCCAGTGTAGCCACTTTTGAGAAAATGAGTTTTTCCAATGCTTTTTTGTTGTCTTCCACTGTTATTTTTTCTCTGTGGACCTGTTGCCACTGTGCACAGTTATTTCTAGCTTGGAATAGTAACCATGGCAGAGCCTTTTGAATTAACCTCCAGTTTAACTGTTAGTGACCACTGGATGATAAAGAGGGACTGCACTACCATTTGACAGGGGTCTAGTCATACCATCTTGGGAAATACCTTCCTGAAGTGCCAATGGTACCAAGCATCTAACACCAGCTCCAAACGTACACCTGTGACTCAAATAGACTATGATTGTTTCCGCATACAGGGGAGTCCTAAAGCCGCTTTATGTTACAAGTTAGACAGTGCGCCTGCAGTAACTGATGATGATTAGCATCTGGCAACCACTCAACAGATATACTGGTGACTCAAAATGGCCTCAGGGCTGGAGAAGAGTTATTTTGGAGCTGCACTTACCAAGGCCTTTATGTTCTAACGTATACTATACAAACCAAATGGTCTGGTAGACGCTAGCTGCCTTTAACACATATCAAGTTGCCAGGTGGTTGTTTGTTTCAAGCACATTATACAGATATGCAAATAGGTGCTAGACTGCTTATGTTCTACATTTTATATGTCCACTTATGGTATCATAATCCTATCATTTTTTGCTAGCTACCTTTTCTCATAAAGTAAATCCAGAGCATCCATAGCCCACTTTAAATATTAGAACTATATATGTGACACAATCTGCAAAAAGAGGTCTTAAGACCCCTTCTCCCAGTACATACCACATATCCTCTTTCTCATTACCCCTGTGTGTTTGTTGAACATATATATATATATATATATATATATATATATATATATATATATATATATATATATATATATATATATGTATATATATATATATATATATATATATATATATATATATATATATATATATATGCATAGGCAACGTCAATATCCAAAACATGTTCAAGTGTTTTGGGTGCAGTATGTCAACCAGGTTCTATTTTTTGCAATGCATCTATCCAATATAAATTCCTAACTATATATATATATATATATATATATATATATATATATATATATATATATATATATATATATATATATCTGTGGCACATGTTCTCATAATAACTATGTTAGGTGCAATATTCCTTTTATTATAGCTGCTATTTGCATGCGGTATTCACACTGTGTGTGTAATGTGAGTTCAAATTAAAGACAAATGCGGCCCTGTGCCAGGATTGGTTCTGCTGCTGATAATCTCAAATAAATCTAGATTATATTAGTTTGATATATATAAACAATAAGAAAATTGGAAAAATTATAGTAATGAATAGTAAAAACTAATTTGTTTACATAGTGTCTGCTACCTGCTGACCCACAGCTGATTTTTCCACAAGGGTTGCAGGATAGAAAGAGGATATCTATATAAATATTTTGGAAAAATAAAAATGGGGGGTCATGTTTGAACTGACAAAGTTATGAATTTTTCAAAAAAACTTATTCCCCCTTAACTATGAATCCCTATGGGGATCCAAACGACATATAAGTACCTTTCATGTATTTTTAGTGAGTAGAAATGAGCTGAGGTAAAGATGTCCATTTAGGGTGAGAATTATGAAAATCCAGCAACTGATGGGTTCTGATTTCCTCCACCAGGTGGCTTCTGTGTACCAGTTAGCGTTTGTCTTCAAATGAATCGTTGAATGCAGTGAGTGCATCTGGCACCTGATATAAAAACATCCTGCTACTAATGAGGTGTTATATTCCTAGCTTCTAATTATGCTACGGATGTAAGAATAACAAGTAGATACTGGCTCTATATTGCACGCTATGAAATGCCTGTTGACTCTATCAGGGATCCTTGTAAAACTGCACAGTGAACCACTGTATTTGTATTACAGTGAACCAGTGTAGTATCTAGACTGAAGTAGTGCAGTACACACTGTTGTTTAAACAATGTCTGTACAAATAACCATGCATCTCTGCCAACTTTGGGACAAGCGTTTTGATGTTATACATTGCTGAGATTCTTTCCTTAAAGTGTACCTCTTAAATTTTATGCTGTACCATCCATCTTTCTAACATACAGTTTTCTGTTTTTCTTTCTATTTCATCATCCTCAAGTACAGATTGATTGGCATGGCATTTTTCTAATATATATTACCTTTCATGTGACTGGAAGGAACAGAGTCTAGATTATAACCCTAAAGGGGTCCACATATAACTCATAACCTTGTTCAGTACCATTAGAGGCCATTCAATAAATGAACTCAGGGCAATATGTGACTAAAACAGTGTGAGAGATCCTCAAGGCCTATTTACCCTTTTCAGTCAAACGATTGAGGTAGACTATCGGCCTGAGCAAACTAAACGACCATAGTGTACATTGTGGTCGATCAACCCTGAGGGGAGACACCTCCCTAGGGGCGAGTCGACTACAATGTACACCTGGGAGTTTAGTTCTGTATTTACTTCATGTCTTAGTGCTTAAATTCAATGAAAAACACTGATGAATAAGTCATGAGACCAGCAATGTTGATCGAGACATGTTACACCACTGGGCTAACTCTGAAAATAGTGAACCTCCGTGGGAACAGGGAGCACTACCTTATCATCTAAAATGTATTGCTTGGATCTTTGCAAGGCAAATGCATGACTCACATGTGAGTAGGAAATGAGCAATATCAGGAACCAATGCAATGTAAGGAAACCTCCTACAAGTAGCATGACTGATCTCTGTCTACACAAAGAACGGCCTCATGCAGGGACGGTGTAGTTTGAAGGCATGAGAAGGAAGATGGCTATTAACCCCCCTAAACAGTCCCCCTGGCCAGCTGATAGCCACATATTGTAGCAGTTTAGATAATATGGCAGGAGTAACACTTGACCCTAGATGGTCTTTGAATTTACACATATGAAACTCTTCTGAAGCTTTGAGATTTTATGAGTAAGTAAGCCTGTTCTTGGACGTAGGCGGCGGGGCCAAATAATGACAGACAAGTTGCAGGTCAATCTATCAGCTTTCCTGTGGTACCAATAAAGTAAACGGCACCTTCTAATTCTGACATTCAGACTAGATAGTAATCACACCCAGAGCCTCAGGGTAGGCAGCAGGTGAGACAGGGGTGGGGGGAATTATTTACGAGCTGCCTGCTCATTGTGTGAGTGGCTTTGTATAAGCTGCCACTCTGAGGCATTCATGGATAATGTAACAATGTCCCTCAGATACCATGTACTGTCCAGTCTGAATCTTCCAACTCTGCCTCAAAATAGTGCTGTTGATGCTCTTTGTATTTTCATGACTGTCAATAAATTTGACAAGTGGGATTTTCCTTTAGGTAGACCATGCTGGCCCTGCTAGAGTGCCTTTCCTAGGGATACAAGTCTGGATTCATCATTCCCATTGGTTGTCATGATGCACCAATGAAGTGCTGGTGTTTACGATACTGCTCATCAGCTTTGCATTTGAGCACCATGCCAACTCATCGAATATTTATTTCATGTTGGAAGCAGTGGAATATGGATACCCCATAGGTTTAACGTAGGAGCTTCGTATCTGACACCCCCTCAATATAACCCTGACCCTTATCTCACACCCAGTACCAACACCTAAAATAATCTTAAAACATGTAAATATATGTAAACCTTTCTGACTTGGACAACATGAAGATACAAAAGTTCACTCAGAGGGGCTCTGACTGAGGGTTGTCTCGCTTGGCATTGCCTCATGAGATAACCCTCAGTCAGACCCCCTACACTGAAAAAAGTCTTCCTGACAAAATGACATGTATATCCATGTCAACTCGATTTGACACATAGAGCACATGTCATTGGGACATGGCACATATGTCATCATGACAACTGTCTTCATTACGCATGTCAAGTGGAGAGTATCAACCTCATTCAACATGCCTTTCACGCATGTCATGTGGGAGACAATGGTGACCTGTGCAGTATGTGTCAAAGCGATCAGTCTTCTTTTCTCTGTGTACAAGTGAACCTTTGTCTATGTATTCGCTGTGTAAATGTAGATGGAATTTCAAATGTGGTTGACGATCATTAAAAGGCACTCCAAAAGGAGCAATATCTCGTCTGCCGTCATTTGTAGGCATTAGTGGCCACATTCAGTGCTATATAAGCAACTGAAACAATGGGATTCCATCCAGTAAATGGGACATCTCTTGAGTGCTAAGGATCTTTGCTAGCCACAAGTAGTAGGGAGTAGTGGCGTAATGCGTAATAAGGTTTGGCATCGGTGCCCATGAGGCTGATAAAGATGAAGGACCAGAGGCTCCCGCTGAATGTCGCTGGTCTACCGATATCCTTAAAGGCTTCACATTAACCCATTTTATGACTCTGTATCATAACTTTCAGTTAGCAGGATACCTGAGATAACTCCATTTTGCTTGTGTGACGTCACAAGTCAAATGACAGACATGAGATACCCATACCCACGTGGTTGAACATATTTAACTCCACATGGAATAGGTGTATTGTACCAAGCTCATATGAAAGAGATAAATATACTATGGTTGAAGAATCATTGAAAGGCACTGCAAATGTAGCACTGCCTTTACAGTCCTTTGCAGTGACAAGACTATCGGCTTAGTGCAAAATCAGTCTGATAATAATGCCCAAGAGCCCTTTACAAAACGTGATCAGAGGCTCTGACTGAATGACCTTGGTCTCCTAATGCTTCTTAAGGCATCTGGAAGTCATGACATTGACCAAGTTCAGGACTCTGTAAAACATTTGATATCATCATCGTGCATTATTCTAAATGTACATTCTACCCAGTATTCATCAAGTACTTATTTGGTGCTCCTGGACTTTCCCTATACAGGGGCCAACGTCATTTGCTTCACCAGTCAGGGTCAGACTGTTCAAGGATCTGCTGGTAGTGCCAATATTGGCCCAATCACTGGGACCAATGCTGGCACAGACTGTATCGTGCCAGTCAGAGCCTCTGATCATGTTTTGTAATGGGCTCTTGGACATTAATATCAGACTGATTTTGCACTAAGCTGATAGTCTTGTCAATGCTAAGGACTGTAAAGGCAGTGCTCTATTTGAAGTGCCTTTCAATGATTCTTTAACCATAGTACATTTATCTCTTTCATATGAGCTTTGTGCAATACACCTATTCCACGTGGAGTTAAATATGTTCAACCACGTGGGTATGGGTATCTCATCTCTGTTATTTGACTTGTGATGTCACACAAGGAAAATGTAGGTATGACAGGTATCCTGCTAACTAAAAGTTATGATACAGAGTCATAAAATCGGTTAATGTGAAGCCTTTAAGGATATCGGTAGACCAGCGACATCCGGCGGGAGTCTCTGATCCTTCATCTTTATCAGCCTCATAGGCACCGATGCCAAACCTTATTACGCATTAAGCCACTAACATAATAATAAGATAATATTAACCTACATGAAACTACCAGCATAAGCGGCCCAAGATAGTAAACCGGGCCAAAGTATGATTATAAGTTATCAGGGGCATAAGGGGTCCCTACCTGAAGAATAATGAACTAGTAAAGGGATAGAGGAATACACATAAAGGACGATAAAGGAAGAGATATATTATTATTGGAGTAAGATAACACACGAAGCTAGAGGGTTGGCAACTGGGCAATATACTCGCGGAGCTAATCCAATAGGAGAGTGCACCAGCTGTATCATCAGTAGCACTATGTAGGATTACGAGTGTTAGATAAAGCTGTAACTTAAACCTCAGTGGTTACCAGCAGAGGTCTCACACACACACACAGACATGAAGTCGACATGCAATTGAAATATATACATATGTTAAGGGTTTGGATGAACTCTAATAGACCACAACAGGAGTTAATGTGACTATGGACTGTATCTTCACCTGGAAATGGAATGTTCAATAAAAGGTAACCTGTAATCCAGACTTATGATTGTTGATTAGGTGCATTAGTATTCTACCAGAGCTACTCCCTCTATAAGGCGCTGATAATGATTGTACATCATAATGGAGCAGATAAGGTCACCCAAAGTCTTATAGCGCACGACCTATAGTTGCTAGAAAAAATTGTTAATGATACCACTGTCTTCTCTACTAAACTAGCCAACCACACACCCCCGGAAGAACAATTTGGATTTAGAACCTTCAGATCAGCCCAACACTGCTACTTGACCAAACTCAATCATGTGTACGAGGCCAAAGATAGAGGACAGGAAGTTATGGTCACCTATCTTGACCTTGAAAAGGCCTTTGAGCTAGTAGACCACACTGTACTTCTAAGTTCCTTAGCAAAAAGAGGAGTAAAAGGCAAAGTGTTAGCGTACATAGAGGAATACCTCATCGGTAGGACAGCCAGGGTAGCTTTCCGAGGAACCTACTCAGACTACCTACCCCTAGAAAACGGGGTTCTCCAGGGGGTAATCCTATCTCCCACCATTTTTAATATGGTGAAAGAAGAAATACATGACCTGCCCCATACCAAGTTCATCTTTTACGCAGATGATATTGCCATGATAGTAACAGCACGAAACAAAATTTGCGAAAAAAACCCAAAGCTCACTCGATCATCTGGCTAGGAAATGTGCCCAGCTGGGTCTCAAAATATCAGCTAGCAAAACAAAAATCATGAGATACTGAAGTCACTCTCACTTTAGACACTCAACCACTTGAATGGACAACTGAAATGAAATATTCAGGAGTCATATTTGACTACAGGCTTAACTTTGCGTTGGAAGTCAAGTACCTAAACAACCGCATAGTGCTCAGACTTAACCTAATAAGATGTATTTCTCGTAAGGCTAATGGTGCATCCAACCGAAATCTCAGAGCATTTTATGTAGCTGCAGTTAGATCACTAGTTGACTACGCCGCACAAAATGTAGCACTAAGGACCATTCTCAGAACGCCCATGCTTACCAAAATTCACTCAATGCACAGGGAAACTAATATAGGACCCATACTGTCTAGGATATATTAAATTGCCCACAAAACCTACATGTCACTGGCCTCGAATTTAGACTGCTATCTGGCTAGGTCAATTAGACATAAGAATACACAACTAGAAAACAACATTGTAAGAAAGGTACCCCGACTTTCCACTAGGTTCAACATCATAATTAGACATGGGTTCAATAATGGAGATTGTATCTTTGACCGCCCATCCAACCAACCCAAACACCCACTCGAATCACCGCATATATAAAACATGAATTCACTAAATAAATCACGGCACCCGCCATTGTCAAACAAAGCATCCTGGCTCAAAACGAAATTCAAATCATAAATACTCCAACTTCACCAATGTCTATACAGATGGGAGTTTCATGCCTTCCAACGGCAGAGTGGGCTCAGCTGCTGTAAATTCTGAAACCCTGAAAGAAAGAATCAAAGACCAATCGTCCACCCTAACCACTGAGCTCGTAGCTATACAATTAGCCTTAGAACAATGGAACGACAGTATGATCATTCACACTGACTCCATGGGTGCTAATCAGAAAATAAACAACACCTTCACCCACAACAAATTAGCGATCAAAATTCAAAAAATCATCTTAAATAGAAGAAAAAGAGATCTGGACATGGTCCTGCACTGGATCCCTTCTCACTGTGGGGTAAAAGGCAATGATTTAACAGATAAAGCGGCAAAAGAAGCCACTGAACAACCAGAAATTTTCCAACCCGCCCCTATCCTTTCCAGGACACAAGCCAACAGCAAAATTCTAAAATATTCCAAACAACTTTGGGACTCTATCAAAACCAAAGAAAGAGCACTAGCCCCGATCTCCAGATCTAACAAATGGTACAGATTAGTGTGCACCCTAACCCCCTTCACGTAACCTCTCTCCCAAGGTCCAATATGAACCTAGCAACCCCTAGCATGGCATTTGGCTTCTTTGAGGCTGCCAGACGCATTATGCACTCGCCAAAACCCCACAGCCGCCAAGGCGGTCGGTAAGATTGCCAACTCACACCCCCCACAGAATCAGATGCTCAAATTGATGCAACTGATCCTGGGCGCCCGTTGGATACAGCAGAAGCAATTCAAAGAAGCTCTGCTGCTTACCAGGGGCTGTCCAATCATTCCCAAAGTGAATGACAACCTCTGGGGTCAGGACAGTAATGGCAAAGGCATTGATTTTGCCTTTCTGAATTATTGGCTGAAAAACTCGGTAACAGACTTTAGGCCCGTCTCCCAGAAACCCCAGTGCTGCAAACTGGGTTATCAAAAGCCTGCCGTGTCGGCTACAGGCTAAAGTCCCATATAGATGGCTTATTCCAAATTACCCAAATTCGAAAAACTCTTATTACCACCTTAATAAAATGTATAACAAACTCCAACCAAATTCCAAATTTCCCACATTTTCTTCTTACCACATAAATTCCAAACCAACACTCTATCTTATTTTTCTCCTACTACAGGTTTTTTTTATTTTTTGTTCGGTGTGACGGTCTACTCCAACTAAAACACCTGTCCCCTTCAACGCTTTGCGCTTGGGGGGCTTCAAATAAAAAAAAAAATAAAAAAAATTAAGGTCCAATCATAAGAATTGTGAAAAACCATAGCACTTTGTTGCAAGATTGCATCATCGGATCTTAGAAGAAAATAACATGCAGCAAAACATTTTTGGCTAGGAAATAATTGCTGGGCATGACTAATGAGAAAAAGAGATAGGACAACTGTTAGAGGAAACTTCAAAAACATGCATCCTCCAGCAAATGCCAAAGCATGTATGAAAATAAGAATGTTTCTGTATTTCAACAGAAGTAATTTTATTGTTCTGCAGTGCAGTATGTGCACCCAGACGTACTTGAACACAAGTATCTAGTGGAGTTATAGACATATGACTTTATAAATGTGTGTTATTAACAGGTTTTTATATTTTGCAGTTATTTGAACTAAAATGAAACTCAAGTGAGAATGTACTGAGAATTTCAGTCCATATGTATACATATGCCCTCTCTTTCCATCAAGTAAGTAAATAAAGTTTTATGCACTTCAATTCGGTGACAACACAAATGCAAAAGCCCATTACCTCAGCATGCGTGCAACCTAATCGCCAAAGTTTCACTACCTGGATTCTGTATCAGTACAATACCGCTATAGTATTGCTTCCTGTTTCTGTGGAATTCCTTAAAACTGCCATGGTATTGCACAAAAGTCTGTGCAGAGTAAGTAAAAGCACGGTAATCAGATGTCACATCTATGGCATTTTGGACTGTAGCCTGCTCGGGGCAGTGACAATGATATACATTGAGACCTTGATAATCCGGCCACCCCTGTTGCAGACAAATATTGGCTGGATCTCAAAACTGCTGGATTATCAAAGCATATTACAATAGATTTGTATTAGATTTGTGGCTGGATCCAGTGTATGGCGGATTATCAAGGGCCGGATTATCAACGTTTCACTGTAACGTTTCACTGAAGACCAATTAAAGGGCATATGAATGGGTAATGTACTGTGATTGCAAGGTAGCACCTCCCCTATACTTCATGCCAGTGGCAGTGTCAGTGTTATTGCTTTTATAAGAGGGATTTACATGCAAAGGCATATATGTCTGTTAGTTCAAATGAAGTCTTTTAATTGAACACCAAAATAATGTAACTAAGGGAAAAAGTCCTCTGCTGATGTTAACCAAGAGAATTCACAATGAGTATCCTCTAGGGAGTCAAGTCCTCCCTGTTTTACGAGTTGTAATTTGAAGTGCAAAAATGGCCACAATTTTGCATATGTTAAATTTTATAGGCAAAGATAACTATGAGCCTCTGGCATACCGATTCTATGCTTGTTTGTTATATGTATAATGGTATACCCATTTATTAAGTTGATAATACAAGCCTTCTGTTCTTCCCCCTCAGAAGCCGATTACCTATACACAGCCTGTTTTGTAATTATACATTGTATTAACATGGGAGACCAGCACTTCCGTAGTTACATCAAAGGCTGCTGTGAACAGCGGATATTGGCATTAAGGGCCTGAGGATATACAGGAAGTGCCGCTGTCACCACATAATGTAGACTATCATTAAAAAAAGATGAACAGTGCAGTATGTCATGACACTTACATCAAGAGAAGCCAAGGCCATTATCATGACAAATTAAGCAAAAAGGATACTCAATAAGAGGGTACACAGACCATTGGTTATTATGATGCATGAATACAGCCCTGGTGAGTGCACTCCAGAACTACATTCAAGCATCACGCAGACGCAATGGGTTTGATACATTCTAGGAGGGTCCGTATGACGCTCCAATAAAGACCTGATGAGTAGTCTCGCCAGCATTTCATCAGTGCATCATGTGGACCTATGGCCATGATGGACTCCTTTATCAGTGGCCTTTAGCGGCCTAATGTGGAGCATTTCACAGTAGTTATCAATTCAGTGCAAGTGATATTGGATCAGTGGAGCAAAGTAAAGTAAAGCAGACCTAGCAATCACACCATACGGTGTGAACTGTAATCACATCCACAGCCTCAGGCCAAGCAGGCGGTCAGGGGGAGGTAAAGGGAATTATTCATGAATCGTTTCCTAGTTAAAGGCCAATTTGTATAGGCAGCTTCTGTGGGGCATTCACTCAGAGCTCAATAAACCCATCGGGGGCCCTGTTTATTGCCCTGTGCTTCCTATCAGCTTATAGAAAATATATTTAGATGAAAAAAAACAAATAATTACTGTTATTTCTACTATTCTATCCAGTTACTTTATAAATCTGGCATCAATTTGAAGCTTTTGAGCTATTTCACTAAACTTGTCTCATTTCTTTTGATTTAAGAGATTTAATAGAGAATAGTGCAATTGTGTTATAAATACTCTCTTTACAAACTGCAAAGTGTATACTGTGGAGTTCCTTAGTTACTGAATGGTTCATATTCATTCAGACAGTTACAAATGCAAAGTGGAGAACTTAAAACTTTGTCCTCATCTTTTCTGACACCTCACTCCAATTCATTCTTTCAGTTTTCTAGACAGAGTGTGACCAGCATGGATATAAGTAACTCCCTTCAATGCCTATCTGCCATAGTTCACATGATTGAGCAAATCTATGAATAACAATAATTTTTTTTGCATTCAGTCCATGTTTAACTTCATTAACTGAAACTGAGCCAAGAACTAGCATGGGTGGTCTCAATCTGGGACAACTATAACGGGATCAATTTTAAAGCTAATTTGATATTTATATGATACGCTTTTGTTTGTTCGCAGACATACTCAAAACATTGCAGTGAAACAGTGTAATTCTTTACATTGAACTGTGTGGAGGGTGGAGTCCCACACACACACTCAGTTCTTCCCCTGAACACTGGTACCTACAATTTTATGTTTAATACAAAAGTTAATTTGACAGCATTTTATTACAGCATGGACTGTTGCAGCACCCTATGCCAAAGGCCCGCAGGAAGTTAGAGAGGTGACTGTTATTCACAAGGGAACTTGTTTGAATATTGCTTTTCGGTCACAGACACGCAGGGGAATAACTGTTCATTAAAGGCCACTGTGCATGACTGCTCCTTTCAGCAGCTCTCAGACAACACACCGAGTCTCCAGAGATACTCTGTGTAGAAGCGAATGCTCACTCACATAGTAGAAGCTTATGCTCACTCACAACATCTCGCAAAGTTACTCACCTTATTCAGACACCTCTTTCAGGTGTCAAGTCAGGCCATTAGATTGGAATTGAAATTCCATTTTTTGTTCTTCCAAAAAATACTGCAAAATTTCAAATTGAGGCCGCAAGGTATTACTCAAGGTGGCATGACTGCATGTATGAGAATACAAGCGGTTCTTTAATACTATAGATCTGATTATCATTGCTGAAAAGGTGTCAAGGTCATGCGTCACATATCTGTCTGCATACTTTCATTGCCAGGTCATGGATAAAAGTATTTGATTTATAAAACCTTAAATACAGGCTATCATTGTCTTTGTCCTTGCAGGTACAGCATGGATGTTCTAAAGGGTAAGTTAAATATTAATTTTCGTTTATACAACGTTGCTTCCTTCAGATCCTTACTTTTTACTCATACAATATTGTTTCCTCAAGTCAAATCAGGTATGGGTATGATTCCTATGTCCATAACACTTCATGGAGGTCACGTGACTAATAGCTGGCTGCCTAACTTATGTAACTGCAGAGCAGAATCAGAGTAACAAAAATGCCAACAAAGACAATTATCCTGAGTAGCAGTAGCAGTTGGCAATGTTGCGAGACCTTTGATTGATGTAGGGAAGGTTTATGGATTATCTCCTAAGGAAACATAGAACACAAATAGAAGTACCTACTATGAAGGACCTGAGCATGTCCTGTCTTAAGAAAAGTCTCTGGGAAAGACATTATCTCATCCTCAACAGTAGATAGTTTCCTGATAAGCCCCTTTCCCTTCAGTCAGTATGTATACTGTTATTAGAACATCTAATACTGTGTTAACCAATACTGTGATCACATATCTGATCTAGCACCCAGAAGGTAGAAAAAAAGAGGTATAGTCTATACAAATTCATTGTATGAGAAAGTGGAGTTTGATCACTCATAATTATTTCAGTTCAGCTCAGTTGAAACCAGTTTTTGAAAACAGCAAACTTCATGGGTGTTTTATAAAGCTGGTTTACGCTGCACTGCAAGATTCATGACTAGGGTTTATGTCTGTTCCCTATAAGACTGAGTAACAGTGTACTGATACCCATGGATCATTTTAGGTTTTCAGCTTATTTCACAGTACCTTCCTACATCATTAGCCTGATGAAAATCTGAGAGCATCGCTATTGATGTGAGGAAAACTGTCAGTGCTGTTATAGAAACCCATTGCTTAACTTCCCAGCACTCCTTTTGATATAATCTACTATAGGCAAAAGTCTAAACCATTTAACACCGTAACATATTTCAATGTAAAGACATTAAAGGCAAAATTCTGAACCTGTTAACATATATTATTGTAAAGACATAGTATCAGCTTTAATAGAATCAAGGCTTTATTTTTGTATAAATTGGATGTATACATTTTCACAGATGGACAAGAAACCCATACGATGCATCTGAGGTATAAAGTGAATCCATTGCACATAATTTGATTTTTCCTTGGAGGAAAGTAGAACAATTCAGACTGCAAAGGTTTGTGGTGTTGAGTTAAAGCAATTATGTAACTTAATCCTTTTAAATAACACTTTGTAAACCTGTTGTTTTATTCATGCAAATTTAGAAATATTGAATAAACAATTATTAACTAAGGGAGATAATTCCCGTCTTGCATTTTGTATTTTAAGAATCATATTGCCTTATAAGCTGTATGTCTCAGATGACAGCAGCTCTGGGGAGCTTGCTTGGGTATACCATATAACTTTAACAAGGATAAACAAAAACAAAATAACAATGAGGAATTTTCATAATACCAATGGTTTCACATAGGCTGGGAGCGAATGATATACAAAACTTTTTTAAATCTCAAGGAGATTCTTCTGTTTACCTCAACAAGAGACAATGCTAGACATAAATTGAGCTATACAACACACTTAGCTTTTGTTTATTAACAAATTTGGGTTCTTATCTGGACGGTCTGGGGTACGTCAACAGTCACACAGGGAAACACAGTAATGGATCCAAGCTTTATTGTGTTGTAGAGGTTGGTGAAAATGTCTTAGGAAACACCAGGATTTGAACCTGGGATCAGAAATACCAAAGTTTTTGACTCATTAACTTGCTATCTGTATTGAAAGGGGTAGCCTGAAATCCAGGTAAGCAGGGTTTGTGCACCATTCCATTGAAGTATTTAATAGAAACCTGACTTTGGTCCCTAGTCAGCACTTTGTACAATGCCACGTGAGACATATCAATAATGAGTTTAATAAATTCAGAAAAAAATGTACAAGAATATGCACTTGTAAATAATGCATATAACATCTATCTGGGAAAATGTAATATCTTAAATATAGGAAATGTCCTGTTGAGGGAATTAAAAAAAGCTGAGGTAGAAACATTTATATTCATTGACTGTCATAATTCTGCAGGAGAGTTGAGACCTTTGGGATTATTCATATACTATCCGGTCAGCACAAGCCATATATCACATGAACAGTGCCTATGTTAAGATCACAATGACTGAAGAGCAGCCTGAAGCAACATGCCTCCCTTAAGTCCTACAAAGACTTAGCTTTGAGGCTCCGATTTTGTCAATTGCAGAAACTATCATAGACAAAATTGTATGCAATGAAGGAATAGCTATAGTCTGATTATTTCAACTATAGCAAACCCATGCAGAAATATAATTCAGACAATTAAAAAAAAATGTAGCATTCCAGTACGTTTTTGATGCAGAAACTACATCATCAGCCTTCAATCTACAAGATTTATTGTTTCTAGACTTTAACCAATCATCTTAATGTACACCACAAGTAAGGTAGCCTTTGATAATGTAATATACCAAGGAAATCTCGACAAATTCAGCTCCTGTAAGAAGAATAGAGTGGATCTACAGATTGATCCCTTGCCAAATGTGTTACTTGATAATCTCTCACTGCACTGCTATTTTAGGGGATTTATCTGGAAAGATCAGACCTACAAAAGACAGGCCCAGTGCTCAGTAAGTCTGAACATCCTGGCAGTAGGTGGGAGAAGATAAACCACCATAAAAAGTCATTCTCTTATGAATTGAATTAATCTTAACTAGTGGGCAGAACGACTAATTTGAAGTGACATTGTCATATCTATTTACTTTGCCCCTTCAAGATTATCATTTTCAATTTTGCTGGAATTTTATTAGCCCTGCTAAAAGAATGAGAATAAATGAGATGAATGTACCACATTCTCAAAACATTGAAATTTAAACACTTTAACACATTAATTTTATAAATAACACAGAAAAATAACTGATCTTAACTCAATTTATTTGGATTCGCCTATGTTTGGACATGATAGAAACTTGAGATTTACATTCCTCTTTGTGACCTTCCCTGGATAAATATGTCAAACAACTTGACTTGAGCAACAGGAAAGCATACAAATATCCTATGGCTGTCTGTGCATAACTCTGCATCATTTATCTTTAGTCTGAAGCGGTGAACGGTTAAGTACTAACAAAAAGGACGGGGTGCACTCCCATAACCCCCATGTAAATCTGCCAATGACAGATAAAATGGAACTCTATAGTGGATATTGACCCTAAAAGTCAATAATAAGTCCATTGTGCATAGATGTCCCAAAAATGATGTAACAAAGATTGAATTTGGATATCCATCATGCACAATTGAAAAACGCTAAATATGTTACTGACATTATACACAAAGAATTATCCTGTTTAGAACATTGACTTTCCTCTCTACCTTAGGCCATGACTCCTTTTGTCGAGGGCTCAGATCATGTGTGCCAAGCCTGCCTTGTAATCATTCACGGAAGGAGAGACGAGACACTTCCACTGTCATATAACAGCCTGTGGTAAACAGCAGATATTGGGATGAGATACCTGAGGATAGCAAGGAGTGCTATCATCAGAGCATTATGTAGTCTATCATTATAAAAGAAAAAGGAGCAGTGTAGTAAGTAGAACTGTAGCAAGAAATGCACTGTGGAAAGGTGAGCATTATAAAGCAATACTCACCCTCCCTTTAGATAGTTTATACTTTTGCCAATGGCTCAGATTATGTGTTGGTTGCCTGCTTCGTAACTGTTCATTTTATTCAGAAGGGAGACAAGACATTTCAGCTTATCACATCCTAGCAACAATGGATCTGCTATGCTATGAGTTTGACACAGGAAGCACTGCCCTTAAAGCATTCTGTGATTATGACAAAAGGAGAATGATGTTGTAGTGATCATATCACTTGTATAATAATTGTAATGTCGGGGCGATCGGTCCGGTGGTAGCCACCGGTACGGGAGCGCTAGTTAGGGTCCGTCCCACCTGGGGGCGACACGGTGGCGACCGGTGACGTCATGCTCGTGACGTCACATTTAGTGACGCCATATAAGGGCGGTCCGGTGGTCGCGAGAGAGGAGGGCAATAAGAGACTTGCAGGTGGCAGAAGTGTGGTCGGTGACTCCGGGTTCGGTGGTTGCGATCGGTGGAGACCTGCAAGGGTGGTGCATCTTAATACAAGCAAGGATAATTGATGTCAATTAATGAGAACTGTTAGTGATAAGGCCAGAAAGAAATAAACCAAACACCTTCTACTGTTATCAAACTTTATTGGCTGCGTCTGGTCCTTTTTGTGTTTACTACATTGGTGACAGCGGTGTTGTTGCTTTTACGAACCCGCGCATTTACAAAGGATGGATAAGGCTGATAGTGACTATAGTGGAGGGGAGGAAGGAGGTCTAGGTCAGGGAAGGAAAGGATCTCTAGTGGAAATAGTGGACGAGGAAATATTATTTCGGAGACAGATGCAAAAAGGCGGCCCGGTGGCGTCCGGTGGTTCCGCCGACTTGACCGGTGGTGGTAAAAGGTGGTATGGAGTGCGGAAAGATGCTACAAATTGGCAGGAGTGGAAGAGAGAGGAGGATAAATCGGGGGAGAAGGAGTTGGGGGAGCTCTTGGACGGAGCGGCTATATCACAAGTTGGGGCTGGTGGAAGTTTCGCCAGGAGGGGTTATAATCCGTTCCGTGGGGCGTCCGGTGGTACACCCGGTGGTGCAAGCGGTGGAGCCGGTGGTCCCACCGGAGGGGATACTTATTGGAAACAAGAGAGAACGGGGAGAACAACAGAAGGCGGTAACTCGGGAGCGGGTGATCAGTGGGAGGAGAGGAGAGGGCCGGAGCTATCTAGGGATCGGAGGAACACCCCCTCATTCGAGTACAGGGGAGAGGGTTACATCGCCAGTGGGGGTGGGGGATCTCCCTACTCCTGGGGAGGAGGCCCCAGGGGCCGGGGGTGACAGCCCCGCCCGCAAGCCCATCGTGATGCCGGGAAAGTATGACGGGTCAGGTGACCTGGAGGAGTTCCTCTCGCATTTTGACCTCTGTGTCTTAGCCAACCGATGGTCGGAGAAAGAAGCAGGGACCTTCCTAGGGATAAGTTTGTCGGGGGTGGCGAGACGGTTGCTCGCAGCCGTGAAACCAGCATCAGAGAATGGGTACAAACTGTTGAGGGAGGCACTGATAAACCGGTTCCAACCTCAAAGCCAGGTAGAGTCGTACAAGGCCCTGCTCCGCACCCGAGTGAGGAAGCCGGGAGAAGAGCTCCAGACGTTATCCGAAGAGATATCCCGATTGGTCCGTCTGTCATACCCTAACGCAGACGCGACAACGGTGGACGTGATGGCCAAGGACAGGTTCGTGGAATGCTTGGATGATGGGGAACTCCGTAACTGGATATATCAGGGAGAAACAAAGAATTTGCTCCAGGCTGTGGAGAGGGGGGTACAAGCGGAGGCATACCTAAAACAGGAGCGGGAGAAAAGTAAGCAGGTCCGCGCCGCGTCACTGTCCATGGCCGAGGAGATGTCTGAGATCAAGGAAAGGCTGGCGGGTCTAACTACCGAAACTAGAGGGGGCCAGGTACCCAAGACCGGGACCTCACCGATGGGGCCGCGGAGGTCATGCTTTGAGTGTGGGGCTGAAGACCACTTTAAACGTAACTGCCCGGCCTGGAAGAAGCGAGTGGAAGCGGCAAAGAAAAGGGATGCTGAGGGCAAGCCGTCGGGAAACTAGACGGGGTCTCCCCCGCCAGCTGGGGGGAGGCCCAGGGGGTCGAAAGGCAGAGAGAATGGCTGGGACGGAAAGAAAAGAGCGGAAACGGCCTAGAGGTGGAGGGGGTGCTATGGGGACAATCCATCCATCTTGTGGTGGACACCGGGGCAACTAGCAACTTGTTGTCCACGGCATGGTGGAAGGGGGCGGGATCCCCTGGACAGGTGGCTCCGGTCACTTCGGCATTTCACACCGCCGATGGAAAACCACTCCAGGTGGAGGGCAAGGTTTCTACGGTCCTGCAATGCGGGTCAAGGAATGAACGCGCTTCATTTATTATCGCTGACATTGCGGCGTCAGGGCTCCTAGGCGCCGATTTTCTGCGGGAGATGCGGGCCACCATAAACCTAGCAGAAGGCAAGTTGTTATGGCCAAGGGAGGTCGTGGATGGCAGTTGCAGGATAGTGAGCGTTGCTACGGAGGTGGTGGGAGGCGCAACTGAGCGGGTGATTCTGGGCCGTGTCTCACCAGAGTTTGAAGGGGAGGAAGTGATGGTGGAAGGCTTACCTCGAGTGGAGGGCGCAAGGGGAATCCGGGTGGGATGCACAGTGTCCATGCCAAGAGGGGGCGAGGTGCCCATGTTGGTCTGTAACCCGGGGCCTAACCCTGTCACGGTCTACCGGGGTATGCACCTGGGTCAGGTGGAGTTAGTAGGCAAGCCCGTGTGCTGGCTGGTAACGGAGGATAACTCAGGGGGCTCCGGGGCCAGTCGGGACAGTACGGGCGACGACCTCATAACCGTCTTACTAGGGGGAACTAAAGTGGAGAAGGATCCTGTATGGATACGGTTGTTAGAGCGTAACAGGGCGGCATTTCAAGAGGGGGATGAGGACATGGGCCATACAGACGTGGTGACACACTCGATTAACACTGGGGAGGCGGCCCCCATAAAGATGGCGCCCCGCAGGCTAGCCCCACACAGGCGGGCGGTTGTCGATCAGGAGGTGGACAAGATGCTCCAACAGGGAGTGATCGAACCAGCTTCGGGCCCATGGGCGAGCCCAGTGGTCCTCGTGAAGAAGAAGGATGGCCGTGTCAGATTTTGTGTCGACTACCGACGATTGAACTCGGTCACAGTGAAAGACGCTTATCCTCTCCCCAGGATAGACGACTCTTTAGACTCAATGTCCGGAGCCTGTTGGTTTAGCACCATTGACTTGGCGTCAGGGTATTGGCAGGTCTCTATGGAGGAGGACGCTAAGCCCAAGACAGCTTTCGTGACCCACCGGGGGTTGTTTCAATTCCGCGTAATGCCCTTCAGGCTATGTAACGCCCCCGGGACATTCGAAAGGCTGATGGAAATTGTCATGAGGGGTCTCCAATGGACGGTGTGTTTGGTGTACTTGGACGACATCATTGTATTCTCCGAGACCTTGGAGGGGCATGCGGAGCGACTGGAGTTGGTCCTGGGACGCCTCCAGGAGGCCGGGTTGAAGATAAAGGCCACCAAATGCCAGCTAGTACGGGAACAGGTGAGCTTCCTTGGGCACAGAATCGACAGGAACGGGATTGGCACGGACCCTGAGAAGATAGCTGCCGTGTCGGAGTGGCCGGTGCCTACCTCAGTGACGGAAGTACGCTCCTTTCTAGGCCTGTGTGGCTACTATCGTAGCTTTGTGCCGGGGTTTGCTTCGATAGCCAGGCCGCTCTCGGAACTAACCGAGAAGGACAAGAAATTTTCCTGGAACCGAGACTGTGCGGAAGCTTTCCAGGTGCTCAAGGATAAGTTAGTGAGTGCCCCTATCCTAGCCTACCCGATGGCAGAGGGACAGCTCCTGGTGGACACCGACGCCAGCAACCTGGGGCTGGGGGCTGTTCTGACTCAAGTGCAGGATGGTCGGGAGCGGCCCTTAGCTTACGCCAGTCGCACGTTGAGTAGATGTGAGAGGAATTACTGTGTCACCCGCCGCGAACTGTTGGCGGTGGTTTTTGCGGTGAAGAAGTTCCGCCACTACTTGGTAGGGCGCCCTGTGCGTATAAGGACTGACCATGCCGCCCTGAAGTGGTTGGCCAGTTTCAAGGAACCTGAGGGGCAGGTAGCCAGGTGGCTACAGTTATTGGAGACTTTCGATCATGTCATCGAGCACCGCCCAGGGAAGGATCATGGTAACGCGGATGGGCTGTCCCGGAGGCCGTGTAATCAATGCGGCATGGGGGAGCCCTCCGGGTCTCCGTTGTTCGAGGACTTCTCAAGCGAGGGAGCAATAGATGCCCTGGCCGAGTGTCGTGCGGTGACTCGTAGCGAAGCCGCCACTGATAGGGGAGCAGAGGAGAGGGTGGGCCTGGAAGTGACGGCCGAGGAGACGGACGGGATCTTTATGGACCAAAGGGAGGCCTGGAGAAAGGCCCAGGAGGGCGATCCCTTACTCACCAGGGTTCGGAAATGGATCGAGGAAGGCGAGGTCCCCTCGAGGGATGCCCTCTCGGGGGAGGCCTACGACGTGCGCGCCTTGGCGGCACAGGTTCCGCGGCTGAGGGTGGAGGGCGGTGTACTCTGTAGGGTATGGTGGGAGCCGGGCGGCCGCACCTTCCTGCAAGTAGTGGTGCCGGATAGTAAGAAGGAGGAGGTTTTGGCCGGGGTGCATGGGGCCCCGTTGAGCTGCCATTTTAGTCGGGCCCGGAGCCTGAGGCGATTCCAGCAGGCCTACTATTGGCCCGACTATAGGAGGGATGTGGTGCAGTGGCTGGCCTCTTGCCCCCAGTGTCTGAGCCGTAAGGCGGCGCCCCATCCCCCTCGAGCCATGATGTGGCATGTACCGGTAGCGTTCCCATTGGAACGCATGGCTATGGACCTTATGGGTCCTCTCCCGCGCACCCCGCGTAAGAACAAGCACATCCTTATCGTCATGGATTATTTTACGCGATGGGCGGAGGCAGTCCCCCTACCGGACACGGTGGCTCGGGCCTTCGTAAGGGAGGTGGTGTGCCGGCTGGGGCCCCCGGGCACGATCCACACGGATCAAGGTCGAAACTTTCAGGCTCGGATGTTCCAGGAGGTGCACCGGTTGCTGGGAGTGGTGCAGACGCGCACTTGCCCCTATAATCCTAAATCCGATGGGTTAGTGGAGCGTTGCAATCATACTGTGGAGTCGATGCTGGCCATGTCGGTGGCTGAGGACCAGACGGATTGGGATCTGCAACTGCCATACGTAATGGCTGCGTATAGGTCTTCAGTCCAAGCCTCCACTAACCAAACCCCCCAACTTTCTGATGCTGGGAAGAGAAACTCTTTTGCCTGGTAACCTGTTGTACCCGCAACCAGACTTCGTGGGAGGGAAACCCGACGACTACGTCGACTACGCCGCGGAATTACAAGGAAGGATGGCCAGAGGGCATGCGTATGCCCTCCGGCAGATGGGGGGGGGGCGGTCCGTCGTCAGGAAAGGAATTACTCCACCCGGGTACGGGGGGAGCCGCTAGAGGTAGGGGACACGGTCTACTATATGGTCCCCCGGAAAGAAGTAGGCAAGTGCCCCAAGTTCATGTGCCCTTGGTCAGGGCCTTGGAAAATTCTCAGGAGCCTAGGGGGTCCTGTATGGGAGATCCAGATGGGACGGAAGAGGAGGATAGTGCATTATGACCTACTGAAGAAAGTGGAGAAGCCTCGGGAGGAGGGTGCTGGGGAGGCCCGGGCGGTCTGGGCCACCTGCCGCCACCGCGGTGGGGGTGCCACCGGTGCGCCACCTAGAGGAGGAGAGCGGTTTCCCGCCACATCCGGGCCCCGGCGGGATTACCATGGCAACTGCCGCCGCGGTGGGAGAAAGGAAGAGGGAGGACCAACCTATGGCTCCACTAGAGCAAGAAAAAGGGCAAGAAAAGGCGTGGAAAGGAAGGGGAAGGTGCCTTTTACCTTCTTTCATAGTAAACTTACCTGAGAGGGGCCCCCCCGGCGGGGTAAAAAGGGAAACTTACCTGCAGGTGGCCGGAGGAGGGCGGTCGGCGGGCTCGGTGGAGGTAGTCCCCGGGGCAGCGGCGGGGCACGGCTCTCCTGCAAAAGAAAAGGGAGAGAGATTAGTTGGAAGGAGGGGATCAAAAGACGGGGAGATGAGTCGGGCAGTAAAAGCGGTTTTCACAGCTAAAAATAAAAGGTGGGAGGAGCAGAGGCGGGCAAGCGAAATGTGGGCCACCGAAGAGGACCACCGGGAGGAAGAGGCCACCTGGCGAAGGGGCCGGGAACTGCACCGTGACCTAGTTTCTGCCACCGACCACGTGGCACGAGAACGAGGCGGTAGCTGGGCCACCTAGCGGTCAGCAGAACTAGACAACAACACAATGAGGAAGTCGGAGACTCCACTGAATTGCCCGGAGTGTGGCCGCACTTTTTGGCGTAGGGATGTCCTAAATCGACATATCTCAGCGCTGCACAAGTCCTGCGGACCGGGGTGGAACTGTCCGGTCGAAGGATGTAAGTTTCAGGTCAAAGGAGGAAGGTGGGACGATCTCGTCAACCATCTGGTGGCACTACACGCCGGCCATAGCTGGATAAAGCTCCCCCGAAGCCAGCGACCACCGAAGGCTGTGATTCAGTATCACACGAGGGAAGCCACCTCCACCGCAGGGTCACCGGCCACCGCGGCGTCACCGGCCACCGCGGCATCACCGGCCACCGCGGCTTCACCGGCCACCGAGGGGTCGCCAGCCGGATCGGTGGAGACAAGGCAGAGAGGCGAGGAAGGAGAAGGTCAGGAGAGCCTTGACTCGTCACAAGGATCTCCTACCTCTCCAACCGTGCGACGTAGGAGTAGCAGGAGGGCCGCGCACTTGGCCACGGAACGGCTGCTGGAGAGCACAGGAACGGGGGAGGAGAAGGTCCGGACTCCTACGCCGGAGGGGAAGGAGGAGACGCCGAGGCGTTCACCCAGACGGCCCAAGCCTCGTAGCGTGGTGGGGAGGGTCATCTCCGGAGTGTCCCGGCAGCGCAGCCGCTCACCGGTAGGCCGGCCAGCTGCACCGACCTCCAGTATCGGCGGAGAGGTCAGCCGGAAGAGGAAAGGGGCACCGGAAACGGGTGGAGAGGAGGCTCCCTGGGACGGGGCCCTGGTTCCTGCTGAGGTGGGAGAGGAGCTCCTGAAGGAGACGAACCGGAGGGCAGAGGAGATGGCGGAGGCTGCTAAGAAACAGTTCCAGAAACACCTGATTGCGGAAGCACTGCGGAAAAAGGCGTGGCTGTCTCCTGCCGGCCACGAGGTCCGGATAGCGTCGTCCCCACTCTTCGAGGCAGCGGCACCGGAGACGGAGGGGCCGGCGACCCTCAGAGACGCAGAGCAGGTGCGCCAGATATTGACGTCGTCACCGCCGACAGTCCCAACCCACACGTCGGATAACAATACACCCGTGGTGGGAGGGCGGTTGGAGCGTTTGATGGCTTACCGAGTGGACTTGGGGGAGGAGCCGGAGGAGCTAGACTGGGAGGAGGAGGAGGAAGACCCGTTGATGCTCCCACCCAACCAAGTCTCATACAAGGCCGTCGCCTTAGACACCGAGTCGGAGGAGGGAGGCTCTTCGCCTGATAAAGGCGATGTCAGGAGAGTTGTGTGCAGGGGGGACCGCGTCCTCGAGAAGACCCCAGGGGCTGACACATCTCTGACGGGGGAGACAGATGGGGCTAAGGGGGTGTCGCTGCACGAGTCGGATGCGGAGGAAGAGACCGCGCCTCTTGCTAGGAGAACGGAGGGGGAGGATAAAAGCCAAAGGAAGGAGAGAGAAGATAGAGATCGGCGGCGCGACAAAGAGAGAGAGGGGAAAGAGGATAGGGAGCGCCGAGACAAGAGGGAGAGAGAGAACGAAGGGCACAAAGAAAAAGAGGGGAGAGAGAAGCAAGAGAGAGAGGATAAAGAAAGGCGAGAGAGGGAGGGGAGAGATAAACACAAGGAAAAGGAGGATAAGGACAAAAGAGAAAGGGAGGAGAGGGAGACACGCAGGAAGGAGGATAAAGATAGGAGAGAGAGGGAAGAGAGGGAGAAACGCAAGGAGAAGGCGGATAGGGACAGAAGAGAGAGGGCAGAGAGGGAGAAACGCAAGGAGAAGGAGGACAAGGAGAGACGAGAAAGGGATGAAAGAGAGAAGCGTAAGGAGAAAGAGGAGAGGGACAGGAGAGAAAGGGAGGAGAGAGTGAAACAGAAGGAGAAGGAGGACAGGGACAAGAGGGAGGAGGAAGAGAGGGAGAAACGGAAAGAGAAGGAGGACCGAGAAAGGAAGGAGAGAGAGGAGGAAAGAGAAAGGAAAAGGAGGGAGAAGGAAGAACGAGAGAGGAGGGAGAAAGAGGACAGAGAAAGGAGGAAGGAGAGGAGTGAGAAAGACAAGAAGGACTGGGAGGAACTTAATGCGAGAGAGAAGAAGGAGAGGGACGATAGAGACCGAAGAGAGAGAGAGGAGAAACAAGCGGAGGTGCGAGAAAGGAGGGAAAGGGAGGAGAGACAGAGGAGAGAGACAGAGAGGGAGCAATCGGGAGAAGGAGCGAAGGAAAGCAGGAGAGAGGGAAGAAATAGGGGTCAGGAGGACCAAGATCTTAGGCATGAAAGAGATAGCGAGAGGCGGGGACACAGGAGGCAGGAAGAGGTGGACTTTGGGAGACAGCGAGAGTATGAGGAATATGATCGACGACGGGACCAATACGAGTATGAGCAGGAAGTACAGAGAGGAAGCCGGAGCAGAGATTGGGGGGGTCCATGGCAACGTCACGAGAGGAGGGACGAATGGGCCGACGAATGGGGGGAGTACTTCCCTGAAAGGCCCCGGGAGCCGGGGTTCCCCCGCGTGGAGGGGACGGACCCTCTTGGGGGTCGGCCTGTTTGGTATGGCGAGCACCCTGAGCGTATACCCTGGAAGCGGGTAGAACAACCGGATCCCCTCCAGAAGTGGGCATCAGGCCTGGCCCCATCGCCGGACTTAGGGGAAGAGTATACACCTGTAGGGAGAAGAGCGCACGGTTGGGTGGAGTTAATTGGGCCGTCGACAGTGCAAACCCATTATTATGCTACGACCGTCCAGAAGTATACTCCAAGGGGGAACCAGGATATGGCACCTCCACCGCCTCCTCCTCCAGCAGCGCGGCCAGCAGGGGGCGCGACCGGGGCAACACCTGCAGGATATCCCGCACCACCAGCACCAGCCTTCAGCTCAACCCTCCGGGCGTCCGGAACACCAGGGCTAGCCCCCGCGGCAGCAAGATTTCCGGGCCCCGGGCCAGCTCACGCGGCAGCCAGGTTTCCGGGTCACAGGCCGGGCCACCTCGGAGGGGACCTGGAGGAGCGGATACGCCACATGATACGGGAGGAGACGTTCCGCCCGCCCCAGTCCAAACCGCACTGGGACGGTTGAGAACAGGAGAGGTGGGGGGCAGTTCACGGAGTGACCGGGCGGCATCTTTGAAGAGGCTGAGGGGGTCCGGAGTAAGAGAGGCATTGGTGGTTGGGTGTGGAGGAGCCGACGGGCCTCCACTTGTTGTCCAGCTAGGGCATGCAAGGGGGAGGAGGAGAGACCACCTGACTGGGTCATAAGCAAGGACGGGGGAGAAGGGAGGGGTAGTCGGGGGCCTGCGGGGTGGGGGAGTACTGGTGGGGGATCGAGTACCTGCCGGGAAACCCCCCCCCCCCGTGGGTCACCGAGACGCCTCGGTCCCGTCCCAACCAGGGTGGAGCGGAGGCGGCATAAGCAGACACCGACCAGAGGGCCGGGACAAGGGAGACAGCGGGACGAGGCCGGACAGGGGACGTCTACCAGTTAGCTTCGTGTAACAGCGCCCATCTAGACCGGATGTTGTATTATATGTTCTGGACTATTGATATAGACTTTACCCAAGTTCACATATAAGAGTTTATAGTAATAAGAGGGGGCCCATTGTAGGAGTCCCCAGTTAAATGTATAAATGTTAAAATGTAGCGGTTATGACCGGCGTAAATGTTGTAACACCTTTGACCACTATGGCAAAGATTCACGGATATATTTTCTACAACCTAAGTTTAAAAAGATAAGGGGAGAGTGTAGTGATCATATCACTTGTATAATAATTGTAATGTCGGGGCGATCGGTCCGGTGGTAGCCACCGGTACGGGAGCGCTAGTTAGGGTCCGTCCCACCTGGGGGCGACACGGTGGCGACCGGTGACGTCACGCTCGTGACGTCACATTTAGTGACGCCATATAAGGGCGGTCCGGTGGTCGCGAGAGAGGAGGGCAATAAGAGACTTGCAGGTGGCAGAAGTGTGGTCGGTGACTCCGGGTTCGGTGGTTGTGATCGGTGGAGACCTGCAAGGGTGGTGCATCTCAATACAAGCAAGGATAATTGATGTCAATTAATGAGAACTGTTAGTGATAAGGCCAGAAAGAAATAAACCAAACACCTTCTACTGTTATCAAACTTTATTGGCTGCGTCTGGTCCTTTTTGTGTTTACTACAATGTACACAGAAGTCACCTGCACTATAAAAATATATATAGGCCTCCTATAGAAAGAGTTAGCTTATATTATGATAATGGACTCACTGCACTTTGCACTTTTTGATGGAGTGAAGAAAGCCCAATAGTCTTTCTAGTGAATGACCACTTTGTTTTTCATACGTTGGCAAAAATATGGGAAAAACTGAAAATTCGAGAGATTTCATTTCTATTTCTTACCTTTACCCTAGCCCATTCAAAAACCCTTACATAATCATTATATTAACTGTCCATTGTCTCTAGTATACATGTGTATTCTATAAAATAATTATATATGCCTCCTAGGTTATAGTTGTACTACCTGGTAAGTGCCTGCACAGAGACCACCGAAATTCCATTAGCATTACACAATCATTAACCTCCCATCATAGACCATTTGGCTCACCCACAAGAAGAGAAAAGAGGTTGTACTAACTATCTAAAGTCAGCTATTTAAACATACACAAGGCCTTCATCTATATAGTGTCTACCTTAAATTTAGAAATAGAATTTCTCATTTTTTCTATACTTGGCGTGTCTCATGCATGCTTTATGACACAAAAATATATTTTTACTTACCTTGAATAGTCTTTGCTGATCACCCACACATATCTACTATTGAATAAAAGTGATACAAACACCATACAAGATGTGATGATGACTTAATAACTTTTTAACTTCAAAAGCCTCAAAATTCCATTAGCGTTACACATTCACCGACCTGTCATAGAATGAGCCAAGCTCACCTATACATCATCATATACCTATGGGATCACTCACACAAGAATAGATTCACCGCACAAGATGATTGTTGCCATTATAACCTTTAAACTTAGACAATTCATAAAATTCCATTAGCGTTACACTAATGGAATTGGTGTGCATTAAAAATCACTCATATCTACCTCACTTGGACAATTCCAGAGGTAGGTCAAAAAAGATTCTATGGAAGTTTACCCACTAGGGTACCTGCTAATTGCATATGATAAGAGCACTCATGCTCTTCCCTAACTAGGCCAGATAACACCATACTAAGAATTAAAAAAAATGTTGGTGGTGTAGAAGTGCTTCCCTTACTTTTATATGCCCAAGGAACCAGATGTACAAGACTTCTTCGAATGAGCCATATATATATATATGCGCAGTAAACCTGTTATTGAATGAAATATTTGTTATGGGTTTCCTTCTAAGGATATTAACAGTGCAAAATTCAACTCAAGATATTGGGTTTCGGGGAAAGAATGACTTGAAAGGAATATCAAGGTACCAGGATACCTGTCTTGCAAAAATACATGTACTCCTGTCAAAGCAACATCTGCATCATTTCTCTGGTATTGGCAATATCAGTGCATCTCATCACTCTTTTTCTTCCTACAATAATTACTCCTCATGTGAGAAGATACTTTATGAGAAAATGTACATGTCGCAGAGAGGCTCTTGACGATATCACTACCACGTCCCTTACACATCCCTCACACAACACGTGTCAATATTGAAGTGAGGCATTATTCCCTCAAAGTAAAATGGACAGGGGAAATGTGAATCACAGGAAGAGGGAATATAGAAAGCTAGATGGAGAGACGTATAAAAAAAGTGGTATTTATGAGAGTGAGAGAGGACGGGAGGTTATTTTCAAATTATGAGCTCACCAATAACAACACATAGGGTGCTGTTACAGTGAGTATTTCAAACATGCCCTCTGCCTACCATTTATCATTTCCTTACTATGTCCTTCTGTGTTTGGCCCTATATGGAGGCCAATGTCATACACTCCACCAGAATGGGGTGAGATGTCCAGACAGCGGTAGTCCCAATATTGCCCAAATCAGTGGTGGTAATGAAGCAGTTCATCTTGTTATTGGCCAATCATACTATGGGGTGCACAGCCTTTGATAGGTAAAGTGACCTTGAGTCGTCCACCTGGGTCATCTTACCACCTACTAGTTAGTCTAGGATCTTTGTAATAGTAGGAAAACTTGCAGGGGGCATCTAAAAATGGATATAAATAATACCTAGATGTCTTACTCTTTCCATCCAGCAATGTTACAACTTTCATACCCATAGTCATGGAGCTCTTTGAGCACCCATTATTCAATAGATGTGAATTTTCTTTCATCAGTACCGTGAGTCGGCCACTGTGGTACCTTGAGTCAGCCACATCATAAAATGACTCAACTAATTCATAGTAAAGAGTGTGCTTTTGAAGCAAAACAAGGAAAACATTTATTCCCAGCTGAGGGATCTTGGTCAGAGCATTTCTGGAATGATTTTACTAACTCTAATGCTAATTAATACCATTCCTTTGGGTAAACATAAATTATAGCAAACTTATCAGCTGTCTGTCATTGCAAAGTGGCTGTCAATCTATCAGAAGACCTCTCTACCTAATTGGTAGAATATAGTTGATTTTGTTGAAAGATAATGGATAGTGCTAGATTCACTTTCCCAAAGATGGAAAGATAGCAGGTGCTACAGCTCAACATTGTAGCAGTGTAAATAACTTAGAATCCAATGAAATGGTCACTACTAAGTTCATTTTGGACCAAAAAGCAATAGTGGCCGACTCAAGGTACTTCTATAGTGGCCAACTCAAGGTACATGTATTGCTGAAAGACACCTTGGGTCAGTCTTATCATACCACAAGTCAACTTCTAAACAGCAGATTGCTGACTTTTGTACTGAACACTATAAAAGGAATAATTTCAAGTTATATGATGTTTGACAGAGTATGAATGCAATGTTTTCTTCCAATTTTAGTTAGGTTTAACTCTGTTACTTGGTCAATATCACATTATCACTCATCTATCATTTTGTTGCTGGAAAATCATCGGAAACCTATATCTGACTTCAAGAATAATTCACAAACTCTAGTGTCATCTAGAGCTCCTGGAAGGTCCTGGACTTATATTCCAAAAGATGCTAAGATAGCTTATAGCATATCTTGCCATATAGCACCAGTGCAAATAGCTTAGAATCCACTAATATATTCATTAACACATTCATTTTGGGCCCAAAGCCAAGCAAAATGGCCGACTCAAGGTACCTGGACGACTCAAGGTCACTCTACCCTAATGCTGAGCTTTCCAATATATATATATATATATATATATATATATATATATATATATATATATATATATATATATATATAAAGCATACCCTTTCTATGTTTGTGAGATGTTATACTAGATATCTAACTTGTTTCAAGTCATAAAGCCCAAAGAAGCAGTTGCATTGATATAGTGCAGTATTTCTATTGTACACTCTTCCCAGCACTTATCAAAAATTTATTTGGTGCTTCAGGACACGACCTATACAGAGGCCAATGTCATTTGCTCCACCTATTGGCGGCCGACCATTCAAGGATCTGCTGGAAGTGGCAATATTGCCCCAATCAGCAGGACTAATGTACCCGCTTGTCTGGTTATTGGCCAATCATACCATGGGATGTCTGATCAATAGATCTTTATTTCATGGTGTTTATGATGGCGCCTTAGGTTTAACCAAGGAGCTCCATATCACATGGGCCCATAGGAAATGGCATCCCCGTATTCCATGGTCAGATCATGTGTCATTCTAATGGTGTAATCATGCCAATGTTAGCTACAATTTTTTTTGTTTTAAAGCTGGTATAAAAGCTAATATAGTGTTTTCTGGTATGTATTTTAGAGGATTATATACCCCTTCCCAAGTCATAGGGTGCCACTTATTATGGCACGATATGGCTCATTATGTGCACATCATTGGACTTTAGTTTCAGCTGGTCTATCCTCTTTGGTGGGAAGGAAAACCACTTGGTTGATTAGTCCTGGTTACAGGCTCATGGTGGTAGCACTGAGTGGTGTCTGCTCTGCTGCCAGGCATCCAAATTGAATTCACCACCATTATAGAACACTCTGCTTTATGGCTTCAGATGGAGCCACTGTGCTGGTACAATCAAGACTGCTTGTTGACATGAATAAAATGCTGGAATAAAATTCTACACACATACATGCTTGTATGTGACATGGTTAGAATGCACTGAATAGATTGAGATTTTGGCAGGACATTTTCACAAGTGGGGTGATGATAGATATGCAGAAATTGGAAAATTTATATATTTCAGATCTTGTCCCAGCTTTAAGATTTTAAGACTGTATTTTCCTGTCTGCCATATAGATAATATTACCAATTTTGGAAAACAATTATAAACTATATAATTGTAAATAAGTACGAGGAGTAAGGGTTTCACCTCATCAAAAAAAAAAATTTCTTGAATCTCCCAGTCGCCTAACCCAGCCAGGTCTGTCTGCGGCTTGCTTCAGGGGAATGGTGGAAGAACGTCTTCTACACAGTACCAAAGCTCGGTCTGGGATCAGGGTAGGGCAAAGGGGACTTGTTGCAAACATCTGAAGCATTAAAGGTTGTGTTACATAAGCTTCTCCCGAGTGCCAAGCCGACCAACATAACAAACCAATCCTGTTTGTCTACTGTGTTTTCTAGTAGATTCTGCTAATACATTCTCCTTTATTTTTTGTCATGTTGCTCTACTTTATAGAAGCTTGGGCAGATCAGAACTGACTATCTGAAATTTAGAATTTGCTGTCTGATCAATTGAATTGATTATTTGAAAAATGCATTTGTACTCCAAATAAAATAATGAAATATATGGTTCAAATCATACCCTGTGAATGTACAGATTAGGAAGTTACCAAGGTATCTTTGAACTAATTATTTCTTGTACGTGTGAAATGCAGTACCAAACAGAAAAGAAATGGATTGCCAACTATGGCCTTTGCCATAGAAGGTACCAAAGTGAATCTTGAATAATGCAATATGATGGTAGTTTAGACATCTAAAACTAATGCTATATGTCCCCAGAGAAATACTTCCATGATTATAACATAATCAAAATGAAAAAAGTGACTATATTTTATGCAAGTATATGGCACATATTTTCTAAATAAATGACACTGGCTGTTCTGCTACCTCATCTGATGCTAAGTAAGATTGTGTTCTAGGCACTGTCTGGGATAATAACCATCCAATCATGTCAGAATGACTTAATGTAGACATTGATTATATCGGCCTAATGCTCTCTGCTTGTTCTGTGCGATGAATAAATTATTTCATTCCATTCATTGCTATGTAGATCTTGATAATTTCATCAGATTTATTGTGTTCTGTCCTGATGTGTTATGATGCTTTACATAGAGTGACGGGTCCTATTAGCGGACAGGTCCTGATAGCGGACACGCTACTGTGAATGACTCAATAGGGCATATGCAATATTGGGAATTGGGCAGATAATGATGTTAACTGATTGATATATATCTAACCAAACATTTTGTCCTGAAATGACAAAATATATCTAGATGAATAATACTTATAGAACTGACATTATAACACAGAAGGGTCTAATAGAATGTCTGAGATCGTGGCTGTTAGAAGTATAGCTAAGCCCTATACCAAGATTTAATCGATAAGAGGTGCCTTTCCAAATAATCAATTTAATTTGAATCAATGACAATGTGTCCCTCTGAACAATATACCATATATCTGGTCATATTTTTACATGATCATGCGGTATTAACATGCATTATTGATGCAGTATATAATTTGAAGTACATTTCATTAAGGGGACCCTAATGTCAGACATACCAAGCATACTTGATTCAAGTTATGGCCTCTCAGTTCTTTTAATAACTTGCTTACATCCCATGTGAATGCAATTGTGGATAAATATCATGTGTGTTTACTCACCAATTGAAAGAAACTGCACATATGACATAATCCTGATGCAAAATATCAGATAGTTGAGTTCATACCATTTAGTTTACTTACATTGAAGAGATTTCAGGGAATGATATTACAAATGCAAATACTTTTATGTATTAATGTCATACATGGAAGAATTCACACAAATTGATGTATTTCTTGCATGTTATTCACTCAGCAATGCCACTGTCCGCTATTAGGGCCCTGTGTCCACTGATAGGTGCCAAATCAGTAATTTTCTCACCTTATATTGTAAATAATTAAACAAATAGAAATTCAATACAGCCTCACCTTCTGTTAAATGGGCATTATGTTGATCTGCAAATATGGGCTTGATCAGCCTTTCATTTCCTGAGATGGTAAGAGAGAACTGTTAAGTGTCTGCCTATTGGGTATTTTACTCTAATGCATAAATTCAGTACCTTGTAGTGGGAACAGGCAAACAGTACATAGTAGACCCATGAAGTATCCTTACCGCGTGGCTGTTGTAGGTTGCAGAACACCAATTGACGGGAGGTGGCAGCAGGAGACACTTTGTAGGTCCGCACTGAAGGGTGTTGTACAATGATTATTGGTCTAAAGTCTGACAGTGGGTAGGCAAACCAGGTATTAAATTAATCCTTAGGGTGTATATTAATCAATTTGAGGGTTATTTAGGCTGATATTTGATGGTAAGTTGAGGGGGGTGCACTCTATTTAATTAGAGAATTTATTGAAATCATTCACTGCAAAACCCCCAAATCTGGGTATGTCCACACTCTACGGCTGATAGCAGAAAAGTTAATTACATTTTACCACATCGCATGGCCCTAAATTAATGGGAAAAATGTGTGCCTACAAGAAAATAACAGTGGCTGAGCCCAGAAATTCGCACAAATATCTTATTTTCGCCCATATGCTATATAAGCCAACAGTGAGAAAATAATTAGTGTCCTGCAGCCTCTAACACAACACTCAGGATATGGCAGTTCATAAAGGGAATAATAAATGTTAACAATGAATATGGTGGCGATTCAATTTCATTACTAAACACAATACTAAGTTATAGTTTATTTGACTGAGTATGGGTTGTTAGTAATGACAGGACATTTGGCAACAGATGTTACGTGGAAATGAGATATAACTAGAACTGACAAAACTATTGAGAAAATGGGATATGGCAATTGTTGAAGGAAGCATCAAACACATGAGGATCAACACGGTAAAAGGTACGCCTGCAAGGGGGTGCGCAGGCATACCTATTAATGTGTTGATCCACAGTCATGTATCATTAGGCAAATACAATTTTCCAAAGCACATATGATTTGCTTGAAGGCTGACTTTTAACAGAAATGATTTTATCATTTCACATGGTAGTATGTAGACATTATCAATGTGATAATATAATAAGACCAAAAAAAAAGGTCTGTTTCCGGTTACATGAGCTACAATGCTAGGGTCGGTAGGTCCAATTTTTTTTTTAAATTTTTTTTCTTCAAAATACCCCACCTGACTGCAACATCGGGACTGACCTGGACTACATTTTGTTTTTTACAGCTTACAGATCATACTATTACTAAAGAATGTACAGCCAAAACAACAGGTTGTAGTCTATATTAGGCCTTAGTGTTCTGCTAAAAAAAAAACAAAAAAATAGAAAATTTTCTGCCCGGTCCTTATGCACTTCACTTTGTTGCAAACACAAATACAATTTTATCCATCAAAGTTCAACCATAACCTTAGCAGAGGTACAACAAACTGCTATGGGAATAGCACAGAAAGCTGTGCAATGGCAGAAAGGCATGTGAATCAGATGTCACATGTATGACACTTTGGACTGTAGCCTGCTCGGGGCAGTGACAATGACATACTAGGAGCTATTGAATGTAATTTACATGGGTAATGCACTGTGATTGCAAGGTAGCAATTCCTCTGAGGAAATACCTAATGTCAGTGGTAGCATCATTGTTATTTCTTTTAAAAGGGAGATTTACATGTAGAGGTAGACAACTCTTCATTCAAATTGATTCTTTTAATAGAGCACCGAAAGTTCTCTGCAAAATAATCTTCTGCTAACGGTTAAACAACATATTTCACAACATGTATCCTCCAGGTCGTCAAGTCCTCCCTGTTTTACGAGTGGTCTCCCAAAGTACAAAAATGGCCATAATAACTTTCAGGCCCTGCAGGCAGTGAGTGCCAGGCAGGCAGTGAGTGCCAGGCAGGCAGTCAGGGCCAAGCAGGCTGTCAGGGCCAAGCAGGCAGTTAGGGCCAAGCAGGCAGTCAGGGCCAAGCAGGCAGTCAGGGCCAAGCAGGCAGTCAGGGCCAAGCAGGCTGTCAGTGCCAAGCAGGCAGTCAGAACCAAGCAGGCAGTCAGAACCAAGCAGGCAGTCAGTGCCAAGCAGGCAGTCAGGGCCAAGCAGGCAGTCAGTGCCAAGCAGGCAGTCAGAGCCAAGCAGGCAGTCAGGGCCAAGCAGGCAGTCAGGGCCAAGCAGGCAGTCAGGGCCAACCAGGCAGTCAGTGCCAACCAGGCAGTCAGCGCCAAGCAGGCAGTCAGAACCAAGCAGGCTGTCAGGGCCAAGCAGGCTGTCAGGGCCAAGCAGGCAGTCAGGGCCAAGCAGGCAGTCACGGCCAAGCAGGCTGTCAGGGCCAAGCAGGCAGTCAGAACCAAGCAGGCAGTCAGAACCAAGCAGGCAGTCAGTGCCAAGCAGGCAGTCAGGGCCAAGCAGGCAGTCAGTGCCAAGCAGGCAGTCATAACCAAGCAGGCAGTCAGAACCAAGCAGGCAGTCAGTGCCAAGCAGGCAGTCAGAAGCAAGCAGGCAGTCAGAACCAAGCAGGCAGTCAGAAGCAAGCAGGCAGTCAGGGCCAAGCAGGCAGTCAGTGCCAAGCAGGCAGTCAGAACCAAGCAGGCAGTCAGAACCAAGCAGGCAGTCAGTGCCAAGCAGGCAGTCAGAACCAAGCAGGCAGTCAGAACCAAGCAGGCAGTCAGAACCAAGCAGGCAGTCAGAACCAAGCAGGCAGTCAGAACCAAGCAGGCAGTCAGGGCCAAGCAGGCTGTCAGAACCAAGCAGGCAGTCAGAACCAAGCAGGCAGTCAGAACCAAGCAGGCAGTCAGAACCAAGCAGGCAGTCAGGGCCAAGCAGGCTGTCAGAACCAAGCAGGCAGTCAGAACCAAGCAGGCAGTCAGAACCAAGCAGGCAGTCAGAACCAAGCAGGCAGTCAGGGCCAAGCAGGCTGTCAGGGTGGGTTTGGAGGAGTTATTTATGAATCAGTTCCTCATTAACAGATAATAACTGTTAGTTCTACTTTTCTATCCAGTCATTTTATAGGTTGGGCATCAATTGAAAGCTTTTAAGCAATTCCACTAAACTTGTCTCATTCTTTTCCTCTTTTTTTTCAAGAAATTTAAGAGAGTATTTTGCAATTGTTTTATAAATGCAGATTACTTTCATGGTGTAGAGGTTCCTTGCTTACTGTATGGTTCTTTGGTTTTCTAGATAGAGTGTGGGTTGCATAGATAAAAGTAAATCACTTATTCGCCATAGTTGACATGATAAAGGAAAGCGATGAATGACAAGGAAATCTTTTCCACCTCTGAATACCTGAGATCCTGCTGGGAGGTTAAGAACAGTGTTGCACACTCAATCAATGTCTTACTTATGTAGGGCCCATACACCTGCACTGAAAAAGAGAACACTTCTTTGAAAAAGAAAACACAAAAGAGACATCATATAAAGCTGTACTTAGTGGACAGGGAGTGGTAGGTTAGAGAGGTAACTATGAAAAGGAATTAAGGTGAATCATTTAAGACCAGTTTCTCAGGAAGAATTATCTCATAGAATAGAATTAGGCCCCATGAGCAGTAGAAATCCTCGCAGGGATTATTTTTTGTTTGCCATGCAATCTGTGCACATCATGTAGGCTAGGCATGGTTTATTGCTTGTAGATTGATGATTAGTATGTTGAGATTCTCCACCAATTAGCCAACAGGGATTTGTACTCAATGAACAGCACCAAGTTTACCCAAGCAACCAGCTCTTATCATGTAACCCTGCATGGGCCGCTGGAGCAGCCAGTGCTAAAGGCTCACCGGATCAGTGAGGTCGGTGATATTCACCCGAGACTTGGCTGTCAGGGAAGGGCAGAGGACTTATTCATGAGCCAAATATTCATCATTGGCCACTCGGCATGACTGCTCCCGTCAGGACCTCTCAGGCAGCACAACGAGACCCACAGGATATTATGAGTAGAAGCAAGTCCTTACTGACAACACTTAACAAAGACATTAGGATACCTAGCTTTACTCAGACACCTCTTTCAGGTGGTGGGAAGTTGGGCCATTAGATTGAAATTGAAAATCTGGTTCTTGCTTGATGTTAGTAAATAAAAACCACTTGTTTGAAAAAACGATTGCAAGAATTCAAACAGAGGCCATAAGGTATTTCTCAAGGTAGTATGACTATTTATAAGAAAACAATGGGTTCTTTACTACTATTCTCATTGCACAAAAGAGTGTCAAGGTTGTATATTACATATCTGTCTGCAGTTAATTGCATACGTTCATTGCTAGTTCATTGATAAAAGTATTTGATTTATACAATCTTAACTACAGGCTATGATTGTCTTTGTTCTTGCAGGTACAGCCTGGATGTTCTAAAGGGTAAGTTATTTTCTTTACATTTCACTCATTAAATATTGCTTTCGCCAGTCAAATCAGGTATGGGTCTGATCCCCATGTCCATCACACTTCATGTAGGTCATGTGACTTGTCGCTTGCTGCCTAACTTATGTAACTGCAGAAGAGAATCAGAGTAACAAAAATGCCAACAAGACAATGATCTTCAGAAGCAATTGGCAATGCTGCGAGACCTTTGATTGATGTATGGAAGGTTTATGCATTATCTCTTAAGAAACAGTGTACTGAAACCCATGGATCACTCTAGAATGTGAGCTCATTTCACTGTACTTTCTTATATTATTAGCCTGTGAAGAATCTGAGAGCATCGTTATTGGTTGGGAGGAAACTATCAATGCTATTATAGAAACACATTGCTCAACTTCTCAGCATTCCTTTCAATAAAAGATTAGATCCAAACAGTATATGATACTAAAAGTAAAATTCTGGACCATTTAACGGCGAAACATGTTTTAATGTAAAGGCATAGTATCAGCTTAAAAATGATCGAGGTTTTATTTTTGGATCAATTAGATGAATGCATTTTTACAGATGGACAAGAAACCCATAAGACGTATAAAATAAATCCATTGCACATAATTTAATTTTTTCCTTGGAGGAAAGTAGAACCATTCCCACTGCAAAAGTGTGTGGTGTTGAGTTAAAGTAATCGTGTAACTTAATCCTTTCCAAATAACACTTTGTAAACCAGTTCTTTTATTCATGCAGATTTAGACATACTGAATAAACAATGATTACCTATGGTAGCAAATTCCAGTCTTGTATTTCGTATTGTAAGGATCATATTGCGTTAATAGTAGTACGTCTCAGATGACATCAGCTTTTGGGAGCTAGCTTGGGTATACCATATAACATTAATGAGAATTAAACACCTGAACATAAAGAAAACAGTGCAGTGCCAATAAGAGAGAGGAGATTTGTTGATACCAATGGTCTCACATAGGCTGGGAGGGAATGATATAAGAAACTCTTTAAAATCTCAGGGAGATTCTTCTGTTTTACCTCCACATGAGACGATGCTAGACATGAAATGAGCGTCTTGCTATACAACACACTGAGCTTTTGTTCATAAACAGCTCTGCAAGGCATTTGTCAAGATGGTACAACTCGACCCCCTTCAGATCATAGTGTGATCCTTTACTCTAATATCATTACAGCCTTGCATCTCTTGGTTACTAATGATTGAACTGGTATGACTGTCCTACCAAACCGTATGTAATAACTACATCAAGTGCTGATCGTACAGAGTAGTCATAGGAGAAAACCTACAATCACCTACTCTAGTTTTGAAGGGTTCAAGTAGTAGTGGCTCTGTGCAGTCGTACCATCTTGAGAAATGCTCTCCTGGGTTGTTATCTAGACTGTCTGCTCTACGCCAACAGTAGCACAGGGGAACACAGTCATGGATCTAAGGCTTTACTGGGTCAATTTAAAGTAGAGCAGGTAACATTACAGTGTGATCTAGAGGGCATTTCTCAAGATGGTATGAGTAGACACAGCCGGTACGGCTTGAAACCCTCAATAACAGAGTGGCTGATTGTAGGTAACACACTACGACTACTCTGTATAATCAGCACTGTATGATCAGCACTCAAGGCAGTTATTACATAGGGTTTGGTAGGTCAGTCGTACCAGTGTAGTTATTAGTGACCACTAGATGCAGGGCTGTAATGGCATTTAACTGAGGGATCCCACTACGACTAAGGGGGTCTAGTCATACCATCTTGAGAAATGCCTTCCTGACATAAGAGGCAGGTTCTAATTTCTTATTAAAAAAAATCTTTTAGGCTGTGAAAAGGCTGATGGGTAGGATGCCTATTGATTGGTATTCTGTAATGATCACAAACACGTTATTGTAGCATCATGGCACCAACCCCCTAAAACTGTATCCACTCTGTGCGGTAGGTCAGGATACTCACTGGGGCTACGGTAAGAAAGTACAGATCAAAAATACCAAAGTTTCTGACTCATTAACTCGCTATTAAGGGATGTTCTGCTATGAGTTTTTGAGTTTAACAAGTTTATTGGCAGAAATCATACATGTACGTTTTTCAGATCGGCCAAAACACGGCAACAGGAAAGAAATAGTGTAGCGCTCAATCAGGTTGTACAAAGTTACATCAGGCAGGCATCATTTTGGGTGTAGATCATTACGATATTACTAAAGACATAACTAAAGCCTCTTAGGGGCTGTATGTATCACCATGATTTGCACAAGTCGATTATCCGCAAGCAGCATGTATATTACATCTTTCAAAAATAATTGTGTAGTCTATCAAGTGACGGTTATACACCAAATACATTCAGATTTTGTTCATGAATTCTTTCTTACTGCCTATCTGCTGAGTATTTGCATCCAATTTGTCCCAAAGGACACATCCCCTGTACAGTGGTGACTTATCATACGTCAAACACCTAGATCTGGATACCTTTAACTGTTTTTTAACATTGCCGCGCAAGTTCCTGGCAGGGAGTTTGACACAGTTTGGATCACAAGAAACATCATACATCATAGATAATAAGTTCTTATCACGTCTAACCTTTAGCATTTTCATGTAAGTTCTAACATGGAGATCGTATATAGATATATCCCGAGTATTAAAGATTCGAAGACATAACTGTAGGCAATGATTTTGCATAAGTTGTAAGCGGCCAACACTGGATTTAGGACCACTTTCATGTAGAAAACTTGCATGTTCCAGCACAGGTAGAACCATTTGTTTGTATAAAGTCAGACACAGCTTATTATCGACAAATTTCCTTAACTGTCTTAATTGGTACATCTTGTGGCGGAAACTAGATATTATTTTTTCGTTGTTTCTCCGAAAATTAAGACCACGATCAATGATAACACCAAGGTAATTGAATTCATCAACCACTTCAAGGCGCTTACCATCCAGTTCAGCACTCATTATACTCAAATTGTGTCTGGCATTAAGTAAATCACTTGCACACCATAACAACTTTGTTTTTTCATTATTGATAGTAAGCTTGAACAATTTACACCATTTACTGATACTATCCAGATCAGACTGTAATTTCCTTAGTACATGATTGGGGTCGGTATCATTGACATAGATAGCGAGATCATCAGCGTACAAACAGAATTTGCAGGATTTTATAACCGATACTATACTATCAATATATATTATAAATAATAACGGACCTAACACGGACCCTTGCGGGACGCCACACGTTACAGCCTCTTCAGCAGATACACGCCCATTGGCAGTAGCATATTGCTTTCTGTCCTTAAGATAAGAATTAAACCAGGATACACACTGTACAGATAAATGCAAATTCCTAAGTCTTCCTAGGAGGAGGGAGTGGTCGACCGTATCAAAAGCCTTTCTCAGATCTAGGAAGACTACAGCCGAGCACTCCCCCCTGTTAAATCCTTCAAATAGATCTTGAGTCAAAATATAAATAGCACCATTAGTAGATCTACCTGGAACAAAGCCAAACTGTCTTTTAGATATAAAATCATTATCCAGTAAATACCTAATTAACTGGCGGTGGATTGATTTCTCAATTAGTTTCGAGACAATATTGAGTTGACTCACTGGGCGCCAGTTTGAGATATTCAACAAATCGCCTGACTTTGGCAACGGTATTACATTAGCTATTTTGAACATCTCCGGTATGACACTATTAGTGATTGAACCATTAATTATTTGAAGTAGTATATGTGGGATATGTAACAACACGTTTTTCACCACATTTGCTCTGATGTGTTGAATACTCGATGATTTTGCAGAGTTGATACCGTTAATAATATTAGTGCAGGTTAATAAATCAATAGGCAACAATTCAAACAACTGGTCACGTTCAGGGACATGGGAAAGTATAAGGCCAGTAATCCATCGATGGTCGGTGTTACTGACAACTGGTATCAGATTCGCAAGGTTAGGACCAATACAAGTATAATATTTATTTACAAAGTCAGGAATCTCAAGGTCAGGGATGCCAGTACCATGCTCATTTATTAATGACATTTTTATCTCAGTGCGAGGTCCCTTCCATAAACTACTTATTACATTCCAAAAACGCCTTGGGTCAGTTTTGTATTTATTAAGATTCCTGGTTATCTCTTTTTGTCTGTTCAAGACCAGCTTATTTTTTATTTGTTTGTCCAGGTCTCTAATTTTGGCTCTGAATGGATTAGCATCCTGACCTCTGTAACCCCGGAGTTTCTTAAAAAATCTTTTTTTCTTAGCAGTCAAAAAAGACAGATTCTGATTAAAACCAGTAGGTGCATCCATATTAATGGCCATTTCCTTAACTGGGTGATGTCTATCCAGGTACACACGGATGCAATTTACAAATTCACTATAAAGTTCACCTGGGGAAAGCATAAGGTTTTCAGTGAGGGCAGCATTATTCACATAATTATTCAAAGCATTTTGATCAAAATTCTTATATGATCTACCAGTAATTGAACGAGTTTGACACCTCTCTATTCTTCTTTGTTTCTTTATAGCAAATACAGGGAAATGATCACCAAATTTGTAGTCAAGCAGACCATTTGTGGAAATATGCGGAGAGTTACAATAAATATGGTCCAAAGTAGATCTGCCCCTGGTATGATAATACGTTGATCTAGTACGTAAATATTTCAACTTGTTTTTCCTTAGAAAAGATGTTAGACTTTTATATTTATTACTTGTTCTAACTGAAGAATTAACATTAAAATCCCCAAGGATCCAGACCTCCATCCTGCGTATGTCTGGATGCTTTAACATTTCACTCAATTTTTTATAACATAACCTTACATTACCATTAGGGGGGTGGTATACAGACAATATCACACGGTGCTTCTGATTTGGAAATTTAGTTATGGGACTATATACACTCGTGTATATGCATATAATTAACAGCGGCGAGTGATCCGCCCTCCCGGTACTACTTGTTGCGCGCAACAATACAGCGCTCCATTTGGTAACTATGGCAAAGCTACCCCCTGCTATATAAGGCCGGCGCTGCCATTCTATCGGCAGTCGGGCTCTACTACTCATACGGTGCACAACACCCCTGTGCTGGGGGTTGACACAAATTTTAATTTTTTACCGGTTGCCAAGGTTGATTGGGCTTCATCAACACTACCATTCGTCTTTTAACCTGGCAAAGTTGGTTTCTACCTAAATTCTGGCCAGGATGGGCCGCAGAAAACCAAATAAGAAGACGTTAGAGCCTGACTCAGGACCGCCGAGCGGTGTTAGGAGATCTGTCAGAAGGCAAGGGCCTCCTGGGTCGTCCGTTACAGACCAGCCCTCAGATCCTCTACCCGCTGATGGGATGACGGACGCTATGTCAGACGAACTGACGGATTTGAAGATCCGGACGGAGGCTGTGGAGGAGAATCTGGCGAAAATCCTGGATAAGTTGGATGTTTTGACTCCAGAGGGCACCGGCGGGGGCAGCGATCGAGACACGACTTCCAGGCCACGACGGCTGTACAACAGATCGAGAGGTGGATCTAGATCAAGTTCGAGCTCCAGCAGTGACAGCTCTCGCTCCAGGTCAAGGTCCAAGCATAGATCAAGAAAACCGAGGGGTGAGTTCGACCAGCGAAATTTTTTAGGTCATAAGAAAAATGTTGACAGCCTAGAAAAATTACTAATGGTCAATATTCGCTTAGTCAGTGCCAAACTTGAACAAGGTGAGGAGGTAAAATATATTCTTGATCACATAGAAATGCTGCTGGAGAAATCTGCCACTAGAATATTTACCCTCAGCTCACTTGTAAATTATGACAAGAGTGTCAAAGAGCGAGCTGACAAGAGGGGGATAAGAGCATTTGAAACTGTTGAGAATTGTGACATCCTACGACACTTGAGCTACGATGGCACATACACAGCCCAAAAGTTGGCTAAGTCATCCAAACCTGTTGTCAAAAAATCAGTTAACTCAAAAAATCACTGTTATGCTTACAATAGGCCCGAGGGCTGCAAATTAAATCCCTGTCGTTACAGACACGTCTGTAGCTCATGTGACTCTGGAAACCACTCTGCTGACAAGTGTCAGAAGAATGGCTCGGAGAAGTAGGATGTTGCCTCTGGGGAGGGTCGTGCCTCCAGATTAGCTGGCCCTGCAGAGGCACTGTTGGTTGACCCCCCTGTTGAGGATTGTGTTCTTGGCAATGTTATGCCAGATATTCCAGTTATTGATGAATGTTGTCAAAAGCCACCAGTAGAGGTGGACTTGTTGAATTTTGCCAGCTCTGAAAATAATTTTGTGGAAAACCTTAGTATTACCGGTTTTACCACAAGGAGTATTCCAAATGTTGGGGAGTTTTATCCCATTTTTGATGTAAAGTGCTCAGGTAATGTTAGTATAAACATTTACCAAAGTTGTGTTGACGGTACATGTTCTTGTCAACATTTTATTGGTGGCCACAAGGCCCAAATTTTGCCATGTAGATTGGCATGTTTCCTAAGACAGGAAGGTGTTATAAATTTACCCAAACGTGACTTAGATTATTTGTGGTCGGGTTTTGTAGAAGGTTTCAAAATTGTTGATCCTGGTTGCGAAACAGAGTATGAATGTGTAAATTACAAGTCAATTTTTCAGGGTAATTTTTATAATGAAATGTGTGAAATTGTTAGGGAAGAACTCCAGGATGGTTCCATTTTTGAAGTAACCTCCAAACCTAGATGCATACATGCCCTTGGCGGTGTCCCCAAAAGTAACGGTAAATTAAGACCCATTACTGATTGTAGTATGCCCAGAAAAAGGAGTATTAATAATTTTATGGATTCAACTTTTGAACCTTTTTCATATAAATCCATAAATTCTGTCACGGCAATGTTGAACAAAAATGATTTTATGAGTGTTGTTGACTTAAAGTCCGCCTATAGGTCTATCAGTGTCTATGGGGAACACCAAAAATTCCAGGGTTTTTCATGGGATATGGGCGATGGTAAGAAATATTATCAGAATAATCGCCTTACCTTTGGACTCAGATGCGCTCCCTACATATTCAACCAAATTTCTGATTTTCTGGCTAAGGTGGCAAATTTTTATGGAATTGATAGATTAGTCAACTATCTGGATGACTTCATCATTATTGCCAACTCTGAAAGTGAGTGTCGCCGTCAGAGGGACCTTTTAATCGAAATTATGGAATATTTTGGTTTTAAGATTTCCAGAGATAAGGTTACTGACCCGAACAGAATTTGTACCTTTTTAGGTATCACCATTGACTCCCATAAAATGGAATTAACATTGCCTAAAGAGAAAGTTGACAAGTTAGCCCATGCTATAGACAGTTGCATTTATAAGAAATTTGCCAGTAAAAAAACCTTACAGAGTATTGGTGGCCTGATGTCATTTTGTTCCCAGGTAGTGAGGGGGGGCCGTACTTTCAGTAGAAGGGTTTTTGACTTGATGGCAAAGGCTAAGGAAAGGGGTGTCATTAAATTAAATCCAGGTATCATAAAGGATTTTTTGTGGTGGAAGGATTTTTGTAAGATTTTTAATTGCAAAAATTTAATGTTGAATGATGTTTATAATAAACCCATGGTATCTGACGCGTCCATTCTGGGTTATGGAGCATGGTGTGGTACAGATTTCCTTTATGGATCTTGGGATGACGTTGACAACTCTAAATTGGGTATAGGTCACTGGGTTGCCCCTCCAAAGTATGACAATATTGATGTTCATGAACGTAATATTAATGTGTATGAACTATGGCCCGTTCTAGCTGGTTTAAAGAGATGGGGTCATTTATTCAAGAACTGCCGTCTGAACGCTGTAACGGATAACATGCAGGTGTTGGCAATGTTGAACACAGGCAGAAGTAAAAACCCACTTTGTATGGAGTGGCTGCGTGAAATCTATTGGCAATGTTTTGTATATAACATTGATATCTACTCAACCTATATAAAGTCCGCTGATAATACTCTGGCAGACCAATTGTCAAGATTGGACTACAAGAATGTTCTTGCCAAGTGTGAAAAAACTTTGTCTGAAAATAATATGTGTATCTAAAAATTTTTTTCAGATCCCAGATTGAGGTCCCTGTTAAGAAAGCAGGAGGAATTTGTGAATTCGGGTGTTGCCATGACAACCATGAAAACCAGAAAGCAACAATTTAAGAGGTACAGCAAATTTTGTAGGAAATTTTCCCTAAAAACTTATCCGTGTTTGCCATCTCAGGCCTCTTTGTACGCCACTTATCTGGCGGATAAGATGAAACCAGTCTCCATCAGAAATTATATTTCGGCTGTATGGTTTTTTCAGAAGTTGCATGGTCACCCTGACTACAGTAGTAGTTTTATCCTGAAAAAGACTCTAGATGGTATTGAGCGGTGTCAAAGTTTAACCAGAGTTGTTAAATACCCACTTACCACTGTTGACATGTTTAAAATTTTGTCAACCCTGAATATGACTCTAATATTGGATAGGGTTTTCTGGTGCGCCATTCTGGTACTGTTCAGGGGAGTTTTGAGGTGTTGCCATGTAGTGGACTCCATACATTCACTAAGGGTGAGGGATGTTGTATTAACTAATGATTATGTAAAACTTCACATTAGGACATCTAAGACAGACCAGTTTGGCCACAACCCTTATGATATATACCTAGTACTTGATGAGTCATCTCCATTTTGCCCATCAAAAATTTTGGCAGAGTTGATACAGACTGCTAATGTCAATGTTAATCGGAAGCTGTTCAGTTTTCCTTCTGGTGGTAGGAGCAAATGCTTGACATATTCATATGTAAATACGCTTTTAAAATTTTTGTCTGTCAAAATTGGCTTAGTAAATGAGAATGTTAGTACCCACTCACTGCGCCATGGTGGGGCTACCTTCCTAAAGTCAATTGGCCTTTCAGTAGAAGACATAATGAAACGTTCTAACTGGAAATCCAGATGTGTGTATAGGTACTTGCATGATTCAAGTTGTGATTTGTTAAAACTTGATGTATTACCCTCTATTAATGTATAATAATTGTTACTCCGTGATGTTCCATGTGTTTGCCGGGTGGTTGGCCATTTTGTATGTTCAGATCAATTCCACCAAACACATGTCTCTGTTCAATTATTATTATCATATCCTGTAATCCATTCAATACCATCATCACTTGTTATAATATTAATATACCGGTAAATACCTGAAAGTCATCCTAGTATTTATTATAATGTTAATATACCGGTATCTCCCTAGTGGGTCATCTTGTTATTTATTATAATGTTAATACCGGTAAATACCCTTAAGTCATCCTAGTATTTATTATAATGATAATATATAATATGTGGTTTCCATGGTAACGAACTTCATCTCTTTATTATTCAATATACCGGTTACTACCCTAAATATAATAATCTACCGGTAGTGTTTAACCGGTATATGTAGTCGCCCCTAGTTAACTTATTAATCCAATACATTCTATGTCTTTATTGCTTACTGTTAAAGCTGCATGGCCGAAAGTGTAATCTACATACTTATTATTAACATAACAACCTACTCCACCACTCTTCCTAAGGCAATTTAGGCGATCCTTCCTATACAATCTCATATTATTCAAATCGACATTATGAGTTTGATCACGTCTGTCTAACCAGGTCTCCGTCACGCAGATGTAATCAAAACCAAGATCGGAGTGTCGTAAGTCCAAAACCTTATCATTGAGACTTTGTACATTCATAGTAATTAGTTTCAGTCCCTTCAAGCTATTGATTTTGTCACAAGAGTAGTGGCTAGTCATACTTAAGAAGCATTAGTGATATAGGTCGCTTTCAACCTGACCCTGTTACTCCTACCTTTCAGAACAAAAGTAAACATACCTAATCAAGCTCACAACAAACAGAACATGATTTACAGAGAAATGTGCAATAGGAGCGACTAATGGCACTCAATACAATGATGAGGGCCAAGAAGCCAAGAGCAACCCGTTACGAATAAGTAAAGTAGTAGCTCTATGTGCAAGATACAGTCCCTACAGTAACAAAAGCTGGAGGTATACTTAAACTAACAGACTAACAATTTACATTGCAGTCAGGAAAAGGTCAAACAGGACAACAAGCAAGCAGGGTTTTGATTTCAGTCATTTTTACTAATTGTCACTAAAACCCATAATACCTGAAACTAATCAGTATTTCAATTCCATATTCCATTAAAGTTGTGTTAGAAACCTGACTTTGTGCCATGTCAGTATTTATGTACAAGGCCACATGAGACATATCAATATTTAGTTTAATTTATAACAAAGCCTAAAGAGGTCTACTGACATCTCTTTATGGCACAACTTTGTAAAGTGATTTTAGTTTACAGTGAAACCATGTAAAGTGTAGTTTGTTTGGATGTCACTATGTGGAAGACAATGACCACATGGAGAATTAGGATTTGTCACTTCTCTGATAACACAGAATAAACACTGAAAATGGGTAGGATCAAAATGCATTAATCATACACACTGCCTTTCCATAGATATGACACCTGTAGAAAGTTGGAACTATGCTTATATACTGGACCCATATCAAGTATTTCAAAATGGGAATTTGCAACACCATTCCATGTGACATTTATATACATACAGCTGTACCGGTCTATGATCAGCAGACCAAGGACTTGGGCAGTTGGTCTACAGTCCCCTAATGATGGGCAGTGTCTAGTCCTGGACGCTCCAAAGTATAAGGGCATAAGTATGAGCACTAACTTAATCTCTACAGCAAAATCTGAATGTAGAAAGCTGTTTTGAAATCTAAACATCTGACTGGAATCATGGATCAGCTCCTTATACAGTGTAGAGTGATACAAGGATATAGGACAGGTCGCCTAAACAAGCCTAACATTATACTGAAGAAGAATCACTGAACCGTGAATCACAATTAAAAATACAGTGAATCCCTGTTAAAAAATACATTCACTTTATAGTGAACTTGGGAGCAACAGTGAACCCTAACAAGAAATGCGGTTGTGACCGCGTAAAAAAACGCCTTCTGCTGTTAATGTCGGTATACCAGTGTTTGATGACATGTCTCATAAAAGCAGACATAAAGAAGATTTCACAATTATCAATTTCTCTATTCAGTAATTTTGTATTGTGAGACCTCATCCCATGGGGCAAATGCAATCATCATAGCCCACTCCCGTACCGCTTCGCGGTACCACCGCTATGCGGCATGGGAGGCGCTAAAAAACATGGAATCAGTGGCAATCGTGGGTGCCACTGATTCACCATTTTTAAGTGAAATTCCGTATCTTCAATGATTGCAGTAACAAAGGGTTATAGATGATGGCATCCAAAAAGCATGTGCATGTGATAGTGGGACATATTCTCATTACACTTTTGTATCATTGAGGGTTGTGCACCATTCAAAAATGTGTTAAGAAATCCCCCCCCAAAAAAAAACACATCAAAATGATCTAAGCTTAAGTCAGATATGGTTTTATTGAGTTGTTCTTAGTATGATGAAGGTTCATTTTCCCACTTTCCTTTCTGAAGATGCAAGTGTAGGAGATGTGGCAGACCTTTTATCATAGTCAGCAATAAAGGAGACAGGAAAGTAATGTGTACTTGTCTCATTGTTGCATTTACTGTTCAATACTCAAAAACTGAAAACGATTTTTAAATTTTCAAAACATGCACGTTTTCGCCTTGCCAAAAGTATTCTCGTCTCATCAAAAAGGGAAAACGTGCATGGATGCTTGGTCCTAAAAGAGTGCATGTTTGCTATAATGTATGTGTTATACTTGGGGTTGTTTGGCAATGCAGTCCAAACGAGTTAGACCATGCCACAGATCAGTTTTTAGTCAGGTTCTTCCTCGTTTTCTTTTGGCAAGACCCTCAAGACTAACACAATGTAGACATTGATTATATCTGGTAAATACAATTAGAACCATGCCAACTATATACACGCAGCAAGAAAGGGTGCTTTTTTATGAATAAAGTTGTGTTCAGGTCAATTTTGGTGGAATGATTGTAACCTTTGGTAGTGACCACATGTGCAAATGACTTACACCAAGGGATTCACAAGACAATTATCTTACAAATGACATGTAATACATGGCAAGCCTGATAAGTAAAATTTGCATTCTCAATAGATTTCCTTAAGAAAAGTCCAAAAACTTGATCAGCAACTTCTCTGAAAAGTCGCCCTTTCTTGCCGTATTGATATATAGTTTTACACGATTCATATTTAAGTTTATTAGCGCAACTTAGACCATGATAACTAAACCTTATTTATCAAGTTTCCACAGAACATTTATATCATACTTAGTCTTTGGGACTGTAACAACGATTAAGTTTGCTTGATTGATATATGAAATTGTGCAACCTATCAAAACAATAATATCATCCCTAAATTCCACAAGCTGCCTTTAACGAGTTAAAAGCTCCCATTAGGGCTTTACATTGTCTCGGTTGCCGCCATTGTTGAACCATATTCAATCAGCCCAGATTGAACCATATCCAGTGAAGGTGCTTAGTAGTTTACTTCTGAAGCTAATACTCCAAAGTGAATGCATATCCATACTATGAGGGTAATACGTATGACTCTATCTGTCTAGGTATAGAAAGAAGGTTTTAACAGATATTAGATAAGTATGGAGGTGTGACAGGTCTTAGCGTCTAAGACACACTCTGTAAGGGAGGGACATATGGTCCTTTATATAGTAAGTTCATTAACACCATTTTGGTCACATGGTGTCTGGCAGAACATAAAAGCCTTAGTAAGTGCATCTCTAAAGTTACTTTTCTGCAGCCCCGGTGCCATTTAGAGTCACTGGTTTATGTCCGATGCTCTCGCCATATGCTCATCATCACCAGTTACTAGAGAAAAGCTGTCTACCTTGCAACATAAAGCTTTTAGGGCTCCCTTTTATGCGCATGCAATTTTACGCTATTATGAGTCGCCAGTTTATGTTTTGAGCTGGTGCCAGATACTTGGTATAGTCAGTTAATACGGGTGCTCTATCGGCTTATAACATGGAGCTTCTAGGACAATCAATACATGTGGATCAACACAGTAAAAGGTATGCCCGTGCACCCCCTCCCGGGCGTACCTTTTACCATGTTGATCCTAACATGTGCTTTTTTCATTTCACATTCTATATTTCATTTCATCATTGCACCTGATAGTGAAAAACTGCAAGTCAAATAACATTCTATGCGGTCAGGAAGGCTTTTCTCAAGATGCTACGACTAGGCCCCCCTTCAAGTCGTAATGGGATCCCTCACTCCAATGCCATCACAGCCCTGCATCTTGTGGTCACTAAAATGATCACACTGGTATGACTGCCCTACCAACCACCCACTCTTGACAGTTTCAAATCGTAATGGCTGTGCCCAGTTATACCATGTTGAAGACCTCAGAAAGGCATTTATCAAGATGGTACGACTAGACATATCTAGTACGACTCCAAGCTATTCCAGTCATACAAGAATTTGCCTATGTCTGACTGGGTACATTCCAATAGAGTGTCCGATTGCCCTTTAGCCTGGTACCACTAGAGGCTGCTCCCTACTTATAATTGTTCCAGGTACCTCAGTCGTACCACCTGTATTTCATGGCTTGCACTCTGTCTCACAAGCAGGGACCCATCTGCTTTCATTTGATTCAAGAATTGTATCTTGAAGGTTGATTGTTGTTTGTGATACTAGTTATAGCAGTGTGCATGGTGTATTTATAGAACAGGTCTAAATTAGTACCTATACATCATAAATGTCAAAACAGAGGGCAGGACTTTGTTTGGCATTGCTCCTACCCCATCCAAGTTAGGCACCAAGCATTCAGTCTGCACTTGCCTTCACCTATGTGTATTTAATTTGCAATATTATTACCATGCCATGTTTAAGACCCACTTGCCTTAACTTAAGCACTAGTTGTATGAAGCATAGGGCTATGCGTCTGTGCTGCTTTTTGAATAGGGGCTACCTAACCCAGTGTTTGGAATGTTTGCCTGCAGCTAAGCATCCTGTGACATGGCATAGGTCTAAATACAACTTATTGTACATATAGTTGACATGATTGCTGGAGTGGGGCAAGGGGTTACTTACATTTTAAAATGTGGGACATGCTGTATTGGCTATATGTCTCATAAGTGATGCATGTAGGAAATCCATTTCTGATTGTTTCCAACCAGTTTCTGACCATTTTTGACCAGCTGCTCTATAGAGCTGTGGTTTGATTCTATACCAAACAGGAAGTTTGCAGCCTCAAAAAGGATATTTTATGCTTATTTTACTTGATATGTGTTCAGGAATACTTTTTCTGTTGATTTCCGGCACTGTCAGGTCTGGTCAGAAACCTCCCCAGTTAGAACCCTTCATGCTCAGAGTTGCATCACACCCAGCCAATTGTTGTGACTCCTCGTCACCCTGTGTGAAGTGCCTCACACATGTCGCTAGATGGAAAACAACGTCGCTATACTACAGGATCACCATAAATAGCCATGGTGGTGATCACATGGTTTCAATGCAGATGACAACTTTGGTGATCACTTATACTCATGAGGGATGGTGATGCTGGTGATCACTCGTCTCGCTAGATGAAATGCCACCTCGTCATAGCACAGGTTCACCACGGATGGCAAGGATCGTGATCACCCACACTCACAAGGGACGTGGCGACGTGGGTGATCACTCACCTCGCTAGATGAAACTCCCACCTCGTCATAGCACAGGTTCACCACGGATGGCTGGGGTTCTGATCACTCACCTCACTAGATGAAAGGCGTACCTTGTCATAGGGCAGGTTCACCTTGGTTGGCGAGGATGGTGATCACTCACACTCACTAGAGATTGCAATGTGGTTAATCACTCACTTCGCTAGAATGAACTTGCACCTTGTCACAGCACAGGTTCACCATTGATGGCGAGTGTGGTGATCACGCAGACTCAGCAGCGATGGCGACGCTGGTGATCACTCATCTTGATAGATGAAAAGCTCATTATCACAGATATCATCGACATTGGTAATCATGCAACTTCACATCTGCCAGGTCAAATTATGTTTTACCAGAAATGGTATTTTCCTATGTATTTTACCTCTAACCACAGAAAAGGTGTTTATGGATAGTTGTTTTTAGAGATACCACTATGTAAATTTAATTGATACTTCCTCTCTGTAGTCTTCTTTGATTCAACTCATAGTAATTACATGGAATTTGATGGGAAACAAGGCACATATTGTATACTTTTTGGGAGTCATATAGGCTCATACCTGGCGATTAACATTGCATAGTTTCTCCCATAAGCAAGAAGCTGGTACACCATTCCATATTTCAGCCTCCAGAGTACTGTTATAGTCTTGTGGATTTGTTAAGGTAGCTGCATGTTGATGGAAGGGGCGTGTCACTTCAATGAACGTGCAGCTTCCTTAACAAGCCCTGGTCCAGAAGCCTATAGACTACCAGATGTGAGGGGAACCTTCGCTCACATGTTCCTAGCTTTCAGTGCCAAACACAAGGGATGTTTCAGGAGGTGTACCATTCATTCGACATTGAAAGTATTCAAAGAACCTTACTCAAGCCTCATACATGTTCTTACTAAACTTCAATTAATTTGAAAGTTAATAGTTCACATCATAAATTTTACCAAGCCTATCATTTGCTCCATTATCATTCCATATTGTCTTCATTAGTTGGTTCAATATGTAGACTGGGTAATAGCATGAGAAATGAATATTCAAGGCCTCAAATTCTGAAAACACAAAAGAGTCACCGATATCCTTTTTATTTTTTTCCGGTCTTTCAATCATAGCAATTTTTATACAGGAAGCTTAGATAGTGGAGTCGAGATAGGATACTACCAATCAGGGCAGAACTGTTGACATTTTGAAGATGTCCAGCTTGGGAGAAGTCTGACAGGAGGTGGATTGAACCTGGTCCTACCTAACCTTTCAGGTTCATTATCTACCGATCTACCCGTGGGATTGCTGATGACGTCCTAATGTCCGGCCGGGGAAATGGACATACCATAACTATTACGAGCACATGTATATGCCATTCAGCATTCCATCTAAATGCCAGGGGTGGTAGATGAAAGTGATCAGTTGGAACATATAAAGAACAACCTGCAGATATTGCATGATTTTTTTGGGAATAGATTTCATGAATACTTGAGAGATGCTGCAATTGCTCTTCTTATAGTTGTCCTTATGTAAATCACTATGTCATAAGGGGAAGTAGATATTTTTTCTTTATTTTTCTTTAAGACAAATCTCATTCATTCACATGATATTTGACAGAGCTGCAGCTGCATTTACTGCATCTGTCAGGGCATTCTCCGGATTTATAGGTGAAGTCAAATACATATAGAAATAATTAATCTCAAAGCTAAGATGATAAGCATCTAGGAAATTTAGAATATGTATACATGATTTCAAATCTAAATCAATCACCTTTTGATATAGCAGAGTATCGCCATGCTCTCTACTTATAAACTGTTCGCTCTGACTGAGGATGATCATGCATTTTGGGTGAAAAATAAATATGTCAGAATAGAGATAAAGTGAGGCTACTGGCTGCCTTACATAATCATACAGTAGACACAACAGGGTCCAATGAAGGTAGGTTTTGTGTTTGCTTTCATACTGTTATCGTAACCAGGGAGCTGGTTTAAAGGCTCCAGGAGAGAATGAGGAGAGTATAGGGTCTTTATTTGGAGATGATTATCATATAATATCCTAACCCCATCTTTGCATAGTTATTGCACTACATTTAAATTGATATACAGCACTTGAATACAGGAAATCAGAGAGGTACAGACAGCCTGTGTTGTGTTTCCACAGAATTCAACCCCTAATACCCCACCATACTGCTGTAGTCCCAGTGATTCGTCTAGGAACTTGTACATTGGTGTGGGCAGAGTCCTTGTACCGACAGACTAAAAACCAGTGGACATAAGAGCTGTCATGTTAGTGTAGTCCAATGGTTGGGGTAAAAGATTTAATCTTCTCCAAAATGCACCAGGGTGTTCACATGGATCGTACTTCCTATGGTGACTACTTCATTGGATAAAAATAGATTGTCCACAAATGCCTAGATATAGTGTTTTTACATTGTGTAGAAAACATTTGAACAGAATTTGAAAAATGAAAAAAAAATATGACTATGCCACTCTAAGTGTGAGAGTCTAGGCAAGCAACAGAGTGGTCGAAGATACTGATCTGTCAGAGCATACATGTAAAGAACAACCTGTCAAAGACATGCGGCCAGACGTTGCTGTGTTTCCGTATAATTCAACCTCTAATCTGCCAAAATACTGTTGCAGTCCCAGGGATTTGTCTTGGAAGTTGTACATTTGTGTGGGCGGAGTAAATGTTTTGAGGAGTCTGAAGCCACTGGACACAAGGAGGGCAGGTTACTTTGCTGTGTGTCCAAATAATTCACTCTCAGCCAACTGCTGTATAGTCCTGGGTATTTATCCTAGAGATTTGTCAGAAAGGTTGTATATCTGTGTGGGCGGAGTCCCTGTACCAAGAGACTAAAACCAGTGTAAGCTGTCTTTATGTGTTAGGGTGGATGGCACCCATAGGCTAAGAATAACTAAATGTTCCCCACATTTTCGCCAGAAGATTCAAATAACATGTTCTTTCCAATGGTGCTAAGAGAATATAGGGGTGCCAGGCGATTCTTTTGAGATATTTACATGTCAGGCAACCATAGAGCTATGCGGAGATGTACCATAATATGCACAGAATGTCATTAAAGAGTAACTACATTGTTGTGTAACTTGTGTGTAATCTTGAAAGTGTATTTTGATCAGGTGGTCCCAGGCACTTTTGTATGCTTATTCCACATTGAAATAAAAAAAATTACCAAAATGCTATGTCTCTAACATTCAGGTTTAAATATTACTACTACACCTAATTGGTAGCAACAGCAGTTTTGGGGCCTACACTGCAAAAATGGTGTTTAGATCCTAAACACAATTCTAAACATTTTCTTGCAACGTTTTTGTAATTACATTAGTTTCCTAAACATGTTTAGCCAAACAATGTGCTTAGCTCAGGTATTTAGAAATGTAGGTGTTTAGGTTTAAAATATGTGTTTAGATACCTATGAAATTTTGTGTTTAGATGTTTATGAATTTTTGTGTTTAGATGTCTAGTGATTTGTTAGGGTTAGGATTTGTAGACATGTATGCATTGAAAAAATAAAGGAATATCTTTTGTTTGCTTTCTCATTGACTGGGGGGGGCATCAGCAGGTATTTATCTACATGTAAAAGTCTCCAAAGATATCAGCCACAGCTACACATATACACATGTATACACATGTATGTTCACACTATGAGAGACTTCAGAAAGTACAGCAGCTTGGCAGCAAGGACATTGCTTTATCCATTCCAAAATAACATGAAATAGGTGTAGTCATGGAGCATATTGACTATTGCATGGCAATGATGCTGGTGTAAGGAGAATCTAGTCAATTGTCTATTTCTGTTCCTATTCTCATGACATTCGATAAAAAGAAACGACAATAAACATGGGGTTTGGGGACATTTGTCACAACAATTGATTATAATTGTGTACAGATAGTCCATTCAAAGGTAGTGCTGCTACCTGGTGTGGATTCAACATCCAAGTATCTAAACCTATTGATGTTTAAATCTAAACACCTATTATTCAGCTGTTTAAACTCTAAACATCTAAACATGTTTAGCAAAAATGTTTATGTAGTTAAAATAAAAGTGTTTATTTCCTAAATGTGTAATTGATGAGACACCTAACTAACCTATATGTTTAGATTTTAAACATGTTTAGACCTGAACATGTTTAAAATCTAAACACCATTTTTGCAGTGTACAGGTAATGTCTTCGCCCCTCACTCATGGCAACTTGGTACTACGATTTTGTCAGTCTTTTCACAAGCCATGAAAAAGTGCATATGCTGAGAAACATGCACAGATGACATGTTTGGCATGGTAGCTATCCACCTGAAAGTCCAAATAATTAAAGAGTCACAGTCAGGGCAGGAGGTCTACTACTCCTTACCTTTAAGTCAAGATAATTAAAGAGTCACAGTCAGGCCAGGATGTCTACTACTCCTTACCTTTAAGTCCAGATAATTGAAGAGTCACAGTCAGGGCAGGATGTCTACTACTCCTTACCTTTAAGTCCAGATAATTAAAGAGTCACAGTCAGGGCAGGATGTCTACTACTCCTTACCTTTAAGTCCAGATAATTAAAGAGTCACAGTCAGGGCAGGATGTCTACTACTCCTTACCTTTAAGTCCAGATAATTAAAGAGTCACAGTCAGGGCAGGATGTCTACTACTCCTTACCTTTAAGTCAAGATAATTAAAGAGTCACAGTCAGGGCAGGATGTCTACTCCTCCTTACCTTTAAGTCAAGATAATTAAAGAGTCACAGTCAGGGCAGGATGTCTACTACTCCTTACCTTTAAGTCCAGATAATTAAAGAGTCAGAGTCAGGGCAGGATGTCTACTACTCCTTACCTTTAAGTCAAGATAGTTAAAGAATCAGAGTCAGGGCAGGATGTCTACTACTCCTTACCTTTAAGTCAAGATAGTTAAAGAGTCACAGTCAGGGCAGGATATCGACTACTCCTTACCTTTAAGTCAAGATAATTAAAGAGTCACAGTCAGGACAGGATGTCTACTACTCCTTACCTTTAAGTCCAGATAATTAAAGAGTCACAGTCAGGGCAGGATGTCTGCTACTCCTTACCTATATCATGTATAATTTCATTACTTATAAAGATTACTTTATTACATATAATGATGGATCCAGACTGAAATAGAATACGCACTCATCTCCTGAGGCCTGCAAAGTATTCCGCGGCACTCAGCGATTTAAATTCCACTGCACCATGACATTCGAATACAAGACAGGCACTTATTTCAGCGGCAGATTTAGAGTACTTTAGAGTTTACCTAACTTTTTTTTTATGCTAGAATTTAGCCAAAATTAGGGGCTAAATAACGGGCGCCCCCCCCCTTTTCAAAATCCTGGATCCGACACTGTATTTGAATACTGATTTTAATCTTTAAGATCAATTTTAATACTCCTATACCCCCAGTGCTCATATGAGACCAGCGATTATTCGAGACCCTGACGATTAAATGGGCTATTATGCTGGTTGTTTTTTATGGGCCCTTATCTACCATGCTCACAACTAAAATTGAAGCTTAAAAATGACACAAAAATGCTGTCCAGATTTAGTCTGAATCTTTGTTTTGAAAAAGAGAGCACAGCCAACATGTGTGCTATGAGATAGGATACAACCTGCCTTCTTAGCAAAATTTGAGGCATGACACAGGTACAGAAATTAACCAAGATCAAACAATCCCTTTTAATGCTTACAGTGCATTGATACAGAATGCCCGTTGGTTATCATAATTCAACCCAGATGAGTAATTGACAGCAACTTCAGTCATCTACTATCCTTAGTCCCTTTGTAGAACCTAATCACAGGGTAGTATGGTGCATTACAGGCTAAAGAAAACTCTGGGGGAGGATCTTTTCCAGACACAGACCTTTGCATTATCCACAAGCCTAATTGTATTCGCCTAAGCTGTGCAGTGTGACCTCCCCTTACGGCAATCTATATAACTGTTAACTGATGAGCATCAAGACTGTGCTGTTGGCATATTCCATTCATATATGAAACCTAAACTTTGGCTAATTTACTTGCTAGGAAACTACTTGAATGACAATTCCCATACCACAAAGACGTTGTTTTGCACAGAAATACAGTCCTCAATGGGTTTAGATATCAATGTATCAAAATGGTATGGGTGCTGGAAGATGTCATCCCGTAGTGGTCAGGGCAAACTTTGTTACAGGGAATTGACCTGTGGCTATTTACCAGTCTAGGATTGTGACCGGCAAGGAAAAAAGCCTTATCAATTTTTATAAGGAAAAATATTCAGACAACTCGCACCTTAAAATAGTTCTGCTAAACGATGAAAACAAATCAAATATGATTAGTTGATGTGATGAACAGAAAATAAGTGATAATATCAAATATGATGCTTAGTGTTATACATCCTTTTTCTTATGGATATATACCACAGCACACTGCTGGGTTATCTAGAGCTGTCATTAGAAAAAAGTCTGTCATCATGATAGATTGAAAGCACCAACACGATTCCATGCATAATATCATAATAACTTTGCCTATACTTATAAATCATTATGATATCTAATATGCATCTAAAGCAGCACATTAGTTTTCTTTTCCTTTTCTCCCCTGAGTATCTGAAGCCTCTGTGAGCTGCAGATTTTAATTTGAACTCAATGAAGCTTGAAAGCATTGATAAGAATGCGACGCCCAAGTGTTCCCTAAAATGCTTTTCATCCTTCATCTCCCCCCACCCCATAAGACAACTCCTGTGGTTTCATAAATTGCTATGAGGAAAGCTGGAATTTTGGACTTGTTTTGAAAGTATATGTATAATGAATGACATTGATCACTCATTTTATGCCGAGGCTTGTCATGCTGCTGATATTTTTTGTATTCTCTGCTGCTAAGGTCCACAATTGACATTACTACTACTTACCACCACGCCTTACTATATTTTGAGGCTTGAGTGTGGGCCCAGATGGCAGAATGACCTGAACAATTCTGGAAATGTATATTTTGACCCAATAAACCCTTTTAAAAAAAGCGAGCAGATCGATATTCATTCATTGAAATGACCAGAAGACACAGACTATGTCTCCTTTTCCTTTTTGTAACCAGTATCTGGCTATTTGACAGTTCTTATCCGAAGTTGTCTTTTGCCCCTCTCTCCTTGCACCACCATTACCACTGTCTGTAAATACTACTTAAAGGGTACCCTATGCTATCTGTGTCCTGCTGTCCCTGGATGTGACATCATTGGACAAAGGCGCTGACCCTCGTGTTTTAGGAGGCACTCAGAGAGGTCATGTGACCAGTCACTGAGTGTAAATCCATACATTGCCTTCACCCTCTAGAGACTGCATAATGTAGAACGTTGGCCATTGTGTTGCACAATTGCTGCCCTCACAGGAAAAGGAAAAAAAGAAACCTTACTCACTTGAGGCTAAATGCAGGCCTGCAATAATGAGGCAATGTTGCCAAAATGGGTATTACCCAGAATCAGGCGATGTTGTCTGAGACTGGATCCAGCCATATAAGAGTAAAATGTGTTATTCCATTGACAGTGACAGTAAGGTGGTTATTTTTCACATCATAGTAAAAGTGTTACTTGTACGTGAGACATTCAGTGATACGGTCATGCAGAGGCATGCACTAGGAGTCCTGGCCCTCATGGGCCACCAAATATATTGGGATCTAAATGCAAAGAAATTTGTAAGTCTACAATCAATTTACTTTTCGGCATACCTTACCCACACACAGAGCATGGTGGTTGGTGGACAGGGAATTGGTATCCTCTTTGATAATGTCAGAGACATTTATAGGGAAAGATGGAATAGAGATTAAAGAAACCAGTTTGGACCCTCTGACAATCTGTAAGCATGTATCAGTTTAAAAGATTCAATCTAAAGCGAAAGAGCTACGTAAAACTTTGATAATAAAAACCTACAGAGACCACCTAAATAAGTGTTCTTATAGAACATACCAAAGGGAACACACGCAAAGTCACTCCAGTGTCAGAGAGAGGGAGAGAGAGAGAGAGAGAGAGAGAGAGAGAGAGAGAGAGAGAGAGAGAGAGAGAGAGAGAGAGAAAGAGAGAGAGAGAGGCATAGCCAGCCTTTGCTGTGTTTCAGCATTATTTACCGCTTGATCTCACTCCGCATTGCGTTACTAGTCCCATAGATCTCTTAAGAAGTTGTACATTGCTGTGGTTAAAGCTAATAATCCAGAAGTCTGAAGCCAATGGACGAGAAAGGGTCTCTGCTCTCATTTTCCGGGATTTGAGGGCTAAAAGCAAGGCCTGTTTCAGGGCATATGGCATGATGAGGTTCAATTCATGATGGTATATAGGTCTAAGGGAGTGTTCATTTTTTAACAACAGGGGGGTTGGTGAGTTTTTGTTTTGACCCCTGAAAATATTTTCCGCCCCCCATCTTTGAGAGATGCCAAAATATTTTTGGCCACCCCCCTCAGGAGGGGTCAAATATTTTGCACCCCCCCCAACATTGAGTTGTGTTGCACCACATTGTACAGCATCATACCACACTCAATTGTATTGTTTTACTGAAGTATAAGGTAAAAGGATCACTTTGTGGGTTATTATCATCAATTTATTATTTCTCTATTGGAATGCAAGAAATTAAAAAGGGAGTTCCACTTCTCAAGACCAATTTCATCAGTAGCTGCAGTGTGAGTCACACGCTACTTAGCCTTTGTCTTTTGTTTGAAAAGGAGCCAGGACAAGCTAAGTATAGTGTGGTCTGGGGGCATCACCCACCCCAGTCAAACAGTTTTATAAATCTAGAGCCTAAATCTATGCATTCTGGTGGTTTTTGAGGTTTCCCTATACCCTCTGTTTAAAATTCTACCATAGGGACCCTTCTTGCAAAATGTTAGAATGGGATCTCATTGCATGAATGTGGATGAATCACAAGGTTTATATCTGTGGTCTTAGGTTAAAGCAAGCAAGCAAACTGTATTTGAAGGATCTTTTAAATCTGAACCAACTTGCTATAGACACACATGGGCCTTTATGACTCTTAACTATAGGGAATGGGAGATGGCCTGTTTTAGCACAGCCTTTGGAAATTTTGTTTGGGGGAGAGGGGTTACCAAAGCAATCCAAACCTTTAAATCAAAAACTTTACAATTTACATGGGTTGGGGGTTTGGGTTTCTGAAAACGTCTGACCCCTTCATGTATGATGGATATTTTGCTATCCTAATGGAAATTTGAACCCTGGATACCCGAAGATTGCAGAGACATGAATTGATGTGCCCCTAGCCTTTCAGTTACTTAATTCTGCTGTAAAGTACTATCTGCAGATTTGTTCCCCAGGGAAATTTGGAAAATCTAGACATAAGACCTTGTATTGGCAAGTCAATTTGTGAGCAAATGGCCAAGCCAGCTCTAAGTATGTGCATACTGCTTTCGAGGAAAACTCGTGGGCATGTTTTTTTCTATTGTTAGTGTGATTAATGTGTGATAGAGAGTAAGAATCAGAGGGGTTATGTCCCCCAGGAAAATTTTGAATATTGAGAAGTCAAATGCTGCACTTTGGTGACTTATGACTGGATGGTGCAAGGGGGACACACATCCCACCTGACCCCATATACACTGTTTTTGGCTCAGGGAGCCTAAGGGTATATGGAGATGTCCCCCAGGAAAATTTTGAATATCCAGAAGTCTAATGGTGCATTTTGTTGAGGTATGACTGGATGACCCGACTGGATGAGTCTTGACTGGGTCTGTTGTTGTAGGTTCAGTCCAGATCCATTTGGTGAGAGTCCATTTGATCCCGGTCTTTCCAGTCCAGGTTGGTTTAGTCCGGGTCTGTCAGGGTGGATCCATCCAGGGTGAGTCTGGGGGCAGTCTAGGTAGATCTGTCTGGTCCTTGTTCAGTCCAGTCTGGGTGAGTCTGTCCAGGTGGATCTTTCTGGGGGCAGTCTGGGTGGGTACAGGTCGGGCCATCCAGGTCAGGCCATCCAGGTCAGGTCAGGTACGCCTTGCTAGGCCCAGTCCAGATGAGGGGAGAGATTTGGGGAAAGGTTAGGGGAAGGGCAGGTGGGAGGAAAGGCTACGGAGAGAAAACAGACCATGACATATATGCAAATTTCGGATGCGAAAAAATTAAGGCCTTAAAAGTAAAGACTCTTCTTTGATTTGTCATTGATAGGTTAAATTGAGCATGGGGGTATCTCGCCCAGAAGAATTTTTAATATAGAGATGTCAATTGGTGCATTTTGGTGCTATTTGAGGGTGGCTGATGTCCTTGTATCCAAATCTTTCTAAGACCCCACCATATATATAAAATGGTAAAATGATATCTCATGGGATTTGGACAAAGATTGACCCTGATAGATCTTAGAAAAAATGGAGAAAAGTTAAAAAAAAGAGGAGTTTGCATGTATGCATTAGCCATCTGTGAGAGGCGGCACACATAGCACAGAGCTCTCATGTCCTAATGGGGCCAAAGAGTGAGACTTTTCCCTTTAAAATTTAACCTTTTGAGTGCCCACGAAATGAAAGGTAATCCAAATACTCCCTGCATCTCCCACCATACTGCTTTAGTACCGGGATTTGTATGGAAGGTGCCCATTCATATGACCAGAGTCAATGTTCCGATAGACTAAGAAAAAATACCTTTGTCAGAAGATCCTTGCCAGACTCAGACCTTTGCATTATTCACAAGCTTTAGGTTATTCCCCTAGGCCATTGTGTGTGACCTCCCCTTAATATCTTATATATGGATGATGTTGAACAAAGATGTTGACCCTTTCTGGATTATTACATCCCCGGAGGGTTGGCATGATGCTGGCTCTAGAGCGTTTCGTTGGTGCATCATGACAATCAATGGTATTGAGACAAGAACTATAGATGGAGTTATTTCAAAAGGACTCACATAGAATAGCTTAAAATAGCTCTTGGCATGAATGATAAATATAATACTATAAATGTTCTTGTCAACTTTATAATACAAGCAACTAACTTCAAAGTCCAAGCTCAAATACAATCCAATAGGACTGCCTGATCCACCCATGACAAAAAAACTCTCTTCCAATAAAACAGATGTATATATTGGCAGGCAAATGTAAAGAATTTGCCTTCGGTCTTTCGTTCCCAGATACACAGGAAAGGCTTTGGTAGAGAGTAAATTGGCCTACTCTTTGGTGATGTCACGGACATTCATAGTGACTATATTTTAGACTACTCCCTGAGAGGCATATAGCCTCTACCTTTATAGCAGCATACAGTGCCAGACAACTTTGGTCTCACATTTGTAGGCTAATGTACAAGCAGCTTATGTCTCCACACTTACTCTGGTTACTCGGTATATATGCCAGATTGAAAATGCCTGTTATCCCTTAAGGGCCGCCGGTGCACCAATGAATGGGACTGCTCGCCAGCACTTCATCGGAGCATCATGCCGACCCTACAGGGTTGATGATATACTCCTGGAGGGTCGGCATGATGCTCCAATGAAGTGCTGGTGAGCAGGCTCGCCAGCTCTTCATCGGAGCATCATGGCAACCCTACAGGGTTGATGATTTACTCCTGTAGGGTCTGCATGATGCTCCAATGAAGTGCTGGTGAGCAGGCTCTCCAGCACTTCATTGGTGCATCATGCCGACCAATGGGCATGTACATCTGGTCATGGTGCGAATACAATATCCATGAGATACTAGGATAATTACTCTCCTGTGATCAACTTATTAAGTACCAATCATATCTGTTTCAATGATCCTCTTCATGGATTGACATCCCATTGTTTAAGATACATACAAAGATATTATTTGCTATTACGTCAAGCATGGATATTGGCTCCTTTATACAGATAAAATGACCCACATCAGAAAAGCCCCTATAGTGCACCCCTATGTGAGAATATGGTACTGCTAGCTGATGGTATCGCATTATTCACTCCCTAATCTCCCACTGTACTGCTCTAGTCCTGTGGATTTGTTTAGGAGGGTGTACATTGCCGAGGTCAAAGCTAACGATCCAGAAGCCTAGGACGACCGGATGAGATTGGGTCTCTGATCACATGTTTTGGGATTTTGAATGGCTTAGGAACAGTGTCCTTATAGGGTCCGGACCTTTTGAGTTCTATAAGATCTTATATCTTTTATAAGATCTTTAAATTTGTTATCTTGATTCACTATTAAGCCCTAATCTTTTACATTCCACTATCAGTGCTCGCAGACGGCAGGCCACCATTGCTGCGTGTGATGTCATTACCTCATGTGCATCACTCACACATGCTTCCGTCATGTGATGTATGGCCCTTTGGCTGGCAAATGCCATGGTAGCTATGTAAAAAACAGTTCATGATTGACTTGTGCAAACAAACTGAAGGTTATTTGTATACTTTAATGCATATCGTCCAGCTCACTATGTGGTTCAACTCACATTACTCTGAGGCAGATTGGGGAGTAGTTCTCACCTGCCTCAATACTGATGTAGTCCAGGGATTGGTCTGGGAAGTTGTGCGTTTGTGTGGGCAGAGTGAATGTTCTCTGAGACTAGTGGACACAAGGGTGGCAGGTTTCCATGTTGGTGTTATTAAGTGATTGAATTAGAGCACACTACAGGGTCATGGTACATGCAGGAGTCCTTTTCTTCATTATGTAAGATATATCAGATTATGTTACTGGTCTGCTGAAATGAATAATTATCATATTCGTTGATTTCAAAGCTTAGCCCTTTAAGGGCCACTGATGCATTAATGCATCATGCCCATTGGTCGTCACGATGCAGCCCTGGTGAGTAAGTTGCCAGGGACACATGCTTTTTTGGTGCATTGAGAAGAGTGGAGCACATAACAAAGAAAGGAACATGGATAAAGTCATTAACAAGGAACTCACATAGAATTGCTCAAAGTAGCTCTTGGTATGAAATAATATAAATAGACCAGAACCCTCTGTCTCATGAACTGTTGAATTAGGACATCTGACTTTATAGTAAAAGCTCAAATACAATACAATGGGACAAGCAGAGCTCCCCATGACAAAGAACTATCTTCCTAATGTAACAGACGTACATTGGCAGCCAAGTGACAAGGAGTTTGCCCATACTTATTCCCAACGAAATAAACAATATTTTAAAAGTTGAATTTGCAAGGTAAGATATGATTGTCCTCCTGGTATAACTATCTGTATCCTTTCTATCATTGACACCCTTTATATTTTGTCAATCATTTATTTCAATAACATATTTTCCCTTTTATATATCTTGCAGGTATGGCTGGATATTTTAAAAGGTAAGTGAACACCTTTCTAGTTCCATTTAGACAGTTGAAGCATATATCACTCACAATGGATGAAATCTATTACTTCGAATATTCATAACATGCATTTCAGCCAACGGAATCTAGGATGTTTCAGTGGAATCAAGACCGTATTTCAGCACATGTGATTGTTAACAGAGGCCAACAACCATCAGATAATTCAAAGTGGCTGGTTGGGGCACAAAACATTACCCTCTTTTAGAATTAACAAGAATGTTCACATATAGATCATACTTCCTATGCTATCTACTTTATTTGCTCTCCTTACCCCAAATTAAGCTCATATTTGAAGGGACCTAAGATTTATACCCCATTTTCCACTTTTGGCTTTTGGTATGAGTTAAGATAACAATAAATCGTCCACAAACAGCTAAATATGGTGTTATTACATTCTATTACATGGAACACATTTGAATAGGATTTGAACCATCAAAAAAAATGAGATGATGTCATTTAAAGTTCCAGATTTAATGTAAAACACTTGGTCAAATGCCCCAGGTGAGATTTGTTAGATAGTATCCCAATAGTTCTTTCAACAATTAGACTTGACTCTGCTTTGAATATTAGTTTGCCCCTTGGGTTTTATAGAGCAACTGTGGGCAGCTTTAGATAAGGTTGGAGAGCTACCTCCTATTAAGAACAAATGTGGGGAAAGTACTTTCTAGCTTTGATATGAGCCATACTCCCTGGGCAGCTTTGAACCATTCTGTGCAGAGGTCACTAGGGGACCTTCAACACTTTAAGGGATGATGATGCATTCATGCATCATGCCCATTGGTCGTCATGATGCATGAATGCAGCCCTGCCCAGTCACCATGGCTTATGTCTTACTAAATATCTACATCGTTTCTATCACACAATCTATTTCTCTCGCATCTTTATTTTGAGATCTAAGCATATCATATCGTTGCAACCAAACCTTGTCTGTCTGACTCTCTCTGTCTGTCTGTCTCTCTCTGCCTTTCTGTCTCTCTCCGTCTCTGTCTCTCTGTCTGTCCCTTTCTGTCTTTCCTTCTATCTCTGCCCATCAGTCTGTCTCTCTGTCTCTCTGTCTGTCTGTCTGTCTGTCTCTCTCTTCCCCTCTCTGTGTTTTCCTCTCTCACACTTTCAGTTTTTGTTCAAGAGTACCTATGGAAGTGTTTTGTGGCGTCTTTTTAAAATTACACCTTTCGCGGGGGCTGGTTGTTAATTACCAAAAACATGTCCGACACCTGATCTGGTCTGATCCTTTAAATGGATCAATTTGCCTTTTTCCTGAGGAATTGTTTGTAATCTGGTCTCTTCAGCTCATGAATGTTTCCATTATATAAATTGCCTTGATCTATTGTCTCAGTGTGGTGGACACAGAAAGACTCATTGGATATATAATGCTTTAAAGCCGCTGATACATCAATGCATCATGGATCCCGAAGCATGAATGCAGTTACTAACCAGGGGACATTCTGGTCTAGTAGGGTTGGCATGAGCAGTTACTCACCAGTAGACATTCTGGTCTTGTAGGGTCAGCATGAGCAGTTACTCACCAGGTGACATTCTGGCCTTGTAGGGTCGGCATGAGCAGTTACTCACCAGGTGACATTCTGGCCTTGTAGGGTCGACATGAGCAGTTACTCACCAGGGGACATTCTGGTCTTGTAGGGTCGACATGAGCAGTTACTCACCAGGTGACATTCTGGTCTTGTAGGGTCGACATGAGCAGTTACTCACCAGGGGACATTCTGGTCTTGTAAAGTCGACATGAGCAGTTACTCACCAGGAGACATTCTGGTCTTGTAGGGTCGACATGAGCAGTTACTCACCATGGGACATTCTGGTCTTGTAGGGTCAGCATGAGCAGTTACTCACCAGGGGACATTCTGGTCTTGTAGGGTCAGCATGAGCAGTTACTCACCTGGTGACATTCTGTCCTTGTAGGGTCGGCATGAGCAGTTACTCACCAGGTGACATTCTGGCCTTGTAGAATCAGCATGAGCAGTTACTCACCAGGTGATATTCTGGCCTTGTAGGGTCGGCATGAGCAGTTACTCACCAGGGGACATTCTGGCCTTGTAGGGTTAACATGACCAGTTATTCACCAGGTGACATTCTGGTCTTGTAGGATCGGCATGAGCAGTAACTCACCAGGTGACATTCTGGCCTTGTAGGGTCGGCATGAACAGTTACTTACCAGGTGACATTCTGGCCTTGTAGGGTCGGCATGAGCAGTTACTAACCAGGTGACATTCTGTCCTTGTAGGGTCGGCATGAGCAGTTACTCACCAGGGGACATACTGGCCTTGTAGGGTCGGCATGAGCAGTTACTCACCAGGTGACATTCTGGCCTTGTAGGCTTGGTATGAGCAGTTACTCACCAGGTGACATTCTGGTCTTGTAGGGTCGGCATGAGCAGTTACTCACCAGGGGGGCGTTCTGGTCTTGTAGGGTCGGCATGAGCAGTTACTCACCAGGTGACATTCTGGCCTTGTAGGATCGGCATGAGCAGTTACTCACCAGGTGACATTCTGGCCTTGTAGGCTTGGTATGAGCAGTTACTCACCAGGGGACATTCTGGTCTTGTAGGGTCGGCATGAGCAGTTACTCACCAGGTGACATTCTGGCCTTGTAGGGTCGGCATGAGCAGTTACTCACCTGGTGACATTCTGGTCTTGTAGGGTCGGCATGAGCAGTTACTCACCAGGTGACATTCTGGCCTTGTAGGATCGGCATGAGCAGTTACTCACCTGGTGACATTCTGGCCTTGTAGGCTTGGTATGAGCAGTTACTCACCAGGTGACATTCTGGTCTTGTAGGGTCGGCATGAGCAGTTACTCACCTGGTGACATTCTGGCCTTGTAGGCTTGTTATGAGCAGTTACTCACCAGGTGACATTCTGGTCTTGTAGAGTCAGCATGAAGAGTTACTCACCTGGTGACATTCTAGCCTTGTAGGGTTGGCATGAGCAGTTACTCACCAGGGGACATTCTGGTCTTGTAGGGTCGGCATGAGCAGTTACTCACCTGGTGACATTCTGGTCTTGTAGGGTTGGCATGAGCAGTTACTCACCAGGTGACATTCTGGCCTTGTAGGATCGGCATGAGCAGTTACTCACCTGGTGACATTCTGGTCTTGTAGAGTCAGCATGAAGAGTTACTCACCAGGTGACATTCTGGCATTGTAGGGTCGGCATGAGCAGTTACTCACCTGGTGACATTCTGGTCTTGTAGGGTCAGCATGAGCAGTTACTCACCAGGTGACATTTTGGCCTTGTAGGCTTAGTATGATGCTCTACCAAACAGGAAACACCGAGCACTTAAGTGATGCATCACACCGACCCTTAGGGGCTTGAATCTAGTGCCCCATCCTTTTAAGCAGCATTTATAGAATCAAACAATTATATTTCATGTTCTGCAAAATTACCTTCATTGTCGTCCATATGTATGAAACGACAGCTGCGAATAAAGCAGGATTTTCCTTTATCTGGTTTCAATTGCTTTGTAAAGTTGAATCCCAAAGTTGCATGTTAAAGCCTTTGTTCGTGCACAACTTCCTAGTAGACGAAACTTCACACAGCTGATTAGTAGGGTTCTCTGCAGATCCATTCACTGCACAACCAGAAAATAAAGTTTTAGAGCTATTAGGAATCCAATAAACAAAGGAAAAGGCTGAAGTAGCCATGGATGAGCAATTAATCTGATAGGATTTTAGGCGGAGACTGACAAGATTAATACCATTTTGCAGAGAATACTAGAACAATCTATTAGACATGGATATGTGGTTGTGCCCTCATTGTCTCACTAATTATCTGCAGAGGTGCACTCATTCCTTGTTAGATGATAGAATGGAGTCTACATTCTATAGATAAATAGTCTATTTTAAGTAAATAAGTCTTTGATAAGACCACAGCTTTCAGTTACTCCATTTGCTGAGGGTCCAGTTACTAATATTGTCAACCTTTTACAGTTTAATGGTTGCCAGAGTAATTTGTTAGGGTCAGTATTCATCATATTCATTTTCCTTTTTGAGACATTGTAAAGATTTCCTATTAACATGGAAGGAACATTTCACAAAGGCTGATTGGAGAATCAGAAATTAATCAGTTTAAACTGACTATTTATAAACACGGAAGGTTCAATTAAGAGCTCCTCCGAACAGCTACCCACAAGATTGAATTGATTCAATTTCATTCAAAACAAAAGGATGAATGATAGAGCCACCTCTGGTTTTCCCAGATTCATTACCAGAAGAATTTTGTTATCGTGGTAGGTATCTCAGGAAACTTCAGATACGGCCAAGACAAATAAAAGATGTGTTTCCAGTAACATAGCTCAAAGAGCTTGAGTCAGTAGGTCGGATTTTTATAGTAAATGTTAGGGCACATATCAATGGACGTACCAAATTCTTTGATTTCATTGTAAAATAATGATGGGAAAATGACAGATAGGGGACAAACACGAAAAGGATACAGGAAAAATCCTCAAAAAGTAATGAGAAATTTCCTTAAAATATGAAAAAATGTAACAAATTTGTCAAAATTACAAAAATAAAGGTTCCCTCCCCCGTCTGTTTTGCTAGGGTTGGTCTGGTTACTGGAAACACACCTTTTGTATTTGGCCTAGGCCCTTCAACTGTTGGCATCCAATTCCAATATTATAATCTAAGGGCATTATGATCAAAGAGATTCCAACAGAAGGTGTTCTAGGGAAAGGATTTATGCTTTAACCTTCATTGGAAACGGTGGGATGCAAATGCAAAATCTAATCTAGTAGTCAATTAAAATCCCTGAACTGAATATGAAACATTCGAGGAAAAATGAACTTGAATACATCTGAATGTATGGAAAAAACTTTTACCAAAATGAACTTGAATACATCTGAATGTATGGAAAAATCTTTTACCAAAATGAACTTGAATACATCTGAATGTATGGAAAAACCTTTTACCAAAATGAACTTGAATACATCTGAATGTATGGAAAAAACTTTTACCAAAATGAACTTGAATACATCTGAATGTATGGAAAAACCTTTTACCAAAATGAACTTGAATACATCTGAATGTATGGAAAAACCTTTTACCAAAATGAACTTGAATACATCTGGATGTATGGAAAAACCTTTTACCAAAATGAACTTGAATACATCTGGATGTAGGAGACCCATATCCCTAAACCCCCTCTAGCCAACCCCTAAAAAGAGTCAGACATAAAAGCCCAAGCTGGGCAAGGTAAAACGTAACTGCAAAATTCTGCTTCCACCCTGATCTTTGATACTGCTTCAGATGCCCCCACAAACATAAGGTCTAACAGCTTGGATAGTGTAAGTTCTATAACAAAAAAAACTCATTACCAGCACCCATCATTATTGCTGGCTGATTGAGTATGGTAATATTTGATCCAATACACCCTACAGCAATCTTGAAACAGATTTAGTATCAGCAAAGTGGACAACTTGAAAAGCAGCCAATTCCAAATAGACATGGCTGATATATTGAGATCTGAGCATTATTATATATAATTCTTTTAATGGTTAGTAGTTGACAGCTGGGCATGTTGTCTTGTAGTGGTAGGGTGGGAGAGGGTGGACTTATCTGTCAGGGTAGACCTGTTGACATTTGAAAGTGTCCAGCTAGGGACTCCTTCATTATCTGCTTAGTAAAAGCTGGACAGCTCATCTATAGAACATTGACATATCTATCCTTTGAGGTTCAAGAGCTGTCTATCAACTAGGGGTTTACTAAGGACATCCTAATATCCGGGCTGGGGACTAGAGATGTACTGATATACTTGTGCAGCCTTCAACATTGCTGTATCTATCAGCAGGGTCACATTAACCTTGTGTATAAGGTGCACCTCATCTTTGCTACATTCCTAATCACCAAGTCTCTTTAATTTCTTCTTTCTTTTCTCCCCTCTTTCACACTTCATTTCTATTTTGTTGGAGTTGCTTGCAGCCTAGCGCAGCGACCGTAGCAACTTCATTATGTTTCCGGTTTGTCAGTGACGTCACGGTCACCTTAGACGCAATTTGTGACGTCATACGTCGGCCGTGACGTCACATGTTGGCCACAGAGTGGCAACTCCTATCTGTAGTCATTGCAACAATTTTCTTGTTTAAATACACTCCTGCTCTACAACTCTAACTAGCAGCCCTTCCAGGCTTTTCTTCTGGTATAGTATAATCTATTGGATACGTTAAGTGAACTCTTTTGAATTTAACTGCTTGCTCTAGGTTTACAAGATGTAGTAATCCATCAACCTTTGTATTTCTTGGTACCTCACTCTGTCCTCCTCTTTCCTGCTCTGTCTGTGTCTCTCTCTCCTTGTGTCTTTCTTTCTATTCCTGCTCTGCACAATCAGCAGTTAGAGTGAGGGATCATACTGCGATTTGAATGGTTTGTTCATACTGAAAATCATTGCAAAAAAACTGTTATAAGTTTTTACAAAAAAAAAACCACCGTGACAAATGCCTTCCAAAAATCCTCTGCAGTGTTAGTGGACAAGATACTTTGTGCGTACTGTCATTTTTCATTCCCTAATCTGGAGCGTCTTGCCAAAAAAGAGACGTGAACCACAAAAAGAAAACATGCCCGTTTTTGTCTTGCTAAATAGTTATTTGGATAATCGTTTATAGAAAACGTGCACGTTTTTTTCACTTCTCAAAATGAGTTTTCCATAAATTCTGAGGTAATTTGTTTGTCAACACTATAAAACGAGTTAGGCCATGCACGTTTGCCTCAGTACTCTCTGAGAAAATTAAGAAAAGTTCACTCTCGTCAACGTTTGTCAAGACCCTCAAGCTGCAATGCGACTCCGGTCCTGTGGATTTGTTTTTCCAGTTGCAAATTGGTCTGATGAGGATGTCTGTGGTCTTGGAGGATTAAGCAATTTTTTGGACTGCATGCGACATGGGTGTCACTGGCATGCAACGTTGGCATTTGTTTCCCCCCTGATCATACATGCTACAGCTAGTATAATATCAAAATGAGTGATAAGTAGATCAGCCCCTTTGATAAAAAGACACTTTCCACGCACTGTCCCAAATGGGCTTAAAAGCCTTCCATGTTTTTGTACATAGGCATTAGAGCATTGAAAAGTAACAGGGACAGGGTCAGGGCAGGAGGTCTTGTATTCACATCATCTAACATAAAGATGTGCCACACTTTCATCAGTTTCATGATGTTTCGAAAGACTGAATTTTAGCAAAAATATTTCCCATTGACTTTTCCAAATATTGCTTAAATAGGAATCCATGTAAAGTCATATTTTATTGCCAATCCAAAAGAAGGTCAGGCCTAAAAAGGTAAGATATTAATGGAAAACAATGCTATGTCCCCATCCGGTATACTGCCTCTGCTGCCCCTGTGGACATCAGGGACATGGTAGGTTGCCAGAGGTAATCAAGTAGATTATGTAACAAAAAACTCATTACCTGCACCCTTGGTTATTGCTGGCTGATTTGATGGGGTAACATGGCGGTTCATTGCGCACCACCACCAAGAGGTCAAATGGCAGTCATGTCATTGGATATACATCTTTATGTAAAGGTCAACATTCTTGGCGAAACATTTCTTTGATCGTTGCCTTTTGCCGTTATCCCAAACCAAGTTTCAGGGGAAAATGTGAAATAAGAATACATATAGCCTTTTATTCCATATTCAACTGACAAATTTGAAATTTACTTCAGATAAAGGAAGACATTTGCAATATAGGATATATGTTTTCACCAATTTGTCTGTGGAAATACAATTTTCTGTTGCTTCGATCTTAAGAATTTAACATTCAAGCATAACCATCTATAGTCTCAATATAACGTGGTCTTCAATATGTACCACCATCTAAATCTTTGACGTAGACGATAGTACTTATTGAGTATAGTCATTGTTTTCCATGATATTCCTGATTAACAAAACCAAGCAATTCAATAACCAGCCAATTTTTGTTCCAAAAGAAGGTAGCCTTTATGTTGAGTGTATTGGATTTTAAGTGATAATTTTGTAGTCAGTAGAGAATTGTGAATATTGTCTTGTATTGGTACGGTAGGGGAATGGAGGGTGGACATGTCTGGACGGGTTGACCTGTTGACATTTGAAAGTGTCCAGCTAGGGACCCCCCTGAGTAGGAGCTGGACAGCAGGTCTATTGAACCTTGACCTGTCTGACCTTTAAGGTTCAACATCTGTCTATCAACCAGGGAATCACTGATGACGCCCTAATATCCGGGCCAGGGACCGGGGAAGGAATGATATACTTGTGCAACTTCAGCATTGCTGTATCTCACTGATGACATCCTAATATCCGGCACAGGGGATATTGCATGCAATCTCAATATCCACACCAGAATATTTTTATTTGACATAAAGACCACCAAAATATGTTCTAATGAAAATTAGATAGTATTTCCCTTTTAGGAAGTTGTGCATTAGTATGGATTTAGTCTATGGCCAGGAAAACTAAAGCTCCAGAACACAAGGGACTGCAGCCTTCCATGTTCCTGTCCTGAGGTGTTTGCAGGGTCAGGGTCAGGGTAGGAGGTCTAGTTTGTATAACATCTTTTTTTTTGTCACTGATATTGAGAGCTATACAGTTCATTCAATTTCTGAGTCATTACACCACTATATAGGTGCCGGGGATTCTCAGTATAGGAAAGGTCAGTTCTGAAACGTGTTCTCTTGTTCATTGTTAAGCAGGCAACAGAGTCATTCTCTGATATTGAATAATGACACAGTGAGGACAATTTTTTTATTTACTACTATATTTCTTATATCTTATATGTCATAACACATCTATAAATATGTTGAGTTATTTCATGTTCTGGGAGTGTTGGTCTGATTATAATACCACAAGAAATAGGATTGATGACTGTGATATATACCGACGTAGCTGGTTTGATTATCAGCCAATGAAGAATCCTAACTATTCATTGGGGTCCCCTTGGGGGCAGTTGGTACCCATCTCATAACTGCTATAAGTGATAACTGTTGGTAATCAGCTACAGCAATGGCCACACCGATAGAACAAACTGCTACTTCTTCTACGAACATGGTTCCACATGACCCCCTTACTGCAGGAATATTGATTGTCGCTTCCTTTTCTAAACCTGTGACCCTCTCTAAACTAATGGCCACATACCTAAAGGGGTTTCATTTTAGAGGGACATAACCTTGGCTGATTTCAGACTGACTAAACATAAAATGAAGGATTTAAACTTGTTGTATGTTGGTTTAGGTGTAGTATGTTGGTTTAGGTGTTGTATGTATTTACACTCAGTGACTGGTCACATGACGTCTCTCAATACCCAGAAAACCAGAAGGGTCAGCAACCTTTCACAGCAATGTGACAAGCTGGACACTTATATTGATGGTGTCTCTGCATACCACTTACACCACCAGGCTCAGCGTCTTTGTACCACAATGTCACATCCAGGGGGAAATTTGGTCAGTGATTTGTCTTAAGGACAAAAAAGGACAAGATCTTACAACAAGACAGGCTTCCCTTGCCAACTTAAAAGGGTCCATTTCTACTCTTTCCTATCCTCTCTGTGTGTATAGTGCAAACATATATATATGCTTGAACCCGGAAACATTTAGCTGTGAAACTGTAATGTTGTTCTCAACATGAATATAACTGTAAGGGTTTGTGGCCTTACGGACCTGGGGGGTTCGGGTCTTACGATTCGGAAAGAAAGAGTAAGACAGTATTCCAAGTGTATGCCAACGGATAGGTTTATTACTTAATGCACACTCACGGCTGCCGAATGATATCAAAGAGGCAGCTAATATTAAAAGACAGTAGTTTACATAGTGCGGAGGCCAGAAGGGCCTCTGACGTAGCGGCTGAGCCCTGGGCTTTATATACGGACCCAGGTGTTCGTCGTCAGATGTCCCCACAGACCCGGATCGGTGCTGCCACCTATCCGGAACCTGAGGAACGTCCGACGACTCGACTCACCCGCCACGTCAGACGGTACCCAACTCCTATGGTAGTAAAGTGTACCTCTACACCACTCCCCCAGACATTTAGGAGGGTGTTATACGTATAATATTACTAGGATAACATTTCTACATGTCTAAACCTTTAGTAATAGAGGTACAACCATAGGTATAACATTTGCACTAAATAAATTGTGAACCAGATGTCATATATATATATTCGATAGTGAATTTTAGTTACATATAACGATTAGGATGTTGAAATATTATACGAATTACTTGAAGAAGAGACAGTTATGTGAAACGGAACTGTCTATTTAATTATTATACCACATAATATTGTATTATATTTCAGGTATAATTAATAAGACAAGTAATATGAATCGTATACATGTGATGATGACAGCTGTATGTAACGGAACTGTCGATAATAAAACATATCACAAAATAACATCCGTATGTGTGTTTGTAGTCATTTGACAACACATTTGAATATGTAGTCTTAAAGAAGACTGTTATAGTAACATCACTATCTAATGACATGTCGTATATTAATATTATACGAATCCGTTAAGGATTCTGTGAGTAGTACGAATAGGATTATTTATAACATACACTTGAAAAAAAAGAAAAAAACATCACGGTGTGGTAATGAATATAATAATATATTATCACCGTGTACCTAATAACTTTTATAGCACCAGATCATTATATTTATTATATAATTTGTCTCGCAGGACAATAATATGTGTTATCTGGTGAAGTTTAACGGATCTTATAATATAAATACTAATAGTGATTAGAGATCCGTATCATGAAATGTCTATGTACCCGTATTATAATATGTATCTAGTGGATATGTACATACATATAATATTATAGAAAAATAGAAATATGACATTATATACAATATACAGGAATTATAAATGCTGCTGGAGTCTTCTGCTGTATCCTCCGGGTACTAGTAGGTAGGTGTGGTCAGCTAACCACGGGATGGACGTGCTAAAGTTTATAGTTTCCTTATATTGAGTGAACACGGTAGTTGATTTGGGGCAGCTACCCACAATCCTCTAGTAGTGCTAAAGTTTATAGTATATCCGAATGGTGTAGATTTGTAGAATATTAGTCCGGATGTGTCAACTGTGTAGAGAACGTAATCCTTTTTAAGTTTTAGTTGACATAAGTTGAATAATAGTCCAATATAGGTTGATCCGGAAGTAATAGTAGTAGAGATATAAGTCCATTCGGGAGTACAGATGAGTTGTAGAGGTAAATCGTAAAGTCCATCCTAGTAATTGGTTAGCACGGGTAACAGCAGGAGTCTGGAACTGGCATCCGGATACGTCTCACAGCAGCAAGTCTACTATTGGATTGTTCATGGATGAAATTATAAATCCGAATAGGCTATTCAGGGTGTAGTAAATGTTATACAACCTGAAATAATAGACTGGTCAAAGGAACCCGGAACACATAGCATAGGTGTTCATGCACTAGTAAAAGCATTCGCAGACCTTTAGGGTTCCGCAAAGACTATATCTGGTCATTTGGTGTTGGAAAAAAATTATGGAAGAAATAACCCTAGCATGCTTTAAACGGATTTCTTAGCATGCTTCTTCTTCAGAAGAGCTAAAGCCGACTCGGGAGTGCCGTCCCACTCGTCCAAGTCGACTCCGAACACCCTCATGAACTTAGTGTTCAGGTTGGTGTTCCGAGTGATCTCCTCCTTTACACGCTTTTCCAACACGTGTACATCCATAGCTGCTTTTTCTTGAGCAGCTGAGGCAGCCTCCTCCTGGGCCTTTACATCGTCCCGGATGAGAGTCTCGAGACGTTGCTTTTCAGCGTCGCCCACCTGTTTCATACACAACAGGGTTTCGTTTAGGAGACCCTGATGAAACTCGATCGCTTTCTCACGAACGGTCTTCTCCCAATGGGTGTAGATGGCCTTCTGGACATCTGCCTCCCCTTGGCGAGACTTCTCAAACCAAACTTCCGCATTACCAGTTTTAATGGTAATGGCGTCCTTTGGTTTCTCAGGTGCCGCGACAGCCTTGGGAGGAGTCGAGGCGGCCTGTGGACCACTTCCGGGTTTAGGACTCCCGGACACACCTGTCGTTGGTACACAGAAGGCAGGTGGTACGTTCTGTTTCAGTCCCATTTGCAGGTACATGTTTAACTGCTCCTGGGTAAAGGTAACTGGTGGGGCGGCTGGAGCGGATGCAGATCCGGCGGCAGCAGATGCGGTGGTCTTCTTTGGCATAAGGCGACCATCCTTTCCTACCACCAAGGTCTGGCTCTCAGGTCCAGGTCCCTGGTTTAAGGACGGAAAGTTTCGAGAACTCACTTTCCCAGGTTTAGATACGGCTCCAGCGTATCCGGCAGGTTCAGGCTTCTTGAACACCGGAGTGCCCTGAGCCTGTTCTGCGGGGTGCCTTGTCAGAGGGGACCTGGAACGGTCCTCTGCTCTGACCTTCGGTTTTGTTGTGCTCTGACCATTACCATTGCCGCCACGGTTCTGGTCTCTCCTGCTCCTTTCACGAGCTCTCTTTGCATCCTTTCCGGATTCCTCGCATTTCTGCCAGAGAGACTCGTGCATGTCCAGTTTACCCTTTCCAGGAGTCAGGACTATCTTTGCTCGGAGTTTCGAATCCTTGGTCTTCGGAACTTCGCAGAGGACTTGGTCCCCTGGTCGGATCTTAGACCAAGCATCCTCGCTCAGGCTATCGAACTCCTTCATGAGTTCCTGATGAAGCTCCATGATGCGCTTCCGGGCCCCGTCCAAACCTTCTGCGTGGCATTTCTTCTGGTGTCTAGCCAGATCACTACGTCGGTTGTATTGCACCTTCGTAGTACACTTCTTGCCCTTCTTACCATAACTCGGATCACAAATGTAAACCGGGTGATGGTGGAAGTGGGCCTCTACCAGATGCCTTTGGAACCGGGCTGGAGTACTCCAGGTCCGGATCGAGACATCACTCGCATCCTGGCAGATAGAGAAGGGACAGGACTTTTGATCGTCACCGTACCACTTCTCTAAAGCCCAACGCAGCTTCCTCCTCTGGGTATAAGTGTAATACCCTTCGGTGTGGTTTAGCATAAGCCACATCTTTCGATAGGCTTTGCTCGGATTGGGGTCCTCGTCCGAAAGGCGCATCCAATCTTCATCATCCGACTCATCGTTCTTATTGATTGAGTCTGGACAGGCATAGAGGGTAGAGCCGTCCTTCTTAACTCCGTACGCACAGTCGGAGAAACACGTCGGGATCCGGGTTTTGAATCCGGATTTGGCGTTAGCCCAACGTTCGGCCTCGGTTTGAGTTGATGGAGTGGCCTTCTCATCATACTCAACCGAGGATTCGTGCACCGACTCCTCGTCAGACGACTCAACCTCCATGGCAGTACTACCAGTGGTTGAGGTGCTGGGTTTCGGCTCGGCTCTCGCAGAATCCGGGAGATTCTTGAGCTTCCGAGCAGCGGATCGTCGGTTCTTACTGACCTTCCAGTCTTCCTCCGGTTCCTGGGTTCCGGATGTGCTGGAGGTCGTGGCTTCTACTGGAGTAGTAGTGCTGCCGGTAGCTGATGTAGCACTGGCGGAGCTTCTGGTGGCAAGCTTCAGGTCGGGGATAGGAGGTGCGGGTGCTTCCGCGGCCCTCTTAGCCTCTTCCTGTGCCTCCTGTTCGGCAGTCATGCGGCGGACAATAACCGTCCGAAGGGCTGCAGCTCGGTCCAATCCGATTAGTGAATTGTTCTGGACATCCACCAATTCCTGTTCGGTTATGTAATAACCGTCGTCCCACTGCTCGAAGTTAGCAGCGGCCTCCCGGAATTCCTTAGTGGTCCGGCACGGCGTCCGGATAGCACTAGGGCGTGGGTAGGTCTGGCCATCGGTATCCCAGACACAGCCTACCCAGTTAATGTTCGTAGCCTTGACGTTCCACAGGGACTTGTCAGGCTTCGGATACGCTCCGAGCTCGAAGGCTCGGTTAGCAGCATACACGGTTTCACGGAAACCAGCGTCCACCATAAGTCCCCGTTGGAACCATGGCCAGTCTCGAAGCCACTCGGGAGGCATCCTGGACAGCTGTTCGGGAGCCATGACGCCCTCGATAGCTATCCTGACTTTCGGGTCCATCCTGACTGGTGTCCCGTCCGCGTAGGTCACTTGTGCCTGCAGTTCCGGGTGGACATACAGGTAGCGACCATCATAGCTAGCTGGAAAAGGCTCCGCCACTGCTGGCTTCCACTCATCCTTCTGTCCGTCAACTTGGGTAGTTTCGGACTCTGTCGCTGCGGGTTCAGCACTCGCAGTCGCTCCGGATCCCTCTGCCGGGAGTGGAGATAGTAGTTTCTCTGGCTCATTGAGTGAGAATGAAGCCAGCTTCTCCTCGAACGAGCGATCCGTGGGTTCCTCCACGTCCATCATCTCGCTCTCTTCCTGTGTAACAGGCGACAAAGCTTCCGGAAAAGCTTCTGCGGACGGAGTCAGCTTATCCGGGTCACCGGATAGCTTGGCTGTAGCTACGGATTCCTCAGCCATGACTGGGGAATCGATCACGGGAGTAAACTACTCCTTTTTTCGGCTTTTACGGCGCCGGGGCCGGCACAAACGGAGTCTGTCTACCAGGAGACAGACTCTGGAGGAGCAGCGGGGGGTTTGCTTGGCCGGTAAAATCCAAGAAGGGAGCGAGCTCGACCGTCTTGAACGTTACCGAAAACAAATATGGCGACAGGCCAGCTTTCGTGACGTCATTTCCCCGCGGTCCGCGAGGTCACGAGAGGTCAGCCGAGACTGGACACGGTGACGTCATGCGGAAACGCACGTGCTACAGGCGGTACATCAACAAACTGATTGTTTTTTAGGTAATTATCGCTCACCCCGATGACTCGACTGGGGATTTAAGTGGAGATTATGGAAAGCTTAAGCAAATCCACCGGATTATCCGTCCACTACCCATTGGTACATCATGCGGGGGCGACAAATAAGCCTTTAAGGTCAGTTGTCATCCGTTCCTCTAAATGTAAACATTACACTCGTTGTGTATACAGGTTAGGTCACTGCAGTCCTCTGGGCAATTCGGGGGCTGCGGCGAACGTATCTCCCCTTCTCGGATAGTTCTTTATCGGACCTGACAGTCTGAAGAGCTTTCTCTAGGTGCTTCTTAGCCTTAGAAACACCTTTCCTCTTCTTTCTGTCTTCACCTGCCGAGACTTTTTTAACTCCCCCACGCTTAATCGGTGTTGGCGTGGGTGTCACTGATCCGGAACACTTTTTGGGTCTACCTCGACCACGCTTCACTGTAGTGTTCTTTACCTGGTCTATTATGCGATTCTGATTCAGGATCCTTTCGGAACCTTCACCATACATTTCTGTGGAGGTCTCCCTCCCAGACCATCTCCTTAATCTAGCCACATTTGACTTATAGAGTCGACCAAGGTCAGATTTAATAATTACGGTACAATCACTGATAATTTGTGTTATAGTAAAGGGACCGTCCCAATTAGACGCTAATTTTATGTGTCTAAGTGGTTCATGTAATCTGAGGACTCTGTCTCCGGATTGGAATTTCCGATGCTTTAGATCGGTATCGTATCCTACTTTCTGCCATTTGGCACTTTTCTCCAAATCAATTCGGACAGACTCATATGCTTTTCTAAATCTGTCTCTTAAACATTCCACAAAAACTACATGGCAAGGTAGTTCAGGGTCCATTCCTACGACTCCAAAAACTAGGTCAGCAGGCATTATCAAATCCTCTCCGAATACTAAAAGGTTCGGAGAACAATTTGTACTTGAATGTACCGTACTATTATAAGCATGTGTCACAAAATGACATTGCTCATCCCAGTCATCCATATGTTCATTAACGAGTGACTTTAGGACTTGGATGAGGGTTCTATTGAACCTTTCCACTAATCCGTCGCTTTGTGGTCTATACGGATTGGTTCTAGTCTTGCAAATAGCTAAGTATTCGCACATACCCTGCCAGAGATTTGATTCGAACTCTCTGCCTTGGTCACTGTGTAACATTAATGGTACACCGAAGCTTAGTACCCAACCTTTTACAAAAGCTTCGGCACAAGTAATTGCTTTGTGATCCGGTAGTGGAAATACTTTAGTGTATTTCGTATAATAATCACACACTACCATCATACAGGTATTATCATTAGCGGTTGTATTAAATCCACTAATAATATCTACCCCGATTCTTGCGAATCTAACTCCGAAAAGTTCTTGGGATAGGGGAAGTTTGCCCATCCCGGGTCCGGGTTTGTTTTTACAACAATCCGGACAGGTGGTTATCCATCTTTGCAAGTCCCGTGTCATGCCAGGCCAATAGTATTTCTTGGAAAGTCGTGCTAGCGAGCGTTTCCTTCCGAAATGACCACTGGTCCGATGTCCATGACAGAAGTACATAATGTCATGTCTCATGGCATGTGGTATCACCACTTGCATGATTCTATCACCATTATTACATGGCTTCCAACGGTATAACACGCCTTTCCGGACTTCAAGCTCGGTCCATTGAGCAAGAAACCTTCTCATTTCTCGATTTTCCAGAGAGACCTCTGGTCTGACTGGACGTATACCCTTTGGTACTAATTGCAGTAGCTGTGCAGTTATCGAGTCAGCTTCCTGGAAATGTCGTATGTGATCCATAGACCAATCCAGTATACTGGCAACTAGGGGTACGAATGGTCTTCGAATCCCTGCTAACACTGCCTTATGAGCTCCACAATCAGTACAATCCGGATTATCACATTTCCGGATTGGTATTCGAGACAAAGCATCAGCATTTAAATGCTTAACTCCGGGTCTATGCTGAATCTGTTGATGTTCCAGCCCATATTCGGATAAATGGGCTAGCCATCGGCCTAACATGCCTTCAGCATCTCGGAAGTTCAGTAGCCACCTTAAAGAGGAATGATCCGTACGCAAAGTAAAGTTCGTTCCCCATAGAAAATGTTTGAACTTCTTGGTATATACGACTACTGCTAACAACTCTCTTTTGGTTGTGCAGTAATTGCGCTGAGTCTTGCTCAGTGTGTTGCTGGCAAAGGCAATTGGTACTTCTCTCCCATTTTGGACTTGCGAGAGAGCTGCACCAATGCTATCATTACTAGCATCAGTATCCAGTATGAAATGATCCGTCTCATTCGGATATTGCAATACGGGAGTACTCGTGAACAGGTCTTTTAGCTTTCGAAAAGCGTTTTCCTGTTCATGTGTCCAAGGAAATTTTTCCTTGGTACTTCCTGGAGTCCAGTTAGCTATTGCTTGTAATGGGTAACTGACTCTAGAATAATTCGGAATAAATTCCCTGTAATAGGAACAGAATCCTAAAAAGGACCTCACTTCCTTGGGTGTTTTAGGTCTATTCCAATTCGTGACTGATTCGATTTTTTCCGGATCAGCCTTTATTCCTTCATCACTGATGATGCGGCCCAAATAATTTATGGACTTTCTAAACATGTGGCATTTCTTAGGTTTCAATTTGAGACCATTTGAAATAATACGTTCTAGTACCATTTTTAGGTTATTAGAACATTCTTCGAATGTTTTTCCGAAGACAATGACATCGTCTAGATATACAAGACATCTTTTCCACAATAAATCACTTAGAATTGTTTCCATCATTGCTTCAAATGTTGCAGGTGCATTGCACAATCCAAACGGCATTACATTATATTGGAATAATCCAATATGACTTGAAAATGCAGTTTTCTCCATATCTGAAGGGTTCATTCCCACTTGCCAATAGCCTGATTGCAAGTCTAGGGTACAAAACCAACTGTTTCCTCCTAAGGAGTCAATGGTTTCATCTATTCTCGGTAATGGATACGAATTCTTTTTCGTTATTCCATTCAACTTCCTGTAGTCTATGCAGAAACGGATCGTACCGTCCTTTTTTGTTACCATACACACAGGACTACTCCATGGGCTATTGGAAGGGACTATTACATCCTGTTCCAACATCTTATTTATTTCATCCTCAGCTACTCTCTTTTTTGCTAAGGGTAACCGTCTATACGGTATCTTAAAGGGTTCGGCATCTCCAGTATCTATTTTATGTAATACCTTATTTGTCGTACCTAGTTTTTCACCAGGTTTGGCAAAGGCAGTATGATACTGACAGAGCATATCATAGAACTCTTTCCGGTGTTCCGGATCTTCTAATGAAGTTTCTTCATACAACTTAAGTAAGTCTTCCGAAATTTCATCATCTCCTGTTACCTTCTGTAAGCTTAGCTTACTATCCGTTACAGTTTCCGAAAGGGTCACGTTTCCAAAAACTTGTCCCTTTTTCAAGTAGATAGTAGTGTTTCCAGTATTGGAGACAGGTACTACCGACCAGGATGCATTCGCTACTATAGTGTCTACAGAATTTAATCCAATACCTGACAAAGTAACTACATCCGGTTCTATCACTGCAGGTTTGTTACGCATTGCAGGATCACTTCTTACAAGCACATCACAGGCTACTCCCGGAGGGATTCGCACAGTGTGTGCCACACTAGCCATACTGCTCACTTGTCTCAGTGCACATCTAACCTTCACGGGGTACGGGTATCTCACACTCAACACTCCTGTTTGGGGTTCCAATACAGCACCATACAGGGATGCGAAATCCAACCCGAGTATCCCCTCATCTGCTATATCCGCAATGGTGGCGCTCATGACATAGTCATGTATACCATCTAACTGTAGTCTCACACAAGTTCTACCATACGTTTGCAAGGTACTGCCGTCGGCCGTCTGAGCACTTCCTCCCGATTTGAGAGTATCATGTTCATCCGGTATAAGGTCGTAGAACCCCTTGGAGATACAAGAGTGGCTAGCTCCCGTATCCACAAGGAATTCGGCAGACCTTCCGTTAACAGTAAGGCAAACATACCACCGCCTTCCGTTTAGAACAGAGGGCATGTCCGTGACAATCGGAACGTCATTTTTCACACCAGGAGTCAATCCACATCCTTTTAAGAATTCCAGACAAGGATGACCCGGGGGCAGGTGGGCACCACAGACCTTGGCTAACGAATAGCCGCCTGCCTCGTTACTGATATTGGGTTTCCCCTGTGCTCCCATAGCACCTGTTATATCAGCTTCCCTAACCTTCCGGGTGTCTACAACCACCTCGGTGTTAGGCGATCTTGTTACTTCATGTGAACTATCATCACGGATGGTGATATCATGGCAAGATTTGTCACTGGGATCCCCTTCTTTGCCCCTCGGGAGACCCCTCCTTAGTTTTCCTCTGTACTTACTCCAGAGACACTCTCCTGTCTACGAGGGACAGGTTTTTCAGCCATACATTCTGGAGCATAATGCCCCAGTTTCTGGCATCTGAAACATCTCCTCTGAGATTTGTCAACTCTCGGTCTCTTTAGAGCTTCTGTTAATCCGGCAATTAATGTTTCCATCATGTTAGTCGGAGCAACAGTGGCTGCTACAGTTGGGTTCGCCGTAGAGGCTACACTGCCAGGTTGAGTTGATCCGGAAGCTGTTTTACCAGCAACAGATCCTCCTCTCCCTCTCGAATGTACTTTCCTATACCGCTTTTGTCGGTAATACTTTCCAGCTACATGAACTGAACCAATATAATCTCCGTTTTCATCGGAGACATATTCATCATTCTCATCAACTTCATTCGATTCAACCGGAGCTAATTGGGAAGTATCGTATACCGGAGCAGGTGTACCTCCATATTGGAATGGAGCTGCTCTTATTGGATTAGGTCCGAGACCTACCAAACGTTTCTTCATGTCATGTCCATCGATTGCTATGAACAGATCACTGAAGGAAGTGTCATCTTTCCAAGAGTCCCAGACCACTTGCTTGTGATCCGGATCACGCAATCCACTGTAGAATTGTATAAACAATTCTTGTAGATAACAATCATCATCATGAGCCCAATTTGGACGTGCTTTCGAAAGCAAGTCCTGTAGCTCCAAACCAAAGACTTTGTGTGATTCTTTAGGTTTTTGTGTCCTCTTCTTGAAGCTTACCCACGGATCTTCTCTAACGATTGATCCAAACAGGTATGCGGCACATTCGACCAGTTGATCATAAGTACCGTATATTCCGTAAGCTGCTCTCCATTGGTTGAGGGCTACTTTTCCGCCTTTATTTAACCAACAGATCAAATATGGCAGAGCTTCTTCTTTTGTCCAGCCACTACAATTGACTTCGTCAACAAAAGCTTGATACCTGTCCTTCCATGGATCATTAGAATCATATGGAGGGGGTATCCGTGCCTGCCTACGTGCCGGATTATTACATCCGCGTAGTCTATCTGCTTCTCGCATGCTCCAGTTCATGACTTCCATGCCGTCTGCTCCCTTTCGGTAGCAGTCAATGCCAAGGTTTTGTATACATTGGCTTCTATCAAAGATGGTTTGCATCCCTGCAGGCATAGAAGTTCTCCTGTTAGGTTTCCTGCCGTCTCCTCCTGATCCTGATCCTCCGAATCCGGATCCTCCTGGGCCGCCTGGAGGGTTTCCTCCTGGTGGACCATTATTATTATAGCCTCCAGATGAACCACCAGGATATCCACTATTGTGACCGGTGTTTCCAGAAGAAGCATATCTAGGGTAAGAATCATTTTGATTCCATCCCTGGTTATAGCTATTACCATTCTGATAATTGCCACTTCCCGATGGATTATAATTATTTCTATATCCATAGGAAGATGTTCTCGGTTGGTCCGTACCGCCGTTGATATTGTTTTGTGGCGGATTTGGTCTCGGAAAACGTCCATCAGTAGGACCATTACCAGAACCTGGGGGTGGATTCGGTAATCTTGGTACTGCTGGTGTACTGTGGCCGGGTTGGGGGAAATATGAAGGTGGTGTCAACATATGTCTCATTGGTCCGGGTGCTTTTGGTTGTGCCACGGGTGAATTATTATTATTCCCTGTAGCACCATCGTGAGTCGCTTTGATTTTGTGACTCAAATCTGGTATGGGTGGTGCTGGTCCTATCGTATCCAGCATTGGAACTACTGGTTTAGATGCGGTTCCATTTACTGCAGCGTTATCCGGTTTCTTATAGATTCCGGATACCACATTCTTGTCAGCCCCATCATCAACGAATGGGCTGTATCTAATTGGGGTTGCATCTTTAGATGTCTTTCCCAACATTGTAGATACCACAGCTGGGTCTATATTACCTATAGTTAACTGGGCTGCTTCTACATATTTATCTAGAGTTATTGCAGTAGCCTGCAATTCCTGAAGCTCATTCGTGAGTTTCTGTCTATCCTCCTCCAGTTGTTTGTTGTAAGCTATGATGCCTACCCGGATGGTCTCATTATCTTCAGCTTGTTTACTGCACTGAAGTTTCAATTTATCCAACTCCTCCTGATAATGGCGAATTTCGGATTCGAATTTTGTCTTATCAAGGTTTAGTTGGTCGTTCGTATCTATGTATGTTTGGATACGAATGTGTCTATTGTCATATTCTTTATTGAATGAATCTCTCATAGATTGAAGTTTTAGTTCTTCACTCTCGAGTTCTTTCATGTACTCGCTCCTTCTGGCTTCGAATTCCTTTCGCATGCCAGTTAGGTCCTCCTCCATTTGAAGTTTTTCATGCAGTACTTCATCCTTAGCTTTGACCAAGGTATTTAAATTCTCGTTCAAAGTTACATAAGTTTCATTCAACAACAGGACATCCGGTCGTTTTAATTCTTCACCTTCCGGTACCGCATAGGTTAAGTCGCCATCTATAGCGCTATAATCTAATATTGGTAATTCGGGCCTGGGTAACCTATAAGGTAGTTCTCCGAATGTTACCCTTTTTCGCATTGGTGCCGGATGTTCTGGGTTAGTACTACCACCGACTTCGAACATCGAATCACATAATTCGTCAGCAATTGAATGCTGGCCTATTAAGTTACTATGTCTCTGTATGGACTGTTCGCGTCGTACAGAGTCTGGCAGATTCTCCTCACTATCATTATAGTGGGGTCCGGGATCTCTCCAGGATGCTGATTCTGCATCTTGTGGATCCGAATGGGCTTGGAGCATTAGCGATCCATTTCCATTCTCTTGGGCAAGTGATTGCCCTGCTGGGTTAGCTTCCCTAAGGGTGTCTAACCCATGTACTAGCCGTTCGGACGTTATAACGTCCGGGCTATACACCAGAATTAACTGGTCACGGCACCAGTGTAAGGGTTTGTGGCCTTACGGACCTGGGGGGTTCGGGTCTTACGATTCGGAAAGAAAGAGTAAGACAGTATTCCAAGTGTATGCCAACGGATAGGTTTATTACTTAATGCACACTCACGGCTGCCGAATGATATCAAAGAGGCAGCTAATATTAAAAGACAGTAGTTTACATAGTGCGGAGGCCAGAAGGGCCTCTGACGTAGCGGCTGAGCCCTGGGCTTTATATACGGACCCAGGTGTTCGTCGTCAGATGTCCCCACAGACCCGGATCGGTGCTGCCACCTATCCGGAACCTGAGGAACGTCCGACGACTCGACTCACCCGCCACGTCAGACGGTACCCAACTCCTATGGTAGTAAAGTGTACCTCTACACCACCTTAGCCATTGAAATGGCATTAAACATTTATAACTCGCTCACTCTTACATGAACTGATGAACTGAAATATGAGACAATAGTCCCTACAATGTTCATTAAATCAATCTTTGTTGCTTTTCGCTTCACCTTGTGCTGATTTGCGCAAAATGTACACAGAAGGGACCCTGATATGGGCATTATAATTGCCCTATGTGGCGTTGTCAGTTGTATAGGTTACATAACAAGAACCTCATTACCTGCACCCTTCATTATTGCTGGCTGATTGTGTGTGGTAACATATTGATCCAATGTCAGCCACCACACAGAGGTCAAATTATATTCATGTTGTTTTCACATCAATTTGTAATAGTCAAAATTATTAGAAATACATTTTCACGGCAATTGCTTTTTGCCATTTTGTCATGAAAATAATGAATGGTATTGTGATTTTGCATCTAGACCAAAGGTCAGAGGTCTAGGATTTATATTCAGTGGCAAGCTTGAAACTGAGTTCATTATCATCATTCTGATAAGAATATTGCATTTACATTTGATTTCCAACTACTTGCTCTTTTTTCTCCTCCTACCCTGGAGATTTTATATCATATAGAGCTGGTGGATAAGGATATCGAAAAAGAAACAAAAATTGGTACAACATGGTGCTGCTCTTCCCACATAATTCACTTCGTAATCTGCCACAGTACTGCTGTAGTCCTACGGATTACCCTTGCAGCTTGTACATTGCCGGGGTCAAAAAGCTGACGATCCTAGAGCTACAAAGTAAAGTTCTAACAGAGTAAGCCTTGTCAGATGGATCAGCTTTGCCAGGTCAGAAATAGCCCATAGATCATCCACCTCAGCTCCATGCATGTAGAATTATACTTGTTTCACTCTTGAACTGCTATAACAAAGCACTGTTGACTTACTAACCAGACCATACATCATGATGACAAACAGCTGTAAAGTGCTTAAGAGGGCAATGCTTTGTATGTATTTACACTCGGTGAGCGGTCACATTTCGTATGTAAATGCTTCTTACACCATCAGGGTCAGTGTCTGTGTCGCTTAGTGTGACAAATAGTGACATCAGGATGCAGATTGTGTGACGAATCCTTTTAATGTTATTCACAGCTGCTGGCCTTTGCGGTTTAAGGACAGGGAAGGACAATGGCTCAAGGGCAGGGAAGGACAAGATCTTACAATAAGAACTGGAGGACATTTCTTAATGCACTACAATCGCACACAGCACTACGACTTGAAATCTCAAGACTATTCCTATGGGGATTATGGTATGACCTGAAGGCAATAGTCATAGTTTATTAAGAAATGCCCCCTAACATGTACTTAAAACACACCATACTGATAGCAGGATGATGTAACTTCATGTGGAGAATTTTAGGGTTCATTTAATTCTTGCTTGTCACAATGACGCTTGGCATTAACTGTTTTCTTTCACATTCACAGGCCATGATGGCCTACTTTCATTATCTCTATGATTTATGCAACCCAATTCTATATCTCAGCATTAAAGGATTAGATATTTAAATGCCATAATTCTACTCCTTGCTTGCCACAAAGTACCAATAAATTATGTGTAGACTGTTTGAAGGTTGATGCAGGACGTTATGTATGGTCATAGCCAAATGGTTCCAGTTTCAGCCAACATGCTTCTCTCAAATTATGTGTCTTTTCAGAAAGGTCAGAATAGAAGTTACAGCATTACTCAATGTTATGTTGTTTTTAAGGTTAGCAATTGTAACCTTATTCATCTTGTCTTTTGGTACAATAGGTTATGCAGGACATTTCTGCTTCTATTAAAGTAGCAATTTTGCTCAAACACTTCCATATGTTAACATGGTTGGTTGCTGATGGAGGTATCTTTTTTGAAAGAAATATTTAAGGGTCTGACAGTTCCTTTTGTAAGACCTGTTTTCCCGTGGATTGATGCATTAATGCTTGCGTCTGGCACATTTAACTTGTAAAAATGATAATGCACAGCAAATAGATTCACACTGGAAATATGAAAATCTGGCAGGGGAAAGGATGTGGCTTTGTGCAGATTGAGGTACATTCAGACTAATTTCATTGAGTTTGATGTTCACACATGACTGGTTGTATTTTCGCTGTCTAGTCGATAATTTCAAATAGGTAGAACTTTCTCAGAACTCACATAAACCAAAAGCCCCATTACATACTCTCTTAAACTGAAGAATTGATAGCATTTAAAAAAAGAAAGCAAGCTAGTGAAAACAGACTTCACTCTTATTATGGATCATGGCATGAATTTCGTGATCAACAAAAGATACTATGGTTCAATGCAAGATAAAAAAAAATACTTTTGCAGATGTATGCTCTTACAGGAGCACACTTACTCTGATTAATGTAAAGACCTACAGTATCAAGCTCTGAAAAATTTTGTGGAAATAACAATCGAGTCCTTGTACTAAATTTGCCAGAGGTGCGTTGTTATTTTCACAGAGATTTCGTATATGTTTGTCTACCACTGTACTTCCACCTGAGGCTTATTGTAAAAACTATACTGCTTCAATGCAATGCAATTGTAGTGTTCTACCCCTCGATGCTATTCAAATCTTTCAACAGACAACAAAGAGCAATTTAATCAGGTTCCAGTTAAAACTTTATTGCCAACAACGCATAGGCACCAGCCGTCCTCAATGACGGTAGTAGCGTTTAACCACTAAATAACCTCGACACTAGTCGACTAGCACAGTATTCTTGTGTCTAGAAAAGCCAACAACATATACCTTTTCTGTGCAGCAGCACAGAGAAGTATCTAAAACATGGTAGTCGGGCAGCCGCTAACCATCACACAGGATGGCCTGTCATGACTACACTGACCCTGGGAAGGCCGTGAAATGGCATTATATACAACAAAGTTGAGGGCCACGTGACGTGACGTGGCACTGGACTCCAGTGCCCCCAGGCGTCGGGTAAGAGAGGTGCTCTCAACATCACCAACAAGGAGCATCGATAGATATTGAATGTTCCTCGAGGATGACTCGGGACCACCACACAGTTATGGTGGTTCATTGCTCATTTTTACAAGGAACCCTGGTAGATTCAACAGTTATGTTCTACTGGCAGCCTGGACCATAGTATATATCACCAGATCTTTCCTACACTGGGATGTGACTCAGTCCAAGCCTCCAATTGGATTGCCTTCCATATTGTTCATCAGTAGATTATAATCAATCGGACATTCCTTGAACTGATATATAAGACCCTGGTGGCCTGATAGTATCTCCCCTGACTTTGAAGTAATGTCCTGAATCAGTTCTGTATATAGGAGTTGAGTGATCGGATTGTAGCAGTGCTGTGTTTTTTAAAACAGATTAAGACAGATCCCAGGGCAGCCAACTGCACCAGATAGTTCAGCCATATAGAAAGTACACTCATACAGCGTTTTATTGGTATTATTTTGTTATGCTAAGACAGTCATATAAATAGCTGCATGAATATAAGAATTCTGGACATCAGATCACTTTTTATAACTACCATTACACCCTATGTATAAGGGCCTACCCGCATTTATGACCCTACAAGCCATTTTCTTTTTCAAATTCAATTTATCCATTGCCTAAAGTGAATTCCAGTATTCCTGGTCATGTTGGTTACAGTCAAGTCTCGATATATCAGTCTTCATTAAATTTGTTGATTCGCTTATCAGTCAGTTATTTCAGCTGAGGGATCTGATTACTATCATCAAATTCTATTGTAATGACTCAGAGAACCAGCTGATTCAGGAACCAGCCAAATTTTATTTGAAACCGAGGTGTTCAGTTTAAAGAGACATGACTGAATTTGATTATGAAACCAGCCATTTTCTCCTTTCAAATCACACCATCTTGACTCAGTTCCTTTCTCCCGGTCAGTCAATAGCAGAGTCCCTTAGAGATGAGGGCTCAGACACGTTTGCTGTATTTGTCTAAAGTGGTGAGCATACCCCCCTTTACCCTTACAGTGAATCCAACAATTGCTGGTCATACCGTACATTGTATTACAATAACAGCCACTTTTATTGAGCCCTTTCTCGGCTTTTCAATCCACACCGCATTCATAAACTTCCCTTACATTTCACATTGACTCAATTTCCATCTCCTACCATCAGGTCACATAACAGGGTCCTAGCGTCAAGTGCTTAAACAGTGCTGCGAGTAAGTCAGCAAAGTGTTGAGCATGCCCCTTGTATTCCACTATTGCCTTCTGTGATCTATGAGAGGGATCAGTTTCCGCATTGTGTGGGAAGACGTGCTTCAGTCAATAGCTTGGTAGGAGTCATCTACACTGTGTATGGATATTGGAGAGCTGCTGCTATGAGGGCAAGTCATTGTAAAATAACACTTTATGAAATGGACAATGGGAGCTTTGAAATCTCTTCCAGGAAACTCGGTCTATACATAATCATGGGACCGTAACAATGAGAAGAATTTTATAAAGCTGTCATAAAGCCCCTACTTAAGCAGCAAGGCTTCATTTAAGCCCCATTAGTAGCCATTAATTACATCCATTTCATTCAGACAAAATTACTCCCCATTGATTTACACATCCTTCATACATTGAACATCACTTACTATGCATAGTTTGCTTCACACTGATCAAAGGGTGTTTTTGGAGCTTAGATCTCAAACACGGCAATATTTATGTGTGTAAAGTGTTTAACATTCTCTCTCTATTCTAACATTGGAAGCCGTGATCTGTGAGATTTATTTCAGCATTTTGTAGGAAGACGTGCATCAGTCAAAAGCTTTGCAGAAGTAGTGAACTGTAGTAATAGATCTTAAAGAAGTGCTCTACGGACCACGCCATTGTGAGATGATGGTCTATGAAGGGACAAGGGACAGGATAGTGGGAGATTCTAAGCCTGTATAGAGAAGCTTTGGGACCCTGTTAACAAGGACATGTATGTAATATTCCTAGACTGCCGTGAATACCACACTAAAGTCACCAGCTTGACACAGCAGGTTATCAAATATTTAGTGTTGAATGCTAGAGAGTTTGGATGTTGTCGTGGAAGGCCAAGGGGCTGGACAGTGGACGTATCCTGAACGGTAGACCTGTTGACATTTGAAAGTGTCCAGCTTGTAACTCCTTCACTATCTGGAAAGGTAGACCTAATGACACTTACACTGTCCAGCCTGGGACCTGCTGAGTAGAAGCTGGACAGCAGGTGAATTGAACCTTGACATGTCTAACCTTTGAAGTTTGAGATCTGTCTATCAACCAATGGCAACCTAATATCCTGGCCCGGAACGAGAGATTCAAGGATATACTCAGGAACCCATTAGCATGGCTTCATCTATCAGCGAAGCAGATTTACCTCGTTACACAGCTATTCATTTAATTCTCTGTCACCAAGTCTCACTATTATCATTTAACACCCTATGAAGTTTGCTGTTTTTCAGTTCCTCTTTTGACCAAATCAAAGGAGAGTGCGGAACCCATAATTTTGAGCTAGTTATGCAGTTCTAAAAAGCAATAAACTCTGAAGAAGTGCCTATAATGATCAGCAGTACCATAACTGTGATGGTGATGGAGTGCAAATATATACGCAGAAGGTTGATTCATAAAAATTCAACATGTATCTGCTTGACCATGTAACTGGAAAGACATGGAGTTTTTTTCAGTATGAATTTTGGATTCTAAAAGGTTTATGTCCACTGAATCCGAATACATATTGAGGGCAATTATAGATGGTATAAATTTTACATCTTCAGTAAAATGTTAAATAAATAGTATGTAACTGTGACCATGAATTTCGTATATATACTGTAACTGAACACCATGGAAAGAGGGGAATCCCTTGCTGTACCATATTCTATAGTCAAATGCGCCAGCTATGATGTCATAATTTCAATGGGATATTGGGAAACCCCCACCTCTCATGACTGGTCAACGATGAAGTAAGACATCTTTGGTATTCCCCAGTGCTGCTGGTCACTTTCTGTGTATCAGGAAGTGTGGTAACCAGCTGTCATGATGTCTATTTATAGACTGGGGAACCCCAGCCTACATATGTGGTCTCCGATGGTGAAGTGACTGCTGGTAAAGGTCCATGTGTGCAGTCAGCTGTATAGCAATCCAATGTGTTTTAGTTTTGTCACTCTGTGAGCAAGTTTTGGCCAGATGACCTCATCAGAAGTAGCTAGGGGCTACTGTGTAATTTGGTGATGTAATATATGTAAAGTGGATTATACATCATCTAGAAAAAGGTGATAGGAGTTGCGAATAATCACAGCTCCTTAGGGTCAAGTCATTTATTTCCAGGTGGGGAGGGGGGGAGTGGCTTGCTAGATATGGGTAGAGGGTCATTGAAAATGGGAATTTTTTGGTGGGGGGGGCAAAACCCAATAAACCCTTACATTGGGAGGGAAATTCCTAACTAAATATGGGCAAATCCAAATACTCATTGCAACACATCATTCCATTTGCATTTTGGAGTGGGCCATTTTGCAAAATTGGTTCTCAGTAGGGGGGTCACAATAGCTTTCACCATATTGGTGGGGGGTTGGAAAGGAATTTGCTAATCCACTAAAATCCATCAAGATCCCCCCCCCCCCCCAGCTAGCAATAAATGACTCAGCCCTTATGGTGGAGAGATGTTCGAGGGTTTCACTGGGGCAAGGGGGTTAGGTCTTATCTCTTGGAAGAAAGTAGTTTATAAAAGTCCCATAGAAAACCATGTATGAATATGTAATTAATACAAATCAGTGCCGTATGATTTTATTCAAATTATTTCATTTATTCTCAAATATAAGCCCAGCCAGAACATAGACAAGGGCTCCAGATGGGATTCCTTTGGTCCTCTGGGCTAGCCCAAACGTGGGCTCAAGCTGGTAAAATAATGTTTGAGCTGACAGATGGGGCTCAGGTGGGCTAGCCCAAAAATCTCTTTTCACTATATATTTATGTGTGTATTATTTTTGGAAGGTTTTACACTCTTTATATGCAATGACAGCTCTTCCTGTCCTCCCATGGCATTGGCAATAATAAGCTTTTAATGTATTGATATTCTAGGAAGAGGTGAGGTTTGCTTGAAATGTTCACCTGACCGCACCTGACTTGATGAGGTTTCAAGCAAACCTCATCAAGTCATGTACCTCCCCGCTTTGTCAACAAGACGGAATGGCCATGTGCATTGGATTTCTATGTAAAATCATTGGTATGTCAAAAAAACTTTTTCAAATCCTTCATGTACAATGGTTTCTAGCACCAGTCGATTCTGTATAGTGGACAGTGAGCTCAATCGATTCCCCATAGAGTCTTGAACAGTTTTAACTGGAAATGTATGGAGAGGTTGATGTTGTATACTTCTCTCATTTATTAACATATCCAGGTTCTAACCAAGATGGTCTTAGAAAAATTCAGAGTGCGGTTATACTCTGATAACGGAACGGGGTTATGACCAAAAAGGGCCTGAATCGTGAGATAATCCTAAATAAGTCTATTAATACCATTCTACTTGACAATAAAAGAAATAAAAGCATAAAAACCTATCATTCAGTTTGCATTCGCTATAAAGTAAGCTTGGGTCTCCACCTGAAAAATGGTGAGGACCTCTCTGGATTAGAACCATTGACCTTTGGATATGGAGTCCAGTGCTCTTCCTACTGATCTAATGCTCATGGCATTTGGTTACCCTTATGGTAACAACTTTAGGATGTGAGCAGTGGTCTTGACCACTACTGAAGTGGAAACTATATATAGGACAAGCCCGCAGAACCCAGACCCGTCATGAACTCAGACTCGTCATGAACTCAGACTCGTCATGTGACATGTGACACGCAAGTGGTGTGCCCCCTTGTGTAATTAATATGAACCCGAAGGCAGGTGCTCCCACCTGCCATCCAGCTCCCTCCATCACACCCTGAGACCAGGGTCTGAGTCCCATGGGTTAATGAACATAATGAGTGTTATATATATAATTTCATACCCCTACACATATAAACAGTGCAAAACCTTTTAAAAATTACATATATAGTGAAAAGAAGGTTCTGGACTAGCCCACCTCGGCCCAATGTGGCAGCTCAGACATTTACCAGCTTGAGCCCACATCTGGGCTAGCCCAGAGGCCCACAGGAATCTCATTTCTGACACTTGCGGGCATGCTGGTTGGGAGGTATTTCAATATTCGTAGTATCAAGATGGTAGAGAATATTCAAAAAAATATTTTCAAAATATTTTGACAACATTTTTGAAAATGCAACATCAAAGGGGTTTGGTGTATAACACAAACACTAGATGGCACTATCACACATGATAATTTAAGGGCATTCTAGCATAAATTTGTCAGGAAACTTTGGAAATGTCGGACTGTGAATTTTGACAATATTTTACCCAAATGAATATTCTTAGGTCACTTGTGCAACCAGAAGTTGATATTTAATAAAAATACGATTTCTTTAAAAGAGGATACATGCTCTTCGTTTTGGTGTAAAACCAGTTTTTGCGCTTTTGATGCTCTGTTTTCCAACATATCAAGGAACATTTTAGCTGATGCAGACTTAGTATTACTCATAAAGTGCCTGATACTTCTCAATTTTACCCTACCCATTATACCCTATGAGTATGTTGTACTGTGCTTCAAGGAATGGAGTGGATAAAAGGCCCCCAAAGTCTATATAAATAAGAGCCTTGTACCCCTTAAATCAACGAAAATATCACTTTTTAATCACTGTAAATTTTAAACATGAATTTGTGATCATGTAAAAATTTTACCTTTCTATTATGGGAAATAAATGCTTAAATCCAATTCTGTATATAACAAAATGAACAAAAAAAAAGTTTTAATATATGGTTGTCCCCAGTTATGAATTATTGATAATAAAAAAAATTCACTTAGGATGAGCTTAAGACCCCTCGATAAATGGTGTGCAGAATTGCTGCGTTGGCTATGAACATGGATTTTTTAACCCTGTTAGGAATGTATTTTACATGTTGATGTCTTTTAGAATTGGTCACTAACTTAACTCAACATATATTTTGACCGTCTAAATGAAACAATGTATACCATATTTATTTTCTTTTAAAAAAGACCCTTACAGAATTGTAATTTACATATTGAGCATGTTTTACATACTTTCAAATGCATGTTCAATTTTTATGAATCACCCTCCAGGTAAACTAAATGTGTCTTAACTTGAAAATGTATAGAGTAAAATATGAAATCATTTACATGAATCAGTATTCCATTCCCCATCACTGTCTATCAAAGGCCCAGTAAACAAATGAAAGACAACAGATAAAGTACAATGCATTGGTTAAATTTTTAGAAATTGAATTCAAAAGGAAAATAGTCCTGTGAGCTGTTAGTGGACCAGAAGGGTTACCCCCACAATTCCTCACTCCCTAATCTGCTGCCATGGGACTTTAGTCCTGTCGATTTGTGAAGAAAGTTGTACATTAGCAAGGATGTATTCTAGGGCCAGAGACACTAAAGCCACCAGACATGAGGCCTGCAGCCTTCCATGTTCCTGTCCTGAAGTGTTAGAGTAGAGATATCTGCAGGGTCAGGGTCAGGGCAAGAGGTCTAGTTCGACCAACATCTGTTTTTGTCACTGATATCGAGAGCTATACAAATCATTAAATTTCTTATTCATTACATCAACATAGGTGCCAGGGATACTCAGTATAAGAAAGTTTTGATCTGAAACTTGTTTGCTTGTTCATTGTTAAACAGGCAACAGAATCATTCTCTGAGATTGATAACTGACACAGTGAAGACCATTTTTATTATCACTTGTAATTCTTATTCATTATTTACTTTTCTTATATATTCTTATATATCATAACATAGAGGCAGTGAATAGAGGCCTATTAAGGGGGGGGGGTAGTTGGTACCCATTTGATAACTGCTATAATGATTGGCTGATTTCAGACAGACTAAACTTGAAATGAGGGATTTGAACTTGTGGGATCAGCTTGTTTGGTCAGAAATCACTTAATGGAACATCCTCTTAAGGTACATGCATACAAAAGCAATTGTAACGTTACCTTTGCGCCATGCTGCAAAAAGGCGGGAGAGTGCTTTGATACACTAGGCTGCCACTGCAGGGTTTAGGTGTTGTATGGATTTACACTCCGTGACTGGTCACATGACATCTCTGAATGCCTCCAACACCAGAGGGGTCAGCCACCTTTTACTGCAATGTCACCATATCTAGCAGCAGCTGGACACTTAGATCTATAGTATCTCTGAATGCCACTTACATCACCAGGCTCAGCGTCCTTGTACCGCAATGTCAAAACCAGGGGGAGATTTGTTGGTGATTTGTCTTAAGGACAAAGAAGGACAAGATCTTACAACAAGACACTTATCCATAGCCAGCTTAAAAGGGTTCATTTCTCCTTTTTCCTATCCCCTCTGTGTGTATAATGCACATTTCTGGACCCAGACACATTCATCTGTGAAACAGTAATGTAGTTCTCATCATGAATATGACCTTAGCTGTCAAAATGGCATTAAACATTTATTACTTACTCACTCTTACAAGAAGAACTCACATGGAACAATAGTCCCTACAACACATTCGTTAAATCAATATTTGTTGCTTTTTGTTTCACTCTTTCCTAATTTGTACAAAATGCAGAATGGTTAAACCCAGGTCTACCTGACTGGGAGATTTGACCAAGACATGGGCATTATGATTGGTGTAGCGTCGTCAGTTACACATAGGTTACCTAACAAAAGCCTCATTATCTGCACCCTTCATTACTGCTGGCTGATTGAGTGTGGTAACGTATATTGATCCAATGTCAGCCACCACCCAGAGGTCAAATAGTATTCATGTTGTATTCATATCAGTTTGTAGTGTTCAGAATTACTAGAAATATATTTTCATGCCAATGGCTTTTCGCCATTTTGCCATAGAAATAATGAATTATAATGAATGTTTGCTTGGGTACAAAAGCTCAAGGTCAGAGGTCAAGGTCTTTGGTTCAGAAGCAAACATGACTTAGAGTGCACTATTACTGGCATTGCATTGTTCAGCTGCGTTTGGTCAGAAATCAGCCCATAGAGCATCTCTTGATAGTTACAAGCATGTAGAAGTACCTGTCATCTACTATAATGAAAAAAAAAACGTAGCAAAATTAATGAAGCAATCCTCATCCCAAAGTTGCCAGAGATCTATTTATTTTCATAGAGATTCATTGTACCACCTTCTGCCACATGGGTCTAGAAAAAAACTACACTGGTTCATTTTGATATAATTACAGTGGTTTTCTCTTCAGTTTTACTAGGATCTATGATATAGTCAACAGCTATATTTTACAGTGTACTTCACTGTGGACTGACTATCCAGGCCAATGGCCGTACATCATGATAACTTAAACTTGTAAAGTCCTTAAGAGGACAAGGCTTTCTATGAATTTACACTCAGTGACCCGTCACATTTCATCTGTGAATGCCTTCAACACCCTGAGGGTTAGCGCCTTTGTCGCTTAGCGTGACAAAAGGTGACACAAGGATGCAGCTGGTGTGAGGAATCCTTTTAATGCTATTCACAGCTGCTTGTCCTGCTGGTTCAAGGGCAGGGAAGGACACGATCTTATATCAAGAACTGGAGGCCATTTCTTAAAGCACTACTATTAAACACAGCACTATGACTTAAAATCCAAATGCTATTCCTATTGGAATTTTACTACGACCTAAGGGTAATAATCATAGTATGTTAAAAATGGCTACATGTACCAAAAACACAGTGTACAGAAAGCGGGGTGATGTAACTTCATGTGGAGAAATTTAGGGTGCATTTAATTCTTGCTAGTCCCAATGATGCTTGGCATTAACTGTTCTCATTCACATTCACATGCCATGATGGCCCTTTAACTTTATGTCTTTGATTTATGCAATTCAGTTCTATTTCTTAGCAATAGAGGATTAGATAGTCAAATCTAAGGCCTACAAAAGCACACCATGTAAAGAAATGCCATCAAAATGACAATGGAATCCTTGTCCTAAAGTTGCCAGGGATCCATCCTTACTTTCACAGACATTTCTTGTACATTTGTGTACCTCCGTACTGCCCCCAGTGCAGACTGTACCATACATATAACTAAGTCCACTCAGATTGCTTCTTAGTAGTAGATTGAAATCCACCTGACACATCTTGATCTGATATATATATATATATATATATATATATATATATATATATATATATATATATATATATAGGGCCCTCGTGGCCTCATAGTGGAGGGCCATTTATAAAATCCCTGCCGTGACAATGAAGCAATGTCCTGGATCAGTTCTGGATATAAGAGATGAGCGATTGGATCATAGCCCTGCTGTGGTTTTTAAAACAGATTTAGACAGATCCCAGGGCAGCTGACTGCACCAGATAGTTCAGCCATATAGAAAGTACACTCAATGAAATACAGTGTTTTATTGTTTTGTTTTTGTTATGCTAAGACAGTCATATTAACTCATTCTCACCAATGTGATGCAATTACGTTCAGGGAGGTTTCTGACCGTTTCTGACCGAGGTTTGAATTCCATCACAGAAAGGCATAGTTTTTTTCAGTTAATATAGGATTGATCCTATTGTCAATAAACCATTCTGGGTATTATTAATTATTTTACACATTTATCAAATACTTCGCCACACACGCTCAGGACCTGCTCACAAGCTCACAGCTCATTCCCCCCCAGTGTGTACAGTGAGCTGCTCTTACATCACCCATACCAGGATGTTGTGAGAGCCGGACCCATCCTATTTCTGGGCACTGACTCACTGGGAGTATCACAACATACCGACATACCTGTGGACGCATTTCTAGGATGCAGGGAAATTCCACAACCTCCCCTCATCCTGATTGGTCCACATATAAATAGAATCATTACCAGGTATGGCGACGCGTCAGATCTGACCAGATCCAACGAGATCTGACCAGATCTGACCTGCTCCTACCGGTACATTTCATCACCCTGTGAGCTGCTCACCTAAGTATATAAGACCGGTGAGCAGCTCCCAGTATCCATCTATTCTAAGCTCATCTCATCTACTTACATTATCCCACGTACAACCTCCCTAGTATCTAGGACCTATGACAGGTTGAGCTAGGAGCTTAGGGGCAGAGCCTGCATGCTGGCAAGTGTATCATTGTTACCACCTATATGTACACTCTTTCATCATGCAATAAACAAGGATCAAAGAACTTCTCTGGATTCAGTATTCAATACAACATTGACTTGTATCGGTTCGTTGACACTATCCTGGCTCTATTTTAGACTGACAACTTTTTTGCCACCTCCGCAACCGAGGAGGTTTCTGACCAATGTCTTGATGAAGAATACAGTGCTAGTATGCAACTTATCTTGATCTTCAGCCTTCCTTCCCTTTTCCTTAGATGGACATCTTTCTATCCCTACTGTTTTTCCTTACTTATTTTCCCTCTCTTCTTTATTTTAAGGGGAAGCCACTTCTTCTAGAAGTTCTCTGACCTGATGGAGGTTTCTGACTGGGGAGGTTTCTGACCGGCAGTTATAAAAACATGAATTGACCTGTAGTTTGAATTCCATCGCAGAAAGGTATAGTTTTTTCAAAGGTATAGTCAATATAGGATTGATCCTATCCTTACTTTATTTTAGATTGATAAATTTCTTGCCACCCCATATATTTGTGGCACAATTGGCCATATCTTTTTCCAGGTCAGAAACCTTGGTCAGAAACCTTGGTCAGAAACCTCCCCGGTCAGATACCTCCCCGGTCAGAAACCTCCCTGGTCAGAAACTTCCCCGGTCAGAAACCTCCCCGGTCAGAAACCTTGGTCAGAAACCTCCCCGAACGTAGTTGCATCAAGACAGAGCCATTACACGTTGCATGATATCAGACTTTAGCTGCATGAATATAAGAATTCTGCACATCAGAACACGTTTTATAATTACCATTAACCCTATGTTTAAGGGCCTACCCACATTTATGACCCTCCAAGCCATTTTCTTTAGATGATAAATAATTAAGATGACACCAGTGCTTTAAGCAATGGATTTCCAAAATTCCAACATCTAACGACAGCATGTAGCTCCCCTTGACCCCTTATACAACATTACATATGACCAGCAATTCTTTTTTTTTTACCGTAAGGGTATACAGATGGGTTATGCTCAACACTTTAGACAAATACAAAAAAAAAAAGAAAAAAAGTGTCTGAGCCCTCATCTCTAAGGGACTCTGCTATTGAGTGACTTAGAGACAGGAACTGAGTCAATTATGTGGGTATACATAATTGACTCAGTTCCTGTCTCTAAGTCACTCAATGTATTACTATAACAGCCACTTTCATTGAGCTGTTTCTCAGCCTTTCAATTGGTACTGCCTTCTTATCCATCCCCACTTACACATAATGTTGACTCTATTTCCGTCTCCCACCATCGTGTCACATAGAAGGTCCCTTAACGTAAACTGGTCAAACAGTGTTTTGACTTTCTCAGTGAAGTGTTGAGCATGCACCCTGTATTCCAGCATTGCCTTCTCTGTTCTATCAGAGGGATTGATTTAAGCATTGTAGGGAAAGATGCGCTTCATTCAAAGACAAGGTACACTGTAAAAAAGATAACTGATGAATTTATGACGGATCATTGTTAAACTGAACAGTGAACCATCGAGATTATATAACAGCGGCGAGTGTAGTTTTTACAAGAAACCCCACGTGGCAGTGCAGTGATACAAGGAATATCTACTGAAAAACTAGATCTCTGTTAAAAATAACGAAGGATATCTGGCAACTTTGGGACAAAAGATTATTCGTCATTTTAACGATCTTTTTTTCTTACAGTGTAGAGGCAGTTAACTGTTAGCATGGTTACAAGAAAGCTGCTGTTGTAGTGTGCAAGTCATAGTAAAAGGATAGCATAAGGAGAGCATTGCTTTAAGAATTGTTGGTGAAGACATGCTTTAGTCAAAGGTTTGGTAAGCATTGTAAACTGTGTATATAGATCAAAGAATGTCGTTTCAGGGACCAGGTGGATCTGACATGATGGTCTATTAAAGGGACACAAGGTATTACGGTGGCTTCTAAGCCTGTGTAGAAAGGCTTGGGAACAATATAAGAGTGGCTATGTATGGGATATTACTGGGTACTAAGCCATAAATACAAGCCTGGATCCAGCTTCTCACAAAAGCGTGTTTCCTCCCTGCTGTTGACTCTTCTTATGTTGCACCTCCTAGAGAGCCAAAAGTGCTGTTCTTACTGCATTGATAATCTTACCAGAATACCAGTAAATTATAACATGGCAAAGGTGGAAAAAGTACTACCATAAGCGGCCAGGCTGCTGGCAAAAGAAACTCAGCCTTTCTTACAAAAAGCTGTTTGCTTTTTCCACTTAAATGTCCTCAACGGATCCCATGTTCCTAACTGAGCCACAAATGACATTACAGGAAAGAAGAACCATCTACATTAAAGGGCACACCCTTTCTCAGAACCAGTCATTTTCTGTGAGTCCAAATAATAACTATTTTCTGTTCTGACCTCAATGATCTCATCTCAAGATTCTATGAATGGCAGCATACGCAGAGGCCCAATGTTTAAAAGCTGACTTTCCTAGTCTATTGTGCTGATATCCAAACAACCACTACTCAATAAAACCTTTTTGGATCAGCTTGGGTCAGAAATTGGCCCAATTTAGATGTACACCTTAAGAAGTACTTGCTGACTGTCACAGTGAAACAAAACTGCAATTCCGCTCCACATCTTAGACACTGACAGCAAGATCAGTGGGAATCCCTGGTTTGACTTGGTGTGAAGGAAGAATTAAATCAGGTCTGCATCATGAGAGGCAAGCAGCTCGATTATAGCCCTGCTGTGATTTCTGAAAATGTATCAAGACAAATTTCAGAGTATCTTGCTGCACCAGATATACTCTCACTCACATAGAGTATACATATACTCAAGCACAACATCTCTACTTTGAAAATGAAACAAAACCGCCAACACCACTCGCAGGGTTTGGGGAGAGCACCAGGGCAATGTTATAGATGGTGAAACCTATAAATGCCTGTCATATGTTGTGTTGTTATGAAATCTAGTATCAATATGATAGTCCAAGGGTGCTAAATGATTAGAATAACGACCACTTTCATTGAGTCATTTCTTTCCCTTTCAGTTCACACCACCTTCATATGTGACCTCACCTACATTTCACATTGACTCAATTTCTTTTTCCCACCACCAGGTCATCTAGAAGGGTCCTTTAGCGTAAAATGCTCAAATAGTGTTAAGAGTATATCAGGAAAGAGTTGAGCTGTCCCTGCTATTCCAGCATTGCCTTCCGTGATCTCTGAGAGGGATTTTTTTAAGCATTGTGTGGGAACACATGCTTCAGTCAGACACAGGGTAGGAGTCATCAACTTTGAGAATGGATATAAGAAAACTGCTGCTACGATGGGCAAGTCATTGTGAAATGATGGTTCATGAAATGGACAATGGGAGCTTTGGAATCTATTTCAGGACACTTAGTCTAAACATAATCAGGGGACCCCAACAATAAGGAATATTTCATAAAGCTGTAACAAAAAGACTAGTTTAGCAGCAAGGCCTCAGCCAAGCCTTATTAGTAGCCAACAATTTGCCAACAATCTGGTCACGCCTAAACTAGATTATGGTTACAGCCAATTTCATTGAAAATTTCCCTTTCAATATATACACAGCCTTCATACTTTGAGTACCACTTACTTTGTGCAGTTTGCAGTTTGGTCTATATTTCACACTTAATTGGGTCATGTCGAATAGTGCCTTAGCATCAAGAACTCAAACACTGTTGTCAGGAGGCGTGTAGACTGTTTATCACGCTCCCACTATTCTAGCATTGCCTTTGTGATATGTGAAGAGGATTGATTTAAGCATTGTGGGAAAATACATGATTCAGTGACAGTCTTGGTAGGCATAATGAACTGTGTGTATGTAGATCGTGGAAAGTCACTTTAGGGGCCAGGTCCTTGTAAGATGACAGTATACGATGGAAGGGATAAGGGGTATTATAGTGGCTTCTAAGCCCATGTACGGAAGCTTGGGGACGCTATCAAAGAGGATATATGTATGATATATTACCGGGTACTAAGCTGCCATAAATACAAGCCTAAAGCCAGCTCCTCACATTACTTTGGGTTTTCCCTAGTAATTGGCCATTCTTATCCTGCAGATCCTAGAGAGTCAAAAATGATTTCTAATGATGTTGATAATCTTACATGTATAGAATTCCTCTAGGAAGCAATATTTTAATGCTACCTTTGATACCACCTTAAATCAGCCAGGCCACTGCCAAAGAACATCAGCCATCCTTTCTTATAATAGAATCGCTTAAATTTTCTTCTTAATTGGCCTCATCAGGAGGCCATTTCTTAACACACTATGACTGCTGTCCTTAAAATCGTAGTGAGAACCTAATAATTTGGCCCTAACAGCACCGTGAACTAGTAGTCCCTAATGTCTGCACCAGTACGACTGCCCTGCTAAACCTTATGTAATTAGTGCATAGCTGCTAATCGTAGTGAGCAGTCGTAGGGCTATTCCTACGATAGCCTGGCTTATTCTTGGCATTTCTAAATTGTAGTGGCTGTGTGCAGTCGTAGTACATTGAGAAATGACCTCCTGACCCCCACACCTCAAATACAGCCAAAAATGTTTTCTTATAACATTAAACGGATGGCAAAACACCTTCATGAAAGGACACACACTTTCTTGGAACTAGTCACAAACGCTCTGCCGTTAAAGTTTTCATATGGATTTGCACTCAGTGACTGGTCACATGACCAGTCTACATGCGTCTTACATATGAGGGTCTGCGTCTTTGTCCAACAATGTCACATACAGGGGCGTTAGGGCACAGATTATGTGGTGAAGACTTTTAGTGCTATTTATATTTAGATTCAGGTGATACGTTCTCATGACATGTAAATGGAAGGGAAGGGACACATTATCGCAATGGTGAAATATGAATAAAGCTTTGCTCTGTTGTTTGATACAGTTCCCAGTTTCTAAATCTCTATAACGTAGGAGTCTTCAGTCGTCATCCAGTGCTCAAAGTTTATTGCCATCATGGTCGGTCAATCCATACATTGCTGGATCATAGATAGAGATACATAAAAGTATGTACATGACTTCTGCAAATAGCTTGCAAGAAATAGCTGAATTACAACCATATAGAGCAACTGCCGACCGACATGAGAGAGGCACTGGTCAATGCAATATAGGAGATCAGCCAATGAGTCAAACCTTTGTAACTGTACAGTCACTTTGCTTTATCCTATTGTTCTGTCCTGTCGACTCACAGGGCAGTCTTTGGTAGACATGCAAGTGGCATCAACTTTAATAAGGTGTAATATTGTTAATTTATTAAGTTCCCAACCCTGTGAAACAGCATTGTCTAGTTGCCAGGTTAGAACACTTAAAATCAGCTCCACATCTTAGATCTATACTAACAACAAGATTAGAGACACATTTCAGAGCAGCTTACTGCACCAGATATGCTCCACCATAGAGCACGTACACAAGCACAACATCTCTGCTTTGAAAGTAAACCAGAAGCATATATATAATTAAATTGAATGATGTTTGCTTCAGGTTTCAAGGAATACAAAGATATGCCATCATCGTATATAAGCCCCACCGTAGTATATATAACCCCCTCAGGCAGATAGAAAGTTTGATGGAAAGTTTAAAAGGTGAAATAACTTCTGTTTTTATCAATCTATTTTGAAAATCTAAGGTTAGCTTGTAGCCCCCATTCCTTTATGCCAATATATGGAGACATGGAAGGAAAGAAGTAAGGGAAATCATATAGAAAAATCCCTCCCACCATTAAGGGACTTAGGCACTATATCCCCTCTTATGCCCTATTAGAAATAACAAACAGCCCCTCACTTCACAACATATCTGCCTCACCGTTAGCCATTCAAAAAGAAAATAACATATATATAAGGTAAACATCAACTATACCTTTCTTGAACTATCTGTGGCCAAGCTGTTAAATTTCATTCCCATGAAATGGGACAAATTGTATTAATCCATTCCTTAAAGTGATCCACAAAAATTGTCCTGGTCATGCCTGTTAATTGGTTAGAATCCCAACTATTTTCCCCTTTCGGTTTAAATCATTTCATATCCTGTCTCATATTGACTCAGTTCCTTTCTCCCAGTCAGTCACATAGCATAGTTACATAGAACAAACGGCTTCGCCACTGCTCTTGTATTTGTCTAAAGTGTTGAGCATGCCCCCTGTATGCTCATAGTGAAAATGAGAATTACTGGTCATACCTAATCTTGAATAACAATAACAGCAACTTTCATTGAGCCATTTTTCAGCCTTTCAATTCACACCAGCTCGATATCCATCCCCACTTACTTTTCATGTCGACTCTTTTTCTGCCTACCACCATCGGGTCACATAGCAGAGTCAATTAATGTAAAGTGCTCAAACAGTGTTTTGACTTTGTCAGTAAAGTGTTGAGCATGCACCCTGTATTCCAGCAATGCCTTCTCTGTTCTATCAGAGGGATTGGTGTTGTAGTGTGCAAATAATTGATGCACTATGGTCTATGCAGAGGACTGCTTTTAGCATTGTTGGGAAGACATGCTTCAGTCAAAGGTTTGGTAGAAATAGTAAACTGTGTGTATAGATCGTAGAACAGCACGAAGGGGACCAGGTCAATCTCATGCGAAGGTCTTTTGAAGGGACAAAGAGTACTATGGTTGAAGGTTCTAAGCCTGTATACAGAGGCTCTGGGACACTATCAAAGAGGATATGTATGGATAATCACCAGGCACTCTGCTGCCATAAATAATAGCCTGAAGTCAGCTTCACACAACAGCTTGGTTTTCCCCTTGCAATTGAATCTCCTTATATTGCACCTCCTATAGAGCTAAAAATTCCTTTATTATTTACGACATTGATAATCTTAAAAGAAATGTCCAAGAGTACTACCATAAACTACCATAAAGCAATGAGGCAAGAAAACCTCTGCCATCTTTTCTCGGAACTGCTTCATTATTTCTCTCTGAATCTAACTGATCTGATCCCATGCCTCTAACAGAGCCAATAATGGTATTATATGGAGGACATATCTTTTAGGAAATGAGCATCCTTAATTGTAGCCTATTGATGATAAGATAAGTTTGTTCATCTTATTCTGAAAAGAAAAAAACTTCAAACAAATGCTCAGTGGTGAAATCTATGATTTTACCTTGATTGTACATCTTAAGTTCATACTTATATCATAATCATAGAAGAATGCTTTACCAATCAACTATGTTCTATTAACTATTTGGAAATTTGGAAAAAAAAACACTAACTACTAGAAAATTAGGGTTACACTAGCGTTCTGTTACCACATCATATCATATCTTATTCAACTGCAGACAAACAAGTGAAGAAATATCATAAACAAACTATGTTATAACAGTACGCTTCTACTAACATTGCACAGTGCGAGGCTGTTTTCATGCTGTGTTAGCTTCCATTGCATGACATGGCTTTAGAATCTATTAATTGAGAGGCACTTCATTAATGAATCTTGCTTTTATATATATATATATATATATATATATATATATATATATATATATATATATATATATATATATATATATATATATACCAATGGTTATTCTAAACACTATGTCCAACTTCTGATTTGCACATTGCTGGTGCCCCTTTTACAAACACAGCTAGTGAATTATTTCACTCATGTGGAACACATTTTTCAAAAATGCTAAGATTATGTTCTTCTCTCTGATCTATTATTCGTTAATGCTTTGCTGGAACAGGTGAGATGTCAGCATAACAAGATAAAAGAAGCTTTGGCAGTAAAAATCAAACAAACACGATTCATGGTAAATAAGGCTAATAATGCCATTATTTTTAATTTTGATTGTAAAATCAAAGTACGATGCTTGGTGATTTCCCATATCCCATATGACTAGGAGAACAGGAGGCCTTTTCATAACTTGCTCACCTTCAAATGATAGCTTTAATTCAGTAATACATGCAGCTCAACATAAGTGCTAATTATACGGATCGGGCATAGGGCATTTACTAGCTCTAACGTTGGGATACAATAGTGTTATGAAAACACTGCAGTAACATAATATAATCCACACCCTATATAAATAGCTATGAACACTTTCTGTTTTTATCTCAATGATTCCATCTAAACATTCTAAGAAGGGCAACATACACAAAGGCATTATGTTTAAAGCTGAGAGTTTTATTGTACTGATATCCAACCGTTTACTGCTAAGTCATATATTGTTGGATGCATGTAAACGTACTGTGATTCTGACAAGCAGTACATCTGATACCAACCAGCTATAAAAAATGCTTAAGCTGTGTGTCCACATGGCGATAAAATCTAGTGCCGACAAAATTCCCAGTGATAAAACCACTTTTGTTGTTTATTTCCGACGATAAACATCAAACATGTTAGATATTATCACCAAAATAGGGTGATCAAAAGACTTTTGTCAGCCTACAATTGGAAAGATAGTGGACAACAGTCATTTTGTCGCCCAACTTTTCAAATGTAGGCCGACAAAAGTGGTTTTGTGAACATAAGGCTTAGGAAACACTCGGTATCTTTTAAAGGGTCGGGGCAATGTGTGGATATACACTCAGTGACTGGTCACATAACTCCTAGCATGCCTCTCACATTACAAGGGTCAGGGCTTTTATCCAACAATGTCACATCCAATGACAGAGGTTATGTGGGATGCCTTTCAGTAGTATTCACATAAACAGGTGCTTAGAGCTCCAGGCAAGAAAAGGATACAATCTCACAAGAAGAACTGACATTATATCACAGTACTGCCTACCTATAGCATGCAAGGCAGTATACATTTGTTTGGAAATTTACAAGTTCACTGGCATTGCGGTTATTCACCCAAGTTTGATGAATTTATACCCGTTTTTTTTTTTTTCATGACACAGATCAAAGGATACAGAAGAGGAAAGGGCAGCTCAAAGGCTCACAAACACTCAGCCTTTACGCAGTACTCTCATAAATCAATGTTCGCAGCTTCTCTGAAAGTAGTCTTTGTTGTTGGAAATTGGCATTGTCTTTGGTGATGTTTGTGACAAGCATCGTGTGATATTCTGATAGTCTCAGAATATTCACTAATAAATAGGAAACCAAGGCTCTTCTTACATAATAATATGAGGCTCTTTATTCTGATATAGTGATATAGGCAACCAGTTGGAATCAGTTTATACTCCACCAAGGCCACAGTTAGAATGACCAAGCTGGCAGGTGGGGCATTGGTTTTGTGTACACGGCTATGTAAACATTACAAGTAGAGGCTCTCTTAAGGAATACAGTCAAACCAGTATAGGTGGACACTAGTAACGGTATAATAAGACCTTTTTTTCTGTCAAATAATCCTCAGGGCACCTCTGCTTACTAATTTCCAGTCTTGATTTAAAATAGAGGTGATTAATTTAAATGTAAGGGAAAGGACACATTATCACAAAGATATATAAATAAAATTTGCTGTGCTGTCTTTACAATTCTAATAAGTCTATATGGTTGAGTGCCCTTTTCCTACAATGCCACATTTAGTGAAATTAGGACATCGGTTATGTAGGGGAGCCTTTTACCGGTATGTTTACCTGTACCAGTGCTTGTGACTCTCATGCTTGTATTTTTCCAAGAAAGAACTCAGATCGCCAATTCAACATTGCATTTACCCGAAGTTATATTTTGAAGTAAAAATTACCAATGATACTGAACAAAGATTTCAGCTGTAGGCATTATTAGTATGGCCAACAGAAAATGAAATCTGTTAATGCAAGATTTGAAACCTAGCTTCTGCCTTGGTATATTTATACACACGCAGAGGTATTTAGAGCATTGGAAAAACTTACTATACTTTTCCTACACTTGGATTTGATTCCGTCCATCCCTCTTATTAGATTGCTTCCTATTGTATATCAGTAGATTGAAATAAACATGGCAAGGTACCGTTGTGGCATTATAGAGGAGGCCCCTATTTAAAACAGGTTTGAAGAAACAGGACTTTTTTACACACCATATAGGGACAAGATAATTGCAGAGTCAAAACCTTTTTTTTCTTAGTCAAATAACCATCAGGGCACCCCTGCTTCACTATTTTCAATCAAAAATCAATAATTTATAAGTGAAACTTTCCTCCTCTGTCTATGTGAGCATGAGCATGAAAAGAGAATTTCAAATTTCTAACAAGCCTTTGTCTTTGGTTGCCTGTTTGTGCTCAAAGTCTACTGGCATTGTGAACAGTGATCGCATATTTATTATATTTGTCTTTTATGTATAGCAGAGATTAATAAGTCCTCTGCAAAGAAGACGCAAAGGATAGTAGAATATGACATTATGAAACAATTGCCTACCGTAAATTCTCTCGTATAAGCCGTGGCTTATACCAGAACCCAAATCAAAATGAGGCTTAAAGGATCAGCTCAAAGTCGGTCTGCAGCTTATAGGAGGTATTTAATCTCATAGAACAGTATAAAACCTTCACTTTCTAAGCCCCAGATGTGGCTTATAGCCTCCTCCCAAACTCAGGGTGCGGCTCGTGCATCAATGGACGTGAAGCATTAACGCATCAGTGACCTTTTAGGGGTTGCTACAACAAAGGCATATTGTGTGCCAGATGTGTCATACTAATCGTTGTAATTGTATCGACTCCTTGGCTCCTTGAAGCCGTGTGTTATAACACACAGACTTTAGCCACATAAAGGAAAAACTTCCGACTGCCCCAGGCATTTTTTTGTGTGCTCTGTTTCAAAGAGAAAGAAACTATAGCATTTATACAGTGGGGCATACATTAACATTTACTTGTCATCTGGCAGACAATATCCTTTATATATGTACATATCTGTCTCTTCTACCGGACAATATTGTTGCCTTGGAGGCATGTTTTGTGGTCCATTTCTTCTCATCTTTGAGTTTATATTACTTAAAACCCATTTGCACAAAGAGCGAGGTGTGTATTCTTTGCAAGTCTTCTATGGAATCAGCATCATTTTTCTTGAATTCCTATAGTAGGCTACCTGTAAAGTAACCTTTTAGGTGGTCTGTGGAATGTGGACAACTCTTTTTAAAGACAGCCACTTCTTTTCCTGGTACCATAAGTCTGAAGGTCTGAGGGGTTCACTGCGCTAAGGTACCATTATAAACTGCACATCTGATGGAACAGTCTGTTGGATCAGGGAATCTCAACCTGAAAGCAACACATTTCTCATGCAGCTGGGATAATTAGATTGTACTGAATAGTGCACTTCAGAATGTCAGTTCTGCATCCATTGGTAAACATCTAGGAACAGAATAAACTGGTTTCATCTAGTCATCAGGTAGATATTCCCACCAAGTATAGGACTTTCCTAAGATGTGTCATTTACTGAAGGGAATTTTCAGTTTAAAAGCAATTTTACCAGTCATTTCTGTTTTAATCATGCAGGAGAAGCCTTGCACATCATTCCAAGCAGAATTGATGAGAAATGAGGCCAATATTTCATCTTTAGAGCTAAATACATAATGGGAATAACCCACGGTAGGGGGTAACTTTGCCTAAACAGGCCTATATGCCACCACATTTTCAACTTTTTGAAGCATATTATGTGTTACAGAGAGGTCGTTCATAACATTTGCATCTAACACAGATTTTTTAGTTTTATTCAAAACTTCTTTGAGATGTATAATAATCAGATTTCTTATTATTTTAATCAGTGGAATAACCAAAAAAGGTCCTTCAGCTGCCAATACAAGCCCCTTCCTTCCCCTCGGAAACCTCCATTCCCAAACCATCGCATCTCCCATTGGGGTTGTAGCCCTTGCTACTGGCTCATCTTTGCACCTCTTCAACAGTCCGAAGGTGTAACCCCCTTAAGAGATTTTAACATTTCTCTCCAATCATTGTCATACAACATATTTGCACTCTTTTGTCAAATCTCTCAGTGTCTGAGCAGTCCATTGAGTGAGGATTTGATGTATTTAATCGGGGAGACTGTGTACAGTCTGGATAATTCTCAGGTTAGATTCTGGTGAAAAATGGCAATTTCTGGCAATCTGTGAGCCTGTTGGGTGACCGATATTTTTTAAAGTAAAGGTGTTACAGTTATGAAAATAGTCTCAAGTGAAGTGGGATTCTGTTTTACAACTTCTGTGGACTTCCTGTGTACACAGAAAAATATGTTTTTCTTCAATGGCTGTGGCAGTGATGAAAGGTAGCGAATATTTGAAGATTTTTACCATGGTTTCCATGGCAACCGATCACATGATTTTCCAAATATTGAAGAAATAATCCTTTATTTAGGTAGCCCTTTGTCTTAGCTTTAACCTGACATCTAGATCAATATTGAAGCTTGAGTGGTGGGGAATTATCAATGACCTATTAAAACATGTCAGGGAAACCTTAAGTTTCCAGGCCCATACTTGGTGAAAAGATCTATAGTTGTATTGATGCATAAATGCAAGTGACTCCTCTGGCATATATTTGCATTTGACAACTCTCGGTATGATGCATTAATGAAGTGAGCATAAACAAGTTCATTAGCATTTCATCTGTGAATCAGCATACCTAATGTGCATCAATCAGTCCTGCAGCAGCTGAATGATCATATTTGTAAATATGTTGTAATTTAGAAATATAGGTTGTAAATGAGTACCTGTTGAATCTGTAATGGATCTTCGTAAAAGTGCACCACAGTTATTGTTTTGCAATGATCCAGTGTAGTTTTTCACAAGAACCCCCAGATGGCAGTGTGGTGGTACAAGGAATTTCTGTGAAAATAACAATGAGCTTTCCCCTTTATTTCGACAACATTTTTTTACAGTGTACTTTGTGTGTCTAACCCTATTAAATGACAAATAGCCCCTAACTTCAGTCCTAACCCAAAACAAGACACACGTATGTGAAGCGACTATCTACTAAATTGTTCCTGAATTGAGTACCAATCCCATTGACAAAAGACAAATTAGATGTATCCATGCCTCATAGTGAGACCAACAATTCCTGGTCATGCCTGATTTTGGATAAAGAATTCAGTCACTTCCTTTGAGACATTTTACCCCTTCTTCAATTTCATCACCTTCATACTCGACTCCATTCACAATTCACATTGACTCAGTTTCTCTCTATCACTATCGGGTCACGTAGCAGGATCCCTTCAATGCAAGAGCTTTGAGTATTGTGTGAAGAGTTTATGCTTTAAGGGCTGCTGATGCAGGAGTGAATTTTGCCCATTGGCCATCATGATGCACCAATATTGTGCTGATGAGTCTGCTCGTCAGCACATCATTAGAGCATCATGCCGACCGTCTTGGGATGTATCAGCCCAAAAGGGTCATTGCGATGCATGTATGTAACCTAGGCAGGCTACTCACCAGGGTTATATTCATGCACATGATGACCAATTGATCAATTGCACCGAAATGGGGACAAACTGATATTTCTTCATGGGAAGGGGGTAAATTGGATTAAAAATTAAATATATTTCAATTCTACCATTTCCATTGGATCATGCCAATAAATAGCTTTCATGTTTACCCTACTTTTACCCATCTATAAGCAATATCTAGAGCAGCAGCCTGTGATATATGGTGTATTCTGGGAGAATTTTTAGCATGTTTTCTCTATTTCTACCATTTAATCCTCAATAGAAAACAAAATTTCCTAGAGAAGTGAGCCATTTTTCGATCTATCAGTGTGCCATAACCTATGTTATTATATTTAACCATTGTAACAATCATTCCTTTTATCTCTAAAAAGCTAGGTACAATAACCCTGTGGTGTAGCTAAAAGGGAACCATATGTGCCACACTTTATATTCTGTTATACCAGCTGGATGACACTGCATAAACAAGGTTAAAAACCATAATTAGAATACCTTATATGTTTACTTTAAGATGGAAAAGAAAAGAAATTGGTAGATTAAACAAATATCATTTTGTCTAGATTCATGTGAATCAAATTAACTTTGGGGTAGTTTTGAGGGAACCATATGTGCCACATACCCTCAAGGTCCTCTGATAGGTAAATAGCATATTAGTGAAAAAAATTATTTTCACAATATTTTCTATATGTAATGTCTTCATAACATAAATTAGGAAAAGATTCTACCAACTACTTTTGATAAAAGACAGTTATAAGTGGCATGGAACCGTACGTGCCACATGGAACCATACGTGCCACACAATCTATTATGCCTTTAACATCCAGAATCACAATAATGTGGCTATATAAGATTACTAATGTAGAGAGACAAGGCCCAGCATCATTGATAACAAATGAAATATGAATATGGCTATAAGAAATTAGATAAACCATGCTCCCAAAAATGCCTACTTGGACCAGAATCCCATAGGATTCAATGCTATAAAATTGAATTAATGCTGAAATTGGCAATTATTCATATTAGTGTTCCCAATTTTCAGGTTAGGACTCTGAATGCATCAGTAATGTACACAAAAAATTTCAGAACATTCCAAGCATTTATAATATTTTCATAAAATGTCCCCCTGTGACCCCATTTCGGTGCATTTGACCAATTGTCTTCTAACATTGCCTACTAAGATTTTTCAGTCAAAGGCTTAGTAAGAGTAGTCTAATCTGAGTATGGATATTAGAGAAGCATTTTAGAGGCCAAGTCATTGTAAAACAATGGTATATGGAAATAGTGAGCATGGAGTAGGAGCTTCTGAGCCTGTATAGAGAAGCTTGAGGACATTACCCAGCAAATTGTCGTGAGTCCTCGTCAACCTGGGTGAAGTGGCTCATACATGTCACTAGATGGAACACGATGTTGTTATAGCACAATATCACCAGAAATAGCAATTCCTATGCCATGTGAGTCTAACACACAGTGGCTAAAGATGACGGAATGAGTTATCACTCAAAAACGAGTCACCATTGATGGCGACAGATGACGACAATTTGCTGGGTATCATCAAGGGAAAGTATGGATATTACTAAGCTTCCATAAATACAGTCATGAAGCCACAACAGCTTGGTTTTTTCCCTTGTAATTGAACCTTTTTATCCCACACCTTCCAGAGAGCCAAAGATGCTTTTCTTATGACATTGATTCAAGGACATTGAACCTTCTTATCCCGCACCTCCCAGAGAGCCAAAGATGCTTTCCTTATGACATTCATAAAACCAGCAAGGCTGCGCCCAAGGAATTAAAGTCAACCTTCTGGAGGGTGTTGCTCATATGATAAATTCAGCTGCGAGTAGGTTTCCTCTTTTACAAAGAGGTTATGCTCTGCTTCAACATTTGAATTCCACTCACAATATAAGTCTGTAAAGGCACCTGCCTTTCTAGGCACTGCCTTTCTTAAACATAGTGTGCGCTGCACTATGAGATACCTACTTTTGTCACACACTCTTTCAAGTGCTCTTGTGTTGACCACTTGTGTGCAACACAATAAAAGTTATGACTACAAAGACAGAGAGTGCGGCAGCTGAGGCACTCATTAGGCAAAAACTACCTTTTCACATAGGAGCAACACCCTCCACATGGGTGCTTCATCACACTATCAAGAAGGAGATGTTGAGAATCTCAAAAGGCTGTCAGAAGCAGCCAGGACTCAGCCAAGCCCGACCATCCATCAATTTCTCAAAGCGCTCTATTTTTCACCCTGATTAACCCCATCTGATCCTGCGCCTCAAAATTGTTAAAAATAATTTTGTGTGACATCAGTTATTCATGTGAAACAAGTGGTTTTATGACTGGAACTTTCTTTAAATTGATCTTTTAGTGTCTCACACCCAATGTATTACCTCGTTTTCTTGGAGGGAGAAAAAAGAAATTTTGCTTGTTGAATAATTAAAACTATCCAGCGTTGTCACTGTGGTTAGGCATTGCTTTTATAAGTAGGTCAAACCAAATTAAAACTTACAACGCTCTGAATGGATCTGGAGATCCAAATTCAAGTGATTCCTTGTCGGCACATTGTGTCAGTGTTGAAATAAGTTTGAATTTGAAAGTTGACACAACATGTTCAAATCAACTCTGTTTCAACATCTACACATCAGTGTTGACTCCACATATATATTTCTATGTTCAGTCAACGTCATTCCAACATTAATTTAACATTGACCTAATGACACTGTCACTACCTGGCTACCTGCCCATTTCCTTCCACCAATTTTGAATTTTCAGCACATGTTCATAAGGTACTTAACAGAACCAGGACTAAAACTATTGTGTAATCCTGTTACATATATCAGGAGGGTCTTGCTCCTATAGTAAAAGGAAGAGCTGACTAAAAATGCCCTCGTTTCCAGTCCTTTCTTTTCATGTAGCTATAACTTGCCCCTTTTGTTGCTAACAAGTGGTCATTCAAGTATGGTGCTAAAAAAAGGGGATTTAAGTAGGTACCAAGTTAGGAGAAGTCAGTCAGTATAATATATTATAGAGTGTGTGATATGAGAAGGTACCTGATAGTGCAGCTCTCTCTGTTTTAAACAAGGCAGGTGACTTTTCAGACTAATGTGGTGAGTGCAAGTTGAATGGCGAAGCAGAGCGTGACTTCTTTTGAAAAGAGGGTACCTACTGACAGCTCTTTTTATTATAGGAGCAACACGCTCCACGTTCACCTCCAGAGCTGAACTTGTAGACCTTGTTACAGATCGATACTGGCAGTGTAGGTAGTCTACCAGATTTTTGTCTGTAAAAGATGATGATATTCTTGGCATGCGTTTATTGGCATGCACCTATGTAAGTATTTCTGAGGATTGATGGGATATGGTAAGTTTTTGCATTGTAGAATTTTCAAGTCTGAGTTCTCAATGGAAGGGATGGGGAGCTTCTTTCATGTTCATTGCTCCTAACAAACCTCTTTCAGTACAGTGACTACAATGAGAAAAACCTGTACTGCTGAAACTGGTCTATAGAGACACTAGTCATAAAAGCACCATAGTCCTTAATATCAATAATGTAATATCAGTTTTTTTCATGCTATTTGATGCAGAATACCAAATACCTCATAACTTTCTGTAAAGGCTAGCTCCATTCAGCTAGTATATAGGGTCAGTATGCAGATGGTGTCTCAGTGGACCCTTGTCTGTTGAGGGTGTCAGTGCCCTTGTGGCAGAAACGATGAGAGTCGGTTAGAAATACACTCACATAGAGGCTACATGTAAAAGAGTGTAATTGATATAATGGAGGGAACCCTACAGTCTATATAAGGGCAAAATATGAGCACCGATCATGAAATATTTGGTTTCTATGGGCGCTCTTGGTATGGTAACCAGTGAAGAGCTGATTTATTTCTATGAAGAGAATTCAATAAAGCATGTTCATGTATTACCTTGTGTTATATTGAAGCACTGCTCAGTCCCTTTAGCCCATTGAGGACAGGACTAAACATGACCTGCACTTTAACCCCTCCTGATTTAGTTATTTAATTACCGGAAGATGACATTTAACTTCATTTCCATCCACATGGTTTAGCAGAGGAGCAGGAAGAGAAAGCTGACAAGGACTTGAAATGGAGGTGCCAAATTGGCTCTTCAGGAGAATTGAAATAAATCAAATCGTTGCCTGCATAGGGCTGAAAAACACATTGCCCACTAGATGTATGCTAGAAATACATGTCTGTAGGAGTCGGTGAGTGATCGCTATTTAAAGCCTAACAGCTACTTGGAAGGATGTGACTACTTCCTTCCCAGCATAGTTCCACTGTAGTATTTATATAAAAAAAAAGGATGTATTTGTTTATGTATGCTATTTATAATTGTTTTTCGACATTTGACTTTCCATGAAATTCCTTTTAATGCACTACACAAACATGAACTGTTCAGCTGTCCTATGAAGGGAATATAGAAGGGAAGGTCCGGCGCACAAGTAAGTCTCAAGGTAATACTAAGAATAACCTCTAGAATACAATTAGGTTCTTTTATGCACACGGTGAATAGATACTAAAACCAGACTGAATAATTTGGCATTGCCATATTGGTGCATTGTGCTGGTCATAGAGGTTTAATATATATATATATGTATATATATATATATATATATATATATATATATATATATATGTATATATATATATATATATTTATAGTCCCAACTGTTCAGCATGAAGCTATTGTACAGCATTGGTGAGCTACAAGTTTGTTGATGGAGTCAATGACAGATGCTGTCCTAAAAAGCTAATCCTATCTAAAAACTTTACCTTCACATATCTTCTCACAGGATCCGACTTAGATAACTCAGTCCCTATTACCTAGTTTTACAGATATGCAAGGATTTGCTCTATGATGGCAAAAAGGTAGCAGAGACGTTCCATCTCACTCACTAATAGGTATTGAGTTCTCTAAGTCAGATGATATGAGAAGATTCTATTGCATCATAGCAGGATTTACTCTTTTATGAACATCAACAATTTAATTTCAACTCTAAAGACGAGAAGTCCATTTCTGTTTTGAGTTGAGGAGGGAATCATACAGCAGGTGCTGGCAGGGTTAACATGTGAATCTGGTTAACTTGATTGTTATTGTATTATAATGGAAGTTAAGAATATACTACTATGATTTCTTTGGTACTCCTTTAGGCACAGTTGACACCTGTGTCTACTAAGCCATTGAATAGAGCACATCTCCCATCCCAGTGCAGAAATCAATTCATAACATATCCACTTTAGTAGGGGTTTCATGGCAGCTCCTTAATATTCTAGACATGTCCCAACTGAGTCCCCAAATAAAGTATACAGCAAGGGTCTCAATACAGGCATTGAAGGCCGCTGTCCCCTCCATCGTAAGGGGTGCATCCACTGTGACGGATGGACCATCCGTCTCCCTTCATCCGTATTTTTCTCCATAGAAATCGATGATAAATGAAACGGACGAAACGGCAGTGGACGCACGCCTATAGGCTACCATCAACTTACAAAACCTAGCCCCTAAAGCATCTCTCTACCATCCATTCACACAGCAGAATACTCCTACCAGTCTTTGACCAAAGTACGTCTTTCCCAACAATGCTGAGATGTCAGAGTTCACGGCAGACAATGTTAGAATAGAGGGGGGGGGCATGTTAAACACTCTACACACATACTCACTGCAGTGTAAGAGCACTCGGCTCTAACAGACCCTGCTTGTGGCTCGATGGTGGTAGAGAGAGAAATTGAGTCAATACGAGACTGAATATGTGTATATTAAAAGGCGGAAAATGAGCCAGAAATGTGACTGTGATATCTTAATCCATTCTTAGGCTGGACTGAGAATTCTAAGGCTAAGTGGGCAAATCAAACGTTTACAAAAAAAAAATTAAAGATTAATTCAAAATAGAAAATACAGTGGACCATGCCCATGTCACTAAATTGCAAAAAAAAAACACATAATATTAAGGGTATTCTAAACAGCTTTAGAAAAAGCCTTTGAGTACACAGATGCATTAGGGCTATATCTAATATTGGTAGAAAAGTCTAGGTGAAAATAGCTATAATTTCCGTTGCTGTGTTTTTTTGATGGGTATAAATCTTATTCAAATTAATGTCCTGATAACAATTTACATCTTGCACATGTATAGTGATTCTTTATTATCATAAGATTTCAGTTTAGATATTCTTTTAACTCGAGCTTTTGCAAGAATTTCCCCAGGACCAAACTCAACCATTCACTCTTATCAATTCTGAGTTGGCAAATGACCTTTGATTGAACATGTCTTCAAGTCTGACATCTGAGGCTTGGTCGCTGTTCTTAGGACTTGCAACCATATTTTTCTAAACTGTATATCGACACTATATCAATCATCTTCAAGAAGCATAAAATCCTTTCTGATGTGCTTTTTTTTCCATTAGCTATTTAACTAGTAGCAGAAATGGTATGGTCACCTTCTCTCAAACCCACACATATAACTGTCTTGATTTCTTGCCCGTGCTAACCAAGAGCTTGGCCTGTCAACTCCAATCAATTTAAATACTTTATTTGAATTCTCAGCACACTTTCCTTTCGGAGTACCTTGGAAGACTCAGTTTAAGACCACTATGGTATATTCATACCACCCATGTAAATATATGATATATGCTGGTCCAGTGTTGAACGTACAGGCTATGGCAGAGGTTAATATATATATATATATATATATATATATATATATATATATATATATATATATATATATACAATGCTTGTAGCCCACCAACCTTTTCTCTGTAGATGGTCAAAGGCCATTATATTCCAGGAATGCTATGGTGGGTCAATGCCTTGTAAAATTGGTAAGGATGAATGAGGTATCAAAATTTGTCTCCATTGTAGAGACAATGACAGCGAGTATGGAGTAACGGAGGACAAAACGCTGTCTCCCTGTTGGGCTATGTAAGCCTATTTTTCCTGTCTCTTTGGATATCAATGATGAATATTTCCTTTGACTGCAGTGACTAGACACAAAGAACCTAATTTTTAATGTGTCTAGTTTCCAACCATGAATGACCTTAGCTGTCAACATTCAAAGTGAGGTTAAACAACCATCATTAACTCAACCCTATAGACATGCTCCTCCACCATACATCCAGTGGTCTATACATCCCATGTGTCTTCAACCCGCCCTGAATCACTATTTTATTACTTAGTTACCCTCAGAGGCAGGAAGGAAGTGGATCGATCTCCATTTCCCGTAGCAGCTAATTTAGAACCTCCATTTAATGTCCTAGTCAGCCTTCTCTTCTTACGGCTTCAACAAGTCCCGTGGAGAGGCCTAAAGTCAAATGTCCTCTCGTGGTGATTGAATAAGTGAGTCTTAAGAGGGTTGAAGGAAAGGCCCTCATTGGGTTTAACTCAATGTACTAAAAGAGTCTGTCTCTGTTAGGTGTTTTCGAGCGAACCACTTACATAACATTCCACGCCTGTCTAGGAGGCCTTTATTTTGTAAGGTTATGCTCAGAAAATTACTCCCCATTTGTCTTGACGGTGCATTCTGTCAATGGCTAAAAAAGAAGGCATTGGATGCCAGCATCATATAAGCAACGATCCTGGAGTAGACTACTACTATAATGTCTGGTTCATCCACTAACTTAAGTAAGTGTGAGTAGCCTGTTTTCACCCAGGAGTACTTTTTATAAGGAAACCCTTACCAAGAGCTCAGCTCATTCCCTTCCACCGATTTTGAATTTGCAGCACATGTTCTTAAGGTACTTAACAGAACCAGGCAAGGAGGACTAAAGACATTGTGTCTTCCTGTTACATATATCAGGTACACCTCCAGAGCTGAACTTGTAGGCCACGTTACAGATCGATACTGGCAGTGTAGGTAGTCTACCAGATTTTTGTCTGTAAAAGCTGATGATATTCTTGGCATGCGTTTCTTGGCATGCACCTAGTAAGTATTTCTGAGGATTGATGGGATATGGTAAGTTTTTTGCATTGTAGAATTTTCAAGTCTGAGTTCTCAATGGAAAGGATGGGATGCTTCTTTCATGTTCACTGCTCCTAACAGACCTCTTTCAGTACAGTGACTACAATGAGAAAAACCTGTACTGCTGAAACTGGTCTATAGAGACACTAGACATAATTTTAAGCACTATAGTCCTTTAATATCAATAATGTAATATCAGTTTTTTTCCATGCTATTTGATGCAGAATACCAAATACCTCATAACCTGTCAAGACTTTCTGTAAAGGCTAGCTCCATTCAGCTAGTATATAGGGTTAGTATTCAGATGGTGTCTCAGTGGACCCTTGTCTAGTGAGGGTGTCAGTGCCTTTGTGGCAGAAACGATGAGAGTCGGTTAGAAATACAGTCACGTAGAGGCTACATGTAAAAGAGTATAATCGATATAATGGAGGGAACCCTGCAGTCTATATAAGGCCAAAATATGAGCAGAGACCGATCATGAAATATTTGGTTTCTATGGGCGCTCTTGGTATGGTAACCAGTGAAAAGCTGATTTATTTCTATGAAAGAGAATAATTTTCATAAAGCATTTTCATGTATTACCTTGTGTTATATTGAAGCACTGCTCAGTCCCTTTAGACCATTGAGGACAGGACTAAACATGACATACTTGAAGAGGACATTTGACTTCATGCCCATCCACATGGTTTAGCAGAGGGGCAGGAAGAGAAAGCTGACAAGGACTTGAAATGGAGGTGCCAAATTGGCTCTTCAGGAGAGTGAAAATAAATCCAATTGTTGCCTGCATAGGGCTGAAAAACACATTGCCCACTAGATGTATGCTAGAAATACATGTCTGTAGGAGTCGGTGAGTGATCGCTATTTAAAGCCTACACAGAGAAAAGAAGACTGATCGCTTTGACACATACTGCACAGGTCACGATTGTCTCCCACATGACATGCGTGAAAGGCATGTTGAATGAGGTTGACACTCTCACATTTGGTTTGTCAACTCCACTTGACATGCGTAATGAAGACAGTTGTCATGATGACATATGTGCCATGTCCCAATGACATGTGCTCTATGTGTCAAATCAAGTTGACATGGATATACATGTCATTTTGTCAGGAAGACTTTTTTCAGTGTACCAGCTACTTGGAAGGATGTGATCACTTCCTCCCCAGCATAGTTCCATTGTAGTATTTATAAAAAAAGGATGCTTTTGTTTATATATGCTATCTATAATTGTTTTTCGACATTTGACTTTCCATGAAATTCAGTTGAATGCACTAAACAAACATGAACTGTTCAGCTGCCCTATGAAGGGAATATAGAAGGAAAGTGAAGTTGAAACCTTTCTTTGAAGCAGGAATATCTTAACATTCAATGAAGGTCCCAGAGTTGTAGTTAGCTGAAATTAGCTGCATTAATTACTATCCTACATCCTAATTAATAAATGATTCATCAAATCCTACACTTCCCCCCAAGAAAAAAAAGGTATACGATAGGGTTTTCTTATGTTACTACGTCAGTAAACCTACCTGTGGTACTAACATATGTATAACTTTTGACTAAAGTTGGTAGACTACCCAGAGTGCCAAATTAACCCCTATCATGACCTGTCCTCTTTACCCTGGAGCAGCATAGTACATGTTTACCTGCAGGGTGTGAATAACCCTAGCACTCCTCGCTTCACTACTTAAAAGAAAAGTGTGCTGTGAATTCAAACGAAGCATCTAAACTGATGGAAGGTGATAGGCCAAGCTCTTGGTTAGCACATACTAGCAGGCAGACAGTGATTTGTAGGGGCGAGAGACAGTGACCTTATAGTGTCTGTGCTACTAGTGAAGATTGATAAAAAAAAATACACATCAGAAATGAGTTTATGCTTATTGAAGATAATTGATATAGTTCCCTATACCTAAGAAAATAGGGTTAAAAATCCTTAACACTCTGTACTATATATATGCAGTTCTATAACGCTGTATTTAGGAAACACAGGGATAGAAAGAGTTAAAGCAGCAATGGAGGCCCAATTCATACTTCTAACAGTAAGGGCATTTTTTTTTGCATGTGGAATTGATGAGTGCGTACTTTTGTTTTGAACCTGTTCCAAAAAAGTTGATATTGTTGGCTTCTGAGCCTATGAACAAAAGAAAACATAAATAGATCAATCAATCAATCAAGTGAGATAAACGATTCTCAATCTTAATTCTGAAATCAAGTCTTTCACCACCTTTTGCTGTCATATGTTCCCCTTTTCTTGATTTTAAACACTGTCTTCACATCCGATTTCATATTGGCTTTTTTTCTCCATCCCACCCTAGGGCTACACACATGTGTAGAGGCAAGGAGAAAGGGTGCTCCGTGCAAAACGTCAACTTTAAAATTCAAATCACTAGCTTTACAGTGATACATAGCATGAGAAGATACTCCTGTTAGTTTTGGAGGAATGGCTTCCTAGATATGGGTAGGTGTGACCATTTCAAGAATGTTAATAAGCTCTATGTCTAATTGGTCATGAGATATATAGCTAATTAGCATAATTTATGCTAATTAGCTAAATTCGTATACATTTTTATTCTTTTGCCCATAACTTTTGATCTAGAAATGGTATTTTCATTCTGTTTTCACCATAGTAAACCTTGTGAGAGTGTTCCTTCAAATGGGATCATTGATTTTCCTATTTAGAATGAAAATCATGTTTCCATGGCAACATAAATCAACAAAAATGTTTTTTTGGCCCAAAAAAATTCTTTTTACATGCCAAATTTGGAACCTTTCCATCCAAAATAGAACGTTTTATCAAAAATCATTGAATTCTCCATAAAAAAGTAGCCTATAACATTTTTAGTCATATTTTTCCTATTCTAGTCCATAGTGGTGCCCCCTGGTGGCTAAATCTGGTACTAAATCCCGCAGTAACTGTCCTTTCTGCTTGCTGGCTATAGAGTGAAAAACCTCAAACACTGCAGTGAGTAATATGTGTGTAAAGTTTATAGAATGCTCCCTTTGTTCTAACATTGCCTGCCATGATCTGTGGGAATCATTTCAGCATTGTAGGGGAAATAGGTGCTTCAGAAAAAGGCAAAACCTGTTCATAGAAGGAGCCTCTCATTGATGGAGAATATTACATAGCTACCTGAACCGGGGCTCGAACCCGGGACCCTCCAGCTTCGAAGTTGGAGGGTCCCGGGTTCGAGTCCCAGTTTCTCCAAAGACGTTTTCCGCCGACCTCTACATTGATGGAGAAACCAAGCCAGTCCTCCTGGGTATGGAGGAATGAGGACCCGGTGTAGATGGAGGTAGAGAATGTCAGACGGGGAAGTAGCTCAGCGGTAGAGCTTCCGCCCACAGGTTGGAGGGTCCAGGGTTCGACTCCCGGTTTCTCCAGGACATTTTCCGCCGACCTCTACACAGGTTTCATTCAAGTCACATCAGTAGAAATGAATTCACCAATGGTTCTTGTCATGCTTAAACTGGAACATGGTTGCATCCATCACCATAGGGACAAAACTGTTGATTTACACAACCTTCATATAATATTGAGCCCCATTTACAGTTTACATTTGGGCAGACTATATATTTCACACAATTTAATCACAAAGCTAGGTACTCAAAGACGACAGTAAAATGTGCCTCTATTCTAGCATTACGTTTGTGATCTATGTAAAGGATTCAGTTCATTATTGTTGGGAAACACATGCTTCAGCAAATGCCTGGTAAGTAAAGTGTTCTGATACCACATAAAAAACAAAAAACCTTACCCAACTGCAGACAAACAGGTTGAGCCATATCATTAACACAGTTTGTTATAACATTATACTTCCACCAGCATTGCACAATATCATATTATGGGACATTTGGCTGTTTCCAGACTTTGTAACTTTAGAATCTATACATTGAGAGACACTTCACTGGAGGCCATTTCTTAACACACTACGACTGCTGTCCTTTAAATCGTAGTGAGAACCTAACAATTTGGCCATAACGGTACCATGCACTAGTAGTCCCTAATGTCTGCACCAGTACGACTGCCCTACTAAACCTTATATAATTACTGCACAGCTTTTCCTGGCTTTCTCATAATGCAGGTGAAAGGTTACATTGCGTAATGGCTAACAAAGACATGATCTCTCTGCATACCATAGGGGTCAGCGCTTTTGTCCAATAATGTCACATAGACTGACATTAGGACACAGACTATATAGGGATGCCATTCAAACCCCTAGTGTTACTTACATTTAACAGTGCTTATGACTCAAGGTGAGGGAGGGAGGAGATCCTATCAAAAGAACTATCAATTTTTCACAATATGCCCCTCTTAAACAGGAAAACCCCATTTCCATTAAATCAGTAATGCCAGTAAGGTCTTTACCAAATATGGTAGTGTCTAATGGAAGCTACAAACAGAATACGTCTAACTTTTCCACATGTTTGCACAGTGCAACAGGCTCATACAGAAAATGGTTTTGGGTAGATCAGGGTAAATTGGGACTGATGGCATAAAGATCTAACAGGCTCATACAGGAAATGGTTTTATACTTCTATATAGCTTTGTGTAGATCAGGGCACATTGACACTGATGGCATAAAGATCTAACAGGCTCATACAGAAAATGGTTTTATAATTCTATATAGCTTTGTGTAGATCAGGGTACATTGGGACTGATGGCATAAAGATCTAACAGGCTCATACAGAAAATGGTTTTATAATTCTATATAGCATTGTGTAGATCAGGGTACATTGGGACTGATGGCATAAAGATCTAACAGGCTCATACAGAAAATGGTTTTATACTTCTATATGGGCGATTCTTGTGAAACCTCCCACTTTTGAGGGTCAGGGGGTTACATTTTAAGGCTTTATTTTATTGATAGCCCTATATCTTGGCTTTATAAAAAGGTTCATTCAAGTAATTAACTCCCAGGAGGTCAGTTTTTATCACACTCACCGTAAAACCATATGTTCTCGTTAACATGACTGATGGGAATAAGTTCAAACACATACAACTCATTCTATAAATGCTCATCATTACTATATTGAATATCCAAACTTGTATAATAGTGTAGTATGAGTGTACCAAAAACTAGAACTGGGTCACATAAACTTAGAAAATTATGACATGTAACATTTTGTGGTGATTAGCATTTTTCAGAAATTTCTAACACACAATCTCAACTTTGATCTAACTGGCTTAAAACTCATCATATAAGCATGAAAATCAATATATTATATCCTCAATATGAGCAGTTGCCTGAACAATCATCAATTACCAATCATAAGGTACATTTTGTATATGGTCATGATATACCATTTTATTATTCCATAAATTCTAACATATTATTGTATTAATCAAAGAATATCTAAGAAATTAATACATAGGTTGGTTCTAAGAGCTATAAGAGCGCTCAAACTTTGTATAAAGAGCGTTCATGCCCCACTGCACACCAGCCAAGTCAGTTAGACAGAGTTTATGTCATCAAAGGGTCCGACCTAATGGTTCACTGCACAATATAATAAAAATGAGGGTCTCAGTGTGCGACCTCATGGTTCAGTGCACAAACTAATAAGTTGTAAGTGAATGCAACCGGCCGTCACGGGTGCCTGGGCACCGCAGACGCCGTCATGAGTGTCTGAGCACTCTAATAACTGAACAATGGGTTACATAAGCACGACACCATAACCGTCCGGTCGCTCTAGCGTCGCTCCTGAGCAACCTAGGTCAAATATCAAAGCATCTATGGAAAGCCCATAATTAGACGATCAAAATGAGCCCAGGATCGAGGAGGAACTCCCATTATTAAGGAAGTTACGCCATGGAGACTGATTTGACCTCTGAGTGCACTACAGACAAACCGGCGCAAGTTACGCGCCTATCAAGCGGGCATTATAAATTTGGCATATTCAACTCCACGCATGCGCAAAATGGCGGTTGTAATGGCGTAAACTTCTGAGATATGGGGGTTTGAAGTTACACAACCGACCAAGACAATGGGGGACACAGCGGCGTCCATGGGGGTCCTTTGTGCACCCAGTGACACATGAAAGCCTCCCCTCAAACAGTTGCAGAGTTAGGCAGATGCCACTGGCCCCAGTCAGTCTGAGGTGCATTGCCAAGATCTGCTACAAATAGCCTGGCTGCACCTCCTAGAATTCAGAACACCAAGTACCGCTCCAGAGGTAACATCTCCAGTCATCTCCTGCTACCTGCTATACCACTGCACTATGGTGAAACTATGCTAGACAGGCATTGGTTTCCATCATTAGTGGCCAGAGGGTATCTTCCTCAAGACATCCACCAGAGGGTAAAGTTATCCATTATTACATTATTCCTCTAAACAGCAGGTCAGGAGCTAGGTGTGGGAACCCACCTAGAACTATGCTGGACATTGTATTATTATTACCTCACAGGTGGAGTGGAACAGAACATTATACTTTATAAACTACTGTATACTTACTGTATGTACAAATTACCTACATACTAACTACTGTATGATTGATATTTCTTACATGTTGCCTAAAGCTGAATAAACCAGTGACAACTGGAAATAACACTATTTTCATGAGAGCTTAATGTATTTACTCCATACACCACTAGTCATATGATATTTCTCATATGACAACTTGATCATGCATAATTACTAGTATGACAGTCATCAGTCAAAAACTACCCATAGATTAGCGGATTTCCATCAGTCGTGTTTCCGAGCAGTGGTACATAGATAAAGACCTCACAGAAGCACTTAAACCTGGCCAATCATAATGCCACTCCATATGCAACAACTAGAGCATCTGGGCCATTGTTTAAAACCAAGAAATGCACATTCACTACCCATGTCGGGTTCAAGCATGCAGTACAACCAGACCAAAATGTGAGAAAATCTCATCTTATACCATCTTATTAGGCTTCATTTACTAGTTCAAAAGGTTTACTAATAGATCAAATAACAAAAGAATACATCACACAACTCACATTATAACCAGAGGCATTTTACCAACACCATGCAAATACCTTGGATACCGGTCAGTCGTGTTAACGAGCAGTTGTACATAGATGAAGACCTCACAGAAGCACTTAAGCCTGTCCAATCATATAGCCACTTCATATACAACAACTAGAGCATCTGGGCCTTTGTCTAAAACCAAGAAATGTACCTTTTCTACCCATGTCGGGTTCAAGCATGCAGTACAAAAATATAATTTGCCTTTTTTTTTGCACATTTTTATCGACGACCAGACCAAAATGTGAGAAAATAATTCTTATTCCACAACCAAAGAAAGCCAAAAAGCCCCCAAAAAGCAGACAGTGGGAGGTTTCACAGGAATGACCCATATAGCTTTGTGTAGATCAGGGCACACTGAGACTGATGGCATATAGATCTAACGGGCTCATACAGGAAATGGTTTTATACTTCTATATAGCTTTGTGTAGATCAGGGCACATTGAGACTGATGGCATATCTACACATATAACTGTTTCCATCATGTGATACAGCTGTTGGTGCTTTCAGAAAAAAGTCTGAATCAGAGAGAATTTAGACTAGGTCTTTTTTTTATCTCAATACAGTAAACTGCCTTAGATTTTAGAATTTCTGTTTTGAAATTGAAACTGACAAAGAATTTTATAGTGTTATCTAAAATAAAGTGAACAAACATTTCTCTCTGAGTTTGTAAAACAGAAAACAAATATAGCGCGTTTTCCATGTGCGTTCGAAGCCCTTCCACGTATTTTGGCATGGTAAAGGCCCTCCATAAGGACTGGACCCGATGCACTATGTTTGTTTTCTGCTTAATATACAGATCTTTAGCCGCTTTACTTGACTGAGATTTCATAAATAAAAAGCTTCCATCTGCCCTAGGGAATTTGTGTACTGCGTTTGAAGGGGAAAGAACTAGTTATACATGGGGGTCTACAATTACTTATACAGCTCTTACAATATACTTCCTACTACTCAGTGGACCCCACCAACTTACAAGAGCTGGATACGCGATATATATTAGCTGTGCTCTTTCATTGTTTTTACAACCAAGTGTACTATAAGTATTACTCAGTAACTTCTGAAGGCATGCTTTTCCACTGTACATCCAGTGGGCGATGTGTCGCCAACCCGCCCCGAAATCATTGTCTCACTACATAGTGACCCTCCAAGGCAGGAAGGTGATGGGTCTATCTCCGTTTCCCCTAGCAGCCAATTTAGGACCTCTGCTCAAAGTCCTAGTCAGCCTCCTCTTCAACAAGTCACATGGACAGGCCTGAAGACAAATGCCCTCTCTGGGTAATTGAACAAGTGAGTCTTGAGAGGGTTGAAGTACAGATCCTCCTGGTCTCATTGAAATAAAGGAAGGTGTGCAGTGCAGGTTTTCTAAAAAAACCAGGTGTCAGTCACTGCTGACAATTTACTGGTTTGTCAAAGACCTTAGTTAACAGGCACTTTCCACCCTGGTACAGAAACTGTAAGTGTCCTGATCTGCAGTGGCATTTCTATCAATGGAGGTTGTACATTTGAAGTTGGTTGAAAATGAAGAGGGATATGCTTGCCGGTTGGGATAACAGTTTTGCCAGTAGTTTTGTACTGATTTGAGGATGGATGATTTGCCATATAGGCACAATGGTATAAAGAATCTCCATGAGAATAACAATAGATTTCTGACAACTTCGAGACAAGGATTCTGACAACAAATTCTTCACAGTGCATCCATCCTCAGCATGTACCCACCATGCATGCCCAGAATATCATAGGCCTCCGGTTATCTAGAGAGCAAAGGTTGGTTAATACAAACACTGCCCTATTAACTCCTATCATGGCCCGTACATTCAGCCATGGAGTAGCATATATCACATGGTTGCCTTCAGAGTATGAATAACCTTAGCGGTCATTGCCCGACTCTGCAAAGCTAATTAGAAGGTGGGTGTGCTGTGAATTCAAACGAAGCATCTAAATTGACAGAAGCTGTTAGGCCAAGCTGTTGGTTAGCACAGGCTAGTATCAAGGACAGTGATTTGTTTGGCATGATGCATTGATTATATAGAATTACAATTTTCGTTAGATCACAAAGGTCATCAAATCAGGTCTTATCAAGATCATAACTGATATTCCTGCATAACCTTTGTGTGAAATAGCCATATGTAACACTGGAAATGTATTTATATATATGGCTCTGTTTCTGAAATAATTGTTTCTAAATGCATGACATGAACACCAAAGAATTGTCAGTTTTTTTTTTTAATTGCCCTCCTGTGCTTCCATTGAAGTGGCTGGTAAAAAGAAAAATATATCAGAAAGGATAAATGGCTCATATAGAGGTTACCAGGTTTATGCTTTTTGAAGATGATTGGGCCGATGATCGATATAGCACATGATATTAAACCCAGCATGCTATGATGATTGTGAGTCCGAAGAGTAGCATTGCAGCCTCACATTTCTTAAATGAAAGGACATTTTCAATCTAGGGCAATTTAGCAAATGGCATCAAAAAAGGAAAGAGCAAATGTTTTGGTTGATTCCAGAGGGACCTCCTTTAAATTATCCCAGTGTCAAAGAATATGTAAAATCAAGTCTCATGATAATAAAAAATAGCTATATATTATGCGAGAGTTATATAAATTATCATTAGGACATTAATGAATGAAAATCATACCCATACTAGGAAAACAATGATTCTTTTTTCCCCAGATATCTTTGCCATTGGTTGCGTATATGGCCCCCTAATGAATATATGCGGACCCTATGGCCTCTCCTAAAACTGTGTAGAATACCCAAAACGTTCTAATAGAAAGTGACCATTTCCTTCCTGGACTGTAATCAAAGAAAGGGGGTAAAATGAGATTAATCGATCTCTTCAAGTGAGACCAACAATTCCAAGTCAAGTCTGATGGTGAACTGAAATATCGTAGCAACCTTTTCTGCGACACTTCCCCTCTTACATGATCTTCATACCCAGTCTCATATAGCCTCTTTTTCTCCCTTCAACCATTTTGTCATGAGTTGGGTTCCATAGAGCCAAGTGCTCAAACACTGTTGTGAGTAAAGTGTTTAGCACGCTCCCTCTATTCTACCATAGCTCATCCTGTTCGGTAAGAGGGATTGATTTCAGCATTGTGGGGGAAGACGTGCTTCAGTCGGAAGACTTAGTAGGCATAGTGCCCTGCATGTATAAATCATAGAGAGGTGCTTTAGGGGCTCAGTAATTGTAAACTGATGGTCTATGATAGAAGGAACAGCAGGTCTTAAAGCATGTAGGGAGACACTTGGTGTGTACATTATTTGGGGATTCAATAAGGACAAGTCTAGAATATTACATAGCTGGCATGGAATCCCTGGCTCCAGCCGCACACCATCAGCCATTGGTTTGACAAACCCTCATACAAATACCTGATAGTCAGTCCTATTGTCTGAGAAAAGGGTAGATTGTAAAGAGATTTACAGATTTGCTTCACAATAACAAATTATATCAATTCTCTCTCACTCACTAATGGACATTCAGTCCTTCAAGTCTGATCCTAGAAGAGGATATCCTTGAGATAGGATTAACATTTTAGAACAGCATAGATATGCCATTGCAACCATCAAATAAGTATGTAAAACTTAAAGCTTAACAAAGCTGAATATTGCATTGTACTGAACAGTTGGGACTGTACTAAACCTGTAGGGCCAGCACCAACATAACACCAGTGAATTACTCAGTATGACTGATTTACAAAATCAGACATAAATGTTTTCTGTTCACTCCATCGAGGGGAATACAAGTTCACATTTTCCTACAGTATGAGCTGTTGTTGGCCGAAAGTGCCTCATGTATTACTAATTGTGAACTAAATCTACTCGCTAGTTAAGTAAATCAATGCTTAGTCTAGTTAATATGGTTAGAAATAATTCAGTGAATACTCCATAGCTAAATCTGAGGTTTGAAAGGGGCAAAAACTGATGAATGGTTTTCAAATTTTAATACAATGAGTAACTAACATCAGATCAGAAAGATGATTTCAATACCTTATATGGAGACTACCATATAATGTCACAGCAAAACGTAAAGCTTTTCTGGACCTCTCCTGCAGTGGTGTAAAACAATTGACTTCTCACGAGAGGGGTGTAACAATAATTTAGACTCTTTTGAGAGAAAATCCTGCATGCTACTATTGTGTTTTAGAAACAGAGTCAGCTTGGAGCAGGTGCCAGGCTAATCCTAAGCATTGGCACTGGGCCGTTTTTGTGATACCCTGAGTAAACCCTATAAGCTTGAAGAGAAGCCTTTGGGCACACAACACAGAACCCAATTCAAGGTCTCCCTCCCACTTCTATTATCTGCAATTATCTGGATGCATCTGGGGAGAATTGGCCACTTGGTAGTAAATTCAACTATTGCCAACCAGCCAGGCATTTCCCAACACAGCATGACTTGACACAGCAATTAGAGCAAGTGGATGGACTGTGTTGTACTCTGGTATTCTAGTGATGAGTTGCACACTGGTATAATGATACCACGTTGAGAAATGCCCTATGGTTAGATTTACACACCAGTACCTATAGTGCAAAATCAGGAGCAGAATGGTTCCCGAGCTCACCAAGCTCTGATCTCACCTTTTCCAAGCATAGCAGGAAGTTTGGGAGTATTGTACCCATGTGAATAACTTGAAAAGTACAGAGATCAGAACGGTCATGGACACACACACATTTATATAAACAAGATCACTCGCTTTACCAGCTGTTCCAACTATGAGGTGCTAGAGTTACGCTAATGACACTGATTTATGGCTCGATGGCATAAAATCAATATCGGTCCATTTGAACACATGGATGTTGAATCCTCGCTGTTTGATTGCATAATATGCTGACTGTTTGTTTGGTTGACATCTTGGCTCTGACTTTTGTTCTCACAACACCCTTCATTTTGGGGTACTGTGCTAACATTATCTTCTCCATCACTCATACAGACTTCATTGCTGAGGGATTTTGTTTCATTGAATTGCTGCCCATGGAATCAAACAGTACAGTTCAAACACTTTTCGAAATATCCTTACTATTGTTTTCAATGGAACCTGAAAGCTATTTTACCAAACAGTTTTCTGTCAGTACTTTAGCCGCTGAAAAGCAATTCTCCAATTAACCTGGACCCCAACCAATTAACCTCTTTGCATGTATTTTGAACTCATACATACGATCATGTATCAAATCAGACTAAACTTCAATTTGATGCAGCATTGGCACTGGGCCGTTTTTGTGATACCCTGAGTAAACCCTATAAGCTTGAAGAAAAGCCTTTGGGCACACAACACAGAACCCAATTCAAGGTCTCCCTCCCACTTCTATTATCTGCAATTATCTGGATGCATCTGGGGAGAATTGGCCACTTGGTAGTAAATTCAACTATTGCCAACCAGCCAGGCATTTCCCAACACAGCATGACTTGACACAGCAACTAGAGCAAGTGGATGGACTGTGTTGTACTCTGGTATTCTAGTGATGAGTTGCACACTGGTATAATGATACCACGTTGAGAAATGCCCTATGGTTAGATTTACACACCAGTACCTATAGTGCAAAATCAGGAGCAGAATGGTTCCCGAGCTCACCAAGCTCTGATCTCACCTTTTCCCAGCATAGCAGGAAGTTTGGGAGTATTGTACCCATGTGAATAACTTGAAAAGTACAGAGATCAGAACGGTCATGGACACACACACATTTATATAAACAAGATCACTCGCTTTACCAGCTGTTCCAACTATGAGGTGCTAGAGTTACGCTAATGACACTGATTTATGGCTCGATGGCATAAAATCAATATCGGTCCATTTGAACACATGGATGTTGAATCCTCGCTGTTTGATTGCATAATATGCTGACTGTTTGTTTGGTTGACATCTTGGCTCTGACTTTTGTTCTCACAACACCCTTCATTTTGGGGTACTGTGCTAACATTATCTTCTCCATCACTCATACAGACTTCATTGCTGAGGGATTTTGTTTCATTGAATTGCTGCCCATGGAATCAAACAGTACAGTTCAAACACTTTTCGAAATATCCTTACTATTGTTTTTAATGGAACCTGAAAGCTATTTTACCAAACAGTTTTCTGTCAGTACTTTAACCGCTGAAAAGCAATTCTCCAATTAACCTGGACCCCAACCTCGAAACTTTATACACTGTTAGTAGTAGCCACGGTTATTTTACAGCAAAAACCCTTGGCAACTTTGGTTCCGATACATTTTACTGTAAATATACAGGAGGTGAGTTGCTGTAATTCTCCAACACAATCCACAGTAATCATACAGTAACAACCACTGTAACCATACATCAAGATCATTCAGCTCTACAGAAACATATGTTGTAAATAAACAGCAAAATTTGTTGGAGAATTACATAAATATGTCTTGTAAAATAACACCAATACATTCTGTAAATGGACAACTTGTTTTGCTGTAAATGAACAGGAGAATATACTGTAAATTTACAGAAACTTTTGCTGGCAACTGAGGTTCCAGCAACTGTTGCTGTAAATCTACAGAAGCTAGGGGTGTAGAATTACAGCAACTGGTTCTGTAAATCTACAGGAACCGTGTTGTATAGTATGTATAGGCACTGCTATATATACTCTACAGTGAGGTGAGTCCATGATACAATCCCCATCATATTTGTTTTGTGTGCACTCTGTGCATGCATCGATACTGTAAACCATGCCAGCCTGATGAAGACAAGAATGTATCCAATCCTAGTAAAGGGCCATCACTCAGAATGAGAGAAGAAGACAACCGTCTCTCTAAAACCATTTCATGGTCAGTCAGTTTTAACACTGGACTAACCTGAATGCAGATAGGCCTATGTTAGCTTCAGGGTCCAGGCACTTGTATATACAATTTAGACACAGGTGTGGTGTTATTGGTGTATATTACTGGTTGTTCCTAGTTTCTTCTCAGATAACCGTATACATTATCTATTGTGCACAATGTTAGATTGAACCCATTGAAGTTATCATTGCATTAGAATTAATTGATAAGCTCCTGGGACATTGTTGGATTGAGGTGGCACTATAAGAATATACATTCTTAACAAATGGTGGATACTGCTGCCCCCCAGTAGCAGAACCTACAGGTAAGGATATTTTGGTAAAGCCTTTGTAGGTCTCTCTGGTGCAGAGTGACTGGCTGGCCTAGAGTATTCAAGAGTAATTATACAGGACAACTCACTGTACACATGTGAAGCTTGTCACTAAACAGTGACACTCAGTGTATTTGAGAATACTGCTCTTTCCCCTGTTGATTTGCATAGAACAATCCTGTTATATAACCCCTCTTTACAGTGAAGGGTACCATATTATGTCTCTCAACTTTTAACTCAACTGACTTCCCCTGTTCAAAAAACTTGGCCTTTACATATGGCATATAGCATTCACATTTATATTAGATTCAAGACTACATTTTTCTCTAAAGTTTAATCCACCATCTTGATAAGATAAGATCACCATTCCTAGACCCTCTTTAGGGCCATGATTTCACAAGTCTAAAACAATGAAGACTAAGAATGATGGAAGATTGTCTGGGTTCGTTCAACATGTTGGATGTACCGAGTCAGTCAATTGCCTATGAGCCATTAAGACAATATTTATGAGGCAGTCCTTTTTATACTCTCAGACACAGGAAGTAATCAAAAACATAAGTGGTCCATAGTAGAATGGGTCATAAAGAAGCTAAATTGACTTTAATCATTGAACAAGCTGGCACCATAGTCAGGTAGCTGGGGCCAGAAAGCAGCTTATAAACCATTTTTGCTAAACGTTCTGAGTAGAAGCAGGAAACAAGTTTCATGCATCACAGTGATGTGTGGACCTTCCGAAAAAAAAACCTGTTTCCGGACCAGCATCTCACTTGGGTGGTGACCATATTGGAATTAAGGGTCGAAACCTGAAAAACAGGCTTTTGACCAATATCTGTACTTCCTGTGCGGATAGTAACATAATGTTGGTGTCTATACCCATAGAGTCTCAGGCCAGGGATCCAATCAACTTATTTCTGAACTTGTTGGATCAATACATTATCATGTGACAATTGGCAGCAGCCAAAATCTCAATTTATGGGTAAATCTTCATTGGATCAACATATGACATTGTTATATAAATAGTCTCAGATTATCTAGATAACACTTTTAAAACCTTTATCAATGTCTTAGCAACGATAAAAGTCCATACAGAACATTGCTTCAATTCTATATATGTGCTGTTGCCAGAGGTCCCTGTCTGTATCCAAACCTTTTCACACAATAATGACATGTGTGCTATCAGATGAACTAATAGAGCAGTGCCCTGGGCAATGATATTTGTTTGCTTGCACCTCACCAGTGGCATCACTTGCTTCCAAGATTATGCATATCAGCTTCTTCATGATCAGAAATCAGTGGTGATGATTTTTTGGCTTTTGGACACCATACACTTGGGACCAGTAAAACTGACTATTAAATTCCCATTTCCATGGTGCATTTCTGGGATTTCAGTGCAATGACTAAACCTCTCTATCCAGAAAAGCCTGTTCCAAACTACAGTTCTCATGATTGCACATTATGCGGCATTCTCTTCAACTTTGCACTAGTTTCTACTGTGCTTTAGCCTTCACAGACTCTTTAGATATTGGTCACAAACATCTACGCTGGCTACAGGATATACTGGAAGGGAATGCTACTGTAGAATCTGTCTGCTAAATAGCTAAAAGTTGTCATGTTACATTGATTATCAAGGGCTTGTACAATAGCTACACCATCTTTGACATTGCAGGTCTTGCTGAGATCTGATGGTGGTTAGGCCTCTACTTTGTCTTGCTCTAGAATCCTCTTCAGCTCTGCCTTGTTTCTTGAAAGACATGAGAAACCATCTAAGCTTGCCAAAGACGATGGCACTAGAGACAACTCATGCTCTATCATTGTCAACATTCACATCCTCACAAGCTTCAAGGGCTACAACAATCCTTGTAAAGAGATTCTGATCTGCCTTGTTTAACACAGCCCTGTTTCAAACATTCACATCCACAACACATCCAAGCAATTAGCAAGTCATGCTAGCAGTGGTTACATCTCCTGTGGCAAGGAATACCAACTCTGTATATCGTCTCTTAAATACATGAGTACATCTCAGCCATATGAGGTGTATCATCAACTTCTTTTTCCATTCTCCGAAGTCCTTGTGCTTAGCTGAAATAAATCAGTTTTTTTATGTGTCATCTGATTGCGTGACTTTCTCATTATAGAAAAAGCTCCATCTATGTCTTGTCATTCTGTGTTAAACCAACCAACCCTCCAATTATTTTCCCAGCTTCATTCATGGGTTGCAAATGCATGATGTCTGCCAATCAAAGGAATAATATTGAAGGGACTATGTTATTCAAGAACAAAACTGAGGTGTTATGAGGCAGGTAAATCGTTGTATTAGAAGTAACTGCACTATCATAAATGAGAATATTTATTTCTGCAAGATAATTTGATTATTGCAAAACCCATTTTTATTGACTTCTGCAGCTGTTCAATGTCATAGTGTGATATGTAGAGAACTCGACTGCTTTTAATTCATTCATACAGTGTACATTATACTATTTATACGACATCCATTATCGCTCACTATACTATACTTGCCTATAAGGTATGCAGTAATACTACACTCTGCCACTAGGGGTGGTACACCTGATGGTCATTATGTATATACAGCCAGGTGCTAGTACACCTGCCAGCATTACCAACTAGCTACTTGCTGAGTTAACATCTCTTCAGCATGTACTTTGTACAATAGAGCTATCATCAATTATTCACTAATTGCCAGCTTCTTGTTATCACTATGTTTATAGAGTAGCTGTAATTACCCATAGCTAGATATGACACTTAAAAGAAGCTGAAATACTGTTACTTGAGAAAACGAATTCTACTGTACTACTAGTTCAACTTTAACTTCTCTCTGTTAGTTTTAAAAAGTTCCTTAAAGAGTGAATAAGGAACTGGGCTACGAGAGTGTTGGAATTTGAAAGTGATTTATGCTTTAACTGGCCACCATTATATGCTGCACTGCAAAAATGATTGTTGTCCAAATAATGGCAAAAACCTCATCCAAACTTAGCCATACATCCGTCACTATTTTTACAGGGATCCCTTGTACCACCATACTGCCACCTGGGGTTTCATTGCAGAAACTACACTCATTCACTGCAATACATTAACAGTAGTTGTGCAGTTTCACAAAGATCCCGCGTAGATATAACAGTTCTTTTTTACAGTGGGTATACCCGGAGCACATCAAGGGCCTTCGCTCTCCTTGCTCCACTCTGTCAGTCTACTTAGAAAGACAGTGTGCTGCGAATTCAAACTAAGCATCTAAATTGATAGAAGGTGATGGACAAAGCTCAGCCAAGACAGTGATTTGTAGGGGACTCTTTTAAGAGGATGTGTTCTACCAGGGACGTGCCACAAGGAGCTCACAGAAAAATAATGTATTAAAGAATGATTGGTATCTCTTGAAGATGATTGAAGTGCATGGCATCTATCATGGGAAAATATGGCAGCGAGTTTGAAGAAAAGAAAGTATTTCTCTTGACGATAATTGCTGTAGTGCATGATATACAGCCTGGGGAAATACGGCAGAAACTTCTAAGTGAAATGGCATGGTCACAGGAGGTCACCAAAAAGAGATAGGTTTGATGGTAAGAGGCTTGTTCATTTGGAGAACACATGACAAATGGAATATAAATTGATGCGAGAATGTTGTGTGATGGTGGCCTAGGGCAAGCTAAAACTCATGAATGCTTGGGTCCCAATGCAAAAAGAATTGGAGAATTGATCAGAGTTGCAGATATGATATATGATATGAATTATATCAATCTTAAAAAGACAACAAGTCAACTTAGAAGTCAAATTCCAGCTACATATTAACAGCAGCCTCACATATATATATATATATATATATATATATATATATATATATATATATATATATATATATATATATAACATGTGTATTAGGAGAAGAACCAATGACAATTCATGATGAACTTGAACATAATGCTCAGCTGAGAATATATGATGTCTAAACCCCTTTAACCCAGTAAAGGCTGCTGATGCAAGAGTGCATCATGCCCGTTGGTTGTTGAGATGCACCAATGACTAGTTGGCGAGACGGCTCACCAGCACATCATTGGTGCATCATGCCAACTGATGGGCATGATGCAATAATGCATCTGCACTCTTAAACAGTTAAGGGGTGAAAATGCATCATGTTCATTGGGAAACTTTCCAAGCTTGTTTGTATCTTACAGTGGAAGTGATTTCTTGACCTAAGATAGATATCATGCACAGAATCAATCAGATATTGGCTCAGTGCTGGAAATGGTGTGTTTTCCTTAGAGGTTGCCACATGTAGATCTCCAAGTGACCTCTTACAACCCATCTTAGCCAAACGTTCAGTCACTGTCTGTCTGCTGTCCATTTAAGTGCCAGAGCACCTTCTTTATATCAATGCCCCTAGAAATGTGACTTTTCAAAGGATAATATCCTTAAACACATAAACAATATTAGACGCAAGGCATCTTTAACACATAGTGAATTCTGCTCACTAGTAGTTCACTGGAGCATTATGCCGACCTCAGGAGTGTATCAGATTTATAGTGTCTGCATGAACCTGGTTGTGCTGGTTACTCACCAGGGCTACATTGATGCCTCACACCTACCAACGGGCACGGTGCTTCAATGCATTAGCATCCTTTCAATAGTCGATATCAATCTTGTAGACCCTTTTTTTGCACTGGACAGACAATGATACATCTATGTCCGCAGGTCTCACTGTATCCTCAATATTGATTCATAGGTGGGAGTGACTCCTGATCTGCACCAAGATCTCACAACAAGCCATGGGGAGAGCAGAGTGCATCCTTTTCTGACCTCTTCACTTCCTGTATTGATCCAACCACCATCCTGTCTGTATGATATGTGATAACTTTGTACCTCCTCACTCAGTTAACTTCCTCACACAGAGACACCTGTATTCCATTAGAGGTAGGTCGGGTCTGCAATACAACTACAAGATAATGTATTGCTGGGACTAAGTCCATCTACTTTATGTCTTTCAATTTCCTGATACTAGAAGGTTAGTTGCTAGGGACGGAATGTTAATGAAACAAAAACATTCTTTTTCATGTTACCTTTTTTCCTAACAGCAACATAGGATGGAATATCATTAAAATTGATGGTTCTAATGATTTGAATGCAATTTAGAGATAATTTACAAGGGATGTGTTACTTATTTAGTGGACAATCCAATTATTAAGGTCTACAGAGGCTGCCAAAGGAAGAAAAAAGCCTGTTTTTTCAGAATGTGGTGCATTTTTCTCATTTTCCCTATCTTCCTACTATAACTTCTACCAAAGCATGTGATCAAAATAAGGTATAATATATATTTGAATCACTGATTAAATTCCTGAAATTATATGCAATTGAATATTCAGAAAATGTTAAAAAGGAGGCGTTATAGTCTAATAAGAAAAAAGGTCTAAGGTTTTGTATGTGTCCTGGTAAATAGATGAGGCATGCATCAATAGTTGCATACACAGGCCACAGTAAGAGCCAAATCCACCAGACTACAAACACGGCCCATATTAACTGGTAACATGGCCTGCTCCACAGCGTTGGGTTTGGGAGCCACTGTACCGAGAATATCTGCTACTAGGGACATACCACCAGAAACCGGAAGAGACAGATCAGTGTTAGAGAGTGGCCCCTGGAGGATCTAAAGAAGGTGACATTCAACAAAAGCTGCCTCAAGTCTAGTTAACCCAGGAGATAATGGTTAGAGGAGGGGGTGGTTGATGGGTGCTGAGATGACTGTTTGATTGAAAGAGTTGTTCTGGGGTAACGTATAAGTACTGCAACCCTTGGTTTCAGCCTTTATACATGTGTTTCTGAACATTCCAGGTACGGGCCTGCTGTAACATGATTAGGGAATCTACATGTAATGAATCAAAATCCTCTTTCTAATTTCATGTTATTAAGTCATTATATTCCATGACTCAGATTAAGACACACATAGCTATTGATTAGTCAATGAATCATTGCTAGCGATACTAAGCATTTAGATTTCTGTGTACGCAATGGCTTCTGCTAAAGTTGTTAAGAATGCTCAAAATTAGGCTTCTTTCAATTTTGTGGCGTGGACACCGTATAATGAAATAAGATATTACAACCACTTCTTCTGAGACATTTTCCCTTTTAATTTACACCATTATCATATCCAGATTTATATTGACTCAGTTCTACCACTTGGGTAACATAGCAGATTGCTCAAACATTAGGGTGGGTGTGTGGGTAAAGTGTTCATCACGCTCCCTCTATTCTAACATTGCCTGCCGTGATCTGTAAGAGGGATTGATTTCAGCTTTAGGCTGGAAGATGTGCTTCCTTTCATTGTTAGATGATGTTCTATGATGGAAGTGACAGCCAGCTTCGAAGTCTGTATGAAGTGCATTATTTGGGGAATTAGAGAGGAATAGAATATGAAGATATGAAGAAGCAACTATTACATCCCTACTCGAGTGGCCAGGCTCAGCTACAGCCTATCAACTATCAGTTTGGTAAATACCCCTTCCTTTAAATGCCTTATAATCTATCAAGTGGGCTGGTAAAAGGATAGATTGTACAGAGATGTAAGGGTTTTCCCTGTGACAACAAACATTCACAAAAGAGTGACTCCCACTTACTAATAGGGATAAAGACCTGTTTACGAGTCTGATCCCACAAGAGGATATATGTAAAGGCAAAGCCTTTAGATAGAATTAATATTTTAGGACAGCATCTGTCATTGCAACCATCAACTAAAAATGACAAGTCACCAAATGTCCACAATAGCATAGTGCTGAACAGATGGGATTGTAGCAAGCCTCTAGGGCTAGCTCAACACACTGATCAAGCGGTGCTAAATTACTTAGTAAGACTACATGATCTATCACTGTGTTTAAAAGGCATAAATCCTGTTGGTAGAAGCACTACAGCTAATCATCCTCTAGTTGTTCGTCTTAGCATTACTTTGAGGATAACTTGTGAGACAGACCATCCCTATGTCCCGCCCCCTTCACTAGGAAAGCTGACAAATTCAAGCACAGTTAATATATTCATAATTATGGAAAGTGAGACGTCAAGAGACAGTTATAAGTAGTATAATGTAGTTGCATCTATTTCATAAATACTATTAGGGACCAAAGTACTGGCAAGGACATGGCTACATCCTTCACAGTGGCTGTTTGCATTAAATGATGCTCTCTGACTCCTGCATGTAGGCACATATTTCTAACATATAATGGGCAATGTGTTTTAAGCACCTAGTACATACCAAGTAGATTAATCTCCATTCTCCAGAATGGCCGATTTAGCACCTCATTTTGTAGTCTTTGTCAGACTTCTATTCTTAGTACTATGATAAATCATGTATATGTACCTGTAGTCTAATGTCCTCTTACCATATTTAAATGAGTCATGAGGGGTTAAAGTTTAGGTCCTGGTTAGTGCTGTCCACACAGAGGCATAGGAAGCAAATCTTCATTGGGGGGGCCCGGCGAGGGCACCATCGCGACCACCTTGAATTGTCGGCTGATGCATGATCGCATCTATATATGCATATTTAGAATTCATATAGAAAAGTGAATTTTGGTAAATTTTGGATCTGACTTTAGGCTCAGACCCCCATTCTCCCTATGACATCACCATAATAATCTTATTTGAGATGTAAAGTTTTAGCTTCTTTTCTATTGTGTTTATGGGTTCTTGGAAAATATTGGGGGGGGGCCCAGACATACTCAGGCCCTACCTTCTTCATGATTGGGGGGCCCAGGCCCCCCTGGCCCCCCATTTTCCTACGCCCCTGCCACAAATGGGCTAAAGAGGCCTTGCAGTGCTCAATGTCTATATTAGCTGACTCATTGACTCTGCTGACTTGATAACATGTTTGTTTAGGGGAGCTATGTGACATTCTCAACATTTGTTGGTAGGTGTGGGTATTTCTATTGTACAAACGGGAAGGCATTTGGCTCTATGATACAGTATAATCTATACTGGAACGAGAATGCAATGTTTGCTACCTTTTAAATGGTGATTTATAAAGTATTACCTTATAGCATCCAAATTCATTAAGCACAGAGGCATATAAAGTAGGAAAAAATTAAAAAGAGTTTAATTTGTCCTTATCAGGCATGGTAGGCTACCATCACTGACAACATGTGGTGTAATGTACATGCAGAAACGCCATGTGGTCCTATTGTGTTCTTGTCAGGCAAGGTTAGTTAACATCAAAGACAACAAGTAATCTGCATGAGTATAGCTCAGTCGATAGAGAAAGTATGAATATATGGCTGTACCTGACTATTTCTCTCATAAAGATGGTATGTGAGTTGTCTTTAGGCTGCTATTTACATATATATGCGCTTTTGAGATCCTCCTTATGCACTGCACTTATTTGCAGCATTGCTTACACAAAGTTGACATCTGGTCATGCGCCCCTTTTACTTGTGTGAACTTTTGACATGGAGCCTCTCTGTCATTTTGGTGAATTCATGATGAATATACACTCCACAAATACAATCCCATTTCACAAGCACACAAACTTCACCAACCTCCTTGTGTGGATCATTCCTTACACATTTTGTTCTATGGGGAACAAATGATCAATGGCAAAACAGATTTCTGGAATCTCTACAAGGCTTTATACAGCGCTTCCTGTGTTTGATCCTATGTATAGGCCTATGTCAGCACTCCAAATATTGCATGGTGATATGAATAATTGCATCAGCATTCATTGTATAATCCAAAATATGAATGCTGTGCAGACAAGTGATATACAAATTAGAAGGTCAGTCTTATAGACCAGGGGTGCACTACAAACTACCCCTGGTAGGTTAAAAGCTAGCATTGTATCAGTCTATTACAGTAATTGATATAATAAGCATCGACTCCTTATTTTATGTGTCCTTCCAGGATAAAGAAAAGAACAATTATTTCATGATTTTTAGAGCCAGATAAACTCTAAATTACATATATGAACATGATTTCTGGCTCCTTATTGAATTGACTACTGCATAACAAAGTTACATACCATCAATACCTGATGTCCATCTCCAAGCTACCCATCAGGGTGCCAATGAAATATAGAGTGAGCTATGCTGAGGTTATTGTCACCATCTTGATCATGCATAAACAGAAGCGGTTAAAGGAAGGGTGTTCATTGAAATTTAACATAATGTTTCTATGCACATAGCTCTATCCACTGTCAAAGTCAAAGCGGAATCTCAGAATCTCAGGGTAAGATGTCAGTACGCCCTAGAGGTCTCAGATATAAGTGACCTCATGAGATACCGAAAGTGACCTTCAGCAGAAGCCGCCGAAAGTCCAACAGAGTCTATGTTGAGAATACCATTCCATTGAAAGAGTTGTTCTGTGTTAATATAAAAGTTCTGCTGGGCTTCAGCTTATATACATGCTTGTTTACATGTATTTCTTTCTATTTTTTCAGGTGAGAGTCTCTACTGCTGTAACATTATTTAAGGGAGTCTCCATATAAGGTATTGGAATTGTCTTTCTAATCTCATGTTTCTCATTATATTAAAAATTGAAAAGCCATTCGTCAGTTCTCAACAATGGTAGATTTTGCCTATAAAGTTTATTAGTCCCTTCCAAGCCTCAGATTTAGCTATGGATTTTTCACAGAACTATTTCTAACGGAAGAGTGGATTAAGTTGCAAAATTAGACATGTACATGAGGCACTTTCAGCTGACTTCTGGGAGTTGGGAAAATGAGCCCATACTCTAGGAAAATGTCAATTTGTATTACCCTGGATGGAGGGAACAGAAATCGTGTATTTACTGATTCTGTAATAGTATTTCTGAAAAAGACTATTAGGGAGGGGTTATCATTCAGAGGGGAGTATAAACGTTTGACCCCTCTTGTAAGAGGGGTGTAAAAGTTTCAGTGCCTCCATTGGGTTGGCCACCATAAAGGGAGGGAAAGAAAAAATCATAGCGTTTCTTACTGGTAAATAATGGTCACTCTCTATCCAACTCCACTCCCTATCCAACCAATAAGCAGAGACACCCCTCCGTTAATCTTGTACTGATTGTGGAGTGGCGCCAATGTAAGTAGCACTCAGTCACAATTAGCTTGAACACGTTCTCGGCACATCTTCCCATCCTGATACGCTCCTGTGTAATTAGGATGTGAGCTTGTTTAGAATTGGCTCATCAGGCTATAATCTACTTGGACAGACAGAGATATTGCCATTAAGACAAGTTGGTAAACTTAATGCCTGTGATCGTGATTATTAAAAGGTTAATCCTTACCAACAATGATAGAACTGATCATTCATTCTTAAGATCTAGCTTGCAAGGAGGAAGAGGTAAATGGAAAAAGAATCATCTAATGGAACAAGTTTCTCTCCAATATAATCCATATTTCACAATGATTACGAGCTTACAAGGGATAGATTTAATATTGATCCGATTGATGTGATAATCTAGGAAATGTGATAGATAGAGAACGAAAAATGTGGGACAAAGAAGGGCAGCCATTAAACCACAATGTTGTGTAAACAGAATCAGCTAGGTGGAGCAGGTGGCAAGCTAATCCCAACCTTTGGCACAGGTGTCTTGTTTGGCAGAGATCCTTGGACAGCCAGAGATATTGCTTTGGGAGGTAGCTGCTCCACTCCGTGTAGGAGTGCTGTGTTTTTACAAAAAGAGCCTCATCTTCCCAAGGCCCCAGAAGTCAAATGGATAAAGATACAGAAATGGCAGACCCCATCTGAAAAGGGTCTGAGTCCCCTTGTCCCAAACTATAGGACTATTTTATGGGGTTCAGCCTTATGAGCTAATAAATGGGTTTGTTTCATAGGGTTGATTTCAGGAACCTCTGCATTTTGTCCCCTATTTGCCACCAGGAGACCCCTCAGTCTGTATCATTGCATACCTTTGATGGTTGTACAAAGAGAGTTTTGTACATAGCATTCATGTTTCAGATTTGAAAGCAATCAGACTAGTAGTTAAAATTCTATAGCCCATCTTATTGCATAGTCTAATATGCTTCTAAGACAAAACTATGAATCTCTGTTTTTTAGTAATTTTGTCAATTTCACACATTTAATATCGGATAATTGCTGTGTAAATAGGTGTCAAAAAGTTGAGCATTCCTCCATATATTGGAGATACCATGTATGAAATTCTTTACACCTGACCTAAATATTTATCACGTTGTATAAGCCTGAAAGTAACAGAATGGTTATCCACACAAGTTGTTAGTTTGGTATTATTGAATGATTTTGCAGGTTTGGAGGTTCCCTGGTCAAATTTGTATGCATGTGAATGTAGTTCAAATCGATTTCCTTCTAGTGCCGATATCAAAGAGTATGAGTACAATGTTTCCTTACATTATATCTATAATGCTTTTGCTGTATGATCATCCACAAACTGTTCCAGTGGCTATGAACAAAAGGTGTCAATTTTAGGGCAAACCTTCACTCATGGAAACTGTCATCCTGTAACAAGTTCCCAATGGATCTTGACCAGACTTATACAATTGGATTTTAGACTTATCAGGCTTTCTAATGAATAGTGTTTCAACTACCTGTGTTATGTTTTTGAAACATTATTGGGGTACCTACTATAAGCTTGGAGAGAAGTCATTTGGCACACTACATGGACCTAACATGAAGGTCTCAATCCCACTTCTATCATCTGCAATTATCTGGAAGCATCTGGGTAGAATTTGCCCCTTGGTAGTAGATCACACTATTGCCAACTAGTAGTGGATTTCTCAACATAGTATAATTTGACAAAGCAAATGTGACTTACAACATCTTAAATCATACGGCACAATTATACTAAATCATGTTTGCTCAGCATAAGTGTTTGGGGACAATGTACTGAGCACTATATATGGAGGTATGACTGGCGACACTCAAACTGCTCTGTATAGTTAAGCTCTTTTTATATTTCAGTAGATACTTTTGGTGTGATATGATGAGGTCTAGTAATACTAACCTAATCAGTACTGGAGCATGGGGCCATGCTTGTCTATGATTGGCCAATATGAGGCGACATTAGCCCAATATAAGCCGACATTGACCCAATGTTTCCTTGCAACCTGGGGTGTTGAGAGATGCCAATCCAGCCATTGGAGTGATTGTGCTGGTAAAATCAATGCAATAGTTATCATATTATTTTAAAAAAAAGGCTGCAGTAGTATACATCTCAAAAGCAGGGTTCATTGAAGGTCAGTAATCTCGGCACCTCCATAACCATTCTATTTTTTTTGTTGGACATGTTTATTGCACCAATGAAGGGTTAGTTTCATTTAAATTTTGCTATAAAACATTTGGTACATTTTCAGTGATATAAGTATATATCAGTGAATATTGTCATGGCATTGGTAGTAATAGAGGGTTATTATTGACATATACATTTATGCTAATAATTGTATCAATAACAATAATAGCATACATAATATTGATATTGATATTAAGGGATTGATCATAACAGATAACAGCATTTTCAGAAGTTTCAATTTAAGCAGAGGACTCAGACATGTACATGTACAAGTACATGTGGATACACAAGAGAAAGACACAATCCTATATGAATGCTGTGAAACCAATAAACATTAGTTGTAAATAGCAATATATTAATATTTATAAAAGTAATGCTGTACAATGTATTGAATGGACAGAATAATTAGGGTAAGTGACATCAATACCTAACTGATAATTAATTTTAAATTACAGTACAAAAGAGACCTTCAAATAATATTAATTATTCATAGCCAATATTACACTTTCATGATGGCTCATCAACAAAACCAACCTCTTCATCAAATCAATTATATTCTTTCTTTAGCAAAGACCTTACATCAAGTTTTTTTTATTCCTTCTTTAAATTTAACCTTGGTTGTTGCCTTTTGCACTTCCTCAGGCAGCACATCCCATAATACAGTCCCTCTGTAATAAGGGGATCTCTTGAAATGCCTTCTAACAGTCCTTGGTAGAGGAAATACAATTTTTTTATCTGTCACCTACGTTAGATATTACTCATAGTGCAGGGCTCTGGTCTCTGGAACAAACAAGGTAAACTGCCCTTTTAAAGCACTGGTTTGGGACGTCAGGTATGAGCCGACATGACCACTTTGATCTTAGAATCCCTTATGATATTAATGCAGGTACCCTTCTTTCACACTGAATGACATGCAGGAATAAATATAGGTGCAATATCTGAACTGAAATTTGCTAATGTTGGTCTGCATGTGGGGACCTCAGGAATCAGCAGATATCCTTATATCTTTGAAGTCAGCTTTCATAGTTCAAGTAAAAAGCTAGTTCATTTTGTCCTCTATAGAAGCACTAAAGGGCCTGGATTCCACCAGTCTTTAAAGATGATTGCAGATAGCCTGTACCTTTTAACGTGAGTGATGAACTGAACTGGGCAATTGCCTATGAGTGATTAAGGCATCATTTATCAGGCAATCCTTTTTATACTTTCTCAGACACAGGAAACAATCGATAACATGAGTGGTCGATAGTAGAATGGGTCATAACGCAGGTGTTGAACTAAGTAAATAGCCATAAATAGCCTTTAAATAACAAGAGGCACCATGTAAGTAGGAAAAGGGGTCAGATAAATCTACTGCATCATTAATAAACATGGGTTGCTACAATGGCCATTTTTCTACTTTGGGCTGATCAATGAATATTGGCTTAGGAGGTGGATGATAGGTAGATGGAGGCATCACACCAGGGAATCACTGACAAAGACACTTGGCCAGAACAGATCGGTGCATAATGTCAACCTTTCAAGGAGTAGCCTGTTGCCTGTAAGGACACATGGCTTTAGGCAGAGATTACCAAAGGGGATGGTTCTATTCTTATAGAAGGCAATGAATAATGAAAAAAAAGGAATGAAAGAATACAGCCGCTAGCGTCTCATTAGAAATGCAATCACCATTTCTGAGGAATCACTGTCACTGACATGTGGCCACTGGCACAGATCACTATCAACAGAGAGGTTCTCTTGTGTCATGTTGTAGGATGGTTACGGCTCAGCATTCAAAGGGCCACATGGAAGCATGTAAGTGCAAGGATGTAGCTGTCGAAAAAGCTTTACTTGATTACTGCTAGTCACTTCCTTCCACAATGGATGGGATGGGTCACAGCCAACCAGCCCCAGCCCCAGCCCCAACCAGTCCCAAATCACTGTTTCACTCCTTAGTAACCCTCCCAGGTAGGCAGTAAGTGGATTTATCTGTGTTTTTCTTGACATCTATTTTAGGACCTCCTATCAAAGTCCTAGTCAGCCTCCTCTCTTTTCCATCTACAGTGAGACATGTGTATGTGTCTGAGGTCAAATGGTCCTTTCTTGGACTTAAACCTTTAAGGGTCCTTTTCTCATAAATATATATTTCTTCAGTTGTAACTTACCAATGCTATATTCCTGCCAATGATCCTAAGTGGCACATACACTCTGTTTAAATGAAGTACTGGCAAGCAGATGCAGAGGCACTGCATTCGTGCATCATCAGGTCCATTTAGCATGATGCGCTCCTGCATTTGTGATTATTACGAGGTTAAACGACTTGAAAGTTTTGCGAAATAGTTGCATTCTATATTAGGACCTTTTCAAACCTTTGATAGAATGTCGATAAAATGAAATTGTATACACAGTTATGCTTCTCTATATGTGCTGTCAAAGAAGCATTCAGTTCTGTCCCTGAATGATACAAGTGGTAGCCATGGAAACCAAGAGTTATCTCTGCACATTTATTTCCCCATCAAACAGATGGAAGTGTCCCCTTCTCTATGTCCATAGTACTGTTTTATGTGGGTAGCCTATGTATGTAACGTCCGTAACCCTCGTTATTCCTTTGACAAAGGCATGTCTCCCAGCAAGCAAGTACCTACTCAGACATGTTTGGAATATAACAGTCCATCCTAACAGCCTTTACATGACTACTAGTCTTTCCCAAGAAACCAATTTCATTTCCAGAGTTAGTAGAGGGTGGACCCTTGACCTTTCTTTTGTCTGCTGCTGCCTCGAAAAAGAAATTTGATTCTGAATGATGGTTCTAAAATTGCTAGATAACAAGAAGGTTTTGTAAGTACTGATTTTAGGGTTGTCATTTTGAGCAGATAATAACCATTACAATCAATTTACATTATGGGAATAAAGCTAAGCTTCAGCTGGAGTTTACCATGGGTATCGATTAAAGCTCCATTAGTATGCACATCCACAATTTTGGAATAAAGTTTCCAAGTATCATGACAAAATCATCTTTATAGGTGATCATTTAAAATGAAAACATGTCCTTTTTCCATTTATGAAATTTGGTTGTCCCATCCTAAGACCTTGATGTCTCATAAACCCAAAAGTGCATGTCTTGGGTGAAATAGTTCCAGTTCAAAAGAAAATGTCATGTCCCCATTCCATCTATGAAATACAGAGTCAGAGCATAACGCCTTTATGTCCTTGTAGTTCTTCACAAACCGACTATTACCAGTGCATCTTTCTGTTCCTTCTGCGTCTTTAAGATTTACAGTTCCTAAAAAGAGGCCATGTCTTGGGTGAAATATTCAAAGTTCAAAAGAATAATTTTGTAATGTTCTCACAGCTTTAGACTTTGATGCCTTTTTGTCCCTCATAAAACCCACTATTACTATCTATTGATCTTCCTTTTTGTCCCTGCCCTAGATAGTTCCTTCAAAGAAGCATATCTGAAGTAAAACACTCAGACTTGAGAAAACAAATATAGTGGCGCAGATAACAGGTCATTTTAATAAAAAATCGTGAAAATTGTGATACAAGCGTGAAAGCTGGTGTAGAAAGTCTTCATGACTATCTCTTAAAATACCAGCATTACAACTTTAACTTCTCTCTGTGAGTCTTAAAAGTTCCTAAAAAGAGACATATCTCAAATTAAACATTCTGACTTGAAGAAAAATAGGTATCCCAATAGGTACTCCATAGAATATATATCAGAATGATATTAACAATTGCTTTAGAATTGTTACTTCACTGTGGAAGTAAAGGCAAATTATAAACAGCAAACTATTAGAATATCCTCAAGGGTTCACCTTTTAGTACTTTTAGCTGTAGTTCTTGGTAATTACTTGGGTAAGGGGATATTGAAACCAATTTTAAGCACTGTATTCAAATAAGCATCCATCTGAAATAAGGGACAGGGCTTAGAGAGTATTGAAATTTATGTGATTGGTGCTTAGGCTGGCCCCCATAGTGTATGTTTATACTGTGCTGCAAAAATAATTTTGTCCAAATAATGGCAAAAACCTCGTCCAAACTTAGCCAGAGATCCGTCATTCCTTGTACCACCATACTGCCACCTGGGGTTTCATTGTAGAAACTACACTTATTCACTGCAATACAATTACAGTGGTTGTGCAAGGATCCCGTGTAGATTCAACAGTTCTTTTTCACAGTGTGCGTACGCGGAGCACATCAAGGGTCTTCACTCTTCTTGTCCCACTCTGTCAATCTACTTAAAAGGAAAGTGTGCTGTGAATTCAAACTAAGCATCTGAATCGGTAGAAGGTGATTGACAAAGCTCAGCCAAGACAGTGATTTGTAGGGGTGTGGATATTTCTCTCCACATGTTGCCTACTTTGGCAAATGGATATTAAAGATTGGCAATGTTGCCTCTCCTTAAACCAACAGTCCACTTTGCTTCTGTTGACCAAATTCTATATATATGGTATGGTATGGCTCAATATGTCTAGTGGACATTTGGTCTAACATATATATATATATATATATATATATATATATATATATATATATATATATATATATATATATATATGTGTGTGTGTGTGTGTGTGAGGTTTCTATAACACAATGACAACCCCTTCTACCTAATGGTTCAATGTGATCTAGTGTCATTTGTTCTTTAATGCCACATTTGAGGGATAGTGTCCCAACATATGACACTATCCTTCAAACATGCACTGTTTGAGGGATAATGCCTGTTTGTGAGATAGTGTCCCGACATACATGATTTCTAAAAGTCACAATCAGGACATTAACAGTTTAACTAAAAAGCCTGCTGATGCAAGAATGCATCATAGCTATGGGGCAAGATGGATGTGGCATGATGTATTTTGGTGTTTGTCAATGATGCATCACTGAAGATATCACAGAAGTCATTCCATTTCAGGTTGTAAAATATGCTAAATATTAAACACTGCTCATATTGACCTGTTTTATGGTCTGTATTTACCACTGGAGGCATGCCTCATCTGTTCAAAGGAGCCCATCAGGGGCCTAAGCGCTCCTTGCTTCACTCTGTCGATCTATTTAAAAAGAAACTGTGCTCTGCATCCAAATTTTAAGCATCTAAATTGGTAGAAGGTGACTGGCAAAGCTCTTGCTTACCACTGAGTAATAACAAGGGCTATATTTATGCCTCATGCTGATCTGGGCAATATGCAAGAATGCCATAGAAGCCCGTAATGGGCAATATTATATTGGCTGGACGCGGGTCTGGAGCTGGTTCTTTCGACATGCACTGATAAGAACTGATAACATGGGACCAGCATGTCCCTGGAAGTGGGTGTTAACCAGGGACAAGGTACTCATCATGGTATGTCTTATCAGTGGGGTTTACCCCAACCAGCTAAATTCAAAATGGTGGACCCACAGGACGTCCATACTAAGCCCTATAGAGCAAGCATGCATGCACAGAAAAGATAGCTAGTTGCAGCCTCGGAGAGGATATTTAAAGACTAATTTCTTCTTGAAACATGTGCAGGAATACTGCGGGAATAGCTGTTCTGACGTTCCCTTATGGAATTCCGCTGAGACATAGTCGTATGCTGTTGGGGGCATGCTTACTGAAAATCCTATAGATATCTCAAAGATGATTGATGTCATGTGTGATATCTCACCTGTGAAATGAGGTTATAAGTTTGACAGCAGCAAGAAAACAACAGATATCTGACTCCATAAGCAAAGGTCACAAAAATGGGCAAAAATGAGATTGCAAAGAAGAGCCGTGTTCATTTTAAGGTGATTTGGAGAGCTAGTAAGAAATTGATGAGCGGGGCTGTCATTAGGTGCCCTCTTTTCAAAAGAAGTCACGCTGTGCTTCACAATTCAACTTGCACTCACCACAGTAGTCTGAAAACTCACCTGCCTTGTTTAAACCGGAGAGAGCTGCACTATCAGGTACCTACTCATGTCACACACTCTATAGTATATACTATACTGACTGTCTTCTCCCAACTAGGTACCTATTAAATCCCCCTTATTTAGCACCATACTTGAATGATCACTTGTGAGCAACTAAAGGGACAAGTTATAGCTACATGAAAAGAAAGGACTGGAAGCGAGGGCATTTTTAGCCAGCTCTGCCTTTTACAATAGGAGCAACACCCTACAGATCATGCGGACCTTATGAGGTTGCTACTCGCCCCCGAGGGTTACCTTGATGCAGCAAATAAGTGCTGGTGAGCAGACTCGCTGGCACTTCATTGGTTCGTCACGACAGCCAATGAGCATGATGCACTCCTGCATCAGCGGCACTTAAGGAGCTAATGCATGTGCACCATGAGTGGCCAGAACCACATCTAGGGGGTGTCAAATTGAAAGAAATGAGAACATGTTTAGATTAGAGAGATAACAAAGTTTAAATATAAATTGGGAAAAGGCCTCCATCATGGAACATATGAATAGTAGGCTGATCTTTATCCCGTCTCTGATTGCCATTGAGTGGACCTGTCCTATTTTGATTCAACTGTGTCTTTTTGGAGTTACAGGATATGGAAATACACAAAGGTGCACTCGACTCATTATTTTGAGACAAAAAGCACATTGTATTTAAGGGTTTGTTTGCGTAGGCACGCATAAACACCTAAAAAGTGACACCTAGTTATATTGAATGACCAAATATGGATGAACAGGCTGCATAACGACCATGTTGGCATAGCGTCCCATATCCAGGATCTGCCCTTGGCAGGTTTCTTATCTTACATATTGCAATTTGAAAAAGCTTGACAGATATTGATATAATGTTTGACACAGCCTCGGAAAAGATGTCAGGGTGTGATACACCAATGCCATATTTCAATATAAATGAAGATCTTTGAAAATCACTAGAAGTCACATAATTTCAATCTGTGTGAAGTTTTGAGCTTGTATCTTCAACTATGTGGTAAATAGTGGGTGCTGAATTTAGGCTCATACGGAGAGTGATATAAGGATCATTTGGGTTCTGTGCCTTGTCTTGACATCGGTGAGAGGGATTGCTTCTGGCAGTGGTGACGGAATAACAGACCATTACTTTATTGACGATGCATCAGGGGGTCATTTCTTAACACTCTACCACGGCTCCCCTTAAAATCATATAACATAATTATATTTTTACCATTACAGTCCTAAATGAGTGGTGCTAAAATGCTTGCAGCAGTACAATTGCTAACCTTAGTCATATATGCTTACTACATCAGTGCCGATTGTATAGAGCCATCGTAGTGTACCAACTCTTATTTTGAGCTCATTTCACCCGATGACTAAGAGGGCATTTCTCGCGATGGTATGACCAGACCTCTTCAGATCATAGTGGGATCCCTTACTCCAAGGCCATTACAGCCCTGCATCTAGTGGCTACCCACTTGGCATAAAAACGTTTTTTAACATTAAGAAAACGTTTTTATTGGTTTCTTTATCAAGTTATTTGGTTGAAAATTGGTAACGTTTTTTGCCAAGTGGGTAGTAATGATAACACATTTTTTCTCAAGCCTGTTCAAATTATGTTCCATACACTATAATAACATCCCATTTAGGTTTGATATATTGAGCTCATACAAGCTTAGAAAAGGGGTCCCATTCATAGGCATTTTACTGTGTATTTCCAATGCATGTACTTTTGGCGTGTACTCCAAAAGTACAATATTGGGTACAAATATGACCATTTCTTTAATTATGAGGTTAATTATAGGAAAGATAAGCAAATAAAGTGGGTACCATAGGTAGTATGATCTAAGTGAACATCCTGCTTCATTTTTGATTGAAAGGCCATAAAAAAAAAGCTTTCATGAAAATTGAGTGTTTTTCTTTAAAATTGTAAATAAAAACCCTTGTGAGATAACCCTCAATCAGAGCCATGACTCGTCAACCTTTGTCTATGTATCTCTTGCAATTGGCTTTAATATGCTTGGCTGTTTAGGCATACAGGAACACCTACAGAAACAAACAGTCCTTTTCAATGAACAAGTATTGACATATGCTTATGAACTATGATATCAGCATATACAAAAATTCTATATTCAGCTTCTGACATTGGGCATGCATCCTTTCTTAGAAATTGATATTAGAGAAGTCCCAGATAGGATCATTGTTTCATGCCTACACTGAAGTTATGAAGGACAAAAGGTATCCTGTTACTTTAGTGTACTTTTGGGGATCACCAAATATGGATAGGTTTGAGAGCTACATAACAGTAATATTCACAAAGTATCCTTCGATCAGTTTCTTATCTTACATATTGCAGTTTGAGAAATTGATACAGTTTGAGGCTGGCATTCTAATCTTAAGCTTAGAAAGTATTACATCCTTTGTTTATTTTAAGTTAAAAAAGGCTTCAAATCATAAAAGCATCGATAGATACAACAAAATTGAATTGGAATTGACAAAATTCATTTCTTGAAGGCCTGGAGGCAGAACTTATTTGGTTTTAATGAGGACAAGCATGCCCTCTAGGCAAACCCGTTGGATACAGTCCAGATACCTAAAAGGAAACCATTCTGTCACTTTGAATGAAGCTTTTAAATTGCTGGTTCACAGGTTTCACTACCCTAAGCAGCTACAGTACTGGTAAGGTGCTGTCTTTGCAATCAGAGATAAGTGCCTTAAGTTGACAGTGGTTGGTTGATTTGAAATAATATTTGAAAACAGATTCTAAGAGTAGTGTTGAAGTTAGCAAGTGACAGTGACACGAAAGGGTAAAGTAGTTGTTGCTTAGATGTGGCCAGAAGTCCATAAGCTGATGCCTGGATGCAGCCCTGGTTCATTGCATTCATTCTTCTTCAAAGTTTTAGCTGCCCTGAAAGGACATAAAATGTATAAACCATGTAGCTGGATGTGTGGTTAGCACCAGTATGGAAGTTAATGCTTGGGAAATGATGTCTTTTGGAACCAGACACCCACAGGTAGCAGTGGGCAATAATTGGCAATCTAAATGGATGTTTCATGTCATGATGTACTCTTAAGGCACGAAAATGTCAAGGGAAGTGGAAGACCAGAGATTACTAAGATGTCTACACCGCTTCTTCTTTTTCAAAATCTTAATAGAGTTCTTTTTGTATCCCAGGTCAGACGGCACTTCTGGTTCTGACATCTTTGAAAGGGAATAGGTCTACTGTTCACATGGGAGGGCATGTGAGGTGAGGAACTGATAGACCTGACTAAATTGAATCTCTTTATAAGAAAAAGTCCATGCCGTCCAATTTTGGAAGTTCTTTCCATCATCTTGTGTTGTGTATGTCTAATGCAAACTTATCTACTGCAACTTTTAGGTGTAGTTCCAAATTATCCTTAGAATACTCAGTCCTTTAGTATTAACCCTGTATTTTCACCTTTCCTAGAAAGCTGAGTGTAATCCTTAAGCCAACCACAGAAGGGCTTTATTGTGTCAGTTTACTAGAGGGCTCAGGGATGTCTGAGTACTGGTCTGATCAAGTCTGACAATACCAGACATTTTTAATGTTTCCAATCAGATCGGGACCGTACAACTCCTTACACTGCAATGCCAAGCCAAGCTTTTTACAGCACATTGTATTTTAGAAAACAGTAAGAAGTGCTGTCAGTCCAAAGCCCCCACAGCCCCCACAGAAAAGCCCCCACAGAAAAAAATCTATTTGTAATACTAACCATTACTTACCACAGGTAATTTTAAATTAAATGGTAATAATTCTTATAAGTAAACATTTTCTGGGTGATTCCTGTGAGTTGCCCCACATTTCGATTTTTGGGGTCTTTTTGGATACATGTGGCTCCAGAATAAAATCTGTTCAACCAATCTTCTTATTTAGGTCTCATTTGAAAGAAAACATGTTTAGCTTCAAAAAGAGGGCAAATTTACATTTGTCGGAACGATATTTTTTGAGCTATGGTGGCCCAAAGTTGGAAAATTGCCAAAAATTGTTTTTTTTTTCAATTTCCACCTTATTCCAGGCCAAATATCATCAAGGAAAGCAGTAGTAGTCCACCATATTATTATTTATTTCATAGCTGGGGGTCCTATCTAACATTTCCATGTGTATTGGAGGTGACATGTCCAGTAATTCTTTTTTAACATCAGTTCTTCTAAGTTGAAATAGTACGTGTAGCGCGCTTGATCAAAATTGAAAATCAGTATAATAGATACTATAACTGTTGCATATGGTTTCTCATCTATTGCCATAGAGGGGGGCCATATAGGGTATTTTTGAAAAAAAAAAAATTTTTGTATCTCCCGGCCCGTGCGCGCAATACACATTCAAGTAATTTTCAAGTCAGTACTCCTCACACCCCTCAAGCAACACTTTCCTCTGTACAGCCTATATAAATCATTTTGGGATTATTTCATCTATCATACAGTGTGTATCTATTAATGAGGTGTCATTTTAAAAATACGGTACGTTATACGGCCAATGTTCGGCGGGAAAAGAAAATCACCTCTTGTTACCCGGGCGGAAGTGACCTCTAGCCGGGAACTTCCCGGAAGTTGTTATTGCTTGTCTCAACTTGTTTGGACGGCAAGTCTTAGGTGTTTAAAGCCGAAAGTTTGGACGATATTGTCAAAGAGGTGAGTGATATTGATGGAAACTTGATGAAATATTGATGTTGAATGTCGATTGATGTATTTGATGTGGTTTTTGTGTACCGAAAGTGTACCGAAAGTGTGTAAATCATGTAGAAAACATGTTAGACGATCGACGTGGGCGATAATACAAGCGCTGCCACTGTCTCGGTACCTTCTGTAGGCGTACAATTGGCGTACAACGCGCTTGACCAAAATTCAACTCGACGGTAACGCGCTTGATGAAAATGATATTATGGCCTGTAGTGGCACATATATGGGCAAATAGATGAATAACTATGGTTAATACGATAGAATAAGGCCCTGGCTTTGTTTTAGTGCAGGTTTGGTACCTTCTCCGCCATTTTGGACCCCCCCACCCATGCCAAATCATTTTCTCTTCCCTGCTGGCACTGTTTTAGGTACCATTTCGATCGATTTTCACCATATTCCAAATATTTACACACATTCCTGTGGTTATGATACCTCCTCTATGTGTATTTTATTGTCTAAATGTGTTACATCGCTGCTGGGTTTGATTATATTGGCACAGTGACCACCAGAAGACGTTAGATGTTATTTTCATCAAGCGCGTTACCGGCGAGACAAAAATCCCTCCTTTGTACACAATAATAGCAAACTCATGTATTTTTGGTGTTAATATATTATTTGGGACTACTATGCAATGTCCAGACCTAATATGATGTGTGTTAGACTTTAATTACTATGATTTATAGAAGAATTTATTTCCATCAAGCGCGTTACATAACCACTATTATGCCTAAAAAATGCACCTATCCTGTAGTCAGCCCCCCAAAAAATTAACACAATGTGCGCCTATGGTACCTCTATCATGTGGAATGGTCATCCGTTCATTTCTGGGGTAGGTCAATTTTTGATAAATTCTCAGTTACAATACACATGTCGCTTCCCGGAGGTCTCCCAATGTGTCAGTAATCTTGCACAGTATCCTGGCATGGTCAATACATCCATTCTTTAGAATATAGACATATTTCCATCTATTTGTTGTACATGTTACAGTGTTGATATTTGCTCTTTTCTCAGTGCTTTTTATCTCCTTTTCAGAATGGGTCGCAAGAAATTGCCTGAGGGTGATGCGGTGAGCCACACCGATTCACAGAAGGCCTACATGGCCAGGAGGGCGGAGGCGGAGGGAGAAGAGGTGGTGAGGAAGGCCGAGAACGAGAGGAAGAGGGAGAGGGAGAGTGCCAAGCGGTGCAACGCCCTGCATTCTGACAGGGGCAAGGACCGCAAGCGGAGGATGGGGGCGTTCCGGGCCGCCAAGAAGCGGGCCCTGGATGACGCCCGGAAGCGGGGCGTAGCACCACCCGCATGGACAGAGGCCAACGCGGCTGAGGTATGAAATAATGAAATTAAGTACATGTATATACATAATGCAAACAATAGCAGACATTCAACCAATGTAAATTATAAATGTAATGTACATGTATGTAAAGTAACTCCTTATGAATTCTTAATTCTAAATCTTTCACTAGAGTTGTAGTATAGCAAAAGTATTTCCAAAAGATTAACTCGCCCGTATTGTATTGCTGACAAATGCAAGTTGTGACCCTTTTCTTATTCAGTGGGTAGATGCGGAGATGGGCCGCCAGGAGGCGGAGGCCGCGGCGGAAAGGGAGGCAGCCGGGGAAGGGTGTTCCGGGGAGGCGGCCCCAGCACCTCCTGCCGCCCCTGCACCTCCTGCTGCTGGTCCCCCAGCGAAGGCCCCCAAGACCACCGCCAAGACCGCCGCCAAGACCGCCACCCTGACTGCTGCCACTGCAAAGCCACCGGCCCAGGGCAAGGGTAAGGGGCGCGGGAAGAGCTCCATGAAGCAGACACCGGCAGGTCGCCCAGCGCGTGGACGTGGGCGCGGCCTGCCGGTCGCGCTGTTCACTTCCCGCTCCCCTACCACTTCCTTTGGGTCGGTGGCCTACGAGGAGTATGGAGTAAGTATGAATTAAAAGTGTCATTTGGTAAATGGTTATCAAAGTAGAATTATACATGTACTTAAAGAGTAACTCATCAGCACTGTTATTTTGGTAATTGGTTATCAAAGTAGAATTATGTACTTAAAGAGTAACTCATCAGCACTGCATCGCTGCATCGTGTAAATGTTATTCATGAATATTTTCCTTGTTCTATACATCAGGAGACGCCGGAAGACCCGGAGGTCATCTCCAGCGAGGAGGAGGAGGAACGGACGCTGGCAGGCGATGTCCCCGAGAACCCCCTCCTGCTGTCCGAGGAGGAGGAGGCCCCCGTAGTGCCCGCACCACCACAGCCGCCTACGGAGGCCCCAACACGGGGGGGGGGCCCCGGTTGCTGAGGCCCGGCCTGTTCGCCAGGCTGCTCGGCGCGACTCCCCAGACAGGCGCCGAAGTGGCCGGGTCCAGGAGGCCTCCCCACCGGGGTTCAACGTGGAACTCCTCGAGGACATCGCGTAAGTATTTGAATCATAGTCCCTTCTTTTGTGTTCTTAACTGTGAAGAATCATAAATTTATAAATAATAATTCTAAAACTAAAATTGGCCCTAAAATTCTTGATCAGTAAAGTGCTACTTAGTATGATTTATTCCACACTTCTATTTAACTTAACTTAATCAATGATAACATTTAACTAATTGTTATCAATTTACAGTGCCACCGTCTGGAAAGACAGTGTTCCTCAGTGAATGTAATTATCATAATAAATCTGAGATAAGAATAGTTTGTTCCATGTTGAATGTTTCCTTGCTTGTTGAATTTTTAGAATTAAGATTATTGTACATGTATGTACTGCCATTTCAATGTGTAACGCGCTTGATCAAAATGATATATCCTGGGGTGTAGTAGCCTTACTAGGGCAAAAATGATAAATAACTGTGTATAATATCATAGAATAAGGCCATTTCAATGTGTAACGCGCTTGATCAAAATGATAGCATGGGGACCCCAGTGGTGTAGTAGCCTTACATGTATCTTATAAATAAATGGGGCATGATGAAACTAAAAATTAATGATTGTTCATTTGTTTGCAGCCCGCGTGCACAGCCCCACCAGACCGAAACGATGACGACACCAGGACCGACCCTCAAACCGACACTGACCACTCCTAAAAACCTGAAGAAACAGCAACGGAAGACCAACTCCCCCAGAACCAACCGCTACTACTACAAACAAGGGCTACTGAACAGAGACCTGACTGAGGTACATCTACAGATCAAGGAGTTGCAGGCTCAGCTTGCCCATGCCCAGTCGAACCATCCAACTGTCGCTGAACCTGCTGTAGCGCACATGGAGGAGCGCGTTGCAGCAGCTGCACCGGATGGGGAACCTGCTGTAGCGCACGTGGAGGAGCGCGTTGCAGCAGCTGCACCGGATGGGGAACCTGCTGTAGCGCACGTGGAGGAGCGCGTTGCAGCAGCTGCACCGGATGGGGAACCTGCTGTAGCACACGTGGAGGAGCGCGTTGCAGCAGCTGCACAGGAACAGCTGACGGCGCATGACAGGAGTGTGAAGGCTGTGCTTGAAGGGCTGGCCAACCTTCCTCGCAAGGACAAAACCGCCATCATGAACAAGGTGCTTTCGCCCGTCGTGATCAAAGAACAGCGGATAGGCGGTCACTACTCAAAACCCCTTCAGACCAGCCATCTCCACGTGTGGTGAATCAGGAGGCCAAGATAGAGAGTGTCAAGGAGTTCTTGTCTGACCCGGAGAACTCCGAAATGAGACCTGGTAAGAAAGACACTAAGACCTTGAAGAAGGTGAAGCACCAGCAAATGTACGTCAGGGAGTTTATCCATGTGCTCCACAAGAGGTACGAGGCGACACAACCTCCGCACTTGCAGGTCTCACGGTCACTCTTCTACAGCATCAGGAAAGAACACCTTCCCTGGTTCATCCCCGTGGATCTCCAAAGCACTGATCTGTGCCTTTACCAGAAGCACCAGAACTTTGCACTCCGGCTTGCTGCTGTCAGTATCCCTTTCAAAGACGAGATGTTCATGACATCCTGGGCAGAGTTCGAACAGACTCTCCAGGACAAAGCCCCCGAGAATGTCAAGTATGAAGTGTGGAAGAATGTGGACTATGAGAATGTGTCGACAGGCAAGGATGGAACTCAGAAGAAGACTACCATCAAGAAGCTCCGCCCTTGTACAGAGATTGCATCCAAGGCGGACTTCATCAAGAAAACCAGACTGGAGTTCATCACCATGGCTGCCCATGTCGACCGTGCTCACAACCAACACCGCATCGTACGTGAGCTACGAGCGAGTATGTCGTCGATGGAAGTTACCATCCAGATGGACTTTGCGGAAAACTGGATGGTATCATACCCCGATGCTCCACAGAGTACATATTACGCGAAGGAGCCAGTGACCCTGCACCCTGCAGTCATCCACTACCGTGATGAGGACACTGGCACCACAAACCACCACTCTGTCGCTCTGTGCACCGACGACCGGAAGCACGACACTGGCGCCATCTTGGCGTTTCTCCGCTGCCTGGCAGCATTCATCAGGGAGAACCTGCCACACGTCAAGGTGGTCCATTATGCTTTTGACTCACCCTCCAGCCAGTATCGAAACATCTCGGTGTTCTCGATACTCGTACGCCACACCGAACTACTTGACGGACTACGGGCAACATTGACCTACTTCGAGGCGGGTCATGGAAAGGGCCCCTGCGATGGCGTTGGCGCTGCTGCAAAGCGCAACGCTGACAACATCGTCAAGCGCAACAAGGAAGGACATCCCGTCATCAACAATGCAGAGGAGTTTGCGGCCGAAGGTAACAAACTTGAGGGCCGCGTTCACTACATCCATGTCCCTCTGCAGGATGTCACCTCCGCCCGCCTCACTCTCGGCTCAGTGGTAGCAGACAAGTCAGTAGAGGGCACCATGAGTGTCCATGCTGCCATGGTCAAACAGGAAGGAAGGTCACTCGCTGTCCGTGACAAATCCTGTTTTGACCCCTGCTGCTGGGTCGACCTTAGGTCCGTTACTGGCTGCTCCGGATGGATTGAGCATGAGCTGGTTTTCAACAAGAACAAGAAGCCTCCCCCACCAAAGCAAACACGGCAGAAGAAAACGCGGCCTGCCAGTGTCCCTGCAGAGGTGGACGACGCGGATGCCCGCACCGGCGACCCTGATTTTGATCCTGTTGTGCGCACCACTGGCTGCAAGCGCACCAGGGACGGCTCACTAGTTGTGGCACATAAGCACACTCGAAGTGACCGGGTGCCAACTCCTGCCACGGCTGACAAGGAGAACATTGCCCCGTGTGCCGCACGAAAGCGTGCGGCGGAGCGTGCCGTCGCCGTCCCTACATCCAAGCGAGCACGACAGGATCCACCGACCTCGACCCTCCCTCAGGAGGATGTACAACCAACGGACAGTGTAGGGAAGTTGGTACTGGTGCAGGATGAGTACCATGTAGGTGACATTCTTATCACTGCCAGCCTGGCCAGTACCAGCTCAAAGGACAAGTGGTTTATGGGTAAGGTGATAGCCAAGGACAATGACTTCTACCAAGTGCACTACATGCTACGCTACATGGCGTCGGACAAGAGAAGCTTCAAGTGGGGGAAGGAGATCATCCCAGCTAGGGTCCACAACCTCAACGTTCTTGGCAGAGTCACTCTGCCCAAGCCAAGTCGTTATGGCAACACTGAGAACGCTGTCTACAAACTTGATCCCCTCACCATCCAACTGGCTGATCGGAAGCTTCTCAAGTACCGCAGCGAGTGCACTGGTTAGATGTCATTGATCCCGGTTATCACCTGTTTTACTTTGGCCACTATAACTAAGACCCAAACTGTATTGTAACTATGTTTAGCTGCATGACATTGCGTGTAACGCGCTTGACCGATATCTGTAATGGTACTGCTTCATTGACCTGTACTACTGCTATCTAATATGTTACTAGACATGTGTGGCTGGTATTTTAGGCCTGTTTGGATACTCCTAGTTAATTTTTGGACCTTCTGGCTTGATTGATGTAAAAAAATTAGTCGCAAAAAAGTGCAATTTTATTTTCCGAGGCATACGGGACACCCCAAATAGGTATTAATTGTACATTTCTTGGTTTTAAACAGTAGTCCCATTGCTTAAGTAGTTGTGTATGAAGCAGCATTATGATATGAAAGGTTTCAGACCATCTAGAAATTGTTTAACTGCATGACATTGCGTGTAACGCGCTTGACCAATATCTGTAATGGTACTGCTTCATTGGCTGTGGGCAACCTGAGAGTTATCTGAGCTGTACTACTGTTATTTAATATGTTACTAGACATGTGTGGCTGGTATTTTAGACCTGTTTGGATACTCCTAGTTAATTTTTGGACCTTCTGGCTTGATTGATGTAAAAAAATTAGTCGCAAAAAAGTGCAATTTTATTTTCCGAGGCATACGGGACACCCCAAATAGGTATTAATTGTACATTTCTTGGTTTTAAACAGTAGTCCCATTGCTTAAGTAGTTGTGTATAAAGCAGCATTATGATATGAAAGGTCTAAGTACCTCTATGGAGCCTCTATCTATGAGTGACTGTATGTAACGCGCTTGATCGGTATCCGCCTACGCGGAGGGCATTTGACATGGTATTGCTTCATTGGCTGTGGGCAACCTGAGAGTTATCTGAGCTGTACTACTGCTATTTAATATGTTACTAGACATGTGTGGCTGGTATTTTAGACCTGTTTGGATACTCCTAGTTAATTTTTGGACCTTCTGGCTTGATTGATGTAAAAAAATTAGTCGCAAAAAAGTGCAATTTTATTTTCCGAGGCATACGGGACACCCCAAATAGGTATTAATTGTACATTTCTTGGTTTTAAACAGTAGTCCCATTGCTTAAGTAGTTGTGTATAAAGCAGCATTATGATATGAAAGGTCTAAGTACCTCTATGGAGCCTCTATCTATGAGTGACTGTATGTAACGCGCTTGATCGCTATTTGGCCAATTTTGGACAGCTGCTCACATAAAAAAAAAAAATGTAGGAATGGAAGAATGATGATTGTTTAAGAAAATATAGACAATGAAGACATAATAACTTGAATTACATGCATACCCAATGCATATTAAGCTTGTAAGAGTAAAGTTAAGGTTTTGTGTTAGAAATTTTTGAAAAATCTCAATTTTCTTAAAAAGTTATGTCTCATATTTTCAAAAGTTTTCAAGACTCAGTCCTAATTTTTGGTACACTTATTCATAACTATTATAGTTGTTTGGACACTGAATATGGTTATCACAGATACATTATTGAAGAAGTTCTATGCATGAGAATTAATATCGATCAAGCGCGTTACACGATTTATACCTCTTTACTGCGACTGTGATAAAAACTGACATCCTGGGAGTTAATGACTTGAATGGAACTTTTCATACACCCAAGATATAGGGCTATCGATAAAATAAAGTCTTGAAATGTAATCCTGAGTTTGTCATGTTGGGCCCCTGACCCTGATAGGTGGGCGAACTCACAGGATTCGCCCTTCTAAAATATATTATGTTATAAAATTGAATGAATTAATTAGCTCTTACCCAATGAGCTAAAGATACAACCATTCTATTATTCATTATCAAATGAAACTTTATACTATGTTCATATTATAAACAATGGTATGAAAATCACTAATGACATTCGATATGTACAACTGTTATGTTACCGAGAACACCAACTTTAATTAATAAAGATTAATCAAACTCAAACTCAGTACACAGCAATGTGCTGTATATTTACAATTGGGGATCAGAGTGTAGATACTGAGTGGCTCTGGTACATCTGCAGGACAGGACAATGGTAATACAATAGGCCTTGTGTAGAGATGGGCAGGCTAACAATAAGGGTAAGGGATAGAGATTGACCACATAGATTCATTGAATAAATCCCATTAAGCAGCGAAGTTGCATTCAATGGGCAAAGCTTATTCACTCAATGCATAAGGAGTATTGAATGGCGCATGACATATTAGGAGGAAATCGTTTTTTTCCTAATTGGACAAATGGTATGATACATATAGCTATTTCACATTATCTCATTATGCCCAATAACACAGTTCACAAAAGATGGCTAAAGTTTAGAACTGCGATGGTAATATATCAAGGGTTCTCAGCATTTCAAAATGATACAATTATTTCTAAATACCAAGTAATTTTGAGATTCCTTCCACTACAATTTTACATTGTTAATTCAGACCACTACCATATGGATCTAGGGCATATAGCCTTGAAGTCAAATGGCCACCTGTCATATAGCCTTAGGTCATATGGCCCAAATGCAGGACGCCCAGTGGTCATATAGCCCCCTCTCAAATGGCCGAAATTTTTCTTTCATGAGCATGCTTATCCCATTATTATGGGGTAGTCATGAAGTGAAGTTAAAAGCAATTTCTTTACCTCCTTTCACATTATCAGACCATCCAATGTGTTACCGTATGTTGTCATAAGTTATCAAACCCTCAAGTACTTTGCGAGTTCCTCCAGTAAGCTACCAGGCCCTCCAATATTTTATCATACATTACCATACATTATAATAAGTTATCATACCCTCTTACATGTTATCAGACCCTCCAGTATGTTCACATATGATCACATACGATGTCATATTCAATCATGTATGATAACATATTCAACAACTTATGATAACATATTTGATTATGTATGATCAGGTAAGGCAAGGTTTACCTATATAGATGTGCATGGTGAAATTACTGGAATGGTAAAGTAGGATCATGTAAGATAACATATTCGATCATGTATCATAACGTATTCGATCACATATGATAACATATGTGATCAATCATATATGATTACGTGTTCGATCAGGTTATTATAACATATTCGATCACGTTATGATAACGTATTCGATCACGTTATGATAACGTATTTGATCACGTTATGATAACTTATTCGATCATACATGATCATGTATTTGATCATGTACGGTTAGGTTTACCTATGTGAGTGGTGAAATTACTGGAATGGTAAGGTAGGATATTGTAGTGGTTCGTCTCGTTAAGTTAGATTAAGTAATCATAACGAAGAGAGAGAAAGTTTCTGGGTAGGCAACCGAGCTTTTATTTCATAGCTTATGTTACATACGATCACAGCCTCAGAGGACTACATGCTGCTAGGGCATTTGGTTACTCTTTCGGGTAACAACCTGGTTGAGCAGTGTTTAAAACCACTACTGGAGAACATGGGGGTAGAACCAGCCTTATACAGGGGAAAAGCCCGCGGAACTCAGACCGGCCACGTAACGTGTGGCGGACGAGTGGTAGGCCCCCTGGTGTAATGTATACAAACCCAGAGGCAGATGCTGCCACCTGCCATCCGGATTCCCCCACTACACCCGAAGACCTAGTTCTGAGTCCCACGGGTACATGAACGTATAAATGTAAATACCATACCCCTACACTATGATAACATATTCGATCATGTATGATAATGTATTCGATCACGTATGATCACATTTGATCCCGTATGGTGAGGTTTACCTATGTCAGTAGTGAAATTACTGGAATAGTAAGGTAGGATATGATAATGTATTTGATTATGTATGATAACATATTTGATAACATATGATAACTTATTTGATCATGTATGATAACGCATTTGATCACGTATGATAACATATTCGAACGAGAATGATAACGTATTTGATCACATATGATTACGTATGGTGAGGTTAACCTATGTGGGTGGTAAAATAACTGGAATGGTAAGGTAGGATATGATAACTCATTCGATCACATATAATCCAGTATGGTGAGGTTTACCTATCTAAGTGGTGAAATTACTGGCATGGTAAAGTAAAATATGATAATATATTTGATCAGTTATGATAACGTATTCGATCACTTATGTGACGTATTCGATCATGTATGTTAACATATTCGATCACATATGATCACATATTTGATCACGTATTCGATCACATATAATCAAGTACAATCACGTATGGTGAGGTTTACCTTTATGGGTGGTGAAATTACTGGAATGGTAATGTAGGATATGATAACGTATTTGATCATGTATGATAATGTATTCGATAATGTATGATAATGTATTCGATCGCGTATGATAATCATGTGTGATCCCGTATGGTGAGGTTTGCCTTTATGGGTGGTGAAATAACCTGAATGGTAAGGTAGGATATGACATATGATGACGTATTCGATCACGTATGATAACACATTTGATCATGTACAATAACATATTGGATCATGTATGATAACATATTCTCTCACATATGATAACGTATTTTATCACTTACGATAACATATTGGATCACGTATTCGATCACGTATGATCATGTACGATCCTATATGGTGAGTTTTACCTCTGTGGGTGGTGAAAGTAGTAGAAGGGTAAGGTAGGATATTTTAATGTATTCAATCGCGTATGGTAACGTATTCGATCATGTATGATAACGTATTCGATCATGTATGATAGTGTATTCGATCACGTATAATAACATATTTGTTCATGTATGAAAACGTATTCAATCACATTTGATCACCTATTCGATCCTGTATGATCCCGTATGGTGAGGTTTACCTATGTGGGTGGTGAAATTACTGGAATGGTAAAGTAGAATATGATAACGTATTTGATCATGTATGATAATGTATTCGATAATGTATGATAATGTATTCGATCGCGTATGATAATCATGTGTGATCCCGTATGGTGAGGTTTGCCTTTATGGGTGGTGAAATAACCTGAATGGTAAGGTAGGATATGATATCATATTCGATCACGTATGATAACATATTTGATCATGTATGATAACATATTCGATCATGTATGATAACATATTCGATCACATATGGTAACGTATTCGATCACATATGATAACGTATTTGATCATGTATGATAACGTATTCGATCACGTATAATTACACATTCGATCATGTATGATGACATATTGGATCATGTACAATTCCGTATGGTGAGGTTTACCTTTGTGGGTGGTGAAATTACTGAAATGCTAAGATAGGATATGATAACGTATTTGATCGTGTTTGATAACATATTCGATCATGTATGATAACATATTTGATAATGTATGATCACATACGATCCAGTATGGGGAGGTTTACCTATGTGGGTGGTGAAATTACTGAAATGGTAAGGTAGGATATGATAACATGTTCGATCATGTATGATAACGGGACAACATCTGTGATCACATATGATAACGTATAGTGAGATTTGGCTATGTGGTTGGTGAAATAAAAAACGGAAGTGGAAGGAATGATCATGATCACGTATGTTAATCCCATATGATAATGCATGATCATATATGTGATCACGTATGATTACATTTGATACATGGGTGGTAATATTCAACCAAATTTCGACCATCTGACAGGGGGATATGTGTCCATTTCGGCCATTTGACCTAAGGCTATATGACTTAAAGGGCATTTGGCATTTGGGCCAAATGACATCTGACTATATTTCATGAGGCCATGTGTCACTAAGGCCATTTGGATGGGACCCCTGCCATATCTGCAAACTAATATTTCATTATATTGAATCATGCAGTTCCTCTCTTGACTGCAATCACCACCATCCCTTAAGGACCAAGTGCTGAAACACTGTTGTGAGTATGTGTAAATTGTTGAACCTACTCAGGGCAGGCTACACTATAATAGTGCCCTATTATGATCCTTGCATTTCAGCATTCAGGTGGGCAGTAACAGATGGTTAGATGGTAAGTGGTGGTTAGAGTCAAATGTCTGTATACAGTCCACTCTCTTGTACCGACCACCCCTCGAATGCGACCTACTCATCATTTTTAGGAAAGACTAAAACATGTTTTTCTTCATTTTTGATCTGGAGAACTCCTTCAAATGACTGCATCCTCTGCCCATATGTTGACCATCCGTCTCCCTTTATCTGTTTTTTCTTCTCAGAAAGTAATGATAGATAAAACAGATGAAGCCGACAGATGGTCCATCCTTCAGCAGTGTAAACGCAGACATCACCTCAATATGGCCGCATACATGTATAATGTTTATTGCACAAACAACTGAACACAGACGTCCCTCCAATATGGCTGCATACGTGTATAATTTTTATTGTACAAACAACTTAACACAGACATCCCTCCAATATGGCTGCATATGTGTATAATGTTTATTGTACAAACAACTTAACGCAGACATCCCTCCAATATGGCCGCATATATGTATAATGTTTATTGCACAAACAACTTAACACAGACATCCCTCCAATATGGCTGCATACGTGTATAATGTTTATTGTACAAACAACTTAACGCAGACATCCCTCCAATATGGCCACATATATGTATAATGTTTATTGCACAAACAACAAAACGCAGACATCCCTCCAATGTGGCCGCATACATGTATAATGTTTATTGTATAAACAACATCTGCATCTGCAGTCCTGAGCACTAACTTCCTCTACTGTGGCCAACCCTCTAATACACCCACTTTTATAAAGTCTCAAGGGTGTCCTCATTAGTGAAAGTTGACTATAGGTGATTTAAAGTAAACTCAGGAACTAGATCAGTGTATAGCCATGGACAATGGATCATGAAACAAAATTGGTTTTCTGCAATGTTTGCAATTAGCGCTGGATCTATAATGTTACGGTCATTAATATCGATTTACAACCTTGATAGCCACAATATGGTGTTTACCACCAATCACACATCTATATATGGGACTTACTTCGATACGCGTGATTTATCACTTAAGACTCCCCTACATTTGTACTTAAGTATTTCTGGCTCATATTGGTATTTACAAAACCTTGAACATGGTTGATTAGTTGAAGCAGTATACCATACCGTTGTGTTCAAGCACTGGGATTTAAATGAGTGCTGGTCTTGTATAAGTGTCAGGGAAAAGGGGGCATTGAGATATATCTTAACCACAGAAAACTAGAATTTTGAATAGATACCTGTTTTGTATGAGAGCCAGGAAGGTAGCTAGACCAAGGTGTTACTAAGAATTGTTTGTGGAAAGTCACAACTCTCTACAAAGGTCGAGGAAAGAAAAGTTTCACCAAAAGATGTTAAAAAGTGAATAAGTGGCAGGAGTAACCATGCCTGCAAATCTATGAGCATCTTGGCTTTTATTCACAATTATATAGTAAGCTCCATAAGGCTTTACCACTCAAAGGACTGCTCTTTGAGTGAGCGGATACAACTGAGCACTGTAGGAAAGTCTTAGGGCTGACCCATTTAAATCAAGTCTCCCTACCACTAATAAATATAGTGATTACTTTTATTTATAGCACCTACATAGATACCAAGAATATGGCATATCATTCTGTAAACACATAATTACACACAAAGTTCACATTTTTCGGAAAAATCACCACCAAGTGGAAGTTTGTCAACTCTACTTAACATGTGTAACGAAGATATGTCACATATTCCTTACCGATGTACCTGAGTGCTAGGTAATACTGTGTGACAGTAATGTAAGGGCCAAGAGCAGTCAATGGCTATGTACCAATGGTTCAATCAAGTTAGGCCTATAATAGAAGGTAGGGGATATTGTATTCCCACAGGCCTGCAACAACAAGGCACCTTTTCCTGTAATAAGAACTTCTATTTGACTGAGGACCTCTATGCAGTCCATAAGACAAGGGCATGGAGGTGCATGGCAATTCCATATGTCTCCCTTTAGTGTAACTACTGAGATTATAGATTGGGAGTTAGCATACAATCTTTTGGTATTTTTACTGACGTACACATTTATAAGGTGACTAACCTCTCCTGATGAAGTATTCAGGATTGTGGGTGTCTATTTTGATATTGAATAACAAATGCAAATTTAACAATGAAATAGAACTCACAACCATTTATTGATAATTTTACAAACCTTAGTAATCTTTTCTTCATGAAAACAAAATGACACAGATACATCAAATCTCTCAAGTGTTGGTAGTACTTCTTGGTAGTGTTCAATCCTTGTACCAAAATGGTTGTTTGCCCCATCTGATGGAATATCCTAGAAGGATTACATATGTCAATCCTGTGATCCTAGTCAACTCACAGATGACACGGCATTTTAAGGCATGGCAAATCATATGAGGATTACTGTGTGCTAAATTCATCATGTCAACATATGTACACATGTCCCAATGACGTGTGCTCTCTGTGTCAAATCAATTTGACATGGGCAGACATGTCATTTTGTCAGGAAAACTTTTTTCAGTGTGTACACATTAGAGTTGTGATGACATTTATAAGGGCTGATAGATTTTGTGTGTGATCTGAGGGTTGTATCAGGACACAGTCATATTACCAACCCCACTACTATCTGAAAAGGTTACTTTTGTTACCATAGTGAGTGAGCACCAATTGTATTGTGATGTCCTGGGACACCCAGTGTGATCGTTCACTGTAACCTCATAGTTCTCAGTTCCAGACTACTATGACCAACAGTTAGTACAGGATATGAGGGAAGTAATGGGGTAGATATTCACTAATAGTATAAAATATGCAACAATACACCATTGAAGCGGCAGCCATGGAGACAGCAGAATAACATATTGATATATCATCTGCGTGGAGACAGTCGGCAACCATATATCTTGTATCCTTATTTGTTTATAGATGGAAGTGACAAATGTACCATGTCTGATCTGCAAAACCTTCATCCATTAAGAAGACATTCGGTTAGCATAACACATCATTCCCCCTCCTCCATATTGTTTTATTGCACTAGGTACACGATTTATGTATATGTCTGGAGGGGCCACTGTATCCTGCTTTAAGGAGGGAAGTGGGAAGAAGACATTCAGCTAGCATTTCACATCATTCTCCCTCCTCTACATTGCTTTATTGCACTTGGTAGACGATTTGTGTATATGTCTGGAGGGGCCACTATATCCTATATACTGCTTCATGGAGGGAAGTGACAGCTGGCATCCCAGGAGGGTGTTGCTCCTATAGTAAAAGGAAGAGCTGGCTAAAAATGCCCTCTTTTCCAGTCCTTTCTTTTCATGTAGCTATAACTTGTCCCTTTTGTTGCTCACAAGTGGTCATTTAAGTATGGTGCTAAAAAAGGGGGATTTGAGTTGGTACCTAGTTGGGAGAAGTCAGTCAGTATAATAAACTATAGAGCGTGTGACATGAGTAGGTACCTGATAGTGCAGCTCTCTCTATTTTAAACAAGGCAGGTGACTTTTCAGACTAATGTGGTGAGTGCAAGTCCTTAGCTGAAGCAGTGCACGACTTGTTTAGAAAAGAGGGCACATACTCACAGCTCTTTTTACAATAGGAGCAACACCCTCCTGACCTGCGCTACCCTTATCCATAAACGTGCCATTCAGATAATTGCATCCTGGTAACCAACAGCTTTATTGATTGAACCAGTTCTATGCTAATCTATGATAATCTTGTACCTCCTCACTCGCAGAAAGACACAGAAAGGTCCTTAACAGATGGTGATACAAAAGTGCATTGTGATCATTGGCTTCTATGTCTGATATGTGATACTCTTGTCACACAAAGACACATCAACCTGGCACCATTCACAGGTCAAACACCCACTGGTACATGTTCTTTTGGAGAAAGCCTGGCCTAAACACTGTGCCAAGATAATTTGTAAGAGGTGAGTTGGATATCAAACTTTAGGAGCCTCTCAGGATGGCAGACCAGGAATGATAGCAATTGTTGGGACAGATAACAGGCACTTAACAACCACGGTTCAAATTGTGATACAAGCCTGAAGGTTGGAATAGTGAGGCTTTGCGAATAACAAATGTGCTAAGTAATAAGCATCAAAAGTTAGCATACATGTGTACCAAGCTGGATATTCATGACTCTTTTAGACTATAGAAGACCTACTAAGGATATCATTGTGTAATTTTTTCTCATTTTACAAAATACAAAGTCCATTAATTTTCACATTATTGAACATATTAAATTCTTCTTTTCACTTAGTTAAATCTTGCCACTGTTTGAAATTGAATTTAGCCTCCCCTTTTTGTTGCCATAGGTTGCCTTAAGTTTCAACTCTCAAGGAACCAGTCATCTATAAAATAAATTACTGGGTCAGGGCATCAACCCCAGCTGATGGACCCTGGTTCAGCTACTTTAAAAACAGCCTGCAGTGAATTTAGATGAAGGTTCAGAATTGGTTTCCCAGTGAGAGGAGGAATAAATATGTGAGGAGGATGGGAATCATGCTGTAGGATTTGTGGGTAGTTACAAGAAGAGACGCAGAGGGCAGCTCAATTTTTGCTCTAAAGCTTTCCGAGATATATTCAACCCAAATCAAATAACATTTAATCAAAGATTTCACCATTTGACAGATGAGTGGCGGCAATAAAATTGTTTTGGTTGTATAATGCAGCGGTTAATAGGAAAGATTTCCATGAATGCTAAGCTGAATATGCTAAATCATTTATCAAATAAGTTGACAATTCATATGCAAGTCAAATACCAGTTTCCATTAATGTCAATACATTGATAGAACTAATATTGAGCTAGAGGCCTTCGCTGAATTAAACTATTTAACTTTTAATGAATTCACTCATTGTGCTAAATTCAGGGACTGTCAAAACTTGCCATTGTCTCATAAAGTATAAATGGCGGCTGATGCAATTAATTTTATGGCCATATCCAATGCTGGATAAGAATTGCAGTCACATTCATTGTGACATTTCTCTTAATTTATCTCATAGCTCCTTGATGTCCAGCACCATTTAAAATTCATTGACTCAGGTCCCATGTCCCTGTCTAACTAAAGGGTGATGTGGTGTAGAGGCCCTTAGTACCAAGTGCCAAAACAGTGTTGTGAGTACTGTTAAGTAGAGTCCCTTAGTACCAAGTGCCCAAACGGTGTTGTTGTAAGAATTGTTAAGTAGAGTCCCTTAGTACCAAGTCCCCAAACTGTATTGTTGTGGGTACTGTTAACCTTTTTGTGCCCAGAATTATTTGAAGTTTTTACATTATTTCACAATTGTATCACCTGGTTGATAAGACCATGTGTTACTTTGATCTTCTGTGATATGGGCTCTGCAGTACATTTTCCCAATACTCATAACCCAGTTAACAATGCTGAAGACCTTCTGTTAATGGCAGGGTATTTCTGGTCAGGTCTGGTAACCATAGTTACCAAAACCTTCCATTTGTTGTTATTTTCTAGTATATGGTCTCTCTTGTGCTATATAATCATATATTATAACCATAATCCCTGCAATCCTGAGAGCTTAGAGAACTTGCAAAGCAAACTCTGCCTGCATGGGTACTGCCAATTAGGGAATATAATGTGTTAGAAACACTGCATGGCATATCATTATTGATATGATCAGTTGTTGTAAAATCTAATGGGAGTATGGGAAATTGTGTGTGTATGACCCATCATCATTTTGGTAACATGTCAGATGTTAGCTCCCTGGATAAATCACATAAAATGACAGCTCATTTTCAGTTTTTGACTCCCTGTGCCTGGTATAATAGAGATAGAGCCATATGGATGGTTGTATCCTAACTAGGAAGTCATAAGCATTCCAAAGAGGGTCTAACTTTGCAGATTGGACCAGTAGAAGTTTCTGGGTGAAAATGCCATTCAATATACATGCATTTAAGCCCAAAACCGCGCTTAAATGCGCGCTTGGGCACCTAAGGGTTAAGGAGTGTCATGAGTACTGTAAAGTAGTCCCTTAGTACCAATTGCCCAAACAGTGTCGTTGTGAGTACTGTTAAGTAGAGTCCCTTAGTACCAATTGCCCAAACAGTGTCGTTGTGAGTACTGTTAAGTAGAGTCCCTTAGTACCAATTGCCCAAACAGTGTCGTTGTGAGTAATGTTAAGTAGAGTCCCTTAGTATCAATTGCCCAAACAGTGTCTGTGTGAGTAATGTTAAGTAGAGTCCCTTAGTATCAATTGCCCAAACAGTGCTGTGAGAACTGTTAAGTAGAGTCCCTTAGTACCAAGTGCCCAAACAGTGTTGTAAGTACTGTTAAGGTGCTTCACAGGTCCCTTTAAGTTTCCAGGAGGGTGATTTCAGTAGGTACCTAGTCGGGAAAATTCAGTAGGTACCTGATAGTGCAGCTCTTTCTATTTAAACAAGGCAGGTGACCTTTCAGACTGATGTGGTTAGCGTAAGTTGAATGGTGATGCAGAGCGTGACTTGTTTTGAAAAGAGGGCACATACTGACAGTTCTATTTACCATAGGAACAACAACCTCCAGTATTACTGTCTCTGACCTGCAGAGGAAGATATGCTTCTCACAAAAGGCTCTCAAGAGGAAGACAGAATAGATATCATGCCTGCCCCTTGGGGCCCCATAGGCATCATAGTCTATGGTAATGAAAATGGTAGACAAAAACATGTATAGCCTGTGCTTGTTAAAGCTTAGCCCTTATGGGTCAATATCCTTCAAACGCCCATTTCATGAAACGCCCGTAATGGAAAATAAAGGTGTCCTTTTTTCAAAACCTGTCAAATTTTCTGAAAATACATTTATTTACCTCCAAAAAACACTAAACGGGAGGATTTTGGTCCCAGCGGTTCAGTTTTTATTAACGGCAGAAGGTGGACATGTCTTTTCGAGAAAAACGTCCGTAATTTTAATTCATTTCTCATGTTCAATCACTTAACACATATCTACAACCTGCTGACCATGGCTTCTTTGGGTTCATTTTACAGTAGTCAGTTGTGGTAATTGTTTAAATAGTTTTTAACCTTGTATCATGATTTATTTAACAGTAGGACTTCTCACAAAAAGGACAATTTCACTAGAAATTCTGAAAGTCCATGTCATGCCAAGTATGCTGCATGAAAGTTCTTGCTGTTTCAACAAGAAGCAGTCCTTGAAATATCTCTTTCTTATCATGAAACTCCAACTCACTATCTTTCATTTGGACCCACAATCAGGTGTAATGTTCATATTTATATCAGTCCCACACACTCTCAAAGTTGGGTTAATTAATGAATTTATATTATGGGCGTTTGTCCACGGACCATACATTCACTAGCCATGTTCTTGTGTCACCTTGATGGCCACAGGTCCCACCAGTTATTCCTCAGACCCCCTATCTTCCACATATAGGTAGTAAACACATGTGGCATCATAATCTATACCCCATACCTCTTGCAAATCTCATTTTCCCTGACATCCACCCAACTTTACTAATGTTAAAAGAAAAAGTTGTAGATCCAAAAAATTTTTCTTTTCCATCAATACCTAAGCCACGCAGAAGCATACACTGACTTATCATTCAAACAACTTTCAACATGTAGGTATATGTCTTTACTTTCACTTTGACCTTAAAATTAATGGATATGGTTTGAATTAAGGGAGCTCAGACTCACATATTTCATCCCATAATTAATCTTACGGACGTTTGCCCTCACTCCCTATTTTGTAGGGATTTGACAGCTCTATCCTATGTGGCCTCCATGTCCTTCCTAATCCCCTCAGAGCTTTCATACATTAAAATGTCAAAGCAGGGACATGTGGCTGTGTCCTGCTGGCCCCAAATCAATTGTAATCAACCATTAGACCATACATTCTACATCTGAAAACCAGCTTCTCCAAAAATTATAAAAATTTTGAAAAAAGTCTAAACGTGTTCCCTACCTTTAAACCTTGAACACCACTTTACATTTCATCCCCTCCCCTTATTTACTGTTTCTCTATGTACCCAGTTATATATCCTATTAAACTCATGAACCCAAACCACCCTGCCACCAATTTTTCATTCATACATCCCCTCTCTACTCACCCACCTATTTAAATTATGGACGTTTTCTGTCGACCTCTGGCAAATTGGCCAAAGACCATGTCCTGCCACACCGCTCACAGCTCCCCTATTTCTAACTCCAAACCTTATATTCTGCCACCACTTATAAGAGACACCCTCTGCTATCCCTTCCTGTTGTTATTGACCTATACCTATCCATTTTCCTTTAAAAATTACTCCCCAAGTAAAACTTTTACCAAAAATTTTCCCTGTTTCAACCATGTAGCCTGACTTAGTACTTCAACCACTGTACAGTGACCTTCCCCGGGAACCTAACATATGCCCCTACATAGACCCAAATATGTTTGGAGTAGAACCCCTATGCTGAAACCTCATGTAGGCCACAGAACAGGTACCCAGCAGCTGTCAAGTCAACATCCAATTTTTATTACGGGCGTTTTCCGCGGACAACCACTTTTCATCATCGCCTTCCTAGCTCCCCCCAAAAAAAAAAAAAAGAATTTTTGCTTTCAGACAAGGAAAACAGTTATTCCTGTTCCTTCAGCAGAGCTGAAACAGTTATAAAAACTAAATCATTCTGAGTAACATGTTCTGAAAGTTGTTTCAATGATCTAAGCATTCATCTCTCATCAATTACCAACCTGAATTTTCAAATACAACTCCATGTAGCATTACCTGTTCTGGTATAGAGATCTATCATGTCCAGGCCCACTGCTTCACCATTACAAAAATGCCTGAACTTACTAATGTCACTTAAATTATCACTCTAACTTCTCTTATCTAGTGTACTATAATAAAAATTACGGACGTTTGCGTCGTTAAGCAAACATTACAAAATATCTGTGTGATATGGTTTAAAATGGTTAGTAGTCATCAACATGCAAATAAAGGTTCTTGGGGTCTGCTCTCCTCCTCTCTGGCTCCACCTGTACCTGCTTAATTAACTCTTAAACCTACAAAACCAACTGTGAACCAACTGTGTTAATTAATCAATTTTAAAAGTAGCCTTTCCTATATACAGTGTTTGAACATAAAGTTTGATATTGTCTAACATATATACATTTAAAATAATGGGCAAAAATCAAACACTGCATAAGGAAGGACTGATAAAGAAATTTGTCTGGCCTGTTCCTACATGCGAAGACTGGAGAGGAGGTGTGAAGACGGTGGTGCAATGTCCTTGTACTCCCCTCGGCTCACATGGGTTCGGCTGTGCAGACAGGTCAAGTCCGGTTGGTATGTACAGTTCTGTAGCCTCAAGCCCTTGCGGGCGAAGCTAGAGTCCATAGTAGTAGGTATGTGTCTCTAGACTGAGGTGTAGATACTCTACTTGCTGTTGGCTCTACCTATACGCCTGGTAGGTAGCCGAGGTCTGCAGTCTACCCTGACCTGGTAAAGGGCCTGGACTGACTGAAACTCTTCATGGGTTAGCAGTAGGTTCCGGGAGCGGGCGTTGCTGTAAGGGGATGCCACAGGGCAGATGATGTCGGCCTCGGATATTTCTTCTTCATCTTTCAACTTCGGCCAGGACAACTTGATGTTCTTGTCCCAACTGCTTCCAGCTCTGAAGCCGGGTCTCAGAAAGTTAAGGTTCTAATAACCGCGGGCAAGCCTCTCGCTGGTCACTTCAGCGACATACCATGAATTCCCCCACACAGCTGCAACATAACTTCCACGCTCATACACTTCCTGCCGCACACAGTCATGGTGGACATCAGAGGTGTCCTCAACATAGCGAGCACCCACGTGCTCTGCAGTGTCGACCTCCTCCGGTGCTGCAGGTTGCTCAGTCTCTATCTCTTCCTCTATCTCTTCCTCTGTCTCTTCCTCTGTCTCGTCCGGGATAAGTCCGCTCTTGATGGCCTGGGCACGCGCTCGTCTAGCATCTTTCTCCGCCTCTTCCTTCTCAGCTGCATTATGGGCTAACTCTGCAGCTTCCATCTGCTCGGTCTCCAATTCACCAAGGCGTAGCATAATGTCATAGTCATATAGTAGGAACTCCTTCCACTGGGATCTTACAGGGGTGGAAGCACACTCATTGTCAAGCAGAGGGATGTTGTTCTCTCTATCCCAGCAGCACTCGTCGAAGCACGATGTTGCACGTGTGCAGATCTTCTCCGAACGGGCAGTGACTGCTACTGAGTGTATGGTCATGGAGCCTTCTACAGACTTTGGGGAAACAATGAAGGGCAACCGGCTGCGTGCATCATAAGTGTTCTTCATGGACATACAATCATACTGCACGGTTCCCTCTCCATCATTACAATGTTCAACAAACAGCTGGGCAGTGTAGATGTCGTTACCCTTCTTCACTTTGTAGTCCACCTTGCGTTTCGCGGCTGCACCAACGCCGTCACATGGACCTTTGCCATGATTGGTCTCGAAGTAATTTCACGTGCCGTCGAGTTGATACAGCTCATGGTGGCGACATACCAGACTGTAGATCGAGATATTCCTATACTGGGATGATGGTGAATCCGTCCAGTAGTGCACGATCTTGATGTGCGGGTAGTTCTCGGTGATGTAGTTGCACACTCGCTTCATTATATGGCTGATGGTCCCAGCGTCATGCTTGCGGTCATGGCTCACGTAGCAGAGGCACTTTGATACTGTCAGGCCGTCCTGCTTCAAGTGAATGACGACTGGGTGGACAGTGATTCCATCTTTGTTGAAAAAGACAGACTGAATCTCACCGCCCTCACCAAACCCTACTAGCCAGTTCTGGGCAAAGTCCATCTGTATCGTACAGTCTGTATTGCCAAGCTCTTCACGCTGCTGGCGGACTTTACTGTGCTGATGTTTTGCACGGTCGGAGTGGTTCTTGGTAACGTCAAAGTCCTTGATCAGCTGTTCTATGAAGTCAGTCTTGTCCAGGGTACAGTCCACAGGGCGCAGTCTGTTCACCCAGACAGTCTCATTTACCTTCTTGGTGGCAAGCAGCACTGGTGTAAACTGCCACTGCTTGAAGGTAATTTGATCAGGTAAGTTAGAATAAGTGTAGTCCTTGTTCAGCCTTCCGGTGTCATCTCTCAAAGCCTTCTCAAATGCTGCCTTGGTGTACTCCTTAAACAGGGAATCAGGATTGACTGGCACAAACCGGGCATAAGCGTTGATGGCCTTCAGCTTCAATGAATAGTTCTGATGGGTTTTACAGAGACAACACTCAACCTTGTGCTGCCGTAGGGGGACAATCCACTTACACTTCCTTAGCACACGAGTGAAGTGGTTGTACTGGCACTGGTACTTCGTGGGAGCACGGTCTCTGTAGGTAGCATGGATCTCCTTAACATCCATCAGTAACACACGCTTTTGCCTCACTTTCTTTACCCCGTCTGCCTCATCCTTTGCGAAGAGAGTCACCTTCTCCTTCTTCCCTGGACACAACCAAGTGAACTCACCATCCTGGACGAAGGCTATGATAAAGGCTTCAAGTTCTTTCTTATTAACTCCACGGTCGGTAATGTCCTTGTTCACATGTTTGGCTGCCTTCCCAGTGAGACCGAACTTCTTAGCCATAACAGCCATAAGTTTCTTCTCGGTGAGAACTTGTGGGTCTACTAGGCTGTGCAGGATCTTCTTCCTCTTGTTACGGCTCAAGGTCTCATTGACATGCTGGGAAATGACATCCACAGCCTGAAGGATGCGGTTGTCACTCACTGATTTCTTACGAGCTTCAGCGAGTTCAAGCTGTCTCTCCTTGCGCTCGAGTTCTGCTCTGAGAGAAGCAATTTGAGCATCAACTTCCTGCTTCTCATGCTCAAGGGACTCAAAGTCATCAAGTTGGGTTCTGAGTCTCTTGTCATAACCTGAGCGCATCTTACGGGCGCGCCGCTCGTGGATGCAAGCACACTCTGGGTGAGGGAAATGCTCCACCGAGCCTTCCTTCCCTGGTGCATGTCGCACTTCCAGCTCCGCCTGGGGGTCGCTGGATGGTCCAGGATGAGACGCGTCACCTGCGCTGTCGGGTTTGTTATGGCCACTGAAAGAATAAATTTTTTATGCAACAAGAATGAAAATAAAGAAACACTAATATAAATTACGGGCGTTTGCGCGCGTACTTCAAAACATTGAATTAAGAGTGATTAAGTTAATGAATTCACATAAATGTGAGATATTGAAACACTATCTATGTTCAGATGAATTGATTTGGTGTGACTAATTTATAAAGATGCCCACGATGCTCCAATGAAGTGCTGGTGACACTGCTAGCTCCAGCACTTCATTGGTGCATCGTGACGACCAATCATTTTTCAATACCATGGTGTTGGCGAAGACATGCGGGCAGACTGCCGTGGAGCTGGCGCTACTGGTGTCGAGCGGGATCGCTTCTCTGTCATGATAACCACGCTGCTTAGCGCCCTCAGCTCTTTCATAGCTGGTCTCCGCGGAGTCGTCTTGCCATCGTTCAAGTCACTATCAAATTATATTCAATTTGTCACTTATTCTATACAAAAGACACAAACTCACAGAAAAAATGAATTAATTTGAATTTAAAGAAACCTTTATTTACTTGTTATATAGATCTATTTCACAGAACTTGTCTTATGTACAATGAGGACATTTATGTTACATGATAACTTTCAAATAAATCTAGGACTTCCATTATGTATTTGTATGTACATGTTGGTCTAGTTGTCTTCGTCGGTTGAAGAGACTGAAGAGATGGTTATTGGACTCCAGATAGGCACGGTTGAGTACAAAACGGGGGGGAGGTCTTCCACAGCAGAACTGCCAACAAGAACAATTGAACAAATGTAAGAAAAGAAGATAGATTGCCGCTAAACATTGACCATAATAAAAATTATGGGCGTTTGCGCGTACACTCTCAACTTGAAATCAACATTAAAGCGAAGTGTGTTTTAGTTTCATTACTTAACTCTAAATTAGGACAGATCTGGAAAACACTTACTTTTCGGTGGCGGGTTTTGCTGCTGGTGGCACCACTGGCCTTCGGATCACCAACTCCCGTGTGGCAGGCGCCACAGCTCCACGGCCCTCCCTTCCGGGTGGTGTGAGGCAAAGGGGGCGACGAGAGGTGCTACAAGAAAAAGGTGAGTCTGTAAAGTAACTATTTTTTTATTTCAGATTTCTGGAATAGCTGAAATACACCCTTCTTCTTTTATTATTTACTGAAGTATCTATTGCAAAAAAAAATAGTATATACGGGAGTAGGAGTACTTACTTTGGGGTGGTAGTATCCTGCTGTTTCTCCTGCGTTGAGTCCTCCTTCGTCAAGTCCTCCTGGGCCGTCTCCACCTGGGGCGTCTCCTCGACCTGCAGGGCGGCTCCTGCTGCTGCACTGGCTGCGGTACGCCTCTTCCTCCTGGTAGGGAGTATGAAATAAAGTTATTGTCAGTGAATTGGGATACAGGCCATCATACTATATATATACATGTACATACATGTAGAGTAGGAGTACTTACTTTGGGGTGGTAGTCTCCTGCTGTTTCTCCTGCGTTGAGTCCTCCTTCGTCAAGTCCTCCTGGGCCGTCTCCACCTGGGGCGTCTCCTCGACCTGCAGGGCGGCTCGTGCTGCTCTGGCTGCGGTACGCCTCTTCCTCCTGGTGGCGAGTATGAAATAAAGTTATTGTCAGTGAATTGGGATACAGGCCATCATGAAGTATATATATACATGTACATGTACATGTAGAGTAGGAGTACTTACTTTGGGGTGGTAGTCTCCTGCTGTTTCTCCTGCGTTGAGTCCTCCTTCGTCAAGTCCTCCTGGGCCGTCTCCACCTGGGGCGTCTCCTCGACCTGCAGGGCGGCTCGTGCTGCTCTGGCTGCGGTACGCCTCTTCCTCCTGGTAGGGAGTATGAAATAAAGTTATTGTCAGTGAATTGGGATACAGGCCATCATGTAGTATATATATACATGTACATGTACATGTAGAGTAGGAGTACTTACTTTGGGGTGGTAGTCTCCTGCTGTTTCTCCTGCGTTGAGTCCTCCTTCGTCAAGTCCTCCTGGGCCGTCTCCACCTGGGGCGTCTCCTCGACCTGCAGGGCGGCTCGTGCTGCTCTGGCTGCGGTACGCCTCTTCCTCCTGGTTAGGAGTATGAAATAAAGTTATTGTCAGTGAATTGGGATAGAAGCCATCATACATATACAGAGGTACATTTACATGTATACATATATATATATGGGAGTAGGAGTACTTACTTTGGGGTGGCCTTGACAGCAGACTTAGGGCGGCTCAGCTCAGCTGAAGCATATACTGCTTTGCGGGTCTCATCCGAAACCTTCATAAACAGTAGAATAAGATCAATATTACGAAAGAAAGACAAGGTAAGTGACAATAATCAAAAAATTATAACATACAGCAAAGTTGTTTTTGAATTGTGAATGTTCTTAAACATTTGTCCATGAGATAAAGATTCAATATGAATTCATGAAATAACATACAATATACATTCATTTAATTTTACAACATCTATAGATAGAAAGTGGGGAAAATGAATAATTCTTTTCTTGAAACTGATACTCACTACTAGAGATCTACGCTGCTGGGGTGCGGCATCCTCGGTCTGCTGGGGTGCCTCATCGGTCTGCTGGGGTGCCTCATCGGTCTGCTGGGGTGCCTCATCGGTCTGCTGGGGTGCCTCATCGGTCTGCTGGGGTGCCTCATCGGTCTGCTGGGGTGCCTCATCGGTCTGCTGGGGTGCCTCATCGGTCTGCTGGGGTGCCTCATCGGTCTCCTGGTGTGTCTTGTCCCCCGTTGCCTTGGGTGCATGCTCCTTGGTGGACTGCTCGGGGGCCGCTTGGACCTGGCCGGGTGCCTTAAACTTCCCCCTACCCCCATGGCCTTGAGATCTCTTCTCCAGATTAGGAGGGAGAGGGGAGTTGGGGTTCTGTTTTAGAAAATTTCTCCTTTCGCGGTCTAATTTACCACGGGCTGATGACAACTCTCTCTCCCTTTGCTTCTTTTTAAAAGCTTCTGATCCTTCACCCCCTGCTTCGGCCGCTTCTTTCAGTTCTCTCTGCTTTTTTACCGAGCGTTCGGCATCTTTTTCTAGTTTTTTGGCATATTCATCTGGGTCTTCCTGAACTTTGTCTCGATGCCTCTGGGCACATTCTTTCCCGGACATCTTGTCGTCACCCTTGGATGGCCTACCTACACTCTTCCTTCCTTGATCATCAGACATTATTCTGTTAGAGAAAAGAAAAGAGAGAAAGTTTGTTAAAAGGAACGCCCGCAAACGCCCGTAATATTAATTCGAAAATAAAGTGGCAATGGGATTCTGCAAAAATGCCGGTTTGAAAGACACAACAGAGGTGCATCTTTACCCCTGATATCAAGTCCCTATCTACATTTTTTCCCCTGTCAACAGAGGATTTTCTATTATGCTTACGGGCGTTTGCCGAGAGAAACGCCCGTAATTGTAATTAAAATTGTACTTTACACTAAGAGAGTAAGGGAGGAAATAGTCCATTTTGGGCAAGAACAAAGTACATCAGTAGGCCTAACTTTGGACATATAGAACAGGTGGGCAGGATATGGCTGATAAGAGAAATGCACAAATCTATGTCAGCGACGAACGCCCACAAACGCCCATAATCAATATCACCACATGGTCTCCAGAGTGAAATGGAGGGGTGTAAAAGCAGTTTCTTCATAGAAATTTCAGAACTAGGTGTAAGAAGGGGGTCAGGGGAAGGACAGGAGGGCTAAAAAACAAGATTTTAGAGAATAATGACTTTCACATATATCTTTTTGTGAGCTAAGTGTACTGTTTCGGACAAGAAAATGGTTTTTGAAGGTGAAAACATACTTCATATGACATTAAAAATGATCCAAAGAGGCAGGGGAGAATAAAGGAGACTGTTTTCTAACATAAAATGGAAGTTCATTGATGTTAGGGGCACACCTTTGCATAGTATAGGTCCACGACATAAATGTAAACAACAACCGAAACTTTACGGGCGTTTGTGGGCGTTCGCGAACGCCCGTAAGATATATTACGTCACATTCTGGAACGTCGTGGAAATGGTCTTAGCAGACACGCGGGCACGTCGCTGCCTCTTTTAAAATGTTCCTAAAGAACTAATTCATCGATTAAACACACAATTTTTACAGCCAGGTTGATCTATGGTCCGAAAAGTATGCCCCTAACATACAGAGATACACGAAATCTTACCTTTGGTCAAGTTTGCAGCTAGATTTTCACTTCTGAAGACAACCCAGTAGGACTCCAAGGATGAAAGATGGCGGCCGCGTCATCGGCTCACCCTCCGCCAGGAACCAGCTCAGCTAGTACCGAACGCCGGCTGTAGGGGTCCCCGAGAATTCCCGCCACTATAAAACTTATGGGCGTTCGGATAGGCAAACGCCCTACATCGACTCGATGTATATTCGAGGGTAGAGAAGAGGGAGAGGGTTCAGGGAGGGTAAGAACTGTTCTGTAGGAGAGATTTTAGTCTAGGGTACACTTCTCCACAGGTTAGAAAGACGTAGGTGTGGTTTTAATGGGAGATATTGCCACTTCTTTAATTTCGTTTGGACAAACGCCCGTAAGCAAAACTATTGTATGAAACTCTCCCAACACACATTTTCATGGGAAAGAGTGGCGATGGGGGTCTGTTTATTAGTTAAATGGGCAGTAAATGAAGGGAACTACTTTCCCAAAGAAGAAAAATGGATATAGGGGTACTAGTCTCTGACCAGAAGTACCTGGGAAGGGCAGGTTGGACCTCCCCGACAGATGTGGTATGTTTTGGTATATGAAGCCCACTTGGTGGGTATTACAGATAGAGGGTCAAAATTAGCTTGAGTTAGGCCCAAGACTTCATGCTATGGGCTAAAAAGGAGAAAAAATACCTGTGGCTATCCATGTCACATTTATTGGAGACAGTTCTTTGACATTTCAGTGTAAAAAGAGGAAAAAACACCTTTTCTCTGACTTTCAAGCTGATTTCTGCAGCATAATTAAATATAAATAACGTAAAACTATACATTTTTATAGCCCCCCTTATGTTAACAGTACATCAGGTATAAGAAACAATAGATAGAACTCATTGGTACTACCCCAGGGCTGTGTGAATGGGACAAGTACCCAAACGCCCGTAATATAAATCAAAATGGACGTTCGGTAGATATTGACCCTTATGTTAGATATTCAGATTCATGCGAACTGAGCTAATCTGAAGCATAAAAATGGGTGAATGTGCGCTAAAATGTAACCTCAACTAATTATGTGCAACTGTGAGGCTGTTCTCTCATTGAAAATCACATTGATGGCATGTGACTGGATATCTGTATATATACTGCACTTAAGGTAAATATCTAAGCACGTCTGCTTATGAGCACCTGTCTTGTGGACAAGTGCAGATCAACTATTTAGGGATAGATGGCCTTCTAAATGCCCTCATAGTAAATTGGGAAGTAGAATTAGAATAATTATAATCAATCAGCCAAGTTCATATACACAAACGACACATATGTCAATTTGTTTTCCTCCTTCACTTTAATTGCCCATGAACTTCTGAACCCAGAGAGGGTAGATTAGTCCCAAGGAGCTGTATGGATTACTTAACACTGTTCACAGAGATATGGTATTATTGTAACATGACTACTTCAGTAGTATTTTAGTTTATCAAGTTTGTTTTAGAGCTAACTCAAACATATGCCATCATTCAAAGTGCATTTTTCTGTAACCAAGCAAGGCTGTGGGCACTATCTCCTTGTCCAAATATAAATACTGTATTAATTTTAAATGCTGCTACCATGCTCACAACACTGCAAAAAATTCCAGTTTTGGTGAGTGCTAATTAGAATTATTTTTGTCCTCTTAAACCTGGTATGTGGAATCTGTGTGAAAGATTGATTTGTGCCTAAGAGCTGGAATATTTGATTAGCAGAAACACAAACTGCATTTTACTGCTCTCCAAAGTGACAACACAGATTCTATGTCATGCCCGATGGTGGATTACAATTAAAGCAACTCGAGACACCTCCTCCTCTTAAAATTGCCGCTGCATCAAAATTCCACCACCACTTAACAAACATATTGACTCAGTAGAGTCTTCCTCAATGAGGTCTTCTCTCGAGATACTATGACTGCAGAGAGCCACTACAATTTGAATTCCTCAAAAGTAAAGATATATTCACAGGCAATGACCTAAGTCTGTATGAATAACACTTACATAGTAATCACATAGGCTAGAGATGCTTTTAGGTCCCTGAAACCTCCAGACCCTTTGAATTTCCATTGAATCAAACTTCATTTTTTGCATGTAACAAAGACTTGTCACATTGACAGAAGACAAAATATCTCTCTTCTCTCAAGTCTAATGCCTTTTCGCATCTTCCAGACACGTATCCAAGAATAGATATATCTTACAGCAAAATCAATACTTTCTCTAAGATATTTTTGCTACCTCTTCCATATTTCCATCTGTGATTTCCTGCAGGCATGTATTTCCACCAGCGATCCAGTTGGCAATGAGTCTCCAACTAACCTGCTCCAAGTCACTGTTTCATTATTCACTACCCTTATCATATAGGCCTTGACTGGACTGTTTCCCTCAGCAAAGAATTCAGGAAGACCATTCAAAGTCCAATTCAGTCCTCTATTTTCACATCTTCACCAAGTCATGTAAATAGTCCTGAGGATAAATGTTCTCTCTGGGTACAGGGGAAAGTTTACCAAACTTCAAACTTTACCCCCTACCACTAACTGTGACGTAGACCCTAGAGGTACACTTCATCTGTTACTGGGAGGACATAAATGTCCTCGGTCCTCCTTCTCTTACTCTGTCAAGGTACCTGAAAGTGTGCTGTGAATTCAAATGAAGATTCAAAGTTGCTGTTTCCATGGGCTCCAAAATATATCAGATATCAGTGATTTCTGGTGAGTTTTGGACAATGGATGCAAAAGTAGACGAGGAAGGCAAGTCTAAAAATATATGACAGTTAAAATGGTCATAAAAATATAGGCATCCAGAGCTAGAGCTTAGTTAAGGGGTGGGACCAACCCCTGGCATCTCCTTAGGCCAAAAAAAATAAAAGCTATGTTTCCGGTAACATGGTCCAAAAAGTTGAGGCAGGTAGGTCGGATTTTTTTTTTTTTTTAATTTTGATTTTTTTTGGTCCAAGGTCCCATATGGTAATTTTTTTGCTTGGTTTTCATTGTTGGGCATCAGAAATGTTTATTTCCTGCATGGGATATGGGAAAATGATTGGAAAATATAAGCATTCGTGTCAAATAACAATTTTTTAAAGGAATCTTCGAAAATTTTGAAAAACCTCAAAAAATATTCAAAACTCTTTAAAAAATCAGGAAAATTTTGAAAAAAAAACAAACAAAAATTTCTGAGGTCGGCCCCCTTAAGCTGAGGACGGTCGGGTGACCGGAAAAAAAACTTTTTTTTTTTTGGCCTTACCCAGTTGTATGTACTGTATATGTCACTGTCTTGGCTTTTAGCAAGTGCTAACCAAAAGCTTTACCCATCACCTTTACCAATTTAGATGCTTGATTTGAATTTGGAGCACACTTTCTTTTTAAGTAGATTGACAGAGTGGAGCAAAGAGTGCTTAGGACTTTGATAGGGTCCTGTGAACAGATGAGGCATGCCTCTGAGGTAAAATGTACAGACTCGGGTACCGGTCAGTGAGGCTAATGTTTGTAGTCTAGTGGGTTTGACTCCTTGTAAGGTCCCTGCTAATGAAACTCTATATCCGAATTGCTTTCCCCAATGGATACAACAACTTAAATCCACAGCATACTTTCCTTTTTAAGTAGCTTGACAGAGAAACACAAGGAAGACTAAGGGCATTAAATAGTATGCTAAAAGGTTCACCCTTAGACGGCAACAACACTACATGATACACTAAATTACTTTTTTGGTCCATGAATAGATCCAGTCAAACTGAGTACTTGAGCAAACTTACTCAATGTGTCATACCGGCCATACTAGCTTGGTACAGTCACAGGAGGGCATTTCTCAAGATGGTATGACTAGACACAGCCAGTACAACTTGAAACCCTCAATATCAGACTGGCTTATTATAGGTAACACACTACGACTACTCTGTACAATCAGCACTAAAGGCAGTAATTACATAGGGTTTGGTTTGGCAGTCACATCAATGTACCAAGCAAATTGTGAATCCTCGTCAACCTGTGTGAAGTGGCTTACACATGTCGCTAGATGGAACAGGACATCGTTATAACACAAGATCACCAGGAATAGCAATTGCTATTCCATGTGAGTCTAACAAACAGTGGTGAAAGATGACGGAATGAGTTATCACTCAAAAAGGAGTCGCCATTGATGACCAACCATGGTAGGTGGGTAGTTATTAGTGACCATGAGACGCAGGGCTGTAATGGCATTTAACTGAGGGATCTGACTACGACATGAAGGGGGTCTAGACGTACCATCTTGAGAAATGCCTTCTTTCTGAAGGTTTTCCCTCTACATATCTCTCAGTGGGATCAGGCCTGAAGCCTTTGCTGCCTATTAGTTGGTGAGAGCAAAGGTGTATCCTCTGTTTATTCCTTTTTTCCTGTGTGTTGTGCAGAGGATGTTTAACAAATTTGTTGGATAGGGAAATCTCAAAAAGAAGGCCTCACTCTTTAAGCATATTTAAGAACTGTTCTTTTTTCTATGATAGGGCATGAGGAATTTGTTTAATGATCATATAACCTCCTAAGAGGGTTATATCAGATAGCATACATGGGCGATTATAAGAGAAATAGGCCTGTAATGAACTTGTCATACAAATTGAAAGTGGGGTGTATGTCAGATATACTCCTGTTGCCTCATATACTCCCTTGGTTTGGCACCCAGGGAATATATCTCATACATATAGCCTTGATGAATAAGAATTATTATAGCAATAAGAGCATTTTGCCTTAGTGCCATGTCTGAGGGAAGGATCTATTGGTTCCCGAATTGGAGACCTATTTGAGAATTTATAAAGGTTTGACAGGGCCTGACAAATGCCACATATACAGTATAACGTCCCCTGTCTCTAACACATATCTTGCACATTATATCCTCCTAAATTTCCAATTTCATTTATGGATAGACTCGGGCCTGTAACAATCATAAACAAATATTTTCCTGGCATATAGCTCAGCCTCTTCAAATATTGAACTGATGTAGCCAGACCTTTTTGAAGGAACAGAAACATGTATGTGGTTAAAACTGTCTGACATTCTCCGGTACGTTGAATCAATGGAAACAAGGTGTGTACCCCATCAACAGCAGGGGGACAACTTTATCTTATTACTGATAGAGTGCACCTAATTTCACTACTGCAGGCTGGCTTTTGGCCAAGCTGTCTGGTACAAAAGGAAATACATTAGTGGTGGTTGGTAAGAATGGTCAGGGATGGCTTATCGATTAGCCACAAGAGACTGTAAGGTGTCATTATATTGTTTATCTATATGTATACAGAGCCCTAAGTGATAGACACAGTAGACCGAAAGTCCATTAGGCCTGTTTAGCAAAACCATCTCATAGGATTTGGTCAATAGAAATAAAGCGGACTGTTGGTTTAGGAAGAAGTACTGCTGCCAATCCATGATGTATTTTATGCATGATATCTATCTATAAAAGAAGACAATATGCAGGGGCAAAGGAAAGAGTAGGAATTGTTTTTAATATCAGCAAAGCCTGAATTTTGCCGTCTAAATCTTAATTGGTTTATTCTTGTGATGGATATAATTCATATTCATTTCAAAGATGATTTTCACCAATACTGAATATAAAGTGATTCTTAGATTAATATACTGAACTTTGTTTTGCTCATTTCTCTATATTGGGGCCCCTGCATGAGTCATTGCTTACCCAAGGGCAACACCCCACAGCATACCCCCTCATCAATTCAATATCTTTTCCATTAAACATATGACCTCAAATTGAACATGCTGTGCTTTTCTGTGACCTCCTCTAACCATTTCTACTTCCATCGCTGCTCTTAGAACTGACAGTCATATTTCCCCAGGCTGGATATCATGTGCACTGAAAACATTGAAGATCTGAAACTAGTCAGCAGGGACCACTTTAGGTCCTCAAGTTGACGATACCTAAAACTACAACTTTAGGTAGTCAAAATGACGACTTAAGGTCATCAGGATGACAATACTGACAGTACAGAGTCATCATATTGATGACTCAGGTCGTCAGGATGATGACCTAAAGTTGTCATTTTGACTACATAAAGTTGTATTTTTAGGTATCGTCAACTTGAGCATGCACCTAAAGTGGTCACCACTGACTAGTTTCGGATCTTACAGTGCTTTTCAGTGTGCTACATCAATCATCAAGAAAATACCAAACCTTATGATACAATATTTTTCTGTGAGTTTCTGCCGGCATGTCCCTAGTAGCACACATCTTTAGACCAGAGTCCCCCAATACAAAGCACAACCCTGGCTGTAAGTAAGTGCTAACCAGCAGTTTTGCCCATCACCTTCTACCAATTTAGATGCTTAATTTGAATTCACAGCATACTTTCTTTTTAAGTAGCTTGACAGAGTGGAGCAAGGACAGCTAAGGCCCTTAATGCGCTCCTGTAAATAGGTGAGACATGCCTCCAAGGTTAAATGCACAGGCCATGTTACCGGTTAATATGGTGCGTATTTGTAGTCTGGTAGATTTGGCTCTTTAGATGGTGAGCTGTGGTATTGTAGGCATACCATGGTGGGTACTTACTCAGTACAAATGGGAAAGGATGAATGAGGTGTGGAGGGTGTTGCTCCTATAGTAAAAGGAAGAGCTGGCTAACAATGCCCTCATTCCCAGTCCTTGGGACTGGGAATGAGGGCATTGTAGCTATAACTTGTCCCTTTTATTGCTCACAAGTGGTCATTCAAGTATGGTGAAAAAGGGGGATTTGAGTAGGTACCTAGTTGGGAGAAGTCAGTCAGTATAATATACTATAGAGTGTGTGACATGAGTAGGTACCTGATAGTGCAGCTCTCTGTTTTAAACAAGGCTGGTGACTTTTCAGACTAATGTGGTGAGTGCAAGTTGAATGGTGAATCAGAGCATGACTTCTTTTGAAAAGAGGGTGCCTACTGACAGCTCTTTTACCATAGGAGCAACACGCTCGTGATGTACTTCAGTAGAGTCTGTAAATACATAGAGTAGACATGAATGAGGATGCACCATATTAACATCTAGAAGCGCAGTCCTCTGGACTACAAATGGAAGCAGAGGTGAAAGAAAAGAGGCAATGCTGAGATTGTAAGGAAGAAAACAACCAAAATGGTTAATGTCCAGATTGACTTTTAAATAGAATGTGTCCACAACTGACTATCATGCTACACATTCATTGTGAATTGGCATTGCTCCTAAACCTAACGTTATATGTATGTGAAGCTACTGTTATTATATGACCAAATGACCCCTAACAACCCCTTTGGTTAACTGGTCAGACACCCTTGATTCTAACAAACAAAAAATGTGCTCTCTCTATTAAATGTAGCAGAGTCTTTTCCTACTAGACAGCTAGGCCGAATGCCAGCTTGTGGTATTAAAACCAAGTACACTCTCTTAGTCAAGATATTGTAAATGCAGCTATTTTTTTAAGCTTTGATCACAGCTGCTCTTTCCACTGTGTATGACTCCATTTGTTAAACATTTCAAGAGACAGTGATGTGTAGGCATGTTCTGGCAGTGGCACATTGTAGAATACTCAAAATAAAATGTGCAACAGAAGAGGTGGGAAAAAATCAATGTTTCCTTATTGGACAAGGTAAGTTCATGGAAATGTTAGCAATCCGTATAAGCAGGTTGGGTAAATGACAGGAAGTTCACACTACTGGGGTCTGTTACACAATCAAAATTGGTGGTCCCTAATTATAATTTATTAGAAAATTTGTTACAAGTATAAATCGAGATGGTGTTCACTAGTTTTCATGCTCTTAAGTAGATGAGCAAGATCCCCTTATTTCTATAAAAATTGTTAGGTGTTTCATAACTATTATTTAATATTTTGATGGTGCTCTTTAATTTATTTCTGGTGGTCGTAAAGGGGTTTATCCAATATAACATATCTCCCTACAGTGATTTGAAATGGAAAAAAACACACACACAGAAACAGCTAGTATCAAGCAAAAGAGAGGAGGATAGCTACAAAAAGAGAGAAGAGGAAAGATAAACAATTTTTTACCTGCTTTATCTCTGTGAAGATTTTCACAGGGCGTTATCCCTGTGAAGAAATTCCTTGAGATGATAGAAGAGATAATTTTCACAGAGACACCTCAGTGAAAGAAAATACTTTTCACCGAGGTTTATCCTAAGAGAAAGGATGTGGGTGGGGTGCTATAATGGCACCTTTAACCATCATCTCCCACAAATTAAGATACTTCATTTCTTTTTAAGGAGCTTGACAGAGTGGAGCAAGGAGAGCTCAGGTCCTTGATGTGCCCCTGTGAACAGATGAGGCATGTCTCCAAGGTTATACAGACCCTCGTATGGGTCTGTGTTTGAAGTCTAGTGGCTTTGATTCCTTCAATGGTGTAACGTCAGTGCTGATAAAATGTTACATCCCAACTGCCTTCCCCGATATCAAAAACAACTTCACATCTTTGTTTGAATCCACAGCACACTTTCCTTTTTAAGTAGCTTTACAGAGAAACACGAGGACAGCTATTAGGCAATTATGGCCTTCTGGTTAACTGATGGGGTGTCCATTAAGGGACAGCAGTCAACCTGCACTGAACAGCCTCCTTTAGTACATTAAGTTAAACTCAACAAGGACCTAGAGGGCTTTTCTTAAGATGCTATTTCTGAAAACAGTCAATTTGACTCAGAAAGCCCCGATTTCTACAGAAAATAGAGCTCAGTTGTACCAAATTGATTATGATTGGTACCATATAATGTTCCCATACTTGTGGTAAAACTTAAAAGGATAACCTATAGTATGTTAAGAAAGGCATCCTGCACTTCCGACCACCTATTTATTTAATTACCCATTGAGAACATTTGACCTTGGGACCAGTGATTTTAACCAATGAAGCTATCCTCATAGAAGGTTGACTTGGAATAAGAGACCTAAGTCAGCTGCTCAGGGCAATAGTGGTTACAGGCAAGGAACCTCACACACATTCACATGCCTCATTGTGGCTAAATAGGCTGGACTTGAAGTCTTAAATTGGCTGTCATGGGGAAACAGAGATAAATCCACTCACTGTCTGCTTGGCAGGGTTACTGATAGGTGATACAGTTGTAAGGGACCAGAAACCCTCGTAGCTGGTAGATCGACCCTCAGGGGCTGGCTATGTGGTAATCACTGCTCTGCTATAAACCGATCCAGGTGTAGGTGAAAGGTAGGAAATGTCAGGTCTGGGGATGTAGCTCAGTGGGAGAGCAACTGCTTGCAAGTTGGAAGGTCCCGGGTTTGAATCCAAAGACATTTTTAGCTAACCTCTACACAGTGATTTCAGGTGGGTGGGCCAGAGGCACATTAGCCAATAGATGGATGATGGGAACACGAGCCTGTAGGAGATCACAGATAGAAATATACAAGACAGGTTAAAACATTGTAGGGAAGTATTTGGTGTTTGATATCTCTTCTGGAAAATGTGAAAAGATGTTCAGGATAATGCACAGATGCAGCACTATAATGTAATGGCAAACAGAAAGCTTGGCTCAGTCACAAGTAATCCCTGAATGTACTTAACTATAGTCCCGTTCTGATACATACTTTACTACTACCTTCCCTATGCCCCCCCTCCTTCACTAGGAAAGCTGTACTGACAAATTCAAGCACAGTTCATATATTCATAATTATGGAAAGTGAGATGTCAAGAGACAGTTATAAGTAGTATAACTTAGTTGCATCTATTTCATAAATACTATTAGGGTGCAAAGTACTGGCAAGGACATGGCTACGTCCTTTCCAGTGGCTGTTTGTATTAAACGATGCTCTCTGACACCTGCATGTAGGCTCATATTTCTAGCATATAATGGGCAAGCACCTAGTAAGCACCAATTAGATTAATCTCCATTCTCCAGAATGGCCGATTTAGTAGTCCTTGTCAGACTTCTATTCTTAGTACTATGATATATTTATGGCCTTTATATGTCTAATGTCCTCTTACCGTATTTAAATGAGTCATGAGGGGTTAAAGTTTACGTCCTGGTTAGTGCTCTCCACAAATGGGCTACAGAGGCCTTGCAGTGCTCAATGTCTATATTAGTTGACTCATTGGCTCTGCTGACTTGATAATATGTTTATTTAGGGGAGCTATGTGACATTCTCGACATGTGTTGGTAGGTGTGGGTATTTCTATTGTACAAACGGCAAGGCATTTGGCTCTATGATACAGTATTTATAATCTATACTGGAATGAGAATGCAATGTTTGCTACCCTTTAAATAGTGATTAATAAAGTGTTTCTTTTAGCATCCAAATTCATTAAGCACATGAGAATATAAAGTAGGAAAATTTTTTAAAAAAAAGTTTAATTTGTCCTTATCAGGCATGGTAGGCTACCATCACTGACAACATGTGTTGTAATGTACATGGAGAAAAAGCCATCTGGTCCTATTGTGTTCTTGTCAGGCAAGGTTAGTTAACATCAAAGACAGCAAGTAATCTGCATAAGTATAGCTCAGTCGATAGAGAAAGTATAAATATATAGACAAAGGTGCACAAGAATTGGTCAGCACTGAGGGTTATCACATGAGGCAAAGCCGAGTGTGATAACCCTCAGTGCTGACCAATTCAAGTGCTCCTTTGTATTTATCTCAAGTTAATTTAGTCAGATATGTTCAAAATTCGATTTATTTGGCACTAGAAATGATTTTATCATCAGTTATTTGACCGTTTTGGATGTTTTCCCAGGGAGTGTGATACAGGGAAGGGTTATCACACTGTGGGGTGTGATACAGAGTTTCTTGGTTAAACCTATGGGGCTCTCGTATTCAACTTGAGATAAAGGGCTGTACCTGACTATTTCTCTCATAAAGATGGTATGTGAGTTGTCTTTAGGCTGCTATTAACATATATATGCGCTTTTGAGATCCTCTTTACGCACTGCACTTATTTGCAGCATCGCTTACACAAAGTTGACATCTGGTCATGCGCCCCTTTTACTTGTGTGAACTTTTGACATGGAGCCTCACTGTCATTTTGATGAATTCATGATGAATATACACTCCACAAATACAATCCCATTTCACAAGCACACAAACTTCACCAACCTCCTTGTGTGGATCATTCCTTACACATTTTGTTCTATGGGGAACAAATGATCAATGGCAAAACAGATTTCTGGAATCTCCACAAGGCTATATACAGCACTTCCTGTGTTTGATCCTATGTGTAAGCCTATGTCAGCACTCCAAATATTGCATGGTGATATGAATAATTGCATCAGAGGATCATTGTATAATCCAAAATATGAATGCTGTGCAGACAAGTGATATACAATTCAGAAGGTCAGTCTTATAGATACCAGGGGTGCACTACAAACTACCCTTGGTAGATTAAAAGCTGGGATTGTATCAGTCTATTACAGTAATTGATATAATAAGCATCGACTCCTTATTTTATGTGTCCTTCCAGGATAAAGAAAAGAACAATTATTTTCATGATTTTTACAGTCAGATAAACTCTACATTACATATATGAACATGATTTTTGGCTGTTTATTGAATTGACTACTGCATAACAACGTTACATACCATCAATATCTGATGTCCATCTCCAAGCTACCCATCAGGGTGCCAATGAAATATAGAGTGAGCTATGCTGAGGTTATTGTCACCATCTTGATCATGCATAAACAGAAGCGGTTAAAGGAAGGGTGTTCATTGAAATTTAACATTATGTTTCTATGCACATAGCTCTATCCACTGTCGAAGTAAAAGAGGAATCTCAGAATCTCAGGGTAAGATGTCAGTACGCCCTAGAGGTCTCAGATATAAGTGACCTCAGGAGAAACCGAATGAGACCTTCAGCAGAAGCCGCCAAAAGTCCAACAGAATCTATGTTGAGGATACCATTCCATTGAAAGAGTTGTTAGTGTTAATATAAAAGTTCTGCTGGACTTCAGCTTATATACATGCTTATATACATGTATTTCTTTCTATTTTTTTTTCAGGTGAGAGTCCCTACTGCCATAACATTATTTAAGAGAGTCTCCATATAAGGTATTGGAATCGTCTTTCTAATCTCAGGTTTCTCATTATATTAAAAATTAAAAAAGCCATTCATCAGTTCTCAACAATGGTAGATTTTGCCTATAAAATTTATTAGTCCCTTCCAAGCCTCAGACATACATGAGACACTTTCAGCTGACTTCTGGGAGTTGTGAAAATGAGCCCATACTCTAGGAAAATGTCAATTTGTATTACTCTGGATGGAGGGAACAGAAATCGTGTATTTAATGATTCTGTAAGTCTGAAAAAGACTATTAGGGAGGGGTTATTATTCAGAGGGGAGTATAAACGTTTGACCCCTCTTGTAAGAGGGGTCTAAAAGTTTCAGTGCCTCCATTGGGTTGGCCACCATAAAGGGAGGGAAATAAAAAATCATGGTGTTTCTTACTGGTAAATAATGGTCACTCTCTATCCAACTCCACTCCCTATCCAACCAATAAGCAGAGACACCCCTCAGTTAATCTTGTACTGATTCTGGAGTGGTGCCAATGTAAGTAGCACTCAGTCACAATTAGCTTGAACACATTCTCGGCACATCTTCCCATCCTGATACGCTCCTGTGTAATTAGGCTGTGAGCTTGTTTAGAATTGGCTCATCAGGCTATAATCTACTTGGACAGACGGAGATATTGCCATTAAGACAAGTTGGTAAACTTAAAGCCGGTGATAGTGAGTATTAAAAGGTTAATCCTTACCAACAATGATAGAACTGATCATTCATTCTTAAGATCTAGCTTGCAAGGAGGAAGAGGTAAATGGAAAAAGAATCATCTAATGGAACAAGTTTCTCTCCAATATAATCCATATTTCACAATGATTACGAGCTTACAAGGGATAGATTTAATATTGATCCGATTGATGTGATAATCTAGGAAATGTGATAGATAGAGAACGAAAAATGTGGGACAAAGAAGGGCAGCCATTAAACCACAATGTTGTGTAAACAGAATCAGCTAGGTGGAGCAGGTGGCAAGCTAATCCCAACCTTTGGCACAGGTGTCTTGTTTGGCAGAGATCCTTGGACAGCCAGAGATATTGCTTTGGGAGGTAGCTGCTCCACTCCGTGTAGGAGTGCTGTGTTTTTACAAAAAGAGCCTCATCTTCCCAAGGCCCCAGAAGTCAAATGGATAAAGATACAGAAATGGCAGACCCCATCTGAAAAGGGTCTGAGTCCCCTTGTCCCAAACTATAGGACTATTTTATGGGGTTCAGCCTTATGAGCTAATAAATGGGTTTGTTTCAAAGGGTTGATTTCAGGAACCTCTGCATTTTGTCCCCTATTTGCCACCAGGAGACCCCTCAGTCTGTATCATTGCATACCTTTGATGGTTGTACAAAGAGAGTTTTGTACATAGCATTCATGTTTCAGATTTGAAAGCAATCAGACTTGTAGTTAAAATTCTATAGCCCATCTTATTGCATAGTCTAATATGCTTCTAAGACAAAACTATGAATCTCTGTTTTTTAGTAATTTTGTCAATTTCACACATTTAATATCGGATAATTGCTGTGTAAATAGGTGTCAAAAAGTTGAGCATTCCTCCATATATTGGAGATACCATGTATGAAATTCTTTACACCTGACCTAAATATTTATCACGTTGTATAAGCCTGAAAGTAACAGAATGGTTATCCACACAAGTTGTTAGTTTGGTATTATTGAATGATTTTGCAGGTTTGGAGGTTCCCTGGTCAAATTTGTATGCATGTGAATGTAGTTCAAATCGATTTCCTTCTAGTGCCGATATCAAAGAGTATGAGTACAATGTTTCCTTACATTATATCTATAATGCTTTTGCTGTATGATCATCCACAAACTGTTCCAGTGGCTATGAACAAAAGGTGTCAATTTTAGGGCAAACCTTCACTCATGGAAACTGTCATCCTGTAACAAGTTCCCAATGGATCTTGACCAGACTTATACAATTGGATTTTAGACTTATCAGGCTTTCTAATGAATAGTGTTTCAACTACCTGTGTTATGTTTTTGAAACATTATTGGGGTACCTACTATAAGCTTGGAGAGAAGTCATTTGGCACACTACATGGACCTAACATGAAGGTCTCAATCCCACTTCTATCATCTGCAATTATCTGGAAGCATCTGGGTAGAATTTGCCCCTTGGTAGTAGATCACACTATTGCCAACTAGTAGTGGATTTCTCAACATAGTATAATTTGACAAAGCAAATGTGACTTACAACATCTTAAATCATACGGCACAATTATACTAAATCATGTTTGCTCAGCATAAGTGTTTGGGGACAATATACTGAGCACTATATATGGAGGTATGACTGGCGACACTCAAACTGCTCTGTATAGTTAAGCTCTTTTTATATTTCAGAAGATACTTTTGGTGTGATATGATGAGGTCTAGTAATACTAACCTAATCAGTACTGGAGCATGGGGCCATGCTTGTCTATGATTGGCCAATATGAGGCGACATTAGCCCAATATAAGCCGACATTGACCCAATGTTTCCTTGCAACCTGGGGTGTTGAGAGATGCCAATCCAGCCATTGGAGTGATTGTGCTGGTAAAATCAATGCAATAGTTATCATATTATTTAAAAAAAAAGGCTGCAGTAGTATACATCTCAAAAGCAGGGTTCATTGAAGGTCAGTAATCTCGGCACCTCCATAACCATTCTATTTTTTTTGTTGGACATGTTTATTGCACCAATGAAGGGTTAGTTTCATTTAAATTTTGCTATAAAACATTTGATACATTTTCAGTGATATAAGTATATATCAGTGAATATTGTCATGGCATTGGTAGTAATAGAGGGTTATTATTGACATATACATTTATGCTAATAATTGTATCAATAACAATAATAGCATACATAATATTGATATTGATATTAAGGGATTGATCATAACAGATAACAGCATTTTCAGAAGTTTCAATTTAAGCAGAGGACTCAGACATGTACATGTACAAGTACATGTGGATACACAAGAGAAAGACACAATCCTATATGAATGCTGTGAAACCAATAAACATTAGTTGTAAATAGCAATATATTAATATTTATAAAAGTAATGCTGTACAATGTATTGAATGGACAGAATAATTAGGGTAAGTGACATCAATACCTAACTGATAATTAATTTTAAATTACAGTACAAATGAGGCCTTCAAATAATATTAATTATTCATAGCCAATATTACACTTTCATGATGGCTCATCAACAAAACCAACCTCTTCATCAAATCAATTATATTCTTTCTTTAGCAAAGATCTTACATCAAGTTTTTTTTATTCCTTCTTTAAATTTAACCTTGGTTGTTGCCTTTTGCACTTCCTCAGGCAGCACATCCCATAATACAGTCCCTCTGTAATAAGGGGATCTCTTGAAATGCCTTCTAACAGTCCTTGGTAGAGGAAATACAATTTTTTTATCTGTCACCTACGTTAGATATTACTCATAGTGCAGGGCTCTGGTCTCTGGAACAAACAAGGTAAACTGCCCTTTTAAAGCACTGGTTTGGGACGTCAGGTATGAGCTGACATGACCACTTTGATCTTAGAATCCCTTATGATATTAATGCAGGTACCCTTCTTTCACACTGAATGACATGCAGGAATAAATATAGGTGCAATATCTGAACTGAAATTTGCTAATGTTGGTTTGCATGTGGGGACCTCAGGAATCAGCAGATATCCTTATATCTTTAAAGTTAGCTTTCATAGTTCAAGTAAAAAGCTAGTTTATTTTTTCCTCTATAGAAGCACTAGAGGGCCTGGATTCCACCAGTCTATAAATATGATTGCAGATAGCCTGTACCTTTTAACATGAGTGATGAACTGAACCGGTCAATTGCCTACGAGTGATTAAGGCAACATTTTTCAGGCAATCCTTTTTATACTTTCTCAGACACAGGAAACAATCGATAACATGAGTGGTTGATAGTAGAATGGGTCATAACGCAAGTAAAGTAAATAGCTTAGTAAATAGCCATAAATAGCCTCTAAATAAACAACGAGGCACCATGTAAGTAAGAAGGGGGTCAGATAAATCTACTGCATCATTAAAAAACATGGGTTGCTACAATGGCCATTTTTATACTTTGGGCTGATCAATGAATATTGGCTTAGGAGGTGGGTGATAGGTAGATGGAGGCATCACACCAGGGAATCACTGACAAAGACACTTGGCCAGAGCAGATCGGTGCATAATGTCAACCTTTCAAGGAGTAGCCTGTTGCCTGTAAGGACACATGGGTTTAGGCAGATATTATCAAAGGGGATGGTTCTATTCTTAAAGAAAATGAAAAAAAAAGGAATGAAAGAAAAATTGAATAACAAGGTATCATGAAATTGAGGAAAAGGGGTCAAAGGATTGTGCTTACAACACAGCCGCTAGCGTCTCATTAGACATGCAATCACCATTTCTGAGGAATCACTGTCACTGACAGGTGGCCACTGGCACAGATCACTATCAACAGAGTTGTTCTCTTGTGTCATGTTGTAGGATGGTTAGGGCTCAGCATTCAAAGGTCACTAATGGAGACGGGAAGCATGTAAAGTGCAAAGATATAGCTGTCGAAAAAGCTTTACTTGATTACTGCTAGTCACTTCCTTCCACAATGGATGGGATGGGTCACAGCCAACCAGCCCCAGCCCCAGCCCCAACCAGTCCCAAATCACTGTTTCACTCCTTAGTAACCCTCCCAAGTAGGCAGTAAGTGTATTTATCTGTGCTTTCCTTGCCATCTATTTTAGGACCTACTATCAAAGTCCTAGTCCCTCTTATCCATTTACAGTGAGACATGTGTATGTGTCTGAGGTCAAATGGTCCTTTCTTGAAACTTAATCCTTTAAGGGTCCTTATCTTATTAATATATCATGGTCTTCAGTTGTAACTTACCAATGTTATATTCCTGCCAATAATCCTAAGTGGCACATACACTCTGTTTAAATGACGTACTGGCAAGCAGATGCAGATGCACTGCATTGGTGCATCATCAGGTCCATTTGGCATGATGCGCTCCTGCATTTGTGATTATTACGAGGTTAAACGACTTGAAAGTTTTGTGAAATAGTTGCATTCTATATTAGGACCTTATCAAACCTTTGATAGAATGTCAATAAAATGAAATTGTATACACAGTTATGCTTCTCTGTATGTGCTGTCAAAGAAGCATTCAGTTCTGTCCCTGAATGATACAAGTGGTAGCCATGGAAACCAAGAGTTATCTCTGCACATTTATTTCCCCATCAAACAGATGGAAGTGTCCCCTTCTCTATGTCCATAGTACTGTTTTATGTGTGTAGCCTATGTATGTAACGTCCGTAACCCTCGTTACTCCTTTGACAAAGGCATGTCTCCCAGCAAGCAAGTACCTACCCAGACATGTTTGGAATATAACAGTCCATCCTAACAGCCTTTACATGACTGCTAGTCTTTCCCAAGAAACCAATTTCATTTCCAGAGTTAGTAGAGGGTGGACCCTTGACCTTTCTTTTGTCTGCTGCTGCCTCGAAAAAGAAATTTGATTCTGAATGATGGTTCTAAAATTGCAGAGGTGTCAGAGCATAAAACCTTTATGTCCTTGTAGTTCGTCATAAACTGACTACTACAAGTGCAGCTTGAGTTCCTAAAAAGAGGGCATGTCTTGGGTGAAATATTTCAAGTTCAAAAGAAGATGTAATGCCCCCTTTTCCTCTATAAAATACAGAGATGTCTCAGCTTTAGGCCTTAATGCTCTTTTAGTCCCTCATAAAACCCGCTGTTACTAATGCAACTTTCTCTTGATCTTCTTTATCTATGAGTCCATTTGACAGAAGGTTCCCGAAAAGAACCATAGATTAGGTGAAATGGAATATAGAGACACTGGCACTCTTTTCCTCAAGTTGGAATATTTCACTTGAAATATGTCTCCTTTGAAAAACTTTAAATTATATAGACTCACAAAGGAAAGATATCTTCTCTCTCTGCTTTTAGATGTTTGAGAAATATTTGTCTTTCACCTTAATTTCTGTTTATTTGATGACCTTATATAGTTGGTTCCTATATATTGCCTTTCCTTCTTTAACTTCTTTTATGAATAACATGATACATATAATACCTTGGCATGGAAAGTATATCTGTAAGTTCTAAGAAACGTCAGTGGCCCCCTATGGACACTTTGTAACCCGCCTCAAGCTCGCTGTTGATGACCACATCACTTGCTTGGAGGTTGGTTGATGATGCGCTGATGACCTACTTGTAGGCAGTGATGATGTGACCTATCCTCCTGTATATATTTTTGTTAACAAATTAAACAGACAGCTGACTGATGGTGGGTATGCATGTTTTGTGTTAGATTGAGGCTTCTTTATTGATCCAATATAGTAATTCTATATCACATAATGTGAAGTGCTATTTCTCAAGTACCGGTCGGTAAATCTCTTTGATTTTCCATGTGCCTACTAAGTGCATATAGATAAAACTATTAAAATCACTTTCATGAAGGCTCCCATATTTTCTTGAGATACTACCTTTATACATTACATTACATTGGGGGTTATTTCTTAACACGCTACTACTGCTCCCCTTCAAACCGCATTGAGAACCCTTGATATATTACCATTGCAGTCCTAAACTAGTAGAAGTACATAAGCTGTGATGCCTAGGTGCAGCCCTACTTCATTGCATTCATTCCTATTTAAAGTATTAGTTGTCCTGAAAGGACATAAAATGTATAAAACATGTAGGTAGATGTAGCTGGATGTGTGGTTAGCGCCAGTATGGCTCTTAATGCTGGGGAGATGATGTCTTTGGAACCAGACACACACAAGTTGCAGTGGGCGATAATTGGCAATCTAAATGGATATTTCATGTCTTGATGTACTCTTAAGGTACGAGAATGTCAAGGGAAGTGGAAGACCAGAGATTACTAAGATGTCTACACTGCTTCTTCTTTTTCAAAATCTTAATAGAGTTCTTTTTGTATCCCAGGTGAGACGGCACTTCTGGTTTTGACATCTTTAAAAGGGAGTAGGTCTACTGTTCACATGGGAGGGGACGTGAGGTGAGGAACTGATAGACCTGACTGAATTGAATCTCTTTATAAGAAAAAGTCCATGCCGTCCAATTTTGGAAGTTCTTTCCATCATCTTGTGTTGTGCATGTCTACTGCAAACTTATCTACTGCAACCTTTAGGTGTAGTGACAATTTATCCCTAGAATACTAAGTCCTTTAGTATTAACCCTGCATTTTCATCTTTCCTATAACACTGAACATAATCCTTAAGACAACGACAGACGGGCTTTAATGTGTCAGTTTACTGGAAGGATCAGGGATGTCTGATCAAGTCTGACAAAACCAGACATGTTTAATGTTTCCAATTGGATCGGGATCGTACAACTCCTTACACTGTAATACTGCGCCAAGGTATTTACAGCACATTGCTTGTATTTTTAGAAAACAGTAACAAGTGCTGTCAGTACAAACCTAATGACAGTAATTGGCCCTGTACCCAGTACACAACAATGTGCTGTATATTTACAATTCGGGCTGAGAGTGTAGATACTGAGTGGCTCTGGTACATCTGCAGTTGGCTTTAACCGCATGTAGTACAAAGATTACCAAAATGCAACAATCTCCTCTCTGGACCAATGACGGGACAATGGTACTACAATAGGTACTGTGTAGAGATGGTCAGGCTCACAATAAGGGTAAGGGATAAAGATTGACCACATAGATTCATTGAATAAATCCCATTAAACAGCTAAGTTGCATTCAATGGGAAAACCTTATTCACTCACTGCCTAGGGGTATTGAATGGTGCATGATATATTAGGAGGAAATCGTCTTTTATCTGATTGGACAAATGGTATGATACATATAGCTATTTCACATTATCTCATTATGCCCAATAACACAGGTCACCAAAGATGGCTAAAGGCTTAAAACGAAATTATCTACTATTTCAGCATTTCAAAATGATACAATTATTTCTAAATACCAAGTAAATTTGAGATTCCTTCCAGTACAATTGTACATTGATAATTCAGACCACTGCCATATCTGCAAACTAATACTTCATTATATTGAATTATGCAGTTCCCCTCTTGACTGCAATCTCCACCATCCCTTAAGGACCGAGTGCTAAAACACTGTTGTGAGTATGTGTAAATTGTTGAACCTACTCAGGGCAGGCTACACTATAAGAGTGCCCTATTATGATCCTAACACATTTAATAAAACAGATGAAGCCGACAGATGGTCCATCCGTCAGCAGTGTATGCGGCCCTTAGCGCAGATATCCCTCCAATGTGGCCGCATACATGTATAATGTTTATTGTACAAACGACTTAACACAGACATCCCTCCAATGTGGCCGCATACATGTATAATGTTTATTGTACAAACGACTTAACGCAGACATCCCTCCAATGTGGCTGCATACATGTATAATGTTTATTGTATAAACGACATCTGCATCTGCACCCCTGAGCACTGACTTCCTCTACTGTGGGCCAACCCTCTGATACAGCCACTTTTATAAAGTCTCAAGGGTGTCCACATTAGTGGGAGTTGACTATATGTGATTTAAAGTAAACTCAAGAACTAGATCAGTGTATAGCCATGGACCATGGATCAGGAAGCTAGAGTGGTTTTCTGCAATGTCTGCAATTAGCGATAGATATAATGTTACGGTCATTGATATCGATTCACAACCTTGATAGCCACAATATGGTGTTTACCACCAATCACACATATATAGGACTTACTTCGATATGCATGATTATTCACTTAAGACTCCCCTACATTTGTATTTAAGTATTCCTGGCTCATATTGGTATTTACAAAACCTTGAACATGGTTGATTAGTTGAAGCAGTATACCATACCGTTGTGTATAAGTGTCAGGGAAAAGGGGGCATTGAGATATATCTTAACCACAGAAAACTAGATTTTGAATAAATACCTGTTTTGTATGAGAGCCAGGAAGGTAGCTAGACTAGGGTGTTACTAAGAATTGTTTGTGGAAAGTCACACCTCCCTACAAAGGTCGAGGGAAGAAAAGTTTCACCAAAAGATGCTAAAAAGTAAATAAGTGGCAGGAGTAACCATGCCTGCAAATCTATGAGCATCTTGGCTTTTATTCACAATGATATGGTAAGCTCCATAAGGCTTTACCACTCAAGGGACTGCTCTTTGAGTGAGCGGGTACAACTGAGCAGTCACTCACTATAGAACAGTCTTAGGGCTGACCCATTTAAATAAAGTCTCCCTACCACTGATAAATATACTGATTATTTTTATTAATAGCACCTACATAGATACCAAGAATATGGCCTATCATTCTGTAAACAGATAATTACACACAAAGTTCACGTTTTTCGGAAAAATCACCACCAAGTGGAAGTTTGTCAATGGCTATGTACCAATGGTTCAATCAAGTTAGGCCTATAATAGAAGGCAGGGGATATTATAGTCCCACAGGCCTGCAACAACCTATAATCAGAACTTCCATTTGACTGAGGACCTCTATGCAGTCCATAAGACAAGGGCATGGAGGTGCATGGCAATGCCATATGTCTCCCTGTACTGTAGCTACTGAGATTATAGATTGGTAGTGTTCAATCCTGGTACCAAAATGGTTGTTTGCCCCATCTGATGGAATATCCTAGAAGAATTATGTATGTCAATCCCATGATCCTAGTCAACTCACAGATGACACGGCATTTTAAGGCATGTCAAATCATATGAGGATTACTGTGTGCTAAATTCGTCATGTCAACATATGTACACATGTCCCAGTGACGTGTGCTCTCTGTGTCAAATCAATTTGACATGGGCAGACATGTCATTTTGTCAGGAAAACTTTTTTCAGTGTGTACACATTAGGTTGTGATGACATTTATAAGGGCTGATAGATTTTGTGTGTGATCTGAGGGTTGTATCAGGACACAGTCATATTACCAACCCCACTACTATCTGAAAAGATTACTTTTGTTACCATAGTGAGTGAGTACCAATTGTATTGTGATGTCCTGGGATATCCAGTGTGAGCGTCCACTGTAACCTTATAGTTCTCAGTTCCAGACTACTATGACCAGCAGTTAGTACAGGATATGAGGGAAGTAATGGGGTAGATATTCACTAATAGTATAAAATATGCAACAATACACCATTGAAGCGGCAGCCATGGAGACAGCAGAATAACATATTGATATATCATCTGCGTGGAGACAGTCGGCAACCATATATCTTGTATCCTTATTGGTTTATAGATGGAAGTGACAAATGTACCATGTCTGATCTGCAAAACCTTCATCCATTAAGAAGACATTCGGTTAGCATAACACATCATTCCCCCTCCTGCATATTGTTTTATTGCACTAGGTACACAATTTATGTATATGTCTGGAGGGGCCACTGTATCCTGCTTTATGGAGGGAAGTGGGAAGAAGACATTCAGCTAGCATTTCACATCATTCTCCCTCCTCTACATTGCTTTATTGCACTGGGTAGACGATTTATGTATATGTCTGGAGGGGCACTATATCCTATATACTGCTTCATGGAGGGAAGTGACAGCTGGCATCCCAGGAGGGTGTTGCTCCTATAGTAAAAGGAAGAGCTGGCTAAAAATGCCCTCTTTTCCAGTCCTTTCTTTTCTTGTAGCTATAACTTGTCCCTTTTGTTGCTCACAAGTGGTCATTTAAGTACGGTGCTAAAAAAGGGGGATTTGAGTTGGTACCTAGTTGGGAGAAGTCAGTCAGTATAATAAACTATAGAGCGTGTGACATGAGTAGGTACCTGATAGTGCAGCTCTCTCTGTTTTAAACAAGGCAGGTGACTTTTCAGACTAATGTGGTGAGTGCAAGTACTTAGGTGAAGCAGTGCACGACTTGTTTAGAAAAGAGGGCACATACTCACAGCTCTTTTTACAATAGGAGCAACACCCTCCTGACCTGCGCTACCCTTATCCATAAACGTGCCATTCAGATAACTGCATCCTGGTAACCAACAGCTTTATTGATTGAACCAGTTCTATGCTAATCTATGATAATCTTGTACCTCCTCACTCGCAGAAAGACACAGAAAGGTCCTTAACAGATGGTGATAGAAAAGTGCATTGTGATCATTGGCTTCTATGTCTGCTTCTGATATGTGATACTCTTGTCACACAAAGACACATCAACCTGGCACCATTTACAGGTCAAACACCCACTGGTACATGTTCTTTTGGAGAAAGCCTGGCCTAAACACTGTGCCAAGATAATTTGTAAGAGGTGAGTTGGATATCAAACTTTAGGAGCCTCTCAGGATGGCAGACCAGGAATGATAGCAATTGGTGGGACAGATAACAGGCACTTAACAACCACGGTTCAAATTGTGATACAAGCCTGAAGGTTGGAATAGTGAGGCTTTGCGAATAACAAATGTGCTAAGTAATAAGCATCAAAAGTTAGCATACATGTGTACCAAGCTGGATATTCATGACTCTTTTAGACTATAGAAGACCTACTAAGGATATCATTGTGTAATTTTTTCTCATTTTACAAAATACAAAGTCCATTAATTTTCACATTATTGAACATATTAAATTCTTCTTTTCACTTAGTTAAATCTTGCCACTGTTTGAAATTGAATTTAGCCTCCCCTTTTTGTTGCCATAGGTTGCCTTAAGTTTCAACTCTCAAGGAACCAGTCATCTATAAAATAAATAACTGGGTCAGAGCATCAACCCCAGCTGATGGACCCTGGTTCAGCTACTTTAGAACAGCCTGCAGTGAATTTAGATGAAGGTTCAGAATTGGTTTCCCAGTGAGAGGAGGAATAAATATGTGAGGAGGATGGGAATCATGCTGTAGGATTTGTGGGTAGTTACAAGAAGAGACGCAGAGGGCAGCTCAATTTTTGCTCTAAAGCTTTCCGAGATATATTCAACCCAAATCAAATAACATTTAATCAAAGATTTCACCATTTGACAGATGAGTGGCGGCAATAAAATTGTTTTGGTTGTATAATGCAGCGGTTAATAGGAAAGATTTCCATGAATGCTAAGCTTAATATGCTAAATCATTTATCAAATAAGTTGACAATTCATATGCAAGTCAAATACCAGTTTCCATTAATGTCAATACATTGATAGAACTACTATTGAGCTAGAGGCCTTCGCTGAATTAAACTATTTAACTTTTAATGAATTCACTCATTTTGCTAAATTCAGAGACTGTCAAAACTTGCCATTGTCTCATAAAGTATAAATGGCGGCTGATGCAATAAATTTTATGGCCATATCCAATGCTGGATTAGAATTGCAGTCACATTCATTGTGGCATTTCTTCCAGCACCATTTAAAATTCATTGACTCAGGTCCCATGTCCCTGTCAAACTAAAGAGTGATGTGGTGTAGAGGCCCTTAGTGCCAAGTGCCCAAACAGTGTTGTTGTGAGAACTGTTAAGTAGAGGCCCTTAGTACCAAATGCCAAAACAGTGCTGTGAGTAATGTTAAGTAGAGTCCCTTAGTACCAAATGCCCAAACAGTGTTGTTGTGAGAACTGTTAAGTAGAGGCCCTTAGTACCAATTGCCCAAACAGTGTCGTTGTGAGTAATGTTAAGTAGAGTCCCTTAGTACCAAGTGCCCAAACAGTGTTGTTGTGAGAACTGTTAAGTAGAGGCCCTTAGTACCAATTGCCCAAACAGTGTCGTTGTGAGTAATGTTAAGTAGAGTCCCTTAGTACCAAGTGCCCAAACATTGTTGTAAGTACTGTTAAGTAGACGCCCTTAGTACCAAGTGCCCAAACATTGTTGTAAGTACTGTTAAGGTGCTTCACAGGTCCCTTTAAGTTTCCAGCAGGGTGATTTCAGTAGGTACCTAGTCGGGAGAATTCAGTAGGTACCTGATAGTGCGGCTCTTTCTATTTAAACAAGGCAGGTGACCTTTCAAACTGATGTGGTTAGCATAAGTTGAATGGTGATGCAGAGCGTGACTTATTTTGAAAAGAGGGCACATACTGACAGTTCTATTTACCATAGGAACAACAGCCTCCAGTATTACTGTCTCTGACCTGCAGAGGAAGATATGCTTCTCACAAAAGGCTCTCAAGAGAAAGACAGAATAGATGTCATGGCTGCCTTGGGGCCCCATAGGCATCATAGTCTATGGTAATGAAAATGGTAGACAAAAACATGTATAGCATGTGCTTGTCAAAGCGTAGCGCTTATGTTAGATATTCAGATTCATGCGAACTGAGCTAATCTGAAGCATAAAAAATGGGTGAATGTGCGCTAAAATGTAACCTCAGCTAATGTTCAGCTGTTCTCTCACTGAAAATCACAATGGTGGCATGTGACTGGATATCTGTTTATATATACTGCGCTTAAAGGTAAATATATCTAAGCAATGAAGTGTCAGCACGTCTGCTCATGTGCACCTGTCATGAGGAAAAGTGCAGATCAACTATTTAGGGATAGATGGCCTTCTAAATGCCCTCATAGTAAATTGGGAAGTAGAATTAGAATAGTTATAACCAATCAGTAAAGTTTACATACACAAATGACACACATGTCAATTTGTTTTCCTCCTTCACTTTAATTGCCCTTGAACTTCTGAACCCAGAGAGGGTAAATTAGTCCCAAGGAGCTGTATGGATTACTTAACACTGATAACGGAGGAATGGTATTAATGTAACATAACTACTTCAGTAGTATTTTAGTTTATCAAGTTTGTTTTAGAGCTAACTTAAACATATACCATCATTCAAAGTGCATTTTTCTGTAAGCAAGCAAGGCTGTGGGCACTATCTCCTTGTCCAAATATAAATACTGTATTCATTTTAAATGCTGCTACCATGCTCACAACACTGCAAAAAAATCCAGTTTTGGTGAGTGCTAATTAGAATTATTTTTGTCCTCTTAAACCTGGTATGTGGAATCTGTGTGAAAGATTGATAAATGTTCTCTCTGGGTACAGGGGAAAGTTTACCAAACTTCAAACTTTACCCCCTACCACTAACTGTGACGTAGACCCTAGAGGTACACTTCATCTGTTACTGGGAGGACATAAATGTCCTCGGTCCTCCTTCTCTTACTCTGTCAAGGTACCTGAAAGTGTGCTGTGAATTCAAATGAAGATTCAAAGTTGCTGTTTCCATGGGCTCCAAAATATATCAGATATCAGTGATTTCTGGTGAGTTTTGGACAATAGATGCAAAAGTAGACGAGGAAGGCAAGTCTAAAAATATATGACAGTTAAAATGGTCATAAAAATATAGGCATCCAGAGCTAGAGCTTAGTTAAGGGGTGGGACCAACCCCTGGCATCTCCTTACCCAGTTGTATGTACTGTATATGTCACTGTCTTGGCTTTTAGCAAGTGCTAACCAAAAGCTTTACCCATCACCTTTACCAATTTAGATGCTTAATTTGAATTTGGAGCACACTTTCTTTTTAAGTAGATTGACAGAGTGGAGCAAAGAGTGCTTAGGACTTTGATAGGGTCCTGTGAACAGATGAGGCATGCCTCTGAGGTAAAATGTCCAGACCCGGGTACCGGTCAGTGAGGCTAATGTTTGTAGTCTAGTGGGTTTGACTCCTTGTAAGGTCCCTGCTAATGAAACTCTATATCCGAATTGCCTTCCCCAATGGATACAACAACTTAAATCCACAGCATACTTTCCTTTTTAAGTAGCTTGACAGAGAAACACAAGGAAGACTAAGGGCATTAAATAGTATGCTAAAAGGTTCACCCTTAGACGGCAACAACACTCCATGATACACTAAATTACTTTTTTGGTCCATGAATAGATCCAGTCAAACTGAGTACTTGAGCAAACTTACTCAATGTGTCATACCGGCCATACTAGCTTGGTACAGTCGCAGGAGGGCATTTCTCAAGATGGTATGACTAGACACAGCCAGTACAACTTGAAACCCTCAATATCAGACTGGCTTATTATAGGTAACACACTACGACTACTCTGTACAATCAGCACTAAAGGCAGTAATTACATAGGGTTTGGTTTGGCAGTCACATCAATGTACCAAGCAAATTGTGAATCCTCGTCAACCTGTGTGAAGTGGCTTACACATGTCGCTAGATGGAACAGGACATCGTTATAACACAAGATCACCAGGAAAAGCAATTGCTATTCCATGTGAGTCTAACACACAGTGGTGAAAGATGATGGAATGAGTTATCACTCAAAAAGGAGTCGCCATTGATGACCAACCATGGTAGGTGGGTAGTTATTAGTGACCATGAGACGCAGGGCTGTAATGGCATTTAACTGAGGGATCTGACTACGACATGAAGGGGGTCTAGACGTACCATCTTGAGAAATGCCTTCTTTCTGAAGGTTTTCCCTCTACATATCTCTCAGTAGGATCAGGCCTGAAGCCTTTGCTGCCTATTAGTTGGTGAGAGCAAAGGTGTATCCTCTGTTTATTCCTTTTTTCCTGTGTGTTGTGCAGAGGATGTTTAACAAATTTGTTGGATAGGGAAATCTCAAAAAGAAGGCCTCACTCTTTAAGCATATTTAAGAACTGTTCTTTTTTCTATGATAGGGCATCAGGAATCTGTTTAATGATCATATAACCTCATAAGAGGGTTATATCAGATAGCATACATGGGCGATTATAAGAGAAATAGGCCTGTAATGAACTTGTCATACAAATTGAAAGTGGGGTGTATGTCAGATATACTCCTGTTGCCTCATATACTCCCTGGGTTTGGCACCCAGGGAATATATCTCATACATATAGCTTTGATGAATAAGAATTATTATAACAATAAGAGCATTTGTGCCTTAGTGCTATGTCTGAGGGAAGGATCTGTTGGTTCCCGAATTGGAGACCTATTTGAGGATTTATAAAGGTTTGACAGGGCCCGACAAATGCCATATATACAGTATAACGTCCCCTGTCTCTAACACATATCTTGCACATTATATCCTCCTAAATTTCCAATTTCATTTATGGATAGACTCGGGCCTGTAACAATCATAAACAAATATTTACCTGGCATATAGCTCAGCCTCTTCAAATATTGAACTGATGTAGCCAGACCTTTTTGAAGGAACAGATACATTTATGTGGTTAAAACTGCCTGACATTCTCCGGTACGTTGAATCAATGGAAACAAGGTGTGTACCCCATCAACAGCAGGGGGACAACTTTATCTTATTACTGATAGAGTGCACCTAATTTCACTACTGCAGGCTGGCTTTTGGCCAAGCTGTCTGGTACAAAAGGAAATACATTAGTGGTGGTTGGTAAGAATGGTCAGGGATGGCTTATCGATTAGCCACAAGAGATTGTACGGTGTCATTATATTGTTTATCTATATGTATACAGAGCCCTAAGTGATAGACACAGTAGACCGAAAGTCCATTAGGCCTGTTTAGCAAAACCATCTCATAGGATTTGGTCAATAGAAATAAAGCGGACTGTTGGTTTAGGAAGAAGTACTGCTGCCAATCCATGATGTATTTTATGCATGATATCTATCTATAAAAGAAGACAATATGCAGGGGCAAAGGAAAGAGTAGGAATTGTTTTTAATATCAGCAAAGCCTGAATTTTGCCGTCTAAATCTTAATTGGTTTATTCTTGTGATGGATATAATTCATATTCATTTCAAAGATGATTTTCACCAATACTGAATATAAAGTGATTCTTAGATTAATACACTGAATTTTGTTTTGCTCATTTCTCTATATTGGGGCCCCTGTATGAGTCATTGCTTACCCAAGGGCAACACCCCACAGCATTCCCCCTCATCAATTCAATATCATTTCCAATAAACATATGACCTCAAATTGAACATGCTGTGCTTTTCTGTGACCTCCTCTAACCATTTCTACTTCCATCGCTGCTCTTAGAACTTACAGTCTTATTTCCCCAGGCTGGATATCATGTGCACTGAAAACATGGAAGATCTGAAACTAGTCAGCGGTGACCACTTTAGGTGCATGCTCAAGTTGACGATACCTAAAACTACAACTTTAGGTAGTCAAAATGACGACTTAAGGTCATCAGGATGACAATACTGACAGTACAGAGTCATCATATTGATGACTCAGGTCGTCAGGATGATGACCTAAAGTCGTCATTTTGACTACATAAAGTTGTATTTTTAGGTATCGTCAACTTGAGCATGCACCTAAAGTGGTCACCACTGACTAGTTTCGGATCTTCCAGTGCTTTTCAGTGTGCTACATCAATCATCAAGAAAATACCAAACCTTATGGTACGTTATTTTTCTGTGAGTTTCTGCCGGCATGTCCCTAGTAGCACACATCTTTAGACCAGAGTCCCCCAATACAAAGCACAACCCTGGCTGTAAGTATGTGCTAACCAGGAGTTTTGCCCATCACCTTCTACCAATTTAGATGCTTCATTTGAATTCACAGCATACTTTCTTTTTAAGTAGCTTAACAGAGTGGAGCAAGGACAGCTAAGGCCCTTAATGCGCTCCTGTAAATAGGTGAGCCATGCCTCCAAGGTTAAATGCACAGGCCATGTTACCGGTTAATATGGTGCGTATTTGAAGTCTGGTAGATTTGGCTCTTTAGATGGTGAGCTGTGGTATTGTAGGCATGCCATGGTGGGCACTTACTCAGTACAAATGGGAAGGGATGAATGAGGTGTGGAGGGTGTTGCTCCTATAGTAAAAGGAAGAGCTGGCTAAAAATGCCCTCATTTCCAGTCCTTTCTTTTCATGTAGCTATAACTTGTCCCTTTTATTGCTCACAAGTGGTCATTCAAGTATGGTGCTAAAAAAGGGGGATTTGAGCAGGTACCTAGTTGGGAGAAGTCAGTCAGTATAATATACTATAGATTGTGTGACATGAGTAGGTACCTGATAGTACAGCTCTCTCTGTTTTAAACAAGGTGGGTGACTTTTCAGACTAATGTGGCGAGTGCAAGTTGAATGGTGAATCAGAGCGTGACTTCTTTTGAAAAGAGGGTGCCTACTGACAGCTCTTTTTACCATAGGAGCAACATGCTCGTGATGTACTTCAGTAGAGTCTGTAAAATCTACATAGAGTAGACATGAATGAGGATGCACCATATTAACATCTAAGGAGCGAAGTCCACTAGACTACTGTAAGGGTTTGTGGCCTTACGGACCTGGGGGGTTCGGGTCTTACGGTTCGGAAAGAATGAGTAAGACAGTATTCCAAGTGTATGCCAACGGTTAGGTTTATTACTTAATGCACACTCACGGCTGCCGGATGATATCAAAGAGGCAGCTAATATTAAAAGACAGTGGTTTACATAGTGTGGAGGCCAGAAGGGCCTCTGACGTAGCGGCTGAGCCCTGGGCTTTATATACGGACCCAGGTGTTCGTCGTCAGATGTCCCCACAGACCCGGATCGGTGCTGCCACCTATCCGGAACCTGAGGAACGTCCGACAACTCGACTCACCCGCCACGTCAGACGGTACCCAACTCCTATGGTTTAGTAAAGTGTACCTCTACACCACTCCCCCAGACATTTAGGAGGGTGTTATACATATAATATTACTAGGATAACATTTCTACATGTCTAAACCTTTAGTAATAGAGGTACAACCATAGGTATAACATTAACACTAAATAAATTGTGAACCAGATGTCATATATATATATTCGATAGTGAAATTTAGTTACAAATAACGATTAGGATGTTGTAATATTATACGAATTACTTGAACAAGAGACAGTTATGTGAAACGGAACTGTCTGTTTAATTATTATACCACATAATATTCTATTATATTTCAGGTATAATTAATAAGACAAGTAATATGAATCGTATACATGTGATGATGACAGCTATATGTAACGGAACTGTCGATAATAAAACATATCACATAATAACATCCGTATGTGTGTTTGTAGTCATTGACACCACATTTGAATATGTAGTCTTAAAGAAGACTGTTATAGTAACATCACTATCTAATGACATGTCGTATATTAATATTATACGAATCCGTTAAAGATTCCGTGAGTAGTACGAATAGGATTATTTATACCATACACTTGAAAAAAAAAGAAAAAAACATCACGGTGTGGTAATGAATATAATAATATATTATCACCGTGTACCTAATAACCTTTATAGCACCAGATCATTATACTTATTATATAATTTGTCTCGCAGGACAATAATATGTGTTATCTGGTGAAGTTTAACGGATCTTATAATATAAATACTAATAGTAATTAGAGATCCGTATCAGGAAATGTCTATGTACCCGTATTATAATATGTATCTAGTGGATATATACATATATATAATATTATAAAAAAATAGAAATATGACATTATATACAATATACAGAAATTATAAATGCTGCTGAAGTCTTCTGCTGTATCCTCCGGGTACTAGTAGGTAGGTGTGGTCAGCTAACCACGGGATGGACGTGCTAAAGTTTATGGTTCCTTTATATAGAGTGAACACGGTAGTTGATTTGGGGCAGCTACCCACAATCCTCTAGTAGTGCTAAAGTTTATAGTATATCCGAATGGTGTAGATTGTAGAATAATAGTCCGGATGTGTCAACTATGTAGAAAACGTAATCCTTTTTAAGCTTAGTTGACATCAGTAGATAATAGTCCAATATAGGTTGGTCCGGAAGTAATAGTAGTAGTTGGTATAAGTCCATTCGGGAGTACAGATGAGTTGTAGAGGTAAATCGTAAAGTCCATCCTAGTAATTGGTTAGCACGGGTAACAGCAGGAGTCTGGAACTGGCATCCGGATACGTCTCACAGCAGCAAGTCTACTATCGGATTGTTCATGGATGAAATTATAAATCCGAATAGGCTATTCAGGGTGCAATAAATGTTATACAACCTGAATTATATAATAGACTGGTCAAAGGAACCCGGAACACATACCATAGGTGTTCATGCACTAGAAAAACATTCGCAGACCTATAGGGTTCCGCAAAGACTATATCTGGTCATTTGGTGTTGGAAAAAAAAAATTATGGAAGAAATAACCCTAGCATGCTTTAAACGGATTTCTTAGCATGCTTCTTCTTCAGAAGAGCTAAAGCCGACTCGGGAGTGCCGTCCCACTCGTCCAAGTCGACTCCGAACACCCTCATGAACTTAGTGTTCAGATTGGTGTTCCGAGTGATCTCCTCCTTTACACGTTTTTCCAACACGTGTACATCCATAGCTGCCTTTTCTTGGGCAGCTGCGGCAGCCTCCTCCTGGGCCTTCACATCGTCCCGGATGAGAGTCTCGAGACGTTGCTTTTCAGCGTCGCCCACCTGTTTCATACACAACAGAGTTTCGTTTAGGAGACCCTGATGAAACTCGATCGCTTTCTCACGAACGCTCTTCTCCCAATGGGTGTAGATGGCCTTCTGGACATCTGCCTCCCCTTGGCGAGACTTCTCGAACCAAACTTCCGCATTACCGGTTTTAATGGTAATAGCGTCCTTTGGTTTCTCAGGTGCCGCGACAGCCTTGGGAGGAGTCGAGGCGGCCTGTGGACCACTTCCGGGTTTAGGACTTCCGGACACACCTGTCGTTGGTACACAGAAGGCAGGTGGTACATTCTGTTTCAGTCCCATTTGCAGGTACATGTTTAACTGCTCCTGGGTAAAGGTAACTGGTGGGGCGGCTGGAGCGGGTGCAGATCCGGCGGCAGCAGATGCGGTGGTCTTCTTTGGCATAAGGATAGGAGACTTGCTGTAAATTTAAAACAATTCAAAAATGAATCAAAAAGAGCATTGAGGTCTCTTTTTCCGTACTTAAATGCATAGGTTATTTTTGAAAATTGATAATATTAATTCTTTACTATGCTGTTGATTTCTTTCCACTATTTTGTACAACATAATTTCCTACGTATGATGAGAACAAAAGAAGATTTATTTCTAAGACTCCTATTATGTATATTTACATCAATATTTTATTAATAATGTGCCAAAGTTTCTGTATTTAATCTTGGGAAGAAAGGTAGGACCAGAATTATCAACCTAACACTGTTATAGTGGGGATGAGGTCCTCTTCCTTCTGTTTGACCAATGCTATCGTTCGTAATACATGTAAACTATTCTTTATCTACTAAGAAAACATTGTACTTCTAGTCTAAACTATGAATTTTTTCATATCTCTCTGTTATGTAGTCATACCCATTTGTACTGTTATTATACTATGTCGATAACATTGAGTCAATAAAGTAAAGTTAAACCAAAAGGCGACCATCCTTTCCTCCCACCAAGGTCTGGCTCTCAGGTCCAGGTCCCTGGTTTAAGGACGGAAAGTTTCGAGAACTCACTTTCCCAGGTTTAGATACGGCTCCAGCGTATCCGGCAGGTTCGGGCTTCTTGAACACCGGAGTGCCCTGAGCCTGCTCTGCGGGGTGCCTTGCCAGAGGGGACCTGGAACGGTCCTCTGCTCTGACTTTCGATTTCGTCGTGCTCTGACCATTACCGTTGCCGCCACGGTTCTGGTCTCTCCTGCTCCTTTCACGAGCTCTCTTTGCATCCTTTCCGGATTCCTCGCATTTCTGCCAGAGAGACTCGTGCATGTCCAGTTTACCCTTTCCAGGAGTCAGGACTATCTTTGCTCGGAGTTTCGAATCCTTGGTCTTCGGAGCTTCGCAGAGGACTTGGTCCCCTGGTCGGATCTTAGACCAAGCATCCTCGCTCAGGCTGTCAAACTCCTTCATGAGTTCCTGATGAAGCTCCATGATGCGCTTCCGTGCCCCGTCCAAACCTTCTGCGTGGCATTTCTTCTGGTGTCTAGCCAGATCACTACGTCGGTTGTATTGCACCTTCGTAGTACACTTCTTGCCCTTCTTACCATAACTCGGATCACAAATGTAAACCGGGTGATGGTGGAAGTGGGCCTCTACCAGATGCCTTTGGAACCGGGCTGGAGTACTCCAGGTCCGGATCGAGACATCACTCGCATCCTGGCAGATAGAGAAGGGACAGGACTTTTGATCGTCGCCGTACCACTTCTCTAAAGCCCAACGCAGCTTCCTCCTCTGGGTATAAGTGTAATACCCTTCGGTGTGGTTTAGCATAAGCCACATCTTTCGATAGGCTTTGCTCGGATTGGGGTCCTCGTCCGAAAGACGCATCCAATCTTCATCATCCGACTCATCGTTCTTATTGATTGAGTCTGGACAGGCATAGAGGGTAGAGCCGTCCTTCTTAACTCCGTACGCACAGTCGGAGAAACACGTCGGGATCCGGGTTTTGAATCCGGATTTGGCGTTAGCCCAACGTTCGGCCTCGGTTTGAGTTGATGGAGTGGCCTTCTCATCATACTCAACCGAGGATTCGTGCACCGACTCCTCGTCAGACGACTCAACCTCCATGGCAGTACTACCAGTGGTTGAGGTGCTGGGTTTCGGCTCGGCTCTCGCAGAATCCGGGAGATTCTTGAGCTTCCGAGCAGCGGATCGTCGGTTCTTACTGACCTTCCAGTCTTCCTCCGGTTCCTGGGTTCCGGATGTGCTGGAGGTCGTGACTTCTACTGGGGTAGTAGTGCTGCCGGTAGCTGATGTAGCACTGGCGGAGCTTCTGGTGGCAAGCTTCAGGTCGGGGATAGGAGGTGCGGGTGCTTCCGCGGCCCTCTTAGCCTCTTCCTGTGCCTCCTGTTCGGCAGTCATACGGCGGACAATAACCGTCCGAAGGGCTGCAGCTCGGTCCAATCCGATTAGTGAATTGTTCTGGACATCCACCAATTCCTGTTCGGTTATGTAGTAACCGTCATCCCACTGCTCGAAGTTAGCAGCGGCCTCCCGGAATTCCTTAGTGGTCCGGCACGGTGTCCGGATAGCACTAGGGCGTGGGTAGGTCTGGCCATCGGTATCCCAGACACAGCCTACCCAGTTGATGTTCGTAGCCTTGACGTTCCACAGGGACTTGTCAGGCTTCGGATACGCTCCGAGCTCGAAGGCTCGGTTAGCTGCGTACACGGTTTCACGGAAACCAGCGTCCACCATAAGTCCCCGTTGGAACCACGGCCAGTCTCGAAGCCACTCGGGAGGCATCCTGGTCAGCTGTTCGGGAGCCATGACGCCCTCGATAGCTATCCTGACTTTCGGGTCCATCCTGACTGGTGTCCCGTCCGCGTAGGTCACTTGTGCCTGCAGTTCCGGGTGGACATACAGGTAGCGACCATCATAGCTAGCTGGAAAAGGCTCCGCCACTGCTGGCTTCCACTCATCCTTCTGTCCGTCAACTTGGGTAGTTTCGGACTCTGTCGCTGCGGGTTCAGCACTCGCAGTCGCTCCGGATCCCTCGGCCGGGAGTGGAGATAGTAGTTTCTCTGGCTCATTTAGTGAGAATGAAGCCAGCTTCTCCTCGAATGAGCGATCCGTGGGTTCCTCCACGTCCATCATCTCGCTCTCTTCCTGTGTAACAGGTGACAAAGCTTCCGGAAAAGCTTCTGCGGACGGAGTCAGCTTATCCGGGTCACCGGATAGCTTGGCTGCAGCTACGGATTCCTCAGCCATGACTGGGGAATCGCCCACGGGAGTAAACTACTCCTTTTTCCGGCTTTTACGGCGCCGGGGCCGGCACAAACGGAGTCTGTCTACCAGGAGACAGACTCTGGAGGAGCAGCGGGGGGTTTGCTTAGCCGGTAAAATCCAAGAAGGGAGCGAGCTCGACCGTCTTGAACGTTACCGAAAACAAATATGGCGACAGGCCAGCTTTCGTGACGTCATTTCCTCGCGGTCCGCGAGGTCACGAGAGGTCAGCCGAGACTGGACACGGTGACGTCATGCGGAAACGCACGTGCTACAGGCGGTACATCAACAAACTGATTGTTTTTAGGTAATTATCGCTCACCCCGATGACTCGACTGGGGATTTAAGTGGAGATTATGGAAAGCTTAAGCAAATCCACCGGATTATCCGTCCACTACCCGTTGGTACATCATGCGGGGGCGACAAATAAGCCTTTAGGGTCAGTTGTCATCCGTTCCTCTAAATGTAAACATTACACTCGTTGTGTATACAGGTTAGGTCACTGCAGTCCTCTGGGCAATTCGGGGGCTGCGGCGAACGTATCTCCCCTTCTCGGATAGTTCTTTATCGGACCTGACAGTCTGAAGAGCTTTCTCTAGGTGCTTCTTAGCCTTAGAAACACCTTTCCTCTTCTTTTTGTCTTCACCTGCCGAGACTTTTTTAACTCCCCCACGCTTAATCGGTGTTGGCGTGGGTGTCACTGATTCGGAACACTTCTTGGGTCTGCCACGGCCGCGCTTCACTGTAGTGTTCTCTACCTGGTCTATTATGCGATTCTGGTTCAGGATCTTTCCGGAACCTTCACCATACATTTCTGTGGAGGTCTCCCTCCCAGACCATCTCCTTAATCTAGCCACATTTGACTTATAGAGTCGACCAAGGTCAGACTTAATAATTACGGTACAATCACTGATAATTTGTGTTATAGTAAAGGGACCGTCCCAATTAGACGCTAATTTTATGTGTCTAAGCGGTTCATGTAATCTGAGGACTCTGTCTCCGGATTGGAATTTCCGATGCTTCAGATCGGTATCGTATCCTACTTTCTGCCATTTGGCACTTTTCTCCAAATCAATTCGGACAGACTCATATGCTTTTCTAAATCTGTCTCTTAAACATTCCACAAAAACTACATGGCAAGGTAGTTCAGGGTCCATTCCTACGACTCCAAAAACTAGGTCAGCAGGCATTATCAAATCCTCTCCGAATACTAAAAGGTTCGGAGAACAATTTGTACTTGAATGTACCGTACTATTATAAGCATGTGTCACAAAATGACATTGCTCATCCCAGTCATCCATATGTTCATTAACGAGTGACTTTAGGACTTGGATGAGGGTTCTATTGAACCTTTCCACCAATCCGTCGCTTTGTGGTCTATACGGATTGGTTCTAGTCTTGCAAATAGCTAAGTATTCGCACATACCCTGCCAGAGATTTGATTCGAACTCTCTGCCTTGGTCACTGTGTAACATTAATGGTACACCGAAGCTTAGTACCCAACCTTTTACAAAAGCTTCGGCACAAGTAATTGCTTTGTGGTCCGGTAGTGGAAATACTTTAGTGTATTTCGTATAATAATCACACACTACCATCATACAGGTATTATCATTAGCGGTTGTATTAAATCCACTAATAATATCTACCCCGATTCTTGCGAATCTAACTCCGAAAAGTTCTTGGGATAGGGGAAGTTTGCCCATCCCGGGTCCGGGTTTGTTTTTACAACAATCCGGACAGGTGGTTACCCATCTTTGCAAGTCCTGTGTCATGCCAGGCCAATAGTATTTCTTGGAAAGTCGTGCTAGCGAGCGTTTCCTTCCGAAATGACCACTGGTCCGATGTCCATGACAGAAGTACATAATGTCATGTCTCATGGCATGTGGTATCACCACTTGCATGATTCTATCACCATTATTACATGGCTTCCAACGGTATAACACGCCTTTCCGGACTTCAAGCTCGGTCCATTGAGCAAGAAACCTTCTAAGTTCTCGATTTTCCAGAGAGACCTCTGGTCTAACTGGACGTATACCCTTTGGTACTAATTGCAGTAGCTGCGCAGTTATCGAGTCAGCTTCCTGGAAATGTCGTATGTGATCCATAGACCAATCCAGTATACTGGCAACTAGGGGTACGAATGGTCTTCGAATCCCTGCTAACACTGCCTTATGAGCTCCACAATCAGTACAATCCGGATTATCACATTTCCGGATTGGTATTCGAGACAAAGCATCAGCATTTAAATGCTTAACTCCGGGTCTATGCTGAATCTGTTGATGTTCAAGCCCATATTCGGATAAATGGGCTAGCCATCGGCCTAACATGCCTTCAGCATCTCGGAAGTTCAGTAGCCACCTTAAAGAGGAATGATCCGTACGCAAAGTAAAGTTCGTTCCCCATAGAAAATGTTTGAACTTCTTGGTATATACGACTACTGCTAACAACTCTCTTTTGGTTGTGCAGTAATTGCGCTGAGTCTTGCTCAGTGTGTTGCTGGCAAAGGCAATTGGTACTTCTCTCCCATTTTGGACTTGCGAGAGAGCTGCACCAATGCTATCATTACTAGCATCAGTATCCAGTATGAAATGATCCGTCTCATTCGGATATTGCAATACGGGAGTACTCGTGAACAGGTCTTTTAGCTTTTGAAAAGCGTTTTCCTGTTCATGTGTCCAAGGAAATTTTTCCTTGGTACTTCCTGGAGTCCAGTTAGCTATTGCTTGTAATGGGTAACTGACTCTAGAATAATTCGGAATAAATTCCCTGTAATAGGAACAGAATCCTAAAAAGGACCTCACCTCCTTGGGTGTTTTAGGTCTATTCCAATTCGTAACTGATTCGATTTTTTCCGGATCAGCCTTTATTCCTTCATCACTGATGATGCGGCCCAAATAATTTATGGACTTTCTAAACATGTGGCATTTCTTAGGTTTCAATTTGAGACCATTAGAAATAATACGTTCTAGTACCATTTTCAGGTTATTAGAACATTCTTCGAATGTTTTTCCGAAGACAATGACATCGTCTAGATATACAAGACATCTTTTCCACAATAAATCACTTAGAATTGTTTCCATCATTGCTTCAAATGTTGCAGGTGCATTGCACAATCCAAACGGCATTACATTATATTGGAATAATCCAATATGACTTGAAAATGCAGTTTTCTCCATATCTGAAGGGTTCATTCCCACTTGCCAGTAGCCTGATTGCAAGTCTAGGGTACAAAACCAACTGTTTCCCCCTAAGGAGTCAATGGTTTCATCTATTCTCGGTAATGGATACGAATTCTTTTTCGTTATTCCATTCAACTTCCTGTAGTCTATGCAGAAACGGATAGTACCGTCTTTTTTTGTTACCATACACACAGGACTACTCCATGGACTATTGGAAGGGACTATTACATCCTGTTCCAACATCTTGTTTATTTCATCTTCAGCTACTCTCTTTTTCGCTAAAGGTAGCCGTCTATACGGTATCTTAAAGGGTTCCGCATCTCCAGTATCTATTTTATGTAATACCTTATTTGTCGTACCTAGTTTTTCACCAGGTTTGGCAAAGGCAGTATGATACTGACAGAGCATATCATAGAACTCTTTCCGGTGTTCCTGATCTTCTAATGAAGTTTCTTCATACAACTTAAGTAAGTCTTCCGAAATTTCATCATCTCCTGTTACCTTCTGTAAGCTTAGCTTACTATCCGTTACAGTTTCCGAAAGGGTCACATTTCCAAAAACTTGTCCCTTTTTCAAGTAGATAGTAGTGTTTCCAGTATTGGAGACAGGTACTACCGACCAGGATGCATTCGCTACTATCGTGTCTACAGAATTTAATCTGATACTTGATAACGTAACTACATCCGGTTCTATCACTGCAGGCTTATTACGCATTGCAGGATCACTTCTTACAAGCACATCACAGGCTACTCCTGGAGGGATTCGCACAGTGTGTGCCACACTAGCCATACTGCTCACTTGTCTCAGTACACATCTAACTTTCACGGGATACGGGTATCTCACACTCAACACTCCTGTTTGGGGTTCCAACACGGCACCATACAGGGATGCGAAATCCAACCCGAGTATACCCTCATCTGCTATATCCGCAACGGTGGTGCTCATGACATAGTCATGGATACCATCCAACTGTAGTTTCACACAAGTTCTACCATACGTTTGCAAGGTACTGCCGTCGGCCGTCTGAGCACTTCCTCCCGATTTGAGAGTCTCATGTTCATCCGGTATAAGATCGTAGAACCCCCTGGAGATACAAGAGTGGCTAGCTCCCGTATCCACAAGGAATTCGGCAGATCTTCTGTTAACAGTGAGGCAAACATACCACCGCCTTCCGTTTAGAACAGAGGGTATGTCCGTGACAATCGGAACATCATTTTTCACACCAGGAGTCGATCCACATCTTTTCAAGAATTCAAGACAAGGATGACCCGGGGGCAGGTGGGCACCACAGACCTTGGCTAATTCATAGCCGCCTGCCTCGTTACTGATATTGGGTTTCCCCAGTGCGCCCGTGGCACCTGTTATATCAGCTTCCCTAACCTTCCGGGTGTCTACAACCACCTCGGTTTAGGCGATCTTGTTACTAAATGCGAACTATCGTCACGGATGGTGATATTATGGCAAGATTTGTCACTGGGATCCCCTTCTTTGCCCCTCGGGAGATCCCTTTCTAGTTTTCCTCTGTACTTATCCCAGAGACACTCTCCTGTTTACGTGGAACAGGCTTTTCAGCCATACATTCGGGAGCAAAATGCCCCAGTTTCTGACATCTGAAACATCTCCTTTGAGATTTATCAACTCTTGGTCTCCTTAGAGCTTCTGTTAATCCGGCTATTAATGTTTCCATCATGTTAGTCAGAGCAACAGTGGCTGCTACAGTTGAGTTCGCCGTAGAGGCTGCACTACCATGTTGAGTTGATCCGGAAGCTGTTTTACCAGCAACAGATCCTCCTCTCCCTCTCGAATGTACTTTCCTATACCGCTTTTGTCGGTAATACTTTCCGGCCACATGGACTGAACCAATATATTCTCCGTTTTCATCGGAGATATATTCATCTTCCTCATTAACTTCATTCGATTCAACCGGAGCTAATTGGGAAGTATCGTATACTGGGGCAGGTGTACCCCCGTATTGGAAAGGAGCTGCTCTTACTGGACTAGGTCCAAGACCTACCAAACGTTTCTTCATGTCATGTCCATCAATTGCTATGAACAGATCACTGAATGAAGTGTCATCTTTCCAGGAGTCCCACACCACTTGCTTATGATCCGGATCTCGCAATCCACTATAGAATTGTATGAACAATTCTTGTAGATAACAATCATCATCATGAGCCCAATTTGGACGTGCTTTCGAAAGCAAGTCTTGTAGCTCCAAACCAAAGACTTTGTGTGATTCTTTAGGTTTTTGTGTTCTCTTCTTAAAGCTTACCCATGGATCTTCTCTAACGATTGATCCGAAAAGGTATGCGGCACATTCGACCAATTGATCATAGGTACCATATATTCTGTAAGCTGCTCTCCATTGGTTGAGAGCTACTTTTCCGCCTTTATTTAACCAACAAATCAAATATGGCAGAGCTTCTTCTTTTGTCCATCCACTACAATTGACTTCGTCGACAAAAGCTTGGTACCTGTCCTTCCATGGATCATTAGAATCATATGGAGGGGGTATCCGTGCCTGTCTACGTGCCGGATTATTACATCCGCGTAGTCTATCTGCTTCTCGCATGCTCCAGTTCATGACTTCCATGCCGTCCGCTCCCTTTCGGTAGCAGTCAATGCCAAGGTTTTGTATACATTGGCTTCTATCAAAGATGGTTTGCATCCCTGCAGGCATAGAAGTTCTCCTGTTAGGTTTCCTGCCATCTCCTCCTGATCCTGATCCTCCGAATCCGGATCCTCCTGGGCCGCCTGGAGGGTTTCCTCCTGGTGGACCATTATTATTATAGCCTCCAGATGAACCACCAGGGCATCCACTATTGTGACCGGTGTTTCCAGAAGAAGCGTATCTAGGGTAAGAATCATTTTGATTCCATCCCTGGTTATAGCTATTACCATTCTGATAATTGCCACTTCCCGATGGATTATAATTATTTCTATATCCATAGGACGATGTTCTCGGTTGATACGTACCGCCATTAATATTGTTTCGTGGCGGATTTGGTCTCGGAAAACGTCCATCAGTAGGACCATTACCAGAACCTAGGGTTGGATTCGGTAATCTTGGTACTGCTGGTGTACTGTGGCCGGGTTGGGGGAAATATGAAGGTGGTGTCAACATATGCCTCATTGGTCCGGGTGCTCTTGGTTGTGCCACGGGTGTATTATTATTATTCCCTGTAGCGCCATCGTGAGTCGCTTTGATTTTGTGACTCAAATCTGGTATAGGTGGTGCCGGACCTATCGTATCCAGCATTGGAATTACTGGTTTAGATGCGGTTCCATTTACTGCAGCATTATCCGGTTTCTTATAGATTCCGGATACCACATTCTTGTCAGCCCCATCATCAACGAATGGGCTGTATCTAATTGGGGTTGCATCTTTAGATGTCTTTCCCAACATTGTAGATACCACAGCTGGGTCTATATTACCTATAGTTAACTGGGCTGCTTCTACATATTTATCTAGGGTTATTGCAGTGGCTTGCAATTCCTGAAGCTCATTTGTGAGTTTCTGTCTATCCTCCTCCAGTTGTTTGTTGTAAGCTATGATGCCTACCCGGATGGTTTCACTGTCTTCAGCTTGTTTACTGCACTGAAGTTTCAATTTATCCAACTCATCCTGATAATGGCGAATTTCGGATTCGAATTTTGTCTTATCAAGGTTTAGTTGGTCGTTCGTATCTATGTATGTTTGGATACGAATGTGCCTATTATCATATTCTTTATTGAATGATTCTCTCATAGATTGAAGTTTTAGTTCTTCATTCTCGAGTTCTTTCATGTACTCGCTCCTTCTGGCTTCGAATTCCTTTCGCATGCCAGTTAGGTCCTCTTCCATCTGAAGTTTTTCATGCAATACTTCATCCTTAGCTTTGACCAAGGTATTTAAATTCTCGTTCAAAGTTACATAAGTTTCATTCAACAACAGGACATCCGGTCGTTTTAATTCTTCACCTTCCGGTACCGCATAGGTTAAGTCGCCATCTATAGCGCTATAATCTAATATTGGTAATTCGGGCCTGGGTAACCTATAAGGTAGTTCTCCGAATGTTACCCTTTTTCGCATTGGTGCCGGATGTTCTGGGTTAGTACTACCATCGACTTCGAACATCGAATCACATAATTCGTCAACAATTGATTGCTGGCCTATTCAGTTACTATGTCTCTGTATGGACTGTTCACGTCGTACAGAGTCTGGCAGATTCTCCTCACTATCATTATAGTGGGGTCCGGGATCTCTCCAAGATGCTGATTCCGCATCTTGTGAGTCCGAATGGGCTTGGAGCATTAGCGATCCATTTCCATTCTCTTGGGCAAGTGATTGCCCTGCTGGGTTAGCTTCCCTAAGGGTGTCTAACCCATGTACTAGCCGTTCGGACGTTATAACGTCCGGGCTATACACCAGAATTAACTGGTCATGGCACCAGTGTAAGGGTTTGTGGCCTTACGGACCTGGGGGGTTCGGGTCTTACGGTTCGGAAAGAATGAGTAAGACAGTATTCCAAGTGTATGCCAACGGTTAGGTTTATTACTTAATGCACACTCACGGCTGCCGGATGATATCAAAGAGGCAGCTAATATTAAAAGACAGTGGTTTACATAGTGTGGAGGCCAGAAGGGCCTCTGACGTAGCGGCTGAGCCCTGGGCTTTATATACGGACCCAGGTGTTCGTCGTCAGATGTCCCCACAGACCCGGATCGGTGCTGCCACCTATCCGGAACCTGAGGAACGTCCGACGACTCGACTCACCCGCCACGTCAGACGGTACCCAACTCCTATGGTTTAGTAAAGTGTACCTCTACACTACAAACATCTCCCATATTAACCCATACTGAGCCCTGTGTCTCAACCCTGGATGCATGCCTCATCTAATTACCAGGACACCATAGATAACCTTAGAGACCTTTCTTATTAGTATCTGTAAAGCTACTTCAAAGCAAAGTATGCTGTGAATTCAAACGAAGCATCTAAATTGATGGAAGGTGTTAGGCTGAGCTCTTAGTTAGCACAGCAGGTAGCCAAGACTGTGACTAGTTGGGAGGTCGTGACACATGCCTTAGTGCCAGCTAACAATCCTAGATGTTTCTCATTATAAATTGATTGATGCGGTGTGTGATATCAAGCCCAGAATATTAGGCTATAAGTTCTGGGAGTATTGATAGAACTACAGATATCTGACTTGATAAGCAGAGGTCAAAGAAAAGGGGCAATGCTGAGATTGTAAGGAAGAAAAAATCCAATGTTCATAATGCATAAGCACCCTTTAAATGGTAAATGTCCAAATTGACTTTTAAATAAAATGTGTCCACAACTGACTATCATGCTAAACATTCAGTGCGAATTGGCATCGCTCCTAATCCTAACGTGGTATGTATGTGAGGCTACGGTTATTATATGACCAAATGACCCCTAACAACCCTTTTGGTTAACTCGTCAGGCACCCTTGATTCTAACAAACAACAAATGTGCTCTCTCTATTAAATGTAGCAGAGCCTTTTCCTACCAGACAGCTAGGCAGAATGCCAGCCTGTGGTATTTAAACCAAGTACATTCTCTTAGTCAAGATATTGTAAATGCAGCTTTTTTTTAAGCTTTGATCACACCCAGCAAATTGTCGTGACTCCTTGTAAACCTGTGTGAAGTGGCTCACACATGTCACTAGGTGGAACACGACGTCGCTATAGCACAAGATCACCAGGAATAGCAATGGTGGTGATCACATGGCCTCACCTCAGATGGCGAGGATGGTGATCACTCATCCTCACCAGGGATGGCGACATGAGTTATCACTCATCCTCACCAGGGATGGCGACATGAGTGATCACTCATCCTCACCAGGGATGGTGACATGAGTGATCACTCATCCTAACCAGGGATGGCGACATGAGGGATCACTCACTTCGCTAGGTGAGACACACACCACATCATAATGCACATTCACCACAGAAGGCAAGGATCGTGATCACTCACTCTCACGGGGATGGTCACTTGGGTGATCACTCACCTCGCTAGATGAAAGGCGTACCTTGTGATAGCACAGGTTCACCACAGATGGTGAGGATCTTAATCACCCACACTCACCAGGGATGGCGACACGAGTGATCACTCACCTCGCTACATGAAACCCACACCACGTCATATCTCAGGTTCACCATGGATGGCGAGAGTGGTGATCACTCAGACTCACCAGTGATGGCGAGGCTGGTGATCACTCACCTTGTTAGATGAAAAGCTCATGATCATCGATATTGGTAATGCAGCCTTACATCTGCCCGATCAAAGTATGTCTTGCCAGAGAAGGTATTGCCATATTTATGTTGGTGGTGATAAGTTGCCATTCTGAGTGAGAGTGAGTGACAGATGATGCAATCTTCAAAGAGCATTGACTTGGAGTGACACAAATTCACACATTGAGTGAGACCAATGTTGGCAATGGTGGTGATAAGTCGTCATTTTGTGTGAGAGTTGATGACAGTGGCACACACTCACACAGCAATTAACATCCATGTCAGCGATGGTGGTAATAAGTCGCCTTTTTGAGAAAAGATTAACTAGGAGTGACACAAACTCACGCAATACCCATGTGGCAATGCAGGTGAAAAGTCACCATTCTGAGTGAGAGTTGACAGACAGTGTCACATATTGACATAGTGAGTGAGATCCATGTTGGCGATGGTGGTGATAAGCTGCCATTCTGAGTGAGAGTTGACTGGGAGTGGCGCATACTCATGCTGGGAGTGAGATCCATATTAGCGATGTTGGTGATAAGTCGCCATTCTGAGTGAGAACTGACTGGGAGTGGCACATAATCACACAGTGAGTGAGATCCATGTTGGCGAAGTAGCTTGACAGAGTGGAGCAAGGAGAGCTCAGGTCCTTGATGTGCCCCTGTGAACAGATGAGGCATGTCTCCAAGGTTATACAGACCCTCATATGGGTTTGCGTTTGAAGTCTAGTGGCTTTGATTCCTTCGACGGTGTAATGTCAGTGCTGATAAAATGTCACATCCCCTTCACTGCCTTCACTCATATCAAGAACAACTTAAAGTGGCATAGTCCGATAGTTGGAGCCAAAAAATCAATCTTCTCCGAAATGAGCCAGGTTGATCATATAGGTCATACTTCCTATTTTATTTGCTCTTCTTGCACATAATCAAGCTGATATTTGAGAGAATTGTCAGATTTATACCCTATTTCCTAGTTTTGGAGTGCATGCCAAAACTCCATCCATTGGAAATACACTGTAAAATTCCTATGTCAAGGTCCATGGGAGGACCCCCTTTCTAGGTGTCTATGAGCTTAAGATAGCAATAGATTGTCCACAAATGCCTAAATATGGTGTTATTACATGGTATAGAAAACATTTGAACAGAATTTGAAAAATGAAGAAAATTGGACTATGCCACTTTAACATCTTTGTTTGAATCCACAGCACACTTTCCTTTTTAGCTTGACAGAGAAACACGAGGACAACTATTAGGCATTCTGGTTAACTGATAGGGTGTTCCTCCAGGGACAGCAGTCAACCTGCACTGAACCGCCTCCTTTAGTACATTAAGTTAAACTCAACAAAGACCTAGAGGGCTTTTCTTAAGATGCTATGCCAGTCAATTTGACTCAGAAAGCCCCAATTTCTACAGAAAATAGAGCTCAGCTGTACCAAACTGCCTTAAGCTTATGATTGCTACCTTATAATGTTCCCATACAGGATCAATACTTGTGTTACAACTTAAAAGGGTAACTTATTATATGTTAAGAAAGGCATCCTGCAATTCCAACGACCAAAGAACCTATTTATGTAATTACCAATTGAGAACATTCGACCTTAGGACCAGTGATATTACCCAATGAAGATATCCTCATAGAAGGATGACTTGGAATCCTGACCTTTCCAAGAAATCCATAAAGTTTGCACTTCAGCTAACTTCTTACAACCCCTCTTTGCACTGATGTCAAGTCTAGGTGTTCTTGCAAGCATGTGCTAGTGGCTGCTTACCCTGTAAATGATGACAGATTGTCTTTGTGTGAGTAAGGAGTTACAGGGTTATCAGATGTCAGAAACAGACCTGGGGTTAGATCAATCTAGCTGTACAGAAGGAGGGAAAAGGATGCGCTCTTCTTTCTGAGGATTACTGTAGCCGAGACTCTGACCCCCAGGCGGATTGAAATATACTGCCTGGGCAGGCCCTGTAGTTTTCATCACCATGCCCCCACTGCTCCCGCCCTGCTAACTACCTCTGCCATGCAGTGAAGGGCCTGGTCACAGCTGAGTGCACATTACTGCAAGAGCCAAACCGAGGGGCTGTCATGGTGCACCACTAAAGGCAATTAATCATAGCACTCTGATACTTTTATGCCTTTGCTTGCTACGGGGGTACCCAAGGCTTCAATCATTCTGACTTAGGACCTTGGCCTCCCTTTGGTGAAAATGGGCATCTGCTGAGGCCCATCGTATATCATCGTAAGTCACAAGTAGACACTGGTGCAGGCCCTAAATATGGGCCTGGCAGAGCGAGGTGACTGTAGCCTAATGCTTCATGGCCATTGGTTAGCATGACATTTCAAAATGGAGCCCTAGATGTTCTTAGCAATGCTGCATTTTCGCATCATGCCAATCCCATTGGATTGATGAAATTCTGAAGATTTGGCTATTGCTTCACTGAGGTGTTGGAGAGAAGTTTTATAAGCGCTTCATTGGTACATGATTATGACAACCCTGGCCAAATGAAAAAAAAAGGTTGGTTCCCAGTAACCCGACCGACCCTAGTAAAACAGGGGCAAAAATAAAACGTTTTTTTGTGATTTTGAGGAATTTTTTCACATTTTAAAGAATTTTTTTCATTACGTTTTGAGCATTATTCCTGTATTCTTTTCATGTACTCCCCTCTCTCACAGTTGTCATTTTCCCATCATTATTTTACAATGAAAAGCAAAGGATTTGATATATCCAATGACATGTGCCCTTACATTATATATATAAATGTAAAAAAAAATTAGAAAAAGAAAGTTCTGACCTACCAACCCTATCTCTTTGAGCTATGTTACTGGAAACACACCTTTAATTTTTGGCCTAGGCATTATGCAGTTCTGTATCAGGTGGTTAAAGGGTTTTTAGTGTGAGTGAAGAGGTACAAGATTATCACATACCACAGAAGCAGAGTATGTGCTGGATCAATAGAGCAGTAACAAGGGTAGACAAGGATGGGCCCTGATACTGGAATGGCTCATGAATGGATAAGAGTAGTGCAGGTCTGGGACGCCATCTGTCACTTCCATCTATAAAGCAGCATATAGGATACACTGAGTCCGCCAGACATATATTTATAAATTGTCTACCTAGTGCAATGAAGCAATATCAAGTACAGGGGATGACGTGTTATACTAGGTGAACGTCTTCTTAATGGATGAAGGTATTGCAGATAAGACATGGGGGCCATCCATAAATGATGTCATGAAACATTTGATCATTTTTGACCCCCCCTACCCCCTTGTCATGTTTTTTTTTGTTGCCAATTTTGCAATGCTGAAGGTATATGGAAAATTAATCCCTTCATGCCGGGCCTAACCCCCTCCCCCCATCGAGCATGACGTCATTTGTGGATGGCCTCATGGCGCATATGTCAATTCCATCTATAAAACCGTATATATATATATATATATATATATATATATATATATATATATAAATATATATAGAATACAGGATATATGGTGGCTGACTGTCTCCATAGTGATGATAAATAGCGAGATGTCATTTTCCCGTTTCTATGGCTGCCAATTTTATCGTGTATTGTGCAGGACTTTCTGCTATTAGTCATAAAATAGCCACTCCATCATTTTCCCAATGTTAATGTCGATCACACTGAGCGAGTGATCAGATCAAGTTGTTCTTACCTCTTGTTTCTTACTCTTACTTTCTTTTCATTCTCTTTCTCTTGTACTCTAATCGCTTAAACAAAGAATCTGACGGATTTATAAAGATAATTTCAAACTAAGCTGGACCTCAGCACCTACACTTTTGGCAATTATTCAGGATATATATTCTAGTTAAGTGTTCTTACTAACATTAATATGATGGCACTAGGCTTGTAAATTCTAACACGGGAACTTTCCGATTAGGTGCATACATGAAATGTTGGCTTAATTGATTTTAGAGCCTTCAGAGCATTTGATCATTATTTACTCATAGTATTTTCAAAAAGACAGATATATTGTCTTAAGAAATATGGTACAAAACATCTATTACCATTGATAAGCACACCATGTGCAACAGGTTTCATATCAAAAAAGGGCATCGCCCTCTATTTAGCCTGTATATATAAAAGAATTACAAACAAACAAACAAGTTTTACCATGAAGATAAAGTGAGCAAACGCAATGAAATACAATTGGTAGAATTCCCTTCATAGCAATAGTTACCTTTTCAGTAGTGTAGTCTCCAATAGTAGTCCACCCTGATAACAAACACCCCCAGATCATACTCAAAATCAATTATCCCTCATAAATGTCATGACCTGTCAATTTACCACCAGGACATTTTCTGCAGTACACGCTTGTTGTCAACACCTCCTGCAGAATGTGACCACTTAGTAACCATCCCTAGTAGTTGGTAGAGGCTCTCTCTGCTCTCTCCACTAAGAGCCAATTGAGTTGTTTCTGTAAGCTGCTACTTTTTTTAGGCTTGGCTAACTTCCATGTTTGGATGTAAAGTCAAATGCCCCTGCTGGTAATTGGATGAGTAATTCCTCCAAGGTCAGGTCCTTCTTGGGCTTCACTTGAGGTACTTGAGCAGACTGATTTCATGCTTTTACAGCCTCCTTTGGGTGAGCTACGTTGAAATGAAGGCATTTCTAGGTATGTGAGAATCCATTTTTGGGCATCTGAAAATGGATGTGTTTAAGGTTCCAAGAATCCTGTTAAATGATACAGATTCGATTTTTAAAAAAGTTTATTAGATTTAAAAGGAAAAAGGAAAACATAAGTTACTATAAGAAAGTATAACTGAAAAGGTCCAAAGACTGCCAACATGTCATTCTATATGAGCCAAAAAGTCCGACTTTGGTGCTCTGGGGAGTAGTATGGGTTGTATGATAGTTCCCACTCAATCTGAATATTACAACAAACTATTATGTTTTGAAACCAAAACCTCTGTCGTTAGTGAAGATCATTGTGTCCTAATTGATTTTTTATGCCTCGGTTTTGTTAAAGGTATGCTGTTACTTATTTTTCACTCAAATTCTGAAGTCAGCAGTTTATTTTGTTATTCATACCACCTATTCCTTATACATACTTGTTTCTGGGTGTCTACCCAGCAAATTGTTGTGAGTCCTCGTCAACCTGTGTGAAGTGGCTCACACATGTCGCTAGATGGAACACGACGTCGTTATAGCTCAAGATCACCAGGAATAGCAATTGCTATGACACATGAGTCTAACACACAGTGGCGAAAGATGACGGAATGAGTTATCACTCAAAAAGGAGTCACCATTGATGACCAATCATGGCGACAGATGACGACAATTTGCTGGGTAATATACCTCAGTGTAAAATTTGCACAGTTGCCACATATATATCATGGACAGACTGTTCTATCAACCACGATTATACACTGAAAAGGCCAGAAAACAGCTGCATAACACTTTTGACTTGTACTGCTAAGGTTTTGCCTCCATTACGTATTCCTCTACAATGCTAAACTCAATCCTCATAGTTACTGTTGGAAAGCAGGTTTGTTCCATAAACAGTTTACCCACATTCAGACCAGTGCTTGGGCACTCAGTCCTGAGAGAATTTATAGCGAGGCCCTCTGGTGGAAAACCATACTGAGTCAATATGCGGGGCAACTTGCTCTAGAACTAGGATGTGGTTTGAATTTTAAGAGAAAGAGGTGGCTTGAGTGGCTTTAATTGTAATTCACTGTTGGGCATGACGTAGAATCTGTTGTGTCACTTTGGAAAAGATTAAAATGAAGTTTGTCTTTTCGCTCACTAAATCGTCCTGCTCTAGCACAAGTCATTGATTTTAATTCACTATCAGGCATGGCTTAGATTCATTTTCAAGAGCATTAAAATGAAGTTTGTCTTTGCTGTTTTCAAATCGTCCTGCTGTAGGCGCAAGTCATCCTGTCACACAGATTACACATAGGTGTCTAAGTTCATGTTGACCTGTTTAATAGTGCTCCAAATAGTACATAAATGCTTGTTGCCAGGGGTTCCTATTGACATTATAGTGCCTTCAGAGTTATCTTCTATACATTGCCTACCATTTTACTCATGCAAAATGATTGAGTAGACCTTACTCTTATGCTATTAAATGTCTGTTCCACAAACTTGTCCCAGTTTATCTATGTGATACTCCCTTGCCCCTGTTGTCATTGAAACATATCAAATCCCTTCATTTTGTTTTAAATCAGACTTTGTTTTCAGTAGACTGCTGCAATATGTAGTAGATTGATACCACACTGTAAATGACTTGTTTTCCTCCCCGGCCCTTCACACCTACTACACCTCATAGCATAATTGATGAGTACATAGAAAGGTGTAAAAGGCTAAGCTAACGCACACCAACATTGACTGTGCCCAATGAATGCTCTACAATGTGTATCAGTTCACAGCCAATCAACATTAAACCTGGCTGGTCTACCCTATGTAATGCAGTGGTTGCAGGCCTGTCCAGAATAGCTAGTCCTGGGATCACTTCACTATTCCATTTCCATCACTAAGATCACTGCGATCTTAGTGAAAGAAATGCATAGTGGTTTCACCAGGGTACAAGAGCACTTACAGGGAACACTCCTGATTGAAAGAGTGAATAGCCTGCTGCATACATAAAGAGGGGAGGGAGGATGTTTGCTGAGTGTCCTTGAGGGCTCTTAAGGATACTCATGCGTTAAGTGCACTGTAAGGTAATTCTTCCCTTCTCTCTCTTTGTCCTAGGGGGAGGGCACAATGCTTCTAATAGGCAAGCATGAATCATACATTCATGGGAACAAGTCTTGAATACTGTATGGGGGTCAACTGCACCCTGTGCTCTTTTGTTAGCCCATATGTGGACGGGGAACGATGGTATAAGCACTCTTGTGAAGAAGAGTGACTCCACAGCTATTCCTTTATTTTGGGACTCTTACCCCTGTGCCTAGTCAGTACTTCTTGGAATAGTGTAGGAGGGCTGAGGCTAAGATCGATGCGATCTTAGTGCTGGCTAGGATATGTGAACCCAGTCAACTCTTAAAATCGCTTAATAGGATAAGGCTGATTTATTCCTAAGATCGCTGGGGTCGTGATCCCAGGATCTTTTGAATTAAGCTCCTGAGTGAGCAGTGACATATTTTATCTTTTTCCACTGAAAGCATTTTGTGTGAAGCATTTTTCCCTCCGCAGGACACATGAGGTAAGGCTGGAAAGGTGTAGGGACAGTTTACCAACACTAACAACAGTGTTTGAGTGCTTTATGCCAAAGGACCTGGCTGATTGACTCTACAGTGGAAGAGGGACATAGTACCTGAGTCAATTTACCTTGTAAGTGGAGCTGAATATTGAGGTGGTATGAATTCAATGGAGAGAAATGTCACAATGGATGAGGCTACAATTTCAATCCTGGAGCTTAATTCAAAAGATCCTGGGATCCCAACCCCAGCGATCTTAGTGTAGGCACATATCATAAGACCTGGCTGGTCTACCCTATGTAATGCAGTGGTTGCAGGCCTGTCCAGAATAGCTAGTCCTGGGATCACTTCACTATTCCATTTCCACCACTAAGATCACTGCGATCTTAGTGAAAGAAATGCATAGTGGTTTCACCAGGGTACAAGAGCACTTACAGGGAACACTCCTGATTGAAAGAGTGAATAGCCTGCTGCATACATAAAGAGGGGAGGGAGGACGTTTGCTGAGTGTCCTTGAGGGCTCTTAGGGCTACTCATGCATTAAGTGCACTGTAAGGTAATTCTTCCCTTCTCTCTCTTTGTCCTGGGGGGAGGGCACAATGCTTCTAATAGGCAAGCATAAATCATACATTCATGGGAACAACTCTTGAATACTGTATGGGGGTCAACTGCACCCTGTGCTCTTTTGTTAGCCCATATGGGGATGGGGAACGATGGTATAAGCACTCTTGTGAAGAAGAGTGACTCCACAGCTATTCCTTTATTTTGGGACTCTTACCCCTGTGCCTAGTCAGTACTTCTTGGAATAGTGTAGGAGGGCTGAGGCTAAGATCGATGCGATCTTACTGCTGGCTAGGATATGTGAACCCAGTCAACTCTTAAGATCACTTAATAGGATAAGGCTGATTCATTCCTAAGATCGCTGGGGTCGTGATCCCAGGATCTTTTGAATTAAGCTCCTGTATTGGATATGACCATAAATTGTATCAGCCACCGTGTATACTTTATGAGCCAAAGGAAAGTTTTGACATGCCTGGAATTCAGCTATCTATGTGTAAAGTCATTAAATATCAACTAGTCTAATTCAGTGAGGGCCTCTGCCCCTATATTAGCTTAATCAGTACATTGACATAGGCCTTCCCACTAATAGAAACTGATCATTCACCCACACATGAGCAGTTAATTTATGTCATAAATGATTCAAGGTATTCACCCCAGTGTTCATGGGAATCTATTCCTATCAACCTGGAATCATAAAGCAAACACATACTCTAAATATTTGATAGCTAATAAAGTATCTGCTGTGTATTGCTGCTGTGCAGATCTAATTGCTTTTAAAGCAGCAGACATATATGGGTCAGGTCGCCAGAAACCAGTAGATTTAGTGTTTTTAGGGTCATTTTGGACTCTTTGGGCTCTAGAGAAAGAAATTGTGAACCAATCTTGTCTTACATAGACTCATTTGATAGAGGACACTTATGGCTATCAGAAAGATGAAATTTGTGGTCATCTATCAAAAACTCTTAAGACTTATAGCCTGCTGAAGTGAAAAAATGGCCAAATTTGTTCATTTTTGACTTTTTGAATTTTTTACAATTGTCCTGTATTGAATAAAGAACATCTGGAGTATCCCAGAGTTATTTTTTGTATTGTATATGATCATAGGTACCATTTCCATAAGGTTTGGACATGTTACTGAGTAAGAATTTCTCATCATGTGTCTTTGAAAATGGAAATCTGTAATTTGTAAAGTCTGGTACCTAAAACTAAATCAGTTATAAGACATGGAAAAAATGGAGTTTCAAAATCTTTGTTATTAGTCATATGAAGGGCCCTATTATCCCCTACTTTGGTGAAAAAATTGTGTGTCTATCTGCATTTGTCTCCATGTGAGAGCAGCTTATGTGAAATAATTCTAATAAAAGTACCGGACGTTACGTAACATCCGGTACTTTTATCATCATGGAAGAGGCAGTCTACTGCGCATGCATAAGTTAAATTTCTTTCCATTTTGTAATTGAAGTCAATAATAGACATGTTGGCCATGTTATTTCATGTGTTTGTTATGCATAATGGGCATTCTTATATTACCTAGAGCAACTTTAATTACCTCCATATTTCATCATTTTGGTACCGGACTTTACATGACACAAAATAAGCAATAAAAATGGAACCAGACATCCTAAGTTGGTATTTTTGCAAGTTTATTGATGCAATTGGATATAGTGCTATCACTTTACCTGTTTTACTTGGGTGCTACTGTCCAACAGATTGGAAAGGTTTCCAAGTTCTGAAAAGAGTTCCAGGATGGAGAAACTTCCCAACACTTCCTAACACCACAAATCTGCTAGACTGTGGACTGTAAGACCTGCTACTCACAAATCAAGTAGTCTGGACAGGCTGCATCATAACTGCCTTCCCACACGGTAACGAAATGTTAGCATCTTCATTGGAATTCACTGCACGCTTACCTTTTTTCAAGTACCTTGATAAGATGCATTTCCTATTCTAGGCATACCATGGTGGATGCATGCCATGAAAATACTGGTGAGAATAAATCGGGTGTGGTAAAAATTGTCTATGTTAAAAAAAAAGTAACGGTGAGTTATCCATGGAGAAACCCGACTGACTTTCATATAGAAGCATGAGATCATATGTCCCTCCTGGTGAATAGACAAGTAGGACTTGCTAGTTATTCACTTAAAGTACCAAAACAGACTTGTGCCTAGCTTTTAAAGCCTGTGTTAGGTGAGCTATGTCTAATTGTAGGCAAGTCCATGTATATGAGGCACAATTCTGAGCCATCTGAAAATGGATGAAATTCAGATTCCTAAAATATAATTAAATGGCATATATGTCTAATCTAAATAAGAAAACATACGGTAAAAACTAGGTTTTGCCAAAGTTAAAGCCTGGCAGGTCAGATGAAAAGTCACTGCGACCAAGTTGGATCTGTAAAGAAATTTCTCAAAGGCAAAGGCAAACTTGTTCTCTAAGTATCACTTTGATTCTGAACTCAGCAGCTTTAACTTGATATTCACAGCATCTACATATTTATACAAACCTGTTAGAACTGTCTGGTATACCCCATTGTGCAGTTTGCATGTTTGTCACATATATATCACAACCTTTCTGTCAGCCAACAAGGCACTAATGCAGCTATATATCACCTAGACCCACAGTTGACTTGTACTATTAGCAGCAATACCAGACCACATTTTCAAATACATGGAAACTTTGCTATACCTATTTGGGCTGAGGCTGGTGCAGGGATCATAAAACAATTGAAATTTTGTCTCTATCCAGACAACAACCATAACTGTGGATCAACACAGCAAAAGGTAAGCCCGTGAGGGGGTGCACGGGTGTACCTTTTACCGCGTTGATCCACAACTATAAATTTGAGGTGGTAGGCCAGGGCAGTAGGGCACTATATATAGCTATATCACAGGGTGGTTGTATGTGGGCAAACATTTTCTACAAGCACTTGCAAAGCCACAAGGGCTATTATATATTATAGCTCAGATTTGGTTGAATTCTTCTTAAAAGCAAGTATACTAAAATGATTCCAGAGACCTCATCTCATCAGCAAAAATGATTGTGATAACCTATGACATCATCTAGAAACATTAGGTGACAGGATTTGAAGGGAATATCTGTCAGGGTGGTGAATAAAATGGGCCATGTGGGAGTACCAACAGTACACTGGATATGCTCCAATGCACACGAGTGGGGAGTGTAGTAATGCTACTACCAGCATTTGCCTGAAGCATGTCTGCTGCAACAATGCTGAAATCAATCCTTAGCAGACACTGTTTGATGGCAGATTTGCCAGTTTGAACAGTTTACCCACATTCAGAGCAGTGTTTGAGCTCTTGGTGCTGAGATACCCTACAATGATGTCATCTGGAGGTCAATTCTCATCATTCTGTGACTGCTCTCATTCAAATTGTAATGCTTGCATCAGTTTGACTGCTCTACTAAATACTTTTATATAAGTGTTAATTATACAGTGCAGTAGTAGGGCATTGCCTGCGATCATAACTCTAATTTTGAAGACTTCAAATCGTAGTGGTTCTCTGCAGTCATAGCACTTTGAGAAAAGACCTCCTGGTGGAAGCCTGCACTGAGTCAATATGCATGTTAAGTGGCTGTGGAATTTTGATGCTTTGAACAGTGCTTGACTGCCTGCTATTACCATTATGGTGTCCTCACTCGTAAGTGAAAAATTGATCAGAATTACAATCATGAAGGTATGTAAGAAATATAGTTGTATTTCATAACATGTACTAACCTAGATGAATAGCAAATACATTCAAGATCATTAATTTCAGCACCTTAATTAATTTCATGATAATTAATATTTGTGTTTGTAAAATAGTGGTCAGGTACATAGTAAGGTGCACATCTGGAGGCCACTACATTACTGGAGGGCCACACAACACATAGAAAATAAATGGAAACCCCACAAGATATTGAGAATAATTAATTGCTGAATACCAAAAAGGCCCTTTACAACAACTAAAATCCTGTTAAATAGCCTCCTTATGCAATTGAAAATAAACCCAAAACACTTGACCATAATATTAGGATTAAGAAAATAACGAAGACCAAATAGATTTCCATGGCCTAAAATATAAATAAGCAAATGTCAACAATCAGTGAATAATTTAGGATCGTATTCCCAGAGGTGGTTCAGGCCTCGTTGAATAAGGGCAGAAGCACCGAGGGGAATACAATCCTAAATTATTCACTGTGAGTTGACATTTGCATTTATGCCATGGCCCTATGGATGAATTTGCTTTAAAATCAAGAAACACAACCATATTTACTGTTTTTCAATGTGTCGAGTTATCGCGGTTTGTTTTCATCTGCCATGACACCTTGCTCGACGAAGTAGGTCATGTGATACGGAGCTAGCCGCTACTTTTAGTTTCAAGTTTTTAGTTGCAGGGCAATATCTTCTTTTTTAACATGGCGCTAATACTTAGATATACCTTAAACCATTCATAACATATTTTTTAACTAGTTCAATCATTCTTTTTTTGCGTAAAACTTCTAATAACCATACCTAAATTAGTTAGCTCTGTATAAATTTCAAAATGGCGCCGCTGAATATGCGAGGATCGTATTCCACCCCCCCATTGAATATGGCGTAAGTAGTACTAATCTATAGTGTCGTCCATATTAGCCATGGCATAACAATGCAGTCCTAATGATGTACCTTTTAATACTTATCGTTAATGTATTGTGAAAAATGATGAAAAATTCTTTTTTTTAATCTTTCCTCTTCCTCTTGAGAGCCTTTCGCTTGAATCACGTCTTCTAGCACAGGTCAGAGGAGGTAATTAATGGTAAGAAAGTATAGAGGCATGCTAAACAGCTTACCCACACTCACAATAGTGTTTGAGGACTTGGCACTAAGGGACTCTACTATGTGACCCTACAGTGGGAGAGGGACAATGAACCTAAGTGCCTGATATGCAATGTCGGTCAGGTTGAATATTAAGGTGGATGAGATAAATGGAGAAAAATGACTCAATGAAAGTGGCTTCAATATTAATCCAATATTTGATATGACCATAAATGGCATCAGTCACTTTGAGGACACCACACTTTATGACCACGCTTTATGAGCCAATGAACATTGTTGGCATTTCAGGAATTCAGGTCTCTAGATGAAAAGTCATTAAACATCAAATAATTCAATTCAGTGAAGATCTTTACCCCATTCTTGACTACTTGACGTAGGCCTTCTCATTATTATTTATTTGTTATTATTTGTATCATGTGTTCAACCATGGCAAGTTGACCTCGGTGTCTCCCTTTGCCTTGCACACATAACTATACATACATTTGATAAGAAATTGATTTTAATATGTTATTCTTTTATTGTTTAATCATTTCATAGCTAAGTTATGTCCTGTTGACTTAGAATAGTTATGTACATCGAGCGCGGCAAACTACAACAATTTTGAAAACAATGCATGCTCCCTGTCCAAACCAGAAAGAGGTTGACCCAAAAAGACGCAGTGCAATGGTGAAGGAGACAAGCGTGCCGGGCTCTATTCACTGTTGGAAAATTGGCATTTATGTTGAAATCAAGCAATGGAGACATTACATCTGGACTCTATCATTATCTATTGGATATATATTTACAATGGAACTAGATTATTTAAGCTGTCATTGTCTCAATTCTCCAATTCTTCGAGCCAGGCTTGGCCACAACACTGGCAACAGCAGTGCTTGCCTCTCCTTCCCGAACGATGACTTTCATCTTGGATATCAGGTAATTATCATTTAATTATCCTTTGTTATACCACGATTTGTGGGTTACACAGTGCTTTTTGGGGTCTATTCCCATCCACATATCTGTCGATATTGCACACCCTATAGGCTGTAACATCAATTTTGGAAGGCGTGTGGTTATCCAGGTAAGGCGTGCGGTTATCCAGGTAAGGCGTGCGGTTATCCAAGATAACCGCACGCCTCTCATGTCCTCCCATGTCATATGTTACATGTTAAAACCCATGATAACCTTGACCAGGACAGGGCTCGAACCTGCAGCCTCAGATCCCTAGTCCAACCCCCTATGCAGTGGGCCACAGGGACTGACGAGAAATGCTCAGTTCGAACCAAGTCTGGATATGATACAAAGCCGTGAGCGCTGTCGCTGTCCGCTGCCGGGCGACGAGGTGTATTGTACACATAGCCAAGCCGAGAAGGGAGTAGACGCCGTGGCCTAGCGGTTAGCGCTTTGTGCTCAGCCGTGAGAGGTACATGGATCGCGCCCCGGTCCGGGCGCATCTTTTTTCGCCGTGTGCGCTGTCGCTGTCCGCTGCCGGGCACAGAGGTGTATTATACACAAACATAACAGCGAGACGCATTGAAATCTTTCGCCGTGTGCCACTGCCAAGCCTAGCCGAGACGGGCGCTGCCGCTGTCCGCTGCCGGACGAGGAGGTGTATGTACTGATCGTGTACACACAATGGCTGGCATCGAGTCCCGGGGAGGGGGAATAATTTTTATTTTCATCTTGAATTTATTGGTATAATATTGATTATTTATTGGTTTCGTGGTATAAAATAAGTAGTCAATGGATAACTCATGACTTGTGGGGGTTATCGACGATAATAACACTCGGCCTACGGCCTCGTGTTATTATCCGTCGATAACCCCCACACGTCATGAGTTATCCATTGGTTACTTGTTCAATAACACACATGCGTCATGAATTATCCATTAATCACTTGTTCCTTATCAGAAACACCAGATCTGGTACTATCAATTGACCTGTCTCAATGGCTGCTATAAACACAGTTTCTTGTGCGGAACTTCCTGCATCCCCCTCCAAACACCATACTGTTAAAGAACTGTATAAGAAATAATCTTAAAACTTTTTAACATTTAAAACTGGAATTAATGATTTTGAAAACTGGATCAGAAGAAAATTCCCGGTAAGCAGAAATGTCACAAACAGACCCCTAATTAATAGTTCTGGCTGTCTTTAAAGGCAAGCTGTATCATAGAATGTACAACCACATGTGCCAAAGGAATCTTACATGTATCCCCCGCTGTTTCATTTTCTTTATGCTTGCTGCATGCTCAGGAGCAGATGTATGTGATTAGTTTAGAGAAACGATTCACCTCACTCAGACCCACAGGCTGTATATCACCTGCAATAAAGGGTCAGCGACATATACAAACTATGGTTCCCTTGTTTGATTGACTTTGGACATTAAAATGAGAAATAAATTAAAATGAGAAATACATAATTTAAATGGTTATACTGAAGGATTTTCCTCTTTTGATGAGATCAGAAATAAAAAATGTAGGCCCATTAGTGGAATGACAGCAATTCCATATGCCCTATAGCAGATACTTCTAAAATAGGAATCCTCAGATCTTAATGAGTATGGTAAATCTTCTTGCAGACCATGGAATGTAGAAATTGTAACCTGTTCTTATTCTCCTCAGAAGCCTCGCCTTCAGAGAAAGGAATAAAGGCTTCCTATTAAAAGAAAGAAGTAGGCGTACACTGAAAAAATGAATGTTGAATCTACCAGGGATCCTTGTAAAACTGCGCAGTGAACCACCGTAATTATCTAACATGGAGTCAGTGTACTTTTCACAAGAATCTACAGTTGGCAGTGGTACAAGGTATCTCTTTGCAAATAATGACATCTCTGTGAAAATAATGACAGATCTCTGGCAACTTTGATATGAGGAACCGATTGTTATTTTGACAACATGTTTTACAGTGTAGATGCAAGGCAGTGTGCCTCTGATTAAACTTGTTTCTTTATTGGTTAAACAACCCGAGAAGAGGAATATTATCTGCATGTTATTCTCATAAAAGAGTCGAAGAAGTGAGGGCGTAGTGCAGGTTTGGAACTTCAAAGTGAATGGCATATCATGAATGAGACGGGATCTAGCAAATTTATTTGTAATAACCGGCACTCTTTAATTCAACTTGTGTAACTATGTTAACAACTTTCGAGCCTATCACTTAATCCTTTACATTTGCATGTTTTTACATTTTGTAATATTTATCTCGATTCTGTTTATTAGATCACATTCGTAAGGTATTCCACTGAGAAATAACTTTACTAGGAGGACTATACAAAACCAGGAAAATTGACACTTCCGCTCATAACTCTCAACCTGCCCCTCTGACTAGGTGATCTGCAGTATGTCAATACACATTGTATATGAGGCAGAGATTTGAGAGTGATTGAACTTGAAAGGGTGGAAATATCTCACTCAGGAAAGCATCATTCATGGTACCTTGCTTACACAGTCTCACATGCAACAACATAGGCCTCATGCCATATTGGCCTATACTGTAGCTTAGACGGCTTAAACTGATTGACCATGTGCAAGGTTATGTGAAAATCAATATGAGGTAGAAATACCTTAAGAGAGTGCTATCTGAATAATCCCTTTATCAAAACAAGTCCTATCTGAATAATCCCGTTATCAAAACAAGTCCTAGATGTGTGATGGATGGTAACCACCATACTTTCACCATTGAGGTTGTTAGTCAATGTCTATGACCGTAATGTTATATCTATTGCTGACAAACATTGCATAACATCGTGACTTCCATTATCCATGGATATACACTGACTTCAGCCTCCTTTTAAATCACCTACAGTCAACTCCCGTAAATGCAGACGAACCTGACAAAAGGCAGGACTGTAAGTTGGTTATTTTTTATATTAAACCAAATGGCCGCATTAGAGGGAAGGTATTTTCATTTCAATAGGATGAACAGAATCTATTAGGTGGGTTGGCCATATTAGAGGGTGCTTTCTGTATCAGAATTACGAGAAAAAACATTTCCAAAAAATGGCCACATTGGTGAGGTGGTTGCATTAGAGGGGTGGCAGTTATGTGAGAGTTGACTGTATTATACACACTGTTTGCCTATATAGCCTCCAACCTGAATGCTGAAAGCAATGTGTGAAGACCGTAATAGGTTATGCTTGGAGGGTAGCCTACCCTGGGTATGTTCAACAATTTGCAAATACTCACAACATTGTTTTAGCACTTGGTCCTTAAGGATGCTGTTAAGTGCAACTCTAGTGGAAGATTGCATGAGTCAATATTTGACTGCCCTAAATACACTGATAGAATATAATAATGAAAGATTTTTTTTGACTTGCGCATTGCATTAAGGAACTGCTATGTTCATTTTAATAATGCTATAGAGCAGATCAAAGGTTTATTAAAGGAAAGTCACAAATAAAACAGTACAATAACTTCATGGATCTTGACAAATGTCAATATGAACACAATCAGGAGTTGGTGGTATATGCTGTTATGTGCACATCAGCAATATCAATATGGATGTAAACATGAAAAAGGATATGAATGTGAGTATGAATATGAATATGAAGCGGTGCGATTTCCACACCTGCTTCTCATTGTCAATTATAACCCAATTTCAGGTTCAACCTTATATTTTCTATCTTCATCACACCCTCTTTGAATTTTACCTTTGTCGTAGCTTTCTGAATCTCCTCAGGTAGAGTATTCCAGAGAGCCACCCCTCTGTACCATGGCGATCTTTTATAGTGTCTAGTAATAACCCTAGGTAGTTCAAAAACAATCCTCTTTTGAGACCTTGTATTATAAGATTGTGGTCTATTTAACACAGTCTTTGATTTCCTATACATTAAGCATAATAAAAGCATGTCAAATCTTTTCTCTAACACTGGAACCTTACAAATTTCATGCAACTCCTTCACACTATACCGTCTAATATTGCATTTCAGACAAACTATAAGAGCTCTATTTTGCAGTTGCTGTAATGCCGCAAGACCATCCTCATTACAACTAGTACTTATAAATGAACAATATTCTATAATTGGTCTGATTGTACAACAGTATATCTTTACTCTTGTGTTAAAAACTTTCTTAACTTTGCAAACCTAAATAGTTTATTGCATACATTTCTTTTAATAATTTTAATCTGTTTATCAAAACTAAGTTTACTGTCAATATGTACACCTAGATATGGAAAGAATGTGACAGTTTGCACAGTGCTGCCATTGAATTCTATAGTAGAATCCAGACATCTTTTTAATTTATGAGCACTACAAAACCACATAAATTTTGTTTTTGTTGGATTTACTGTTAGTTTGTTTTCGATAACCCAACGCTTAAATTTAATTACATCTTCATTCAAATTCTCATTAACCAAGACTACATCTTTGTTAGAACTATAAATCACAATGTCATCAGCATACAGTTTAATTTTGCATTTTTTTCAGACCTTTACAACATCATCAATATATAGGACAAACAACAGGGGACCTAAAACTGATCCTTGAGGGACACTGTAATCAATATCTTGGTTTGAGGACAATTTATTACCGTAGCTAGTTCGTTGTTTTCTATTTTCAAGGTAACTCTTAAACCATAGAAAATTAGATTTGCTCAAACCAAGTTTACTGAGTTTAATTAACAATTTTGAATGTAATACACTGTCAAATGCTTTAGTGAAGTCTATAAATAGAGCCCCTGTTATCAGACCATTGTTTCTACATTCATATAGCTCATTTACAAAGTCAAAAGTGGCATCAGCAGTACCTGTCCCTTTTTTGTAAACATATTGGTTTTCACAAAAAGTACCATTTTTCTTCATACTTTCACATAAGTAATAACACATAATTTTCTTAATGACTTTAGACGGCATTGGTAGTATTGATATGGGTCTCCAATTTATACCATTGCTAAATCTCCATCCTTAGGTAATGGTCTTACACCTGCCTTTGCCCAATATTTTGGAAAAATACCCCTGTCCAAACTAATTTGTATCAGATAAGTGAATTGATTTATCAACAACAATAATGCACAATGTAGTATATCTGCCCTTATTCCGTCTATGCCTGATGACTTATTTTTATCAATTTCCTGTAGAGCAAAATGGACATCCCACTAATTAACCTTAATATTCTGATCTAAGAAGTTTTCATTTGCTAATAGGTCATCTATATCTAGATTATTATACACAAGATATTGATTAGTTCCAACAGCAGCAATATGCAGATCCTCACCAATATTACAAAATTAGTCATTTACATATTCTTATACCACTATTCTGCCACCTCCCTTACTGTTATGCCCTCTCCTACCAGTGCATTATGAGAGCATATACGCACATGTGCATTTTGGGGATTTTTGGATATACTTTTTTGAGGTCAAGTTGGACTTAGAATATTTTGGGAAATGTGTGGCAGACATACAAATTCAGTCTCGCCATTGTTTCAAAGTGAAAAATCGTCCAAACTCGTAGGAGAATTGAACCCCGGCCGCAGTGGAGGTAGGCGAAGACCTTAGCCATAGCGCCACACTGAACGGTGTTGAAACCCAATACGATAGTAAATAACTTCTAACCTGGGGTCCTTGTCCTATGTTTGCACTCACTTTTCGTATGGAATCCAACCATGACATGTTATAATATCAAAGTTCCAAGAAGTTTTCGATCCATAGACGAGGAATGCGTGCTAATTTTCTCCATTTTCTTCGATATAAATAAGAATCCAATGATTTTTCCATCGTAAGCGAGTCGCGGTCCGGCCATTCCCACCCGCCTCCTTGTTCGGCAAAAGTGTGTCAGTGGCCCGGATGTAGATATAGGTCATCCGCTCGCCGTACGAGGAACATGGCGAAAATTTCGGACCATTTTGGAAAATCAATGGATTCTCCTTTATTTTGAATATATTGGACATAATACATATGGAGGGATCATCTAGACTATCTAAGGATGTGTATGTTTTAATTTGAAGACTTGTCATGGTTGGATTCCATACGAAAAGTGAGTGTGAACACAGCGGTACCTCTCCCGGCAAGGAACAAAAACAATGGCTTCGCGCAGAGCGGTGACCCGGGCCGTATCGCTTGCTTTTACAAAATGTTTTCTCGTGGCTATATTCTGTGGATATCAGGTAAGAAATTAATACAAAATGGAGGAAAAGGTGGTATAAATGCAATATGGCATAAATATGCCAGCACACGGGTGGTATATTGACGATATTGCACTCGGCCTAACGGCCTCGTGCAATATTCGTCAATATACCACCCTTGTGCTGCCATATTTATGCTATATTCCATTAACATACATCATCAGATGTTACATAAGCACCAGTTATATGATGTCTCATGTCTGGATACACAATAGAATTCGAATTTTTAAACAAGTTATTTTTGAAATTATTACTTGCAACTCTTGCATGACACCACTAAATTGATTTGCTTTAATTTTTTTTTCTAATTTTTCTTTGACAATCCTTTATGGCTTGCTTTTCCTGAACACTTTTATTGGCACTATAGAGACGTAACCATCCTTCTCTTTCAAATACTAAATCCATAATTTCATTATCAATCCATGATCTCCTACTTTTTTTAAGGTGTCGTTCAACAAAAGGGTGAAAAGTGTCCAAATACTCAATTAACGGAGTCAATAACATATCCAATAATATATCAGGATCATCAGTAATATTTTAATAGGGTTTCCAGTCACATGATTCTAAAAAATCTCTAAATCTGTCTTCATTAAAGTTTCTATAATCTCTTCCTCTATACTTAGTGCTAACATAACTGATATTCTCATGTCCTCTACAACCAAAAACTGGGAGGTGATCAGAAATTAAGGCAGAGACCGTACTTGCATTAGTTACATCTAAGCTATTTGTAATTATGTTATCAATACAAGTACCACTAAATGGTCTCCTCACCTCATTAATTAGTATTTTCCATCCAATATCCTTGCACACATTTCTGAAACTTTCACACCCTGCATCATTTCTATCATACATATTGGCTGATTGAGATTAATATCACCTAAGATCCAAGTCTCATGCCTACCATGATTGTTGTTATATTCGTAACCAGCGATGGATTGTAAGAAATTAATAAAATTTGGTACATTCGTATTTGGGATTCTATAGATAGAGACAATCAATAAATCCTTTTCACCAGGAAGGTCTAGCATAATAGTCTTTCATAATCGATGGTCTGTATGGTAAAGTCATTTACAGCTCTAATATACTGCCCTAGGTCAGCCCTCACACTTAGGCCAACTCCTCCACAATTTTTACCAATTCTATCATTCCTATACAGTAACCTATCCTCTCTATTAATCAGGCCATCAGGTGAGGCAGGCTTCAGCCAGGTTTCACATAGACATATTATGTCACTCCTTCCTAATATCTCATAGATTTCATTATATTTGTCTTCAAAACTATGACAATTTATTGATGAAATTACCAGTCCCCTCCTCTCCCTGAAATCAGTAACACCACAAACCATAAGTTTAATTTTATGTAATACTTAAACAATAAATATATACACATGTGAAAAAGCATCAACAAAAGAACAACAAAGAAATGACTAATTACAGAATATACAAATCCTCTTCCACAGATTATCCTCATAGAAGGGGTGACTGATTATACCAGCTTACCTATGTCAGCTATGTGGCTAATCAGAGAAAAATCCCCCCGACTTAGAAACTCCTTGGCGACTTAAGATCTTATAACTGGGTATAGCTAGGGTTAATGATATTAAAGGACAGCAAAAGTGACACTTAAGATCATTAACCTAATTTAGAATTAAAAAAAGAATTTAATGCATTTTGTCAAAGAATAGAATATAACAAGAGACAACATCAAATGTTTGGCCTTACTATTGTTCAGTGGCTCGGCCTTTTCTCTATTTATTCGAGTAATAACACTAAACAATGGGGAAAAAAATCATAACAATTTACAATCTCAGGAACACAGAACGACCTTTTTGTTGGAGTGTGTGAGTGGAGGTAAGTGGTATCCACAACACAGTAACCAAGGACCTGACACGTAGTAATACCAGAGAAGGGTGGTAGGTGGCAGCACACACAGGTGAGTCCCAAGGGGAGGGGAGTGGTAGCTTATTAATACTCACATAATATTGTTATATTACACATATACAGAATAAGTTGGTTGATATGGTAGTGGTCTGAATTAACAAAGTGACAATATAAAATTTGTAGTGGAGGCAATCTCAGAATCACTTGGTAATTAGAAATTATTGTATCATTTTGAAATGCTGAGATAGTAGATAATTTCAGTTTAGCCTTGAGTCATCTTTTGTGACTTGTGTTATTGAGCATAATGTAAAATTTCTATACGTAAAATATCTCTTGTCCAATCTGGAAACATGACTTCCTCCCAATATATGATGCACCATTCAAAGTCTTCAATACCCCAATAGTCATTGAGTGAATAAGTTTTGCCAATTGAATGTAACTTGACTACTCAATAGGATTTAATCAATATATTTGTGTGTTTAAAATCTAGTCGAAACCCTTATTATTACCCTGACCTCCTCTACATAATGCCTATTGTATTGCCTTTGTCCTTCTATTGGTCTAAAGAGGAGACTGAGGCATTTCTGAAATCTGTCTAGATACATGCTGTTAAAGACCACTGCAGATGTACCGGAGTCAATCAGGATTTAAGGATTTGTACGCTCCCGGTCGGAAACAGCAAACATGTTTGATATTGACAGACTCGATCGACATATGTCCACGGGGTTGATTTTTAACACACTACGACTGCACCCTCCAAGTGATACTGAAATTCCATAAAAATAGCATTGAGCTTTCAAGTAGTAGGCTGTGTGTGATCGTAGTGCATGAAGAAATGGCCTCCTGACATCCATGTTCCCCCAGTCAGCAGACAGATTTAAGCCTGTCTGCGGTTGTCTTATAAGGATAACATTTGGTTTTCTAAAAAAGGTGATTGCTAATGCAGGGTTAATACTCAGTATACTGGTTAAGGACTGAGTATGATAGGGATAATTAGGACCTACACCTAAAGGTTGCAGTAGATAAGCACACAGTACATATGCACAAAACAAGATGATGGAAAGAACTTCCAAAATTGGACAGCATGGACTTTTTTTCGTAAAGTGATTCAATTTAGTTAGCTCTGTCATGTCCTCCCTCACGTACCCACACATCTGCAGAGTAGGCCCACTCCTGCTAAAAGATGTCAAGACCAGAGTGTCATCTGACCCGGAATAGAAAAGCAAGTCTATTAAGATTTCCTTCTTTTTTTTTAAAGAAGTAATTTCGTCATTGCTCACATCTTAGCAATCTCTGCTCTTCCAATTTCCCTTGACATTTTCATGCCTAGAGAGGACATCATAACTACAAAACTTCTCCAAAACTTACTTGTCATATATGCTAGCTTTCACATTTGACATGAAACAACCATTTAGATTGCCCATTATTGCCCTCTCTCATAACTGTATGTATCTTTCACCCTGCTTGTTCTGTACAAAAAGCCCTTATTCCCTAAAAGAAATAGGCGATTCTCTTTTGACAATACCATAAGTTGTTAGTGTTTAGTTATACTAATAAGCAAATGCCCATTTAACATTACACTAGGTATTGCACTGCAAATATAGGTGACCGTCTCCAGGTATGAAGCTGACATGAGATAAATCTACCCTACCCTTCCCTGTCACTAACTTGCCAACTTCAACACTACTCTTAGAATAGATTTTCCCACGATAGCTAGCTTACTCCACATCAAACATTCCCTGTCAACTTAAGCCTCTTATGTTTGATATCAAAGACATGATTTCCACAGGACTGTAACTGCTGAGGGTAGTGAAAGAACTAACCACAGATCCTACCTTAAATTGCTGATGGGCCACTCCCACGTAAGTTAACCATCAATTTAAAGGCTACATTCAGAGACACTGCATGGTTTCCCTTTAGGTATCTAGACTGTACCCAACTGGAGGGTGTTGTTCCATTAGTAAAAGGAAGAGCTGGCTAAAAATGCCCTCATTTCCAGTCCTTTCTTGTCATGTAGCTATAACTTGTCCCTTTTGTTGCTCACAAGTGGTCATTCAAGTATGGTGCTAAAAAATGGGGATTTGAGTAGGTACCTAGTTGGGAGAAGTCAGTCAGTATAATAAACTATAGAGCATGTGAGATGAGTAGGTATTTGGTAGTGCAGCTCTCTCTATTTTAAACAAGGCAGGTAACTTTTCAGTCTAATGTGGTGAGTGCAAGTACTTAGGTGAAGCAGTGCACGACTTATTTAGAAAGGAGGGCACATACTTACAGCTCTTTTTACAATAGGAGCAACACCCTCCGTGTACCTAGATGATCCCGCTGGTGTTACTGCTGGGAATCAGACCACCAGGACTTTGAGAAATAGACATGTCAATTTTTAATTCAATTTCGGGTGATCTATCAGTGCTAGTATTATTCGAACATGTCAAGTCTTTTTGAACTTAAAATAAACATGTTATGTATCATATGCCTGACACTCTGCTAAGCTTCTGATTAGAATGCTGGTGCCAAGCAGTATTCATTTCTCAATCTGCAATATGTAACAAAGGAAACCAATTACAGGACGCTTTTCAAATATCGCTGCTATGTAGCTCTTAAACCTATCCATATTTGGTTTTTCATAATGAGCCATGGCTTTGGGCCACGAAAAGTACTGTAAACGTAGATATTTTCCCGCTGTATATATACGCAAATTTAGGTACATCGTCAATATTCAACTCTTGCAAATAGCCTGGTTCATGTGAAGGGTGAATTGGGGGAGTCATGTTATTGTTGGAAAAATTCAGGTTCTTAACCACAAGAAATTACATGTATTAACAAAATGTGTACCAGTAATATAACCCTGTACTCGACTTTTGTCAATGGGTTTGCGGGTGAGGAGGGGGGGGGCTTTGTCATTTTCAGCAGAGAAATAAAGGGTACCTTTATATCTATATTTTCAGAGAAGCTTGGAGGTAAAGAAAATCGGAAATTCACGAATTTAGATACATGTGAAAATGTCTTTTTGTGCAAATCCGCGAAAATTTATACATGCGAAAATATCTACGTTTACAGTATACTAAAGTCAGAATAGCCCTATTCATGATCAGACAAGTTATAACATTGCAAAGGTGTGAGAAAATTCAGTCAAATATGCAAAGGTTTGCAACAATCTGTGTGATATATATGCCTTTTCCTTATAGAATGTATACTAAAACCCTTTAAGAGTCAGAAACCCATCAGCAGTGACAACTTTAAGTCCTCTGGTGGACTATACCTAGATCTACAATCTTCAGCAATCATGGGGTCTTACTAGGTGATGACTTAAGGTCGCAGTGACGATCAAAATTCATCACTTTGGGCAACCCATTTTTACTATGCTATATACAGGCCTTTGCACTCTCATCAGTACTTGCATATATATATATATATATATATATATATATATATATATATATATATATATATATATATGCAACATTTATCAATCAGTAGGGAATTATAAAAAGCCCAAAACATGAAAGAGGTGAATCTTGCCAGCTATGACGACCCTCCAAAAGTGGCGGGTTTACAGGGGGCTTAAGTTTAGGGTAGAGTATATATACTGAGGTAGAGGATTGTCCAATGTGCACCGCCATAGCTGAAGCTGGTTAGCAGAGGTTATCACTGACAGCAGTAATCAGATGGGTACCACCTACCCCCAACCCCCGAGGACAGTAGTGAATACTTGGTGTTATTTCACTAGCTCATAATAACTAAGAGTGTGAGAGAGGGTTATCAGCTAACTTGTTGTTCACACACAAGGTGCACCCCCTTGGCTTAACCAAACAACTATAGACAGAACTGCACAGACATCCTATAGATGCATGAAGGCTGGCAATCACCACACTGTTGTCTCATGATTGTGAGTCAATAACATCACACAGGGCACTAACCTTGTACAAAGATTGCTTAACTCCACTGACTTTCACGGTGTTTGATCACTTTATTTGAGAAACTCCTGGCTTGTGATATGATACATTTACCCCCAGTTGAGTGCTACACTTACAGTTTGCCATTACGACTGCTCTGTTGTTATGCTGAAATCAATCCATGCGGATCATAATACGGCATGTTAGGAGGGTAGCCCGCCATTGGGATGTACATGTACAGTTTGTACATGCTTACAACCATGATTGGTTACTTGGTCATAAGGAGCCCACTGAGTGGTACTTTAGTGGATAACTGCACAAGTCAATATAATGAACAGTAAGTGGGTGGACATATGATGGTCGTCTTACTCGACAGCATGACAATGTGCATACTGTAGCATAGGTAATATTGCTTTTGCCTCAGATTCATTTGTTTCACTTTGCAGGTATATTTGGCTTGGCCATTTGTCGTAATATCATTTTGTGACCTTGGTTACTGCCCTGGAGGTTAATTCAAAACATCCTGGGATCGCAACCTCAGCGGTCTTAGGAATTATTCTGCCTTATCCTATTAAGCAATCTTAAGATTAGACTGCATTCACTTTTCCTAGCCAGCACTAAGATCACATCGATCTTAGACTCATCCCTCCTACACTATCCCAAGAAGTACTGACTAGGCACAGGGGTAAGAGTCCGAAAAATAAAGGAATAGCTGTAAAGTCACTCTTCTTCACAACAATGTTTATACCATCGTTCCAAGTCCCCATATGGGATAACAAAAGAGCAAAGGGTGCAGTTGACCCCCTACAGTATTCAAGAGTTCCCATGAATGTATGATTTATGCTTGCCTATTAGAAGCATTGTGCCCCACTCCCCAGGAAAAAGAGAGAGAAGGGAAGAATTACCTTACAGTGCACTTAACGCGTGAGTAGCCCTAAGAGCCCTCAAGGACACTCAGCAACCGTTCTCCCTCCCCTCTCTTTGTATGCAGCAGGCTATTCACCCTTTCGATCAGGAGTGTTCCCTGTAAGTGCTCTTGTACTCAGGTGAAACCACTATGTATTTGTTTCACTGAGATCGCAGTGATCTTAGCACTGGAAAAGGAATAGTGAAGTGATCCCAGGACTTGCTATTCCTGACAGGCCTGCAACCACTGCATTAGATAGGGTAGACTGGCCAGGTCTTATGATATGTGCCTACATTAAGATCACAGGGGTAGAAATCCCAGGATCTTTTGAATTAACCTCCTGGACAATCATATGACCCACTCAAGAAATTTTCATGCCATGATTGTGATTCCACTGACATTCATACACATTCACATCTCAAAAAAGATGAAAATGTTTAAAAGGATTTTCTCTATTTTCCTCTCTGGACAGCAGTGATAATTCTTAGCAATTTTGACTTTGGACTTTCTTGCAACCTGCTCATCACTATTCTTACAAACTGCGGACATAGTTGCCATACCATATATATACCACACCAGCTATACCATAGCATCAATTCTATTCTTATTGACCTATCTGATCTGTATATAGCTGAATTCAAAGACAGTACAAGTTTCCATGGCACCACCTCCCACTGGGCACATCAATGTTGATTCAGCGTTGAAACAACGTTTGCAATGTTTGCATATCAACATTGATTTAGGGTTGAAATAGAGTTGAAATTAAAAGTTGAAACAACATACTCAAAATCAACTGTGATTCAACATCTAACCATCAGCGCTGATTCAATGTTTGTGTTTCTATGTTGACTCAACATTGTTTCAACAATTTTGAAACAACATTAACAGTTGTTTTGTTGACATATCAATGTTGAATCAACATTGTATCAACATTGACATCAATATTGTTGATTCAACATTGACAAATCAATGTTGAATCAACGTTGAGTTGACAACAATATTTCAACATTGATATGTCAACTGTTGACTGGATGTTGAAATGGTGATGGTTGACAACATTGAAATACAAATATTGAAAAAGTGTTGAAAACAGGTTGATCAACACCATCAACATAACATCAACTGGTTGTCAATGTTGATGCAACATTGTGTGCCCACTGGGCTGTAGGTGCTTTGGGTAGTGCCACCAAGAACCACCTGTAAATCAGGCACAGACCATTCTACTATAAGGAAATCCCTTCTTCCCATGTACAATCAATTAAAAAGCCTCATTGAAAAGTCACAGCATGGGTTCGCTTTGTCCGGCGGGCGCTGAATCTTACCTAACGGGAGAGTCAGGCTTCCTGCATAGGGCTAATTTGTCAGGTGGCTGGAATTGTAGGACATAATTTTTTTATGTCAATTTCCTCTTAAGGATGGCTTCCTAAGACATGTTTGTTGCCATTTTGTGAGAAACCTTTCATACGGGGGCCCAGATTATTTGGTTCTTGCAAATCTGTTAGCCTTCACATCAAGTTTAGCTGCCACGGTCGGCCATGATGGAAGTGGTTTCAGGTCTCACAACAGAGGTGTTATTCATGAAATAATGTTATTCATGAGAATCTGCTTGGAGAGTGGAGATTGACTTCCTGTCTGGCAGAAAATGCACCTGCTGATAGCTACCTGTTGCAACCCACACAGTCCAGTTTTATCCTTCCAATCCAATAGACACAGAACCCTTATGTACTGTCTCCAATGCATAGAGGTGCAACACTTTGGAACTTCTCAGGCCTATCCGTCTAACAATTAAAAAAAAATGTGTTGTTAAGAATTCCGGAAACGAAAAAATTATCATGACAGAGCCAACATCTTTATGAAATCCCCATTAGTGATTTCCAAGGACAGCAGTCTCACCAGCACTTCATTGGAGCATCATGCTGACCAATGAACATGATGCATTAATGCCTTAAAGGGTTAAAATGCAATATGTAAGACAAGAAACCAACTTCAACACTACTCTTAGAATAGATTTTCCAACGATAGGTACCACATCAAACATCCATTACCAACATAAGCCGCTTATCTCTGATTTCAAAGACAGCACTTGCCCTGTAGTGTAGCTTCTTAGGGTAGTGAAAGCGCTCACCAGACGACTCAAGTCAATGAACCACCAATTTAAAAGCCTCGTTCAAATTGAAACAAGGGTTTTCTTTTAGGTTTGTGGACTGTATCCAGTTGTGGTTTTCTTAGGGGACATGTTTTTGCTCATTGTAACTAAATAAGTTCTGCCTCCAGGGTTGAAGGTATATAGGAGAGGTGAGTGTTACTGCTGGGAATCCGACCACCCAGACTTAGACTAGAAATACACTTCATCAATTTTAATTCAATTTCCTTTGATCTATAGTATGATTTGAGAACATCGAGCCTTTTGAACTAAAACCGAACATGTAATTTATACCTTTTGTCAATTTTTGGTTCAATTTCATTTAATCTATCAATGCTAGTATAAATTAAACTTAAAATGAAGCCTTTTTGAAATTAAAATGAACATATTATGATATTTATGCCTGCCACTTTTCTAAGCTGCAGAATAGAATGCTAGCAACAAGCAGTATCCATTTCTAAAACTGCAGTATGTAAGATTAGAAGCTGATTGCAGGACGCTTTGTAAGTAGTGCGGCTATGTAGATCCCGAACCTGTCCATATTCAGTCATTCATTATGACTTGTTGTTTTTGGCCCCCAAAAGTGCACTTAATTAACAGAATACCTTTCCCACTTCATAGCTTCAGTGTAGGTGGCAAACAAGTCCTATTCTGGGACTTCTTCAAAATCAATTAGTAAGAGAAAATGCATGCCCAATGTCAGAAACTGAATATAGGATTCCTTTTTTATGCTGATGCTATAGTGCACAAGCATATCCATATTTGGTCATTTGACAAGGATTGGTTGTCCTTTCTATGCATTCCTCTACAAACACCTGAGCCAATCCATATTTTGGTATTGACCATGATGAATAAGCCGATATCCATACGTGTACGTCCTTATGGTGATCATAGGAAAAGGTTAAAAATTGTGAGGCTCTATTAGTCGCTGGTTTCACAGGCATACAATTAGTTAAAAGTATGGACAAATTCAGTCACATATGCAACAATCTGTGTGCCATATGCAAAGATAGCCTTTGCCTAATAGAATCTACTTGAATTTAGGGTGTACTTTATAAGTAAGGATTTTATACATAATAACAGTGCTAAGATACTCGAAATCAAGTGAGTGGCAATTTATTTACAACTCAGGTGGGCTGGTTGGGGGGGGGACAAAATAGACCCCTCATATTTGAGTGAAAAACCCTGCAAGCTCCTAATAAATTTACAGGGCGAGGCAAAAGCTCGCATGGAGTTTCACCAGCATCGCTGTTGTAAGAAAAATAAGTACTCCCTAAAGATGTACCTTATTGTATTTCAAAAGTCATGATGTGAGGGGGGACTATCAGGCAAATTGTTGTTGACACGTATAGGTGTTGCCCCCCCCCCCCATCCTTTGCCTAAGGTAAAACTGCACACCTAGTCTATTGAAATACATCCTAAATGTGTAAAGGCTGGCAATAACCATACAGTGGTCCTCGTTGCCATGAGTCAATAACATCACACAGGGCACTAACATTGTACAAACATTGTATAACTCTGCTGACTTTCACGGCCTTTGATTACTTTACTGACCTGACTCCTGAACTCGCTATATGATACATTTACAAACAGTTGACTGCTACACTTACAGTTTTCCATTACCACCGTGATGACATAAAGCCGAAATCGATCCACATGGATCATATTAATTTAGGGTAGGCTTATGATACGAGGGTAGCTTGCCTTGGAGGTTAATTCAAAACATCCTGGGATCGCAACCCCAGCGATCGTAGGAATCATTCAACCATATCCTATTAAGTGATCTTAAGATCAGACTGCGTTCACATTTCCTAGCCAGCACTAAGATTGCATCGATCTTAGCCTCAGCCCTCCTACACTATTCCAAGAAGTACTGACTAGGCACAGCAGTAAGAGTCCCAAAACAAAGGAATAGCTGTGGAGTCACTCTTCTTAACAAGAGTTCTTATACCATCATTCCCTGTCCCCATATGGGCTAAGAAATATATTAGATTCCATCTGTAAATAAGGTAACTTTAATGCAAATGTTCAACCAGGATAAAATAAAAATATCTTACCTCAATAGAGAGAGACATGCAATTCCCCGAAGACAGAGTCTGGCTTGCAGCAAGAGGATACCAAAGGGAGTGGGGTAGGACTTCACTCTTTCAATCAGGAGTGTTCCCTGTAAGTGCTCTTGTACTCAGGTAAAACCACTATGCAATTCTCTCACTAAGATCGCAGTGATCTTAGTGCTGTAAAAGGAACAGTGAAGTGATCCCACTTACTATTCCTGACAGGCCTGCAACCTATGCATTAGATAGGGAAGACTGGCCAGGTCTTATGATATGTGCCTGCACTAAGATCGCTGGATGTTTTGAATTAAGCTCCTAGGGAGGTTCAGCAGGGTGTATATGCTTACAACAATGTTTGACTACTTGCTAGCAGGGGACCACACTGAGCATTTCTTTAGTGGGTAACTGCACATGTCAATATAATGAACATTATCTAACTATCTGGGCCTCAGCAGTGCTTTTTTGCTCATAACCCCAGTTCCTTATCCAGCCATAACACACTCTGAGACCTTTTCTTCGTCTTCAAGAGGCTGCTAGTTTCAATCCGGACATGTTAATAAATTGGAGAAGTATACAATGTCAACTCCTCCATACGTTTCCTGTTAAAACTGTTTAGGTTCAACAGGGAATCGATCCCCGGCCACTGGGGCAGGAGGTGAGCTCGCTGTCCATTATACCAAACCGACCGGTGATACAGAGTAATGTACATCAAGGATTTCAAAAAGTTGTCCGACATACCTGATGTTTACACAGCTCGTTAGCCTAAAATCCATTGAAACTGGTGGAGTTATTCACAGGAAAACATTGTTAGATATCCTATATGAACATGCCATGCCAAATTCCTCCATTTTCTTCGAAATAAATAAGAATCCATTGATTTTCCACATCGATACATGTCGGCACCCACCTCGTACGGCCATTCCTTGTTCGACGCGTGGCTGACCTAGTTTTTACATCCAGGCACCTACCCGCTCTGTCAACAAGAAGCAATGGCCATGTACCGGGCCGTGTGCGTTGGATCGGTATGGAAAATCAATGGATTCTTATTTATTTCGAAGAAAATGGAGACAAAATTAAGGCGAACACCAACTAGAGATCGTATATTTGGCAGTGTTAGAAGTAAAGGACTTGACATTATTGGATTATACCCGAAAAATGAGTGTAAACGTGGAGGTATGTCGGACAGAACAACAACATGGCCATGGCGGGTTGGCTAAGCTAGCGGATCGCATGCACTTACAAAATGTCTTCTCCTGGATTAATTCTTGGGTTATAAGGTAAGAAATTAATACAAAATGGAGAAATATGTTAGATAAACGCCTTAATCAAGTTATGATAGAGCACTTGTGGGTATATGGTTCAATATTCCACTCCCGCTTCGCGGTCGTGGAATATTAAACCATATACCCACGCGTGCTCTATCATAACGTTGATTAAACGCTACGTAAGTGGGCGGATATTGTTGAGGTCTGACTTGAAAGTGTGACAATGTACAAATCATAGTGTCTGCAATTTCAATATTACTTCTGTCTCAGAATAATTTGCACCACCTTGATAAGCTCAGTGAGTGGAGAGATTCTACATAACAAATCAATTTAAATTACCATTTTTTCCCTCAATGATATACATATATCTGATTTCAAAGACTACTCTGGCAACTCCTGTATCAACCCCAGGGATAGGGATGCAGCAATTTGGAACTTCTTAGGCTTATCCATCTAACAACTAAGAAAACAAAGAAGTGTTGTTATAGGAGCCATGTAGAAGAGGTTTTATATAAAAATGTGTACGAGAAACGAGAAAATTATAATGAAAGCCCACCTCCTTATGAAATCCCTATCAGTGCTTTCCCAGGCTATCAGATATGCTGAAATAAGGCACTGACGTATCATTTATATATGACATGGTGTTTTTCCAGGAAGTGTAAGACAGTGAATCAATATCTGGTTGGCCTTTTTAAACTTCAATGTGTAAGACTAGAAACCTGCAAAGGTCTGAGCCTGGATTGGGGATGCTTCTCGAACATGCAGCCCATCCAACCATATTTGGTCATTCACGATGAGTCGGTGTCCTTTTTCTTTAGGTGTTTATATGTGCTTATGCAGACAAAACTGAAATACACTGTGTTTCTATTATGCCGTGATACGAATATTTGGTCATTCAATATGATGAATCAAATGAGTCTTTTTGTATATCCATGTATGGATATACACAGGAGGAAAGAGTTGAATGATAATCAATCAGAGAGGGTCATTCATTGGCAATCAGGGGGGGTTAAGATTTGCCTACTTTTGATATGTTCAGCAACATGTAGTCTGAGAGTTTGAGGAGCATTATGACTGAGCAGTATTTCCGGTTCCAATTCATGTGTGACTTGAAGAGGTGCATTGTGGGGCCCATGGTGGTAGCAATATAGGAGCCTGGACCCATCCCCAGTGGGTCTACCATTTTGAATTTCGCTGGTTATGCCAAAGGTGGCAAAACACACTAATAAGGTATTGCTTTGATGGGTACCTTGTCCCTAGATAACATCCACTTCCAGGGACATGCTGGTCCCTACCTTATCAGCTTATCAGTGCAAGTCGCCTGAACCAGCTACACTCCCGCTTACACCCAATATACACTGTCCACCCTCTACGTGCATATACAGTGGAGTATTTATTATTCTGGAATACAGTTGTTCCTGTTGTAGGTATAAAACCAATGACCTAAAGTGGATCCTACTGTATGCACAGCAGGGCTATCTATAGCCCATTTACAATTGTGCCTCTAGGACATCTATGCCTTGTTACATCAAGAATGATGGTATCCTGAGGGTTTATACCTCAGGGCACCAGAGTAGGCTGGGGTAAGGAACCTTTTGGTCACTTACTCCCATAGACCACAGAAGACCTATTGTATAGGCACTTTAGCATTGTCCTCCCAATGCCTAGGCCTTTATGAACACTTGTTCCTAATTTGAATGACACTGCAAAGGTAGACACTAACTTTTTCAGCCATGGGCCACCCGGGCATGTAGCTATGGAAATCTATGGGCCCACACCCAAAACTGCGGGCCCAGATTTATTAATGCACATTTTTTTAAAATATGGTATACATGTATACCCCAGTAATTAGTATCAAGACCTATTGAAAATGTCCATCTTCCTGGTGTTTTTCGCGTTCTAATGACATATAATATTGTCAAAGATATGGTCTGCTAGAATCTTCCTCATTCCCCCACCCGGGCCCACAGGAAGGTAATTTCACAGAAAACTATGCGCCCAAAGGCCATACTACATGTCATTGGCCCCCGGGCCAGCGTCAGTGTCCCTGCACTGAGTGAGATCAGTAATAACCGTTGCTAGTTCCATGGTGAAAATGACAGTTTCACAAAAATAATGCACTTGGACAAGCATCCATTCAGATAGTATTAATAAGGGTTCACCAGGGACACCACTAGGAGCTCCTAGTAAGACGTTAAGGAAGTTGATTCCCATAGCGATTTGCACCGATTAGTCTGAAAGCTGTCAGTGTTTGTAAGTGACAGTCTTCATTAAGTTTAACTACAGGTGGCCATAATGAGTCAGCGGCCATGGTCCATTCCTTTTTCGGATTATTAGCTAATAAAGGAGCTTATTTGGGGTGGTTCACTTTCCAATGCTCGCCAGCCCCAGGACTAATGGATTAAGAAACTCAGTATTACTTAATAACACTTTATTTTATTGAGAGCCCTGTCTTGGCTATCTAAAAAGATTGATTTAAGTACCTAACTCCTAAAGGTTCAGTTTTCATAGCACATGACGTTAAATGTTCCAAAACTCGATAAACATGAGTCACAAAATCAGATAATGCATTAATAATACATGAAGAAATAGGCAGATATGTGTCAATGGACCATTCTGGGTATTATTCATTATTTTACACATTTATCAAATTCTTCTCCACACACGCTCAGGACCTGCTCACAAGCTCACAGCTCATTCCCCCCAGTGTGTACAGTGAGCTGCTCTTACATCACCCATACCAGGATGTTGTGAGAGCCGGACCTATCCTATTTCTGGGCACTGACTCACTGGGAGTATCACAACATATCGACATACCTGTGGACGCATTTCTAGGATGCAGGGAAGTTCCACGATCTTCCTTCATCCTGATTGGTCCACTTATAAATAGAATCATTACCAGGTATGGTGACGCTTCAGATCTGATCAGACCCAACCAGATCTGACCTGTTCCTACTGGTACATTTCATCACCCTGTGAGCTGCTCACCTAGGTATATAAGACCGGTGAGCAGCCCCCAGCAATCATCTTTTCTACTTACATTATCCCACGCACTAATTTCTAACACCACAGACCTCTTTCCCCTCGCTTCCTCAAAAATCACTCTGCTTTATTTACAGTGTGTCTGGTTTACAAAACAAATGACCTCTTTCATCTATATCTTAATCATGCAGCTCAGTAGGACTCTTATCAGAGCATTGGGAACATCTGGAAACATGGCTCGCGTTAATGATTTCTAATTTCTAACACCACAGACCCACTATCACTCATTGGATAACATCCATAATACAACCACAGGCATAAAGCATGTTCATCTATTGATTCTAGCATAAATGTATATAGTTTAGAATGTATAGTTTAGGCCCATCTAGGATCCATGCCATAGCTTTGAAAAAAAGATTAAAGTACATGTATAATGATATCTCATAATTATTGTCTTTTTACAATAGTCTGACATGTCTACTAAGCAATTCAAATGCTGCCTCTTCTATATATTACTAGTGAATAGTCTCTTTTTACTATGAAATAAATCAGAATATATACAGATGTCAAGGACAATATTGACCAATTACACAATTATGGCCAGATATGAATGACTTGGGTGGGGTGGAAGTCTACTTTATAATGAAATTAGATGAAAAAAGTGCCGAATAATGCGAGTTACACTAATGAAAATGTACCTTATAGCTAAGGGAATGTCTAATGGTGATCAATTTTGACCAGAATATTATAGAAGAGACCTATCTAAACGCCCAATGACTGGAAATCTCCCAACTGTACCTATGAAGTGGTAGAGAGGGCCGATCACTGTACACCATTAACGTGAGTCACAAAATCAAGTCAAACAGCTTCAGGCCTGCACAGGGGCAATTCTAATCATTTAAACATAGGTTAAATAGAATAAAATGAAAGGAGGGAGGTCAGAGAAGGTAAATAACATGTAAACAAACAACTTGAGCTTTCCCATGCTGATTTTGGTGTGAAATTGTGACTCTCGTTAAAGATACCGAACTAGCCCCTCATACAGCCAAGCTAGGCCAAAATTACCCATTATTACAACGTTAGGAAATCAAAATGTGTTGTTTGAACTTAGTTGGGTGGTATAATTATAGGAATTAGCAGGAGCTTGTGATATATGCAGGTAAATATCCAGTAAACGCGAGTCACACTGCTGAGCCCATAGTCTAAAAAGGTTTTGTAATTTTTGTCTTGCTCTAAGTAGGGTATAGAAAAAACAGGGGTTAATTCTTCGTGGTCGCTTTGCGCGAGTTACTTCCAGCCTGGTCACAATCCACCATAGTCTAAAGAAGTTTGTAGGTAGGGCCACTTTCTTTTCTGCCCAATATATGTGTCTATAAGGACCCCTTCGATAGTGGCTACTTAGAAGAATAAAGCTACTATTTTAGCAGGCTAGCCAAAGTACATTAATCATAGGGTTGGTGAGTAGAAAACCTCTCTTTTTACATGGGAAGCCATACCATGAAGTGTCTAATCAACTCCGAACAACATTGAAATATTAGTTAGGACCCTGGCCTAGGGGAAAAATAGTTTAGGGGTTTCTAGGACTGCTTCAGTAGGCAATACATGACCTATTACATGGAGGAAAAGGTAGGAAAATGCCAATTTCTGGCTATTTTTCACCTTTGAAGCTCAATATCTCCCAAAATAATAGGCCAACATATGCAAATATCTTTCATTTTGAAGCCCCAGATGTTTTCTACCAAATATGACTAAAAGAAATAATAATGGCGTTCCAAAATATATTACTGTAGCTCCAAGAAACCAAAAAGAACCAAAAACATCATTTCTTGAATCATCCCATATATAAACCCTTAAAACAGCCGTGTCTAGTTTCCTCAAAACAGCCGTTGAAAGTCCATTTCTCACCGAATTTTCAAGGCATGACAGTAGTAGATATCAAAAGTGACATATTCAGAAAAAATCCTTCTCTGATACTTTTCAGCCAAACTTAAAAGGTGAAATCCGGTCATCATCGTGAGATCATATGTGAGGATATTACAATTACATTGAATTAGAACGATACCTGTCTAAAACAAGCTGGTAGTCTGCCTTTATAAGTCAGCAATACCTTTTATATACCTGAGTAGTTTCAGATATCACTAGGTGTGGTCTCCCGTGAGACCGCCCTGTGTGCTACCACAGTATGAGTGACCCCAAGAACCTATATATAAACAACTTAGTCATCGCCTTATTAATAAAGAAACTCCCCAATGGTTCTAGCACCTTAACCCTTTCAAGGCCACTGATGCGGGAGTGCATCATGCCCATTGGTCGTCATGATGCACCAATGAAGTGCTGGTGAGACTGCTCACCAGCACTTCATTGGAGCATCATGCCAACCCTACGTGGCCGATACATAAACTCCCAGAGGGTTGCCATGATGCTCCAATGAAGTGCTGACGAGCAGTCTCACCAGCACTTCATTGGTGCAGCATGACGACCAATGGGCATGATGCATTAATGCATCAGCGGCCCTTAGATGGTTACGTACACATATCCATGAGCACTAAAAACCTATAAGGGTCACTAATACAGGAGTGCATCATGTCCATTCAGATGATATTATAGCCATGGAGGGTTCACTACCTACTTGACAAATAGGCCATGTAGTACTAAGCTATTCCTGCAATGTAAAGAAAAGGTTGTTAAAATAAAGACGGAATCTTCGTCCCAAACTTGCCATAGATCCATGGCTATTTTTTTAACATTTGTGTATGACTGTATTGCGACGTGGGGCTTCTTGTAAAATTGGAACTGGTTCACTGCTACACAAATATGGTGGTTCCCAGATCATTTTTACAAGGATCCCTGGTAGATTCATCAGGAGGGTGTTGCGAAAGGACGGGAATTCAATTCTGTCGGAGGTGCTATTCCCAAATGGGAACTGACTACCACCAAGCAATAACTTCTCCCCTGTTTTGCAGCAAGGTAATATGTTATAGAATTGATTCTTAAGTTTTTATGAATTGGGGAATGCTTCCCAGTATGACTCACACTAAGGGGATTGATTCAGAGTGTAAGGTGGGGTGAGGGATCTGGGCAGTAGAACAGCCAGGAACTGGAAGGTGAGTTACGACAGTGAGAATCCGGTTCCGATTCTTTTCACAAAAGCCTCCAGTTATTTCTTTTTAGTGTGTGAAATCCCCCCCTCCCCTCCCAAGACATTTGCACCTAAAGCACCTAGTGTTTGCAAGTGACAGTCTTCATCAAGTGTACCTACCAGCAGCCTCGCTGGTTCATTGGCCATTATTTACTTTATTAATTTTCTACTAATTGGATATGAAGAAGGTAGTTTTCTCACTGAATGCACCTTAGAGAACTATTCTAGGAGGTCATTTCAATATCCTGTTGACTAGGACATTATGCGCTACTTATTCTCATCTTGATTTGTCCTTTTAGTACTACAACTCCTATATCAGATTTTAGGAGCATAATTTATTAGATTTTGATTTATATACCTGAGTTCCGGATATAAGTGGGTGTTGACTAGAAAGTACTCCCATGGTATCGATGGCCCACACACATGTAAAACAACAAAGCGGGATTAATCATCAGCCAATGAAATAACCTGAGCTATACACTGAGGGCTTGTCCAAAAGTTTTTGGGAATTTCTTTTTTTTAAGGGTTTGTTAGCAAGAACCTTTATATATATATATCCTTGATGTTAATAACACTTTATCTTCCATGCAATGACAAGCAGACTACCATTTTACCTTTCATAAGTCTTGGGAGTCTAGGAAGTCAAGCTAATTTGAATTAGTGTAATTTTTGCAATTCCTTCTCATTCATTGGAATAATTTTATGTAGGGAGGTTTTGGACTGCCGATGTAGTTTTAAATTTTATAAATCCATTGACCAGAACATTTTGATTTTTTTTTATAACATATCCAAAAACGATATGTGAGGGGGGCATATTTTTGCGACATAACATTGACATATAGCCAATTCAGCAACTAGCCAAAACTATCTCAAACAGATTTTGCCAATTTGCAGAAACATGACTGTAATCTACCTTGAACCAGTACTCAAAAGTGTTTTACTTGTTTGTTCTTGCAGTGATCCGAGAAGCTAATTTGGCCACCGGGCAATTTGCGCCTTCCGGTGAAAGGGCTACTCGCATAACAGACGCTTAAGTGTGTGGGAGAGAAATATGACAGGATCCGACTCCGACCCACCCACAACCTCGACAGTACTGAGACACCTCCCTCCGCCCACAGTCAGCACCTCTGAGCAACTCATCAAACAGCTCGCACGCCTGAGGCAGACAGGTAGATGTACCACTTGATATCTTATTTGTTGGTGAAAGAGGAACTTGGGCCACAGTCCCTGAGGTACAAACAAGCTTCTTAGTAGTAAGAATATATTGTAGCGAATTAGACGAACACAGGAGTAAGTCGTTCAATTAAGCTTGGGGAAAACTCAACCCGTATATTGTGTGAATAAAGGTGTACAAATATCAAGGCGTGTCTCTTCTATTAATCAGATCTCATCAGTTACATAGCCAACGTCGTTCCTAAAGTCTACATAGGACTCTGCTGGGGAGGCTGGGTCACGTCCGCACCAGACAGCTGGGAGTCATAGACTGAAGGGGCAGCGGCCCCCGCGGGCCTTATATAGCAACCGCGGGCACCGCGCCCCCTCGTGGTGCGGGACCGAACCAGCCCAACCCGCAGAGTCCCGCGGAAAGCCTAGCGCTTCCCGCCCCGCCGCTACACTCTTCCCTCCTTACTTTAAACACTATACATGAAAGAACTATGGGAAGGTGTACAAAGTAAAGCGGCTATGACATCGAAAAAAATGGCGCCCCCATACGCCCTCTACCAGGTAGGGTTACTAGAATTATAGACAACCAGTTACTAATGTGATATAGAATAATAGTACTACAATTACTGGCCCTGCGACATCAAGCGCACTCAGGCTCAAATATAAATCAACAGTCGTAATAGCTTCCACACGAATCTCGTCAACAGCTTGGACGGTAACAACTCGGTGACCTAGCAACCGCAACACATAGACGAAGCCGGAACCCACGGTCCCATCCGTAGGGTGGTTACACAGTCCTGACACATGGGGGGGACAACGGTCCCGACCCGGGGGGAACAGCAATCCCAACAACTCGTAGGGGGCAACGGCCCCAACACCTCCGTACTCCTGAGCTCAACCTCGCCCTGGGAGCTCGGGCCCGCCCTCGGGCCTACCTTGCTGGGTCCCAACCTCAACAAGTCCCGGTGGGAGCTGGGGCCAACAAGCCCAGCCCCCCTCCGGAGGAGCCGACCGCCGCGGCTCGGAGGACCCCGCACCGGCCCGACTACTCGCCAGTAGTAGGCGCGTGCTGCAACAGACGAGAAACAATAGGTGATTAGGTGGTCTGCAACAGCTATGCGGGTGTCCAGTGTGCTCCCCTCTCGCATCTGGGGGAGGCTTGGAGTGGGCTTTTCCTGAACCTTCTCAGTACTGGGGGCCCGAATTACAGTGAAAGGATGAAGTTTGCTTACAGCTATAGACGAACTGAGACGGGTACGAACAAGACGGTTATTACATTCATGATGACCACCACTTCTCCCCTTCCCCGCCTCAATTACTGGCGGGGGAGGGGGCTCTGCCCGAAAGGGGGCACTCGGTCTAGACGTGGAGTAGTGTCAGGCGGACTTACCGGAGCCGGGGAGTCCTCCTGCGGTGGCGGCGCCCGCTCGGGTCCTGCTGGGGGTGCTCCCTGAGCGGCTGCGGCGGCGGGGGCCGCTCCCTGGGCGGCCGCTGGTGCCCGGCGACCTGGGACCACCCGCCGGTACGTGGTGGCCGTGGTGTTGGACACCGTGAAAGTGTCCCTGTCGTGGAAGCGGACGCGGCTACTGATGTCCCCGGTGAGTGCCCCGTACCCAGGTCCAAAGTCGCGGGGGGGAACCAAGTAAGCCGCATACCGCTCCAGCGGGTCTGGATCCCTCCCCCGCACGTGCCACCAAGGAGGCACAAAGGACGCCGCCCCTGTGGGTCTGGCCGAGGGGGCCGGGGCTCGGCGCCGACGACGGGCACTCGGCGGTGTATGCCGGAAGGAGGTCCACGCCGGTAACTCCGGCGCAGGCGGCAGGTCGGCGGTGGTGTCCCTATCCTTTGCCGGGTCCCTGGAGGGTACCTTCGGGCGACGAGGGGGGGAAGGCGGTGGCGACTGCCACTCCACGGGAAGAGGACGCCCCGTCTCGTCATCCGAGGGACATAGCCTGGTACTGGGTGTGGCCGTGGCCACAGCGTCCAAGGCGGCCCTTTCCTCCGGGGTGACGGCCCCTCCGGGCCAAGCCCGTACCGGCTCTGACCGATCGGTCTGCGTGGGGGTGCTGGCTACCGGGGTCATGCGGATCAGCTGGATGGGGCTCGCTCCGTCCCACTCCCGGTTTAAGGCCACCATATCCTCCGCCGTGAGAGTGATGGTAACGGGGAGGGTTTCCGCCGTGCCGACTGGGGTGCTACTGGCGAGCAGGTTACGCACGGCGGTCGCTGCCTCGTCCTCGCCGACGTTGTCCAGCCGCACGCCCCCGAAGGTGCGCGAGTCGCCGCTGTCTCTTGCCTGAGTGAGGTTGGGTGCCAGCGCAGCCTCACTTATCCGCGGGGGGGTGCAGGCCGTGAGTGCCACCTCCTCTGCGGCCGTAGGAGACTCGGGCTCACAGGTGGGGGCAGGGTCTCCGGAGGACACGGTCTCAACCCGGGCGGGAGCACCGGTCGGGCCTGGGTCCCCGGGGGCCCCTCCGGCTGCGAGCTCCTCCTGGGGAGGCGCTGGCTCAGTACGAGCCCCCTCGTCCGAAGTGCCCGGGCGAGACGGTAGTGTGGGTAGGGCCTGGTACAAGGGCTGCAGGTCCAGCTGGTCCTTTTCCCTCGGTCTCTCGTGTGGGGCCTGGGCGGGTGAGGGCACTGGTCGGGTAGCGACCTCCCCCTCCCCGTCCTGAGGCAAGGCTGCTGCCTCCGGAGCCTCCACTTCCCCACCGGGGGTCTCTCCGGCAGGGGACTCCACCGGTGAAGGTGAGTCGGCTCCCGTGGGGGGAGCGGTGGACGCGGTGGGGAGCACTGGCTTGGTACTAGCCTCTCCCTTCTCCTGGTCCGCCGTCGCTTCCCCAGTGGTGTAAGAGGTGGGGGCCACTGACCTCGTAACGGTCTCCTCCCCCCTCAGCTCTACCACCTCCTCTTCCTCAGAGGAGAGTGGTACCGACTGGTACCTAATGACCGACTCCGGGGCGGGGGTACTCCCGGTAGTTACCACGCCCGTCGTGGTCGGGGAAGAAAGGGCATCCGAGGCCACAGCCGCCTTAACTGGGGCACTCTCCGTAGGCCGCGTAGAGGCCGCCAGGGGGGTCACCACCGGTGCTCCTGGGGGAGGTAGGCCCCACATGGTGAGGAGGTCCGTCATCCGGCGTGCCATCTCCTCCTGGTTGGCGCCTCCCGCCACGTAGGCCGATCCCATAGCCATCAAGGCCTCGCGGTCCAGGGGAACGCCTGCCGAGGCTCCGGTAAAGGCTCCCGGTGTCCCCCACGCCACGGTCGTAGTCACCGCCGGTGTCGCAGCCGGGGAGGTGACTCCCAGTCCTCCAGAGGGGGGTACGGCGGGGGTCACCGAGGTAACCGTGGAAGACGGCTTGGGGGAGGCGGGGGTAGCCGACCGCCTCTGAGCCTTGGTGAGGGGGGGCGACTTGGGGGAGGCGGAAGCGCTCCTCACGGAGGCCCTCCTCCTCTTACCTCCGGGCTGGAGGGTGGGGGGCAGGGACCCGCTCCCCTCAGCGGCAGGCTGGAGAGGCGAGACGGCGCCCAGACTGAAGGTGGGGCTGCTTCCCAAGTCGGTGGCTCTGGTGTCTGTACGGCTCCGGGGCCGCGAGCGGGAGGCCGAGTCCTTAGGTGGACGGCCACTGGAGGTAACCGTGGCGGCGGGGGCCTTCCCCTTCTCCCTAGGCGACTTGGATGGGGTCCGCTTGGTCGAGGTCCCGCCGCGGGACCGGGAGGGGGACGAGGCCTTAGACTGCCGTTGTTGTCGGCCCTCCTTGGCGGGACGGCCCGCCGGGGCGGTCACCCGCGCCGCGGGACTCGGGCTCTCCTCGGGGGAGGAGGGGGCTGAGCCGTCCGACTCCTCTCCGGAGCTCTCCTCGGACCCTTCCGAGGACTCGGCCTCCACAGGGATGGCCACACGCTTCCTAGGGGATGGGGATTGGGCGGACAGCCCTGGGAGCGGACGAGCAGCAGGCATCCTCTTGTGGTCCCGCACCCACGGGTGATCTCCTCCCCCCTCCGACCTGTGGCGGGTCCTGATGTGCCGCAGCACGTCCTCCGCCCTGTCCGAGGCATACAGGCACCCCTTGGTTCGAAAGGGGCAGAACCACCCCTTCAACTCCCCCGTCGGATGTTGCCGGCTCTGGTGGCGTTTCAGGGCTTGCCGGCGGGAGAAATCCACCCCGCAAATGTCACAGGGGATCCGCGACGACGCCATCACACCATGTGAACACGTTTCTGCGGGACTGCGGGACCTTCCGCGGGGGCTGCGGGACCTGGCTCTTCCAGGGGCCCCCCTCCGGCTGTCCCGCGGCGGGGTGCGGCTCCGCCTGGGGCTCGCTGAGGGCTTCCTACGGCCTCTCCTGGGTGAGAAGCGGTCGCTTCTCTCGCTGGACTTGCCCCGAGACCTCCTGGGCGAAGCTTTTCTGGGGGGCGCCCTCCAGGTGGCTAACCTGGGACTATTGCGGGTTGGCTCTTCCGGTTTCCTCCCTTCTGATCCGCCGCGGGACGCAGTACCCGCGGTTCTGCCTCTCCTACGGCCGCGGGACCCGATTGGGGTGGTATCCCCCTTCCCTATAGCGTCTCTGGCTTCCCCTCTCACCTTGGGGATAACGTAAGACGCCAATTTTCGGCTCCTTTGTGGCATTTCGGGCGTAAATCCTAGCCTGCTCCAAACGGACATTACTTCAAGGAAAGTCTGCAGTTGGGAACCGACGTCACACCCCGCGTCCCGCCGCGGAACGCTACGTAATCCGCGGGACCCGACGCCGTCCATGGCTTCCCGCCTGGCCGTCCCTGACCAGTCGCCGCGGCACCCGATCTCATCCCCACCATTTTTCCAGGCTGACCCCGACCAATCGCCCTGGGTGTGCAGCTCTACCCAGTTAGTCGTTGCCACCATTCTGACTACGCCGCGAGCGTCCTCCCTCTCGGTCCCCACCTCTGGCGGGGCCGGTGGCCGGGGGGGAAGGGCCCCCACTCCGGCTGGGGGGGTGGGAACAACCTTGATTGAGTCACAGTGTACTACTTTGACTTTACGATCCATCTTTATTTCATAGACGTGCCCCGATAGGAACCTGGTCACCACCCACGGTCCTGTCCAGAAACGTTGCATCTTAGGGCAGACCCCTTTCTTATGGATGGGGTGTAAATAGTACACCAGGGCCCCCACCTCGATGGTCCTATCCCGCGCATGGAGATTGTAGTTGCGCTCCTGACGAGCAACCGAGGTGCCCAGATGGTCGCGTGCAGTCTCGTGAGCTCGTGCCAATGAGGTCTGGAGTTTAGCTACGTAGCCGACGGCGCCCTCTCCCACCCTCTCCTCCTCCATGGGATAGAGGACGGTCAGCGGTACCATGGTCTCTCGCCCCAGCATCATCATATTCGGGGAGACGCCGGTGGACGAGTGGGCCGACGCTCGATAGGCGGCCATGACAAACGGCAGCTGTAGGTCCCAGTCGGACTGGTCCTTGGCGACCACAGCGGAGAGGAGGGCCTCAATGGTGCGGTTGCAGCGTTCCACCAATCCGTCCGATTTCGGATTGAACGCACAAGTCCGCGTCTGCTGAATGCCCAACAGGCTTACCACTTCCCGAAAAAGGCGACTCTGGAAATTCCGACCTTGATCAGAGTGTAGGGTGGCGGGCGGCCCCAGGCGGCAGACCACCGTTTCCACAAATGCCCTCCCGACCGTGGCCGCCTCCTGGTCGGGCAGGGCCACCGCCTCTGCCCACTTGGTGAGGTAGTCCACAATAACTAAGATGTACCGGTTCTCTCGGGGCTCCGGTGTGATAGGGAAGGGCCCCATTAGGTCCACAGCCATCCTTTCCATGGGTAGCCCCACCGGGACGTGGCCCATGCGGGCGCGGTGAGGACCGGGTGGGGGCTTCCTTTCCAGGCAAACCGGGCACGAGGCCACCCAGTAGGTGATCTCTTTCCTATAGTCGGGCCAGTACCATCTCTCCGAGCACTTCCGGAGTGTTCGGGTTCTGCCAAAGTGGCCCACTATGCCTTGCCCGTGGCAAGACTCCCACACCTCCCGCTTCCTCTTTTGCGGCACTAGTAACTGGAAGTGGCGGGCGCTGCCAGGAACGAACCACCAACGACCCAGGAGGCCCTCTTTTATTTCTAGACGCTGGAGCTGGGCCGCGAGCGACCGCAGGGCGTACGGCTTGTCCCGGAGTTCGTCGCACGTGGGTGTGATGCCCTCCCGAATCCAAGCAAGAACTGGCGAAAGCAGCGGATCCTCCTCTTGGTCGCGCCGCCATTCCTCTCTCACTTCGGAAGCCCGATCTGGGTCGGAGGAGCCCAAGCGGGTGAGGGCGCAGACGTGTCCAGTCACGGGGGAGGTGGACTCATCCCCTTCCCCAGCGAGTCCGCATTGACGACAGGGGATACGGGAGAGACCGTCGGCGTTACCATGGCGACTACCGGGCCTATGTTCGACCGTAAAGTCGAACATGTCCATCACTTGCAGCCACCTAGCTATCTGCCCCTCCGGTTCCTTAAATGACATCACCCACTTTAGCGCTGCATGATCCGTGCGGATGAGCACATGCCGACCCAGGAGGTAGTGCCGAAATTTTTTCAACCCAAAGATGACTGCCAAGAGCTCGCGACGCGTGACGCAATAATTTCTCTCCGCTTTTGTTAGGGTCCGGCTGCCGTATGACAAGACGATCTCTCGGTCATCCTGCATTTGCGACAAGACTGCTCCTAAGCCGGTGTCCGAAGCGTCCGTGTCCAGGACGATCTGGCCCTCCTCTTGGGGATAACCTAATATGGGTGACTCTACCAGACATTGCTTGATCTCGCGGAAGGCGGCGTCACAGGCATCTGTCCAGGTAAAGGTCCTCCCCTTGTCAGCGAGTGTAGTCAGCGGCTTGGCCCGTGTGGCGAACTGGGGAATAAAGGCGCGATAATAGCCGGCTAAGCCTAGGAAGCTCCTCACTTCTGTCAAGGTTTCCGGCGTAGGCCAGTCTCGCACCATAGAAACCTTGCCAGGATCGGTGGCTACCCCATTGCGATTGACCACGTGGCCCAGGAATGCCACCTCCTGCTTGGCCAATTGGCACTTGCCTGGCTTGACCTTCAAGCCGGCGGCCTCCAGACGAGCCAAGACCTCCCCCAGACGCGCAACGTGTTCCTCGAACGTACGAGAGAAAACTACGATATCATCCAAGTACACCAAGCACGAGCTCCACTGCAAGCCACGCATGGCCACCTCCATAAGCCGTTCGAAGGTGCCCGGGGCGTTGCAGAGCCCGAACGGCATGACAGTGAACTGGTAGAGGCCACGGTGCGTGGTGAAAGCCGTCTTCTCTCTATCCTCTGGCGCCATGGCGACCTGCCAATAGCCACTGACCAGATCCATCGTGGAGAACCACTCGGACCCGGACAGGGTATCGAGGCTGTCATCAATGCGCGGAAGGGGGTATGCGTCCTTCACGGTGATTTTGTTCAGCCGACGATAATCCACACAGAACCGCATGGATCCGTCCTTCTTCTTGACCAACACGACCGGGGAGGCCCAGGGTCCCTCCGCCGGCTCAATCATCCCTGCCTTCAACATTTTATCCACCTCCTGGTCTACGAGCGATCTGCGGTGGGGTGCCAGACGTCTCGGCGGCTGTTTCAATGGGGAATGGCCACCCGTCCGGATGCGGTGCTCCACCATAGTCGCCCTGCCGATGTCCCCTGGTTCCAATTGGAAGGCCCCGGCATGCTTCCTTAAGAGCGAGGACATCTCCTCCCGGCGATTCCCCGTCAGTCCGCTTACCAGGCCCTCCACTACCTCTTCTACCCGGGGGTCCCCAGGCGACACCACCCGGCAGCAGCCCGCGTCTAGGGTGTCGCTCTCTGCGGAAGGACCGCATATTTCTTCCACTGTCGCCAACTCCATCTCTCGATAGACGACAAGGGGGTCTTGCCCGGGGTTCAACAGTCGCAGGGGAGCCTCCTTCACCCGGGGGTCAATTAAGCCGCGGGCCACCAGCAGCCCTCTCTTGGTCTCCTTCTCCCGGAGTCCTTCTACCAGGCCCAAGTTATCAGTCTCCCATTCTCCCACCACATAGCCATCCACCACCGTTTCCGATCCCGGGGCCAACACCGTGGTGTATCGGCTTACGATCCGGCAGGACGCGCTAGTCGGTAGGGAAGGCGAAGCCTCCGGCGCCATGAGGAGCCTCTTCCCCGCCATGTCCACCATCATTCTAGTGTTCCTCAAGAAATTGGAGCCCAAGATGACCTCCGTCGGCATATCCGCCACTTGTAATACTATGGGCCACGTGTATGGGCCCAACTCCAGGGAGGTTACCCACTCCCCCATCAGCCGGAGCGGTAGTCCCTCTACAGAAAAGACTCTTTCTTGGGATGGAGGCAGCTCCCTGCTACCTCCGTTCTTGTGCCACCAGGCCAACGAGACGAGATTGATGGTCGCCCCGGTGTCTACCAAGCACTGCACCGGCTCCCCCTCAATCCGCCCCTCGACCAAGAGGCCCGCACCCCCCATCTCGAGTCTCCCCTGTATTTCCAGGTGATCCGTCGTCCGCGACGGCGGCCTCCTCGCTTCGGCCCTGCCTTGGGAGTCAGACAGGACCGAGTCTAGTTTTCCGACGGTTCCTTCGTCGTGCGGGATTCTGCTGATTCCGCTTCCCGGACCTTGGATTGCCACTCCGGGCAGTCGATGCGCATGTGGCCCTCCTTAGCACAATGGAAACATCTGAGGGGGGGGCGGCCCCCAGGCCGATCGCCCCTCGGTCGCTCTCTCCTCCTGCCCTCAGATGGCCTATCCAGCTTCTTGAAAGCCGCGTCTGTTCGCGCCATCACAGCTTCGGACTGTACCCGTCCCTCTTCTACCTTCTTGCGCAGGGCTGCCAATTCCTCCGCCATTGTAGTCGAGGAGACCCTGGCTGCCGCCGCCCCCCGATCACCCTCGCCGGAGCGCAGGCACGCTTCCGCGTGGAGGCCTACCTGAACGGCCCCCGCCAGGTCGTCGGGCATCGTCTGATGAATCCACTGACGGAGTCGCTCATCAGGTAGGCTCTCGACGAAGCGGTCTCTGGACATGACATCAATTGTAGCTTCGTCGCATGTATCGTTGTATCTCTTCGGCATGGGCTTGAAGGCAAGCGCCCTTCGCCCGTTCCAAGGCCTTTAGTTTGGATTTATAGACTGCGCTCTGGTTGGGTGGCTGGAACCGGGCTACGAGGGCATCACGCAGGCGCAGGTAGCCGGTTTCCGTGCCGGGGTCGATACCCGCCAAGAGGCGACGTGCGATGCCGGTGAGGGACAACCCTAGAAAGACGCCAGCGTCCGCGTTTCCCCATCCGTTGGCCCGTCGACAAAGGTCGAAGTGAGACAGATATTCGAGAAGATGGCCGGAGCCATCGAACTTGCCCGGCATAAAAATGGGTTTCGTCAGCCGGTCACCGGGACCCCATTCCAAGGAGCTGCCTGAGAGCCGATCCCTTGCGGAAACCCCTGCCCGGGGATCTCCGATCATTCCCCCCACTGCCTGACGCAGTCGGTCACTCGGGGCGGGTGTGGTGGTCGCCCCCCTGTCCCCGATGGAATCCCACGCTCGCGGGGTGGGAAGTGAGCTGTGTGCCGAGATGGATCTTTTCCAGTCCGCCAAGGCGGGTCCTCCTTCTGGGACCAGTTCCCCCCCGGGATGGTGGGTGGTCATCCCCTCCCCTGCAGGCGCGGGCGGTCTGGTGATCATCAAGTCGACTCGGGGCCTAACCTCCCCATATTCTGGCCTCACCAGCCCTGGGTGCGTTATCCCCTCCGCCCGTGGTAGTAAAGTCGGTGGTGGGGCGGGGCTGCTTTGCGGGTGGCTGGATAGCGGTTGTGGAGCCGAAATAACCGTATCCCGGCCATGGTGTGGTGAAGCCGTCATACTCTCGGACCTCGGAGGAGCTCGAGCCTCTTGTCTCCGAGCCTCCTCCCTCCTCCGCCATTCTCGTACCCACTCGGCCTGTCTCTGCTCTTCCTCCCGCATGGCCCGCATGCTTCCCAATGGTCTCTCCTCCTCCGAACTGGGGATGGGGAGGGGATACGAGGCGTCCGGTGCTAAGTCGCCTCTGGAGGAAACTACGCTGTCTCCTGACGGTACTCTGGCCTCCGGTAATGACGTGGAAGACCACGGGGATGAATTGGGAAGGGAGGGGCGAACCGACTCCCGGCAGGGCCGGTCGTCCCGCCAATCCAACGACGCCGACGGATCCCCCCGGCCGCCGATAGGACGGTAGGTAAGAGCACCCTCCCCGGTGGTCACCGGAGATGGGTCAACGTCAATTCGGCCCAGGCGATCGGTCAAAGCCGTAACGGATGGTCGCGGCCGATCGGGTGGCACGCCCAAGGGTCCTGATTCGGCGCTACCCGGCTGGGGGCCCGGACTCGGTGGCTCGGAGGGCAGTCCCCCCCAAGCCCCTCCTGGCTCCCCAGAGATCTGCATAGTGGATTCTCCTCCCGAAAACTGGGCCCGCGGCAGCCGTGAGTGGTCCAGACGATCATGCAATTCCTCCCGGCGACGAAACAGGGCGCCCACCGCTTCTGCGGGACCTTGCGTGACTGCGGGACCTTGCGGAACTGCGGGACCTTGCGGGACTGCGGGACCTTGCGGGACTGCGGGACCTTGCGGGACTGCGGGACTCCGAGACGAGAGTCGGTTCTCGGGACCCAGACGAATCATCACGTCTTCATCTATCTGCACGAGGTTCCCCCTCACCCCTGCCATCATTTCTTCTCTCTCTTCCCTAGTTAAGCCGTCACTGGACATATTTCCCCACCTGCGCCGCCTAAATTAGCCGTAATCGTGGGTTCCGCTCAAGATCCCACCGCTGTCACCAATGTAGCGAATTAGACGAACACAGGAGTAAGTCGTTCAATTAAGCTTGGGGAAAACTCAACCCGTATATTGTGTGAATAAAGGTGTACAAATATCAAGGCGTGTCTCTTCTATTAATCAGATCTCATCAGTTACATAGCCAACGTCGTTCCTAAAGTCTACATAGGACTCTGCTGGGGAGGCTGGGTCACGTCCGCACCAGACAGCTGGGAGTCATAGACTGAAGGGGCAGCGGCCCCCGCGGGCCTTATATAGCAACCGCGGGCACCGCGCCCCCTCGTGGTGCGGGACCGAACCAGCCCAACCCGCAGAGTCCCGCGGAAAGCCTAGCGCTTCCCGCCCCGCCGCTACAATATGTCCAAACCACGTCTGTCTCAAACTCACTTATTGGCTAGTAAGTGTCAATTGCAGTCAGTAAGGGAGAGACATGTTCATGGGTTGATTTCCAAGAAAATGCATGAGACGTTTTTTTGTTTTTTTTTTCAATTTACCATGAAGCCTTGAGCACCTGTTAGAAAATGAAATTTCACATGTAGGAAAATGTGAGGATGTTATTGATATAGCATATTACTATCAGAACTACCAAAGGTGTGGCTTATAGGATTAGCCTCCTCAATATATTGTAGCGGCGGGGCGGGAAGCGCTAGGCTTTCCGCGGGACTCTGCGGGTTGGGCTGGTTCGGTCCCGCACCACGAGGGGGCGCGGTGCCCGCGGTTGCTATATAAGGCCCGCGGGGGCCGCTGCCCCTTCAGTCTATGACTCCCAGCTGTCTGGTGCGGACGTGACCCAGCCTCCCCAGCAGAGTCCTATGTAGACTTTAGGAACGACGTTGGCTATGTAACTGATGAGATCTGATTAATAGAAGAGACACGCCTTGATATTTGTACACCTTTATTCACACAATATACGGGTTGAGTTTTCCCCAAGCTTAATTGAACGACTTACTCCTGTGTTCGTCTAATTCGCTACATTGGTGACAGCGGTGGGATCTTGAGCGGAACCCACGATTACGGCTAATTTAGGCGGCGCAGGTGGGGAAATATGTCCAGTGACGGCTTAACTAGGGAAGAGAGAGAAGAAATGATGGCAGGGGTGAGGGGGAACCTCGTGCAGATAGATGAAGACGTGATGATTCGTCTGGGTCCCGAGAACCGACTCTCGTCTCGGAGTCCCGCAGTCCCGCAAGGTCCCGCAGTCCCGCAAGGTCCCGCAGTCCCGCAAGGTCCCGCAGTTCCGCAAGGTCCCGCAGTCACGCAAGGTCCCGCAGAAGCGGTGGGCGCCCTGTTTCGTCGCCGGGAGGAATTGCATGATCGTCTGGACCACTCACGGCTGCCGCGGGCCCAGTTTTCGGGAGGAGAATCCACTATGCAGATCTCTGGGGAGCCAGGAGGGGCTTGGGGGGGACTGCCCTCCGAGCCACCGAGTCCGGGCCCCCAGCCGGGTAGCGCCGAATCAGGACCCTTGGGCGTGCCACCCGATCGGCCGCGACCATCCGTTACGGCTTTGACCGATCGCCTGGGCCGAATTGACGTTGACCCATCTCCGGTGACCACCGGGGAGGGTGCTCTTACCTACCGTCCTATCGGCGGCCGGGGGGATCCGTCGGCGTCGTTGGATTGGCGGGACGACCGGCCCTGCCGGGAGTCGGTTCGCCCCTCCCTTCCCAATTCATCCCCGTGGTCTTCCACGTCATTACCGGAGGCCAGAGTACCGTCAGGAGACAGCGTAGTTTCCTCCAGAGGCGACTTAGCACCGGACGCCTCGTATCCCCTCCCCATCCCCAGTTCGGAGGAGGAGAGACCATTGGGAAGCATGCGGGCCATGCGGGAGGAAGAGCAGAGACAGGCCGAGTGGGTATGAGAATGGCGGAGGAGGGAGGAGGCTCGGAGACAAGAGGCTCGAGCTCCTCCGAGGTCCGAGAGTATGACGGCTTCACCACACCATGGCCGGGATACGGTTATTTCGGCTCCACAACCGCTATCCAGCCACCCGCAAAGCAGCCCCGCCCCACCACCGACTTTACTACCACGGGCGGAGGGGATAACGCACCCAGGGCTGGTGAGGCCAGAATATGGGGAGGTTAGGCCCCGAGTCGACTTGATGATCACCAGACCGCCCGCGCCTGCAGGGGAGGGGATGACCACCCACCATCCCGGGGGGGAACTGGTCCCAGAAGGAGGACCCGCCTTGGCGGACTGGAAAAGATCCATCTCGGCACACAGCTCACTTCCCACCCCGCGAGCGTGGGATTCCATCGGGGACAGGGGGGCGACCACCACACCCGCCCCGAGTGACCGACTGCGTCAGGCAGTGGGGGGAATGATCGGAGATCCCCGGGCAGGGGTTTCCGCAAGGGATCGGCTCTCAGGCAGCTCCTTGGAATGGGGTCCCGGTGACCGGCTGACGAAACCCATTTTTATGCCGGGCAAGTTCGATGGCTCCGGCCATCTTCTCGAATATCTGTCTCACTTCGACCTTTGTCGACGGGCCAACGGATGGGGAAACGCGGACGCTGGCGTCTTTCTAGGGTTGTCCCTCACCGGCATCGCACGTCGCCTCTTGGCGGGTATCGACCCCGGCACGGAAACCGGCTACCTGCGCCTGCGTGATGCCCTCGTAGCCCGGTTCCAGCCACCCAACCAGAGCGCAGTCTATAAATCCAAACTAAAGGCCTTGGAACGGGCGAAGGGCGCTTGCCTTCAAGCCCATGCCGAAGAGATACAACGATACATGCGTCTGGCCTACCCGGGGGCCGACGAAGCTACAATTGATGTCATGTCCAGAGACCGCTTCGTCGAGAGCCTACCTGATGAGCGACTCCGTCAGTGGATTCATCAGACGATGCCCGACGACCTGGCGGGGGCCGTTCAGGTAGGCCTCCACGCGGAAGCGTGCCTGCGCTCCGGCGAGGGTGATCGGGGGGCGGCGGCAGCCAGGGTCTCCTCGACTACAATGGCGGAGGAATTGGCAGCCCTGCGCAAGAAGGTAGAAGAGGGACGGGTACAGTCCGAAGCTGTGATGGCGCGAACAGACGCGGCTTTCAAGAAGCTGGATAGGCCATCTGAGGGCAGGAGGAGAGAGCGACCGAGGGGCGATCGGCCTGGGGGCCGCCCCCCCCTCAGATGTTTCCATTGTGCTAAGGAGGGCCACATGCGCATCGACTGCCCGGAGTGGCAATCCAAGGTCCGGGAAGCGGAATCAGCAGAATCCCGCACGACGAAGGAACCGTCGGAAAACTAGACTCGGTCCTGTCTGACTCCCAAGGCAGGGCCGAAGCGAGGAGGCCGCCGTCGCGGACGACGGATCACCTGGAAATACAGGGGAGACTCGAGATGGGGGGTGCGGGCCTCTTGGTCGAGGGGCGGATTGAGGGGGAGCCGGTGCAGTGCTTGGTAGACACCGGGGCGACCATCAATCTCGTCTCGTTGGCCTGGTGGCACAAGAACGGAGGTAGCAGGGAGCTGCCTCCATCCCAAGAAAGAGTCTTTTCTGTAGAGGGACTACCGCTCCGGCTGATGGGGGAGTGGGTAACCTCCCTGGAGTTGGGCCCATACACGTGGCCCATAGTATTACAAGTGGCGGATATGCCGACGGAGGTCATCTTGGGCTCCAATTTCTTGAGGAACACTAGAATGATGGTGGACATGGCGGGGAAGAGGCTCCTCATGGCGCCGGAGGCTTCGCCTTCCCTACCGACTAGCGCGTCCTGCCGGATCGTAAGCCGATACACCACGGTGTTGGCCCCGGGATCGGAAACGGTGGTGGATGGCTATGTGGTGGGAGAATGGGAGACTGATAACTTGGGCCTGGTAGAAGGACTCCGGGAGAAGGAGACCAAGAGAGGGCTGCTGGTGGCCCGCGGCTTAATTGACCCCCGGGTGAAGGAGGCTCCCCTGCGACTGTTGAACCCCGGGCAAGACCCCCTTGTCGTCTATCGAGAGATGGAGTTGGCGACAGTGGAAGAAATATGCGGTCCTTCCGCAGAGAGCGACACCCTAGACGCGGGCTGCTGCCGGGTGGTGTCGCCTGGGGACCCCCGGGTAGAAGAGGTAGTGGAGGGCCTGGTAAGCGGACTGACGGGGAATCGCCGGGAGGAGATGTCCTCGCTCTTAAGGAAGCATGCCGGGGCCTTCCAATTGGAACCAGGGGACATCGGCAGGGCGACTATGGTGGAGCACCGCATCCGGACGGGTGGCCATTCCCCATTGAAACAGCCGCCGAGACGTCTGGCACCCCACCGCAGATCGCTCGTAGACCAGGAGGTGGATAAAATGTTGAAGGCAGGGATGATTGAGCCGGCGGAGGGACCCTGGGCCTCCCCGGTCGTGTTGGTCAAGAAGAAGGACGGATCCATGCGGTTCTGTGTGGATTATCGTCGGCTGAACAAAATCACCGTGAAGGACGCATACCCCCTTCCGCGCATTGATGACAGCCTCGATACCCTGTCCGGGTCCGAGTGGTTCTCCACGATGGATCTGGTCAGTGGCTATTGGCAGGTCGCCATGGCGCCAGAGGATAGAGAGAAGACGGCTTTCACCACGCACCGTGGCCTCTACCAGTTCACTGTCATGCCGTTCGGGCTCTGCAACGCCCCGGGCACCTTCGAACGGCTTATGGAGGTGGCCATGCGTGGCTTGCAGTGGAGCTCGTGCTTGGTGTACTTGGATGATATCGTAGTTTTCTCTCGTACGTTCGAGGAACACGTTGCGCGTCTGGGGGAGGTCTTGGCTCGTCTGGAGGCCGCCGGCTTGAAGGTCAAGCCAGGCAAGTGCCAATTGGCCAAGCAGGAGGTGGCATTCCTGGGCCACGTGGTCAATCGCAATGGGGTAGCCACCGATCCTGGCAAGGTTTCTATGGTGCGAGACTGGCCTACGCCGGAAACCTTGACAGAAGTGAGGAGCTTCCTAGGCTTAGCCGGCTATTATCGCGCCTTTATTCCCCAGTTCGCCACACGGGCCAAGCCGCTGACTACACTCGCTGACAAGGGGAGGACCTTTACCTGGACAGATGCCTGTGACGCCGCCTTCCGCGAGATCAAGCAATGTCTGGTAGAGTCACCCATATTAGGTTATCCCCAAGAGGAGGGCCAGATCGTCCTGGACACGGACGCTTCGGACACCGGCTTAGGAGCAGTCTTGTCGCAAATGCAGGATGACCGAGAGATCGTCTTGTCATACGGCAGCCGGACCCTAACAAAAGCGGAGAGAAATTATTGCGTCACGCGTCGCGAGCTCTTGGCAGTCATCTTTGGGTTGAAAAAATTTCGGCACTACCTCCTGGGTCGGCATGTGCTCATCCGCACGGATCATGCAGCGCTAAAGTGGGTGATGTCATTTAAGGAACCGGAGGGGCAGATAGCTAGGTGGCTGCAAGTGATGGACATGTTCGACTTTACGGTCGAACATAGGCCCGGTAGTCGCCATGGTAACGCCGACGGTCTCTCCCGTATCCCCTGTCGTCAATGCGGACTCGCTGGGGAAGGGGATGAGTCCACCTCCCCCGTGACTGGACACGTCTGCGCCCTCACCCGCTTGGGCTCCTCCGACCCAGATCGGGCTTCCGAAGTGAGAGAGGAATGGCGGCGCGACCAAGAGGAGGATCCGCTGCTTTCGCCAGTTCTTGCTTGGATTCGGGAGGGCATCACACCCACGTGCGACGAACTCCGGGACAAGCCGTACGCCCTGCGGTCGCTCGCGGCCCAGCTCCAGCGTCTAGAAATAAAAGAGGGCCTCCTGGGTCGTTGGTGGTTCGTTCCTGGCAGCGCCCGCCACTTCCAGTTACTAGTGCCGCAAAAGAGGAAGCGGGAGGTGTGGGAGTCTTGCCACGGGCAAGGCATAGTGGGCCACTTTGGCAGAACCCGAACACTCCGGAAGTGCTCGGAGAGATGGTACTGGCCCGACTATAGGAAAGAGATCACCTACTGGGTGGCCTCGTGCCCGGTTTGCCTGGAAAGGAAGCCCCCACCCGGTCCTCACCGCGCCCGCATGGGCCACGTCCCGGTGGGGCTACCCATGGAAAGGATGGCTGTGGACCTAATGGGGCCCTTCCCTATCACACCGGAGCCCCGAGAGAACCGGTACATCTTAGTTATTGTGGACTACCTCACCAAGTGGGCAGAGGCGGTGGCCCTGCCCGACCAGGAGGCGGCCACGGTCGGGAGGGCATTTGTGGAAACGGTGGTCTGCCGCCTGGGGCCGCCCGCCACCCTACACTCTGATCAAGGTCGGAATTTCCAGAGTCGCCTTTTTCGGGAAGTGGTAAGCCTGTTGGGCATTCAGCAGACGCGGACTTGTGCGTTCAATCCGAAATCGGACGGATTGGTGGAACGCTGCAACCGCACCATTGAGGCCCTCCTCTCCGCTGTGGTCGCCAAGGACCAGTCCGACTGGGACCTACAGCTGCCGTTTGTCATGGCCGCCTATCGAGCGTCGGCCCACTCGTCCACCGGCGTCTCCCCGAATATGATGATGCTGGGGCGAGAGACCATGGTACCGCTGACCGTCCTCTATCCCATGGAGGAGGAGAGGGTGGGAGAGGGCGCCGTCGGCTACGTAGCTAAACTCCAGACCTCATTGGCACGAGCTCACGAGACTGCACGCGACCATCTGGGCACCTCGGTTGCTCGTCAGGAGCGCAACTACAATCTCCATGCGCGGGATAGGACCATCGAGGTGGGGGCCCTGGTGTACTATTTACACCCCATCCATAAGAAAGGGGTCTGCCCTAAGATGCAACGTTTCTGGACAGGACCGTGGGTGGTGACCAGGTTCCTATCGGGGCACGTCTATGAAATAAAGATGGATCGTAAAGTCAAAGTAGTACACTGTGACTCAATCAAGGTTGTTCCCACCCCCCCAGCCGGAGTGGGGGCCCTTCCCCCCCGGCCACCGGCCCCGCCAGAGGTGGGGACCGAGAGGGAGGACGCTCGCGGCGTAGTCAGAATGGTGGCAACGACTAACTGGGTAGAGCTGCACACCCAGGGCGATTGGTCGGGGTCAGCCTGGAAAAATGGTGGGGATGAGATCGGGTGCCGCGGCGACTGGTCAGGGACGGCCAGGCGGGAAGCCATGGACGGCGTCGGGTCCCGCGGATTACGTAGCGTTCCGCGGCGGGACGCGGGGTGTGACGTCGGTTCCCAACTGCAGACTTTCCTTGAAGTAATGTCCGTTTGGAGCAGGCTAGGATTTACGCCCGAAATGCCACAAAGGAGCCGAAAATTGGCGTCTTACGTTATCCCTAAGGTGAGAGGGGAAGCCAGAGACGCTATAGGGAAGGGGGATACCACCCCAATCGGGTCCCGCGGCCGTAGGAGAGGCAGAACCGCGGGTACTGCGTCCCGCGGCGGATCAGAAGGGAGGAAACCGGAAGAGCCAACCCGCAATAGTCCCAGGTTAGCCACCTGGAGGGCGCCCCCCAGAAAAGCTTCGCCCAGGAGGTCTCGGGGCAAGTCCAGCGAGAGAAGCGACCGCTTCTCACCCAGGAGAGGCCGTAGGAAGCCCTCAGCGAGCCCCAGGCGGAGCCGCACCCCGCCGCGGGACAGCCGGAGGGGGGCCCCTGGAAGAGCCAGGTCCCGCAGCCCCCGCGGAAGGTCCCGCAGTCCCGCAGAAACGTGTTCACATGGTGTGATGGCGTCGTCGCGGATCCCCTGTGACATTTGCGGGGTGGATTTCTCCCGCCGGCAAGCCCTGAAACGCCACCAGAGCCGGCAACATCCGACGGGGGAGTTGAAGGGGTGGTTCTGCCCCTTTCGAACCAAGGGGTGCCTGTATGCCTCGGACAGGGCGGAGGACGTGCTGCGGCACATCAGGACCCGCCACGGGTCGGAGGGGGGAGGAGATCACCCGTGGGTGCGGGACCACAAGAGGATGCCTGCTGCTCGTCCGCTCCCAGGGCTGTCCGCCCAATCCCCATCCCCTAGGAAGCGTGTGGCCATCCCTGTGGAGGCCGAGTCCTCGGAAGGGTCCGAGGAGAGCTCCGGAGAGGAGTCGGACGGCTCAGCCCCCTCCTCCCCCGAGGAGAGCCCGAGTCCCGCGGCGCGGGTGACCGCCCCGGCGGGCCGTCCCGCCAAGGAGGGCCGACAACAACGGCAGTCTAAGGCCTCGTCCCCCTCCCGGTCCCGCGGCGGGACCTCGACCAAGCGGACCCCATCCAAGTCGCCTAGGGAGAAGGGGAAGGCCCCCGCCGCCACGGTTACCTCCAGTGGCCGTCCACCTAAGGACTCGGCCTCCCGCTCGCGGCCCCGGAGCCGTACAGACACCAGAGCCACCGACTTGGGAAGCAGCCCCACCTTCAGTCTGGGCGCCGTCTCGCCTCTCCAGCCTGCCGCTGAGGGGAGCGGGTCCCTGCCCCCCACCCTCCAGCCCGGAGGTAAGAGGAGGAGGGCCTCCGTGAGGAGCGCTTCCGCCTCCCCCAAGTCGCCCCCCCTCACCAAGGCTCAGAGGCGGTCGGCTACCCCCGCCTCCCCCAAGCCGTCTTCCACGGTTACCTCGGTGACCCCCGCCGTACCCCCCTCTGGAGGACTGGGAGTCACCTCCCCGGCTGCGACACCGGCGGTGACTACGACCGTGGCGTGGGGGACACCGGGAGCCTTTACCGGAGCCTCGGCAGGCGTTCCCCTGGACCGCGAGGCCTTGATGGCTATGGGATCGGCCTACGTGGCGGGAGGCGCCAACCAGGAGGAGATGGCACGCCGGATGACGGACCTCCTCACCATGTGGGGCCTACCTCCCCCAGGAGCACCGGTGGTGACCCCCCTGGCGGCCTCTACGCGGCCTACGGAGAGTGCCCCAGTTAAGGCGGCTGTGGCCTCGGATGCCCTTTCTTCCCCGACCACGACGGGCGTGGTAACTACCGGGAGTACCCCCGCCCCGGAGTCGGTCATTAGGTACCAGTCGGTACCACTCTCCTCTGAGGAAGAGGAGGTGGTAGAGCTGAGGGGGGAGGAGACCGTTACGAGGTCAGTGGCCCCCACCTCTTACACCACTGGGGAAGCGACGGCGGACCAGGAGAAGGGAGAGGCTAGTACCAAGCCAGTGCTCCCCACCGCGTCCACCGCTCCCCCCACGGGAGCCGACTCACCTTCACCGGTGGAGTCCCCTGCCGGAGAGACCCCCGGTGGGGAAGTGGAGGCTCCGGAGGCAGCAGCCTTGCCTCAGGACGGGGAGGGGGAGGTCGCTACCCGACCAGTGCCCTCACCCGCCCAGGCCCCACACGAGAGACCGAGGGAAAAGGACCAGCTGGACCTGCAGCCCTTGTACCAGGCCCTACCCACACTACCGTCTCGCCCGGGCACTTCGGACGAGGGGGCTCGTACTGAGCCAGCGCCTCCCCAGGAGGAGCTCGCAGCCGGAGGGGCCCCCGGGGACCCAGGCCCGACCGGTGCTCCCGCCCGGGTTGAGACCGTGTCCTCCGGAGACCCTGCCCCCACCTGTGAGCCCGAGTCTCCTACGGCCGCAGAGGAGGTGGCACTCACGGCCTGCACCCCCCCGCGGATAAGTGAGGCTGCGCTGGCACCCAACCTCACTCAGGCAAGAGACAGCGGCGACTCGCGCACCTTCGGGGGCGTGCGGCTGGACAACGTCGGCGAGGACGAGGCAGCGACCGCCGTGCGTAACCTGCTCGCCAGTAGCACCCCAGTCGGCACGGCGGAAACCCTCCCCGTTACCATCACTCTCACGGCGGAGGATATGGTGGCCTTAAACCGGGAGTGGGACGGAGCGAGCCCCATCCAGCTGATCCGCATGACCCCGGTAGCCAGCACCCCCACGCAGACCGATCGGTCAGAGCCGGTACGGGCTTGGCCCGGAGGGGCCGTCACCCCGGAGGAAAGGGCCGCCTTGGACGCTGTGGCCACGGCCACACCCAGTACCAGGCTATGTCCCTCGGATGACGAGACGGGGCGTCCTCTTCCCGTGGAGTGGCAGTCGCCACCGCCTTCCCCCCCTCGTCGCCCGAAGGTACCCTCCAGGGACCCGGCAAAGGATAGGGACACCACCGCCGACCTGCCGCCTGCGCCGGAGTTACCGGCGTGGACCTCCTTCCGGCATACACCGCCGAGTGCCCGTCGTCGGCGCCGAGCCCCGGCCCCCTCGGCCAGACCCACAGGGGCGGCGTCCTTTGTGCCTCCTTGGTGGCACGTGCGGGGGAGGGATCCAGACCCGCTGGAGCGGTATGCGGCTTACTTGGTTCCCCCCCGCGACTTTGGACCTGGGTACGGGGCACTCACCGGGGACATCAGTAGCCGCGTCCGCTTCCACGACAGGGACACTTTCACGGTGTCCAACACCACGGCCACCACGTACCGGCGGGTGGTCCCAGGTCGCCGGGCACCAGCGGCCGCCCAGGGAGCGGCCCCCGCCGCCGCAGCCGCTCAGGGAGCACCCCCAGCAGGACCCGAGCGGGCGCCGCCACCGCAGGAGGACTCCCCGGCTCCGGTAAGTCCGCCTGACACTACTCCACGTCTAGACCGAGTGCCCCCTTTCGGGCAGAGCCCCCTCCCCCGCCAGTAATTGAGGCGGGGAAGGGGAGAAGTGGTGGTCATCATGAATGTAATAACCGTCTTGTTCGTACCCGTCTCAGTTCGTCTATAGCTGTAAGCAAACTTCATCCTTTCACTGTAATTCGGGCCCCCAGTACTGAGAAGGTTCAGGAAAAGCCCACTCCAAGCCTCCCCCAGATGCGAGAGGGGAGCACACTGGACACCCGCATAGCTGTTGCAGACCACCTAATCACCTATTGTTTCTCGTCTGTTGCAGCACGCGCCTACTACTGGCGAGTAGTCGGGCCGGTGCGGGGTCCTCCGAGCCGCGGCGGTCGGCTCCTCCGGAGGGGGGCTGGGCTTGTTGGCCCCAGCTCCCACCGGGACTTGTTGAGGTTGGGACCCAGCAAGGTAGGCCCGAGGGCGGGCCCGAGCTCCCAGGGCGAGGTTGAGCTCAGGAGTACGGAGGTGTTGGGGCCGTTGCCCCCTACGAGTTGTTGGGATTGCTGTTCCCCCCGGGTCGGGACCGTTGTCCCCCCCATGTGTCAGGACTGTGTAACCACCCTACGGATGGGACCGTGGGTTCCGGCTTCGTCTATGTGTTGCGGTTGCTAGGTCACCGAGTTGTTACCGTCCAAGCTGTTGACGAGATTCGTGTGGAAGCTATTACGACTGTTGATTTATATTTGAGCCTGAGTGCGCTTGATGTCGCAGGGCCAGTAATTGTAGTACTATTATTCTATATCACATTAGTAACTGGTTGTCTATAATTCTAGTAACCCTACCTGGTAGAGGGCGTATGGGGGCGCCATTTTTTTCGATGTCATAGCCGCTTTACTTTGTACACCTTCCCATAGTTCTTTCATGTATAGTGTTTAAAGTAAGGAGGGAAGAGTGTAGCGGCGGGGCGGGAAGCGCTAGGCTTTCCGCGGGACTCTGCGGGTTGGGCTGGTTCGGTCCCGCACCACGAGGGGGCGCGGTGCCCGCGGTTGCTATATAAGGCCCGCGGGGGCCGCTGCCCCTTCAGTCTATGACTCCCAGCTGTCTGGTGCGGACGTGACCCAGCCTCCCCAGCAGAGTCCTATGTAGACTTTAGGAACGACGTTGGCTATGTAACTGATGAGATCTGATTAATAGAAGAGACACGCCTTGATATTTGTACACCTTTATTCACACAATATACGGGTTGAGTTTTCCCCAAGCTTAATTGAATGACTTACTCCTGTGTTCGTCTAATTCGCTACAATATATTCCGATATTAACCTTCCACATGGCATGGTTTTATATAATTTTTAGTTTGTTCAGAAAACTAGTGGGAAATATAAGTTTTTGTCAACTTTCTGACATGGCTTTAAGTTTATTCAGAAGATTAGTGGGAAATCAGAAATGATTTAGGTAGGCACCCCCTGGGTATTCAGGGGGCATCTTTCCTTTTGTTTTCTTTTTTTTCAGGAAAACTAAATGTTTGGCTCATATGCAGGTGTGGCTTATATGCAGGGAGCATCCTGCATAAAGCCCCACTGATGGGCACTGTATTGTAAATGAAAGGCTAAATGAAAAAGAAAACAAAAAAAAACATTTCTTTGGCCAATGAAAGTTCATGCATTAGTCCTTCCATCTCCTCAGCCAATGTAATTTTTTCTTAATGGATGGGCATCCATCAAATTCTTGTCATTATTGATAAAAACAATATTATCATTTTATTGGGATTCGATCCCACAAACCAAATCATTTTAAAATTTTACTGGGTCTTTATTGGACCAAATCCTTTCTTAAGGTTGAAATTAAAAACATTTTGTTCCTATGGTTCTGTGTATTATTCAATAATCAAAGATCAAATTATTTACCATTTCTGCCTTTTCAGAACATCAATCATTCTACTTAAATTCAAGTCCTGTCAATCCTTCCCATGGTGGTTTTTGAGATACTTTTCTTTTCTTATGAAGATGCAGCATGATTTTATGATCCCAATGTGAGCTCAAAAACCTCAATGAAGATGAAGTATTCCAAGATTCATGTCTTTTTCCCTGTATCCTCTCCAACTCAATCACTATAAATCTTCCATCAATATTTGTCTTCCAGAAAAACAAACATTCACAACCTTAGTCAAGTGACACATAAAATAATTTGCAAATGTTTCTGTTTGTCTTATCCTGACATGATAGAATTTTTCTTTCAGAAGAAAACTAATCAAATCCAAAAACAACCAAACATTTCAGCTTGCGGTATTCTCACAGACCCCAAGTGAAATTATGCGATTGATCACGCACACAAGGGAGGCAATATTGTGTACCATGGGGATCGGTTATAAAACAGACATGAGATACTAACGTGCCATATACAGCATATAACCCAAAAAATGATGCATGCGGCATAAGTCGAAGCATAATACAAGTCTAGGCAACCCAATACTTGGAAATACCCTACTCAGAGTTGACTTTTTAAGCAGACATTCAGTAGACATGCAATGGCCACTGGCAGGCACTACGTAAGGGTAAAGGTTATCACTATATTGGTTTCTACCTGTGCACATAGCCCTGCAAGGATGCATCAGACAAACATCTTAGCACATGAGATCAGCATGTGGTGTATGTCCGGGCAACCAGATACTCACATGTTCCTTGGACCACTGGAAATTGGCTTTTAGAAGAGCCACACTTTAGAACATAACTGCTGAATCTACAGGGCATCATCATAAATTCAACATTGAACTAGAATCACAATGGTCATAACAATGAAGTCCCAGATGGCAAGCTTTTAAAGCACTCGGAATGTCTGTAAATAACAGTGAAATCTTCGTGCCAAAGTTGTCGGAGCACCACCACTGAATTGACAACATCTTCTGTGCATATACATGTATCTGGTCATTGAACCATTAGTTGACATTCAGTGAAGCAGTGTAGTATCTATAATGAAACTCCAGATGGCAGTACAGTCAAGCAGTGAGTGGAATCTCTCTCTCAAAGTTGCCACAGCCTACTCAGTGAAACAATAAATATGACACTAAAGTTTGCTCTCTGTAATGAAACAACCGGCTGCATAATTTATATTGAAAAAAAGGCACGGTGTATAAATATTTCAGAAATAATGCACATAGTACATTCCCAAGTAGTATATTCCAAAATTTGACGACAACAGCCGACCTGGGGCTAGTATGATTATAGTACAAGCATTAATCATTACATCCCCACGGTCCTCCCACCACTCCAGCAGTAGGAGCAGAAATTGAGCCTGAAGAGACCAAGCAGCTTTAGTACATAAAGGCGCCACTAGGTGGTCTACTGAGTGGTCCCGGTAGTAGTGAGTGGGGAGCAGCTCCCAGTGACGTGCGTTCTCACTGAGCAGTGAGGAACGGAGCGTCAGACGCACCACAGACGCTCTGTAGACGCGGCCACAGAGGGCAGGAAAAGTGCACTGCCGCCAAACATAGCCAAATAGCAGCAGCTGGGACTGAGGGAGGATACCAGTGAGACAGACAGACAGGCGCTAGTTGCTTTAGACTAGCACTGGTTGTTAAAACTGATAAGTATATTACCAGTCTATTAGAGAAAACACATTGGAGCTTTCCTGTTGTGAAAAAGTTGTGCCCTACCACTTACAAGAGATTCGGATATATTTGGACCTTAAAATAGTTGGAAATAGTTCAAAAGGAAAGCTGAGAGCTGTGTCATTTTTAAACTTTATAACTATATTACCACATCTCCAGAGAAACTGCATTGGACGTCTCTTGTTGCGAAAAACGTTGTGCTCTACCACTCAAAAGTTAGGGTGCACTTCGACTTTGATTCAGTTGAAAGTTGTTCAAAAGGTTGGCCGACAGCTTAATATCTACATTCGCAGTTCATTCTAGGAAACTGCATTACAGGTTTCCTGTTGTGAAAAAAAAAACACCTAAAAGAGACCAAGATACGTTTGGACTTTAAAACAGGAGGGAAAAGTTCAAAGTTCGAACGGCAGCTTTGTGATTAAACTTGTTAACAATATTAATGATTGAAAACAATATCACATTGAAGGTTTCATGATGTGACAAAAGAAATGCTCTACCACCTAAAAGGTTGGAGTACGGTTGGACGCTGAAACAGTTGGAAATAGCATCTGCGATATGAGAATTGCGTACTCTACCACTTGAAGATCAAGGCACACTTGCACTGACTAGAAACAGTTGGGAGTAGTTCAAAGTTGTGCAGTTCAAATTAATAACCACTACATCTCCAGGGCATAATACAAGTCAAACAGGACGAGTCCTACTGTGTAAAAACAGTGCTTTTCTACCACTAAAGACTGCCCTATATTTTTGAACCTCCCTATAAGTAACCATATGGACGATTACTACTGTGTGAAACAGGATGTCTTTCTGCTACTAAAGGCTCAACTAGATGGTTGAACCTCCCTTTATGGCTTTGCCTTGAGTTAAAGTACTCGAGAGCAGCTTAAATGTTGGAACTGAAACTTGCTCTGTACTTAATACCGACAGCTACATGACCAGGCCAAGAGGGGAGTAGAATAGGACGATTCCTTCTGTGTAAAAAGGGTCTCACAAGTCTCTAATGGGTGCCTAAACCAGTCCATAGGACTTTACTTTAAGTTAAAGTACTTGGGAGCAGCTTAAAGGTTGACAAAACAGCTGTGAGGAAGGCTCTGGAGGAGGATCTTTAAGTTAAAGTACTTGGGAGCAGCCTAAAGGTTGACAAAACAGCTGTGAGGAAGGCTCTGGAGGAGGATTTTACCACCACAGCGGGGGTTGTCTCCAGGCTCTCAGGGCAAGGTGCTGGGACAGTACCACTAACAGCCACCTGGGATATGTCTCTAGCTGTCTATGTATAATCCATAGCAAATAACTGTGTTACAAGGGATCACTGTAAAAATAACTGAAATTGAAGTCCCAAAGTAGCTGGCTTTAATTTGACGATTTTCACAATGTAGGCTGCATCTCCAGACACTTAGGGCTGAGTGTAAGGCGAGTACCACTTACAGGATCTGGGATATGTTATCTATACATGCCCATATTATTCATGATCCCATTCATTGAGAGGTAATTCTTTCGACAAAACCAGATTTAAGTGCAAAACCATATCTTTAGACTGAAGGAGAAGTGATTCTTCCAACACAACCGGATCATCAAAGTGTGAAAAAAAACACATTAGATTGAGGGGGCGGTGACGCTTACGGAACAACTGGATCATGAAGGTGTGAATAAACATATTTTTATAGCTGGTGGAAATAGGAAACAGTGTGGGTGGTTGCTAATAAAGGTTGATATCCTTACTCTGAATGACACATACTCTAAGTAGTGTAGATGAGATACATTTGCACCTATTTTATGAAGCTTGACTGCAAATGATGATATAAGGAAGTGAAATCGTTTTTTTTTTCTCCAGCAACAACAGGGAGGGAAGTATCTATTTGTATGACACTTTCCTGCACATAGTGGAGGTGTGACTACAGATAATAAGGAAGTGAAGTGTGGTTGGCTCTTTGGCTAAAACAGGAAGGAAAGTTTATTGATAGAACTGGAAGCTACAGTTTCCTACATATATACCATATATAAGTGGAAGGAGAGCTCTACATAGACCACAGTTGATATTCGTGCCTACTAGTAGACACAGAGCAGGATAGTATGCTGAACGTGAAGGATTGTACAGGCAGATAGAATTAGCTGTCTGTCACAGCTGTAAATAGAAAGTACTGGTAGAGTGCCTTGGATGCAAACGGAGCTCAGTACACCCTGGAGGCTGCTGTGATAAGATAAGAAGTATATATCATGATTGGTAGTTACTTTAACACCATGGAGGATTCCAATCTAACCACCTCGCGTGATGGTCTGGAGGTACTAGGGGAGGATGGGACCTTATCGCCTGGAGTAACAACAACCTCGGAACCCCCGATGCTTTGCCGCTATCACCTACATATACTAAGGAGCTATATGGAGCAGAATATCTCTCTAGACACAAATAACTCAACTGCTGTACTAGTCGCCTTTTCCTCACACGGAGGCACGCATTATCAATGGTTTGAAATCGTGATACCTATCATCTGCTTCCTGGGGATCGTAGGGAACATTTTGAACTTGCTGGTGCTGACTCGGAGGCGCCTTCTTAGCTCGATGGACCGGCTGGAGAAATCGGCCAACTATGGGATGCTGGCCCTGGCAGTGTCGGACATGTTCTTCTGTCTCATGGTTTTCCCGCACACCTTCATAAGCCAAGCTACAAGGGTTGTGAACGCTAATAACATCATAATTCTGTACTATAAGGTCTACGGTATCGCCCTCATAAATCTTTTCCTTATGGTGAGCACATGGCTGATTGTCGTAATGGCCGTGAATCGGTACATCGTCGTCGTCTACCCTCTACAAGCACGGTCTGTTCTGGGCACAGTGCGAACCTTCGTCACAATCTTCCTTGTGTTCTTCCTATCCCTGCTGCTAACCTTGCCCTACTTCCTACATCTAACCATTGGTCGCTGCGCCTCACTCAGCGGAGAGGAAATGTACCAGGTGGAGGCCCGCTGGAAAAGCCAAAGGACTCTTGCAAGAACGCTCAAGGTGTATATCCGCTGGTGTTGGCCCGTGGTGGCTGATTTTGTGCCTGTTCTCATTTTGGCTTTCTGCAATGCTCGACTGATTCGGGAACTCCGCCATGCCATCACGTCCCGGCGACGCAGCTGTCATGGCCAGGTAGTTCGCGATAGTAGCCATAAGGTGACCCTGACCTTGGTCATCATAGTGCTCATGTTGCTTCTGCTCGTCTCGCCTTCTGAGATCCTTCGCTTCATCAACCCCTTCAAGTCATGGGGCGAGGTTGGCCACATCGTAGCCGCAGTCACTAACGTGATGCAGACCTGTAATTTCGCCTTTAACTTCGTGCTGTACTGCGTGGTGAATGCCAACTTCCGACAGACGATCAGGGCCATGTTCTCGCGCTGTTTGCGAGACCAAGGTGAGAAACCAGAACTGCAGAGTATGCTTGCCCATAATAACCACACAAGTGCAGACCGGACAATGGTCACTGATACCGAACTCAACTGACCACTTAAAATAGTGCTTTAACTATAGAAACTCAGAAAAGTATACATACATTATCATATATATTATAATATCATCATCGATCCATATTTGTTGAAAATGTGTTGGAGGATGTATCCCATTGAGAAAACTATTAATCCATCTTGAATGATATCTTGAATAATATCTGTCTGTTCTAAATGACTACAAATTATTTACTCACTATCATTTTCATGTTGTGTTTCCCTATAATTAAAAACAGAAAGAATGTGCAATTTCAAAGGAATAACAGCAATAATAGGAATAACCTAATTATTACTCTAATGTGACAATGTGTATCTGCAGTACAGCCATATCAAACAAAATAAGACAAATATTTGTACTTGAATAAGGGAAGGAACTCTATGGATAAATCCGCACTAAAGAAATGCATTAAGACTGCTTGTTAGATTTGCTCACACAATGTACTGGATGTTCTATGATGGCATCTTTAGTAAATTGTTTCTTAACATAATGATGCTTCTCGCTTCAAGCTGTACCCAAACTGCCATAGGAATGATACTGGTATTTGTTATTGTTCTAATTTGTAGTGCTGTGTGTAATCATAGATCCTTAAACCTTTAAGGGCTGCTGATGCATCAATGCATCATGCTCATTGGTCGTCATGATGCACCAATGAAGTGCTGGCAAGACTGCTCACCAGCACTTCATTGGAGAATCATGCAGACCCTCCGGGAGTTTGTGTATCAGCCCCGCAGGGTTGGCATGATGCACCAATGAAGTGCTGGTCAGTAGTCTTGCCAGCACTTCATTGGTGCACCATGACGATCAGTGAGCATAATGCACTCCTGCATCAGCAGCCTTTAAAGGGTTATGAAGTCACCTCCAGAGGAAAATGATAGTGCTATGGTCCTTATATTATAACTCTATGGGTCATATTGAAAATCAATCGCTCAATACAAGGTATTGCCTGTAAATGGCCCTTTGAGTACCACAACATGACTTTATATCTTAATGCCTTAAGGGCAACTGATGCAGAAGTGTATCATGTCTGGCATGATACACAAATGAAGTGCTGCTGATACTTCACCAGCACTTTATTGGAGCACCGTACCGACCCCGCAGGGTTGCTCGAGTCCCATAGGTTTGCCATGATGCCTAAATGCACCCCTGGTGAATTATTCGCCAGCGGTCTTTAAAGATTTAATGCATTAGAGCCAGTAGAGAGTTAAAGGGTGGAACAAATGCATACAGTCATACGATGTGTGTGCTATACGATACAAATCTCTCGTATCAGCCCGACCTTTTTATGTTGTCATTGATTCCTTGACAGGCAATTTCAGCTGATGAATAGCAGCAACATTTGACATAGAAATGGCCTATAAATATAATACTTGGTGTGAAAAATGAATCTGATCACAAAGTAACACTTCAATAGAGCTTCTATGCTATGGCTATCTCAATATCTGTTTGACCCGTTTAACAGAAATATTCGGACCACTTGTTATACAAATCCATCCTTTAAAGGCCACATATGCTTTGATGCATCATGCCAATCCTTATGTCTTATGAGTGCAGCCATGGTGAGTAACTCGCCATCGCTGCACTACATGCATGCGTCATGCTGACACTTATAAACTCTCAGAGGGTGTCATAATACTTCAGAAAAAGGCTGGTGTTTAGTCTCTCCAGCACTTCATTGGTGCATCATGATGACTTATGGTCAAGATGCACTCTTGCATTAGCATCATCCGAAACTGTTGTGTCGATACGCCAATGGTGGGTTGGTACTTGTGAGGAAATTCATTGGTGCCATGCGCTATTGGTTCGCCAGCGACCAACTGAGGGTTCAGCAGATGTTTATATACTGCTACACCACCTTGACAACTGATCAAGCTGGTATTGACACCATGTTTACTGCCCTTACATAAACTACATATACTGCTATATTGAATCGACAAACATAATTGCACACCAACAGGGGGCGACATAGGATTCTTGGGTTTTTTTTCGCTTGCTCTTTTTGTTTTATTCATTTCTGTATGCATATGCTGGCGGCAGGAGTATGTAGACTTTTTCATTACTTGCAATATTTTTGGAATATTACATGCAATATTTCAAGATTTACTATGTTACATACAAATAGTATTTGCTCGAAAATATGGCTAACATGCACTCTATATGCGGAAGGCCAGGGAAAAAGATTGCTTACACAACAGAAACATGGGAACTTGTCATTCTGGATCCTTCTCTTACATGTAATATACTTATCATCTGTGAAAATTATGTATGAAATATGATAATGATGAAGACAGAGCCCTGATCGACAGAGACCCTATGGACTAATTGAAGGGTTTTCTGCATACATGATATCACAGGCGTGTTGTTGATATAAATAGTTAATGTTGTTGATATCCAAATAGTTGACTGTGATAATGTTGTCAGTGGCTAAAATGTTTGGGTGAGGGTATTTTGATGCGATATTAACAAGAACTGGTCAGAATGTTAACAGGTCTAATTAGAATGTATATATATATATATATATATATATATATATATATATATACACACATATATTAAATTCTGCCTCTTTAACCTATTAAAGGCTGCTGATGCAAGATTGCAGCATGCCCAATGGGGCATCATGCCGACCAATTGGCATGATGCATCAGCGGCCCTTAAAGGGTTAAAGTGTGAAAGCAGTATGCATCACTCAAAGTGTTTGCTAAATTTTCCGGTGCACTCGAGAAGTGTGAATAAGGAATGAGATATGAGCGCCAAATATTGGTCGTTATTGTACACAACATACACCCAGGTCCACTGGCTCAATATCACCAACTCCTTAACCATTTAGTGTTTTCCAGCACTTCATTGGAGCATCATGACGACCTTACGGGGTTGATACTTATACTCCGGGAGGGTCGTCATGAAGCACTTCATTGGTGCATCATGACGACCAATGGGCATGATGCATTAATGCATCAGTGTCCCTTAAAGGGTTAATAATAGGCATTAATAAGTGTACCAGGAATGTCTCATGCCCATTGGTCATCATAATGTACCAATGAAGTGCTGGTGAGCAGTCTCGCCAGCACTTCATGTCGACCCTCCAAGAGTTTGTGTATCAGCCCTGTAGGGTCGGCACGATGCAGGAATGGATCCCAGGTGAATAACCTGCCAGGGCTGCATTTGTGCATCATGCCGACAAATGGACATGATTCATTAATGCAATGACGGGTTATGGCCCGCTCTTGTACTAATGCATCATACCCATCGGTCATCATCGTCAACAGAAAAGCATGCATCTAAAAGTTTTTATTGATATTCTTTCACCCAAAGAAGAAAAAATAATGAATAAAAGTATTGACTCGATCATTTGTGTGCAAGGCAAAATAAGACAAGTGTATTTTTTTTCCAATAAAACCTCCTTTGGTAATTCCCTATAATAGTGTAAATTCGGGACTATTTTGTTGTGTTTAAGATTAAAGTAATTCGGACACCGATCCCACACGTATATTCTATAAATTCATTCTAGTGGCCAAATTATGTCTCAGATCTCAAAATTTGATACCTTTTGAATTTAAAAAAAAATACATGTAGGCTATTCTTCACCCCCCAATTCCCTACAAAAGCCTTAATTATTATCTGAGAAGGGTTCATCGGGTTTGAGTATGCATAATGATAAGGGGTACACCCAAAGCAGTCTGTATTCAAGCATTTTAAATACCCTAAAGGAGAGTCAGAATGATGCTCCAATGAAGTACTGGCACATCTGCTCGCCAGCACTTAATTGATGTGACATGACAATGAATGGGCATGATGCACTCCTGCATTATCGGCCTTTCAAGGCATTGGATTTTTTTGGGACAGATGAATAGGAGCTGACAATTCCAAGCAGATTCAAATATTTGTAATCTAAAATAAACCCTCTTTTGATAAGTTGAATTGGTTTGTGAAGTGACTTTTTACAGACATAGCTGAGGTGTCCTGACTGGACTTTTCTTTACATACAGATTTTCCTCATTCTATATTGAAGTTAATATGATAAGAATATTTGCCCCCTATAGGTACTTCCTGGGACGAAGAACTCATATCAAGCATACAGCATTTGATCTACTCTGTTAAAGATGCTTCCCATCCTGCTTCCTCTGAAAAAAATATAAACCTAGACATGCGACTGTATAGATTGAGGACTGATAGTGCTGGGAGTACCTCAGTGAGTGAGGCAGACAGATATTCTTGGTGCAACACAAAGTGTGAGGCATGATCTGAGGGCCAGACAAGTTTGAGTAGTATATAGGTGCACACTCAGCACATGGAAACAGCTACTGAAATCAGTTTGACCTACTTACGAACCGGAAGTGACCTAGTTTTGAAGGTGGGAAATTTGAAATCTGTAGCTTTGATTGGTTGAGAGACCGGAAGTGATGTCATGACCTAGTTTCTTTAGCTCTGATTGGCTGAGAGATGGTTTAGTTTTAAAAGGCAGGAAATTTGAAATTTGATTGGCTGACAGATGGTTGCCATGGCAACAGCAAAACATAAATAAATGTGTTGTTGTTATGGCAATGCTAAAACATAAACAATGATGTGACCTTGACCTTGACAACACCATTGACACCTAGCGGATGTTATTGAAACTGCTTTTATCTAAGCCTAGTAGAGCCCCCTTGTGGTTAAAAAAAAGAACTAGTGGTGTCTTTACGCCTGACACCTAGTAGATATTATTGGAATTGCTTATAACACAGTTTAGTGGAGCCCCCTTGTGGTAAAATAAAACTAGTGGCATCTTTACGCCTGACACCTAGTGGATATCATTGGAATTGCTTATAGCTGGGTTTAGTGGAGCCCCTGGTGGTAAAAAAAAAATAGTGGCAACTTTACGCCTGACACCTAGTGGATATGATTGGAATTGCTTATAACACGGTTTAATGGAGCCCCCTTGTGGTAAAATAAAACTAGTGGCATCTTTACGCCTGACACCTAGTGGATATTATTGGAATTGCTTATAGCTGGGTTTAGTGGAGCCCCTTGTAAAAAAAAACTAGTGGCATCTTTACGCCTGACACCTAGTGGATATTATTGGGACAGCTTATAGCTGGACTTAGTAAAAAGAAACCTCTTATGATTAGGAAGTGGGGACATGTAATTTTCATGCGACTTTTAGGGGTAGTTTGTTGAGCGCTGATTGCTTGTTGGATAATTCATACATGATTGGTTGTTGACACTTGTGTAATACTAATAAATCTTAGGGGTGGTATAAAAACATAAAAAAAACATGGGACCCAGTGGGAGATATATTTTACCATCTGTGATATATTCTAGCTATGTTTGCAATAGCAGGTTCAAACAATACCTGAGTCAGAAAGTACATGGAGTTGTTTTCACTGAAGCTAAAAGCCCTGAAAGGTAGCCTTTCTTTGAAATTTAGCTCGAATGAAAAGTTACTTTTTACCCCAACCAAGTTTCAAGCTTAAAGTTCCAAGGTGCAATGTAGACAGGTAAAACACATGGTTTCACATATTTTGTCAATGTTTAGATTACTTTCACAATGGGAGAACACATCCACTCTGGGGTAAATTTTTAGTTCCTGAAGGTATGCTGCAAATTTTCGCACGCTGCCTAGTGTGTACCTGGTATAATGCCGTGGGCATGACTCTTTTGTGTGTCATTGGTATACTCTAATACACCAATCCTTTGTCTGTAATGTAACATTATTATGTTTACAGAAGTCAGTGCAAACGAAAAATGCATTCCAAAAAAACACAGTAAAGAACTTGTGCATATTAATGCTAATTAAACATTGCTCAACAGTTTCTGGTTCAGTTCCTCTAAAATATTGAATGTTGTCTACAGGAATCGCTTCCCAGAAAAAGTTTTCTACACATCCGCATAACACACTAGAAACATTATTGTCTGAAGTAATTACAGAAGGTTTACCGTATGTTGTGCTCTTTTTCTTTACACACTCTATGTATACACATGACAGAATTTCACACAGATTACATGATAGAATACAACTTTAACATCATCTTTTAGTAAAATTTTACTGTTTTACACAATTACTTTTTTTTGATTTTCACACAATATACAAATGACAGAATACAACCTTTAACTATGTAATCTTTTTACTTTTTTTACACTTTTTCACACAGGGTACATGATAGAACACAATTACTTTTTACACAGTATACACATGACAGAATACAACCTAAAACTATGTAATTTTTACTTTTTCCTTTTTTCCTTTTTTAATTTTTTAATTTTATATCACACAGGATACTTGATAGAACACAGCCTTTCCCACAGTATACACATGACAGAATACAACCTTTAACTGTGAAATTTTTACTTTTACTTTTTTTACTTTTTTTTCCACATAGGATACATGATAGAACACAACCTTAACCTTAATTTTTACTAATAGTATTTTACAAAAATGCTTATGAATAATACCTTGCTTAACCTTCGATTCACTTTTCAAAGTGCTAAATCTGGCATTGTAAACGCTTTTGTATCATTTTCTAAACCAGCTATAGATTTTAAAAGTTGCCATCATCAGTTTCCTTGTAAGAAGAGTTATTTTTCAGATGCAAAAAGTGAATTTTGTCTATTTTTTAGGCACAAAAAAAGTAAATTTTGTCATTTTTCATTGTGCATGCTACACTTTAGTTTCTATTCATTAAGATGATACACTATAACGCTTTGATACTTGTAACACATGAGCACCAGTTGTTGAACTGGTACATATACAACGCTACAGTGCTATGAAACACATTTAATTTTGACACAAGAGGAGCTGTTCACAAAAGAAAAAGCTGTTGACCACTGACCTTTTTTCACTGGTAGAAACTGTGGTGAGTAAAATGATGGTGGTGCTTCCTCAGTGTGGCAATCGTCTACTACTACATTATAACAAGGTGCAGAGGGAGAGTTCTCCGTAGAAATCTGCTGCAGTTTAATGGGTGGTAGCCTCTTATCTCTCATTTTCAGTTTGCTTGGCATGACTGTGGAAATGGTGGTGGTGGTGTAGTGAAGCTCTGGTAGGTGTGGTTGCAGCAGCAGCGGTAGCAGTAAAAGCGCTCGTGTGATGGTCAGTGAGCTGCTTACCACTCCTTATAAATGCTACTTCCCCCCTCCCTCCAGTAGAAGCCTGATAAGCCTGTATATGCAACCCTGTTTTGTTTATGTTAGACCGCCTGCCAAGTTGCCACTGTGTGCAGTGTGTTGAGCAGCTTTTTTCCTCCCACCCCCTTTTCCCCAGTATGTATTACCCATACTTAAACTGACCACCGAGTTGCCACTGTGAGCATTGATAGTGCAAGGTTCTATCACTGCTCAGCTGATCATGACTCTGCTTCACTACGTCTTAGCTTATCCACTTCTAACAAAAGAGAAACAGAGGTTTTTATTTCAGACATAAGGGGTGGTGTAGAACAAGGTAAGCTGTTTCAACTGTGACGTTCAGGCGGTATTGTCCTGAACATCATTCTTTAGACGCAATTATTCCTCGCTATTTAAATTTCAGAGAGTGTTTCCTTCAAAACAACATTGCACCTTTGATAAAGAATAGCAAACACTCCTTTTGTCCATCCATAAAAAAACTGATCACAAAAGTAAAAATTGGGGGGTAGCAGGGATTAAGATTACTCATAATGTTGTTATGCACATTATGAGACGTCACGCCATACCCTGCGCATTCTAAATCTTTCTACGTGTGAAAGGCAGAAAACTTTGTTTATAAAAAAAAGTCCAAAGATGTAAATTCAGTTTCTATTGATACCACTTTGATAGAAACAATGTTATTTCAGGCGGACAAAATTACATTATCCCGCCCTTGTTCCAAACAGAATCATTCACGAAAGGGTGTTCAGAACTGAAATTGGCCACTCCTCTCTAGGCTGTTGTCATATAGTGAGGGTGGTAACTCAAATATCCACTGAAGGTTGCAAAGTTGTCACAGCTTATACTGTTAACCATTTTACCCCTTACTGAACAAAAAAAGACAAAAAACCTCTTGGTTTTCTTTTTTACCTGTTGATAGAAAGTAAAAAAAAAAATTAACAAAGATTAAGTTTTTAAAAATTTTTGTTTAAAAAAAGTTTAACAGAGCAGGTTTCTTTTTTTTTTTTTTTTAAATCTTATGGGGTTGTCAACGGTAAGTTTTAACGTGCTCCATGGCTTTTTTTTTTATTAAAGAAAAATGGCTATTTTCAATGTCACTGTAAAGTACTTTTTTCACAGGTTAAATTTACATTTTTTTCGCTAACCACTTTTTTCAAAAAAGAAAATGCATGTTGAAAACTAGTAGTTTACACCCAACCCTGTTTTCATGCTACACCACTGTCATTGCCATCTGTCCTCCATGATCAAAAGACAAGTGTGGATTCCATCCTTACCTCTAGTCCCACTCAACATTCTCCCACCACAACCCCCACAAAAACAACAACCACTGGACACTGGTCCATGCTTGTATAATAAACGACTTTTGCTTTTATATTTGAGCTAACATGAGGGGTGGTAAAAGCAGGCATGCACCTGACCAGGCATGACACAGGATCAAAAGAACAAAAATGTGTTGGATTTAAACACTTTTTTTCACCCCACCTTTAGAAAAATAAATGCCCCACATCACCATGTACAATTTACACATTTACCATTCTTACCTCTAGTCCCACTCATCATAACAGTCTTTTACCATAACTCCGCTTTTTCTTCCTCTCCCCCCAACCAACCATGCGTCTGACCACGCGTAAATGTGTTGGATTTCACTCACTCTCTTTACCACACCATTAAAAAAATAAACCCCTGCATTTTGAATATCACCATGTACAAATTAGCAGTTTACATGCTGTTTACATGTTACAAGCTGTTCACGACCATCTGTGCTACATGCTCCAAAAGATCAAAAGACAGCAGCACACCCAATGGTACCTGTTTTCTAGGATCAAAGCCAGTTGTCCTACTCAATCATAACATTTTTTCACCACAACCTCTTTGTAATGTTAAGTCTATGGTGCCCGCTGCATATTTTGCCTCTATGTTAACTCTATGGTGATCCCCCCGTCGACTTTATGGCATCGGATCCGTAATGCACGCTTATGATTATGGTAAGGCTATTAAAAAAAAGATTCTCCATAAACATGTCGAAAACTAATAGTTAGTTTTCACCCTGTTTGCACGCTGCATCACTGGCATTGACACTTTTTGCTCTAGGAACAATAAAGAAGACAGGTGTAACATTTTCCCACTACACAATTAAGCCCCAATATCATCATGTTCAAATTAGCAGTTTTACACCCTGTTTACATGTTACACACTGTACACACCATCTGTGCTACATGCTCCAGGATCAAAAGCAGCAGTAGCAGCAGCAGCACCACAACCACCACCACCACCATTAAGCATGCAGCAGCAGCACCATCACCACCACCACCACCACCGCTGCCACCACCACCACCATCATCATGGAGCGCAGCACCACAATAGAGCAGCAGCAGCAGCAGTAGCAGCAAAAGCAACATTCCATTAATACTTGTGCTCCAGAATCAAAGCCAAATGTTGGATTTTACCTTCACCCCTATACCTCCAATCCCGCTCATCATAACATTCTCTGTCATTGAAGCCATAGGTTTTAGGATGAAAGGGAAACCTCCAGTTCCACTCATCATAACATTCTCCCACCAAAACTCGCCAGCATCATGCACTGGACACTGCTCCATGCTTGTATAATAATAAACAAATTTTGCTGTCAGGTGTAAGGATCAAAAGAAAATGCGACAAAGTTTACACCCTCCCCTACACCATAACATTCTCCCCACCGCAAGGTTACAAAAATTAATGACCTAATCAACATGTTCCAATTAACCTTTTACATGCTGCACCCTACCATAACACACATACCCCTCATCATAACATTTTCCCCACCACCACCACCACCACCGTGACCCCACACACCCATTGCTGCTCCCTGGTTCGTGGTTGAAGAACAAACAATTTTCTTTTGATGTTTAAGCTAGAATAAAGGAGGTAGAAAACAAATTAGGTAGGGTAGGTAGGTGTAAAAGGGGTAGGGTAGGGGTAGGGTGGGATAGGATAGAGTACTGGGTGGGGGCACCCCTTTAGTAATAGGAGGGAAAAGAAATTATCCCACATGCGCATATGTATAACATACACACACCTTCTACCCTACCCCACTTTACCCTATATATAATCCCTACCTACTTCTACCTACCTACTCACTCACTCTATCTACCTACCTACCTACCTACCTAGTCTAACTACCTACCTACACAACAATAGCAAAAACTAAATATCCTGATATCTGGTCTGCCTCTCACGCCGACACTCAGTGACAGAGCCTGGAGCAGATGTGGCCTCATGACTGCACAGGCAGCTTATGTCTCGAGACACTCCTAAGGAGGATTGTTAGGCGCCAGTGGGACAGGCACAAGGCGCATGCGTAAGAGGTTGAATGGGTTCTAAACTGCAGCCCATAACAGATGCGGTATGGACCTCCTCGATATCCAATGGGTGAAGTGTGTTTTTATACCCCTTGTCTATGTAGAATGCACAACTAAGGTGTCCAACGAAGTGTGAAAATAAAAAGCGAATAATCTAAACCATCTGTTGTGTTTTTGTCAAAATTCATTGTATTGCTACAAATTTAAAGAGTTGTGTTTTCATTTTGAAACCATAAATAGGGTCTGTAAGGCACTTTTTTCAGTCTTTTTTTTTTTAAAACAAAGTAGCGACGCTATGTGCTTAGGGGGTCGGCGTCTCTAACGTGGCCACCTGGTGAAAAGCAGGCGCACTCATGTTGTTTATGCACAGGCGGCGGCGACGGAGGCAACAGACCACAGCTCGCTGAGTTACTACATTGTTGTTCCAGAGCAAAGTCCTTGTGCAACATTGCAAAATAGGTGAAATTCATTACTCTGCCACCAATTTACACAACGCTAAAGCGCAATTCACAAACAGCACTGCACAAATTTGAGAAAAGATGGTAAGGCAATCGCTTCTAGTTTTGTTTTTAACCACAAAAGGGGTTCACTTAGTCCAGCTATAAGAGGTTCCAATAATATCCGATAGGTGTCAGGTGTAAAGAAAACACTAGTTTTTACTAGCCCAGCTAAAAGCAGTTCCAATAATATCCGCCAAGTGTCAGGGCGCCACTAGTTTTTTTTTGTTTTTTTAAACTGCAAAGAAACTCCACTAAAACCCAGTAGTTTCAATAATTGTCACTAGGTGTCAGGTCAAAATGGCGTTGTCAAGGTCAAGGTAACATCATTGTTTATATTTTAACTTTGCCATAACAACAACACATTTGTTTATGTTATGCTGTTGCCATGGCAACCATCTCTCACACCTTCAAAACTAGGTAACTTCCAAAATTTCAAATTTCCTGCCTTTTAAAAATTGACCATCTCTTAGCCAATCAGAACTCAAGAAACTTGGTCATGACATCACTTCCGGTATTTCAACCAGTTAAAGCTTGAGATTTTAAATTTCCCACCTTCTAAACTAGGTCACTTTGGGTTAATAAGTAGGTCAAACCGATTTCAGTAGCTGTTCCTATGCGCTGAGTTTGGACCTATATACTACTAGTGTAAGAGGAATTTGTCAGCTACCAGTATTCTAGTGAACAGCTGGCATGATCTGTATGACAAGCAGAAGTCCGGGGGTGTATTGAGTGGTAGCCTACTGGGAATATTTACAACTGGGTGAATTTGTGATGGAAAACCTCCTGGGTGTAGATTATGGAAGATAACCTCTGAGGCGATAATCTACACCTCCAAGGAGGTTTTCTCACTTATACTCCGTCATCTATTAATAACAGCTTTTAGAAGTTTTTGTCTTTCACCTAAAAAGGTTACTCAACAATTAATTTTTTTGATAACAGACTCTAAAAGTCATATATAGGGGTAATCTTTGATATTCAAAAATCTGTTTTATGGTATTGTGGGACTTGAACCTGAGAGTGTTTGTGAAGGGTCTTGTGTTCAAGGCTCTTTCCCCCACGCTTTTTCACAAGAATCTTTCTTTTTACTGCAAGTAGCTATTGTTACTGAGATAATAATTAACAGGTATTGGAATCAAAGATGGGAAAAGACTAGAAAATGAAAAATAGAAAACGTTTTTACACCAATAAGATTCGATCCCATGACCTTCTCACTAAGAAGCACACATGCTAATAACTACACCGTGTCCCACTTGCTTGTATAATGAAACTCTCACAATGCACAGTGTAGGCCTACATCTAGAATAAATTTGTTTCAACTCGTAATTCTTCTTTAAATAATATGTTGTAATGCATATAATCTTGTCCTAATTACTTAATTACATAAAATATTCACATGAGAATAACTGTGTATTGAGAGTATAAGGTGTTGGTGCTATACGGTGACGGTCTAATAATTTTTTGTGCAAGGCATCCTCCACAGCTGAATGGAAAAGATGATGGCCTCAAAGTAGCATGCTTTACTCATGTGGGGTTCGAATCCTACTCCGGAAAACAGGGTTTTAACTAAGAGTCAACTCCCTATGATCTCCTGGAGATTATGTGCATAACCTTCGTGAGATTATGTGCACAACCTCTTCCCAGATGTCCCACAACGGACTCCTAGATCCCACATACTAAAATACGAAAATAAACTTACGGTGAGAACAATAGGAGGGGCACCCAGGCAGAGACGACCACTTCTCAAGAACTCGAGGGTTTCTCAAAAACTAAACACATCACCTTCTATAGGAACAGAAACTATTCATTTTCTCTTACGGGACTGGAGATTTCTCATGTAAAACTTTAAATCATCTTAGACTTAGACTTAAGTCTAGACTTAAGAACCTTTTTAAGCATAAGGTGTTTTTGGCGTGTCCAAATTCCCAGGGGATAATAACATTCTCAATTCTTGCAGTCTTGACAAGTTGTGACATAGTAAGTTTCTTGACATCTTGTTCAGTGGTACTTGTTGAATGGTGGGGAATACTTGAGGAAATGAACAGAGTCAGGGAAAATGACAAATTGACAGATAGCATAGGAGTGTATCCTTATGGTCCCCGGCTTTCTAACTCTATTAGAGCTTGGAGTATGTTATATTGGTTCACAATTCATTCCAAATCGTTTAAAGGGAAACCCTACCCTATTTTCATGAGAGCATATTCTGATTACTTTTATGTCAAATGAAAAGATCCTGGCATGGCTATTGATACATGTGACACTTTAGAGTAGAACAGCAGTTTTATTTGATGCAGCTGATGACGTCACGATTGCCAAATGCGTCAAGTTCTGCATTGTATATCTGTTGTATTTAATATGTTGTATTTAAAATAGTGAATGGTACGAAGTTATGATACTGCACAGGTACCTTTTTGGTGTATAATTTATTGATATTTCTCCAGGGAAAAAGCAAAGCATATCAGAAAAGAAATCTACAAACACAATCTGATTGCACCTTAACAGTGCTGTGCATGCTGATCTGGGACGCATTTTGGCAATCGTGACGTCATCATCTGTATCAGATACACCTGCTGCTCTACTCTATGGTGAAACATAGTTCAGTAACCATGCCAGAATCTTTTCATTTGACATAAAAGTAATCAAAATATGTTAACATCAAAAAAGGGTAGTGTTTCCCTTTAAATTCATGTGTGATGTCATGACCTCATAACCTAATTGGACTCAAAACGAGGTAGCTTTTGTCAGCAGCCTGTAGCTGTGTCCTGATGGTTATCACAGCTGTCAAGCTGGGCTGGGCTATGAAAGGCCTCTTTTCTCGCAGTATTTTTTCAGCATATTGGGACATTAAAAACCCAAGAAGATTTTTGGTCTAAAATATTATTCGTTTCGCATGCTAATCAAGCACTGATGGTTACAAAATAAGAATAGAAATTAAGCACTACAATTAATATTTAAATGTCAGGCAATCTCAAATAAGAGGTCGGGATTTCTTCAGTATTCAGGGGAATCAGCATATAAAAGAAACAGGCTGTATGAATGGTATATAGTCCAAACTTGAATGGCCAACGTGCCAAAATGGGCAATAGACATAAATGAGTAAATATTGTTTGGAGACCAATAGTCTATTTTGATAAGCTTCTTCTCAACTGCTGGGTTCACTCCAACAAAGAACTGTCGAATCCACCACATATCCTCATAAAATTGAATATTGAACCACTATAATTGTAATGCAATGAAGAAGTGTGGTTTCTACAATGAAGCCCCAGAAAAACTGCACAGGACTGTGCTACAGCAGATCTCATTAACAATGAAAGCTTTACCCTCAAGTTGCCAGAAAACTAGTGTAAATCTGAAAGCATTTTATCACACTGCTTACACTGCTGGCTTGAATTGGTCTTTTGCTGAGCTGAGATGAGTTCTGGATATCAATTCACAGATTATTGACTCTTCTTGCTCTGTGAATATCAGATTCTATCAGAATGCTGGATTCAGTAACGGGATGGAAATTGGACTCCGTTTGGTCAGATTCAATGGTAGCACATAATGGGAGGTGGCTCAGAATCGAATCACTGAGGAGATTACGAAGAGGGTGATCCACTACAGTGTCCTAGGGTGTAAATGTTGTCATCTGAGGAGAAAAGTCCCAACTAAACATTCCACCTGCTGAACCCTCTGAGGGAGTGGTCATTATTTAACAACAGGGGGGGGTGGTGAAATTCCGCACATGCGTGGTGAAAATTCTTCCGTCCCCCCACCCAGGGGTCTGAAATTTTTCCGTCCCCCCTTTTTATTCTATAGTCGGGCATGGGCTTTTTCACTGAAAAGGGGCAAATTCTTTTTTGTCCCCCCTAAGAGGGGTCTGAAATTTTTGTGTCCCCCCCAAACCCATCAACCCCCCCCCCGCCCCTGTTGTTATAAAATGACCACTCCCTAAGGACCACTGGTGCATGAATGAGAGGCAGCATGATACGATTCACAAACTGTTCATTGGTGCATCATGCTGACCAATGGGCAATATGCACTCCTGCATGAGCAACACTTTAAGAGTTAAAGGGATAGAGGAAGCAGTACTGTGGGAGATAATGCCAGCCTGACCTTTGGCTATCTGCTCTTGAACAGTATTTTACGTCATCAGCTGCATCAGATAAACCTGCTGTACTACTCTACAGTGTCACTTGCATCAATAGCCATGCCAGGATCTTTTTATTTGACATAAAGGTAATCAGAATAAGCTCTCATGAAAGTAGGGTAGGGTTTCCCTTTAAAGCAAAGTATAAAATCTAGACAGTGCGGCTTGAATTAAGTGCTGCCAATACCAAAACACATCACCTTCATTAACAGGGGCGTAGGAAAAAGGGGGGCCAGGGGGGCCTGGGCTCCCCCAATCATAAAGGAGGGGGGCCCGATTATGTCTGGGTCCCCCAAAAAATTTACCATGAAGTCATAATGAAATGGAAAAGCAGCTAAAACATTCCATCCCAAATTAGATTAATATGTTAAAGGGATAGGGACAATGGAGCCCTGAGCCTCAAATCAGATCTAAAATTCACCAAAAATACTTTTCTATTAAACTCTATTATGGGTATGTATAGGCATCATCGCGCTCGAGTCGATAATTCAAGGTGTTCAAATTGGGACCCCGCTAGGGCCCCCCCCATGAGGATTTGCTTCCTACGCTTCTGATTAATAATAGAACCTGCAGTCACCAGAAGTCATGATTAGCACAAATTGTTCCCCCACACTAAGTGAATGCTACACCGCTTGAGGATCAGCATGGGATGAGAAAACGGCTGTCTGGCAGCATATTTGTTCATTACATGGTTTGGGATGTGAAGGGGTCCTCACAGATGGGTAGCTAATGCCCGGATATCCACCAGAAGATAGCAGCCTCCAGATGACAATATGTGCCAATAGTTGTTTGCTCACACTAAGTGATCGCGAGACCACTTGAGAATCAGCATGGTATGAGAACAAATGGCGCCTGACAGCATATTTGCTTTTAGGTTGTTTGGGTTGTTCAGGGGATATGGGTAGCTATTGCTCCCATTTTCATTCGGAGATGACAGGCTTCAGATGACAATCTGTGTCAGTAGTAATTAGCGCTAATTGTTTCCTCATGCTAAGTGATCGCGATGCTACTGATGAAGGAATACCAGATTAGCATTTTCAATCTGGCGTCTGGCAGCATATTTGCTCATTACGTGGTTGGGGCTGTAAAGGGATCTTCAGAGTAGGGTAGCTATTGCCCCCTTTTCACCAGGATGGCAGTCTCCAGATTATAAACTATGCTGATGGTGATTAGCCCTAATTGTTTCCACATGCTAATTATCGTGACACCACTCATGTAGCAGCACCAGAATCTAAAGGCATAATATTAGTTGCTCATAACACGATTTGGGTTGTTGAGGAGTCTTCAGCAATAGTTAAATATTCACATAGTTCTATTACCCTATGCAGTAAGGATACATAATGTGCTAGCCATTGAATCATCCATTTCATTGAACCAGCATGGTCTACAAGCAACAGGAAATTATTTCTATAGGTGCCACCATTGAACTCAGCCCTACAACTGAAAAAGGCCTCTTCAATATCTGTGACACGATCTGCGAAAAGGGGTCTTAGTGCAGGGTGCAATAAGACCCCTTTTCCCAGTACATGCCACATCTATTTAATTGTCTGTATGATTGAAAGAGGATTGTAATCTAGCACTCATCATGATCAGAGTTAACACCTAAGGTATATTTTGAATATAGAATGGTATCAATATGGCTACTGCAGATACACATGTCATAACTTTACGATAGACAATCTAAAATTGTTATACAATTAAAAACGACGGTCAGTTGGGTTCTGTATCAAATACCGCATTTATACTGATACTCGTCTGTGTTTGTGTTGTTGTTGTTGTTCTTTTACCTGATGATGAAAATCAATTCATGTAAAACAAGATGAAGTTCTCTTCTGGAATTTAGATGTAGATAAACAGCACAATAGTGATATATTTGTTCATTTTCCTAACTGGAAAACATATTAGATTTCCTTGCTTAACACACTACATTATTGCACCATAATATGAATGCTTTGTCAGTTTGCTGGAAGACGCAAAATCATGTTATCATCTGAATTTTCTGATTCAGAAACAAAAAGGTGATTCATGCAAAAAGAACCTGATACAGCGCATCTGCTTGTTATTTCCAGAGGAGACAGCCTCCATCCTGGAGATGGGGACATCTCACAGCCGGATGGGAACCGTCACTAACTCCGCTTTTGACAAAAAACATGTGAAGGTCGTCATGTCCAAACTCCTGTCACGGAGCACCTCCTCCAGCGGTTCTTATGTATGAGTAAGTGTTAAAACTACAGTAAGTGTTTTATTAGGTTAATTCACAAGGTCCCATAATGAAAACGTAGCTTAATGATCAGTAATGTAAATTTAACTAGGAAAGCCCCTGAACCCTGTAAGATGTTGATAGGTAGGGACATGTAGTTGAGGCATGGAACATAGTCAAGATGATGACTCTGTTACAGGGCCAACAAGTTAGATTTGACAGATATGAATTTAATCATTTTATGCTGCTCACTTATAAGACCGTAGAGACCCTATACCTTTTGTATGTGTATAGCAGTCCAAGGGTGATTACTAAGTAATTAAATTATTTCCACTCACAGGGATATCTTTTTAAGGTATAAGCCATCCTTGAAGCCCCCAGATATTAGTTAAGGTCTGTGTTACCAGGAATCTCATTGATTTACAAAACTTTTTTTGCAGTGTATCTATAGGTTTGTAATGTTATCTTAGTCACAGTATACACTATAGATTTCAGGGGCCCTTTCATGGTAGACATTAAGTGATCTGTCTCTGTTGATTAACCTCCTGTTCAAATATGTAGTTACCGATGAAAGAAAATTTACTAACCATATGCCATACTTTTGTTGTTGATGGAAAGTAAGTTTTCATATATCAAATCATATGATACATAAAACTACGGAGCCCCTAATAGGACATACCAAAAATAATTTTTTCCCCAAAAAAATATTCTTGCAGGTGCACAAATAATTCTTGCGAGTGCACAACCATTCTTGCGGGTGCACAAATAATTCTTGCCGGTACACAAATAATTCTTGCCGGTACACAAAGTACTCTTGCAGATGCAGAAGTAATTCATGCAGTTAAAGGAAGATGATTTGTGGTTATCGTCATGGTCGAGGAACTGGAGATGCCATCTTTAGATTTGTTAATGATTTATATGATGATGTTGATAGGTCTCATGTAACTGCGACATGCTTATTGGATCTGAGGAAAGCATTTGATAGCGTTCCTCATAATCTCCTAATACACACCAACTTGTTTAAAAATTCACCACAGCACCTTAAGTTGGATTGCTAGCTATTTAAAGAATCGTGTTCAATACACAAAAATTGGAGAGTTTAAATCATCTGTTCAGCCAGTTCAGTATGGAGTGCCTCAGGGCTCTGTTCTGGGGCCGTTGCTATTTATTTTATATGTCAATGACATTGGGTCTGTGATCATTGATATTGATAGTGTTTACAAATGGTGTTTAAAGAAGCATCTACCAGTAAATGTTGAGAAAACAAAAACACTATGGTTTGGTTCTAGGATGAAGTTACCTAAAGTTGTGTTGGGTACTTTTAAAATGGCAGAGACTGATTTGGAAACTGTACATGACTATACTTACCTAGGTCTATACTTAGATAATAACCTAACCATGGAATTGGCAATGAAAAATGTTTTCCAAAGGGTTAATAACAGGTTGTTCAGATTAGCTAAATTGGTTCATTTACTGACGCTTAAAGTTGCAATATTGGTGTATAAAAGGACTATACTAAGTTTGTTTGATTACTACAGCTTTGTTTATGCATATTGTAGTAATGAAGATAATCTTGTCAAGGCGCAAAGACTCCAGAATCGAGGTCTTAGAACGTGTTATAGGTATAACAGGGAATATCTGTCTGTGGAGGATCTCCATACAAGGAGCGAGGTTCCATATTTGGATAGAAGGTGTGATGAAATGTTATTAGTGTAGCGTTCTACCCCTCGATGTTATATCGAATCTTTCGATAAACAACGAAGAACAACTATTCAGGTTCCAGTTAAAACTTTATTGTCTAATAACACATAGGCATCAGCCGTTCTCGATCACAGTTACAGGTGGCAGAGTTTGAACTCTATTGCAGGTTCGACACTAGGCCTTCTAGTGTCTAGAGTTAATATTCCACATGAACCCCCTCTGTGCAGTAGCACAGAGGAGTATTAGAATATGGTAGCCGGGCAGCCGCCGACCATTGCTCACAATGGTCAGTCGGGGCTGGACTGACCCTGAGGAAGGCCGTACAACGGCCTTATATACACCGGAGTCGAGGGCCACGTGACCAAGTGGTGACGTGGCGCTGGACTCCAGCGCCCCCAGGCGTCGGGTAATAGAGGTGCTCTCGACGTCGCCCACGAGGACCACGAAGGTACCTCGAAGACGACGCGGGACCACCACACCACCCCCCACTAGACTGAAACGAGGTCTCTGAAAATTCAGAGATCCCGGATCAGTCTAAACAATTAGATAATAATATGAACTACTGGATCCGTCGACATAGTCGACAGAAACAGTAGAGGAATATATAGAAATATAGTTTCTACTGTACTGTAGAAAAAAATTATTATCACAGTTAAATTATAAGGCGTTGCTCCATCCAACGTAGGAGACCAGTGTCGAAACACTGCTTCACGACCTGCTCCTGGTCGATCCGAGGGAGGCACGACCGGGTATGGCAACCGGGGTCGTGTCGTTTCCTCCCTGTCTCGTTGAGAAGCTCCTTCCAGCGTAGGAAGCCCATCGATAGCGTACAATACTACTATGATGGTCCTTCGACCGTGAGGCCGAGGATGTGTGGCACCACCGGGCCCTAAGACCAGGGTGGCGTCGGATCCACACAGCTTCGCAGGGAGGTCCGGGGACAGGAAAGGTACCCCCACTCGTGGAGGGTACACCGTCGTCCGGGAACGAGTTCCCGGGGGTTCCGTGCTGACATCGAGACTCTGTTCGATGTCAGCGATCCAGGCTGACGAGGAGGAGCAGTAGTTTCATACTACTGATCCTCCGAGATGGACCCTGTAGCGGCGTCGATTTCGGCCTGCTCTCCGTCAGTGCGCTCCTCTCCATGTGGAGCGCTGGCGGCTAGCTGGCCCGAAAACGTCGGCGACTCCGGCAATGGGACCTCACGGTCCATTGTCGTACTCCAAGCCTCGTTAGAGGTCTCGGGTGCATCCCGGGAGTCCCCCTCAGCATCTGAGTGGAGAACGGCCGAGTCTGCTGAGTCGCTTCCGTCGTCGTCGTCGCTCTCCTGACCTTCACGGTTGTCCTTGTCTCCCTGGTCAGGGGGAGGCTTTGGAGAATGATCGACGACATCGACGTCCCCGTCTATATCCATCGACTGTTCCACCTCGGCAGGTTCTACTGCTTGGGCGGAAGCCGACGGGTCCGGACAGACGGCTACGTTCGCCGGGGCCAGGGGAGTGATGCCCTGAAGATCCGGATGGATCCTCGGTGACACCACTCTCTGGACCGGTGGCGGCGTAGGCTCGGTGGTTCCCGAGAGGGTTATCAAGGGAACCGAGGAGGAAGACGGGGCTGCTGGCGGGTAGACGGAGGCACCGAGAGACCTACCCGGGGTGTCAGGCTTGTCCTGCACCACCTGCTCTCGGCCCAACATCGTCATAGCTGAGCTCAGACTGTCAATCTTTGGAGACAACTCTCTCAAAGGATTCGTCTGAGCCGCCAGCATCCTGACGTCAGGAATCACTCCACCCTCGACGAGGTACCTCTGCGCTTCGCGAGAGGGCTCGGTTCGAATGGGCTTCAGGGTTCGGACGCCATGGTGTTTGTCCCTCATCCATTCCGAGAGTTGGACCCCGAAGACTCTAAAGAATTCGCGGTCGATTTCCTCCCAGCCTTCTATGATACTGTCCCTCTTGGTAATATCATATTGGGCCTGTGCCTCAAAGTTATTGAGACGCGTTCGGACGTCGGTCAGACGAGAGTCCATCTCCATCTGAACGGTCTGGCGCGCCTCATTCCTAAGAGCCGGAAGGAGCTCGTTACGGATGGCCATGTTTGTTCTATCAAACAGGCCGAACAAGTAGGCACTCGCTTCCTCACGGAATGCCTCACCGAACTTGTCGATAGCAGGGCTGCCTGTCATCTGTAGAAGTCCCTTACAACGTTCCACGAACGTCTTCGGGACCCCACATTCGACGCCATCGCCGTATGCAGGCTGTGCCAACTCCCAACGCAAGGTTGCTGTCGGGGTGTCGGCGCCTGTCACGACGTTGGAGAAGCTAGCTCCTGCTGCCGAGGTCAGTGTCGCGCCTCCCACGTGGACACGCGGCGTGGCAGCTGGGGTGCTGCCCTCTGCCGCTGCAGGGGGTTTGACAGGGGGAGACGAGTTGGTGGTCACCTTGGGTTGCCGATCACGACCACTCCGGGTTTCCACTGTCTTGCCTCCAGTTTTAGCACCACTAGTGCTTGGTTTGGCCGAACCGGTCGAAGCACTCTTCGACTTTTTAGGAGCCGGGGCCGGGGCGGCTTTCGATGCCTTTTCGGGCTTCGAGGGAGCAGCCTGCGGCTTAGGCTTCTTAGGTTCAGTCGAACCGGCAGACTTAGCAGCCTCTGTAGAGTGGGGCCTCTTGTTCCCACTCGTAGAGGCTGTAGGTCCTGGGTCCCGAGGACGACTGGCCTCCCGCTTCTTCCGTTGCTCTACCCTGAACTCGGGGTAGGCACCGTAGAAAGCGGGCATCAGCTCCGGTCTGATATACAGGCGCTTCGTAGACGGGGGTGCGGGGGCCATCCGCATCCAGTGTCTCGTCGGCGCGCCTGTCTTCTCATTCCGTTCACACTTTCCAACCAGAGTCTCCACTAGTTGGATAGCGCCCTCGGCGTTGTACTTATGGGGCTGCTTGTACGACTTGAGATGACGCGCCATCAAGCCCCTTCGTGAAGTCACGAAAGGAGGAGAGGTCGGGTCATCCGGGTCCTGGTAACATGGAATGGTCTTTTCCACCTTAACACAACCGAACTGCGGACGGATGGCTCGATGCTCTTCAACCAAGTGTCGAGCATACCTGCCGTCCGTCGCATATACGCGAGGGGGGAACCCCTTACGTGTGCAGTTCTCGAAAGCACACTGCTGCCCTGGATTGAAGATGCGCCATGCGAACCCAATCCGCTGTCGCTCGGGCAGCGACACCCCCGACGAGTCTGAGGCATTCGTGATATTCTCGATCATCGAGACATACCAGTCAATGGCATGACTGTCGTCCGAATACCATTCCTCGTCGTCACTACCATCCTTTCCGACGAGACTTGGGAGTACCACTTGACCATTCTTGCGGTAGTCCTGAAGCTTTGTCAGTGGCCTGTCATCGACGTACTCAGCACGTCGTTTGGCAGTGATCGCTGACAGTCGCTTCCACTCGTCGACAGCCCTGGCCGTGTCTGGGGGTGAGGATACGGTTCTCTCCACGGCACCGGCATTGACCTCGGACGGCTCGGTTCCAGCTTCCGGTGGAGCAGTAGACTCGCTACTCCTCTCCCGGGCTGGAGCCTTCTTGGCTGCGGACTCCTTTTTGCTACTTTCCTTCTTGGGCACCCTAGGGATCTTGAAATCCTTCAAGGTGCCCTTGGATGCCTTTGATTCAGTCGGCTTCTTGCCCTTAGAACCTGAAGGGGTAGCACTTTTCGATGGAGCAGGTGTCGACGGCTCGTCGACCTCCATCTCATCGGGAGAAGAGTCTCTCGAGGCGGCAGCAGCTGCGACCTTCAAGTCGCGCTTCTGCTGCTTAGCTGCCTCCTTCGCCTTCCGGCGGAGCTCCTTCTCCCGCTCCTGGGACTCAGCCAAGGCTTTCTGTGCATCCTCGATCTGCTTCAGAAGGGCTGCACTCTTAGCCGAGGTAGACTCGAGCTCTTGCTCGGGTCTGGTCCTCTTGGACTTCTTTTTCTTCTTCTTCTTCTTCTGCGACTTGTGGCTCGCCGAAGAGCTGTACCCTGACTGCTCGTCGGACGAGGACCCCATGGTTCTTCCTGAACTGCCGGGTTCCACCAGGGAGAGAAGACTCCGGGTCTCGAACCGTTCTCAGACGGGACGAGACGTCGAAGAGGATCTTCGAGGTTTTTCGATCCGCACTCTGGCGGGTCGAAGCCTCGAAGGTGCCTTCGATGTACCTCGAACCGCACTCAGGCGGCTCGAGGGACCGAAGACTGGAGTCTCGAGAGAACACGAACCTGCGCTCACACAGGTCGTGTCCCTCGACACTAGGCAGGGGAGACCTCCTACACTCAGGTAGGGAGTCCCCAGACGGAGCGTACCAGCTGGAATAAGCTAGGCTTAGTCCAGCTTATCTGCGTCCGACTCTCACGAGAAGGGCGCAGATGTGACCTCCGTGGTGGGCGACGCGGCCTTTTATCCCTGTGGCGCACATCTCTGATTGGAGGAAGGGGCTACGTGACCGAGGAGGGCGAACCCTATTGGTCCACAGCGCATCACGCCATGACCAAATAAGGTACTGCTCAAAAAAAATAGAACGACTCACTCTCCCCTCACCGTCACGCTCTGCTTCTCCAGTCGCAATGTTTGCATATGCCGTTATTTCCTATGCTGTCTATGGGTTCCAACACTATTAACATGGATTAATCTGGGCACCCCCTCCTTCATCAGACTACCGGGATTAAAAAAAATGGTTCCAATATGGATCTACCCTTCGGGCAGTATCCACCAGCCTATGCTGGGAACCCGTCCTCACAGTCAATAAAATCAGAGGCTCCAAATTTCCATGTTTCCAGTGTCAGTTTGTCTCAAACTAAGAGGCAATCGTACGACTTCTCGTTGTGTAATTTTTTATTCACCGTCGGCTTCACGTCCACAGACAGATTTACTCAAGAACGGCACCCGTTATTTTAAAGTCTCATTAAAAACACAGGTTAGTAAAGCTGCTGCTTAGTATTGTGCGAAACATCGATTACTGAGTAGGGTTTAATCTAGGGCTTTTCCTGATTTTAACCTTTACTACAGGAACGAGTGTTGAGCCTCGGGGCGGGTTACTATCACCCCCTCCTAGCCCGCCGTCCTTTGATGTGGCCGGGCCGACCGGGCTATTAACCCGTTTCCGTCGGCGTCTGCCCCCCATCACTTGTGACGGTGTGGATGCAGGAGCCAGAGTGTTTGCTCTGGGTTTCCTTTCATCCTTGACACTCGCTGACCGTTCCTTTGATGAGCCTTGGCGCTTAAGCCTCGCTCGAGTCATAGGTCCGGACTGGAGTGATTGATCTTTCACTTCAATCGAAACGTTTCGATGTGAAGTTTGTTCAGTCGTTCGCACCTTCGAGGGGGGGTCGGGCTTCCGACATCCCTTCAAAGGCTGTTTAGATGTTTTCGACTTATCTCGACGGGCCGGTCGACCACGGCGCCGCTTTGATGGTTTACTGGCATCCAACACCTCCACCTCGCTCAGTTTTCGAGCTTTTTGCTGTCGTTTTCGATGACCCTGCTTAGTTTGTTCTTTAGACTGGACTTCCGGCCGCGACCTTTCGACCTCTATTTCGACCTGTCCAGAAACAGACTTAGCCCTTTTCGTAGCCTTACGAGAAGGTGAATCATCATCAAGTTGTGGTTGCAACAACTCGACAGTTTGTGATAGTTCTACGCCCAACCACCGGCGCACTCTATCAACATTGCTCTTTTGCAACCGTCCGCGGGATGATCGAAGTAATAATGTCGACTCAGAGAGGACAGAATCTACAACGAACGGCCCATCCCAGTTGGGGGCAAGCTTCATAGCTGCCTGGGGGGTGTGGTACCTCACCACCTGTTCACCAACTGAGTATCTTCTCTGCTTTAGCCCATAGTCATACCCGACCTTCTGGCGTTCCGCAGATTTACCTAAGTTTTCCCTTACCATGCTATAACTCTCCCTCAATCGGTCACGAAGTTGTTCCACGAAGGTGACGGAACAAGGGACTTCGAGTGGGTTCTCGATTGAGCCGAAAATCACATCCGCTGGCATGAGAATTTCTTCCCCGAATACCATCATATTTGGACTGCATCCAGTAGAACTGTGCTCAGAGCTGTTATATGCGGACACCACATATTTAGCCTGTTCATCCCAGTCGTCCATATGTTTGTCTACCAACATAGTCAGACTCTGAATCAACGTTCTATTGAACCTTTCCACCTGACCATCACTCTGTGGTCTGTATGGATTGGTTCTCTGTTTTACAATCGTCAAATATTCACACATCTCAGAGAAGAGTCGAGACTCAAACTCTCGACCTTGGTCGGAATGCAGAAGCAACGGGACTCCAAAGGTCAAAACCCATTCGTTCACGAAGGCCTCTGCACAGGTCTCTGCCGTGTGATTTGGTAGGGGAATAGCGCGTACATACTTGGTGAAGTAATCCTGGATTACTAACATGCAAGTATTCTTGTTTGGCGTGGGTGCAAATCCCGAGATGATATCCATAGCTATCCTCCCGAATCTCACCCCGAACAACTCTTGGTGCAGAGGAGACTTACCCATGCCCTCGCCGGGCTTTACCAGGCAACAGGTAGGACAGTGTCGAACCCAACGACCTATGTCCTTTCCCATCCCGGGCCAGTAATATCTCCTTTTCACTTTTTCGAGCGTTCGTTTACGACCAAAATGTGCCGCTGTTCGGTGTCCGTGGCAAAAGGAGAGTACCTCACCCCTCAGTTGGCGTGGTACAACTACTTGAATCGTGCGCCTAGCTCGACCCGCCTCGACTTTCCAGCGACACAACAAGCCTTCACGGAAGGTTAGTAGAGGCCATTGCCCTACTAATTTCCGTACCTCGGCGCTCTCGATCGATACATCAGGCCTAGTGGGTTTAGCCCCCTTAACTAGCCATTCAGCAACTCGTTTGATGTCAGCGTCCGCTTTCTGAGCATCAATGAGTTCATCGAGAGACCAAAATGCAACACCCACCCGGCTGTCTACTAAACCACTTACAGCTGCCAAAACAGCATTATGACTGCCGCAGTCTGTGCAATCCGACCTCTGGCATAGCCGCACAGGGATACGACTAAGGCCATCGGCGTTTAGATGCTTGGCCCCACTTCGATGTTCGATCTTAGAGTTTTCGAGACCGAACTCCGAAAGGTGGGCCAGCCACCTACCCATCATTCCCTCAGCCTCTTTGAAATTTAGGAGCCATTTCAAAGACGAATGATCGGTGCGGATAGTGAAGTTACCACCATAAAGGTAGTGCCTAAACTTCCTGGTGTACACGACAACTGCCAACAGTTCCCTTTTGGTAGTGCAGTAGTTTCGTTGTGTTTTACTTAGAGTGTTGCTGGCAAATGAGATCGGGATCTCCATTCCATCCTGCTCCTGGGATAGAACAGCCCCGATCGCTGTGTTGCTAGCGTCAGTGTCCAAGATAAAACGACCGTCGGGTGTGGGGAATCGAAGTACAGGTGTCTCCCTGAAACTTCGTTTTAACTCGACAAAAGCATGTTCGGCTTTCTCCGTCCACGCGAATGCCTCGTAACGACCTCTACTACCTTTAGGTTTTTGGATCACTAAGTCCTGCAAAGGACTCACGAGTTCCGCGAACCCCGGGATGAACTCTCGGTAGTAGGAACAAAAACCAATGAAGGATCGGATTTCCTTCACTGTAGTGGGCCTAGCCCAAGTCATTACATCGCTAATTTTCCCCGGGTTGGCTTCTATACCCTGTTCAGACACGATTCGGCCCAGGTACTCGACTGAAGTCCTAAAAAGTTGACATTTTTTAGGTTTCAACTTCAGTCCCCATGCTCGAATCCTGTTGAAAACTTCAGCCAGATTCGCCATTGCTTCATCCGTCGTTTTGCCGAAGACGATGATATCATCGAGGTAAACCAGGCAACTTTTACCCAGCAAACCTCTCAACATCTCCTCCATCATTCGCTCGAATGTGGCGGGGGCGTTACACAAACCAAACGCCATTCGATCGAACTCGTAGAGCCCCCTCTGGTAGGAAAAAGCGGTTTTCTCGACGTCGTCGGGATTCATCCCGATCTGCCAATATCCAGATTGGAGATCGAGACAACTAAACCACTTGTTTCCTCCTAGGGCATCCAAGGATTCGTCGATGCGCGGGAGGGGGTAAGCATTTTTCTTAGTCACTCCATTCAGACATCGATAATCGACGCAGAATCTCATGGTCCCATCCTTCTTCGTCACCATCTGGACGGGACTGGACCAGGGACTAGTACTTGGCCTAACCACCCCCGTATCCAACATCTCCTTAAGTTGTTCATCCGCCGCAGCCTTCTTGCTGAGCGGAATCCTTCTATAAGGGACTCGGATAGGTTGCGCGTCACCCGTGTCGATGTTATGCAGACATCGATCGGTGCGCCCTAACGGCTCATCTGGGTATTTAAAGACATCCACATGCTTACGTAGTAAGGCGGACAGCTTCAGTCTTTCCTCTGGCTGGGTCAGGTGGGTGTCGCCATACATGTCTAACAGCCAGGTAGGGAGCTCCCCCGTGTGGGTGCTCGCGATTTCTGCCGTCTCGATGTCTGCAGCTTCTTGCTCGAGACGCATCATCACGGATCCTACCTCCGGTGACGAGAGTTCACCGTTTCTGTCAGCATACTGTATAGTACCGACCACCTGGCCTTTCTCCAGGACAATGTCTCGATTCAGTGGATTACAGACGGGAAACACTGTTCGATGAACATTGCTGACAAGGGCAGCCTCACCAACCAACCCAAAACATCTCAGAGTGTTCAGGTCGGGTTCGACTATGCCCTGTCGGTCTCTTTCCAGACCTTCGGATTTTACCAAGACATCGCACCGATGTCTGGCAGGTATCCTAGTGGTCTGTGCTACTGAGGCTATCGATGACACTCTCTTCAGTTTACACTGATGGTGCTCTTCTACCGGCTCGGTCATGACCAATTGACCCGTCCTTGGGTTCAGGATCATACCGTATAATGCCGCGAAGTCAAGCCCCAGAATGCCATCGTCAGCCACATCGGCCACTATTGGGCTAAACACATAGTGGGTCGATGCGACCTTAAGAGGTAGAACCAATCGACCATAGGTCCGCATTTCGGCTCCAGACGCAGTGCACGCCGTTATTCCCTCGTAGAGATTATCTGACGGCACCACTAACGTTTTCGCGAGTTCTCGAGAGACAATGGTGTGGCTGGCACCAGTATCTATCAGGAAGTCCAGAGAACGCCCTCGAATCTCTGCAGACAGGTACCATCGTTTCCCCGACAAGGGGGCGGTTCCTGCTAGCATTCTCAACCCTACGTCAGTACTCAGATCGATCCCCCTCCTCTTCAGAAAAGAGAGACAGGGATCATCTGAGGGAAGCTCTGTTGCGCAGACTCTGGCCAGCTGCCGCATCAGGGCTTCTCTCCCGGCGTCGACTTTCACTTTCGATCCAGTCGAACCCTCGACCTCGGAGTTCGGGCTGCCAGCGCCCTGTTCCTTGGCCATTGAGGCTTTTTCTACACCGACATCTTCGGAACCCGACCGGTGATCAACCGGTGCCGCTGTGGTAAAGGGCTGGGACGGCCCTACCGGGACCTTACCTAGTTCCCTCGAATCTACTGTCGTCTGATCAGGAGTGCCAGAGGTGCTGATACCTTGGCTTTTCGATGGTCGGGCAGCTCGATTGCCACGTCGAGCCGCCCGCCTCAGTTTTCCGTCGCGTCAGGTGGTAGTCCTTTAATCGGCTCGGGGCAAGTTCGTGCGAAATGCCCCTGCTTCTTGCAGTTCCAACACTTGGCGTCGGACGGAGGGGTACTCGGCTTCTCCGAGCTAGTACCAGGGACATCCCCTCCCTCGATAACCCTGAGTAAATTCTTCAATTGACTCAGCGAGAAGGTCTGCTCCTGTACCTTGGGTTTGGAGGCCTTGTTTGGTGTTTTCGATTTACCAGCGGATTTCTGACCTTTCTTAGTCTTACTCCCCGCCCCGGGCTTCGAGTATGAGGAGACTTCGCCCTGTCCTTCCTTAACCAAAGCGGCGTCGGCCAACGCCGACAATGCATTTGTCGAGGTAGGATTCACCAACTTCGGCAGGAGTTGTCGTTTCCGCAACAACTCGTCTGCCAAGTCCATGAGATCCTTTAGGGACATGTAAGTACGCCACTCCCGAAGAACGTCTTGTTGTAAATCAACGTCATACAATCCTCCTATGAACAACTGGTTGACTTTGGTTATGAGCCATTCAACCGAGAAGTCCACACCTGGATAGGCATCGCCGGCAAGACGTCTCAAAGCAAAGCCATAGGCTCTAATGCTTTCGTTCTTGCCTTGGCGTCTCTTCTCCATTGTAACAATGGGGTCTTGAAGGCTAGAAGTCATGGCTTCCGTTACCATGTCGACCAGTCCCTCCAAAGTCCCATCTCCATGCTCCTCCCATAGCCACACAGTATCAGCTGCAGGGCCATTCTGGAGTAACATGAGGAGTTGAGCTAATGCCATACTCGAGGTCCATACATTTACTCGACGGACGTGATTGAATCCGTGGTACCAACGGAGCCAATCGTCCTTCCATGTAAATGGAGGGCACTCGACTGACCTAGTTCGGGCTGGTTCATGCCCGATAGAGGTATTTTCAAACATTCTGCTTGATCTCCTGACCTGATCAAGGGCGAATGTTGTGCCTCTTCTAGGTATTTGATGGTCCATCCCCATGTTTCTCATAGTCGTGTCTGCACGACTGTGATTCATTCCCCAGGGATTACCAGAATCGGCATCACTCAACCGCGAAGCCTCGAATCTGATATCCCTATATTTGGGTGGATCAACATGTTGTTGGGTCGTGATAGGGGTCGAGAACTGCCCGATCACTTCACTTAGACCATCGGTGCGCGGCATTGAAGGAACTGGTTGGGTCCGGCGCGACCTCGAATCCACTTTCGAGATGTCGTCGATTGCTCCCACCATTCTATCTATCTCCGCCTGCTGTTTTGAACGTTGCTGATGGCAAAGAGTTGCTTGGCCTCCTTCATGGCATGGTCAAGCCACTCTCTGTAGTCAGGGTTTTCGACTAGATCCCCTTGAGTAGCAACTCTAGTAGTGCTGCATTCACTACTTTGTTGCTTATCTCGAAGTCTAGCGGTACGCAATTTCGATTCCGTCTGCTCCTTCAGACGTTCTTCGAGTGCGAGTTCATCACGAACTTCTTTATTCACCCTGGCTTCATCAGCCTTTCTGCGAGACAATATCTCTCGTCGGAGCTCATCGATTTCACCACGTATGGCTCCCAAAGTGTCCGAATCCTTCTGATCTTTCAGTGACTGGGCTACTAGGGATTCAGACTTCAAGGAATTAAGCTCGGCCTCATGCCTCGCTTTTTGTTCCATTAAGACCTGATATTCCGCCATTTTGTTTGCGTGTTCGATTCGTTCCTCACAGCGACGACGCATTTCTGCCTCGTCCCTGGCTCGAGCATCCTCGTCAGCTTGCATCTGACAGAGTAACGACTCCCGTTTCTGACGTAGCTGTTTCACCTGCTTTTCATAAGCCGTTAGGTGCTCAGCTACTTCTTCAGTATGCTCGGCTGATTGTTGGTTCAACTTATGCCACAACTCTTGCAGTTGTTCCTCCAACATAGTCTTTTCTACTTCTTGTAGTTTCAACTTATGTTTAAGGGACGTCTGCTCGTGCTGGGCATCCCGAAAATCGTTTCGAGCTCTCTCGACACATTCTCGGCGGCTTGTAGCAAGGCGATCGATCTTTGCTTTTAGCGATTGACAATCCATTGCTGTCAACCGACTACGCTCGATCTCTGACTTCGTTGCAAGCAAGGACTCCTTTTCGCTAGAGAGCTGCTTGACCTTCTCTTGAAGATCAGTAAGTTCTCTATTTGCGATCTGAGTCTTGTTCGAAGCCTCTAACGCCTGCTGCCTAAGCTGTTCCAATTTCAGCTCTATTTCTGTACTCTTCTCCTGAGCTTTCATGGTGTTACTCGCGAGAGCATCCAACTGTTGGCGACCCTGGCGCAGTTGGCGTTGCTGCTCTTGTAGCAACTCCTCGTTGAGCCCCCTGCCACTGTCAATACTTCCTTGTATCGACACGGGCGAGGGACCCTCGAAGGACCAACTGCCAAGGCCCATTGGAGTTCCCACGGGCGAGGCTGATTTTTCTACATAGGACAAACTCTGTGTCCTCAAGAAGTTCTCAGCCGCCGGAGAGAGTTGAGTCGATACTCGCCAATTGAGTAGCCGGCTCCTTTGATACAGGCCCAACGGGTCAGACGATGGGCCTAATATCAGGGTGTGGTTCAAACCACCACCAATTAGTGGATCATTCATATCCACTAACGGGCCTGTAGTCACTTGATGTTGATGATTGGGGTCATCACCTTCATCCAAGTGACCCTGCATGTCGAACTTAAGCTCGCAGTACCTATGCGGACTAAAGTTAACAACTGGTCACGGCACCAGTGTAGCGTTCTACCCCTCGATGTTATATCGAATCTTTCGATAAACAACGAAGAACAACTATTCAGGTTCCAGTTAAAACTTTATTGTCTAATAACACATAGGCATCAGCCGTTCTCGATCACAGTTACAGGTGGCAGAGTTTGAACTCTATTGCAGGTTCGACACTAGGCCTTCTAGTGTCTAGAGTTAATATTCCACATGAACCCCCTCTGTGCAGTAGCACAGAGGAGTATTAGAATATGGTAGCCGGGCAGCCGCCGACCATTGCTCACAATGGTCAGTCGGGGCTGGACTGACCCTGAGGAAGGCCGTACAACGGCCGTATATACACCGGAGTCGAGGGCCACGTGACCAAGTGGTGACGTGGCGCTGGACTCCAGCGCCCCCAGGCGTCGGGTAATAGAGGTGCTCTCGACGTCGCCCACGAGGACCACGAAGGTACCTCGAAGACGACGCGGGACCACCACACCAGTATTGATGTATAAGTACTCTAGAGGTAATGAAATGTTGAATCATCATAGAGGTGACAGAGTCACTAGGTCAGATAAAAAAATTAAATTCTTGGTTAAACAACCTAAGCTAAGTACATATAAAAGATCACCCCTATATGGCGGTGCTGAACTATGGTCGCTATTAGGAGCCTGGTATCAACATACTGAAACAAAACTGAAGTTTAAGCAGAGAATCAGACGTATTGAAAATCTGAGAGTACCAAATGATGGTCCTGGCGATGATAGTGATGATGATGATGACAACTCCATTGATGAAGTCGGGAGCTTGTTATTGATCAGTGACGACGGTTTGGATTCTGATTCTGATCCTAAAATAGGCTAAGCAAGCTTTTTGTTGTTTTTGTTGTTGTTGTATCTGAGTATCTTTTTACTATTTGGTCTTGCATTAGCTGTAGCGGTGCTCTGATTGGTTAAAACAGAATACAGACAGCTTTTGTGATCACGGTTAATGACCCCATGGAGTTCTAAATCGCATTCAATAATCTGATTAATCTTGATTACTGGTATTATTATCAGAAATATTAACCAATATCAGTATTAGTATTATTATTATTAGAACGATGTCTCATGTGAATGTTAGTGTGTTGTTTTCTTACTTAATCCTTACCTGATCCTGCTAGTTTGAGCATAATATATTTTTGTTTAGAAGTTGTACAATGCTAACCCTCCTTTATAGAAGCTTATATGCTTGGTGTATGTTGCGAGTCGCAATTTCAATTTCAACAATTTTTCAACAGTTTTGTCTATCATTATTGATCATTATTACATAGATTTTTCATGATTCATTGTTGTGTCTATAATTGTTTGTATTTTCATATAATTGATATGGTGTAAAATTTGATATGGTATCTAATTTTACCGTATGAATATGATCTGTAGCTTTTTTTCTTGATTGTATGATTATGTTTGACTTACTGATAGCTGTTTGACTATAATTCCAGTTGTGCTTCAATTACCACGATTCTGTAAATTGTGAGAGGCTCAATAAACTTTGTTTTCAATTAAAAAAATCAATTAAAGAAATCTTTGTGCATCCACAAGAATTATTTTGAGTCCTGGCAAGAAGGTTTTGTGGACCTGCAAGAATTATTTTGTGTACCCACAAAAATGTTTTGTGCATCCACAAGAATTATTTTGTGCACCCGCAAGAATTATTTTGTGTACCTGCAGGAATGTTTTGTGCATCTGCAAGAATTATTTTTTGTGCACCCGCAAGAATTATTTTGTGTACCACAAGAATGTTTTGTGCATCCACAAGAATTATTTTGTGTACCCGCTAGAATTTTTTGTGCATCTGCAAGAAGGTTTTGTGCATCTGCACGAATTTGTGTGCATCCACAATGTTCCTGTACCCGCAAGAATTGTCCAGTACCTGCAAAAATTCTTGCAGATGCACAAAACATTCTTGCGGATGCACAAATCATCTTCCTTTAACTGCATGAATTACTTCTGCATCTGCAAGAGTACTTTGTGTACCCGCAAGAATGTTTGTGCACCCGCAAGAATTATTTGTGAACCCGCAAGAATGGTTGTGCACCCGCAAGAATTATTTGTGCACCCGCAAGAATGGTTGTGCACCCGCAAGAATTATTTGTGCACCCGCAAGAATTATTTGTGCACCCGCAAGAATTATTTGTGCACCCACAAGAATGGTTGTGCACCCGTAAGAATGGTTGTGCACCCGCAAGAATGGTTGTGCACCCGCAAGAATGGTTGTGCACATGCAAGAATTATTTGTGCACCCGCAAGAATATATTTTTGGGGAAAAAATTATTTTTGGTATGTCCTATTAGAGGCTCCGTATAAAACTTTGACTACTAGGATGTTAAGAAAGTGTGTTTCTGGTCTTATTTCAGGGATGGTTATTCTGATCTTCATGCTTTTACCTGGACCTCTCAAAAGGATTTCCTGGATTAGGACAGCTGTTGGGATGAACCTTATACGGCACTCTTACTAGAGTATTTTACAAGGATCAAAGGAAACATGTTGTGTTAGAATTCTGGCAAAATACAATAGCCTGTATACCATAAAGAGGCATTCAGTAATCTGTAATCTGGTGTTCAACGTCTGAGGAGCTCCTCACAGGATCGTGCAGAAAGTCTGCGTCAGGATCAGTGGTTTACTTTTGACTGTTAAAGCTACCAAGCATCCCGATAATCTTTACAATGAATTACTGATGCAGTGGAGCAGTGTTATTCTAAGATGAAGTCCTAGAAAGCAGTAGAATAGACCACAAGGACTATCCTCTAACTGAATAGGTAAAGCTTTTATGCTTTTTATGCTCAACAATCGCTCAATCGTAGGGAGCTTGCCGAAGGCTGTGCTACATGTCACATCAAGGTGATCGAGGGAGATGCCTTGAGACTTATCTTAGACATCTAGGGCATTACGACATGGAATCCCAAAGGTGTAGCCCCACTGCTAGAAGCCCTAGTTATCTCCAGTAGATAGTAGCCAAGGAGGGACTCTCTAACACATAAAGGGACATGTCAGCTCTGTAGTCATGTTACCAGTGACAACTATCGCTTCATCTCATCATTGTCGTAGACCAATCATCAGGAGGTTATATCTGGTCAGGCTAACATGAGATCCCTCTCAAATAGCAGTTGGTCACCTTTGCTAAAGAGGTTGATTCTGAACAGCTTCAAATAGTCACATGTCAGTGATGGTGACACTATTGGACTATACCATGTATAAGGCGAGTCCTGCTTTCCAGGATTGGTGATAGAGTTAATACAGCATCCTTTGGATTATATCAAATTAAGTACATTTCACCTTTGGTAGGTTTTGGTGCCAGTCGTAGCAGTGCAGCGTGCTGGTATTTTGATGGGGGCATGAGTCTGCAGATAGGTGTTGTAGATAATTGTTATAACCAAACTTGTCCATTGAATATCTATTATGATGGATGTTATATAAATATGAGTGTCAAATACTATAATTGATGATAGAATTAACTAATTGACTGTTGAAATGTCTTGCATACTTGTTACAAGTAATTCGTGTCAACTGATTCAGTTCAATAATTCAGGTATTAATAAAATTCTGTGTTTCAGATAAAATACTGAAATGAGATTTATGTACTTTATTTTGTAGAAAATAAGTTAAAAAAAAATATATATCACGATCAGCCCTATTTTGTTAAGTAATATAGGGTAACTTGAAACACATTGTTTTTTTTTATTGATAGCACCTCATGTGAGAAACCTTCAAATCATTTACAATTTTAGAACAAAGGATTTTGATTTGAAAATATGGACAGAATTTATTAAAATCAAAACCTGTTTGTTTGAAGGCTTCCATGATCTTGTGCACCGATGTTTGATGATACTGCATGCCAAGTATTAAGACTTCATACCAAATGTTATTTAAAATGATTGTATAGATTCTAAAGGGATAATGAATTAGATTTTGTTCTTTACTTGAATTCCAGTCAGTGTTGGTTGAAATGATCACGAACATAATTTCAGGTATTTAACACTATAGCTGTACAATAAAAGTGTTCAAATTGAGTCAGACACAACACTGCCGAGGGTGCCGTGGTGGGCTCTATTGAATTTTTCTTCAGGAAATGTGAAATTCACAAAGCTAGCAACTTCACTGTTGATGATAGTTAGAACTACATAGATTGCCAGTTTCAGTGGTTAGTGTGTTACTCCTAGTTGATAAATCATATTATACTTGTGAGATAGATGTGTCGACAATGTACATTACCGCACCGGGTGTAAATTATTCAAATAACAATCCCTCAAATAAAGTCATGCTGAAATTTGTGTTTCTTGTTTATTGAATGTCACCTTTTGTCAATATGAGTAACAAAATTTAATGTGAAATTAGATACTGAGAACTCTAGCATTTACTGAAACTAGCCTTTCTGATGCAGTGTTTGGCTTCAAAATTGGGCTTATACATTAACATATAGACTGCACAGCACTGTTCATCTTCAAATAGGTGCTACTCATAGGTGCCTTTTTATACTGCTTGCATATTTCCCTTTATAATTAAGATTATATAACTCACCTGATCTATGTAATATAATACAATAATGACGCATACAATATCCTCACAATTAAGACCAGACTTGCAACAGACTGCTAGCTTAAACAATGCATGGTGCATTTGGACCAATCGTGACGTCACAGACTGCATCAGAAGGGCTTGCTTCCTGTCCTTAAAACTATAGATGTGACAATACTAACAATACTGCAGTGGTTTTATCCAATACAAATCTATCAAATGAAATTGTCATGAAAATTGGGGAGGGTGTCTTTTCCTTTAAGCATGAACACTTTTGATAATCATATTTACATAGTTGTTCAGGATTCTGAAAGGGATCTATGCATTTCCTAAGAGATTTTTCTTCCCAACAAAACTAACAGAGCTCTCGTTCCTGAATAAGACACAGGTCGCATAAGAAATGTGTGAGGAACTATTGATCACCTCTATCCATCGGCAGTACCTGGGCAGGTAGTCAGTAGAAGTTGACAGAGTGATGTATTGGGACTTGGATTTAGCATTTAATCAACATTATGATAGAGTACGCATGGGTCTATGGTTCAATATTCTACAACCGTGCAGCGGGAGTGGAATATTGAACCATATTGACAGAATGGCTGTGTGCATTGGATCGCTATGGAAAATCATTTGATTCTTATTTATTTCGAACAAAATGGAGAAATTAGGCATGGCATGTTCATATAGGATGTGTAAGGATGTTTCTCTGTTAATAACTCCACCTGGCACCATTGAAATCTATGCTAACGAGGTCTGTAAACATCAGGTATATCGGACAACCTTTTTAAATCCTTGTTGTACATTGCTTTTTATTACCGGTCGGCTTGGTATAGTGGACAGCGAGCTCGCCTCCTGCCACAGCAGCCGGGGATTGATTCCCCATTGAACCCTGAACGGTTTTAACTGAAAACATATGGAAGAGTTGACTTTGTATACTCCTCCAATCTATTAACATGTCCAGATTGAAACCAGCAGCTTCTTGAAGATGAAGAAAAGGTCTGAGAGTGCGTTATGGCTGGATAATGAACTGGAATTATGAGCAAAAAAGCACTGTCCAAGCCAAAATCGTGAGACAATTGTGGATAACAGACCATGCACAGGCAGGATTAAAGAATAACCAGGGACTGCCAGAGGCAGGAGAGTATGGCCAATCAGAGAGCAAAAAGATTCCAAATTTCTCTGTAGATATTGATCGCCTCTTCTCTATAGACTAAAGTGTGGTAGGGGAGATCCGGAGAAGGTTTTAGAGGACCCAATGGTTTTGTGAGTGGGAAATGTGTGTGAAAAGCTTTACTGGTCTGGGTGTTTCAGAGTGTTCACAAGGTGTGCTGTAAACTAACATTTCTTCATGATAAGCCTCAAGCTTTATTTTTTCTTGTTCAGTCATACTATGTAAGACTGAACACAGCTAAAGTAAATAGATCCAGAGAGTAAAAAATGAAGGAAAAGATAGTTCCAAACAATATGAATGTGCCCCTTATTTTTGCCTCTAGTTTATTTATCAATTTTGGACCAAAAATAATCCTCAAAAATGGGGGAAGCATCCCCTTTACTGAGATAATCTTTTCAGACAAAATGACATGTATACCTATATCAACTTGATTTGACACAGATATCACGTGTTCATATGTCACCATGACTAAGGTAGCACACAGTAATCCTCATATGATTTGACATGCCTTAAAATGCCATGTTATTTATGAGTTGACTATGGTCACTGACATGTCAGAGGCACTTGATCTGTGATGATATGTGTGCCCAGCAAATTGTCATAATCTGTCGCCATGATTGGTCATCTCCTTTTGAGTGATAACTTCTTTTTGAGTGATAACTCATTCCGTCATCTTTCGCCACTGTGTGTTAGACTCACATGGCATAGCAATTGCTATTCCTGGTGATCTTGTGCTATAACGACGTTGTGTTCCATCTAGCGACATGTGAGAGCCACTTCACACAGGTTGACGACGACTCACAACAATTCGCTGGATGGTGTGACATATAATGGTTCTAGCAGGGGCAAACAACCAATTTGGTAACAGGATTAATCACCATGGAGAGGTACTGCCAACTCATTTTGTTTTTATGAAGAATAGATCACTAAGGTCAATGAATGGTAGTAAATTCTATTTCATTTTTTTAATTTGCATCTTTCTTTTTTTTTTAAATCAAAAAAGACACCCACAATCCTGAATGCTTACAAAAGGAGAGGTTAGACACATTTTGTGTGGGTCAGTGAAAATATCAAAAGATTGTATGCTAACCTCCAACCTATTATCTCAGTATCTAGAGGCTGCAGAACATTAATTATTTTTCCACTGTTGGCCTTTATAGCTTTTGGGCGAAAATAAAATACTTGTGCAAGTATCTGGGCTTAGTCACTATTATTTCGTTGTAGATATACATTTTTTCCCAATAATTTAGGGCCATGGCATGTGGTACAATGTGATTAACTTTTTGTGATATAGGCCTTAGAGTGCGGACATACCCAGATTTGGGGGTTTTGCAGTGAATGATTTCAATAAATTCTCTAATTAAATAGAGTGCACCCCCCTCAACTTTCCTCAAATATCAGCCTAAATAACACTCAAATCGATTAATATACACCCTAAGGATTAATTTGATACCTGGTTTGACTACCCACTGTCAGATTTTAGACCAATAATCATTGTACAACACCCTTCAGTGCGGAGCTACAAAGTGTCTCCTGCTGCCACCTCCCGTCAATTGGTGTTCTGCAACCTAGATGTGGACATATGGCATTAAACTGCACCTCCATGCCCTCGTCTTATGGACTCATAGAGGTCCTCAGTCAAGGAGAAGTTATGTAGAAAGGAAAAGAGTGCCTTGTTGTTGAAGGCCAGTAGGACTATGACATCCCCTGCCTCAAGCCTACCTTGATTGAACCATTGGTAGATAGCTTTTGACTGCTCTTGACCCTTACATAATTGTCACACAGTATTACCTAGCACTCAGGTGCATGGGGCAGGAATATTTGAAGTGCCTTCACTAGGCATGTCAAGTGGAGTTGACAAATTAAATGTGATAGTGTCAATCTCATTTGATGTGTCTCCATACATGTGGAAGGCAAATCCTGACGTGGCAGTATGTGTCAAAGCTACAAGTGTTCTTCTCTCTGTGTTGTTTCTGGCTTGACCACCTCCTTTATTCAGATTCCTGATCTGCCACTGCTAATCAACATGAAATAAAACCTTGTACTGTCAAGTTTATATGCAGACCATTTTCGCTGAGATGATATAAAATGAATACCCCTGAATGCCAGACTGACCTTCTTCTACTGCTACAGAGTTGTATTGTAATAACCTCCTGGAGAGCCGAGATACCCATAAACCTTATCTATAAGGAATGGCTTTTATACAAGGATAAACCTTTGCCTTACTCTATAGAATCTGTTTTAAGTCAGCATATATCCTATAGATGGAGGCAATTTACATTAGATCATAGTAAGGCCATCAAGATGAAGGTGCAGTTGCACCCAATAGGATTCCATCTAGACCAGGGTGTACATCAGGTGCAAGATGTAACTCATAGGCTAGGTATTATGTAACTTGTAGGCTAAGTATTATGTAACTTGTAGGCTAGGTATTATGCAACTTATAGGCTAGGTATTATGTAACTTATAGAAAAGGTATTATGTTAATTGTAGGCTAAGTATTATGTAACTTATAGACTTGGTATTATGTAAATTGTAGGCTAGGTATTATGCAACTTATAGACTTGGTATTATGTAAATTGTAGGCTAGGTATTATATAACTTATAGACTATGTTTTATGTAAATTGTAGGCGAGCTATTATGTAACTTATTGGCAAGAAATTATGTAACTCATAGGCAAAGTAAGATGTTTCTTGTAGGCTAGGTATTATGTAACTTATAGGCTAGGAATTATGTAACTTGTAGGCTAGATAAGATATAACTTGTAAGCCAGGTAAATTGAAACTTATAGGCTAGGTAAGATGTAACTTATAGGCTAGGTAAGATGTAACTTGTAGGCTAGGTAAGATGTAATGTGTAGGCTAGATAAGATGGAACTTATAGGGTAGGTCAGATGTAACTTGTAGGCTAGGTATTATGTAACTTGTAGGCAAGGTATTATGTAACCAATAGGCTAGGTATTATATAACTTATAGAAAAGGTATTATGTAACTTATATTTTAGGTATTATTGTAGGCTAGGTATTATGTAACTTGTAGGCTAGGTATTATGTAACTTAAAGACTAGATAGTATGTAACTTATATTTTAGGTATTATTGTAGGCTAGGTATTATGTAACTTGTAGGCTAGGTATTATGTAACTTATAGGCTAGGTATTATGGTAGTAGCCAGGTCGGAGTGACACTGGTAGGAATAGTGGTCACTGTCTGAGGCTAGGTGTCCTCTACCACACTTCCCCAACACTAAGGTATCATCTAATAGTCACCCCCTTAGCCAGCGTAATCTGTTTTTTTTTTATTATTGCTATACCTATAGCTATCAAGCAGGGCCCCCATCTAAGACAACGTCTTTTTCACAGATGTTAGCAACCGAAGAATCCATTTGAACATATGTGCTTTCAAACTGTAATAAAAAAGTTATTTCCATTTGAAAGACTTTGGCACAAACAATTCTGTTATTCAGTATATCAGAGACACTCAATTAGCACTTTGTTAAGACCATAGAGGTAGGGACTTCCTCTGAGCATTCCACATTCCAAAATTAATTAATATATTATAGAGGAGCAGCACAGGGGGCCCTCTGGGGTCATTTAATTCGTAAGATTACTGATAGCTATAAGTTGTTTTTTTATGTCTCTGGGTATGGAAAAGTGATATTTGACCAATGAAAGCTCGTGCAGTCACTGAGAAATCTGCAATTCTTTACAACCATCTTTTGAAATTTTAGCCTCCTTTTTTGAGAGCTAAAATGCACATTGGTCTACCTGTTCTGGCACTAATATTCATCTTACAACAATTCCAATGGTAGCTACCCCCCCTAAATTGGACCCATTAATCACATTGCAGCTAACCATTTGTTGCTAGGACAGACGGTTACCTAGCAACAGCTCATTTTAGCTAGCAACTGACCCTTTCCGAGACAATGAAAGACCTTTCCTAGGAATGACTTACAGAATGGAGATCATGGCTATTGCTTCATATTTTGGTATTGAGAAGGTCCATGCCATTGTAGAAAATGCAATACTGTACCAAAACACAGTGTGCTACTCAGGGAATGTAGAAAAAAAATGATATAGCAAGTATGATGAAAACATGCAACTTCAGCATTATCTTCTATTGCAAAAATATTATATACTGGATAATTGTAGTGTGTCTTATATCCTCAAAATCATCTGAGGCTTTCACTTTACTCCTAGAGTAGCTGATTGACTAGCAACAACAAATTTACTTAGCAACCTATATTGACATAATGTGTAATGCAAAATGCATATTGCACGTCCATATGAACTAGCTACAAGTTACCGGATGAATGAATACATTGTTCTTGGATTATAAGTTCTCTTGAGCTTAAGCTTCGTGGTCTTTAATGTATAATTTATTGGGAACAGGGGTCGATGGTGTTAAATTGTTATATCTTATTTTCTCTTTCTTGGGCTGTCTTCTATGTCTGTATGTCAATGCCCTTGTGTCTATCATATGTCATAATTGCCTACTCACATACCTCATTGTCCTTGTGCGTCTCATGTGCGTATATAAAGTTCTATTGTTTGACGTAATGAATATCAAGTAACAGATGATGTGATGGTTTATATAGTTAAAATTAGAACTAATTGTAATATTGAGATTTATGCTGCAAGCTGGACTTCGATTATCCACATTGTAATTTTGTGAGAAGTTCAAATAAGCACTTTTTCAAACCTAAGAAAATTGAGAAGTATATTCATAAAAAGACATTTGGATTTGATGAGAATTAAGCATCCATGGACTCAATGTATTTGAAAACAACTATACCCCAAAATACCCCACAAAATAGAAAATAATTATATTTAACAATTGTGCAGTTGGTTATTGTTTAGAAAGTACTAGCTTTTGCATAGCAAGTAGCCTACCAACTGACACACAGATGCTCCAGATATGAAAAGATATCCGCCAGGTATTCTAGTGATCACAGGTTTTTTTTTTTTACTAAAGATGTCTATTGCTGGGTAAGAGACATCATGAGTGTATTGTTTGTAAACCAACCACATTCCAAGGACCATGTGATAGCCAAGTTCATGTACATGTGTATATGTAGATCCAATGAGATGAGATTCAAATATTAGTCAGCTATATTTGCTTGAAATATATGATCCTATCATAAAATGTCCCCATAGAAAAAAAAAAGAAATCACCCTCTATTTTGGAAAATAATATAAACCATACCTAGCGGCCTACAAATATTCAGATTACTACTAATTCAGATTACTACTATTCTATAGTATGGTACTTTGAGTAATATACTTTGAGCTGCAGCCAGAGCCTGAAATGACCTATAAGCCACACCTTATACAGGGGCTTCATACAGGTTCAATCAACCACAAGGCATATACCTGTCTATACAAAGTCATATCAAATATACAGACTGATTCAAATTACCTACTGATAATGATCAAAGCTCTCCCACTAAAATGGTAAGGCTAAAATTAAATATTGCCCCTGTGTGATGTTACATGCCATCATACAGAACAAATAATCACCATCTTGAACTCTCTCATTCTAAAGCATACAAAGAATATCTTGGGTAATCCGAGGCTTGGTAAATACCTTGCTTCCAGTATGTATCTACCTATCAATTAATCCTTTTGAGTGATATTTAGCAACATTATTAGAATAAATTAATGACCAAGGATTAGAATTATAGGAACTGTAACAAGAAGGGACTCCTTATGTACCTAATACTACCATAGAATCATGTGTAAATGGCATGGCTTCTACATGAATCCAACCCTTGTCTTGTCATATACAATGTAGGATGCCCCTGTGCCTCTTCGCCTTAGACTCAAGTCAATTACCTTAGGCCAATGCTTAGAGTATTGGTCTGTGACTTTGGGTGTGTGTAGAGGGTGATGAAATTACCTCCTAATGGTCATTCGATGCCAACCCTTTTAAGTACCTCAGTACCAACTGAGAAGGTGGAGTGTAAAAATGAATATTCAAATGCTAAAGCATATTATCAATGTACATATGGCAATGCCCTAAAATATGTAGGCTTTAGTAGTTCCATCACTTCACTTTGAACATATCTGGATAGAATGTTATATGGATGTTTCCATCATGTAGATGATGATCACTGGTGACAGACAGATGGTGTATGTCTTTTTAACTCTTTCCAGCAGGCTAGTGCATTAGGTCAAATATGGCTAGTACATTAATGCACTATGAGGAGAGCATTTAAAGTATCAAATAACATTATTCTGGGCCCCATCAATAAGTAATGCCAGGTATCATGGTATCATATGAAAGGAAATAACATACACATTACAAATCAGTCATTTCACAAACATTGGTTCTATTCCTGAGGTCACCCTTACACCATGTATCAATATATATTTGCCCGGGACTTTTAACAATGATAGAGCTGACTGGAAAGAGTTGAGAACATATCTATGGCCTAAAATAAAGTCCTAGCTAATGTCTTGTAACATGACCTTCCAGCAAGGTGAATGGTCACAGGTAGGGTCTTTTGGTTAGTTTGCTAGGCACTTTCTGTTTGTTGGATCATATGGCTGGTACTTGTGGCCTTATAGTTAAGTCCTACCAGTAACGCTCTGGAAAGGTCCACTTCTGCCAACAGACGTGATCTTATAAAGCAGCTAATTCACCATTGACAGAATGATGATATCAATTGCAAGATCCATGCAATCACAGTTATCTGATGCTGCTAGATTAAGCTAGATTTCCTGTGACAGAATAATCATCACACATTATATCTAATTCTGATCAAAATCTATATAATATTATAAATAACATAATTTAGAGTAATGCTGCTTAAGGGCCATTCAAATATTACGCAACACAATTTTGACCACTTTTTGACCCCCCTCCCCCTTGTAACAATATGGGGCTTCTAATCAATATTCCTAAATTTATTTGATCCTTCTCAATTAAACAAGAATTATACGAAGATCTTTAAAATCACATTAAAATGCTTGTAAATTGTCAAATTTAGCCATGTGATGTATTCCTCATTTTTATCATGTAACACTTGGGCAAACCCCCCTCCCTCTGTAACAAAGTGTAACAAACTTCATGACCCCCCTCCCTTACTGTGTTACGTAATATTTGAATGGCCCCTTGAATGGCAAATATTTAATTGCTAAGATGTAAACAGGTCTAGCAATAAGGCTTTGGCAGCACAACTTAAGATTTATTTTCTTTATAAATTGATGGGTTCCATAATCATGTTTTCATATCTGAGTAGAGCAGTTGTCTGTTGGTGAGCCACTTGCTAAACAAAAGCTAGCAAGGTTTCACCACTTGCTAAACAAAAGCTAGCAAGGTTTAAGCAAGTGCCAACTCTTTGAGTATTGAACAACTATCTGACACATTAAGGATATTTCTAACAAGATCTACTCAGTTCTGAACAAATTGAGTCCAATGATGGTTAACTTTCTTCACAACTCTCTAAGAACAAGCTCCTCTGTATAAGTTGCTATGTAAATTTGTTGCTAAGGAATCACTGCCTCACACGTAGAGTAAAACCTCAGATGTATTCTCATTTCATCATTTTCAGGATATAAGACACACTACAATTGTCTAGTAAAGAATATTTTGCCAATAGAGGATAATGCTGAAGTCGCATGTTTTCATCATACTTGCTATAGGTCTATCTTTTTTTTCTTTATTTTCTGATCAGCACACTGTATTTTGGTACAATATTGCCTTTTTTACAATTGCATGGAGCTTCTGAATATCAAAATGAGAAACAGTATCCATGATCTCCATTCTGTCTCGGAAAGGGTCCGTTGCTAGTTAAAATGAGCTGTTGCTAGGTGACCGCTTGTCCTAGCAACAAATGGTTGGCTCCAATGCAATCGTAAGGTCCAATTTAGGGGGGGTAGGTACCTTTGGAATTGTTGTAAGATGAATATTAGTGCCAGAACAGGGTGATCAATATGTATTTTAGCTCTTAAAAATGAGCCTAAAATTTCAAGAGATGGTTGTATAGAATTGCAGATTTCTCAGTGACTGCACGAGCTTTCATTGGTCAAACATCACTTTCCATACCCGGAGACATTGGACAACATAAAAAAACAACTTATAGCTATCAGTAATCTTAAGAATTAAACTCCTAAAATATGGCTCTTTTGAAGGACTTGCTGCTCTACTATAGTATTTACCACTGTGACTAAAAGCTACGATTTGTACAGTGACACCTCTGCATTTTCATGATGGGATTTGAACCTGTCTTGATGGACATTGCTTTTTATTAGCACTTGACAGTCCCACTGAGTGACTACATGATATAATTATGTTGTACAATATACGTTTACCTTACTAGAGTCTCTATGATAAAGATGTGGTCAATTGGTATCATTAATTTTGAAAACAGCCATAGTTTGTTGTCTCAACACAGCTAAGGAACTTTCAATTAAATCATGTCCTGAATACTGCCGAAGAATTTCTCACAACTAACCATGGCCTCTGTGATTTGAAATGCCCAGTGGGTATTTATAGGTAATGCAGCATGATCAGCAGATTACTAATTACACCACTATTTCAGTTATACCAGTGCCATCATTACTGACCACTTTATGGAGGGATGCAATGTCATCAGGGTGAAGGATCACACTACTATTTGAAGGGGTCTAGTCATACCATCTTGAGAAATGCCTTCCAGTAAATGTTTAGCAGGTAGGGCCCCCTGCTGCACCATCCAGTGTTAATCATAAATGACACTTGGCAGTGTTGGTGTATAGTATGTTTAAGTATGTGTGATCCTGAAGAAAAACAGGTTATATGATTAAAATAAGTTGGGCTAGAACCTATAGGACACTAGCCACTCTCGTAGCCCTACCAAAGTAGGGCTACTGGGCGAACCCCATTCATTTTGAAGGCAAAATTTTCAAAGGGGTGGGCTGCACTGAAAACATTATCTTTAGAGAATAAATGATACATGTGTAAGGGTTTGTGGCCTTACGGACCTGGGGGGTTCGGGTCTTACGATTCGGAAAGAAAGAGTAAGACAGTATTCCAAGTGTATGCCAACGGTTAGGTTTATTACTTAATGCACACTCACGGCTGCCGAATGATATCAAAGAGGCAGCTAATATTAAAAGACAGTGATTTACATAGTGTGGAGGCCAGAAGGGCCTCTGACGTAGCGGCTGAGTCCTGGGCTTTATATACGGACCCAGGTGTTCGTCGTCAGATGTCCCCACAGACCCGGATCGGTGCTGCCACCTATCCGGAACCTGAGGAACGTCCGACGACTCGACTCACCCGCCACGTCAGACGGTACCCAACTCCTATGGTTTAGTAAAGTGTACCTCTACACCACTCCCCCAGACATTTAGGAGGGTGTTATACGTATAATATTACTAGGATAACATTTCTACATGTCTAAACCTTTAGTAATAGAGGTACAACCATAGGTATTAACACTAAATAAATTGTGAACCAGATGTCATATATATATATTCGATAGTGAAATTTAGTTACATATAACGATTAGGATGTTGAAATATTATACGAATTACTTGAAGAAGAGACAGTTATGTGAAACGGAACTGTCTATTTAATTATTATACCACATAATATTGTATTATATTTCAGGTATAATTAATAAGAGAAGTAATATGAATCGTATACATGTGATGATGACAGCTATATGTAACGGAACTGTCGATAATAAAACATATCACCAAATAACATCCGTATGTGTGTTTGTAGTCATTGACAACACATTTGAATATGTAGTCTTAAAGAAGACTGTTATAGTAACATCACTATCTAATGACATGTCGTATATTAATATTATACGAATCCGTTAAGGATTCCGTGAGTAGTACGAATATGATTATTTATAACATACACTTGAAAAAAAAACATCACGGTGTGGTAATGAATATAATAATATATTATCACCGTGTACCTAATAACCTTTATAGCACCAGATCATTATACTTATTATATATTTTGTCTCGCAGGACAATAATATGTGTTATCTGGTGAAGTTTAACGGATCTTATAATATAAATACTAATAGTGATTAGAGATCCGTATCAGGAAATGTCTATGTACCCGTATTATAATATGTATCTAGTGGATATGTACATACATATAATATTATAGAAAAATAGAAATATGACATTATATACAATATACAGGAATTATAAATGCTGCTGGAGTCTTCTGCTGTATCCTCCGGGTACTAGTAGGTAGGTGTGGTCAGCTAACCACGGGATGGACGTGCTAAAGTTTATAGTTTCCTTATATTGAGTGAACACGGTAGTTGATTTGGGGCAGCTACCCACAATCCTCTAGTAGTGCTAAAGTTTATAGTATATCCGAATGGTGTAGATTTGTAGAATATTAGTCCGGATGTGTCAACTGTGTAGAGAACGTAATCCTTTTTAAGTTTTAGTTGACATAAGTAAAATAATAGTCCGATATAGGTTGATCCGGAAGTAATAGTAGTAGAGATATAAGTCCATTCGGGAGTACAGATGAGTTGTAGAGGTAAATCGTAAAGTCCATCCTAGTAATTGGTTAGCACGGGTAACAGCAGGAGTCTGGAACTGGCATCCGGATACGTCTCACAGCAGCAAGTCTACTATCGGATTGTTCATGGATGAAATTATAAATCCAAATAGGCTATTCAGGGTGTAATAAATGTTATACAACCTGAATACTAGACTGGTCAAAGGAACCCAGAACACATAGTATAGGTGTTCATGCACTAGTAAAAGCATTCGCAGACCTTTAGGGTTCCGCAAAGACTATATCTGGTCATTTGGTGTTGGAAAAAAAATTATGGAAGAAATAACCCTAGCATGCTTTAAACGGATTTCTTAGCATGCTTCTTCTTCAGAAGAGCTAAAGCCGACTCGGGAGTGCCGTCCCACTCGTCCAAGTCGACTCCGAACACCCTCATGAACTTAGTGTTCAGGTTGGTGTTCCGAGTGATCTCCTCCTTTACACGCTTTTCCAACACGTGTACATCCATAGCTGCTTTTTCTTGAGCAGCTGAGGCAGCCTCCTCCTGGGCCTTTACATCGTCCCGGATGAGAGTCTCGAGACGTTGCTTTTCAGCGTCGCCCACCTGTTTCATACACAACAGAGTTTCGTTTAGGAGACCCTGATGAAACTCAATCGCTTTCTCCCGAACGGTCTTCTCCCAATGGGTGTAGATGGCCTTCTGGACATCTGCCTCCCCTTGGCGAGACTTCTCAAACCAAACTTCCGCATTACCAGTTTTAATGGTAATGGCGTCCTTCGGTTTCTCAGGTGCCGCGACAGCCTTGGGAGGAGTCGAGGCGGCCTGTGGACCACTTCCGGGTTTAGGACTCCCGGACACACCTGTCGTTGGTACACAGAAGGCAGGTGGTACATTCTGTTTCAGTCCCATTTGCAGGTACATGTTTAACTGCTCCTGGGTAAAGGTAACTGGTGGGGCGGCTGGAGCGGATGCAGATCCGGCGGCAGCAGATGCGGTGGTCTTCTTTGGCATAAGGCGACCATCCTTTCCTACTACCAAGGTCTGGCTCTCAGGTCCAGGTCCCTGGTTTAAGGACGGAAAGTTTCGAGAACTCACTTTCCCAGGTTTAGATACGGCTCCAGCGTATCCGGCAGGTTCAGGCTTCTTGAACACCGGAGTGCCCTGAGCCTGTTCTGCGGGGTGCCTTGTCAGAGGGGACCTGGAACGGTCCTCTGCTCTGACCTTTGGTTTTGTCGTGCTCTGACCATTACCGTTGCCGCCACGGTTCTGGTCTCTCCTGCTCCTTTCACGAGCTCTCTTTGCATCCTTTCCGGATTCCTCGCATTTCTGCCAGAGAGACTCGTGCATGTCCAGTTTACCCTTTCCAGGAGTCAGGACTATCTTTGCTCGGAGTTTCGAATCCTTGGTCTTCGGAACTTCGCAGAGGACTTGGTCCCCTGGTCGGATCTTAGACCAAGCATCCTCGCTCAGGCTATCGAACTCCTTCATGAGTTCCTGATGAAGCTCCATGATGCGCTTCCGGGCCCCGTCCAAACCTTCTGCGTGGCATTTCTTCTGGTGTCTAGCCAGATCACTACGTCGGTTGTATTGCACCTTCGTAGTACACTTCTTGCCCTTCTTACCATAACTCGGATCACAAATGTAAACCGGGTGATGGTGGAAGTGGGCCTCTACCAGATGCCTTTGGAACCGGGCTGGAGTACTCCAGGTCCGGATCGAGACATCACTCGCATCCTGGCAGATAGAGAAGGGACAGGACTTTTGATCGTCACCGTACCACTTCTCTAAAGCCCAACGCAGCTTCCTCCTCTGGGTATAAGTGTAATACCCTTCGGTGTGGTTTAGCATAAGCCACATCTTTCGATAGGCTTTGCTCGGATTGGGGTCCTCGTCCGAAAGGCGCATCCAATCTTCATCATCCGACTCATCGTTCTTATTGATTGAGTCTGGACAGGCATAGAGGGTAGAGCCGTCCTTCTTAACTCCGTACGCACAGTCGGAGAAACACGTCGGGATCCGGGTTTTGAATCCGGATTTGGCGTTAGCCCAACGTTCGGCCTCGGTTTGAGTTGATGGAGTGGCCTTCTCATCATACTCAACCGAGGATTCGTGCACCGACTCCTCGTCAGACGACTCAACCTCCATGGCAGTACTACCAGTGGTTGAGGTGCTGGGTTTCGGCTCGGCTCTCGCAGAATCCGGGAGATTCTTGAGCTTCCGAGCAGCGGATCGTCGGTTCTTACTGACCTTCCAGTCTTCCTCCGGTTCCTGGGTTCCGGATGTGCTGGAGGTCGTGGCTTCTACTGGAGTAGTAGTGCTGCCGGTAGCTGATGTAGCACTGGCGGAGCTTCTGGTGGCAAGCTTCAGGTCGGGGATAGGAGGTGCGGGTGCTTCCGCGGCCCTCTTAGCCTCTTCCTGTGCCTCCTGTTCGGCAGTCATGCGGCGGACAATAACCGTCCGAAGGGCTGCAGCTCGGTCCAATCCGATTAGTGAATTGTTCTGGACATCCACCAATTCCTGTTCGGTTATGTAGTAACCGTCGTCCCACTGCTCGAAGTTAGCAGCGGCCTCCCGGAATTCCTTAGTGGTCCGGCACGGCGTCCGGATAGCACTAGGACGTGGGTAGGTCTGGCCATCGGTATCCCAGACACAGCCTACCCAGTTAATGTTCGTAGCCTTGACGTTCCACAGGGACTTGTCAGGCTTCGGATACGCTCCGAGCTCGAAGGCTCGGTTAGCTGCGTACACGGTTTCACGGAAACCGGCGTCCACCATAAGTCCCCGTTGGAACCACGGCCAGTCTCGAAGCCACTCGGGAGGCATCCTGGTCAGCTGTTCGGGAGCCATGACGCCCTCGATAGCTATCCTGACTTTCGGGTCCATCCTGACTGGTGTCCCGTCCGCGTAGGTCACTTGTGCCTGCAGTTCCGGGTGGACATACAGGTAGCGACCATCATAACTAGCTGGAAAAGGCTCCGCCACTGCTGGCTTCCACTCATCCTTCTGTCCGTCAACTTGGGTAGTTTCGGACTCTGTCGCTGCGGGTTCAGCACTCGCAGTCGCTCCGGATCCCTCTGCTGGGAGTGGAGATAGCAGTTTCTCTGGCTCATTGAGTGAGAATGAAGCCAGCTTCTCCTCGAACGAGCGATCCGTGGGTTCCTCCACGTCCATCATCTCGCTCTCTTCCTGTGTAACAGGCGACAAAGCTTCCGGAAAAGCTTCTGCGGACGGAGTCAGCTTATCCGGGTCACCGGATAGCTTGGCTGCAGCTACGGATTCCTCAGCCATGACTGGGGAATCGACCACGGGAGTAAACTACTCCTTTTTCCGGCTTTTACGGCGCCGGGGCCGGCACAAACGGAGTCTGTCTACCAGGAGACAGACTCTGGAGGAGCAGCGGGGGGTTTGCTTAGCCGGTAAAATCCAAGAAGGGAGCGAGCTCGACCGTCTTGGACGTTACCGAAAACAAATATGGCGACAGGCCAGCTTTCGTGACGTCATTTCCCCGCGGTCCGCGAGGTCACGAGAGGTCAGCCGAGACTGGACACGGTGACGTCATGCGGAAACGCACGTGCTACAGGCGGTACATCAACAAACTGATTGTTTTTAGGTAATTATCGCTCACCCCGATGACTCGACTGGGGATTTAAGTGGAGATTATGGAAAGCTTAAGCAAATCCACCGGGTTATCCGTCCACTACCCATTGGTACATCATGCGGGGGCGACAAATAAGCCTTTAGGGTCAGTTGTCATCCGTTCCTCTAAATGTAAACATTACACTCGTTGTGTATACAGGTTAGGTCACTGCAGTCCTCTGGGCAATTCGGGGGCTGCGGCGAACGTATCTCCCCTTCTCGGATAGTTCTTTATCGGACCTGACAGTCTGAAGAGCTTTCTCTAGGTGCTTCTTAGCCTTAGAAACACCTTTCCTCTTCTTTTTGTCTTCACCTGCCGAGACTTTTTTAACTCCCCCACGCTTAATCGGTGTTGGCGTGGGTGTCACTGATTCGGAACACTTTTTGGGTCTACCCTGACCACGCTTCACTGTAGTGTTCTTTACCTGGTCTATTATGCGATTCTGATTCAGGATCCTTTCGGAACCTTCACCATACATTTCTGTGGAGGTCTCCCTCCCAGACCATCTCCTTAATCTAGCCACATTTGACTTATAGAGTCGACCAAGGTCAGATTTAATAATTACGGTACAATCACTGATAATTTGTGTTATAGTAAAGGGACCGTCCCAATTAGACGCTAATTTTATGTGTCTAAGTGGTTCATGTAATCTAAGGACTCTGTCTCCGGATTGGAATTTCCGATGTTTTAGATCGGTATCGTATCCTACTTTCTGCCATTTGGCACTTTTCTCCAAATCAATTCGGACAGACTCATATGCTTTTCTAAATCTGTCTCTTAAACATTCCACAAAAACTACATGGCAAGGTAGTTCAGGGTCCATTCCTACGACTCCAAAAACTAGGTCAGCAGGCATTATCAAATCTTCTCCGAATACTAAAAGGTTCGGAGAACAATTTGTACTTGAATGTACTGTACTATTATAAGCATGTGTCACAAAATGACATTGCTCATCCCAGTCATCCATATGTTCATTAACGAGTGACTTTAGGACTTGGATGAGGGTTCTATTGAACCTTTCCACCAATCCGTCGCTTTGTGGTCTATACGGATTTATGATATACCATTTTATTATTCCATAAATTCTAACATATTTTGTATTAATCAAAGAATATCTATGAAATTAATACATAGGTTGGTTCTAAGAGCTATAAGAGCGCTCAAACTTTGTATAAGAGCGTTCATGCCCCACTGCACACCAGCCAGAGTCAGTTAGACAGAGTTTGTGACATCAAAGGGTCCGACCTAATGGTCCACTGCACAATATAATAAAAATGAGGGTCTCAGTGTGCGACCTCATGGTTCAGTGCACAAACTAATAACTTGTAAGTGAATGCAAACGGCCGTTAGGGGTGCCTGGGCACCACAGACGCCGTCATGAGTGTCTGAGCACTCTAAGGACTGAACAATGGGTTACATAAGCACGACGCCATAACCTTCCGGTCGCTCTAGCGTCGCTCCTGAGCGAGCTAGGTCAAATATCAAAGCATTTATGGAAAGCCCATAATTAGACGGTCAAAATGAGCCCAAGATCAAGGCGGAACTCCCATTATTAAGGAAGTTATGCCATGGAGACTGAAAGGAGCTCCGAGTGCACTACAGACAAACCGGCGCGAGTTACGCGCCTATCCAGCGGGCATTATAAACTTGGCATATTCAACTCCGCGCATGCCCAAAATGGCGGTTATAAACGCATAAACAACCGAGTTATGAGGGTCTGAAGTTGCAGAACCGACCAAGACAATGGGGGACACAGCAGCGCCCATGGGGGTCCTTTGTCCCCCTGTGACACTTGAAAGAGTCCCCTCAAACAATTGTAGAGTTAGGCAGATGCTGCTGGCTCCAGTCAGTCTGGAGGTGCTTTTCCAAGATTTGCTACAAATAGCCTGTCTGCACCTCCAGGAAGACACATCACCAAGAACCGCTCTAGAGGTAACATCTCCAGTCATCTCCTGCTACCTGCTATACCACTGCACTATGGTGAAACTATGCTAGACAGGCATTGGTTTCCTACCATTAGTGGCCAGAGGCTATCTTCTTCAAGACTTCCACCAGAGGGTAAAGTTACTCATTATTACATTATTCCTCTAAGCAGCAGGTCAGGAGCTAGGTGTGGGAACCCACCTAGAAGTATGCTGGACACTGTATTATTATTACCTCACAGGTGGAGTGGAACTGAACATTGTACCTTATAAATTACTGTATGTTTACTGTATGTGCAAATTACCTACATACTAACTACTGTATGATTGATATTTCTTACATGTTGCCTAAAGCTGAATAAACCAGTGACAACTGGAAATAACACTATTTATTATGAGCCTGATGTATTTACTCCATACACCACTAGTCATATGATATTTCTCATATGACAACTTGATCATGCCAATCACTAGTATGACAAAGTGGTGGAGAACATCCTACTAAGATCCCATCTCTCACAGGCTCATAAAAATTAAAGCTGGTAACACAACTAAGAACAATCATGCACACAGTAAATTAAAGCTGGTATCGCAACTAAGAACAATCATACACACAGTAAGACCCACTCCACCCACCCAGTGACCTTGACCTTGACACCATACCCACCAAGGTCACCAGTGAGATCTCCCACACGTCAGTGAGGTCTCCCACACGTCAGTGAGGTCTCCCACACGTCATGGAGGTCTCCCACACGTCAGTGAGGTCTCCCACACGTCAGTGAGGTCTCCCACACATCAGTGAGGTCTCCCACACGTCAGAGAGGTCTCCCAAACGTCAGTGAGGTCTCCCAAACGTCAGTGAGGTCTCCCACACGTCATGGAGGTCTCCCACACGTCAGTGAGGTCTCCCACACGTCAGTGAGGTCTCCCACACATCAGTGAGGTCTCCCACACGTCAGAGAGGTCTCCCAAACGTCAGTGAGGTCTCCCAAACGTCAGTGAGGTCTCCCACACGTCAGTGAGGTCTCCCACACGTCAGTGAGGTCTCCCACACGTCAGTGAGGTCTCCCACACGTCATGGAGGTCTCCCACACGTCAGTGAGGTCTCCCACACATCAGTGAGGTCTCCCACACGTCAGTGAGGTCTCCCACACGTCAGAGAGGTCTCCCAAACGTCAGTGAGGTCTCCCAAACGTCAGTGAGGTCTCCCACACGTCAGTGAGGTCTCCCACACGTCAGTGAGGTCTCCCACACGTCAGTGAGGTCTCCCACACATCAGTGAGATCTCCCACACATCAGTGAGATCTCCCACACATCAGTGAGATCTCCCACACATCAATGAGATCTCTCACACATCAATGAGATCTCCCACACACCAGTGAGATCCCCCACACATCAATGAGATCTCCCACATATCAGTGAGATCTCCCACACATCGACGAGATCTCCCACATATCAATGAGATCTCCCACACGACAGTGAGATCTCCCCACATATCAGTGAGATCTCCCACATATCAATGAGATCCCCCACACATCAGTGAGATCTCCCACACATCAGTGAGATCTCCCACATATCAGTGAGATCTCCCACATATCAGTGAGATCTCCCACACATCAACGAGATCTCCCACATATCAATGAGATCTCCCACACGACAGTGGGATCTCCCCACATATCAGTGAGATCTCCCACATATCAATGAGATCCCCCACACATCAATGAGATCTCCCACACATCAGTGAGATCTCCCACACATCAGTGATATCTCCCACACATCAATGACATCTCCCACACATCAGCGAGATCTCCCACACATCAGTGAGATCTCCCACACATCAATGAGATCTCTCACACATCAATGAGATCTCCCACACACCAGTGAGATCCCCCACACATCAATGAGATCTCCCACACGACAGTGAGATCTCCCACATATCAGTGAGATCTCCCACATACCAGTGAGATCTCCCACATACCAGTGTGATCTCCAACATGTCAGTGATACCTACAACACACCAGTGATCCCACACCTTCCACCATGGCCGACACTGAAGAAGGTCCTCAACCCAATCAGGCAGCTGAAAGGATAAGGGCCTACGAAAAGACCATCCAAGATGCAGTTACTGCCCTAGAAGCAAACAAAGCCCAACATGATGCTCATGCCCTTGCCTCAAAGGAAAGGGAGAGGATCCTCAGTCAACAATTAGATGACCATCGGAAGGCCCTAGAACAGGCACAACAACAGATATCAGATCTCATGAGGATGGTATCATCCCAGACCTCACAGCCTCCCACACCCACAACCACACCTGTCGTCACACCATCTGCCTCTGGATCCAAGGAGGATGTCATGATCTCCATGATGTCCAACATGACCAGGATCCTAGACAGACAACAACACGACGACAGGAAGATCAGGCAACACGAGGTAACCAAACCCAAAACTTTTTCTCACCCATCACCACTCATGTCAACAGCACTATTTATTGATCACAAATTCCCAGAGTATCTGAAGGACAGGTACAAATTAACAGACAGTGACACCATGGTAACATATTTACCCAAGTACCTTGAAGGACAAGCATTGGCTTGGTTTGAAACCTTCAAGGAAAGTGCCACACCTGATAAGTTGACATGGTCCAATGTAGTACATGAACTAAAAGAGTATTTTGCTACTCAAGACAATATTATCTCCAGGACTGCACTCCGTGCACAAGAGATAGATGAACCTGTATCTGATTATGCAATGTATCTCAGAAAAGCGTGTAATGCCCAATGCCTAAAGGACGACACCTTATTTAAAACATTCATCCAAGGCATGAGGCCCTGGATCTCTGTAGCTCTTGAGAACAAGAAAATAGACTCTTTTAACCAAGCCCTAGACCTAGCCTTAGAGGTTGAGACCCAAGAAAGATCTAGGAAAACAAGGGATGCAGAGTCTAACCCACAGCCTACTAAGAAAAAGGTCCAGGAAATCACCACTAGTTCAGATGAAGATGTTAACCTAATGTCTAGTGCCCATGTAAGGCAACAGGAAGAAAAGGTTGTCTCCAAAGATCCCACCGGTAGATATAGAGGAAATAACTTTGACCCCAACTACCGCTCCAATCGAGATAGAGGTAGAGGGGGCAACTACAACAACAACCGGGGGGGACACAACAGTAGAAGGGACAACAACTCATCCAACTCCAACAATGGTAACTCTTCATACAGTGATAGGAGAGATAGAACTCCAAGTAATGACAGGTCATATAACCAGGGATCCAACAGTAGGAGCCATAGGAACTACAACTCTGGATCCTACAACAACAATGGTTCCTACAACAACAGCCAGGGTTCAAACAACTCTGGATCCTATAATCAAGGATCCAACAGTAGGAGCCACAGTCCACATAGGAACTACAACAGTGGATCCTACAACAACAACGGTGCCTACAACAATCAGGGATCCAACAACTCCGGATCCTACAGCAACCAGGGTTCTAATAACTCTGGACAATACAGCAACTCTGGTCATTATAACCAGGGTTTCAACCCACATCAGGAGGATCACAAACCTAACACAAGAGGCTACCAGGGGAACCAACACAGTAACCCCCAAACAATACCTCAAGTGATGGATCAACTCTCCAAGCTCCTGGTCGCAAGCATCGCAACCACCCCACAGAACCAGGAAAACTAGGATGTCACAGTGCCGATGGGCCAGTGCACTGTGACACCCCAAATACAAACAATCAATCAGGATTAACAAAGATCCAACCAGAGACAATTGCTAGTGCCAATCTACCATCTAACAGACAGAGACGTCCATCAGTGATACACATCACCCCTCCAGATTCATCATCAAAGGACACAGGTGAGAGTACCAAGCTTTCTATTGTACTTCTTCAAAATGGCTGTATCAATGCAAATCTATATGATGTTTCAGATGTACAATGTTTGGTTGATACAGGTGCTACTATCACCTGTGTCAGACAATCATTCCTCATGGACCTCCAAAAGAGATTCCATATCCAACTGAGGAAATCTAAAATCAATATCCACTTGGCAGATGGATCGGTGTGTCATGTTAGACATTCAGCTATGCTGAACTTTAGAATCCAAGGTGTCAGATTCCAATACCAATTTGCTGTAATACCCAACCTCACACAGCCCGTTGTACTCGGCACAGATTTCTTAAGCACTACAAAATCTCAAATTGAATTTAATGTTGATCCTGAACAAATTCTCAAACCCATTAGGGCAGTGAGGGATTTTACCATCCCTCCATTCTCTGAACTTGCAGTATTGGGTAAAGTCACATCTACTCAATCACTGCAAGGCAAAACTGGAGTAGTAGATAACCTCCAAAGAAATAACAATGCCCCATATCTAGTTCAAAGGGCAGCAGTAACCCCCAGGGAAAATAACAAACATCCCCTAGTGTTACTCAACACCAGCAGGCGCCCACATAAAATCAAAAAGGGTGCCATCATAGCTCTATTTCAGGAAGTCAAGGAATCTGATTTAGAAAAACCTCAACAGGTGTCAGACACTACCCCACACACTGATCAATCCATCTCAGCCATACGGCCTGAGGATGTAACTCAATTCAGTGACACAGACTCAGACTGTGAGTCCACATACGCTGACCCTGAACCCAACTCAATCAGACTCTCTGAAATAGCTGCTATACATAGTGAGGCACATGACCTCGAGCCAGAATTGGAAGAGAATGTTCCACCAAAATCTGTGCTCACATCCAAAGGGCAGCATGACAGATTAGAATCACTGCTGACCAAGTATGATGATATATTTGTAGGAAAAGATGGAGACATTGGTGCCACACACCTGTATACACACTCAATACATGTAAAACCTGAGGCAGTACCATGTCATTTCCTACCATATAGACAAACACCAGAAAAACAGGCTGCAATAGGGGAAGAGTGTGAAAGGCTAGTACAACAGGGCATTCTGAGAGAATGTGCTGAGGGCCCCTGGGCTTCCAGATCCTTTTTAGTACAAAAATCATCGGGAGGCCATAGGCTCGTCACAGATTTTCGTTATTTGAACCAGAACACGATAAATCAAGCCTTATCTACACCCCGGGCCGATGACACTCTAGACATGATAGGGTCACTCAGACCAAGAGTATTCAGTAAGCTAGATGCCCAACAGGGATTTTTTCAAATTCCTATAAGACAGGAGGACCAGCATAAAACCGCATTCATAGCAAATGACAAAAAATATGTCTACGAAAGGATGCCGATGGGTCTAGCGACCGCACCTGCGGGATTTTGCCATCTAGTCACATTAATTCTGAACAAACTCAAATACAAATGTGCCCTACCATACCTAGATGACATATTGGTATTATCACCATCAATCGAACAACACTTCCATGACCTGGAAGATGTGTTCAACAGCCTAAGAGTTGGCAAACTCAAACTGAAGAAATCAAAATGTGAATACTTCATAGACAGAATAGACTTCTTGGGAATGAGAGTCACACCCAAGGGACTGCAACCATCTCCCACAAAGGTGGAATCAATCAAAACCTTCCCAACACCAAAATCAGTCAAAAATGTCAGATCCTTCACAGGCCTATGCCAATACTTCAAAAAGTTTATCAAAGGTTATGCCCAAATTGCTAGACCATTGTATGATCTACAGACACATCTCAAAGCATTTGTCTGGACAGAAGAGGCAGATAATGCTTTCAAAACACTAAAGCATGCCCTCTGTACCAATGCTCTTCTCAGATATCCAAACTATGAGAAAGAGTTCAGTTTGGCAACTGATGCTTCCAACGTAAGTTTAGGAGCTGTACTCTCACAGAGAGATAATGAAGGAGTGCTCAGACCAGTAGCCTTTGCAGGTAGAACCCTCTCCAAACATGAGAGAAATTACAATACCACAGAGAGAGAACTACTGGGAGTAGTGTACGGAGTATTACACTTCAGACACTATCTAGAGACTAGACACTTCCAATTATACACAGACCATGCAGCCCTAATCCCACTATTAACCAATACAGGACTCACACATAGATGGGCCAGATGGGCTCTAGACATACAACAATTTTCATTCACCATCCAACACGTGAAAGGTGATGATAACACACCACCAGATGCTATGTCTAGAAGAGAATACCCAGACTCTGGACCCATGACTAACCCTCCACCCCCACCAAGGAGAGTTAGAGCAGCCAGTAGAACCAAGTTTGCAAAAGTAACAAAGAAAGTACCATTCAAAAGGGATGATCCACCCAACACCATTGAAAGGCCAGAGACACCCATTAGGGGTATCTTGAAGCAATCTACACACTATGTGTTTTGCCACTGTGAGAGAGAATACTCACAACTCTTTCCAGATAATGACTTCGAGCCTATCGAATTCTCATCACTCAATCAGATGCTGAAGGCAACTCCTAAGGAGCCACCCTTCACCCCACCTGACTCAGATGATGAAGATTCAGAAGACACAATATATGCTATCACTCAAGCAACTTCCAAATCAGTCAGATTCTTTGAATCAATGCAGGGGGAGGAAACATCAAACCATTTGTGTCCTATGACCACACGCTCAAAGACTAGAGAAACGATTCAGGAGGGCATACCAAAACCCCCCACACAATCACAAACTATTCTAAATGAGAAAAAGGTCACAGGAAACAAACCTACCAAAACCCCACCTGCCAGGAAAAATGTCACAAAAGACACTGCATCTACTAAATCAAAGAACTCTGAGACAAAGAAGAATGACAAAAAGCAAATTGTGCCTTTAAAGAAAAAGGTTGCCACTCCCATCAAGGCGAGAATAGGCCCTCCAAAGGAGCCTACACACCAAAACAAGAGTGACACACCCCAACAAAAGGCACAAGATAGGCCAATAGTCGATGAAAAAGAAAAAGAAAGAGACAGAATAAAACAACATGTGCTAGATATAAATCAACTACTGGATCAGATTCCCGACACATCCATCTCAGGTACAAACCTTGGCTTGGAACAAAGGAAGGACAAGGACCTATTGCCCCTCATACAATATCTTGAGGATGGGACCTTGCCTGCACCAAAAGCACAAGGAAATAGAATCATCAACCAAGGCCAGACATACACCTTGGTAAATGGTACATTAGTCCATATATGCCCCATAAATTGGAGAAAAACCAATACTGTACCACTTCAAATTGTTATACCACAGCAATGGGTAACAAGTACACTACAGTATTTCCATGACTCACCTACTGGCGGCCATCTTGGTTCAAGTAGGATGCTGTCAGCACTCCGACCTAGGGTATATTGGAAGTCTATGCTAGCAGACACAACAAAATACGTTTCCACCTGCCACACATGCCTCACAGCAAAAAGGCAAGTACACTCACACAAAACACCAATGACAGTGAGAGAGTACATGACTTCACCAATGAAGTTCCTAAACCTCGACGCGGTGGGACCACTTCCCACAACTGCCAGGGGAAACAAACATATACAAGTCTGCATAGATTATGCTACCAGATACGCAACAGCTTGGGCTACTACTGACTTAAAAGCTGAAACAACAGCAGCAGAGTTCTACAAGAATATAATTTGTCATCATGGAACACCAGCCACTCTTCAAACAGACAATGGAACATGTTATACAGGTGCAAAGTTCACAAAGTTGACCAAACACCTCAAGATCAAACATAAATTCTCCTCACCATACAGGCCACAATCAAATGGGCTTGTAGAGAGATTCAATGCTAGCATAGGCACAGCGCTCAGAGCATTTTGCTCAAAGCACCAAAACAATTGGGACTCATTTATTGAACCCATAACCTTTGCATTAAACAACACTGAATCCCAAACCACAGGATTCACCCCTTTCTTCCTACTTCATGGAAGAAACCCAGCCACTCCAATGGACTTAGGGCTGGGAATACAGGAAGACATATCCACCGTAGCAGACCATGTAGCTAACATGATAACAAATCAAGATACCTCTAGGAGGAAAGCTATAGAAAGGGTCGCCAAGCTACAAAAGGAAAGGAAGGATAGATATGATAAGAAACTTACACCACAGGAAATCAAGGTCACCGACATGGTGTACCTAAACATACCAAGAATCCTGACCAACACAGAGTGTAAGAAACTTCAACCCCTTTTTATGGGACCATATGTTGTAGTAGATAGACCTAGTTTGACAAGTGCCAAACTCAAAAACTTGGACACCAATCTATTGGTGGCCAGACCAGTGCACATAGACAGACTGAAAAAGGTTGTGGCTGTCAGGAACAATGAATTTGCACACAGGCTTATTCCACATGAAGCCAAATACTACAACAAAATTGTAAGGAACAAAAATGATATCACCCTTACAAGAGAAACCACAGGCATAGGCCCTATCAGGCCTAGGCCTGCACACCACATACTAAGAAAAACATCTAGGTGTGGTGCAGTTTCAAGAAATTAGAAACAGATTGAGATACCAAAAAGAACATAAGATTTTCAGAATGTATTACAAATTCTCTTCATCCACACATAAGACATGTGTGACTGATAATGAATTACTTATATGTATATAAAGCCAATCAAATTTGTAAATATATCAGTAGGTTATTGCCTCTGAATGGTCAAAGACTGGGACCCTCCAAGTAAAGCAGACATGAAGTCTAAGAAGAGTAAGGGTAACACAATGGAGTGTCTAAAGCCTAATCCCCACATGAAAGAGCGTGCTATGCCAACACAGCAGTCTATAGAGATCAATTGACCTTATAAGCTACCCTCAGACAACTGTCTAGACGGTCATGAATGACTGTCCTGGATGACAGGAGGAGCTAATTACCAGTACACAGATTACACAATAGACCCCCACAGTAGCAGACACTGGAGATTAGGTGCACCTGCTCCAGAGAAACAATACCAGGCCCACAATGGATGTGGGTAGGGTAGGCTACATAAGAAGCACTGTGGACCATAGCCCACCATCAGTCTTCATCCAGCTGCAGTCTGGAACACAAGTCTACAGGACCCCACTTGGGAATTAGCCAGCCCACTTCTCCATTAGGAGAGACTGCACTAGGATAAAGAACACACCTACTTCACCTTCAACCTGACCTTACCATTTACTGGTCAATCTCTATAGACTCACCGGACATATTGCCAAGACAGCTCAATCTTGCAAAGGTACAGTTTGAACCACTTCATTTAAAGTGTTGCACCATACACTTAGATTTTACCAGCACCAAATCACTACAAATTTGACAAGACTTTAAACAGCAAACTTGCTTTACGCAAGCACCATGGGGAGACTGAGAGTTTCACCCATACTGCTAACTATGCTGTTATTATATACTATGGAACCACTTACTGCAGGTTATACACCTGTGGTGAGACAAAACATAGGAGTAGTATTCAAACCTAGCCCTCAACCATTGGTCAATGGACATACAACCACAACACTATTGTTAGCTATCCCCTACAAGATACCTCGGGCACCCGTTACCCAAGGATCCATAAGGGATAGAATACTCCACTTGACCACTCCTACTCTACAAGATCATACCTCTGGTCAGATTATCCAACAAGCCAAGGAGCTTGACACCTTGCTGGAAATTGCAGACAAGGAGATAAATGAAACATTAGCCTCCATCAAATTGGTCCTATCCAACCCCATAAACACATTGGACAAGGCCAAAAGAGAGGCCATACTGGGTTTTCTAGCACCCCTGTTTCGCGGTGTGCTAGGTCTAGCCACAGTAGAAGATGTAAACCAAGTAATGGGACAGCTCAAGAACATAGATGAAATACTAAGAAAATTTGCTAAACAAGATCAGGAAGCAGCTAATCTCATTGAAAAGATCACAGACAGACAAGATAAGTTTGTTAAAGCATACATCCAAGATAAGAAGGTACTGGACAGCACAATCAACACCATAGGTGACACCGTCAACCTGTGGGCCTCTAACATGTCCAGGTCACTTGACTCATATTCAAGGCACGAGAAAACTCAAAGGGAGAAAATGCAAGTATTAAATAATGCATTAATTATCATAGCAGCAAGAATGAATACAGTTCAATCACTGCAAAGGACAAATGCAGCCCTGAGGATGCTATCATCAGGAATCCTAACTCCTGATATAGTACCACCCTCAGACCTTGCTAGATACTTAATTGACATTAATAACAAACTTAGGATCACACACCCTGGAGCACAAGTTGCAATTAATGACTTAGATTTCTATTATTCACAGAAGCTGACCTCATACACTTACTCAGCTCACCATAGATATATTCATCTGGACATTATAATTCAATCTACCACCTCAACCTTCAAACTGTACCAAATGATTACATCACCCATGCCTATAGACACACAGGAGACCCCCACCAGAGGAGTCACCAAATTACAAACCACGACTGAGTTTCTAGCAGTATCTTACGATGAATCATTATTTATCGAATTGGACTCAGCAGATATGCAGGCATGTGAAGGTACTACAGTAAAGGTATGCAGAGATGTAAATGGTAGAATCTATAAACACAGGCCTACATGCCCTGTAGCCATTTTTACTAACCAGGCTCAACAGATTAAGGAACATTGCAAGTTTACAGTTTCACCACTGCAAGCACCTACCACCCATGCTATTTCCATTTCTGAAGATGAGTATCTGGTCACTACTAATGAACCCCATTACTTTATCAACTGCCATGGTAAAATGTCTGAAACTCGAAAAGCCCAGTCCTACTCAATCATAGGTGTACCCTGTGGGTGCACGATCAGTGTAGGAGAATTTTCTCTTCCAAACACAAGGTTGCCCTGTAACTCAACCTTATCATTTCATTACATTCTCAAGACAATTAATTTACCATTCAGGGCGGCACTTAACAAAATTTCTGAAACCAAACCAGATGAAAGAGAGAATCTTCCAAATTTCCCAGTAGTAAACCTTTCTAGAACCTTAGAAAAACTACAGGAAAATCCAATCATGGATGATATTACCCAACTAAATTTAGAGCCCTTTGCCAAAACATTATTAAAAGATGCCTCCAACCTTGATAAGGCAATGGAAACGCGCTACGAGGAATCATACCTACGTCGAGTTACAGAGAATCCAATCTTCCAAAGCTTAGGACTCATTCTAGGGATATCAGCTCACATTTTTATAGTATACATACTACTCAAACTGTACAGACTAGGAGGAACTGTAGCCTACCTGCCTACAGCCAAAGCATTTAGACTAGTCACCGAGCTGCCCCTACACAAATTGCTCCCAGATAAGAATCCTACCAAATTAACCCCTACGGAGGAAACCCACACCCCTTTCCTCACAATTCAGGAAACCCACACCCTGATAATTGCTATACTATTCACCCTGACCATCTACTCAGCCTACAGAATAATGAAGTACCTTAAGAAATTTGCACAGACACACTGTGGCAAGAAAAATGTGGCCAAGCGCACAAATCCCACAATATATTTTAAAATATATTGTGGAGACTCAAACTTTGCGCTACCCTTGAGGCCAATACCACATGAATTTGATGAGATTAAATCAGCAGCTGCCCCGACCTATAAGGATATAGTGGTTAAAACCTTCCCACTACCTAAGGCTATATTTACCTGGAATGGACCAGCAGTTATAACAACACAGAGAGGAGAATTTGCTTATCACCTCCCTCGGGTGATACACCTACCTTGGCGCACTAGGTTCAGTACCATACCAGCCCTTAAAAACAAAGGACTGTACTACTCCATGCTTCTCCAGAATGATTGTGGCACCAGCCCGGTGACCATGACAGCACTGGAAAATACAACAGATATAATTATTGACGAACACCAGGAGGAGACCGCAAGGTCAAACATGCAGACTATTGCTAATTTTCTAAACCACCAGCCCTCCCCGGTGACTGTGGAAACAGCCTAGGCTGCACACAGCCTAGACTGCCCCCAGTCCACCACCAGGAGATACTGAGATGACACATCTCACACATGACACACACCTCCACTGTCAATGAAATTATCAAAGTATTGAAAAATTGATTTAGAAAAAATATATACACAGCCACTTGTTGATGTATAATATGAAAATCTATGGTATTCTCACAAAATCGATGATTAATGCGCGCATACACGCGCAAATTGCAAAATTGCAAATTGTAAATTGTTCAAATCTAACATTAATATACATGAATGCAGGTAGATAACTAAGACAGTTTTTTGTACCCACTAGCACTTGTATACTATGCCAAGGTTTACTTAAAGTAACACACTTTAGGTATCCAAGAAAATTGTTGGAAAAATGAATGAAAAAAAAAAAAAAATTGTTGAGAAAATTGTTGACATAAAACATGTTTACTTAAGATACTCACCAAATAAATCTCTTTCAGGGACACATACTCAAAAGGCTAGGGGAAAAGTCAATTAAGCAGCGGCCCACTGCCGAAATTGCCAATTAATACACCCATATAGCAAAATCAATGAGTAACTCAGAGACAAACAAGCCTATTGTACATGAAGTACTTTGTTTTTCCGGCCCTCGGAAAAATTTGTCTCAAATCCCAAAAATTGTATAGTGTAAACTAGATTGTACGCTTGTACCCAATTTGCACACTAAAATTGCATGTTTGCACACCAGATTGTACGCTTGTACCCAATTTGCACACTAAAATTGTATGTTTGCACACCAGATTGTACGCTTGTACCCAATTTGCACACAAAAATTGTATGGTTGCACACTAGATTGTAAGTTTGTATCCAATTTACATTTGAAATTGAACATTGAATGTTAAAATGGCACACTATTTGCCAAATTGTATGTTGTACATAAAAATGGAAAACTGTACCCAAAATTGATGTTACATAAGCAAATAAGCTCAGGTATGGTAAGATATAGAAACTCGGAAATGTACTTATACCCAGGAGAAAATTGTTTATACTAACAAAGCTCTACCACAAAAATTGCATTTGAAGCACTCCCCATTACTTCAAATCCTCTTACAAACAGTATATAACTCCAAAATAAGGTAAAAACTGTATAAATTGTACATTCCCTCGGCGAAATGACGGAGTTTCGCATTCTCTCGGGGGAGAGGGAGTATTCTATGATATACCATTTTATTATTCCATAAATTCTAACATATTTTGTATTAATCAAAGAATATCTATGAAATTAATACATAGGTTGGTTCTAAGAGCTATAAGAGCGCTCAAACTTTGTATAAGAGCGTTCATGCCCCACTGCACACCAGCCAGAGTCAGTTAGACAGAGTTTGTGACATCAAAGGGTCCGACCTAATGGTCCACTGCACAATATAATAAAAATGAGGGTCTCAGTGTGCGACCTCATGGTTCAGTGCACAAACTAATAACTTGTAAGTGAATGCAAACGGCCGTTAGGGGTGCCTGGGCACCACAGACGCCGTCATGAGTGTCTGAGCACTCTAAGGACTGAACAATGGGTTACATAAGCACGACGCCATAACCTTCCGGTCGCTCTAGCGTCGCTCCTGAGCAAGCTAGGTCAAATATCAAAGCATTTATGGAAAGCCCATAATTAGACGGTCAAAATGAGCCCAAGATCAAGGCGGAACTCCCATTATTAAGGAAGTTATGTCATGGAGACTGAAAGGAGCTCCGAGTGCACTACAGACAAACCGGCGCGAGTTACGCGCCTATCCAGCGGGCATTATAAACTTGGCATATTCAACTCCGCGCATGCCCAAAATGGCGGTTATAAACGCATAAACAACCGAGTTATGAGGGTCTGAAGTTGCAGAACCGACCAAGACAATGGGGGACACAGCAGCGCCCATGGGGGTCCTTTGTCCCCCTGTGACACTTGAAAGAGTCCCCTCAAACAATTGTAGAGTTAGGCAGATGCTGCTGGCTCCAGTCAGTCTGGAGGTGCTTTTCCAAGATTTGCTACAAATAGCCTGTCTGCACCTCCAGGAAGACACATCACCAAGAACCGCTCTAGAGGTAACATCTCCAGTCATCTCCTGCTACCTGCTATACCACTGCACTATGGTGAAACTATGCTAGAACGGCATTGGTTTCCTACCATTAGTGGCCAGAGGCTATCTTCTTCAAGACTTCCACCAGAGGGTAAAGTTACTCATTATTACATTATTCCTCTAAGCAGCAGGTCAGGAGCTAGGTGTGGGAACCCACCTAGAAGTATGCTGGACACTGTATTATTATTACCTCACAGGTGGAGTGGAACTGAACATTGTACCTTATAAATTACTGTATGTTTACTGTATGTGCAAATTACCTACATACTAACTACTGTATGATTGATATTTCTTACATGTTGCCTAAAGCTGAATAAACCAGTGACAACTGGAAATAACACTATTTATTATGAGCCTGATGTATTTACTCCATACACCACTAGTCATATGATATTTCTCATATGACAACTTGATCATGCCAATCACTAGTATGACAGATTGGTTCTAGTCTTGCAAATAGCCAAGTACTCGCACATACCCTGCCAGAGATTTGATTCGAATTCTCTGCCTTGGTCACTGTGTAACATTAATGGTACACCGAAGCTTAGTACCCAACCTTTTACAAAAGCTTCGGCACAAGTAATTGCTTTGTGGTCCGGTAGTGGAAATACTTTAGTGTATTTCGTATAATAATCACACACTACCATCATACAGGTATTATCATTAGCGGTTGTATTAAATCCACTAATAATATCTACCCCGATTCTTGCGAATCTAACTCCGAAAAGTTCTTGGGATAGGGGAAGTTTGCCCATCCCGGGTCCGGGTTTGTTTTTACAACAATCCGGACAGGTGGTTACCCATCTTTGCAAGTCCCGTGTCATGCCAGGCCAATAGTATTTCTTGGAAAGTCGTGCTAGCGAGCGTTTCCTTCCGAAATGACCACTGCTCCGATGTCCATGACAGAAGTACATAATGTCATGTCTCATGGCATGTGGTATCACCACTTGCATGATTCTACCACCATTATTACATGGCTTCCAACGGTATAACACGCCTTTCCGGACTTCAAGCTCGGTCCATTGAGCAAGAAACCTTCTCATTTCTCGATTTTCCAGAGAGACCTCTGGTCTAACTGGACGTATACCCTTTGGTACTAATTGCAGTAGCTGTGCAGTTATCGAGTCAGCTTCCTGGAAATGTCGTATGTGATCCATAGACCAATCCAGTATACTGGCAACTAGGGGTACGAATGGTCTTCGAATCCCTGCTAACACTGCCTTATGAGCTCCACAATCAGTACAATCCGGATTATCACATTTCCGGATTGGTATTCGAGACAAAGCATCAGCATTTAAATGCTTAACTCCGGGTCTATGCTGAATCTGTTGATGTTCAAGCCCATATTCGGATAAATGGGCTAGCCATCGGCCTAACATGCCTTCAGCATCTCGGAAGTTCAGTAGCCACCTTAAAGAGGAATGATCCGTACGCAAAGTAAAGTTTGTTCCCCATAGAAAATGTTTGAACTTCTTGGTATATACGACTACTGCTAACAACTCTCTTTTGGTTGTGCAGTAATTGCGCTGAGTCTTGCTCAGTGTGTTGCTGGCAAAGGCAATTGGCACTTCTCTCCCATTTTGGACTTGCGAGAGAGCTGCACCAATGCTATCATTACTAGCATCAGTATCCAGTATGAAATGATCCGTCTCATTCGGATATTGCAATACGGGAGTACTCGTGAACAGGTCTTTTAGCTTTCGAAAAGCGTTTTCCTGTTCATGTGTCCAAGGAAATTTTTCCCTGGTACTTCCTGGAGTCCAGTTAGCTATTGCTTGTAATGGGTAACTGACTCTAGAATAATTCGGAATAAATTCCCTGTAATAGGAACAGAATCCTAAAAAGGACCTCACTTCTTTGGGTGTTTTAGGTCTATTCCAATTCGTAACTGATTCGATTTTTTCCGGATCAGCCTTTATTCCTTCATCACTGATGATGCGGCCCAAATAATTTATGGACTTTCTAAACATGTGGCATTTCTTAGGTTTCAATTTGAGACCATTTGAAATAATACGTTCTAGTACCATTTTTAGGTTATTAGAACATTCTTCGAATGTTTTTCCGAAGACAATGACATCGTCTAGGTATACAAGACATCTTTTCCACAATAAATCACTTAGAATTGTTTCCATCATTGCTTCAAATGTTGCAGGTGCATTGCACAATCCAAACGGCATTACATTATATTGGAATAATCCAATATGACTTGAAAATGCAGTTTTCTCCATATCTGAAGGGTTCATTCCCACTTGCCAATAGCCTGATTGCAAGTCTAGGGTACAAAACCAACTGTTTCCTCCTAAGGAGTCAATGGTTTCATCTATTCTCGGTAATGGATACGAATTCTTTTTCGTTATTCCATTCAACTTCCTGTAGTCTATGCAGAAACGGATAGTACCGTCTTTTTTTGTTACCATACACACAGGACTACTCCATGGACTATTGGAAGGGACTATTACATCCTGTTCCAGCATCTTATTTATTTCATCCTCAGCTACTCTCTTTTTTGCTAAGGGTAACCGTCTATACGGTATCTTAAAGGGTTCGGCATCCCCAGTATCTATTTTATGTAATACCTTATTTGTCGTACCTAGTTTTTCACCAGGTTTGGCAAAGGCAGTATGATACTGACAGAGCATATCATAGAACTCTTTCCGGTGTTCCGGATCTTCTAATGAAGTTTCTTCATACAACTTAAGTAAGTCTTCCGAAATTTCATCATCTCCTGTTACCTTTTGTAAGCTTAGCTTACTATCCGTTACAGTTTCCGAAAGGGTCACGTTTCCAAAAACTTGTCCCTTTTTCAAGTAGATAGTAGTGTTTCCAGTATTGGAGACAGGTACTACCGACCAGGATGCATTCGCTACTATCGTGTCTACAGAATTTAATCCAATACCTGACAAAGTAACTACATCCGGTTCTATCACTGCAGGTTTGTTACGCATTGCAGGATCACTTCTTACAAGCACATCACAGGCTACTCCCGGAGGGATTTGCACAGTGTGTGCCACACTAGCCATACTGCTCACTTGTCTCAGTGCACATCTAACCTTTACGGTGTACGGGTATCTCACACTCAACACTCCTGTTTGGGGTTCCAATATAGCACCATACAGGGATGCGAAATCCAACCCGAGTATCCCCTCATCTGCTATATCCGCAACGGTGGCGCTCATGACATAGTCATGTATACCATCTAACTGTAGTCTCACACAAGTTCTACCATACGTTTGCAAGGTACTGCCGTCGGCCGTCTGAGCACTTCCTCCCGATTTGAGAGTATCATGTTCATCCGGTATAAGGTCGTAGAACCCCTTGGAGATACAAGAGTGGCTAGCTCCCGTATCCACAAGGAATTCGGCAGACCTTCCGTTAACAGTAAGGCAAACATACCACCGCCTTCCGTTTAGAACAGAGGGCATGTCCGTGACAATCGGAACGTCATTTTTCACACCAGGAGTCAATCCACATCCTTTTAAGAATTCCAGACAAGGATGACCCGGGGGCAGGTGGGCACCACAGACCTTGGCTAACGAATAGCCGCCTGCCTCGTTACTGATATTGGGTTTCCCCTGTGCTCCCATAGCACCTGTTATATCAGCTTCCCTAACCTTCCGGGTGTCTACAACCACCTCGGTGTTAGGCGATCTTGTTACTTCATGTGAACTATCATCACGGATGGTGATATCATGGCAAGATTTGTCACTGGGATCCCCTTCTTTGCCCCTCGGGAGACCCCTCCTTAGTTTTCCTCTGTACTTACTCCAGAGACTGTGTTGTCGATCGTTAGTCAGTCACGACAACTTAAGTATGTGGCTGGCAATAAGGTATTCATGTCATGTAGCATAAAACTCTATTAGAGGTAGGAGAATGCTAAAGTTAGATCTGGTGACTGTACCAGGATGTGAGACAATTTAGTCACAACAGGATACAAGAAGGGGATTAACTCCCAATAGGATGTAATGTGAGGGCTGACTCATTACAGGACATTGGAACAGGAACTCCTCATACCAGGATGCTGGTGATAACAGGACATTGAGTCATGCCCTTAGCAGGATGCACTTTAAGCAGGATGTAATCAATACCTCCGGGAGGCAGAGCCATAAACTTAATCCCATAACAGGATGTAGCCACAGCCTATAAAGCCTAACATCCCTGCCTGATTCGGCAGGGGGAAATTCATTCATGGACACAGTGCTGGCGAAGACTGCTTCGTGATACTGGGTGACTGATTGCCAGTTCTATATGGACTTAGCCCTTTGTGATTACGTGGAGACAGGGCGGAGCCATTGGCTGGGTGTTACTGCATATGGGAAAGGTGGCTTCCTGGTTGGTATTGTGTGTTGGACAGTAGAGCATTGTGACTTAGGAGCCATCAGATGCATTCTCCGGACATTACCTCAGGTTGATATGAAATGGTGCATAATGTGTGTTAGTCAGTAAATAAAGCTTATGATATATAATTACCTCTTAGAGTGCTCTCTTGGACTATTACTTAGTACAGGCCTTGCCTGGCAACTACTTTGGTATGTGGAGTTGGGAAAGGATTCAGTATTACCACTAACAACAACAGGAAGAATTAAGGTGAGCTTTTAGACCTTATGCTACCCGAAATCCCCCCAACAAAGCATCCAGAATACATGGTGGAGAACCCGGGTAAATTTTGGCAATGAAACATTAAGAAAGTGAAACATAAGAAGATAAAGAAGCAACCATACATTGATTACAAAACTTAATTTGAAGAAGTCATGTATGTGAGGTTAAATAAGGAAATAATTCAAAATTCCATCAACAATATACATAGAATAGGGTGAAACAGAAATTATGAAGTGAACTAACAAGAACAAAACAAATGTAAAATGAAAGCAAATGCATATATATTGAACTCATGTGAGTTCATCTAACAATTGACCTAGCCAATTGTCTTAAAGGCCAGGGATGTGTTGTCGATCGTTAGTCAGTCACGACAACTTAAGTATGTGGCTGGCAATAAGGTATTCATGTCATGTAGCATAAAACTCTATTAGAGGTAGGAGAATGCTAAAGTTAGATCTGGTGACTGTACCAGGATGTGAGACAATTTAGTCACAACAGGATACAAGAAGGGGATTAACTCCCAATAGGATGTAATGTGAGGGCTGACTCATTACAGGACATTGGAACAGGAACTCCTCATACCAGGATGCTGGTGATAACAGGACATTGAGTCATGCCCTTAGCAGGATGCACTTTAAGCAGGATGTAATCAATACCTCCGGGAGGCAGAGCCATAAACTTAATCCCATAACAGGATGTAGCCACAGCCTATAAAGCCTAACATCCCTGCCTGATTCGGCAGGGGGAAATTCATTCATGGACACAGTGCTGGCGAAGACTGCTTCGTGATACTGGGTGACTGATTGCCAGTTCTATATGGACTTAGCCCTTTGTGATTACGTGGAGACAGGGCGGAGCCATTGGCTGGGTGTTACTGCATATGGGAAAGGTGGCTTCCTGGTTGGTATTGTGTGTTGGACAGTAGAGCATTGTGACTTAGGAGCCATCAGATGCATTCTCCGGACATTACCTCAGGTTGATATGAAATGGTGCATAATGTGTGTTAGTCAGTAAATAAAGCTTATGATATATAATTACCTCTTAGAGTGCTCTCTTGGACTATTACTTAGTACAGGCCTTGCCTGGCAACTACTTTGGTATGTGGAGTTGGGAAAGGATTCAGTATTACCACTAACAACAACAGGAAGAATTAAGGTGAGCTTTTAGACCTTATGCTACCCGAAATCCCCCCAACAAAGCATCCAGAATAACACTCTCCTGTCTACGAGGGACAGGTTTTTCAGCCATACATTCTGGAGCATAATGCCCCAGTTTCTGGCATCTGAAACATCTCCTCTGGGATTTGTCAACTCTCGGTCTCTTTAGAGCTTCTGTTAATCCGGCTAATAATGTTTCCATCATGTTAGTCGGAGCAACAGTGGCTGCTACAGTTGGGTTCGCCGTAGAGGCTACACTGCCAGGTTGAGTTGATCCGGAAGCTGTTTTACCAGCAACTGATCCTCCTCTCCCTCTCGAATGTACTTTCCTATACCGCTTTTGTCGGTAATATTTTCCAGCTACATGCACTGAACCAATATAATCTCCGTTTTCATCGGAGACATATTCATCATTCTCATCCACTTCATTCGATTCAACCGGAGCTAATTGGGAAGTATCGTATACCGGAGCAGGTGTACCTCCGTATTGGAATGGAGCTGCTCTTATTGGATTAGGTCCGAGACCTACTAGACGTTTCTTCATGTCATGTCCATCGATTGCTATGAACAGATCACTGAAGGAAGTGTCATCTTTCCAAGAGTCCCAGACCACTTGCTTGTGATCCGGATCACGCAATCCACTGTAGAATTGTATAAACAATTCTTGTAGATAACAATCATCATCATGAGCCCAATTTGGACGTGCTTTCGAAAGCAAGTCCTGTAGCTCCAAACCAAAGACTTTGTGTGATTCTTTAGGTTTTTGTGTCCTCTTCTTAAAGCTTACCCACGGATCTTCTCTAACGATTGATCCGAAAAGGTATGCGGCACATTCGACCAATTGATCATAGGTACCATATATTCCGTAAGCTGCTCTCCATTGGTTGAGAGCTACTTTTCCGCCTTTATTTAACCAACAAATCAAATATGGCAGAGCTTCTTCTTTTGTCCAGCCACTACAATTGACTTCGTCAACAAAAGCTTGATACCTGTCCTTCCATGGATCATTAGAATCATATGGAGGGGGTATCCGTGCCTGCCTACGTGCCGGATTATTACATCCGCGTAGTCTATCTGCTTCTCGCATGCTCCAGTTCATGACTTCCATGCCGTCTGCTCCCTTTCGGTAGCAGTCAATGCCAAGGTTTTGTATACATTGGCTTCTATCAAAGATGGTTTGCATCCCTGCAGGCATAGAAGTTCTCCTGTTAGGTTTCCTGCCATCTCCTCCTGATCCTGATCCTCCGAATCCGGATCCTCCTGGGCCGCCTGGAGGGTTTCCTCCTGGTGGACCATTATTATTATAGCCTCCAGATGAACCACCAGGGTATCCACTATTGTGACCGGTGTTTCCAGAAGAAGCATATCTAGGGTAAGAATCATTTTGATTCCATCCCTGGTTATAGCTATTACCATTCTGATAATTGCCACTTCCCGATGGATTATAATTATTTCTATATCCATAGGAAGATGTTCTCGGTTGGTACGTACCGCCGTTGATATTGTTTTGTGGCGGATTTGGTCTCGGAAAACGTCCATCAGTAGGACCATTACCAGAACCTGGGGGTGGATTCGGTAATCTTGGTACTGCTGGTGTACTGTGGCCGGGTTGGGGGAAATATGAAGGTGGTGTCAACATATGTCTCATTGGTCCGGGTGCTCTTGGTTGTGCCACGGGTGAATTATTATTATTCCCTGTAGCACCATCGTGAGTCGCTTTGATTTTGTGACTCAAATCTGGTATGGGTGGTGCTGGTCCTATCGTATCCAGCATTGGAACTACTGGTTTAGATGCGGTTCCATTTACTGCAGCATTATCCGGTTTCTTATAGATTCCGGATACCACATTCTTGTCAGCCCCATCATCAACGAATGGGCTGTATCTAATTGGGGTTGCATCTTTAGATGTCTTTCCCAACATTGTAGATACCACAGCTGGGTCTATATTACCTATAGTTAACTGGGCTGCTTCTACATATTTATCTAGAGTTATTGCAGTGGCCTGCAATTCCTGAAGCTCATTCGTGAGTTTCTGTCTATCCTCCTCCAGTTGTTTGTTGTAAGCTATGATGCCTACCCGGATGGTTTCATTATCTTCAGCTTGTTTACTGCACTGAAGTTTCAATTTATCCAACTCCTCCTGATAATGGCGAATTTCGGATTCGAATTTTGTCTTATCAAGGTTTAGTTGGTCGTTCGTATCTATGTATGTTTGGATACGAATGTGCCTATTATCATATTCTTTATTGAATGAATCTCTCATAGATTGAAGTTTTAGTTCTTCACTCTCGAGTTCTTTCATGTACTCGCTCCTTCTGGCTTCGAATTCCTTTCGCATGCCAGTTAGGTCCTCTTCCATTTGAAGTTTTTCATGCAATACTTCATCCTTAGCTTTGACCAAGGTATTTAAATTCTCGTTCAAAGTTACATAAGTTTCATTCAACAACAGGACATCCGGTCGTTTTAATTCTTCACCTTCCGGTACCGCATAGGTTAAGTCGCCATCTATAGCGCTATAATCTAATATTGGTAATTCGGGCCTGGGTAACCTATAAGGTAGTTCTCCGAATGTTACCCTTTTTCGCATTGGTGCCGGATGTTCTGGGTTAGTACTACCACCGACTTCGAACATCGAATCACATAATTCGTCAACAATTGAATGCTGGCCTATTAAGTTACTATGTCTCTGTATGGACTGTTCGCGTCGTACAGAGTCTGGCAGATTCTCTTCACTATCATTATAGTGGGGTCCGGGATCTCTCCAGGATGCTGATTCTGCATCTTGTGAGTCCGAATGGGCTTGGAGCATTAGCGATCCATTTCCATTCTCTTGGGCAAGTGATTGCCCTGCTGGGTTAGCTTCCCTAAGGGTGTCTAACCCATGTACTAGCCGTTCGGACGTTATAACGTCCGGGCTATACACCAGAATTAACTGGTCACGGCACCAGTGTAAGGATTTGTGGCCTTACGGACCTGGGGGGTTCGGGTCTTACGATTCGGAAAGAAAGAGTAAGACAGTATTCCAAGTGTATGCCAACGGTTAGGTTTATTACTTAATTCACACTCACGGCTGCCGAATGATATCAAAGAGGCAGCTAATATTAAAAGACAGTGATTTACATAGTGTGGAGGCCAGAAGGGCCTCTGACGTAGCGGCTGAGTCCTGGGCTTTATATACGGACCCAGGTGTTCGTCGTCAGATGTCCCCACAGACCCGGATCGGTGCTGCCACCTATCCGGAACCTGAGGAACGTCCGACGACTCGACTCACCCGCCACGTCAGACGGTACCCAACTCCTATGGTTTAGTAAAGTGTACCTCTACACATGTCTAGATAGATATTTGTCTCACCTTTGCAGGTTGCATCAAATTAGAACTAAATAACACATTATGCAAATGTTTTGATGACATTTCTGATGATACCTGCAGTAAGAAACACAGCGGCGGCCATTTTGACGTCTATATGACATAATATGTTGTCATGGTAATATTTTGTTGATGCCCTCAATATGTCAATATGTCACAGTCAGTCTGGGCAATATTTAGCAGGGGGTATATTATTTTCATATACATACAAGGTATTTTAGTAGTTGGGTTGTCACATGCCAATACATCCATAAACATGGTGTGCTGAAATTTCTATAAAAGTCCTTCCTAAAAATGCAGAATAACAAGATGAGATACAGGGCATTCATTAACTCACAAACTTCTGGAGGTAATTGAAAAGGTGGGTGTTGGAAAGAGGAGCTGCAGTGAGCGTGCTGTAAACACTATCATCTCTAAGGCTATTTCAGACTTTTTATGGGTCTTGATTATTTCACAGAAACATCAACCCTTTAAGGGTCGCTGTTGCATGAATGCATCATATTGGTTGGCATGATGCATGAATGCAGTGTAGGGTAACCAATGTGCATGATGCACTCCTGCATCAGTAGCCCTTTAAGTGTTAAAAGGTAATGCGGAAAAGTGAAAGAGCGCCTTTCATCATGGATAAGATAAGATCATTATGAGAATGTGTTCTACAGCCGCTCAGCTATTCTAATGCCTTTTCTCAGTCTCTCTCTAATCATAAATACTCTTAACATCTCCTCCAGCACAGAGATGAAACCTATGGCACATGTTTTAAGACACCCTTTCTTATCAGATGCAGGAGTCTCATCTGCTGAAGTCAATGGGATTTACAGAAAGAAAATTGTGAAGCCAATTTGAGCCATCATCAAAGCCTTCTATCAGGTGACAAACTCCTTAAGCCTTTAAGGTCGCTGATGTCCATTGGTTGTATTGATGCATGAATGCTCCCTTGTGAGGGCAATTGACTACCAGGGCTATATTAATGCATCATGGTGACCCTACCATTTTGACACCCTCTCAGAGGGTCAGTATGATGCTGCAATGAAGTGCTGATGAGCTTTCTGACAAGCATCATGCCAACCAATGCACCAATAGTCCTTAAAGGGTTAGATGCTGATACTGCATCTATGTTTCATGCCATTTCTATCAAGATTCATAATATATGAATTTCCATCAAAATTCATGATTCAGAAAAAAAGAGTCTGAGAAAAACAAAGGCAGTTTTTTTTTTCTTTACTGTCAGATGGTCCTGTGAGGTCAATGATGGATTGTGAAGTAAATGGAGGGAGGGAGGATAGAGGGAGGTCCAAGTAGTCTGCTGTTCATATTCCTTCGTCTTAAGTACTATGAGTGTGCATGATGCTTAAATGCTGAGCACATTGTATGACTATTGCCCTCAAAATTCTGACCACAAAGACTGCATCCATGCGTCCATTTTCCTTGCTGGGGCTGCGCTCATTCAATGTCAACCGTTAGGAGTGATACATGTATCGATGCGCTGTTGGCCCTAAAAGGGTTTAACGGATCTATGAGGCTTTAGAGAGGCCAGACATGATACAGGGGAGACATAACATGACATACAAATACCAGAATGTAAAATGGCCGTGAAATTGGCCTTTCTATAAGACTCCAGAATAAAAAGAATAAGAACAAAGGGATAGAACCAGCATTAATATGTAATACTGCAGACTGATGTCATGGGTCACTATATGCATTGTGATTAATGTCTGTGCATGCAGTTTATACTCTAAACAATATCTGCTCAATATATAAGCAAATGTCAACTAGCAGGGGATAATTTAGCATCGTATTCCCCGAAGTGAGTCCGCCCGTATTCAACAAGGCCTTTATACAGCTGAGTTGAATGATGGCGGACTAACTGATGGGAATACGATGCTAAATTATCCCCTGCGAGTTGTCTTTTGCATTTATGCTATGGCCCTGCGGGATGAATTTGCTTTAGAATAGAGAAACACAACAATATTTACTGATTTCCAATGTGTCGAGTCGTGATTTGTTTTTGTTCGCCATGAAAGCTTGCTCGACAAAGTAGGTCATGTGAGACAGAGCTAGCCACTGGTGCCAAGCACTTTTAGTATTGGATTTAGTTCATGGTTATTAGAAGTTTTGTGCAAACAAAAAAAATGATTGAAATAGTCATGTAGGGGTTTGTTCCCCCGTCGGGTGCGCAGAGCCTTCAGAGGGACTGTTCACTTGATTGTGTCACTCCCCCTATGTATACCGTACCGATCCAGGGTAGTTGGAAGGTAGAGAATGTCAGGCCAGGGGAAGTAGCTCAGGGGTAGAGCTTCCGCTTCGAAGTTAGAGGGTCCCGGGTTCGAGTCCCGGTTTCTCCATGACATTTTCCGCTGACCACTACAGTGGTGGAGAAACCGAGTGGTCCTGCCTCGCAAGGGGGACCTTTAGAGAGCTTGGTACCTGGGCCGGTATGGTATAGACAAGCGCTTCAACTTGCTAGTGCTGGGAGACTTGGAAACAGGTGGCACCCACAGTAGCACCTGGGAACAGGAGTTACCAAATGCTGTGTGTGACTCAGTACTGGTACCATTCAGACTGGACTGGAGTACCGGTTCTGGCGGGATACGGTTGAAGCTGGTTGGGAGGAGTGTAGGGGTTCGTTCCCCCGTCGGGTGCGCAGAGCCTTCAGAGGGACTGTTCACTTGATTGTGTCACTCCCCCTATGTATACCATACCGATCCAGGGTAGTTGGAAGGTAGAGAATGTCAGGCCAGGGGAAGTAGCTCAGGGGTAGAGCTTCCGCTTCAAAGTTGGAGGGTCCCGGGTTCGAGTCCTGGTTTTTCCTGACATTTTCCGCTGACCACTACAGTCACAGTCCCGTGCATAACATTTAATTTGAATATAATAGCATTTGACACTAGTGGCTGGCTCTGTATAAATTTCAAAATGGCGGCATTGAATATGTGAGCATCGTATTCCATCCCCCAATTGAGTATGGCTTGAATCCATGTCATAGTGGTAAGAGCACCTCAGTGACTGAAGCAGACAAGTATTCTTGGTACAACAGGCGTCCTTTTCTATCATTGATTTCCCAGTCCCTGTAGACCCAAAGTGTGTTAGGAATGATCTGAATTGGGCATGGGAAGTGTGGGTACATGCCTGTAAAAGCTGACATGATCTGTATGTTTGACAACCCAAATTCCTGCTTTACATGGAGTGGAACTAAGTGGGGAATGTCTAGAAAAAGAAAAAGAGGATAATGCTCCTAAGAATTCACCAAATTTGCAAATTATGGCTATGAAAGTCTTGACAAGGTCAGCCTTTGCTTATCGGAACATTGAAAGTTGAAGAAGCTTTTCTTGCTCTAAACAATAATTCATTTTAAATAAGAACTAGAAATAGGGAGGAATTGACATGCATCATCAATAGTATCTAGTTATGAGAACTATACCCAGCTTAAAGTTGAATAATCGTTTTAAACTGGGAGAAAAAAAGACCAAAAGTGGCATGAAGTCTATATCAGATAAACAGTGTGTTTTTTAACAATGAAGCCCCAGATGGCAGCACAGTAAAGCACTGTCCTACAAGGGATCTCTGTGGAAATAAAAGTAAGAACCACTGTAGATTTGGAAGTATTTTATTTCACTGGTGACTTAAGTTGGTCTTTTGTTTGGCTGAAATGAGTTCTGGATATCAATTTGCGGATTACTGACTCCTCTCTCTCTGTGACTTTCAGTTTTGCTAGATTCAGTTACTGGATGGAAATTGGATTCTGCATTCAGGTGGTCATATTTAATGGTAACGCATAACAGGAGGCACTTCAGAATCGAATCACTGAGGAGGTAACGAGGGTGACCAACTACTGTGTTTGAGGGTGCTTATGTGAGGAGAGAAATTACTATACTTTCCATCAGTGAATCTCCTGTTTAACCCCTTAAGGGTTGCTGAAGTGTTGATACATCATGCATATTGTTTGCATAGATACAGCCCTGGCAGGTTGTTTGCCAGGAGGGTGTTGCTCCTATAGTAAAAAGAAGAGCTGGCTAAAAATGCCCTCATTTCCAGTCCTTTCTTTTCATGTAGCTACAACTTGTCCCTTTTGTTGCTCACAAGTGGTCATTCAAGTACAGTGCTCAAAAAGGGATTTGAGTAGGTACCTAGTTGGGAGAAGTCAGTCAGTAATATAAACTATAGAGCGTGTGACATGAGTAGGTACCTGGTAGTGCAGCTCTCTCTATTTTAAAAAAGGCAGGTGACTTTCAGACTAATGTGGTGAGTGCAAGTACTTAGGTGAAGCAGTGCACGACTTGTTTAGAAAAGAGCTCTTTTTACAATAGGAGCAACACCCTCCATGGCCACACTCAAGCATCATGCCGACCGAGCAGATCGATACACTAGCAGAAGGTCAGCATAATGCTCTAATGAAGTGCTGGTGAGCAGTCTGACCAGCACTTCATTGGTGCATCTTGCCACCCAATGGGCATGATGCACTCCTGCTTCAGTAGCTATTGAAGCGTTAAAAGGATTTGGATAGCTGTAGTGTGAGATACAACTCCAGCGTGCTTGACGGAAATCCACAACTTTTGCTTTTACACATCGAGATTCACAAAGGGAAATGTATCCGCAGAAAGAAGGATTAATACAATATAAAGACACTTTAAATTCTTTCCAGGATTTTTTCCTTACAAGTGCATGAATGCTATTCACGCAAGGCAGCCCCAATACAATGTTGGCATTACTGAAACATATCATCTTGTTTAAGGTGGGCTAATGATACACTGAAAAAAGTCTTCCTGACAAAATGACATGTATATCCATGTCAACTTGATTTGACACATAGAGCACATGTCATTGGGACATGGCACATATGTCATCATGACAACTGTCTTCATTACGCATGTCAAGTGGAGTTGACAAACCAAATGTGAGAGTGTCAACCTCATTCAACATGCCTTTCACGCATGTCATGTGGGAGACAATCGTGACCTGTGCAGTATGTGTCAAAGCGATCAGTCTTCTTTTCTCTGTGTAGAACTGGCAGTCACCAGAAGTAGGCATTCCCAATATTGAAGTCTGCGGCCATCATGATTAGTGCTAATTGTTTCCTCGTGTTAACTGATCGTGACACCACTTGAGAATCAGCACCAAATGGAAAAAGATTTGCTCATCACATGGTTTGGGTTTTTCAGGGATCTTCAGAAATGGGTAGCTATTGCCGTCATTTTATCAGGGAGATATCAGTTTCCAATAGTGATTACAGCAAACTATTTCCTCACATTCCCTAGATTGCAGTCTGTGCCAACGATGATTTAACAATAATTGTTTCCTTACACTAAATGAATGCTACGCACTCAAGAATGAGCACCGAATGAGAAAATGGGTGCCTGGCAGCGTATTTGCTCATTATACTGCTTGCGTCATTCTGGGTTCTTCAGAGATTGTAAGCTATTGCCCCCGAATTCCATCAGGAGCTGCAGCAATAGTGATTAGAGTTAATTATTTCCTCCCGCTGAGTGATCATGACACCATTCATGAAGCTACACCAGATTAGACAATACAAGCAGGCGCCTGACAGCATATTTGCTCATTAGGTTGTTCGGGTTGTTCAGGGGATATTTCTACCTATTCCCCCCATTTCCACCATGGGATAACAGTCTCAAGATGTGCCTATCGTAATTAGTGCTAATTGTTTCACTAAGTGATTGCGACACCACTCTAGAATCAGCACAGGATTCGAAAACAGGGGTCTGACAGAATATTTGCTCAATACATGGTTTGGGGTTTTCAGAGGTCTTCAAAGATGGATAACTATTGCCCTTATTTTCACTGACTGAGGCAGTCTTCATATTGGCATGTGCACCAACAGTGGTGCCAGCAAAATGTCCCCTCAGATTCCATAGAAACCAGTGTCTGCCAATGATGATTAGTGATACCTGCTAATTGTTTCCTAATCCAAGTGAATGCGAGACCACTCGAGATTCAGAAGAGGATGAGAAAACAGGCACCTGACAGAATATTTGCTGAAAACATGGTTTGGGTTGTTCAGGGGTCTTCGGAAATAAAGATAGCTATTTCCCGGATTTCCACCAGAAGATGGGAGGCTCCAGATGACAATATGTGCCAATAGTTAATTGTTAAGTGAATGTGAACTCACTGATGAAATGGCCCCAGATTAGCAATTCCAAGTAGGTGTCTGACGGGACATGGCAAGCATCAATTTGAGAGCATATTTCCTCATTATATTGTTGTTCAGACGTTTTCAGAAGTAGGTACCTCTTTGCTCATAGGCTAATGTGCAATTTCCATGATGGAAAGGGATAGAGTTGTTTCCAGTCTATGACTAGCTTAAACTGCAATGAAATTCTTAGTTATCACTTGGGATGGGGTATTGCAAATTTATTTATTTCCCAAAAAGTCTATGCTAGAAACAATAAGATCATAGTATTTTGGTGTGATACCAACATATCTATCTTTTTTTTTATCTCAATAAAACATTTCAGATTGTGCAAGCCATTGAATTTATTTCTTAAAACCATCATAATCTAAGGACCATTACACTCAGCCCTTAGGAGTGAGTGAGTGAGTAATAGATGTTTAACGCCATTTTGACAGCTAAGGTCATATTCATGGCGAGAACTACATTACACAATTTCACAAGGGAATGTGTCAGTGCTCGCGCATATGTGCACCACACACATCCCGAGGGGATAGGAAAGAGGAAAAATAAACCCTTTTAGGTGGGCTAGGGAGGCCCACAGCCCTTAGGAATGTAGCAGGACAGTAGAAGAGGTTGGTAGGGTGCCCTAAGGGTAGGGGCACCACCATTGTATAAGGCCTTATTGTGTTAACCACCAGGGGGGTTTATAGACCTTTATCGCGCCATAAGTGCATACACTTATGTTCACAGTAAATTATAGTGCAAGTATGGATTGTATACATGTGTTGTACCTTTGTTTAATACAATCTAAAACTATTATACAAAACCATGGTCATTTGGGTTCTGTATCAAATTTCACATGTATACATACTTACATTTTCTGTGTGTGTTGTTTTTGTTGTCGTTTTACGGGATAGTGAAATTTATGAATTTTACTATTGGTAATTAGATTTGGTGAGCCAGCATGATACTGACATGCTTAGTCTCATTTTCTTAACTGGCAAACACCATATTACATTTCCTAGCTTAGGAATGTATTGTATTTACATTATGTGTCATGGTATGCCATAAAACAGCATGGTTTCTCTCCCTCAATATCCCAATGCAGCAACAAAACATGATTTTTGCAAAAGAGAAATTAATTATGTTGTTTTTTTGGAGCATAACCTTCTGTTACTGCTTTGTTCTATATTGCTTTTTCTATAGAATTGATAGACCTTAACACAGCATTCAAGGCCCTTAGAATAATCCTTAAATAGGAACTGTCACAAACTCCGCCTTCGACTAAAAACATGTTAAGGTAGTCGTGTCTAAACTCCTGTCACGGAGCACCTCCTCCAGGGGTTCTTATGTATGAGTAAGTGTGTCATGGAGCACCAACTGCTGCAGGTACTGTCCATGCTGAATACATTAACATTGGTCTGTCCTTCAACTACTGCAGGTACTGTCCATGCTGAATACATTAACATTGACTGTCCTTCAACTACTGCAGGTACTGTCCATGCTGAATACATTAACATTGACTGTCCTTCAACTACTGCAGGTACTGTCTATGCTGAATACATTGTCATTGACTGTCCTTCAACTACTGCAGGTACTCTCCATGCTGAATACATTGTCATTGACTGTCCTTCAACTACTGCAGGTACTGTCCATGCTGAATACATTAACATTGGTCTGTCCTTCAACTACTGCAGGTACTGTCCTTGCTGAATACATTGTCATTGACTGTCCTTCAACTACTGCAGGTACTGTCCTTGCTGAATACATTGTCATTGACTGTCCTTCAACTACTGCAGGTACTGTCCTTGCTGAATACATTGTCATTGACTGTCCTTCAACTACTGCAGGTACTGTCCATGCTGAATACATTAACATTGGTCTGCCCTTCAACTACTGCAGGTACTGTCCATGCTGAATACATTGTCATTGGTTGTCCTTCAACTACTGCAGGTACTGTCCATGCTGAATACTTTGTCATTGACTGTCCTTCAACTGCTGCAGGTACTGTCCATGCTGAATACATTGTCATTGACTGTCCTTCAACTACTGCAGGTACTGTCCATGCTGAATACATTGTCATTGGCTGTCCTTCAACTATTGCAGGTTCTGTCCATCCTGAATACTTTGTCATTGACTGTCCTTCAACTGCTGCAGGTACTGTCCATGCTGAATACATTGTCATTGGCTGTCCTTCAACTACTCCAGGTACTGTCCATGCTGAATACATTGTCATTGACTGTCCTTCAACTACTGCAGGTACTGTCCATGCTGAATACATTGTCATTGGCTGTCCTTCAATTATTGCAGGTTCTGTCCATCCTGAATACTTTGTCATTGACTGTCCTTCAACTGCTGCAGGTTCTGTCCATGCTGAATACATTGTCATTGACTGTCCTTCAACTACTGCAGGTACTGTCCATGCTGAATACATTGCCATTGACTGTCCTTCAACTGCTGCAGGACTGTCCATGCTGAATACATTAACATTGGTCTGTCCTTCAACTACTGCAGGTACTGTTCATGCTAAATACGTTGTCGCTGGCTGTCCTTCAACTACTGCAGATACTGTCCATGCTGAATACATTATCATTGACTGTCCTTCAACTACTGCAGATACTGTCCATGCTGAATACATTATCATTGACTGTCCTTCAACTGCTGCAGGTACTGTCCTTGCTGAATACATTAACATTGGTCTGTCCTTGAGATACCACCCCACATGTAACCATGCTGTCCTGGAATCGGGACGGCCACCGTGCATGGCCTGTCCTTGGACCATAAATTCAAATGAATACATTACCATTATGTCCCTCACTATCGACACCGTTCCTGGCCAAGGCTATGTGTACTGGTTGCTATGGACACAATGAGCAAGAACGTATGTATTGCCACTGTCCTCAAACAAGGCTGTATACATTATCATTATATTTAACACTGTTTGTCACCCTTCTGTCCTTGACCTATGTATTACCATTGTCAGCCGCTATCACTGTCCTCCAATAGAGCCGTATACCATCGCTTGGCACTGCCACTGTCCTTGACAAAGGTTGCATACATTGTCATTGCTTATAATTGGTACTGTTCCCTAACCAAGGTTACATAAATTATCATTGCTTGTTCTGTATTTGTCATGGCTATTGCCCAAGGTCATGTGTATTGTCATTGCTTCTTATTCTTATTATATACATAACCCAAATCAAACCAGACAAGTACCTCTCACTTGTTCACCTATCTGGGAATCTGCAGACCATCTCTGGCTACCCTTTAAATACATTTATTGAAGGGGGGTCCCATGCCTCTTGGGTCTTTGTTGATGCTCGGAAAATTAAATTTTGCTTCTTTTTTTTTTCGCACCAAAAAGTGAAAAAACCTCAACCAATACCATCCTATTAGGCTTCATTTAATAGTAAAAAAGCTTTACTAATAAATGAAATAAGGGAGAGTCCCATGCCTACGAACTAGCTCACCTGCATCAGCAGTCTTTAAGGGATTAATGAAAATATGAAAAAGTGAAATAGTGCCTTTTATTATGGATAAGGAAAGATATCAGCTCTACCTTACAGTTCCTTTCAAGTACTTTCTTTCAGAAAAGCGCCAAATGCCAGAGATACAAAGCCTTTTCCCAGCCCCCCGCTAATCATAAAGGCTATGGGTTTCAGTCAGGAGATGAGGAGAGTTCCTCTTCATATCTGTTAACATCATCAAGTAATGGTGCAGTTCTGTTTTTGCGGGTCTTTCCCCTGCATCTGTTGTACATTAATGTGAAAGACATGGCCATTTTTTGCAGCCACATGATTTTGTGCACCAAACTGCCTTGCAGCCGCAACTCACTAGTTTCAGCAGTTTATTCGGTGCTGGGGGCTTGTCAATTCCTATGGGTACCAGAACTTCCTCCTCAAGTCTCCATCCCCATTCTGTTGGAGGTAAGGAGTTGCCCAGCTATACCTGCACTGTATGGTATGCTCTGGGAGAATGTTACTTGCATGCAGCACAAGTTGGAGGTAGGCTGGACAACTGAAATAAGGAGCTCAGTGACCCTTTTGCTATTGTCTTCTTGTATGCAAAGTGACAATATTCATTTAATGTTTGGTTGTTTGGAACTCCATTAATCTTGAGAAGAAACGTCTCTCCGGTGACCTCAACTTCAGTGTGTGTACATGCATTTCTCATGAATGTGTCCATAAGTTCATAATCTTGATTTTTATGGACCATATTCAAAGCCTTTTGTTTCCCTTGGTGGTGCAAGGCAGACATGGTATCACATCCTGTTATGACGTGAATAGGGAGTAAATGATGCTGAGCCTCTCCAATTGCATTTTGCACTTTAGAAATGTTGTACAGATTACATGGTTTGGTAGTACACAGCATGTAGATTTGTGATGATAGATGGCCTTGGCATTTCTTTGAAGGGTGACATCAGTGAAACTTTTTCTGTCCATCCATCATGCTGCTGCAGATCCCACTTTCACAGCATCATTGCAATTTACATAAGAATCTCCAACTATTCCAGTTGAAAATAGAAACAAGCTGGTCTCTCTCATAGCCAATGAATGGTGGATGTTCCTGAAACCAATCCATGAAGATATGCTAATCTTGGCTGTCCCTTGTCTGGCAGTTGGGGTGTAAGCCTCTTTCTTGCTCTGAGTTGGGGTTCTGGTGCACCTCAGTGAAGTACTCCAATGCATCCTAAACAAGTACATACTGAGGTAAGCAATGTACCCATATTGTTGGAGTACTTTCTGTGATGCCCCTACCATGTGTCATCCCACCTGCTGTTTTCAGCATTCACATTAGAAACATGTTTGGTCAGAGAAGTTCCATCCCTGGAACTCCTCACATAGTTGGATTGTAAAGTAGCCCTTCTTTGTCAACTTTGAGTATTCCTCTCCAGGCATTGTGTGCTTTAGAGCTTCCATCTGTTAAAAGTACAGTCTACCTGATTAGGCATATATGGTAGATGAACTGCAACATGAAAGTAAGGGATCGTCTCCCTCACAGTGAGCAGGTGCATCTCCCAACTTTCTGTCCTCTCAGCATGTAGAAAGTGTAACACAAGTTCCAGCTATATTGGACCCATAACTTCCCAGTTCTGCTTTGAGTAGCAGCATCATCTAGGGGCTTAGAAATGACCGACTTCAGATCTGTTATGCATACTTTCTCTGAAATTTCTCTGCTATTCTGCTTTTGATATTAAAGAGATTGATAAAGAATTTTCAATGCCCCCTTGTCTATGTTATCCATGCATTCTGGTGTCTTCATTAAGATGCAGATAATTGTTGTGAATATGAAAACTTAGTGCATGTGAATAGGCATGACCAGTTAACATGACATTGTGTACCACTGATGCCTTAGCATACACAGTTTCCCATAGTCTGCCTACCCACTTCCATTCATTATATATGGCCAATGCTGCCAAGGAAGGACATGCATAGGTGGAATCCCCTAAGATCTTGTTCCTCAGCTACAATTTCTGCACCATTCCCAAAGAGTAATTGATCAAATGTCATAGCACATATCCTGAGACCATTCTTCTCACCCTCCTTCTTTGCAAATCACAGTGCAGTGTACATTGTGCTTAGATTAGATTCATGTATGCTGATAACGATGACCTGTGACTGCCACTTTCATAAAGCCACTCCATGAAGGCCCTAGCTCTAGAACATGGCCTACAACCCATAGGCAATCTAGTGCACTGGCTATCTCCAAATATTTGCGGACTTTAAGCATTGTAAGAGGCTGAACTACAACTGACTTTAGGGCTGGGGCACGAGGCTTGCATGAAGTCTGAATCGGAATTTGTTTGAGCAGATGGCAGCTTAATTAAGGTTCAATTAAGGTTTACAGTGGTGAATTATGTATAAGATGTTTAATGAATGCTGATAAGGATTTCAGTATGTAGGAATATCGTGAGTTTCTTCAAATGCTAGAATGTTCTAAGTATTCAATCCAAACCCCAACAGTGGTGGGGGTCTCATGGTTTATGTTAGGAATGACATCAAAGTCAGCATCAAATTCAAAAAAAGATTACAACAATAATGATGGGGCTTTGGAAATGCATGTGTTCACTATAAAAAAAAAAGTATGAATAAAAGAATATATACATACCCCTGAATGGAAATGTGAATACAGCTATAAACTTAATTCACAATACAGTGGCAAAAATACTAGAAACCTAGGGGGGTGTGAGGTATATGTTATGGGTGACTTGAATATAAATTTGATGGAAAAGGACATTGAGGAGGATGGGAGAAAGCTTAAAAGGATATGCAGTGCATTAGGGTCTGTCCAGCCGATAAAATATTTCACCCATTAAAACCCAAGAACTAGTAAACATACATTGATTGACCACATTTGGACAAATTCACCACAAGTCTACAAAAGTGGAACTCTCTCTCCATGTATGAGTGACCATGAACCTGTTTTTGTTACAAGGTTATTCTCTCCTACTCCCATCCTTCCAAGGGAGATCCTATATGCATTTGTCATACTAGTAATTGTGCATGATCAAGTTGTCATATGAGAAATATCATATAACTAGTGGTATATAGTGTAAATCCAACAAGCTCTTATAAATAGTGTTATTTCCAGTTATCACTGGTTTATTCAGCTTTAGGCAACATGTAAGAAATATCAATCATACAGTAGTTAGTATGTAGGTAATTTGTACATACAGTAAATATACAGTAAGTTATAAGGTATAATGTTCTGTTCCACTCCACCTGTGAGGTAATAATAATACAATGTCCAGCATAGTTCTAGGTGGGTTCCCACACCTAGCTCCTGACCTGCTGCTTAGAGGAATAATGTAATAATGAATAACTTTACCCTCTGGTGGAAGTCTTGAGGAAGATACCCTCTGGCCACTAATGATAGAAACCAATGCCGGTCTAGCATAGTTTCACCATAGTGCAGTGGTATAGCAGGTAGCAGGAGATGACTGGAGATGTTACCTCTAGAGCGGTTCTTGGTGTTCTGACTGTCTAGGAGGTGCAGCCAGGCTATTTGAAGCAAATCCTGGAAAAGCACCTCCAGACTGACTGGAGCCAGTAGCTTTTGCCTAACTCTGCAATTGTTTGAGGGGAGTCTTTCATGTGTCACTGGGTGCACAAAGGACCCCCATGGACGCCGCTGTGTCCCCCTTTGTCTTGGTCGGTTCTGCATCTTCAGACCCTCATATCTCGGTCGTTTATGCGTCTATAACCGCCATTTTGCGCATGCGCGGAGTTGAATATGCCAAGTTCATAATGCCTCTCCATGGCGTAACTTCCTTAATAATGACAGTTCCGCCTTGATCTTGGGCTCATTCTGACCGTCTATTTATGGGCTTTCCATAAATGCTTTGATATTTGACCTAGGTCGCCCAGGAGCGACGCTAGATCGACCGGAAGGTTATAGTGTCGTGCTTATGTAACCCATTGTTCAGTCATTAGAGTGCTCAGACACTCATGACGGCGTCAGCGGTGCTCAGGCACCCGTGACGGCCGGTTGCATTCACTTACAAGTTATTAGTTTGTGCACTGAACCATGAGGTCGCACACTGAGACCCTCATTTTTATTATATTGTGCAGTGAACCATTAGGTCGGACCCTTTGATGTCATAAACTCTGTCTAACTGACTTGGTTTGGTGTGCAGTGGGGCATGAACGCTCTTATACAAAGTTTGAGCGCTCTTATAGCTCTTAGAACCAACCTATGTATTAATTTCATAGATATTCTTTGATTAATACAATAATATGTTAGAATTTATGGAATAATAAAATGGTATATCATAGAATACTCCCTCTCCCCCGAGAAAATGCGAAACTCCGTCATTTCGCCGAGGGAATGTACAATCTGCATATTTTTACCTTATTTTGGAGTTCTATACTGTTTGTAAGAGGATTTGAAGTGATGGGGAGTGCTTCAAATGCAATTTTTGTGGTAGAGCTTTGTCAGTATAAACAATTTTCTCCTGGGTATAAGTACATTTCCGAGTTTCTATATCTTACCATACCTGAGTGTATTTGCTTATGTAACATCAATTTTGGGTACAATTTTCCATTTTTATGTACAACGTACAATTTGGCAAATAGTGTGCAATTTTGGCATTCAATGTTCAATTTAGCGTGCAAATTGAACATAAATGACAATTTAGTGTGCAAATTTACAATTTCGCGTGTAATTGCGTTCAATTGACAATTTTAGTATGCAAATATATAATTTGCGTACATTTGGCAGTTTTAGTATGCAAATATATAATTTTGCGTTCAATTGATAATTTCTGTATGCACGTGTATAATTTTGCGTACAGCTTGGTTACACATAAAAATGTTGATTTTTGTTAAAAAACCTGATTTTAGTGTATGAATTGGGTACAGTCATACAATATAATGTGCAACATACAATTTAAGTGTGCAAATTGGGTACAAACTTACAATCTAGTGTGCAACATACAATTTTAGTGTGCAAATTGGGTACAAGCGTACAATCTGATGTGCAAACATACAATTTTAGTGTGCAAATTGGGTACAAGCGTACAATCTGATGTGCAAACATACAATTTTAGTGTGCAAATTGGGTACAAGCGTACAATCTGGTGTGCAAACATACAATTTTTGTGTGCAAATTGGGTACAAGCGTACAATCTGATGTGCAAACATACAAATTTAGTGTGCAAATTGGGTACAAACGTACAATCTAGTTTACACTATACAATTTTTGGGATTTGAGACAAATTTTTCCGAGGACCGGAAAAACAAAGTACTTCATGTACAGTAGGCTTGTTTGTCTCTGAGTTACTCTTTGATTTTGCTATATGGGTGTATTAATTGGCAATTTCGGCAGTGGGCCGCTGCTTTTAATTGACTTTTCCCTAGCCTTCTTGAGTAAGTGTCCCTGAAAGAGATTATTTGGTGAGTATCTTAAGTAAACATTTTTCATGTCAACAATTTTCCTCAACAAATTTTTTTTTTTTTTTTTCATTCATTTTTCCAACAATTTTCTTGGATACCTAAAGTGTGTTACTTTAAGTAAACCTTTGTATAGTATACAAGTGCTAGTGGGTACAAAAACTGTCTTAGTTATCTACCTGCATTCATGTATATTAATGTTAGATTTGTACAATTTACAATTAGTAATTTGCAATTTCGCAATTTTGCGCGTATATGTGCGCATTAATCATCGATTTTGTGAGAATACCATAGATTTTCATATTATACATCAACAAGTGGCTGTGTATATTTTCTAAAATTTTTTCTAATACTTTGATAATTTCATTGACAGTGGAGGTGTGTGTCATGTGTGAGATGTGTCATCTCAGTATCTCCTGGTGGTGGACTGGGGGCAGTCTAGGCTGTGGGCAGCCTAGGCTGTTTCCACAGTCACCGGGGAGGGCTGGTGGTTTAGAAAATTAGCAATAGTCTGCATGTTTGACCTTGCGGTCTCCTCCTGGTGTTCGTCAATAATTATATCTGTTGTATTTTCCAGTGCTGTCATGGTCACCGGGCTGGTGCCACAATCATTCTGGAGAAGCATGGAGTAGTACAGTCCTTTGTTTTTAAGGGCTGGTATGGTACTGAACCTAGTGCGCCAAGGTAGGTGTATCACCTGAGGAAGGTGATAAGCAAATTCTCCTCTATGTGTTGTTATAACTGCTGGTCCATTTCAGGTAAATATAGCCTTAGGTAGTGGGAAGGTTTTAACCACTATATCCTTATAGGTAGGGGCAGCTGCTGATTTAATCTCATCAAATTCATGTGGTATTGGCCTCAAGGGTAGCGCGAAGTTTGAGTCTCCACAATATATTTTAAAATATATTGTGGGATTTGTGCGCTTGGCCACATTTTTCTTGCCACAGTGTGTCTGTGCAAATTTCTTAAGGTACTTCATTATTCTGTAGGCTGAGTAGATGGTCAGGGTGAGTAATATAGCAATTATCAGGGTGTGGGTTTCCTGAATTGTGAGGAAAGGGGTGTGGGTTTCCTCTGTAGGGGTTAGTTTGGTAGGATTTTTATCTGGGAGCAATTTGTGTAAGGGCAGCTCGGTGACTAGTCTGAAAGCTTTGGCTGTAGGCAGGTAGGCTACAGTCCCTCCTAGTCTGTACAGTTTGAGTAGTATGTATACTATAAAAATGTGAGCTGATATCCCTAGGATGAGTCCTAAGCTTTGGAAGATTGAATGCTCTGTAACTCGACGTAGGTGTGATTCTACGTAGCGTGTTTCCATTTCCTTATCAAGGTTGGAGGCATCTTTCAATAATGTTTTGGCAAAGGGCTCCAAATTTAGTTGAATAATATCATCCATGATTGGATTTTCCTGTAGTTTTTCTAAGGTTCTAGAAAGGTTTACTACTGGGAAATTTGGAAGATTCTCTCTTTCATCTGGTTTGGTTTCGGAAATTTGTTAAGTGCTGCCATGAATGGTAAATTGATTGTCTTGAGAATGTAATGAAATGATAAGGTTGAGTTGCAAGGCAACCTTGTGTTTGGAAGAGAAAATTCTCCTACACTGATTGTGCACCCACAGGGTACACCTATGATTGAGTAGGACTGGGCTTTTCGAGTTTCAGACGTTTTACTATGGCAGTTGTGGTTTGCAACTTGGTGACTCCTCTGGTGGGGGTCTCCTGTGTGTCTATGGGCATGGGTGATGTAATCATTTGGTACAGTTTGAAGGTTGAGGTGGTAGATTGAATTATAATGTCCAGATGAATATATATATATGGTGAGCTGAGTAAGTGTATGAGGTCAGCTTCTGTGAATAATAGAAATCTAAGTCATTAGCTGCGACTTGTGCTCCAGGGTGTGTAATCCTAAGTTTGTTATTAATGTCAATTAAGTATCTAGCAAGGTCTGAGGGTGGTACTATATCAGGGGTTAGGATTCCTGATGATAGCATCCTCAGGGCTGCATTTGTCCTTTGCAGTGATTGAACTGTATTCATTCTTGCTGCTATGATAATTAATGCATCATTTAATACTTGCATTTTCTCCCTTTGAGTTTTCTCGTGCCTTGAATATGAGTCAAGTGACCTGGACATGTTAGAGGCCCACAGGTTGACGGTGTCACCTATGGTGTTGATTGTGCTGTCTAGTACCTTCTTATCTTGGATGTATGCTTTAACAAACTTATCTTGTCTGTCTGTGATCTTTTCAATGAGACTAGCTGCTTCCTGATCTTGTTTAGCAAATTTTCTTAGTATTTCATCTATGTTCTTGAGCTGTCCCATTACTTGGTTTACATCTTCTACTGTGGCTAGACCTAGCACACCGCGAAACAGGGGTGCTAGAAAACCCAGTATGGCCTCTCTTTTGGCCTTGTCCAATGTGTTTATGGGGTTGGATAAGAACAATTTGATGGAGGCTAATGTTTCATTTATCTCCTTGTCTGCAATTTCCAGCAAGGTGTCTAGCTCCTTAGCTTGTTGGATAATTTGGCCAGAGGTATGATCTTGTAGAGTAGGAGTGGTCAACTGGAGTATTCTATCCCTTATGGATCCTTGGGTAACGGGTGCCCGAGGTATCTTGTAGGGGATAGCTAACAACAGTGTTGTGGTTGTATGTCCATTGACCAATGGTTGAGGGCTAGGTTTGAATACTACTCCTATGTTTTGTCTCACCACAGGTGTATAACCTGCAGTAAGTGGTTTTATAGTATATAATAACAGCATAGTTAGCAGTATGGGTGAAACTCTCAGTCTCCCCATGGTGCTTGTGTAAAGCAAGTTTGCTGTTTAAAGTCTTGTCAAATTTGTAGTGATTTGGTGCTGGTAAAGTCTAAGTGTATGGTGTAACACTTTAAATGAAGTGGTTCAAACTGTACCTTTGCAAGATTGAGCTGTCTTGGCAATATGTCCGGTGAGTCTATAGAGATTGACCAGTAAATGGTAAGGTCAGGCTGAAGGTGAAGTAGGTGTGTTCTTTATCCTAGTGCAGTCTCTCCTAATGGAGAAGTGGGCTGGCTAATTCCCAAGTGGGGTCCTGTAGACTTGTGTTCCAGACTGCAGCTGGATGAAGACTGATGGTGGGCTATGGTCCACAGTGCTTCTTATGTAGCCTACCCTACCCACATCCATTGTGGGCCTGGTATTGTTTCTCTGGAGCAGGTGCACCTAATCTCCAGTGTCTGCTACTGTGGGGGTCTATTGTGTAATCTGTGTACTGGTAATTAGCTCCTCCTGTCATCCAGGACAGCCATTCATGACCGTCTGTGAGGGTAGCTTATAAGGTCAATTGATCTCTATAGACTGCTGTGTTGGCATAGCGCGCTCTTTCATGTGGGGATTAGGCTTTAGACACTCCATTGTGTTACCCTTACTCTTCTTAGACTTCATGTCTGCTTTACTTGGAGGGTCCCAGTCTTTGACCCTTTCAGAGGCAATAACCTACTGATATATTTACAAATTTGATTGGCTTTATATACATATAAGTAATTCATTATCAGCCACACATGTCTTATGTGTGGATGAAGAGAATTTGTAATACTTTTTGAAAATCTTATGTTCTTTTGGTATCTCAATCTTGTTTCTAATTTCTTGAAACTGCACCACACCTAGATGTCTTTCTTAGTATGTGGTGTGCAGGCCTAGGCTTGATAGGGCCTATGCCTGTGGTTTCTCTTGTAAGGGTGATATCATTTTTGTTCCTTACAATTTTGTTGTAGTATTTGGCCTCATGTGGAATAAGCCTGTGTGCAAATTCATTGTTTCTGACAGCCACAACCTTTTTCAGTCTGTCTATGTGCACTAGTCTGGCCACCAATAGATTGGTGTCCAAGTTTTTGAGTTTGGCACTTGTCGAACTAGGTCTGTCTACTACAACATATGGTCCCATAAAAAGGGGCTGAAGTTTCTTACACTCTGTGTTGGTCAGGATTCTTGGTATGTTTAGGTACACCATGTCGGTGACCTTGATTTCCTGTGGTGTAAGTTTCTTATCGTATCTATCCTTTCTTTCCTTTTGTAGCTTGGCGACCCTTTCTATAGCTTTCCTCCTAGAGGTATCTTGATTTGTTATCATGTTAGCTACATGGTCTGCTACGGTGGATATGTCTTCCTGTATTCCCAGCCCTAAGTCCATTGGGGTGGCTGGGTTTCTCCCATGGAGTAGGAAGAAAGGGGTGAATCCTGTGGTTTGGGATTCAGTGTTGTTTAATGCAAAGGTTATGGGTTCAATAAATGAATCCCAATTGTTTTGGTGCTTTGAGCAGAATGCTCTGAGCGCTGTGCCGATGCTAGCATTGAATCTCTCTACAAGCCCATTTGATTGTGGCCTGTATGGTGAGGAGAATTTATGTTTGATCTTGAGGTGTTTAGTTAACTTTGTGAACTTTGCACCTGTATAACATGTTCCATTGTCTGTTTGAAGAGTGGCTGGTGTTCCATGATGACAAATTATATTCTTGTAGAACTCTGCTGCTGTTGTTTCAGCTTTTAAGTCAGTAGTAGCCCAAGCTGTTGCATATCTGGTAGCATAATCTATGCAGACTTGTATATGTTTGTTTCCCCTGGCAGTTGTGGGAAGTGGTCCCACCGCGTCTAGGTTTAGGAACTTCATTGGTGAAGCCATGTACTCTCTCACTGTCATTGGTGTTTTGTGTGAGTGTACTTGCCTTTTTGCTGTGAGGCATGTGTGGCAGGTGGAAACATATTTTGTTGTGTCTGCTAGCATAGACTTCCAATATACCCTAGGTCGGAGTGCTGACAGCATCCTACTTGAACCAAGATGGCCGCCAGTAGGTGAGTCATGGAAATACTGTAGTGTACTTGTTACCCATTGCTGTGGTATAACAATTTGAAGTGGTACAGTATTGGTTTTTCTCCAATTTATGGGGCATATATGGACTAATGTACCATTTACCAAGGTGTATGTCTGGCCTTGGTTGATGATTCTATTTCCTTGTGCTTTTGGTGCAGGCAAGGTCCCATCCTCAAGATATTGTATGAGGGGCAATAGGTCCTTGTCTTTCCTTTGTTCCAAGCCAAGGTTTGTACCTGAGATGGATGTGTCAGGAATCTGATCCAGTAGTTGATTTATATCTAGCACATGTTGTTTTATTCTGTCTCTTTCTCTTTCTTTTTCATCGACTATTGGCCTATCTTGTGCCTTTTGTTGGGGTGTGTCACTCTTGTTTTGGTGTGTAGGCTCCTTTGGAGGGCCTATTCTCGCCTTGATGGGAGTGGCAGCCTTTTTCTTTAAAGGCACAATTTGCTTTTTGTCATTCTTCTTTGTCTCGGAGTTCTTTGACTTAGTAGATGCAGTGTCTTTTGTGACATTTTTCCTGGCAGGTGGGGTTTTGGTAGGTTTGTTTCCTGTGACCTTTTTCTCATTTAGAATAGTTTGTGATTGTGTGGGGGGTTTTGGTTTGCCCTCCTGAATCATTTCTCTAGTCTTTGAGCGTGTGGTCATAGGACACAAATGGTTTGATGTTTCCTCTCCCTGCATTGATTCAAAGAATCTGACTGATTTGGAAGTTGCTTGAGTGATAGCATATATTGTGTCTTCTGAATCTTCATCATCTGAGTCAGGTGGGGTGAAGGGTGGCTCCTTAGGAGTTGCCTTCAGCATCTGATTGAGTGATGAGAATTCGATAGGCTCGAAATCATTATCTGGAAAGAGTTGTGAGTATTCTCTCTCACAGTGGCAAAACACATAGTGTGTAGATTGCTTCAAGATACCCCTAATGGGTGTCTCTGGCCTTTCAATGGTGTTGGGTGGGTCATCCCTTTTGAATGGTACTTTCTTTGTTACTTTTGCAAATTTGGTTCTACTGGCTGCTCTAACTCTCCTTGGTGGGGGTGGAGGGTTAGTCATGGGTCCAGAATCTGGGTATTCTCTTCTAGACATAGCATCTGGTGGTGTGTTATCATCACCTTTCACGTGTTGGATGGTGAATGAAAATTGTTGTATGTCTAGAGCCCATCTGGCCCATCTATGTGTGAGTCCTGTATTGGTTAATAGTGGGATTAGGGCTGCATGGTCTGTGTATAATTGGAAGTGTCTAGTCTCTAGATAGTGTCTGAAATGTAATACTCCATACACTACTCCCAGTAGTTCTCTCTCTGTGGTATTGTAATTTCTCTCATGTTTGGAGAGGGTTCTACCTGCAAAGGCTACTGGTCTGAGCACTCCTTCATTATCTCTCTGTGAGAGTACAGCTCTTAAACTCACATTGGAAGCATCAGTTGCCAAACTGAACTCTTTCTCATAGTTTGGATACCTGAGAAGAGCATTGGTACAGAGGGCATGCTTTAATGTTTTGAAAGCATTATCTGCATCCTCTGTCCAGACAAATGCTTTGAGATGTGTCTGTAGATCATACAATGGTCTAGCAATTTGGGCATAACCTTTGATAAACTTTTTGAAGTATTGGCATAGGCCTGTGAAGGATCTGACATTTTTGACTGATTTTGGTGTTGGGAAGGTTTTGATTGATTCCACCTTTGTGGGAGATGGTTGCAGTCCCATGGGTGTGACTCTCATTCACAAGAAGTCTATTCTGTCTATGAAGTATTCACATTTTGATTTCTTCAGTTTGAGTTTACCAACTCTTAGGCTGTTGAACACATCTTCCAGGTCATGGAAGTGTTGTTCGATTGATGGTGATAATACCAATATGTCATCTAGGTATGGTAGGGCACATTTGTATTTGAGTTTGTTCAGAATTAATGTGACTAGATGGCAGAATCCTGCAGGTGCGGTCGCTAAACCCATCGGCATCCTTTCATAGACATATTTTTTGTCATTTGCTATGAATGCGGTTTTATGCTGGTCCTCCTGTCTTATAGGAATTTGAAAAAATCCCTGTTGGGCATCTAGCTTACTGAATACTCTTGGTCTGAGTGACCCTATCATGTCTAGAGTGTCATCGGCTCGGGGTGTAGACAAGGCTTGATTTATCGTGTTCTGGTTCAAATAACGAAAATCTGTGACGAGCCTATGGCCTCCCGATGATTTTTGTACTAAAAAGGATCTGGAAGCCCAGGGGCCCTCAGCACATTCTCTCAGAATGCCCTGTTGTACTAGCCTTTTACACTCTTCCCCTATTGCGGCCTGCTTTTCTGGTGTTTGTCTATATGGTAGGAAATGACATGGTACTGCTTCAGGTTTTACATGTATTGAGTGGGTATACAGGTGTGTGGCACCAATGTCTCCATCTTTTCCTAAAAAATATATCATCATACTTGGTCAGCAGTGATTCTAATCTATCATGCTGATCTTTGGATGTGAGCACAGATTTTGGTGGAACATTCTCTTCCAATTCTGGCTCGAGGTCATGTGCCTCACTATGTATAGCAGCTATTTCAGACAGTCTGATTGAGTTGGGTTCAGGGTCAGCGTATGTGGACTCATAGTCTGAGTCTGTGTCACTGAATTGAGTTACATCCTCAGGCCGTATGGCTGAGATGGATTGATCAGTGTGTGGGGTAGTGTCTGACACCTGTTGAGGTTTTTCTAAATCAGATTCCTTGACTTCCTGAAATAGAGCTATGATGGCACCCTTTTTGATTTTATGTGGGCGCCTGCTGGTGTTGAGTAACACTAGGGGATGTTTGTTATTTTCCCTGGGGGTTACTGCTGCCCTTTGAACTAGATATGGGGCATTGTTATTTCTTTGGAGGTTATCTACTACTCCAGTTTTCCCTTGCAGTGATTGAGTAGATGTGACCTTACCCAATACTGCAAGTTCAGAGAATGGAGGGATGGTAAAATCCCTCACTGCCCTAATGGGTTTGAGAATTTGTTCAGGATCAACATTAAATTCAATTTGAGATTTTGTAGTGCTTAAGAAATCTGTGCCGAGAACAACGGGCTGTGTGAGGTTGGGAATTACAGCAAATTGGTATTGGAATCTGACACCTTGGATTCTAAAGTTCAGCATAGCTGAATGTCTAACATGACACACCGATCCATCTGCCAAATGGATGTTGATTTTAGATTTCCTCAGTTGGATATGGAATCTCTTTTGGAGATCCATGAGGAATGATTGTCTGACACAGGTGATAGTAGCACCTGTATCAACCAAACATTGTACATCTGAAACATCATATAGATTTGCATTGATACAGCCATTTTGAAGAAGTACAATAGAAAGCTTGGTACTCTCACCTGTATCCTTTGATGATGAATCTGGTGGGGTGATGTGTATCACTGATGGACGTCTCTGTCTGTTAGATGGTAGATTGGCACTAGCAATTGTCTCTGGTTGGATCCTTGTTAATCCTGGTTGATTGTTTGTTTTTGGGGTGTCACAGTGCACTGGCCCATCGGCACTGTGACATCCTAGTTTTCCTGGTTCTGTGGGGTGGTTGAGATGGTTGCCACCAGGAGCTTGGAGATTTGATCCATCACATGAGGTGGTATTTGGGGGTTACTGTGTTGGTTCCCCTGGTAACCTCTTGTGTCAGGTTTGTAATCCTCCTGGCGTGAGTTGGAACCCTGGTTATATTGACCAGAGTTGCTGTATTGACCGGAGTTGTTGGATCTCTGGTTGTTGTAGGCACCATTGTTGTTGTAGGATCCACTGTTGTAGTTCCTTTGTGGACTATGGCTTCTACTGTTGGATCCTTGATTATAGGATCCAGAGTTGTAGCTCCTATGTGGACTGTGGCCCCTACCGTTGGATCCTTGACTATAGGATCCAGAGTTGTTGTCCCCCTGGTTGTTGTAGGATCCATTGTTGTAGTTCCTATGTGGACTATGGCTCCTACTGTTGGATCCTTGATTGTTATAGGATCTGCCAGTACTTGGGGTTCTGTCTCTCCTATCACTGTATGAAGAGTTACCATTGTTGGAGTTGGAAGAGCTGTTGTCTTTTCTACTGTTGTGACCCCCCCCGGTTGTTGCTGTTGCCCCCTCTACCTCTACCTCTACTGGAGCGGTAGTTGGGGTCATAGTTATTTCCTCTATATCTACCGGTAGGGTCTTTGGATGTAGCCTTAGCTTCCTGTTGCCTTACATGGGCACTAGACATTAGGTTAACATCTTCATCTGAACTAGTGGTGATTTCCTGGACCTTTTTCTTAGTAGGCTGTGGGTTAGACTCTGCATCCCTTATTTTCCTAGATCTTTCTTGGGTCTCAACCTCTAAGGCTAGGTCTAGGGCTTGGTTAAAGGAGTCTATTTTCTTGTTCTCAAGAGCTACAGAGATCCAGGGCCTCATGCCTTGGGTGAATGTTTTAAATAAGGTGTCGTCCTTTAGGCATTGGGCATTACACGCTTTTCTGAGATACATTGCATAATCAGATACAGGTTCATCTATCTCTTGTGCACGGAGTGCAGTTCTGGAGATAATATTGTCTTGAGTAGCAAAATACTCTTTTAGTTCATGTACTACATTGGACCATGTCAACTTATCAGGTGTGGCACTTTCCTTGAAGGTTTCAAACCAAGCCAATGCTTGTCCTTCAAGGTACTTGGGTAAATATGTTACCATGGTGTCACTGTCTGTTAATTTGTACCTGTCCTTCAGATACTCTGGGAATTTGTGATCAATAAATAGTGCTGTTGACATGAGTGGTGATGGGTGAGAAAAAGTTTTGGGTTTGGTTACCTCGTGTTGCCTGATCTTCCTGTCGTCGTGTTGTTGTCTGTCTAGGATCCTGGTCATGTTGGACATCATGGAGATCATGACATCCTCCTTGGATCCAGAGGCAGATGGTGTGACAATAGGTGTGGTGGTGGGTGTGGGAGGCTGTGCGGTCTGGGTTGATACCAGCTTCATGAGATCTGATATCTGTTGTTGTGCCTGTTCTAGGGCCTTCCGATGGTCATCTAATTCTGCATTCCTTTGTGCCACCTGTTGACTGAGGATCCTCTCCCTTTCCTTTGAGGCAAGGGCATGAGCATCATGTTGGGCTCTGTTTGCTTCTAGGGCAGTAACTGCATCTTGGATGGTCTTCTCATAGGCCCTTATCTTCTCAGCTGCCTGATTGGGTTGAGGACCTTCATCGGCGTCGGCCATGGTGGAAGGTGGAAGGGATCACTGGTGTGTTGTAGGTATCACTGACATGTTGGAGATCACACTGAGATTGTCATTGGGGAGACCTCACTGATGTTTGGGAGACCTCAATGATGTGTGGGAGACCTCACTGACATGTGGGAGACCTCACTGACGTGTGGGAGACCTCACTGACGTGTGGGAGACCTCACTGACATGTGGGAGACCTCACTGACGTGTGGGAGACCTCACTGACGTGTGGGAGACCTCACTGACGTGTGGGAGACCTCACTGACGTGTGGGAGACCTCACTGACGTGTGGGAGACCTCACTGACGTGTGGGATACCTCACTGACATGTGGGAGACCTCACTGACATGAGGGAGACCTCTCTGACGTGTGGGAGACCTCACTGACATGAGGGAGATCTCACTGGTATGTGGGAGATCTCACTGTTGTGTGGGAAATCTCATTGATGTGTGGGGGATCTCATTGATGTGTGGGTGATCTCACTGATATGTGGGGAGATCTCACTGTCGTGTGGGAGATCTCATTGATGTGTGGGAGATCTCGTTGATATGTGGGAGATCTCACTGATATGTGGGAGATCTCACTGTCGTGTGGGAGATCTCATTGATGTGTGGGAGATCTCAATGATGTGTGGGAGATCTCACTGATGTGTGGGAGACCTCACTGGTATGTGGGAGATCTCACTGGTATGTGGGAGATCTCACTGGTGACCTTTGTGGACATGGTGTCAAGATCAAGGTCACTGGGTGGGTGGAGTGGGTTTTACTGTGTGTATGATTGTTTTTAGTAATGTTGCCAGCTTTAATTTTTATGAGCCTGTGAGAAATGGGATCTTAGTAGGATGTTCTCCACCACTTTGTCATACTAGTAATTGTGCATGATCAAGTTGTCATATGAGAAATATCATATAACTAGTGGTATATAGTGTAAATCCAACAAGCTCTTATAAATAGTGTTATTTCCAGTTATCACTGGTTTATTCAGCTTTAGGCAACATGTAAGAAATATCAATCATACAGTAGTTAGTATGTAGGTAATTTGTACATACAGTAAATATACAGTAAGTTATAAGGTATAATGTTCTGTTCCACTCCACCTGTGAGGTAATAATAATACAATGTCCAGCATAGTTCTAGGTGGGTTCCCACACCTAGCTCCTGACCTGCTGCTTAGAGGAATAATGTAATAATGAATAACTTTACCCTCTGGTGGAAGTCTTGAGGAAGATACCCTCTGGCCACTAATGATAGAAACCAATGCCGGTCTAGCATAGTTTCACCATAGTGCAGTGGTATAGCAGGTAGCAGGAGATGACTGGAGATGTTACCTCTAGAGCGGTTCTTGGTGTTCTGACTGTCTAGGAGGTGCAGCCAGGCTATTTGAAGCAAATCCTGGAAAAGCACCTCCAGACTGACTGGAGCCAGTAGCTTTTGCCTAACTCTGCAATTGTTTGAGGGGAGTCTTTCATGTGTCACTGGGTGCACAAAGGACCCCCATGGACGCCGCTGTGTCCCCCTTTGTCTTGGTCGGTTCTGCATCTTCAGACCCTCATATCTCGGTCGTTTATGTGTCTATAACCACCATTTTGCGCATGCGCGGAGTTGAATATGCCAAGTTCATAATGCCCGCTGGATAGGCGCGTAACTCGCGCCAGTTCATCTGTAGTGCATTCGGAGGTCGATTCAGTCTCCATGGCGTAACTTCCTTAATAATGGGAGTTCCGCCTTGATCTTGGGCTCATTCTGACCGTCTATTTATGGGCTTTCCATAAGCCAGGAGCGACGCTAGATCGACCGGAAGGTTATGGCATCGTGCTTATGTAACCCATTGTTCAGTCATTAGAGTGCTCAGACACTCATGATGGCGTCAGCGGTGCTCAGGCACCCGTGACGGCCGGTTGCATTCACTTACAAGTTATTAGTTTGTGCACTGAACCATGAGGTCGCACACTGAGACCCTCATTTTTATTATATTGTGCAGTGAACCATTAGGTCGGACCCTTTGATGTCATAAACTCTGTCTAACTGACTTGGTTTGGTGTGCAGTGGGGCATGAACGCTCTTATACAAAGTTTGAGCGCTCTTAGAACCAACCTATGTATTAATTTCATAGATATTCTTTGATTAATACAATAATATGTTAGAATTTATGGAATAATAAAATGGTATATCACACATTATGTCAAGGACAATTTTGTCACAGGTTTAAAAACCTAAATTGGTTCAATCTCTGGGCAAGTGACTTAGCTGATGAAGCTTGGTTTATTTTCATTAACGGTATTACTTTTTTGCAAGACTTAACCTGCCCGATCAAGCAGTTTGATTTTAAGCAAGAAAAACAACCCTGGATGGAAACAGATAGTATAGCTCATGTTAAAGATAAACATACAGCTTGGGCTTCTTACAAAAAAACAAATAGTACTGCCCACTGGGCACATCAACATTGATTCAGTGTTAAAACAACGTTTGCAATGTTTGCATATCAACGGTTGATATAGGCTTGAAATATAGTTGAATTTGAAAGTTGACACAACATAATCAAAATCAACTGTGATTCAACATCTAACCATCAGTGCAGATTCAACGTTTGTATTTCTATGTTGATTCAACATTGACACAACATTGATATGATGTTGAAACAACGTTGATATTTGTTAGGGCATTCTTTGTTGACATGTCAATGTTGAATCAACATTGAATCAACATTGAAATCAATATTGTTGATTCAACATTGACAAATCAATGTTGAGTCAACATTGAATTGAGAACAATATTTCAACATTGATATGTCAACTGTTGATTGGATGTTGAAATGGTGTTGGTTGACAACATTGAAATAGAATCATTGAAAAGGTGTTGAAGACAGGTTGATCAACATCATCAACACAATATCAGCGGGTTGTCAACGTTGATGCAACGTTCTATGCCCACTGGGTGATGATTACAATATCTATAGTTTTCTGATTAACTATTCAAAAGGAGCAAACAAAAAAGCAAAAGAAAAATATTTTCAGGACATTCTGACTACTAACCAAAAGCACCCCTCCGAGTACTGGAAAACCATCAGTAATTTAATCAATCAAAAACCCACCGATGTCAAGTTCAATATCATAAACCATGAAACCAACAAAGAGAATAAGGATGAGAATACAGCAGACTTCATCAACACATTCTTTGCCAACATAGGTAGTAACCTAGCTAAAAACATGAACCAAGGGAAGATATAAGATTTAATCCCTATCTTAAAGGACACCAACATCAATAAGTCTTCTGATGTTCAAGACATTGCCACAAATGTCTTGCCCTACCTCACCATGTGTCCCATATTATAAATCTGGTAATTACAAGATAGAACTTTCCTCCAGCCTGGAAAAAGGTGAGAGTCAGTCCATTGCCAAAGGGGGGTGACCAAACTGATGTGGGAAACTTAAGACCCATTTCCATCCTTCCCCTGCCAGCTAAGATTACAGAAAGGGTCCTTCATAAACAAATGGTAAATTACCTAAATGACAATAACTTGTTGAGCAAAAACCAAGATGGATTTAGGCCGGGTAGGGGGACAATATATAGTCTGAGCAAATTCACAAACAATATATATTTTTTTGTGGTTTATAGTAAGACTATAAATAACAACACAACTAAAGTTCCAACTTGGTTTATAAATATGGCGTTTTATTAGGAAGGAAATGAACCAACAGTTTCGGCACTATGAGGCCTTCATCGGGGTTATAACTCCATAAAATTTCTCTTATAAGGTACTCTGTGAGTCATTGAGTGTAACAATAGAAATAATGCATTATGGGTAAAGTATTTACAGTTCTTGGTGATCCACGTTGCCATGGAGATATTGACAACAATTTATGACATCATGTCTATAAATAGTAATGATTGTAAAATACATTGAATAATTTAATATTATAAGTACACATTTGAACAGTGTAGTACAGGTACAGTGTGAGTCATAACGGTAGGGGCTGTGTACAAATGACGTCATGCAGGAGGGGGGGAGGAGGGGTCTCACTGCCCATGACCAAGCATGACAAGGGGGGAGGGGGGGTCATGGGCTGCATGACATCATGTCATAAAAAAAAACTGCAAGTTGCTTCAGTTTTGGCAAGAAAAAAAATGATTTGTAAAGGTAGGGAAGTTTAATGCATTCATCTGTTATGAAATATATATTACCTATACAGGCATGCTTTCCTCAGACACCCCACTCAATGATTGTCACTGCCATCAGTGTCAGTGTTGGTCCACTACTCTATCCTACCTCTAACCCAGGCCCCATACCATTTTGAAATGCACTTTTAGTTGGACTCATTTAACCAAAGGACCCCATATATAGGTTGATCTATGCGGGTAAGAAGCACCCTGGCATTGAGAATTCAGTAGAAAGATTCAAATGACCCAACTTCTATTCTATTTGATAAATTTCACAATTCAAAAACCCATTGGTAATTTAGGGATTGCTCATTACTCATCAACAGGCCTGAGGGGTGGGATAGATTGCCATACAGACGTGCAGAAATCTGAAAATTTTATGACCCCCTCCCCCTCGGACAGATTGCCCTGGTCATCCCTCCTGTTCTACAGTAGTTCACAGAAAAGGCATAACATTTTTCTCTGCCCCCTTCCCCACTTTGAAGTGTCAAAATTGTTTTCCTCCCTCCCCCGTCAATCTGCATCCTGCTCCCCCTGTTGATATATCAAAAACTGTCCCTTGGAAACAAACATCTTATTCTCTCCTTTTTCTGAATGGGACTCTAGGGGTTATGCCTTATATTATGCCTAACAGTAAAATGATTGTTTTGTAAGTGTGATCTTTATTATATATGTGTAATCATATTACCACACTTGTAATGTTACACTTGTAATTCAGTGAAGCCACTGTAACTGTCGGCTAGATCTGATTTCTTCTCTTATTTCCTTTCCTTTACCTCTCATGAGGATGTGAGGTAACAGGACCTTTACCCCCTGGACATTTGCCCCCAGACATCTACCCCCAAACCATTTACCCCCATGGACATTTACCCCCAGACATCTACCCCAAACCATTTACCCCCATGGATATAATAAAGGTCGAAAAAATTAGGGTAGGTAGGAGGTAGGTTTTTTTTTTAGGTTGGCGCTTCTAGAACTTCTAATTTTTTTTCGACCGATTACCTGAACACAACAATGTTTTTTAGGCCTTACCAATTCACACCCATTATTAGCCCAGCACGGTTTTGGAACAGGGAAGGTGGAAAAAGCCCCACCTGTTTCCAGCACCATTAAGTTAACCCAATATATACATGTCCCTTTGAAACATCTCAATTTGCTATACTCTCTTCATGTACTTTGGGCCGGGGGGGGGGGGTATCTCTGCATGACGTCATGTTAAGGGGGGGGTCAAGCATTGTATGACGAAACATGACAAGGGGGGGAGGGGGGGTCAAAAATGGCCAAAAAAAGCATGACGTCATTTGTACACAGCCCCGTATTTACAATGTAAATACTAATATTATAATATTAATATTATTTAACAGGATATTAAGGCCATAAAAAATTTTATAGGCATACAAGTATGGTTATCAGAGTATTATTTCCTTGGTTTACTTGAGTATCCTTCCTTGATCATACTGTCTTTTAAAGCATGGCCGCAGTTCTGATTGATTTTCATCACCATCAGCTGGAGGTCTGCTAGTACCTCTGCTGCTGGTAGGTCCTGTCTGTGGAATTGTCAGTAGACCGTTATAGGTATTGTACTTATCATATTTATTTTTCACCTTTGACTCTACCATGTAACCCAGTGTCCGAGTCTACCCACAAGCCAAGCCATACCCATAGACCAAAGGCTGGCGGTGTCAACTGCACTCAGTGACCCCGCCTCCTCCCACTGGAGGATACGCCGTCAATCACAAGCAGCCCACTGCATGCTGGAAATTCCTAGCAGACAATGTTTAGAAACAACTCCTCCTGCTGGAGGACATGCCCATTGATCATGAGCAGCTCACAGCATACCGGGAGTTCCCAGCAGCTATATTTAGAACCACACTGAACTCTGTGAACCCCAGTGCTATGTCTGGGATCCCCCCTACATACCTGCACTGGAGTTCCCCAGTTACTATATTTAGCTCACCTGATACTATTTTTAGGATGAGCTGGGTGAGCAGCTCCTACTACAAATACCTGTGGAGGGAGCAGCTCACTCATCTTTCCACCTCCATACTTCATACCTCACACACTCACGTGAGACCAAGGCCCTTGGCTCAAGGGCTAGGCTTGGACACTGTTGGGCACCTTTATACTGTATCACCAACTATACCTCGTGGACTTCAATGAATAAAGTGGATATCAAACTGGATTCCTGATTCGTCTGTATTCATCCTTATTCATCATTTACGGACTCGTTGACAATGGTGGAAAACCCTCACGTATCATCCCACAGTTACCACCTCTCATGAGCCATGGACAACAGTGAGACCCTACCAAAGGAGCCAGCCCCACAACGTATCCCTACATCTCCAAACAGAGATCAGCAAGAAGCCACCAGTACACAGTACACCACCCCGATAGACTCCTCGCCAGACGCGCTCCAGCTGGACCCAGTGCTGCCAGCCCATAGACGCACACATAAACAAACACCTGTAAGTTCAAATACCTTACCCTTTTCATCTACTATAGTAGACACCAACACAGGTGCACCCACCAGTACACCAGCAGGAGCCCCACCACCAGGTTTAAACCTCACCCTACCTGGTTATTCACCCTCAGAATCAGCACCTCTGAGATTAGGTGGTCTTCAAAGTACCACATACAGCACGCCTGAAAATCAATCACCAGGTTACCTCCACCTAGACAGCCATCTAGAGGAAAGATCCAATAGCCTGCAGGAAGCCCTGGAAGCTGCTGGCCGATCACCCTCACCCAGTAGTGATTCTGACCCACAGGGCGCACTTGACCTAAGTTGGGACAACCTTACTGTACCGGACATCCAAGCCCACCCATCAGTAGCAGACAATTACTGGAGGAGCAGGCTAGACTCAGCAATCCACAGGTGGAGAGAAAACAGACTCAACACAGGACGTGCACAACAGATACCAACCGGAGCTACACCGAGCTACCAGTGTGGTGAGAGTCCCTCTGTTTTTCTAGACAGAATAAACCGTATTCTAGAAGAGCAGTGGCAAGAAAGCTCCAATCCCACCAATCTGCTAAGGCCGCACCAAAACCCACAGCCTGATAGCAACCCACCTGGAGGAAACCCTAGGCCTTACTACTCCTACTCTACCTCTGAAGAAGACAAGGCGACACCTCCAGCACCAAATTCATCCCTGAGCACGCCTCCAAGAGCCAGATCCTTTGAAAGGCCATACCCCACCCATAGACCCAGGAGAAGAGTGCAATCATCCTCCCCTCAAAGGCCAAATACACCTGTATTTTACAGACTTCAAAGAAGCTTGGACTCTGCAGCTAGAAGAGGCGACCTTGTGGCCACTACTCCCATACTACACAGAAACAGTCACTTCCCCGCCCATTTACAAACAGAATCCACCTCTGAAGAAGACACAGAAGTAACCTTCCCCCACCTGCACAGAGCACCTGCCTACCCAAACATGGCCACTGCAGCTCCACCTCCAGAATACAACCAGGATGACATGACGAGGAACATAGTCAGAGAATGCACCCAGGCAGTCAATGACTCCCTCTCCAACCTATTAACAGGACAAATGAACTTATTGTCCGCTGAAATAAAAAGGATTGGAGACGACTCCTCCTGCCAACTGTCAAGAATAAATGACAGGTTGAATGACATGGACACTTGGAAATCGCACCTGGAGAATGACATTGGCCAAATACAAAGAAGAGCAGCTCAGGACAACGCTGATGTACTGAGAAGGTCTGAAATAGCGTCAGCCAATCTGTCTGACAGAATCAACAGAAATATTGATGGAATGAGATCTGAAATATTCAGGGCCATTGATAGGACAAGAACACCTACCAGCCAAGGCCAAAACAGCCTTTTCTCACCCACCAACACTAGGCTACCCCCTTCAGGCCAACCTTCACAGGTTATGAGCACCTCTACCAGAATGCCGACATCTGTACCGGTAGGATACAGGCTCAGCCCCCCAAGCCTTTTCCAAAATACAACCCGAATGATAGCGACAGGTGCCACGCCCACCCAACAAGGCGCGACACATGCAGGTCTTGGTAGTTCAGCCACAACCCACCAGATGGCGCCCTCTACCACTCGTCCATCACCGGTAGCCGCCACATCACTTTCAGGCAGTGTTTACAACCATGTATACATACCCCACCAGGCACACACGCCCTACAACAACCCTATACCAATGTATGGTTTGTTTACAAACACTCCACCTGCCCAAGCAGCTGCCCACCAGCCTGCAGCTCAGTCCACACCAATGATACCAAATCTAGGACAATCCAATTTCTCCGCTCCTACTGGATACAGGAGTTTTGAACCTGAGCGACTCACATCTGCTCAATTAAGCTGTTTTAACAAGCCAGAACCCTTTGACAAACCCTCGCCCTACAGGTCTGCAGCCAGATTCCTGGCAGAATTCAAATTCTATATAAGAAATGCATACCCCCGCAGCCCAACAATGCATCCTGTATGTATACCTTTTTAAAAGGCAGAGCAGCACAATGGTTTTTCACAAACATTTTTGACAAACCAATCATGTATGACACTGAGGCAGTCTATGCCGCCTTTCTCAGCAGATTCAACCAGCCTGACCCTGCCACAATAATCAAAGGATATAGAAACAGAAAGCAGCAACCCAAAGAGACTGTGGAGGAATATATAGCAGATATGACCTTATTGCTATCCAACAGCAACCTGGATGAATCTGTACAAGTGGACTATCTCATAAATGGCCTCAAAGATGAAATAAAAAATGTTGTACTCTCAGACAGCCCCAAAAGCATTAGGGAAGCCGAAACTGCAGCATTAAAACAAGAATTGGTCATGGAAGCAGCCAAAGCAGCCCATGCCTCAAACCAATCTTCAGACTTGTGCGCCATGAACTATAATAACTACAATGGGCAAAGGAACAACAACAACAACAACAATAACAGATCCAGAAAGGACCAGTACAATAACAACAGTTATAACAACAAGCCCCCTGGAAATGGCAATAATAAGCAGTATGACGATAAACCTAAGCCAGGATACAACCAAAATCAACAAGGTTATAACAACTCCAGATCCGGCTCAAACAGCAGATCAAGCTCCAAAAACAGATATCAGTCGCCAGGCAGGAGCAAATCTCAGGAAGGAAACAAAGCAGGTCCAAATCCAGCGACACAAGAAATAATTTTGTTTTCATCCCTGTTGCCTCCACCCCCACCAACACCCGCCAGGTGTCCTTCCAGAAACTACTGGTCCCAGCAGATTTCCCAATCCCTGATGATTGGACCCAGCAACAAAAGAAATCCAGGGACCCAACACCAGGCAGAAATGACAACAAAAAGACAGGAGACAACCATCCTGACAACCAACCTCCTGATTCTGGACAAGGAGAACACTACAATGACAATATTGAATAGGACACAGGGGAGGGCCACCATGCATCTTACAGCCCCGCCCCCACCTTAGACAACAAAATTGGAACGTCCCCCACATGCCATATTTCACACATGAATGATGGAGCAGAATTAAATTCAGCAGAACAACAGAACCACGACCCCCAGCCTGTGAATTGTGACGAAGACTCCTCATCAGACAGCGAGGACCTCTATGAGAACCAGAACAAGAGAATTTCCACCCTCCAATTAAAAGTCGAGACCAGTAAGTATGGGCGGCAAGGTAAGACCTCTTACATTAATACTGAATTGACTAAAGGCGCAGTTAATGTTGATATCAATGGCAGTTCTTACAGAGCCCTTGTAGACTCTGGAGCCTCCCTTTCCTTTATCAGCCAGAAAATGGCAGATAAAATCATATCAACCCCCAATTTCAGACATGGTAGGAGATCTCGCATGGTTATCCTACTAGCTGATAAATCCTCAGTTCAGGTCAACAATTCCATCACCATAACCTTCCTAATCAATAACACAGAGTTTAAAACAAGACTACATGTTGTTCCAAAACTAAATCACCCCATAATTCTTGGCGTAAATTTTATGACCAAATATAGGGCCAAAATTTCCTTTGGGACTAAGTCCCCTTTACCACACTTCATAAGAGCAGCCAAAGGCCTAACCATGCCACCAAATTCTGAATCCACATTCAATGCAATCGTCATAGGACCTGATTCCTTAATAGGTAAATCAGGCATCACAGAAAATGTTGACACAACATTACCGGTACTAATCAAACACGCCCTTGTTGAACCAAGGTCAACAAGAAAAATCATACCGGTAACAGTGGCCAACCCAAATGATTTTTCCATCAATATCAAAAAGCACATGAACCTAGGCATTTTTGCACTTAACAATCTAGACAAAGCCATTCCCATTGGAAAACTGAACAGCCAACACTCCCTCAACAGCATAATCTCTGACAAAGACATGCTCCCCATCAATTGTGGAGATGATCCCCTAGATCAGCTACCCAAAGGGGACGACCCTCTAAAATATACAATATGTGACAAGCTCTCTGAGGCCCAAAAACAACAAATCAAAAACATTGTTGAATCAAATAGAGAGGCCTTTGTATTAAATGAGAGTGCCATAGGATTAAATGTTGAAAATGAGGTCAAATTAGAATTAATCCCTGATTTCAAACCCTGCAACAGACCATCCTATAGAATGTCACCCAAGAAAGAGATTTTCCAAAGAGAGCTGTTAGATAAACATTTACAGCAAGGTGTCATTGAAGAATGCACCAAACCCTGTGAGTGGAACTCCCCAGCTTTCTTAGTACCCAAACCCCAGGGAGACAGGTCTGTGGCCTCAGGATGGAGAATAGTCGTGGACTATAGATGGGTTAACCAAAACCTAAAATCTTTTTCCTACTCCTTCCCCAGAGCAGACGACCTCATGCAACAAGTTGGCAGAACAGGTGCTAAATATTTTTCCAAATTGGATGTATACAGCGCCTACCATCAAATTCCTCTAGCTAAAGAATCAAGGCCTTTAACAACTTTCTCCGCCAATGGCACAAGATATATGGCCAAAGTATTACCCATGGGTTTAAAAACTTCTGGTTTGTCATTCATGAATGTAATGGAACAATTGCTCATGAAGTGCAAATACAGAAATGCAGTAGCCTATGTGGATGATGTGGCCATATACAGCCCCACATGGGAAAGGCACCTGCAAGACCTAGATGAAGTGCTAAAACTTTTCATCAAAGGAAACATCAAATTAAAGTCAGAAAAATGTGAGTTTGGCACCACCAAAATGGAATTCTTAGGTTTTACCTTAGATCAACACGGCATCTCACCTTCCCCAGACAAAATCTCACCGGTTAAAACCTTCCCAGCACCTAAAAACATCCACGACCTTAGGTGTTTCAATGGAATGGCACAATTCTATAAGAGATTCATTAGAGGTTTTGCCCATATAATGAAGCCCTTATATGAAGCCACAAAGGGTACCTTCAAATGGACCACTCAATGCCAAACAGCCTTTGAAAAAATCAAAGCATCAATTTGCACTGAGGCAGTCCTAAAATTCCCAGACTATAACAAACCCTTTATCATCTTCACAGACTCCAGCAATTTCAGCTTAGGAGCAGTTATTACACAGGTAGATGAACATGGTTTTTATAGACCCATTGAATTCTCTGGGAGAGGTCTAACACCTCAGGAAACCAGATATGGAATAACTGACAAAGAGCTACTTGGGATAATCTTCGCTGTCAAAAAGTTCCACCATTATGTGGACGGCACTCACTTCAAAGTATATTCAGATCACACTGCCCTAGTCTCCCTCTTCAACAAAAAGGAGAATATCACCAATGGGAGATTGGCAAGATGGATAGATACTGTTATGTCCTATGATTTTGAAGTAAAATACCTACAAGGTAGAGCCAATTTAGTGGCAGATTGCCTGTCTAGAAGAAAATATCCCCCTGGCTCTGATGATCCAATACCAATTAGATCACAAGGAAAAATTATCCTCCCACCAAAGAGGGTACAATTTTCAGATATATCCATGACAAAGGTTTTCAGATCAGACGACCCAATCCCCAATAATCCCATCTGTTTGGGACCTCCTAGATCAATATTAAAAGGAGGCAAAATTTGGGGAAGCACAAATAAACCACCAAAAGGCGTCATAGCAAGAAAGGGCACCCCAGAAAGGCAGCAAGGTGTGAATCCTGACCTGTGTGTACTCACTCGAGCACAGTCCCAGTCCCAGGATGACACACCTCCAGCAGCCAGCCAATCAGGGCCCAGTAAAAAGACCCGCCCACTCAAGCCTAAGTGCAGCAGTCCTCGCCCCAAAGGCAGGCCCGCCAAATCTAGGTCACCTAGGGTCTCCATCAAAGCTGCAAACGCCAAGAGAGCTAGGCTCTCCCGCCGTGTGCTACCTCTAGCTGAAAGGGCAGTTCAGGAAATCTGTAAACACCAATCCCTGACACCTTCTAGAGAAACACTGATTAAAAGCCAAAAAGAAGACCTTTTTGCATCCTCCATGGCAAACTACATTGAAAAAGGTAGCCTGCCACACGACTCAGGATTAATGAATCAAATACTACGTAACCACGACCAATTCATCTTACTGGACGAAGTCCTCTTTAGAATTACTGATACCAACTTGGGTAAAACCCTAGAGCCCACACTGCAAATTGTAATTCCAGAAAAGTGGACAGAATCTTTAGTGGAAGCAACCCATTGCTCTCCCCTAGGTGGACACCTAGGTCCAGTCAAAACATATACAGCCATAAGGGCTAGGTATTACTGGAGATCAATGTTTAAAGAAGTTTTTGACTTCTGCGGTACTTGCCACACATGCCTGACCACCAAAAAGAGACCCAAAAACCTGAAAACTCCAATGAAACTACGTGACCCAGTACTCACAGCATACTCTCACGTCACCATGGACACAATAGGCCCTTTTTCCAAGGCCGCTGATGGCTCTCACTACATACATGTGGTGACCGACCATGCCACCAGGCATGTGACTGCCTGGACAAGTGAAGAAAATACTGCTGCAGTTGTAGCACTTGGTTTCTTCCAAAGAGTCATATGTATCCATGGCACTCCCTCAGTACTAAACACAGATAATGCCCAACAATACGTCTCAAAATTATTCAAATATTTTTGTGAAAAGTTCGGCATTAAACATGTGACAGGAAGTGCACATTGGTCTAGGTCCCAAGGTCTCTGTGAGCGCCAACATCAAACCATAGAATCATCCCTCAGAGCCTTTGTATCAAAATCACAAAAACACTAGGCTACTCACCAAATTTGTTAGTCTTTGGCAAGCAGACACACCTACCAACTGAAGCAGCTTTGTCCTTGATTAAAGCTGAAAAAGACTCAAGTACCAGGGAGAAAATTATGACCAGCCTACTACAGTTTAGGGATGATATTCAAATGAAAGCTGCAGAAAACATGATCTCTGCTCACAAAAAGATGAAAGCCAGACATGACATTTCAGCAGAACTCAGCTCATATAACACAGGCCAATTGGTATATTTACATATACCAACCCTACTAGTCAAATGTACATCAAAAAAGTTGCAACCCACATACTCAGGCCCCTACATCATAATGAAGATGACTTCACCAGTTACAGCTATTCTAAAAAGGCTACAAGATGGAAAAGTACTGAAGAAATCAGTACATGTATCAAGGCTGAGGAGACCAATCACAAGAGCTAGCGCCAAAGCCATCATAAAAAGGCTACAATCAGGGCCCACAAGCTCACTTCACGACCCCGACCAAGACGACCCCTCCAATGTGAGTCTCACCACTCACAAAACAAAGAAAAAGAGAGGAAGGCCAGCCAAAAAGGGAATAATCTCCTTCAGCCCCATGCCCTCCAGAAAATCAAGAAAAATTTCTAAGCGTCCATTATAAACCATAAGTCGTTGTGTCAAACACCAAACATCCATATAAACAACCCTCCTTCATTCCCCACAGGCGCCACGCGCCCCAACCAAATTAATCAACCATTAATACACCAACCACTTAAACACACTGACAGCAACAGTCACAGACCAACGCCCAACCTATTTATACTAACAGCCATAAAAATTCCTATGCATCCAAAATCAACACCGCCTTGATTAACTGTATATACACACACCTACCCTTTCTAAGTGGAACGCCAAACACTGGCAAATGGATTATCAAATAATTAGGTTAGGTTACACACGCCACATACCGACCGCCCAAGGCAGCGCTGTATCCTCGGTTTGTGTATAAACTTCAATACACACATGCGACGGCTTGTTACCACTTCAAGACCACTATTTCCAATAATAAACCTATTGTAGGAAGATGGACCTCTGACACCCACACCCCATGTTTACACCGCTGTCTCTGCCAACCCTTAAGTGCTGTGGTGGCACATATACAAATCAATAACACACTGCCCTCAAGGTCTTTAAAAGCTACAGGGACGCCATAGCAACCATATCACCTTGGCCAGGGATAAAACACCCCCCGCCAAGCTTCCCAATATGCTATCTTTAGACAATATCTCACCACCAACCAATCCAGGCCAGGATAACCCTAATTTGCATATGGGACCGTACAACCCCACTTGCATCCACCAATAATATTTGGCCTACGCCTCTTTCAGGGCAAGACATACCACCTATGGGAGATCTCAGACTGAGAAGTAGCCAAACTCAATCTCAGGTTTATAAGCGCTTGCCCACCCACATCTGATCACAACACAACCCACAACCAATACCACCACACCTTAAGCACGGCAACAAGTGTCTGGGAAGGGACCATGGCAGACCCATCATGCAACCAGCCCAGGTAGGATTATCTTATGGGTCTATTTTAGCATTTAGGATTTTTAACAGTCGTTCTAGCATTGTACATGATAGTATTTTTATTATCATGGTGCCCAGGTACCCCTATTAACCAATGGCGGTGTGAGCCTTAAGTGTGTGTAAAATGTGGAAGTACTTCTCCACTATCCTGTAATTTTTAACATTGATAATCCAATTTACTAAACCTCTTCAGCCAAGCTAATTCCCCACCTTTACCTCTCCCCCATTCACAGCCCACTTAGACCCCCTTTTTCTTTATGACTTACAGCCTGGACCCACCGGCAAATAAGCACGGCGTAAATGCTACATGGACCATACACAGCCTCCTTGGACCATATGGGATCAGGAGTGATCTCATGGATCCTTTTGAAATTAGGAGCATAATCATGGAACAGCAACACCTCATCACCTTCCTCGCCCAGGAAGATATTAAACATTACCTCAGCAGCCCTGTGCTAAGACAGGAGCTGGACATGAGCAATCACTCCATAGCAGCAACCATAAAAGCCTTCATGGTCGCTGTAGCTGGGGATAATCCCCGCCGGCCTCCATGGGGCAGGTTTAACCATAGATCTGCATCATACATAGCACTCTTATGTGCTCGCACGCTTCTAGCGTCAGAACAGCCCCTCAGGGACCTACCCCGCCAATACTCCAGAATTGGACGCGAATTGGCCATAAGGAATACAGCCAGCCTAGTATTCCAGTTTGCTGTTTTCGAGATAAACAGGTTTCATGCTCAAGCACGTGTACCGCCCCTGACAACGACAACAGGCACCAGTCCATCTGCATAAATCCACTCATGTGACAACAACCCTACCACCCACAGAATCCCCGACCTTTGTAAATACTTGACCATACTAACATCCCATTTGTGACTAAGCTAATGTTATTTTTAAAGTGAACCCCACCATCAAAATTTTCAAAATCCTCAAAATTTTCAATTTTTTCTCATTTTCTAGAGCAGCAGCCATCCTAGCAGTCTGTATATTCTTACATCTGCTCCTCGGCTGCACCTCAACATCAGACACCAATCTGAACACCATCTTCAGACCCAACTATGGCGCACTGTTTACCAAGTTACCCCAAACATTACTAGCCAATTACATGGACTATCCATTGACTTTCAGCCTCAACTTGACCTTTGACCAGAACTTAAGTCAGCCAGAACTGCTCAGCCCACTCATCGCCACTGATGCACCCCAATACATTAAGCACACAGCCCATGCCCTAGATAACATGATACAAAGCCTATTCTCCAAGTCAAAAACAACACTAGAAACCTTGTCAAAATTAATTTCCCCATCAAACGTCAGACAAGCCAGAAACGCCCCAGGCCAAGTCATTGGTGACATTTTAAGAGCTTCAATAGGCCTCGGTACTCAACCAGAAATTGATATTTTGAATTCTGAAATGTCTGACCTGGATAAAAAGTTAGCCACCAAAATGCACGTGGTAGAATTAGCCACACATTTCTTGTTAAATATTTCGGAATTTAATTACAATTCTGTCAACATCTTCTCAAAATTCCAAAACGACACTGATGATGCTCTATCTTTCATTTCCGGAAAATTAGAGCATTTAAATTCTAACATCTCATCAATATTATTAAAACTAGAACTCCAATCCAGACAAGACACCTTCTATTCCATGTTATTCACAGCAGCAAATTCTCAAATAGAGTCTTTAATTGACCTCCAAAGCGACTTGGAAAATCTGCTCTCAACCATTAATAATCTACTTGAGGGCACCCTACCCCAATCCATCATCACACAAGACGACCTCAGTTTAGGTTTAAACAATTTATCCAGCCTCCTGCACGAGGCACACCACGGCATTATTTTAGAAGGCCTACCCATAAGTTATTATTATCAGCGCCGAGTACATGTGCACTGGAGCCATAACTCGAGCCTGTTCATAACCATACCAGTACCCATAACCAGAGGGGGAAGCACCTTTTCTATATTTAGAATAGAAACCTTCCCCGTACCTTTCGACACCTCCGACACTAAGTCAGTAGGTCACACCCAGGTGGAGCCACTTCCCGGCTACTTGGCCATGTCCAGGACCCACTCACACTACATACAGTTTACACAAGCTGACCTGGATATGTGTGACCTCGGCCACCTTATCAGCTGTAACCTACCCCTACCTCTGTTGTCGGCCACACACCCCACATGCACTCTATCCCTATTTTTAGACCTACCAGAGGCGGTGCACCATACCTGCAGTTTTAAAGCACACATGGCAGCACCCATACCAAATATTATCCAACCCCTATCTCACAGCACCTTCCTATTAATAACCGACCATCCCACTTCCATGCTCCAATGCACAGATTCAGGCCAAGTCAAAATTAAAAATAGAGCATACTCAGTCATCTCAGTCCCATGTCTGTGCTCCATTAAAAATGCTGGCATGATTTTAACCAATTCTGATTTATCTTGCACCCAAAATTTCACGCTGGAGCCCATATCAAAGGCCTATTTCAACTTACCACTATGGCGACACTTTGGTCAACCTCCAGCCAATGTTTCCGGCATCACCATGGCAACCACATCCCAGACCCTTCACTTGCCCAATTTTGAAAAATTAAAACACCTACATAATCAAAAAATAGCACCACTCTTTCAAGACACCCTAACCCTTAAAAAGGCCGCACAGGGACTTAAAGACCAATCAGCCCTCCTATCCACTAACTCCCTGATGCATCTAGGATATCACCTCCAGTTCTCACCCTGGATACATTTGGTATCACCCCTCCTGGCACTACTTTGCTGCGCATTAACCCTTAAGAACCATCTTCGTGTCAATCAATTGGCGCGCTTTATCACACTAGTCTCAGCAACCCGAACACCCAAGATGGCTAATGCGGAGAGTTGGGATCGTTTTAAAGATCTGATACGCCAGGCTAACAAAAACTGGCCAGCTCCACAAACGACCCCAAACACAGATCTAGATTTTGTACAGTCGCCTGACCGCTACCAGAACATGTTCACCTGGATTTTGATAGCAACCCTCCTATACATCACATGGAGTACCGCCAAGAGGTGCCTGCGACACTGGCCCTACTGCAAACAGGACAGCCACAGGACACCTTCAATTGTGGCCAAGATTCATGCTAACGGTCAAACTTTTGATTTCACCGTTGGCAAGATGATCTATGGACAAAATCTCTGGGCCCCCTCCATCACAGCCCCTAAGGTCTCCCCAGCTCGCCTTACGGCACCCCTGGGCAGACACCTAGATCTCCATTGGAAGTCTGACATCAGGACAATAATCGGGGGACAAGTCCGACAGATCCCGCTGCAGCGCTATCCTCCGGTACCACTTCTATGGAGAATACCGCTGTACAGGGTCTTAAAAGGAGCTCACCACATGACAGTGGTCATCTCCTCAGAAGGACAACCCGATTTTCAACTTGCCTCTAGTGACACTGACTCAGCCATACAGCTACCCTGTGAGTCCTGGCCAGCTGATCGCCATGACTCCCCGGCAGAGCTCACTAAGTACACCCCACTCCGGCATCAGCCAAAAACGGGCAAATACATGTACAAACCACCGGAGATGATGCTCACACCACCCTCAACATCAACCAGCGGTAAGTTTTCATCAGAAACCTACTTTGATCCTCATGTGGGGATCAATTAACCGCCGGCCACCCCCCATATAACCTGGTAATGGACTCTCCCGGTCGCCCAATCCACCGGATAGCCCCATCTAACACCTTCATGTGGGGATCATCCCCATCCTCAATAGCTCTAAAACCCGACCCCACCCACAATTAAAACCTTTAACAACATCTCCAGTACCATAGCACTTTTTCGACCCACAATAACACAGTTATTTCGACTCACTGTGAAGGCCCACTGCACGATGAGACGTTGCCATCTTGTTTCTGACGTCGCGTCTGGTTCCCCGCCAAACGCTGCGTCAGAACGCCGGCGCTGCGTCTCACCACTGCCGTCGGCCTCCCCAACGTCAGATCTCTTTCATTTTTCCCACGTTGGCATGACAACTTAACGTCAGTCAGGACACCTGCACTCAATATCTGCGTCAAAACAATAACATAAGCACGTGTTAGCAATATCACTAGACTTGTTTTCGACCCAAGTTAAACAACACCCCCCCGCATGAGAATTAGAAGACCGCCCATGCCAATTTAGAAGCCCAAAATAAACAACACAACTTCTAACTGGTGGTGGACTTTCAGGTGTATTATTAATTTAAATCACAGCGAATCAAGCTCCTGGCATGTATAATGATTATCACAGTTCTTCATCACAGAATCATAGAATCACGCTCCATCGCATTAGGCCATGCCACCTTCTGGTTTTTCCTCCTCTATCATCCTATCCCATCTTGGTTCCTTGCCAAGCGTCCAGCGCCTGTCCAAGCACCAATTCCTGGAAAAACAATTCGACAACCGCTTTCTAGAACCCACTAGCCATATAATTTTCCAAATTCCACGCCAATCCCCAAATTCAATTTATCTAATTCGGACCACAGACAAATTACAATTATCGCAATTCGACGAATAATTAAGGTATACATACCGTCCACGCTTAACAGTGAACAGAACAGGGTCCGCTGGAACCACCCTCCGGGCCGTCAAACGGGCCACAAACTTGGTGACAGTGCACCGGAGTCCAGCCCAAGATCACCCACAAGACGAGGATCCTAAAATCAGAAAACAAATAGCACAGCGTCAAACCACCGGCACGATTCCGAGTTACTCATCACCTCAGAATTCCAAAATATGTCTCCCCTGTTAGTACTCACCCACTGTAGCCGATGGCCACGATGACCAGACAAACTACGCCCGAAGGCATAACAGCTATCCGGGCACGGATGATCATGTTCCCCCGTCTTTCTGGTCTCCCTTTTTCGCGCAAAAGAAAGTTTTCTGCCAGATTTTGGTACAGCTCTATCCTCGCTGAATTTCAGTCGCTTCTGATCCCAAAATAGCCTCCGCTCCTTTTTATATCAGGATCCAAAACGGGAGCATAAAGTTAATTTTTTGACCTATTTTTCGAAAAAGCGCATCATCAAAATTCAAAATTCCAGCCGACCAAACCCACCTTTGGGACCCAGAATCACCTAACCCAAAGTTGAGACAACCCTTACACATGAACCCAATGAGTCCATGGCAAGTCTACACCATTGACCATGCCATTTGACCATGTCCTTACACGAACGCTGAACAAACGCCAGCTCAGTGGCGCCAGCCAATGTTTTTCGCATGAACTAAATAAGAACAGGTCCCCATGCAGTGGCGCTACCCGTGCCGCGCAGCAGAACTAACCTGGACCCTGGATATTCCATTTCCCGCTCACATTTGGCCATGAGTCTACACCGGCCCGGTGACACTGCACATCAATATGCACTGCCTAATCCACTGCCTTACCTGTCAATTTGGTATTTTTGTTGGTCGCCTTGTAATCCATGCACTATGATCGACCCTAAAAATAAAAATCCCCCCTCTCTTGTTCTGTTTTTCAATACAGAGGCCAACGACCTAACCGAGGAGGCGGAGACCGTATTGACAGGCCAGCAGGAGTTTCCAGCAGCAGGCCAGGCACGCCCATCCCAACCGGCCTGCCCCATTGGAGCACACGAGTCTGCTCTCCAATAGGGCCACCTACTAGATTCGCCACCCTGGGAACAAATTGTCCCCACCTAATGTACAGCTACAGCTGCCCATGCAGTATCAACAAAGACAATAGACCAGAAACCTTCAAAACAATTGGCTCGACCCAGGTCTGGAGACCCCTACCCAAAATTAACCAAGCTTCATCTGAGGAGGATAGTGACTCTAGCACCTCCCTCTCGACAGAACCAATAGACATGGACCCTGCATACAGTTCCGATCTGAATTTGCAGCCTGACTCAGGCAAGCCTAGCAGAATGCACTTCAGCAAAATCGTAAACTTTGTCCCCAACACCAAAAAATCCAGATCCAGGAGAAGACCCTCACTAGGTCGCTCCCTCAACCCAAACGTCTTTAACCACCAAGACCCACCACCAAAGGGTCTTGCAAACCAAAGTCGCCATAGAAGGAGAAAATAATTTCAATAACCATCCTTTATTTATTTTATTTATTTTTGGAACTGTCTTTAAAATTATGGACTAAAAGTGTAGAGACACACTTCACTCACCGACCGCCCATGGACACTATGGACACTGACTCAGTCAGCCTAGTCAACTGATTTTTAAAGCCAGTTTTTCTTGTTTGTATAGGGCTATGATACATAACCATGAAAACACGCTGCATTTTTACATTTATTTTCCTTTATAAGAACATTATGAAGAACACAAGCCAGGCAGCAGGTTTTTGTGATCTTAAGATGCCATAAAGTTCTTTTTCTTTCTCACACTGTACCTTTTTCAAACCCAACCATGTCAAATATTTATGGGTTTTAGCTAGTTTATATTTTTCTAAAAATTTTACAAGGAAGCCCTGGCAACCAGTATCTTTGCAGGATCAATTGAGATCCAAACTAAATATCAGCCAGAGCCTCCATTTACTTTTGTATTAACCTCGTCCTTTTTCAGCAAATGATAACCCCAGGTAGACTGAAGGCTAAACATGCTAAATTTTCCATTGACTAAGACAAACCTTCTACAAAATTAACAGAAACTTTTACAGATAAATAAAAGACCAAAAATCCAAATTTTTTTTAGAAAATTCCTTAAACATATCACCTAAAAGCCTTCAGACTCCCTAAGCCTTACCAGTATTATAAGGAATGATTGATCGACTTGCCAGTCATCAATTACCTTACCTCTGTTTTTATTTATTATATTGTATTGTATATTGGCTCAAGACCTAAATAATAAGTGCCTACCGGTACTGAAACAAACTTCAGTATTAACTTGTCTACCTCAAGGCCTGCCTCAAAGCCAATAACTGCATGTTTTAGGATAGTTTTTATTTCCTTTATCCTTGTGTGAACTTTAAGTGCTAGATAAATAATCCAGCCCTTGTATCCTACCACGACCTGAATTTTTCATATTCTTCTTGTCAAAATTACAAACAACACCTCTTTGGCACAGTTTCGTTTTGTACTGTTTATAAATTATTCATGTTCAATCAAAAACCAATATTAAATATCTCCTTAATACTGTAAACTTTCAACTTAAATGATAAGATGTAATACCTATTATTACACATCAAACATATTGTCAGTAGACCTTTTCTCACGAACTTCCTCCTTAAAACCTCGCGTGGAATCGAGTAGGAATGTGGGGATTTGTCAGTAGACCGTTATAGGTATTGTACTTATCATATTTATTTTTCACCTTTGACTCTACCATGTAACCCAGTGTCCGAGTCTACCCACAAGCCAAGCCATACCCATAGACCAAAGGCTGGCGGTGTCAACTGCACTCAGTGACCCCGCCTCCTCCCACTGGAGGATACGCCGTCAATCACAAGCAGCCCACTGCATGCTGGAAATTCCTAGCAGACAATGTTTAGAAACAACTCCTCCTGCTGGAGGACATGCCCATTGATCATGAGCAGCTCACAGCATACCGGGAGTTCCCAGCAGCTATATTTAGAACCACACTGAACTCTGTGAACCCCAGTGCTATGTCTGGGATCCCCCCTACATACCTGCACTGGAGTTCCCCAGTTACTATATTTAGCTCACCTGATACTATTTTTAGGATGAGCTGGGTGAGCAGCTCCTACTACAAATACCTGTGGAGGGAGCAGCTCACTCATCTTTCCACCTCCATACTTCATACCTCACACACTCACGTGAGACCAAGGCCCTTGGCTCAAGGGCTAGGCTTGGACACTGTTGGGCACCTTTATACTGTATCACCAACTATACCTCGTGGACTTCAATGAATAAAGTGGATATCAAACTGGATTCCTGATTCGTCTGTATTCATCCTTATTCATCATTTACGGACTCGTTGACAGAATGATGGTTTTCTTTCAACACCAAGAGTGTTGTTTCTCTGAATGTTGGGTTTTGTTTCCTTGGTGATGGGTGTGGGTATATAATCTGGTGTTGGGTTTGTGTTGGTTTTGACAGGGATGTATTCCTCTGTCTTGGTGTTAGGGTTTTTTTCTGGTTTTGGTGATGTTTTTTTCTGGGTGTTGTGAGGTGGTTGTGTGCTGGTGAATGAGGTGGATGATACATTTAATTTTAAGACACCTGTGTCATCGTTATCATCATCGTCATCTGACATTGCCAGGTCGGCGGCTATGTCAGAGACTGGTGATAATGGTCGTTTCCTTGTGGGTGTTTGTTTTGGTGGGGTGGAATGTTGTGAAGAGTCAGAGGAGTCAGAGCTCGATGAGCTTGAGCTCCTAGAACTTGGTGTAGGTGATGCACTTCTAGGGCGCGGTGTTGTGGTTTTGACAGTGTTGTTTTTCTCAGAATTGGGTGTGGATGTGCTAGGTGTTGGGTTTTTTTCAGGTGTGGTTTTTGGTTTTGGTGTGGTGTGGTCTGTTTTTGTTTTGAGGTTTATTAGGTTTAGTGGGTGTTGCATGCGGGTTTGTTTTCTTACTGTTGGATCTTGGTTGTCATCAATAGTGTGACTTTCTTGGAAGTGACAGTTCTTTTTACTGGTGTTTTACGTGCAGGGGTGTTCTTGGCAGGGGTCCTCTTTGCAGGGGTCCTTTTGATGTTTTTTTTTTGTGTTGATTGGCAGTTGTTGGCTTATTGATTTTAAAGATCAACACCTCCTTGTGTTGTTTTGGCGCCCTGGTGGGTTTTTTCTTCGGCACTTTCGTTGTTATCTTGACACTTTTGCAGGTGTCGATATGGGAGGCCTTGTCGCCTGCAGGTGGCCACGAGCCACTTCCTGTAGGGAGAAGAATAATTATAAGTAACTCTGAATTTTATTTTAGATGGTGTTGTTAGTAGTGCAATATATATATATATATAATTCACTTAACTCCAACAAATGCACAACAGCAATATACCTGGATTTTAAGAAGGCATTTGACACCTTAAACCATAAAACACTAATCAAAAAGTTAAAAACCTGGGTTTTGACCAAAATTCCACACGATTGATAGAAAATTATCTTACTGATAGACAACAAACAACTAAAGCTAATGGTATAGTCTCCAAAATTGAACTGCTAACACATGGACTACCTCAGGGGTCTGTTTTAGGCCCTTCGCTGTTTCTCACATACATAAATGACCTAAGGAACTCACTTCTAAACCTGTCCTGTCAACACTATGCAGATGACACTGTATTATATCTGGAATGCTGCCGTGCTGATCCCTCAGTTGAAATGATCTTAAACAATGACATGGCCTGTGTATCTAATTGATGTACCCAAAAAAACTATCCCTTAACACAAAGAAACCAAAAGCCATGAATTTTCATACTAAAGCCCTAGAGAAAAAAGCTCATCTTTCCACAGCTCAACATTGGCAATAACAACATTCTATTTGCTCCAACTTACAACTATTGACGCCTACATCTGGATTTGAAATTGGACTGTAAGAAACAGGTCGATAATGTTGTGCATAAACTTGAATATAAATCATACCTCTTCAGAAAGATAATCTTACTGATCAGGCAGCCAGGGATGTACTGACCAAGATGCTCATCCCAATAACTGACTGTGGAGACATTATTTACTACCCCTCAAGACAAAACACAGTTGGTTATAAACAAGAACCTTAGAACATGTCTTTGGAAAACAGGTATCACAAACACGGAAAAGCTAATGAAAATTGCTGGGATTAACTATATGATAAAACACCTGCTCCAAAAGGCTTTTGATTTGTCATTGGGCATCGAAGCGCTGGACAGAAGAAATATTAGAACTAGACAACACGATGAATGCTTGCTTAAGGTTAAGAGACCGAGGAACCCTATATATAGATATAGTCTAGCATACAGGGCAGCCTCATGCTGGCACAGACTTGAAAATACTGTTAGGGCTATTAAATCAAAGGAATAGTTCAAGCAGTAGAACGATGATAAGTATAAGCAAATGCGGTGACCTATGACTGCTTTCTCTGACCAAATCTGGTCTCTGATTACTACAATTTTATGCTGATCTACAATTAAAATGATTGTTATATGATGATATTATTATAACAGGTTTGATTTTTATTACGGTAATTTTCTAGCCATGTTGAATTTCCTAGCCAGCACAAGGAGGATTTTCAGGGAGTTTTAGTATGTGTTTCATGACCCTTCTGGGCATCTTTCTGGAAAAAGTCAGCTTGTTCCGAATTTGTTTAACCTTTGGGCCTTTTTTGAGCTAAAACTCCTGGCCTATAAGCAAAATTGGTGTCACAGGTAAAGAATACATGTATGGACTTTCTTTTGGCTTTTCAGTTACAAGGTGTTAGACCAATTTATGTATGAGAACTAGATGGCACTACTTAACAGTTGGTCATGAGGTATAAATAAATAGTAGTTAATTGAAAACAAATGAACAAGATACCTAATGATGAGTAGTAGATTGAACCACTAATATTGATGACCTATGCTGGTTTTTCTCTAAATTTAAATAGAAATTTTTGCAATCACATTAATTTCCTAAACATGTTTAGCCAAACAATGTGCTTAGCTCAGGTATTTAGAAATGTAGGTGTTTAGGTTTAAAATTTGTGTTTAGATACCTATGAAATTTTGTGCTTAGATGTTTATGAATTTTTGTGTTTAGATGTCTATGTGATTCGTTAGGGTTAGGATTTGCAGACATGTATGCATTGACAAAATAAAGGAATATCTTTTTGTGTTTAGATGTCTATGCAGGTATTCATCTACATGTCAAAGTCTCCAAAAATGTCAGCCACAGCTACATGTATACACATGTATGTACACTCTATGAGAGACTTGAGAAAGTACAGCAGCTTGGCAGCAAAGACATTGCTTTATCCATTCCAAAATAACATGAAAAAGGTGTAAGTCATGGAGCATATTGACTATTTTATGGCAATGATGCTGGTGTAAGGAGAATCTAGTCAATTTTCTATTGCTGTTTCTATTCTCATGACATTCAATAAAAAGAAACAACGATAAACATGGGATTTGGGGACACTTGTCACAATAATTGATTACAATTGTGTACAGATAGTCCATTCAAAGGTAGTGCTGCTACCTGGTGTGGATTCGACATCCAAGCATCTAAACATATTGATATTTAAATCTAAACACCTATTATTCAGCTGTTTAAACTCTAAGCATCTAAACATGTTTAGCAAAAATGTTTATGTTGTTAGAACAAAAGTGTTCATCTCCTAAATGTGTAGTTGATGAGACACCTAACTGACCTATATGTTTAGATTCTAAACATGTTTAGACCTAAACATGTTTAAAATCTAAACACCATTTTTGCAGTGTACATTCAGAAATGTCCAAGAAACAATTACTTTTACAAAACAAAACAAAAAATTACTCTAAAGTGATGGTTTTGATAAAGAAGGACAATATAAAAACAACACCTAAAATACCAAAGCCTTATTTTCCAGTGTCCGTATGGTTGGAGGGATGTGGCATTAGTAGTCTGCTTTGTCACAGTGTCTCTTTAGCTGTGCTTGTACTTCAGAGCATCTTCAACCCTCTTGGAGTACAGCTTCCCCAAAGTGACGGTTTTAGTAAGGCCATCCAGGGTGGTGCAGGTCACAGACTGTAGACGCAGTGGCAGCATATTAAACATAACATACAAATACCAGAATATAGAACAGCAGAAATCTGATTCAAGAGGTGGTGACCAAGCTGTTCTGTTTGTTGGACACTCACAGGACATTGGGATGTCCATTAAGACTCCAGAATCAAATCCAAAACATAAAAAGATGGAACCAATACGGTTAAACAAACTGTGAAACAAGCTGACTCTGTTAGGAAAGAAGCCCCTAAAGATTGTAAAACCATGGCATTATTGGTGGAATGGTTTTGTGTGAAATGCCAGTCCCACCTTGGGGAATATGATGCACAAATATTCCATGGTTTTTGACGTTTATATTTGTTTATAAATATTGAGCATATGGCAGATGCTCTTCGTGGTAGAGACGCTTCACGTCCTGCTTCCTCTTTAAATGTACAATATATGTGACTGTATAGGCCAAGGACTGAAGCAATGTCGTGGTAGGAGTGCATCGGTAAGTGATGTGGACAGGTATTCTTGGTGCGACACGCATCTTCTTTTATCATTGATTTCCTGTTCCCACTAGACCCAAAGTGCATTAGGAATGATCTGAATAGGGCATGAGACATGTGGTCGGAATGTGTCACTGTCAGCTACCGGGATTCGTGTGAAAAGCTTACATAATCCAGAAGAGTATGGCTGTGTATTTTCAGTAGGAGAAGACAGGCTCAAGATTGGTAGATGCGCTTATAGGGATTACAGCTAAATGGTGGCTGGCAGCATGTTTGCTCATGGTTCGGGTTATTCAGGGCTTTTCAGAGATGGGTAGTTATTGTCCCCATTTACAATAAAAGTCGGCACTACCAATATGATTGGTTTTCAAACTGCAATGGTTTTGTGTAGTCTTGAGACATGACCCCCAGCACAGCGCTGCCATTACCAAAGCACGTCATCTTTATTAAGGGCAATGACAGAACCTGCATTTGGTGCCCGCCGGAATTCTCCCACCCAGAAATTTCCCCTCTAGAAAATCCCCCCCCCCTAGAAATTACCCCCCCCCCCACAAGTTTGTGAAGGGATAGGGTCTAATTATCGTGAGGGATAGGATGAGAAATGAGGATAAGGATGGGGTTAGGGCTAGGGATAAGGTCAGAGATATGATTAGGGGTGGGAGCAGGGTTAGGGTTAGTGATAGACTTAGGGTTAGTGATAGGGTTAGTGATAGAGTTAGAGGTGGACTGAAGATGTTTGAGAAGTGACTGGAAAAGTCCGAGAACTGACTGGAAAAGTCTAAGAAATTGACTGAAAAAGTCAACTTCACAATGGAATCAGGCACCACTTATTCAGTCAGACCTTTTCAGTCGACTAATCTGGACTTTACTGACTGAAATGGAATAAGGCCTTGATACACAAGGATATAACCTAATAGATTCCTCCTTAAGTCAGGATGCAACTGAATGGCTGGGATATTTAACATTACACCTGTAGTAAATTCATCAAACTGAAGCTCCAGGTGTTCCCTCAAACTCAGGGACAGCGTTATATGTGAGATGTGCCTTATACATTAGCACTTAGGGTAGTAGCCAGATGTGGATGACACTGATCAATAGGAAACCTGACCAGTTTCCAAGGCTATTTGTTCTCCACTAAGCTTCCCACACTAAGCTTCCCACACGTTGGATACATCTGCTAATACTAACTACCTTAGCCAGCATGTTTCTATTATTCTCTTCTTCCTTTGTAGCTATACCTGTTAATGGGGCTCCTATCTACTCACACTTGCCAAAGAAAAAATCTAAGATGGTTTTTGTTGTAAGGAAATTGTGTTTGAAGTGGCCATCCTGATATATCTATCAATGTCTGACAGCCATAGGATAGTTCATATGAACACGAGTGCTGTCAAACTGGAAAAATAACATGTTATTTCAGCTTGAACCTTTGGTACAAAGAATCCTGTTATTAAGTCTATAAGCCTCAATTTGCAGGGTTCAACACTTCAGGGTAGGCACCTCCTGGAGGCATTCCACATTCCTGGGTTAATTAGTAATTATCACAACGGCCCCGCACTGAGTTTCTACAGTGACACCTATTGTAGAAAAGACCACCATATGTTCATGGTGGCATTTGGCACTGTCTCCATGGGTATTTCTTTTTGTTGTAGCACTTAATTGTCCACCTTTACACTTTACCTTTGGCTCTAAAAGGTTTCCTCTTTGTGACAAAGAGGTGATAAATCCATATTGCCAACCTAAAAAGAAAGCAGCTACAGTTTATTTCTCACTATGGCTTAGGAACTTTCATTTAACATGTCTGGAGGTCATTTCTTAACACATTATGACTGCTGTCCTTCAAGCCGTAGTGAGAAGCCTTGAGTTAATGCCATTACTGTATTATGCACTTGTAATAACTAATTTCTGTACCAGTACAACTGCTCTACCAAACCTCATGTAATTACTGCATAGCTGCTGATCGTACAGAGCAGTCGTAGGGCCTGGCTTATTCTTGGCAGTTTTAAATCGAAGTACATTAAGAAATGGCCTCAAGGAACACATATCTCAATATAGAACACAGCCACTACAATTTTAAACCCCTCAGAAATCAGCAATTACATTGAGTTTGTTAGGGTATTCATACCAGTACAATATTTAGTGATCACTAGATGTAACAGCATCACAGTGAGAGATCCCACTACGAATTGAAGGGGTCTAGTAGTGTCACCTTGGGAAATGCCTTCCAGTAAATGTTTAACAGTTAGCCACATTATACAGTCAATTAGCATTCACCACAGGGATCCCACATGGAGCTAAAAATCATACATACCATATGGTGTTAATCACCACAGCTATGCCGGCCAGTCCTACATATCACACTTACCATATGGTGTTAATCACCACAGCTATCCCAGCCAGTGCTACATATCACACTTACCATATGGTGTTAATCACCACAGCTATCCCACCCAGTGCTACATATCACACATACCATACAAACCATACAGTGTTAATCACCACAGCTATCCCAGTCAGTGCTACATATCACACATACCATACATACCATACAGTGTTAATCACCACAGCTATCCCAACCAGTGCTACATATCACACATACCATATTGTGTTAATCACCACAGCTATCCCAGCCAGTGCTACATATCACAATTACCATACGGTGTTAATCACCACAGCTATCCCACCCAGTGCTACATATCACACATACCATACATACCATACAGTGTTAATCACCACAGCTATCCCAACCAGTGCTACATATCACACATACCATATTGTGTTAATCACCACAGCTATCCCAGCCAGTGCTACATATCACAATTACCATATGGTGTTAATCACCACAGCTATCCCAGCCAGTGCTACATATCACACATACATTACATACCATACAGTGTTAATCACCCGAGCTATCCCAACCAGTGCTACATACCACACATACCATACAGTGTTAATCACCACAGCTATCCCAGCCAGTGCTACATATCACACATACCTTACATACCATACAGTGTTAATCACCACAGCTATCCCAACCAGTGCTACATACCACACATACCATACGGTGTTAATCACCACAGCTATCCCAGCCTGTGCTACATATCACACATACCATACATACCATACAGTGTTAATCACCACAGCTATCCCAGCCTGTGCTACATATCACACATACCACACATACCATACGGTGTTAATCACCACAGCTATCCCAGTCAGTGCTACATATCACAATTACCATACGGTGTTAATCACCACAGCTATCCCAGCCAGTGCTACATATCACACATACCATACGGTGTTAATCACCACAGCTATCCCAACCAGTGCTACATATCACACATACCATATTGTGTTAATCACCATAGTTATCCCGGCCAGTGCTACATATCACACATACCATACATACCATATGGTGTTAATCACCACAGCTATCCCAGCCAGTGCTACATATCACACATACCATACATACCATATGGTGTTAATCACCACAGCTATCCCAACCAGTGCTACATATCACACATACCATATTGTGTTAATCACCATAGTTATCCCGGCCAGTGCTACATATCACACATACCATACATACCATATGGTGTTAATCACCACAGCTATCCCAGCCAGTGCTACATATCACACATACCATACATACCATATGGTGTTAATCACCACAGCTATCCCAGCCAGTGCTACATATCACACATACCATACATACCATATGGTGTTAATCACCACAGCTATCCCAGCCAGTGCTACATATCACACATACCATACATACCATATGGTGTTAAACACCACAGCTATCCCAGCCAGTGCTACATATCACACATACCATACATACCATATGGTGTTAATCACCACAGCTATCCCAGCCAGTGCTACATATCACACATACCATACATACCATACGGTGTTAATCACCACAGCTATCCCAGTCAGTGCTACATATCACACATACCATATGGTGTTAATCACCATAGCTATCCCAGCCAGTGCTACATATCACACATACCATACATACCATACCGTGTTCATCACCACAGCTATCCCAGCCAGTGCTACATATCACACATACCATACAAACCATACGGTGTTAATCACCACAGCTATCCCAGCCAGTGCTACATATCACACATACCATATGATATTAATCATTACAGCTATCCCACCCAGTGCTACATATCACACATACCATACGGTGTTAATCACCACAGCTATCCCAGCCAGTGCTACATATCACACATACCATATGGTGTTAATCATTACAGCTATAACACACCATTTGCCCAAAGCAGTAATAGATATGACACATACTATGTAGCTTTAATTACAAATGGCACTTGACACTGTTGGTGCAGTATGTGTCAGTATGTGTGATCCTGCTGCAAAACATATTATTTGATTAGAATAGTGATGTCTACATTGATGTGATATCATGAAAAAAACCATCAGTATTGCTACTTATTGTGAAAAGGCAAGAGAAATGAATGAACAGTCTCAAGAAATTATACAGGCATCATTTTGGAGCAATCTTCAACCCTTAGCGCATATTTTGGGAAAATATGTCACTTTTGATTCAACATTGTATGCCATTTTCTAAGATCTTATTCTATATTTTCCAACAAGGTAATGCTGTATTTAACATAAATATTTGAAATGTATTGATCACTTCATGGAGACATAGATGTGTTTAACTTCACAAATGGTAACTAGAATCAACTGTCTCTTGATCCTTCAAAACATCAACTGAAAGATGAGGACATTATTTAACCTAAGATTACAGGAAGTTATCTGAAAAAAAGGGAGAATACTTGCCTCTATATACAGTCAGCAGCAATGAAATAATTTTCATTACCAATACTTATAAGGACCTGCATGCTGCATCACCATTCTGAGAATGGAATCAGAAAGAGTAATTATGATTAATTGTTTGTCAGCTGGGAATGATCATGGCATAACTCCAGAATCAGTACCAGATTAGGGAAGTGACGTCCAACAGTAGATCTGCTAATTAGCTGGCACGATTTTAAGTACTGGTCATACTGATCAGGGTTAGTCAACAATATTTTAAGGTTGACTCTACGTCCTGTGCCTACTTGGTAGAGAGGACAGCAAAGGTTTAGGGAATCCAAGAGCTTCAGAAATCTATTTTGGTATTGATCCTTTGCTCGCCATAGACCAAAGTGTGTTAGGAATGATCAAGACAGGATATGACAGAACCACGCTGGGGTGGAGCCATGGGGTAGACGTGAGTCATTCTGATAGAATCATTGAGGCATGTCTACCACCACCTAATGATGTTCCAAAACCACTCACCAGGTGGCGATCAATACCTTGGGATGTGGTTCCTCGAGGTACATATCCCCGTTTTGCCCAGGGTAGAGGAGGTTATCCTCCAGTATCAGGATGCTGCCTCCTCTGATATTTTCACAACCAGGCATTTTCATTTCCAGGATAGAACTCACTCTAATATCTCTAAGACATATTCCATATTCAGTAATAATGCCCGGTGATGATTTCAACCCTTGCATATGGGTGTGATCTGTTAATCTCTGAACCATTTGGTGCACATGAGATTGTTCTAACATTAAATGACAGGAAGCCTAGAATTAAAAGACTCTTTTTCTGTTTCTCTTCTTATTTACTATTGACTTACTTCAAAAGTTAATATGATGCATCAAAACACAAACCACTATACATTGGTTTTTGTATTCTGCACCTTCATTCCTTTCATTCAGTGCAGATTTTTAGGGTGCATTACATGACATCTGGTACCCATCATGCTGGCTGCTGTCAGTCCTTATCTTGCAAGGGACCAGCTTAAGCAGGGGTCAGCCCACTAAGGATACCACTAACAGGGAATAGATAGTGCCCCCAGTGCAGGTGTTGATGACAAACGTTGGTACTCAACATGGCTACCTATTATCGTTTATTTTGATATCCTCAGGTTGAGGACCTGAGGGGATTTACATGTGTTACTCCTAGTCATTAATACTTATGTCATGGCAGATACGATCATTACTATTAGTACTATTAGTACTAGAACAGCCATGGAATACAATATGCTTTTATTCAATGGGTTCTGCCATCTTGGATTTTGAATGGAGCTGAGCTGTTTTTCTTTATCTAAAAGCAAATTAACCCCATAGGCCATGACATACCATATGGTGTTAATCACTATGAGTATCCCACACTACTTGCCAAAGTAGTACTACATATCACACATACAGGGTAGGGTTAATTAGAAACTTCACTTGACACTGCTGGTGCAGTTTATCCAAGTATGTTTAGGCCCGCTGCAAAACATGTTATTTAATTGGAATAGTGAACGGAATATCAATATGCCAAATTCATCTCTAGTGTTACTTATTACAAAATGCAAAGAGAAACGAATGAACACACCTTAAAGAAATATACAAACTGCCTTTCAGAACAACCTTTAAACTTTAGCGCATCATTTGGGCAAATATGTCACTTTCAATTCAACATTTAAGGCCATTTTCTAAGATCTTATTTTATATTTTCCAACAAGATTATGCTGATGTTAACATAGATATTTGAAAGGTATTGATCACTTCACTGAGACCTGAATGTGTAACTTCACAAATGAAAGCTAGAATCAACAGATCCATCAGAAATTCAACTAAAAGATAAGGGCAGTATTGAACCAAAGATTACAGGAAGTTATCTGAAAAAGTGAAAATACTTGCCTGTTCATATATCTAGCAGTGTTAAGATTATTTACATTACCTGGTATTGCTCCTCATAAAGGCCCTCACATGCTCCATCACCATTCTGAGAATGGAATCAGAAAGTGTAATTATGATTAATTGTTTATTAGCCGGCAATGATCATGGCACCACTCCAGAATCAGTACCAGATTAGGGAAGTGGCATCTGACAGCAGATTTGTCAATTAGCTCACTCGGATGTTCCAGGGCGCCCCAGTTTGCTCAAGTGTTAGCCTCATTTACCATAGTGTAATATACCATAGAAAAATAGTGATAGTGCTCAACTAGTGGCCTACAGGGCCTGGCCTAGAATCCTAGAAAGATATGTTTATATGGGATTTCTTACCTGAAGAAGAGCAATGAATTTGCTCAAAACGTTGCATCTTAAAAAGCAACTCACTCTTCTCTCGATGTGAAAGAATCAACTTGAATTTAACGTGTCTGGTTTTGCGTGGATATTGGTCATGTTTAAAAGACATGTTTGACCTGATGTTTATAAAGCATTATAGATGCCAGGTAATTCCAAAATGAAGATCCTAAAGTAGTCTAATGATGGTAGAATTCAGGATCTACTTTGGTACATAATAGTTTTTGATGAATTAGGAGTTGGGAAGTGCTGAACATGAGTGACTATTCAGTTGTAGGACTGAAGAGTGACTAGATTCTTTCATACCCAGTGGGCACAGGAGGGTATCTCAAAAAGATTGGGAAACCAGTTCTCACCGTAACTATTTGATCCTGCAGTTCTCCTACATTTCTCACCCTAAGAACAGACTTCCCTGCTTGACTTCTGCTACAGGTGAACTGCACGGAAATAGGTTGAGTTGCAAAATAAGAGACTGGACCCCTCCTATACCACTCCTATAACTGACTCCCTCTTTACAATACAAGAGGGAATCCACTCCAGAAGGTCAGTGAGTTCAATTTTGGAATTATCACCTCCGACAGGATCAATTCCAAATCTTTTTGAGATACCCTCCTGAACACTGACACAAAGCTGCATTAATATTGATCATGGTTGATCATGGTTGATCAACAACATTTCAAGGTTGACTCAAATGCCATGTGCCTACTTGGTAGAGGGGAAGGCAAAGGTTAAGGGAATCCAAGAGTTTGAGGATTCTATTCTGTATTTATAAGTTGTTCCCCTTGGACCAAAGTGTGTTAGGAATGATCCAGACGGGCCATAAAAGGATGGTTTGGTATTTGTAGGATGGGGATTTGTGTAGAAGACTGTGGTCTAACCTTTGTTGATTGGGTCTGAGTGGGAAAATGTACTTTGAAATTTCATATATATGGCCTGGTTACAGATTTTTGCTTATACTGATCATTTGATTCTCATATAATAAAGTTTTTTAGGAATGGCCCACACAGGACATAAAAGGATGGTTTGCTAATTGTAGGATGAGAGTCTGTGTAGAAGGCCCTGGTCTGCATTTTTGGAAGCCAGTAAGTTCATTACTATCTCACATATAATGCCTAGCACGTATTAAGGGCATAAAATATGATGATCATACTGGCATGATTTCAGGGCCTGTTAAAGGCATGACGAGATGTCAATCACCTTTATCAAAGTCTCAAAATCAACAATAAAAACCATCAGTAATTAGTAAAAAATAGTAATAATCACTAAAATAAAGTTGAAAAGAAACATACATATCTGGAAGGCATTTCTCAAGATGGTATGACTAGACCCCCTTTAAGTCATACTGAGATCCCTCAGTTAAATGCCAATATGCCCCTGCATCTAGTGGTTGCTAATAATTACACTGGTATGACTGCCCTACCAAACCCTATGTAATTACTGCCTTATGTCCAGATCGTACAGAGTAGTCCTAGTCTGTTACCTTTGATTACCCACTCTGATATTGAAGGTTTCAAGTCATACTGGTTTCTGACTAGTCATACCATCTTGAGAAATGACCTCCGGCAGTGACCCTAACAATGGTGGATGCATCTGTGTGTATTGGTGTATGCTTTCTAGGGTCTCCCTGGACTCTTGAACTCAACAGTTTCATAATGGAGAAACTTGGCTAAGAGATTAGTTCAATGATATCAAAGCCTGCCCTGTGCATTGGTATATGGAGCAGGGAATCTACTGGGATTCATTTAGCCCACAGTTTTATAATGAAGAACTTTCCTAGTGACTCACAGAGAACTTTGACTAGGAGAATATATTAATCACACAGAGGAAATATGAACTTAGAAGACCAAGCAGTGATCAACTTATTTTTGGACTGATGCAGAAGTGGAACTGCACCCAAATCTGTTTTTTTACCATCATCCCTAATAAAGGAGCTTACATCTGAGTTTCTGTGTACTGAAATTAGTTTTGAATTACAAACTCATTTTCCTGGATTGAATCTCAAGATAAAAAGAGCACTGTATTCCAGTTGTCAGATGTATTGCTGTAACATGATATGGGAGACAGGACAAATAGAAGCAGGGTTGAATAGAGGCAGTTACCAGATATGGGTCATACTGATAGAATCACTAAGGCACCGCTTCCTCCACCAAATGATGTGCCAGAGCCACTCACCAGATGGTGCTCAGTACTTGGGTTTCTCCGACTCCACCTTCCGTCCATAGTAGGGGTATCATCTGGTATTGGGGTGTCCTTCCCCAGAATGATCTTGGCCAGGGTTCATTCAAATTCCTCCCATCCAGAATTCTCTCCCATATTTACAGGTAGTATAAAGGGTGTGCGGAATGAGATACAGACCACATTCCATTCATGGCGGGCTATCATCGGCTATAGTCGACACCATGGTAGGCCTAGTATCGACTATACTCAACACCATGGTAGGCCTAGCATTGACTATAGTCAGCGCCCATTATATAAGATTAGTATAGAAATTGAAAATGGGCTCGTCCACTAGGAACTATACTTTTTTCAGAGGCCGACCCCATGGTCACAGCAACCATTTTTGCTCTGCCCTTAAAGGGTTAACACTCTCTCCTTCCCCTACTATGTCAGTTTGTATTCATTGATTATTCCATTGGTAAATGAACCCTTGCTTGTGCATGCATATTTTTGAGATAGTTTACTTACATAATGCACCAATGGTTGGCGAACTAGTAAAGTCACCAGCATTTCATTGGTGTATCATGACAACCCTCCAGGACTGCAAAGATGCCATAGAATTTGCACTCTGCTTGAATGTAACTGTGCCAAGTAAGTCGCCAGTATAAGGGGAAAGAGCAAGGTTCATCACCGGGGCTGTATTGATGCATCATGATGAAAAAGCAGCTTGATACATTGGTGCACCATCAGCCTTCAAAGAGTATATACACTATGTGCCAAAACATCTTGAGCTAGCACTCACCGGGTGGCAAGTGAATGGTCAATGCCTCGGTCTATAGCTAGGGATCCACTGCCGCGAATTTCTTGCGAAGTGTACTCGTGCATGTGTTCTCGCAGAAAACATTCCACTACTGGATCAGCTGCTGCGACAACATACATGCGAAGTCTGTGTGACCTGCGAGGACATTCGCAGAAATTAAAAACTTTTGATATTTGCGACTGCTCTGCGATAAGACACGCACGAGTACAATTCGCAAGAAATTCGCGGCAGTGGATCCCTAGCTTATGCGTCCTCTACTGTCTGCGGTCAGTGTATCACCCATCACTAAGCCCTCTATGCAGCCATTCTATAGGCATTGATCTTACACAATGATAACTACGCTACACATCACAGCACAGGTCTGAATGATTACATACATGTATGAGCAGGAAGGCAGGAAGAGGCATCATCTAGCACATCAGATTCACATCACATTCTAGGTAAATGAGCCTCCCATCTACTGTTTCCAATTCATGTAGCTCCCTCTGCCTTCAGGCCCCTCATCCATGGTCTTAATATCGTCATGATGCACTAATTAAGTATTGGCGTGTCTGATCACTAGCACTTTATTGCTGAAACATGCCAAGCATCCAGAAGTGTATTGTAATATCCATAATATCCAATGACGCATGAATATAGACCTGGGGAGTAACTCGCCAGTGCTGCATTCATGCATCGCAACGACCAACAGGCATGATGTAACAATGCATTGGTGACCAAAAGTATTAGTTCAAGTTATTACCTTCAGCTTATACTTGGGGAAGTGAGACATCACCTGAATTCTAATGCCCCACCTTCTTCCAATAAAGACATGTATATATAATTTATTGCTACATCAATATAAAACCCATATGAGATGAGTAGGAATAGTTAAAGGAAAGAAATCCTATAATTGACTTTGAGGTATCATTGGATTAAAATGTCTATGTTCTGAAATTTACAGAGGTGGACACTGTAAATTGTTAAAAGGCTTGCCTAAAGAAGCATACACACCAGGAAATTGGATGATCCTTTCTGGCTGCCATGATGTTAATTTCTAAAGGGAAAAATCAAAGAACGAATCATTATCATGGTCCCAACCTCAGCCACCGGCATTTTAAGGATTGCACCTTTTCCTTTCAGAGGGCCCGAAAGCATGCAACCCCTTTAATCTTAATGACTTATATGAATAAAAAGATGATGATTAATGTTACTTCATTGTCAAATAGTCATCACTGTGACTTTGATTTCATGAAGAAGATGTTCCTATTGCCTTTGTATCAAATAAAATATTTCTGATATAGCTAGTAAGATATGCATCAGCAGGGGCGTAGGAAAAGGGGGGGCCAGGGGGGCCTGGGCCCCCCCCAATCATGAAGGAGGTGGGGCCTGAGTATGTCTGGGCCCCCCCCCCCCAATTTTCCAAGAACTCATAAACACAATGGAAAAGAAGCTAAAACTTTACATCTCAAATTAGATTATTATGGTGATGTCATAGGGAAAATGGGGGTCTGAGCCTAAAGTCAGATCCAAAATTTACCAAAAATTACTTTTCTATATGAATTCTATATACGCATTATATAGACGCCATCCCGCATCAGCCGACAATTCAAGGTGGTCGCGATAATGCCTTCCCTGGGCACTCCCAATGAGGATTTGCTTCCTACGCCTCTGATCAGTATAGACAAAAGCAGCATGCCTATCTGATGCATCTGGCAACACAATTAACTCAAATGCTTCATTGTTTATTCATTATAAATGCAATGTGTGTTTTGTTAGAATATGCAACGCTAAAATGCAGGCTGAATTATGAGCCTTGATACAGGAATAGGATCTCACTAACTATGACAAATGGTTAGCTCTCTGTAAGCAGTCTTGTAAGTTAAAGAAATCCAGAACTGTTTTACTTTAGTAAGCATAGTATCCCCTCTAAAATGTCACTAATCATATCCCAGCACAATTAACAATATGTTTTGACATTGAATAGTTTCTGTCTCTCACTAGTAGACCAGTTCCTGATAGTAAAGTGCTCAAACACCGTAATGGGTGTGTGTATGTGTAAAATTTGAAGCACGCTCTCTTTCCTTGCAGCATTGCCTGTCATGATCTGTGAAGAGGATGGGTTTCAGTATTGTTGGGTGAGACGTGCTTCAATCAAAGGCAGGGAAGAGTTGTATATGGATGCTATATGGCTGCTATAGGGACCATATAGGGGCAATTGACTTTCAACCGTTTCCCTCACCAGAAGGGACTGGTTCCTGAGAGCAAAGTGCTCCAACAGCGCAGTGTCTGGGAGTATACATGTGTAAATAGTTGAGGTGGATGGCGGCCTTTTAAAACTGGTTTACTGCACATTTTTCTGCGCAGCTGTACATGGATAATGTATGTAAAAAGGAGGCAGAATCTGTCGTCTCTCTTTAAGCTGTACGACTTCTTATAGGAAGACTGGACTCCTCCAAGTCATAGTGCAATATCCCACTCAAATGCTATTATTGCCATGCTTCTAGTGGTCACTAATGATTGCACTGGTACAACTACCCTGCTGAAACTCTATGTAATTACGATTTTAAGTGTCGATTGCATTGAGCAGTCATAGCATTTTACCTATGATCACCTGCTCTAATTTTTAAGGTGTCAAATCATAGTAGCTGTGTCTAGCCCCACTGTCTTGAAAAATACCCTGAATAAACTAAATGATTATTCAGTTGTAGGACTGGAGATTGACCAAGAACGTTCATACCCAGTGGGTACAGAACACTGAAACAAGACTGTAATGATATTGATCAGCAGGGTGTTGCTCCTATTGTAAAAAGGTGAGTGCAAGTACCTTGGTGAAGCAGGGCACGATTTGTTTAGAAAAGAGGGCACATACTCACAGCTCTTTTTACAATAGGAGCAACACCCTCCTCACCACATTAGACTGAAAAGTCACATGCCTTGTTTAAAATATAGAGAGCTGCACTACCAGGTACCTAAATGATTATTCGGTTCATACCCAGTGGGTACAGAACACTGAAACAACACTGTAATGATATTGATCAGGGTTAGTCAACAATATTTCAATGTTGACTCTACGTCCTGTGCCTACTTGGTAGAGAGGACAGCAAAGGTTGTGGGAATCCAAAAGCTTCAGAAATCTATTTTGGTATTGATCCTTTGCTCGCCATAGATCAAAGTGTGTCAGGAATGATCAAGACAGGATAGGACAGAACCAGGGTGGAGTGAAGGCATGGGGTAGACGTGGGTCATTCTGATAGAATCATTGAGGCATGTCTACCACCACCTAATGATGTTCCAAAACCACTCACCAGGTGGCGATCAATACCTTGGGATGTGGTTCCTTCAGGTACATCTCACCATTCGTTCCGTCTTATCTTAAGGTTATCATCTGATATCAGGATGCTGCCTCCTCTGACATTCTCACACCCAGTCATTCGAACATCCATCTATCCACCCTCCAATATCTCTAAGACATATTCCATAGTCAGAGATATACGACCTTTGCATATGGGGTTGGTCTGTTAACCTCTGAACCATTTTGTGCGCATGAGATGGTTCTAACATTAAATGACAGGAAGCCTAGAAATAAAAGACTCTTTTTCTTTTTCTCCTCTTGTTTACTATTGACTTTCTTCAAAAAGTAATATGATGCATCAAAACACAAACCACTATACATTGGTTCTGGTATTCTCCAGCCTCTCCGATCCCACCTATGTTTTGTACTTTGCACAACACTAGCCAATCTATGCCCCAATCTATATTCATTAAACATGCACAATGACATGTATGCCTAATGTTGTACCTAATGCTGAGCTGTAGATACAAATATTCAAGAACAATCAAGGTGAAAGAGATGCTGACACTGAGAATGTTATAGGTCCTCAGCCTGATGATACCAACATGGACAAACTTAGGTCATCATTTTTCAGGACCCAAATCGATTATGATTATCAAGAACTTTCTGCAGCACTTAGCTTTACACTGGCTTATCTATTCCGACCTAGTGGGACACATTATTGACCGATGAGAAAATTCCTTTCATTCAGTGCAGATTTGTAGGGTGCATTACATCACACCTGGTACCCATTATGCTTGCTGCTGTCAGTCCTTATCTTGCAGGGTACCAGCTCAAGCCGGCGTTAGCCCATTAAGGATACCGCTAACAGTGAATAGATAGTACCCCTCAGTGCAGGTGTTGGTGACAAACTTAGGTACTCAACATGGCTACCTATAGTCGTTTATTTTGTTATCGTCAGGTTGAGGACCTGAGGGGATTTACATGTGTTATTCCTAGTCATTAATACTTATGTCATAACAGATACCAGCATTACTATAGATTAGTACTAGAACAGCCGTATTCCATGGGGGGCCATGGGATACAATATGCTTGTATTCAATGGGGTTCTGCCATCTTGGATTTTGAATGGAGCTGAGCTGTTTTTCTTTATCTAAAAGCAAATCAACCCCATAGACTATGACATAAATGCAAATGTCTACTCACATGGTAAATTCTTGCATCGCATTCATCTCACCTCGGTGAATACGATGCAAAAATATTCAATGGTCGTGGACATTTGCTTATATACTATACCAATGGGTTAGATGTGTCAACAATGTACACATGCTCTGTTCCTACACAATTAGTCTGCAATGTTAGTGAGCTATAGTAGGGGGGGGATTAGATCTGTTAATTACCACTGCTCCACTTAAGGAGTAAACACTTTCACCACTGTTGCACTCTATGTATTATAGAGGGCAGTGGTGATCAATGGTGGTAAAGGTCCTGTGTTCGCTGAACTCAATTTTTATCCCAATGTGCTACCAAATTGCCCCTTTACCACTTCAACTATAAGTAGGTGACAGAGGTCCATACCCATAGATGTTAGAATCGATAGAAATCCTATACATGACCCACATTCTTTTACTACGAATCCTGTATATTCTAAATGGGTAGTTAGGTATAGGTAAAAGATGTAAAGCATAGTATAGCAGTTCCTACCGTAGTTCTTCAGTAGTGGTTTTGATTTGACATCTCACCAAAAAGACGAACCACTACAGATGTTAGAATCGACAGAAATCCCATGCATGACCCACATTATTTTACTACGAATCCTGTATATTCTAAATGGGTAGTTAGATATAGGTAAAAGATGTAAAGCATAATATGCATCTTCCCTAGCAACAAAGGGGCTCCTGACAGAATCACACTAAAAACATCTACCTCAATGAACTGGCATAGCCCTTAGAAATATGTGAGGGATCAATGCTAGCAGTATCTGTACAGGTCCTGAGGATGAGTTGATGGAGTGATGTATTGGGACTTGGCTATGTGGGTGAGGATTAAGGAATGGATGCGGACTGTCACAGGTAGGAGAGTATGGCCAACCAGAGAGCAAAAGGATTCCAAATTTCTCTGTAGATATTGATCGCCTCTTCCCTGTAGACCAAAGTGTGTTAGGAGAGATCCAGAGAAGGTATTAGCAGTCCCTATGGTCTTTGTGTGTGGGGCGTATGTGTGAAAGGCTCAGAGAGAGGTTCCTGGTGACTGAACCAATAACTCTTCAATAGTAAAACTCCAGCGATATTCCATGAAGCATAGAAATTATAAAATGTAACCCAAGACTAACAAAAGTAGAAAAAGGGGAATTATGAGTGTGTCTCCGTATCTAATACATGCTATCAAATATAAAATACTGAAAACCTGTTCTAGGCCTCATGTTTTAGGCTTATCTAATAGTTTCAGACTGGAGAATTTAGAGTCGCTCATGATATCATGATTAGTAGTGTTAAGAGACTACAGAGGTAGGGACCTCCTCGAACCATTCCACATTTGAGAGTATTTACCCGCTTACCACCGTGGCACCATACTGAGTTCTAAGGTCTGACACCTTTAAATGAAGAGACCATCAAATGCTCTTAGTGCCATTTTGCCATGTCCCTATGGATATTTCTTTGACATCATTAAAAGCACTTGATAGTCCTTTTGAATTACCCTATATGATATAATGGTGTTACCTTTAGACACTTTTCTCTCTGTGGGAAAGGGGAGATCAATCCATTTTCTCAACCTAAGAAGAGAAGTTAGAATTAGCAGTATAACTATTACGGAGTTTCATTTAGTATGTCTGTAAATGTTTAGCAGTTAGAGCCCCCCGCTGACCACATTCTACCGTCAATTAGCCTTCACGATAGAGATTAGCCTTCACCATAGAGATCAACTTATGACACATACCGAGTGGTGTTAATCACCACATTGGGGTGTTTCAGAAGCAGGTAATGTTTACAACCGGTCATAAGGAGATATGATAGCAGTTTTAATAGTGATTGTAGGCTTATAACTGCATGTGTTTCTAAAGCATTACCATTATCTTACTGTGTCTATAACTATATGACTGGCAAAAGATGATAATGGTTGCCGTTGTAAGTTTAGAATCTAACAGTTTTAGAAACAGATATTTAATGTTCATTATCATGTCCGGCTTCTGAAACACCCCACAGGGATCGCACACCACTAGCCCACTTGCAGTGCTGCATATCGTAATACCAGGTACACTCGTACCTAGCGCCAAATGATGGCACTAGTGACTGCAACAATGTCCCTGAACTTGACACTCTTCAAGCATATAATTCAGACTAGAAAAATAAAACATATGCTTGAAGAGTGAGTAGGATTTCCAGTTCCTGCATACTAAGGAGTGAGGCATAGTGGGAGTTAAAGACAAACGCTACAGGCTGACCAATGTTAGATCTTCTAGAAAAGATTTGCAAAAAAAAATCCCTGTCACAGTGATTATTTTCATTTTATGACCAATTGATTGAAAATGCCGTAACTATAGAAATGAATGGAAAAATATTTTTTTCATATTTTGCATCATAGTAAATGATCTTCTATTGATTCATCTATGAGACTCTCTGAATATACAAAGGACATCTTTACAACCATTTTAAAAGAAAAAGAAGTGGAGGGTCACGGTTGAAAGGGAAAAGTTGTGAATTTTTCCAAAAATATTAATTTCCCCTTAACTATAGGATCCTATGAGAATCTAAACGGCACATAAATAACTTACGTGTATGTATAGTGATCAGAAATGAACTAAAAAAATATGTACAGGTAAAGTGGTCCAGTTAGGGTGAGAAAAATCATTAAATTAGTTAAACTGATGAGTTCTGATTTCTGCCACCTGGTGGCTTCTGTGTATTGGGTAGCGTTAGTCTTTAAGTAAAGTTATCTCCCACTTCTCTTTTGCTGCTTCCTGTATGGTGGTTCCCTGAGGGTTTATACCTCAGGGCACCAGAGTAAATACCAGGTAGTTTTAATCACAATTGCCATACTGCTGGTGCAGTATGTCCAAGCATGTGTGAGCCTGTTGCAAAACATTTTATTTAATTAAATTAGTGAACTGTCCATAAATATTCTATGTCAAAACCATCTGTGATGTTACATATTGCAAAACAGCAAGAGATAGGAATAAATAGACCTAAAAGAAATGCACAAACCTCATTCCGAAGAAATCTTCAAACTTAAGAACATCTTTTGAGATAATATGTCACTTTTGATTTGACATTGTATGCCACTGTCTAAGATCTTATTCCATATTTTCCAACAAGATTATGCTGTAGTTACTATACATATATTGACAGGTATTGATCACTTCATGGAGACATGAATGCTTTTAACATTACAAATTATGGCTAGAATCAACTGCCTCTTGATCCATCAGAAATTCAACTGAAAGATGGATATTAATTACCTCAGGATTACAGGAAATTGTCTGAAAAAGGAGAATTCTTGCCTCTATATATAGACATATATATCATTAATAATCACAAAGGAATCAGAACCCTTAAGCATGATTAATCATTTGTCAGCTGGGAATGATCACGGCACCACTCCAGAATCAGCTCCAGAGTAGGGAAATGGCATCCAACAGCAGATTTGCTAATTAGTTTCAGAAATCTATTTTGGTATTGATCATTTGTTCTCCACAGACCAAAGGTGTTATTTCGGTTGTCTAATGTATTTTATAGCATAATGGGATGAAGGTCCAAATAGAACCATGGTGGAATAGAGTCAGTTGCCAGATGTGAGTAGTTCTGATAGAATCATTGAGGCATCTATTTCCCCACCACTTGATGTGCCAGAAGCACCTCACCAGGTGGCGATCAATACCATGGGATGTGTCCTCTAGCTCCAACACCCTATTCCATCCATGCTATTATCTGGTATCAGGATCCTCCCTTCCCGGTAATTCCCATACTAGGGAATTATCTCAGCACAAATTCCCTCTCATATCCACAGGGCAGTGTAGAAGGGTGTGTGAAGTGAGATATAGGCCCCCTTCCATCCTTGGCACTTGTCACTCAACACTCACTCTGTCCGTTAGTACCTTGTCAATCAACACTCGATTTGTCCATTTATACCTTGTCAATCAACACTCACTCTGTCTGTTAATGCCTTGTCACTCAACACTCACTCTGTCTGTTAATACCTTGTCACTCAACACTCACTCTGTCCGTTAATACCTTGTCACTCAACACTCGCTCTGTCCGTTAATACCTTGTCACTCAACACTCACTCTGTCTGTTAATACCTTGTCACTCAACACTCCCTCTGTCTGTTAATACCTTGTCACTCAACACTCACTCTGTCTGTTAATACCTTGTCACTCAACACTCACTCTGTCTGTTAATACCTTGTCAATCAACACTTGATTTGTCCGTTAATACCTTTTCACTCAACACTCACTCTGTCCGTTAATTCCTTGTCACTCAACACTCACTCTGTCCGTTAATACCTTGTCACTCAACACTCACTCTGTCCGTTAATACCTTGTCACTCAACACTCACTCTGTCCGTTAATACCTTGTCCATCAACACTCACTCTGTCCGTTAATACCTTGTCACTCAACACTCGATTTGTCCCTTAATACCTTGTCACTCAACACTCACTCTGTCCGTTAATACCTTGTCACTCAACACAAGACAACCCCACAGGACAAAAATAGCACTATAAGATATAAAGAGTAAACATTAGGTGGAGTGAATGAGTAAGTAATAGATGTTTAATGCCATTTCGAGAGCTAGGGTCATATTCATGGAGAGAACAACATTACAGTTTCACAGAGGAATCTGCCGGTGCCTATGCATATGTGCACCACACACGTCTAAGGGAATGGGAAAGAGGAGATATAGACCCTTTTCAGCCTGAAGCATTTTAGGTGGCACACAATCACTGGGTCTATGTGTCCTCTTTTGCCTAATGGTCAGTGCATTACTCAATACAAACCAATTTATTAGTTATTCTATATTCATTGATCTTACACAATAATGGAAATAACTCTCCGTAACTGCCCAGGAAGGCATTTCCCAAGATGGTACAACTGGACACCTTCAAATCATAGTAGGATCCATCACTCCAATGCTTTTCCATCTCTACATCTAATGGTCACTAATAATTGCATTGTTAGAACTGCCCTACTTATCAAACCCTAGGTAATTATTACATTAAATGCTAATCGTACAGAGCAGTCCTAGGGTATTACATACAATTACTCGCTCTAATTTTGAGGGTTTCATATTGTAGCGGCTGTGTTCAGTCGTACCATGTTGAGAAAAGCCTTCCTGGTCTGAATAGATATATACATGGACAGGAAGGCAGGAAGAGAGTCTGCTCATATGTTAATGAACAAGTAATTAATGGATATGTCATGACGCGTGACTGATATCCAACAATAATATGCAACGGGGGGGCCAAGCCCCACAAGTTGCATGTTATTGTTGGATATCAGTCATGATATATCCATTAACTACTTATTTCATTACATGATAATTAATAGATAATCAATAGAAAATCAATAAATATAATTTAAAAACAAAAATTGTTGTGCTAACCACTAGACCATCGGTACACACACCTCGGCACCCGGCAGCCGTTTGTTTGGTCTGAACCCGTTCCGCAGTCATCGCAGACAGCTACAGTGAAAAATAATATACGCCCGGACTGGGACTCATCCCACCTACCTCTACAAGCTGAGCGCAATGTGCTACCCACTAGACCACCGGTACACACACCTCGGCGCCTGGCAGCCGTTGGTTTGGTCTGACCCCGTCCCACAGTCATGGCAGACAGCTACAGTGAAAAATAATATACGCCCGGACTGGGACTCATCCCACCTACCTCTACAAGCTAACCAAGCAAACACACACTGTTTCTCATCAGTCCCTGTCAATGCATAGGGAGTTGGATTTGGGATCAGGAGACTGCAATGTCAATTTTGTAGGTTTTAACATGTAACATATGATGTGTATCACATGTAAGGAGGCATGTTATCCATGGAAAACATGCCTCCTTACATGGATAACATGCCTCCTTACATGGATAACATGCCTCCTTACATGGATAACCGCACATCTTACAAAAGTCATGATGCATGCATCATGGTGTGCAATATCGACAGGTATGTGCATGGGAATATCCACAAAAAACACCCAAAATCAGAGAAGTCATGTAATAACGACAGGTATATGCATGGGAATATCCAGAAAAAGCACCCAAAATCACAGAATTTGTTTAATAACACGAGATATACCTTTCTCTGATTTTAACTCTAATGACTGCCACATCTAGGTAAATGAGTGTATCGTTCCTATAAGGTCAGTGGTGGCGGAGCAGTGGGTTATGCATTCCCCACACCTTTTCAGAATGTACATACAATATTAGTAATTTTAGCAAAATGTGATGTAAATGAAATTAGTTAGAATAGTTTAAGAAATCCTATGATTGACTTTTAGGTAAAACGGATGTACATCATCATAACACTATCATAGAAGTAAAATATCCATGTTCTGAAAGGTACAGAGGTGTATGCTGTAAATTGTTAGAATGCTAGCATAAAGAAACATGTATACACACCAGTTTACCAGATGTACATACAATATTAGTAATTTTAGCAAGATGTGATGTAAATGAAATTCGTTAGAATAGTTAAACCCTTTGGCTTTTAGGTAAAACAGATGTACATCATCATAACACTATAACAACATCCATGTTCTGAAATGTGCAGAGGTGTATGCTGTAAATTGTTAGAGGGCTAGCATAATGAAACATGTATACACACCAGTTTACCAGATGATCCTTTCTGGTTGTCCATATGCTGATAGCTGATGAGGTCATTCGATTTATCAGTGGGTCCATAGCTGAATCACCACAGGGCTTCACCATCTAAAACTGCTAACTAGTTCACAGCTTTTCACAGGCCATTACATAATACTGTCATACAGGAATGCTCACCAATATTGCTCTAAAAGTCTCAATATTGGCCACATTGACTAACCAAGAACACCTATGGATTCATATTGATGAACTGCATCGGATGGTTAACATATATATTTAGGCTACTGGGGAGTTACAAATACATTCACTGCGGTAGCACTAAAGGTCTACCTATATGTTGGGGTTGGTGCGTGATCACATTTTCTGTACTATCCTAATAGTCCTGTACAGCTAATGAATTCACATAAATTGGATGAATTAAACATAGTGGGTAATATGATTACCATATGCATATTCAGTGGGTTTGGCGATTTGCAATTCCAAAGAGACAATCCCTTTATTCTTTTTTTTTACATTGAATATTCAACATGAAGTTTCTTGATGTTAAATGTAAGATAATTTCTCAAGAAAAGAAAATGATAAGGAAAATACCCTTCGGTTTCAGATGGCCCGAAAGCATGCAATGCCTTTCATCTTAATGACTTATATGAATAAAAATACAATGAAGGACAGGGGACAGTGGGATTGATGTTACTTCATTGCCAAGTAGTCATCACTGTGACTTCGATCTCATGAAGAAGATGTTTCTTTTGCCTTTTTATAGATAAAATATTTCTGATATAGCTAGTGGAATATGCATCAATATGAAGGTGGACATGGCGGCGTTGGGTTAGCAGCGGTGTGCGACAGGGGGACAGCATTTTCCTAAATTATCAGTGTTCATAGGTAGTAGAACATATGAAACTTTGATAAAAAACTAGTTAAAGTATCACACCGAAGAAACCATGGCAAATCAAGGACCCAGATCCCGTACCAAGAAGAAGACAACGGATTTAATTCCTCAAGAAGCTTCGATTAAAGAGGTCATAGCAGCTGTCAACTCTATGGAAAAAAGGTTGCTGTCAGTGGAGGAAACCCAAACCTATATGCAATCTAATATCGAAGAAATTAGAGAATCCATTGACGGACTAAACCAGACGACAGCTAATATAAATGAGACCCTTGACAGCATAAAAGGAAGACTCACATCATCGGAAGGAACCATGGAAGCCATGTCAAAGACAATCTCGGAAACTGGAGACGCCATTAAAATCCAAAATGACAGTGTCAAGACCCAAACGGCCTTATTACTTCAACATACGAAGAAATTCGAAAAAATGGACCAAGACGTCAAGAAAAAAATCCTAATAATTAAAGGACTTGAAGAAAGCAAGGATGAGGATATTTCCACTAAGATTGCTCAATTTCTGAGAGATATCAAATTTAATCAGGGATTGGAATGCGTAGAAACTTGCAGTCGCGAGGGGCCGGAAACACCGATCCAAGATGGCGAACACTAAGGCGTAAAAGAACCAAGGCATAGACAGGTACGAGTTATTTTCCGAAATATCTACACCAAACCTAAGATTATGAGGAATCTAAAGTACCTGAAAGGAAAAATGCTATACAAGTTCGTATCTGTGGGCGATGAGTTGACAGAAAATGAACAGAAAGACTTCAACGACCTCCGTGCCATGTACTACCTGGCGAAGAAGCAAAATTATAACGTTCAACTCAGGCAGAGATTTCTTATACTGGAAAAGAAGACTATATATCCATCCCAGCTGACACAAATGCCCTATCAGGATCTCACCATGCAGAAAGCTATGGAAGCCACCACCCCGGACGGATTAATGTTCAAATCCAAATACCACATGCTCTCCAACCTGTATGACTGTAACCTGAAATATCGGGGAGTAGAATATAACAGCGTAGAACAGGCCTACCAAGCCACCAAGGCTCGTACATGTTAACAACCTGACATAGCAGACAAGATTCTCCAAATGGACAACTCCAAAAATGTATGAGGGAAAAAAGGTCAAACCTACACCAGAGTGGAATAAAGAAGCCGAAGCCATCATGGAGGGCATAATCAAGGCTAAATTTTCCAACAAACACCTGAGGGATTACCTAGTATCTACTCAAGGTATGACACTATATGAAGCCAGCTACCACCCTATCTGGGGCGTCAAGTACCATTTCGGTCAGGCCAAGTTGTGTAAAAAGGACAATATCAAGGGAGAAAATCTACTTGGGTTCATTCTCACCAGAGTACGTGATGCGATCATTAACGAGGCTACAAACAAAGACGAGGAACAACCTGTATGAACTAAGTTAAGGAAAATGAATTAAATTCTTAAGTGCTCTATAGACCTTGATATTGTATAATCTTTACTTTATTTTTTTTGGGGAAATGCCAAACCCTAGCGTGATATCTGCGATAACTGTATTATTTTATATTGTAGGTAGCCATAAGTGCTGTAAACCTATGGAGGGAGGGGGGCTAGGTTATTTTTGGTATAACAAAGGATGGGAGATTATAATTTGGAAAACGGAGGTGTATGTACATATAAGGAAAAATTGTACCGGTATATTTGTCTCTTTATCATCCAGATTTATAATATGTAAAATTGTAATAATATTCAGGTAAACAAGGAACTTAAAGCCAAGTTTGAGAAAGGCTTCTCCATTGTACATCTAAATACTCGCAGCATAAGAAATAAATTCACAAGTTTAAAGGAAGAACTATCTGATTGTAACATTGACATTGTACTTTTCTCAGAAACCTGGTTAAATTCAACAGATTGCTCCGACATGTATACGTTTCCTAGATATAACTTATTTAGACTCGATAGAATTAGTATTTTTAGGGGAGGAGGACTCTGTGCGCATGTGGATGAAACCATACCATGTACAAATGAGAAATTTGGCTATCTAAACAGGTCCAATAAGGATATTGAAATACAATGGTTATTTTCTATTAAAGGTTCAAGTAAAAAGGCAATAATCTGTAATATATATATAGACCACCATCAGGTAACCTGACTAGTTTCTGCAACATAATTCAAGCATTATTTTTACAAATTGAAAATCTAGACTCCTATGAAATTTATGTACTTGGTGATTTTAATGTAAACATAATTGGTAATACAAGAGAAAAAATACAATTGTATGAAACCTTTGATAATTTTCATCTTAGCCAAATAGTAAACCATGTAACAATGTCCTCAGGGGCGAATTCATGTATCGATTTGATTTTTACAAACTGCTCAGGTATAATTTCGTCTGGCCCTCTCAATATTCACCTTTCTGATCATCTCCCTGTACATATACTAAAAGGAAGCCAATTTGTCAAGCAAGGCTACAGGAGTTTTTTGGGAAGATCGTATAGAAATTTTAATAAGGAAAAATACATACAAGACCGTACAAATTGTAATTGGGCTTTTTTCGAAAATAGCAATGATCCCTCAGAATGCTGGAATATCCTGGTAAATCATATGAAATATATGTTGGATATCCAATGCCCTGTAAAGAAATTTAAAATAAAAGACAAATCAAGCTCTTGGATGACTAATGAACTATTGGAACGTATTAATGATAAAAATGTATTATTGAAAGAGGCTAGACGAAACTTAGATATAATATCATGGCATCATGCCAGAATATCCAGAAATATTGTAAATCGTGAAGTCCAGCAAGCAAAAGAAGAATATTATAATAATCTATCTGAAGTCTATAAGAAAGATTCTAAGAAATTTTGGACTACTATGAAAGAGGTATTGCCAAATAACAAAGGAAAATCGAAAACAATTAATTTAGTAGATGAAAATGGACAAACTATCACACTGGAGGATACATCCACGTATATTAATAACTTTTTCGCAGAAATAGGACCGAGGCTTGCCAGACTTCATGATACAGAATTTTTATTTAAGGGACAAAGATGCATAGTGGATATGCCCGACATGTCGTTTACAGATGAAGAAATTATTAAATGTTTAGAAGATATAGATGTATCGAAATCATCCTCCATTGAATACTTACCTACTAATATCTTCAAGATGGCAGTTATTAAATTCTCTGATAAATTTATCAAAATTATAAATTTAATTATAGAAACTGGTATCATACCAGATAGCTGGAAAGTTGCCACAGTCACTCCTCTACCAAAAGGTGGCGATCCATCAAACGTTTCTAATCTAAGACCTATCAGCGTACTGCCTATACCTGGAAAAATACTGGAGCGACTGATACATACAAAGATCAGCTCTCATTTAACTTTTCATAATATATTGTCCAAATTCCAAGGAGGATACCAAAAAAACAAATCGACCTTAGATACTATACTACTCTAGTCGATGATATACTAAAAAATCTAAATCAAAATAATATTACTTTAGCAGCATTTATAGATATAAAAAAAGCTTTCGATTCTGTAAATCATAATATCCTCTTGACTAAAGTAGAACAATACGGTATAAGAAATAGAAACCTTACATTAATAGAAAACTACCTTTCTAGGAGGCAGCAATGTTCTGTGGCAAATCATGTAAGATCTGGGTATAAAAAATTATCATGTGGCGTACCACAAGGGTCAATTTTAGGTCCATTATTTTTTTTATTATATATTAATGACTGCATCTCTGAAGACGATACCCATAAAACAATGCTATATGCTGACGATTCAGTTTTATGCGTATCAGGCAAAGATATAGATTATTTACAAATCCAACTTGAAAATGCTCTAAAAAATTTTATTCTTGGTCTACAAGTAATAAATTAACTATGAATGAAAACAAAACAAAAATCATGACCTTTGCCTCTTCTATAAAACTGAAAAATCTGAGAAAACCAAATATTGTCATCAATAATAAGACACTCATGAATGTATCTTCCTACAAATATCTAGGTGTTACTCTTGACCCTGAATTGAAATTTAATATGTACTTACGCACTGTAATTAATAATGTAAGATACAAGTCGTTAATATTGTATAAAACCAGGAAATATATGACTGAAGAAGCAAGATTAAGAATGTATAAAATGCATATACTACCTTTAATAGATTATTGTGATATTTTGTATAACGAGGCAAAGTCAGACTACCTGTTAGAACTACAGCGCATACAAAGTAAATGCCTGAAAACTTGCTTTGACGATCATATATTAACACCAACTCAGACTGTACACAACAAGGCTAATTTACCTATGTAAACATCTAGGAGAATCTATCATATTAAACTAGCAGCCCACAAAAGGTCAAGTAATAAGGATTTTATAGAACCAAAGGTAAGAGATACCAGGTTAGCTGCTGCACCGGTATTAAAATATCAAAAAATCAACTGTAAAGCTTATGAATCCTCACCTGAAGTCAAATGTGCTCAAACCTGGAACAAACTACCCTTAGAAATACGAAATATCAAAGACAGGGACAAATTTAAACTGGAATGTAAAAAAGAATTGTTATAAAATAATAATCTCCATAAAATTTAATTAATTTTGAAATGTATAGTGCCTATATGCGATAGTATACCCTCTGTATATATTTAACTGTTATAATTGATCGATATTGTTTTGGGTAAGGGAATTTGTTATTATATAATATTTAAAGTAGAGAATAATGCTGCTGTTCTCAAATATATTTGTTATTATACCTATTGTTAATCCTATGAATGGTATATATAGTCTTTTGTATGGCATGGCCGAGACAACATCCTTAGGATGATGGTCAGTCATTAACTTGATAGCCTCGTTTAAACTAGTTTCCTGGTGTTATAGATTATTAAATATGTTTACTTAGTTACTTAGTACCTAGAAATGCTTCTTACGCAATCCAGGAATATGATCATATTATTGATATACCGGATGAAATGTAACACATCTTAGGCTAAATAAAGTTTAAATGTTTTCAAAAAAAAAAAAAAAAAATAGCAGGAAACAGTATGACTCTCTGATGTATCTGACAACACGATAAAGTCAAATGCTTCATTGTCTGTACACTACAGATGCAGACTGTGTTTTGTTAGAATATGCAGCGATGGCACACAGGCTGAATACGCCTTGGTGCAGCAAACAGATCTCACTTACTATAACAAAATTGTTGGCTAACTCTAAACAGTCTTCTGCTTTCATACTATCCCCTCTAAACCACGGGCATGGCAAAATAACCCCTCACCTCAATAATCAAGGTCTGTGCATAGCAAATAAAAGCACAAGAGGGCAGCACTGTTTCCTTTAGTTTCTTACTATTCTATAGCATATATATGGATAACACCTACACAGACTAAACCTGGTAACGAGTCCACGCCCGTGCTCTAAACTGTCACCAATTATATCCTAGCACCACATAAAATGTGTATTGTTTTTCATTAGTTTCCATCTCTTGCCATAGGACTGAGTTGTTTACTTCCTTAGAATCAATTGCTCTTCTTTCGGTAGGCTTTTTACTGAATAGAATGACCTAGGTATACTAAGTAACACATCTGCTAGCATAAGGGCAGGAATCAGGCTTATGTCCTGCATTGTACGACATCACAATTGGTCAAAATGCACCAGATGCTGTATTGTATGTGCTTAGAGGTTGTTGTAAACATGTCCTAATTACAATACCAAAGTGTACATTTTAGTTCTATCATATAGGATACCTCTTTTGGGTTATCTTATGCTAATTTTCAAAGGAAATATCGAAGTACAGCCAATGCTACATGTATGGGTATCTGTTTGAAGCTGAGCAGTGCTGTGTGGTCAAAACTGTGATGCATTTGACCAATTGTGATGTCATACAATGCATCATATAGGCCGCCCTCCTGCCCTTATGATAGCTGATGTGTTACTAAGTATACCTGGGTCATTTTATCAAGTAAAAGACCTACTAAAAGAAGACATCATAAAAAATAGGGTGGTTCCTTAAGCATCACCACATTTTATCCAGCATTGCCTGTTTAGTAATAGTCTGTATTGTGTGTATGGAAGCTGTCTGGCTGCTTAAGGGACCATGTCTTGCAATCAACTTTCAGCATAAGGGATGAGTTCCTAAGAGTCAAGTGCTCAAACACCGCAATGAGTATATGTAAAATGTTTAGCATGCCCACTTTCCCTGCAGCGTTGCCCGTCATGATCTGAGTGAAGGATTGGATTCAGCATTGTGCGGGAAGACCTGCATCAGACAAAGGCTTCGTAGGATTAATCTACTATGTGTGTATGTAAGCTATCTGCCTGCTTTAGGAACTATGTGAATGTGCAATCATGGCCCATGGACGTCCAGGAGGCTAACTCACCTTCCAGTTCCTGGCTGTTCTGCTGCTCAGAACCAACTTCTCACCTTACACTCAGAATCAATCCTCTTAGTGTGAGTCATACTGGGAAGCATTCCCAAATTGATGAAAACTTAAGAATCAATTCTATAACCTATCACCTTGCTGCACAACAGGGCAGAAGTCATTGCCTGAGGGTAGTCAGTTCCCATTTGGGAATAGCACCTCCGACAGAATTGAATTCCTGTCCTTTCGCAACACCCTCCACTGGTGATTGACAGGCATGTGGTGTATTACATATACAAACACTGACTGGGAGCCACCCAAGTACGTTAATTCCCTAGAACCAAGTGCTTACACACTGCAGTGCCTGTAAAACGTTGGCCATGCCCACTTTGATTGATTTCAACTGTAGGAGTAGTCTGTATTGTGTGTATGGAAGCTGTCTGGCTGCTTTAGGGACCATGTCTTACAATTCACTTTCAGCAGTTTTTCTCACCAGAAGGGACCAGTCCCTGAGAGCAATGTGGCCATACACTGCAGTGACTGGCAGTATGTGTAAAATGTTAAGCATGCCCACTTTCCTTTTAGCATCGATCGACTAATGTGATCTGGTAGGTATTTCTCAAGATGGTATAACTAGAACTCTATGTCGTAGTGAGATCCCTCAGTTAGATGCCATTACAGCCCTGCATCTAGTGGTCACTAATAACTACACTTGTACAACTGCCCTACCAAACCCTATGTAATTTCTGCCTTAAGTGTTGATCATACAGAGTAGTCGTAGTGTGTTGCCTACAATCACACACTTTGATATTGAGGGTTTCAAGTCATACTGGTTGTGTCTAGTCGTACCATCTTGAGAAATGCCCTCCTGTGAGAAGGATTGATTCCAGCATTGTTGGGAAAGACATGCTTCAATCAAAGGCTTGGTAGGAATATTCAACTATGTGTGTATGGATGTTATCTGGCTACTTTAGATTATTGCTGTCAGTCCAATAGAGATGGAACTGTATTGTGGATAACATTTATTGATGGATTGATAAAAGTTAGACAAGTACAAATAAAAATGAACACAAGGTGAACAAGTAAAAAAAAGAGATAAATAATTAGAATTGTCACTGAATAACTATCAATTTGTGTATGGCGGAATTAAGATTTTGGCATAGGTGTGGGCACATGGGTTTCAAAGATTAATATGTCCAGTTCAGAAGGGTGTATAGTTCTTTGCTGTGGCCACGGGTGGTTCCTTTGCTGTGTATGAAGTAGGCCAGCCATAAATAAATATAAAGTGAACAGTCCAGTGGGATCATGATATGTAAAGGCCACATTATTAGGTTAAGTTGGTTAATAGGATAAGTTTACTTTCCAGCTCCATTTCCAGAGCAACCTGTTTCTGAACTTAGATAATTCAATTCCCTTGGGTACTGTTCACTGTCACCACTAGAAATGAAATCCGTTTAAGTAATAAGGCACATTGGTTCAATGGGATCCTCCAAACAATACGCATTTCATGAACATATTCCATGTGGAGATGTACTAGTATCAAGCACACAATGAGTGTGCTGTAACCAAACAATATGGATTAACATCATTGTGTTCGAATAGCCCTACATTGATTATACAACTTCACTCCATAAATCAATGTGATTAGCAGTCCTCACAAAGCAGCTGGGAGTCTAATGTATGACACATATTCTGTGAATGTCATGTAATCTTTACTCCATGTGTGGTAGGGCACACCTTAAAGTGACATAGTCCGATTTTTTTTTCATTTTTCAAATTCCGTTCAAATGTATTCTACACAATGTAATAACACCATATTTAGGCATTTGGGGACCATTTATTGTTATCTTTAGCTAATACACGTTTAGAAAGGGGGTCCCATAGGCCTTGTCATACGCATTTTACAGTGTATTTCCAATAGATGGAATTTTGGTGTGCACTCCAAAAGTAGGAAATAGGGTATAAATCTAACAATTCTTTCAAATATGAGCTGAATTATGAGAAAGGAGAGCAAATAAAGTAGGTCCTATAGGAAGTGTCATCTATGTGAACATCCTGTGTCATTTTTGAGAAGATTGATTTTTTGGCCCCAACCATCAGACTATGCCACTTTGAAAACAAACCTTTGCATATACCCTCATAAAACTGAACAGTAAACTGCTGTAACAGTAATACAGTGAAGCATTTTAGTTTCTCCAATGAAGCCCCAGGTGGCAGCACCGTATAGCACTGTGGTACAAGAATTTAACTTACATTGGCTTACCATCAGGGCTGTGTCTAGGGAGGATGATATTGCCATGATTCATATCAACAGGGCCTGTAAGGATGAAGAAAAAGGCCTCCCCAAATTTATAAGTCTTGTGATATTTGTGGAACAATCAAAATATAACTGACTCTGCAAGATGACATAACATTAATGCCTTGAATAAAGGATTGTGTCAGGGTAAGAGGGTTTTAAAAGATCATTCAGCTCGGGTATTGGTGTGTGTTGTAGCTAAGTCACAGAAGTCATTGCTCTGCTCTGTCAGGATTGTACAGTAGGAGCCTGGCAACTTAAGGCTAAAACCAAGAGGTGTGAAATGAGGTGGGGATAAAAGAAGCTACAGGAGGAGCATCTTCTATCTGCTGCAGATTGGAGTAAAAAAAAACCTTTCTAGCCTTCCCTAGGAGGGCTATCTTCCACCAGGGTAGCGTCAAAAGTGATTAGACAATAACATTATCAGACTGGCTAAGCATATCAATCATGTTGAAAGAGAGAAATCAACTGTAAACATGTATGTTTGTGTGTGTGTGTGTTAGAAACATATTTAAGGTTGGTCGCTACTCTCTAGTGAAAGTCAACAGAATTGCTTCAGTCCTGGTCTCAAATCATATAGAATTGGAAAATGGGGGTCCGAGGCTACTTTTTAAATCATAGATTTTTGAAAAAATAAAAGTATTTAATTTATTTTCTAAAATGAGAAAAACAAATTTCAAAACCTTCTTGATTTTATGGACACATAGGGACAAACATTTTATTGCTGTCAGTTTGTCCTGGGCTGTATCCCCCTCAGCCTATTGTACAGCCCACCTATGGGAATAAATGCACAGTAGGCCAAGTATTTTATTGTCATGGGTCTTTTCTTATTTTATTTTTAAAAGTCCAGTGGGATCTGGATTTGCACAGGCCAATTACTTAGAAATATGTTAATAGGATGGTTGATGTACAGAAGGAAACCCTGCACAATTCAAAGTTTAGGGCACAAGGGAAAGTGGTATGTGATTCTGAATGGCTTAGACAACAATGGATAGGCCTGGTGTAAAGTCCCGGCCCCATTTACATACCATACTAAGGATACTATGGACAACTAGCTGCCATTAGCAATACAACATGGGTTCATCCCCATGGGCACCAGCTATTCATTCAGTGACACAGATTCCACTGGACATGAATCCTATCAGTGAGTGTATACATAATACTACTGCAACCCAGATACAGATATCAGGAGGAAGCACAGCGTGAGTTTAGGGTAGGGATGAACATTCATGTGTTCAAATAGACAAACAAATACAGATATCAGGAGGAAGCACAGCGTGAGTTTAGGGTAGGGATGAACATCCATGTGTTCAAATAGACAAACAAATACAGATATCAGGAGGAAGCACAGCGTGAGTTTAGGGTAGGGATGAACATCCATGTGTTCAAATAGACAAACAAACACAGATATCAGGTGGAAGCACAGCGTGAGTTTAGGGTAGGGATGAACATCCATGTGTTCAAATAGACAAACAAATACAGATACCATGTGGAAGCACAGCGTGGGTTTAGGGTAGGGATGAACATTCATGTGTTCAAATAGACAAACAAATACAGATATCAGGAGGAAGCACAGCGTGAGTTTAGGGTAGGGATGAACATCCATGTGTTCAAATAGACAAACAAATACAGATACCAGGTGGAAGCACAGCGTGAGTTTAGGGTAGGGATGAACATCCATGTGTTCAAATAGACAAACAAATACAGATACCAGGTGGAAGCACAGCGTGAGTTTAGGGTAGGGATGAACATCCATGTGTTCAAATAGACAAACAAATACAGATACCAGGTGGAAGCACAGCGTGAGTTTAGGGTAGGGATGAACATCCATGTGTTCAAATAGACAAACAAATACAGATACCAGGTGGAAGCACAGCGTGAGTTTAGGGTAGGGATGAACATCCATGTGTTCAAATAGACAAACAAATACGGATACCATGTGGAAGCACAGCGTGAGTTTAGGGTAGGGATGAACATCCATGTGTTCAAATACACAAACCACGAGCATGGACTGGTTACCAGGTTTAGTCTGTGTATGTGTTATCCATATATGCTATAGAAGGGTCAGAAACTATAGGGAACAGTGCTGCCCTCTGGTGCTTTTATTTGCTATGCACAGACCTTGCTTACGTAGGTGAGGGGTTACTTCGGCAAAGTCACCACTCGACTTAGACACTTATATGTCATATGCCCTATGTCATAATCATATATAAGGGGTGCCAGCATGGGGTATGGGGGGAGGCTTAAGCTACACACGGTCGTGTAGCTTTTTGAATTTCGAAAACCCATTCAGTAGAACAAAAGTTATGATTTTTCTCTAAAATTATTCTCTAAACTCTAGGTGTGTCCTATACACGGAATATTACGGTATTGATCATTTTTTCCCACAGACCAAAGTGTGTTTGGAATGACCAGTACTTAAGGGATATAATGGGCTGTTGTCTTTATGTTTGATGTACAGAAGTATGACCTTCTGCTGAACCCAGTCGAGTGGCAGTGGCAGAACTTTTGGGCTATCTGTAACGTTATGTAACTGAGAATCTGAGGAAATAAAACATATATAGCTCTTAAACACACTATAACTAATCAAGTTTATTTAAATGGCATTGAACTGCAGCTAAATGTCAATGTAGAGAGTGTTGTCAGAACACCTTTCACATTTCTAAATATACTCAGGAGCTTGTTGCTCATATGGTAAAAAAAGCTGTCAGTGGGTGTTCTCTTTTCAAAAGAAGTCATGCTCTGCTTCACCATTCAACTTGCACTCACCACATTATTCTGAAAAGTCACCTGCCTTGTTTAAAATAGAGAGAGCTGCACTATCAGGTACCTACTCATGTCACACACTCTATAGTATATTATACTGACTGACTTCTCCTGACTAGGTACCTACTCAAATCCCCCTTTTTTAGCACCATACTTGAATGACCACTTGTGAGCAACAAAAGGGACAAGTTATAGCTACATGGACATAAAGGAGTGGAAACGAGGGCAATTTTAGCCAGCTCTTCCTTTTACTATAGGAGCAACACCCTCCTTGTGTGTTTGTTTGAAAATCTACGATGGTCTTTTGGCCAACTGAAATGAGAAATCATACTGCATACTTACTGACTTCCTGAGAGGCTGTCTGAGACATGGTATTTTGATAGCCACTTCCCATATTCATAAACCATAATTATCAATTCAGTTACCGATAACCAGGATACAACCTTTTTATGTTTTATGAATTATGCAGACTGTCACCCACATATATATCAGCAGTTACTGTGCATTGACTGAAAGGACAGAATTGGATATTTTATTAGTAACATTGCTTCCAACAATCAATAAATCGAATTACAAATATATTGGTTAAATAAGCAGTATATTAGTTTTTATGAATTATTGAGGCTGTCATCCACAGATTGGGAAAGACAACAGTCCTCACCTCAAGTCTAATTATGCTGATAGAAAAAAAACAAGTGTTCATTCACACTTTTTAATTACGACCTGCCTTTGTGGGGGTTTCTTGGTAATCAAATGCAAGGAAATGTATATTGTAAGTGGAATTTGCATCTAAGCAAAATGTGGATCAACACGGTAAAAGATTCGCCCGCGCACCCCCTCGCGGGCGTACCTTTTACTGTGTTGATCCACATATATAGAAAATATGTAAGTCCTAAAAGTTTTGTGGGAGTCCTTCAAAGTGCAAACATGTACCTTGAATACATTTTTCAGCTCTCTGTCATTATCAGTATATTTGTAGGGGCCAGCTCTGGCTGTGAGTCCATGTATGCTATCTGTCCCTGTTCCGGTTGCACCAGCCCCCGGAAGCTGGTCAGCCAGTGAACACTGTCCCCTTGCGTCATACCGATCCAGATGTAGGTGGAAGTTAGAGAATGTCAGGTCTGGGGATGTAGCTCAGTGGTAGAGCGCTCGCTTGCAAGTTGAGAGGTCCTGGGTTCGAAACCCGGTGTTTCCAAGTAGGTTTTTGACGACCTCTACACATAATCTACAGGATTAACAACATGGTGTGTAGTAGACATATTATCCTTAATGAAATCTGGGTCTGGCTGCACTGGCTATTTCTCTCCATCCTTCATCTGAATTTGCAACTTCCTCCCCCCATGCATATGTTAATGGCATTCTTGTAGTAATTGGATTGTATAGAACATGGCTAGCAGCACATACAGCTACAATGTAGGGCACATAATTAGATTATATTTCAAAATTTTAAAACTAATAATCAAAGCAACTTTACTTCATATTGTTTCCACAATAGCCCCAGTAATTAATAAACATCTTTAGAGACACATTTGAACCGTGAGATTTCCAAGATCTATTGTTGATACCTTTTAATCTTAGGTTGCCTAATTAAGCATGATCAATATTGAAAATGTGAATTGTAATTGGATTGTAATCATACGAAGTGCTTCAGAACAGAGAAGGCTTCAACTGCCTATTGGTGTGGATATAGGCATACTCTAAAACTGCAATGTTTGTGTGTGTTCTAAGCCTCTGCAATTCAGGGCTCCAGGGCTGCCTTATCACTGAACTGTGAGCTAGTTTACCCAGTGACAAGAACAGAGACATGGAAGTAGTAGGGCGCCCTGAGCCAGAGATGCTGCTGCTGAGGGGTTCCTGTTAACTGCGCTCTCACACCTACTGCAGCATCTACAATTGATGTTATGAATGATTAGGAAATCGACCCATTACCACAAATCTCAACCCTACTCTTCATACACTAGCAAAACTACTGCTTAATCCAACCTTCAAGCTTGTTTAACATTTACAGCTAAACCATCCCATCACTGGGAATTATCCAATGTTGTTATTTTAGAATTATTCACAAATCCCTTCTCATTAGATCAGTTTGTGTGTCCTGAGTTCCAGTTGTAGCACTTTTATATCTGCATAATTCATATCTATTTCCTTCTGACAGATCATTGTCCTAGATTCTCAGACAATTACCAGGATGGACAACATGGGATATGTGTTCATCTTGTTTTTTTTTGTGTAAGTTTCCAATCACAAGACGATGACCTAGTCAGCGGAGCAGCCATACCATTGCAACCTTTCGGTGTAATTCCGGTTCCAAAAATCATCTGGAATTTCAATTACAAGGATAACGACTTTAAAGAATTGTTCTTTTTTTTTATCATTTCAATCAACATTTTGGTTTTGGTGAATCCACTCATCCTCATTACAACTCAGATTATTCCTATCAGTAAACATTCTCGCAGACTGTAATCATTGCATGTCATGCTTCTATTGTGCCTAGTAATCAATTTAGACAAATCTGTTTACAAGCCATTGCTGTTTGAAGAGTTGAAATTTGGTAGTATTTAATTTGGTGAGCATCATTGACTAGATATTATGAGAAATTAAGTGTTTCACAAATATCAATTTGTCTGACTACTCACATCATCTATGAGGTATGAACCAAATTAGAACTTGTGAGACTTTAGATCAAGCTTACTAAAACAAAGAAAATTCTTTTCTGAAACGCTTGTAAAACTAGCATCATAAATAGGTGAGTAATAAAAAGTACATCTAAAATGCACGCAGCTCATATTCCTCCATAACCCAACAGGCTTAGTTCCATGTAAAGTGCTGCTTTGCACCTTTTAGATAAAACCTGCTTCGGAGGATTCATTACCAGAGATTATTGATAGTTATAACACAGCTGGGCAAACTCGTAGTGCATTATCCACAATACTGCATTCTGATTGGCTGTTTGACCCTGCATTATCTAGATGGATATTGCACTCCCAGTACAGGAGGTAAAATTCATCTCACCTTTAGACTTCACTATATTGACGTCCCTTTGCTATTAGGTGGCTGATATGTGATTTTTCTGTGTTATAGCAGGAATAAGGCACTTGGTCATGGTCATGGTTGTGCTCTAGACTGTATTGAGACATCTCGGGGGCTATAAGACCCCTAAATGTCTCAATACAGTCTTGAGCACTCCCACGCTCATGCCCCGTGCCTTATTCCCTAATTATACAGTTAAGTTTGTTGAATCTGAATATTTCCTTCACATTCCCAAAAATCATCAAACATCTGTGTTCTGATTCAATCTTGTCTGATCAATCAGACACAACCCCTAAAGAAGTAACAATATTACCTTATATTCTGGCTAGGGTTGCAGTTCCCACGATGAATTGACACACACTCTTTAAGGGGAGGTCGTGCAATGAGAGAGGCTGAGAAGATGTGGAAATGAGGCTAAACAGCTTGTAAGTGGTTTCACTACTCTAAGCTGTTGACAGCACTCAGTAACCTAATTGCGGATATCCTGAGAGACAAATGGGGACCTGATGTCCATGTTAGCACAGATTTCTGAAGTGGGCGTTGAATCAGTAGACTGAAGCCAGTAATTGCTGCTGCTTTGCCAGAACAGATCTTTTGAATTCGTCATAGGATACTTCTAGCTGGGCAAAACATTTGCAGCTACCAATTTTACAGTTTTTTCAGACTTTGTATTTGAAGTAGGAACCATTACTGCAGAATAAGATAGGGATTTTCAGAAATGATAAAAACCCAACTTGCTATCAACACGTTCCCCCTCTTAGAGATCAGATTATTCTGGTTTCACCATGTGTATACATCTGAGCTATTCCCCTATGCTGATGTAATACAGCCTTCCAGCAGAGAACCAATGGCTCTTAGTGGTGGCTTATAAGGTGATTAAAGGAATGATGTAAATGTTCTTGGCCCATCCAGAGCTATAATATATTATTAGTCAAAAGAAAAGCCACCCTTAGTGATGAATTGATCCATGTTACCATTAACTACAAGTACTTCGTTTGTGATAAATGTTTAAGGAAGCAGCACATTTTGATATTTCCCACATGTATATTTGTATACATCTATAGATGTCATACACATGATACATTCAATTACCAACAGCTTAAATCAGATCCTATTTCTCTAAATCTAATCTCCCATGCCAACTTAAACATAAATGTCTTCAGAGTTTTGTTGGAAAAGGCTGCTAATGGACTGATGTATAAAACCAATATGCCGCATTGATAATGTAGCCCCTTTGGAACTGCATTCAGAATCTGTTAGGGTCTGCATGATACATGAATGTAAAATGCATTAGTAGACCGACCATGTGGTTGAATAACAATGTACCATTTTTAGGGTTTGAATAACAGAAAAAACTAAATAACTGAATAAAGTAGTTAACAGTGCCTAATAAATTGAAAGTTTTATACAGTCATCTTAAATTTGCTCTACCAAACATAATAAATACACCTTGGTGGTCCTTGCTCCAACTGGACCAAATATTTGTAAACTATTTAGCAGTCGGGTTCATAACAGTCGACACACCTGGTATAAAGGGACAGTGCCATGGCAGAAAAATTCCAAAGGGAACCCTTATGCAGAGACGGTATATATGCCAAGGTCATGTCAATGTAAGACTTCAGCCTATCGTTCAGTCTTACAGACACACAGAATAAATTGGGTGAGCTGGAATGCATTGCACACAAAGCATAGAATCCATACATAAATGTGTCACCCGATTCTCTCACTATCTGTCCCTCAGTAACATGACCAGTACTGACCAGAACCAAGAATATAGAGGATTTATTGTAGTTTCTCTTGCCAAAAAGTAAAATAGAAATAGAACAACATTCTAAGAATTATTAGAATGTCATAGAACTGCTGTCTTTGCATGATCTAGTATTGGTGATAAATCATATAGGACCTGTATGTCATGATGTATTTGTATTAAAATATCCAAATCCAAATCTTGTCAGGGTGTACAGCTTTGTATTCAGGTAAAGCTCTCTGGACAAGGGATGTATTACCTTGAGCCTGCTATGTTCCAGAACATAGAACATAACTAGCGACTTGGAGGAAAGTCAGAGTGAATTTGCTGATGTCCCTAAAATGGTTGTCTTGAAGCGCAATGCCTTTAGATCCCTGGTAGCTCAGCGGCCCAGTGGAGGGAACTGTCAGTGAGTATGAGGTACTTAGCAGTTAACAGAGGCCAGAGGAATACCTCAGAGAGTGAGTGTCCATAGCGTTGAGATTGAGATTTTGAGATTTGATAGCCTATATTTTTTACATACATCATATACATACATGAATGACGATGTTTATGATAGTTCAGGAAACAAAGGCAGGCCGCTTTTGTCCTTATGCAGCGCATTTATGGCCGCAACCTGCAGGTGAATCAAGATGTCATTTCACAACCGCTCATTATATATGAATAACAACTTAATACTAGATTTCGATAATCATTCAAAACATTACTTGTCTACGATGTCCTGGTGTGAAAAACTTTGTCTTCATTAATTGGAATACCTGGCTTTAATCTTACTTCTGAGCATTAGGGGACTAAGGTCAATGTTAGGGGTCCCGGGCTGCATGGGTAAACATTGCTGTGGCATGAATCATGTTACGCATTGACCCTCTACAGCCAGGGGGCACAGAGGGATCCATTCAGTTAGGACCTTACATTAATACATGGGATGGGGGAAGACCTGGGTTCAACTATGGAGGCAACACATACAAGTAACTTGATCCCTGCATGTCAATTGATATCTGACAAAGGCAAATCTTTGTACTATATCTGCATTTCCTTTCATGATTCACAGTTAGAAGCAATTCTTGTAATCCTTTAGCATTATAATCAAACACATATTATGTCTGCACAGAGATTTTGGTTGTAGCTAAGAGCTTCCCAGCAAACAGAAAAACATTACCTCAAAATATTGTTTCCTAAGGGCTTGAAAAATTATAACTTTTTTCTGACCCTGTTCACGCTTGTAACCACCCTATAAGTTTCTCCATATATGTGACTTGCAGGGCTAGGTTTTGTATAGAATTAGTCATGTTGTTATCATAGGATGTTAATGGTGGAGGGGCATTTACTTTGTTAAGATGGCACGCATGGATTCTTCTCCCATAACCACAATATAGCCCTGCACACATGTGTGGCCAGCGGTCTAGGTCGTTCCACTTCATATGTAGGGTGATAGGGATTGGACCTAGATATATTTCTTTCTAATTTCTAAAAAAAGGGTGTCTAACAACACAATATATATATATATAGATATAATGCACTTAATGAAAAAAACAAATGACTTGCCACCCTATTGAATCAAATATTAATTTGATATGTTATCAAGCTATCAGACTTCCCAATAGTTTATCACTCCCCAACACCATATATCTACAATGAGATAATGTATCACTATAATTATAATGGGATAGTGCCTCCACCTAATAGGACATACAGGAAACTCTTAAAAGTTTTAGATACGTTATATAACGTTTACAAAACCTTTTTCAAGCGTTTTCTATATTGTTTAAACCAAAACGTTTGTATTTAGAAGGTTTAAAAATGTTTTAAAATGTTCTAGCAGTGTCTAGATGCAAACGTTTGGATGTAGAATGTTTAAAAAAGTTTTTAAACGTGTCAAATGCAAACATTTGGATGCAACCATATAGAAACATTTTAAACGTTTTCAAAAGTTTGTTGTTCATTGGGTACTCTCTAAGGCTCTGACCTGTGAGAATATGCACACATCAATCTGTGTGGCTGAGAGATGTCTTGGTCCCTCACCTAGAGTAGCTCTTGGGCAGCTCACAGTTAAAGCTCTTCTTTAGCCTCACCGTCACAAATTAAAGCTGTTTCCTTAGGTGTGGCTCCAAGCACAGATCAATATGGAGACGTCTTACTGGCAGGCTAAAGCTAGACTGACCAACTATTTGAATGATTCAATCAAATGGATCCTTCCTTTCGGCTTTTTCTTGCTGAGAAGTAATAGGGAACTGTTCAGAAGAGACATCCTACTTTTCACCCAACATCTTAAAATCGCATAGGAGGCCACCTCCTCATCTTATCTTAAAGATTTACGTGCCCTCTCCTTTCCCAGAAGCTGGATCTGCCTCCAGGGGAAGATTCTCACATATCATGCTGTTAAGGATGCTATCAGTGCCACCCACACCTAGCTACTTTATCACCTACACTGAAAACCTGAAAAGCCCAGAACTCGTCAGTGCAGATGACTTTAGGTCCTCAGTTTCACAATACCTAAATCCACAGCTTCAGGAGGTCGATATGGCGACTTTAGGTCGTCATCCTGACCACCTAAGTTGTCACTAAGAGGACTTTGTATTGTCAGTATGACAAGATTAGGTCGTCATTTGACCTTGACAATCCTAAACTTGTCTGTATTGAAAAGTTTTAGGTGGCGGCAGGTTTTCTGTGTGGTGATCAAAGGGAGGCCGCACTACAGTGTAGAACTGAGAACCTTGGCCTCAGGCACAGATCACCCCTCTGGGAGCAGTTCTCGTGTCATACCATGGAAGTGTCAGACAGCTGACAAATGCTATTAGTTCCAACCACAACAACCAAATCCTAAATGAATAGTCACACATTTTCCATAAATCCCATTGTGCTCCCACAGGGTATCGTGTACACTAGACTCTGTGAAATAGCTATCAAATGGTCAATGTTACCTGCTATGATCCAAATGAGCTGCACACCCATACCCTGGGGGTCTATTTGGTCATACTACAGCATTTCCTGTCATATATCTACCACTGTTCCATGAGATCCCTCAGTACAAAACCATAATTCAAACTGTCCATCATGCAGACCACCGCCATTCACACACACTCCCGCGGACCCGGTCTCTCATGTCAAGTGTGTTCTATACGAAGGTTTTATCAAGGATATACAGCAGATGGCGTTAGTATAGACCAGGCCAAACTGCTCCTGCTACAGGAGCATGGTGAGTTTTCTCTTACTCACTGCAGAGTGTACCTCAAGATTTGAAATGCTAAAGGTGTTTGGCTAGATTTTTTAATCCAGTATCGATGGGGTACCTAGATACACTCTTTGGATATCTCTGATTTCTAACCTCTTAAACGTTTTTCATTTTCAAAACAGTATAATTGTGAGAGGTGTTTCTGCCCCCTCAATAGGCCTATGGGGCCACAGGGGTTGGGTGGGTGAGTAGCCCCTGTAGCCTAGGGGTCGACTAGGACGCCATCTAGTGTATCAAACTGATAAAACGATTGTAAAGGAAACACATAATCAATACAGGCAAAATGGTGGGCCCCTTATAAACGGTATCTAGCTTACAAATGAGCACTGTGACATATGTGACTCACACCCAAATCCCTCTCATCGTAGCAGTTACAGGTAGGATCTCCCGTGCTGTACGCCAATACCCTCTGGTGACTTTTGTCAATATTACAAGACTTTCTGTCACATATCTACTATATATATATATATATATATATATATATATATATATATATATATATACATGACCAATAATCATGAATTGTCGCCATCTGGGCTGCCAGGGGGGTCTAAAAAATATTTTGGACCAGCCTAAAAAGTTTTAAGGTACATATAGTACAGGTGTTGGGGCTTACAGTACATATATGTGGGTAGCTTAAATATAATTTTTAAATCCACAGCATGGGACCAAAGTTGAGGGTCTCTCTAGGGTCCAATGGCTAGTGATTGTACCATAGAATTAAGCCTTAATAGAGTAGGGTCTAGGGTCTCTCTCGGGTCTAGGGTCTCTCTAGGGTCCAATTGTTAGTTATTGTACTGTAACTCCAAGCCTTAATGGAGTAAGATGTTGATATTAACAGGCCAGGTTACCCTCATAAAGGTCTATTGTCATATAAGATATAATAGTTAGCTATATTATACACTGGTGACAGACTATAGGGCCCCTCTCAGGTCTAGGGTCTCTCTCGGGTCTAGGGTCTCTCTCGGGTCCAATTGCTAGTGATTGTACCATAGCTCTAAACCTTAATGGAGTAGGGGGTTGATACTAACAGGCCAGGATACTTTGATATAAAGGTCAATTAACATGTAAGAGATTATAGTTAAATATATTATACACTGGGGCCAGACTGACATAAATGGTGATTAAGGGTCTCTCTAGGGTCTAACACGAAACTACCCCAACTCTGTCACCCAAACCCCAGGCCAAGATATAGGAGCTAGACTTCCAATTTTTTTTATGCATATAGGGACATGTTAAGGCTCTGCATGGTATATCTATTTCATCTCTGTGCTATTGGAATAATAGAACATGGTTGCTATGTTAGGGTCTCTCTGTACCTTCAGTGACCCGGCATAAAAGCTACAGTGGCCACATATTCCTATTTGGTCTTAAAATTTTCCCTGTGCTCTAGGGGAAATACCAAAACCAAAAAAGGAGCCTATGCCCCAGCATTTTTTATTATTTGCAAGTTGCACTTGAGATTATTGTGTTTTTGTTCGAAAAAAAACCCTCATTTTGGGCAGTTTTAGCCCTCTAGCTCCCTAAATATGCCTCGTAGATAGGCAAAACCCAAATACCCCTTGTAGCTCTATCCCATCCCGACCAGAATAAATGATAAAGACACTTATATTACTTTATTTCAAGTTTTTGTTGAAGGGAGAACAAGAACAGGCCAGTTAACGACGATTAGTGATTATCAGTCATATTCACTCAAACCCAAATCCTACAAATACCCCACCAACCTCTCATATCCTGTGTGGATTATTTCTAACACATATTGGGCTATGGGGAACAAATGATCAATGAAGGCAGAAAGCTGTGCCCCTCAGTGCTCCACAGCTTTCTACAAAGCCCTTTGTCGTATGTCACTCATGCCCTAATCCCTTTCATTCGCAGCAGGTTATTCATCTAAACAGCATGACCACACAATAACAAAAGAAACGAATTCCTGAAAAGGGAAAGAGCTGAAATCCCACTGCTCCATTTCCTATAATGCCCTGTGACATATGCCACGCATGCCCTAATCCCTCTCATTCACATCACTTATTTCACCTATCCTGGGAGACCACACAGTTACCCAGGAAAACTATTTATAAAAAGGGAGAGAGCCGGAATCCGACTGCTCCATCATTTCCTATAAATCCCTGTGACATATGCCGCTCATGCACAAATCCCTCTCATACACTGCCAGTCATTCAGCTATCCAGCACCTAATCCATCGTTCCATCAGAGCATACCAAAATAACACAAAGGTTCTGCTGATGGTAATATCCCTCTCTCCCATTGGGTCCATAGGGTAACCCCTTTCTATTCTATATTTTTCTACGATTGAATTTGATTTAGTCCCTTTAAAACAGGAATAGATAGCTAAGTTTTCAGCATGGGTTTTCAAGGAAAAATATCAAATTGCACATATGTATTGAGGTTGACCTCCCAGAACAGAAAGCAGAACTAAGCCCTTGTATACATATGCATGATGAAGTGGATCTAAATCTAGATATATCAAGTTCATTAGGCTGAAAATAGAATTTATCAGCTTCAATAGTGTTGGTAGTTTAAGTCTATTTTTAGTCAATTTCAATCTCTGTCCCATCGATTTTAGAAAAGAATATCTGATGTGAAGTCATCATCTGATGTGAAGTCACATATAACACTTTTCTTCTAAATAGTGGCTTATGGAATCTTTGTTTGTCTTTAGCTAAATTATGAATATTTACCGTATCTTCATTGGCATCTGGAATCGAAATTGAGAAAATAATTGATCCATCTCTATCTCTGAATATACAGAGGGACTAAAATCACTATGAATTTTTAGGAAAGTGCCAAAACTTGAGTATATTGAAGTGTAGTAGCCCAGCAAACAAGCGTCAGAATGAGTCACCTTGAGTGACTAGGTCACTCTAGGTGTTAGAAACGTGTATACACAGAGTCACTTTCGAGCTGGGAGCAAGGTAGCATAAGCTGACTCAAAATAGTGGGTAATACTGATCAGGATATTACAGAAGAGCCCTATCTAAATGCCCAGTGCCTGGAAATCCCTGCCTGTGCCTGTGGTGTGGTATTGAGGGCCGAACAGGGCATGGCTTTAACGTGAGTCACAAACCAGGCAAAATAGCTTTAGGCCTACACTGAGGCAATTCTGAGCATTCCACAGTGGGTTGATTAGAACAAAAGGACAGGAGGGAGGCCTGGGGAGGAATTTAGCATTGAAACATCATGTAATTTACTCAAGTAATAGAGATTTTAGCCCTAAGAGGGTTTTAGACGAATTTCCCATTGGCCGGCATCAGAGGGGCCCAAGGGGTCAAATGAAAAGACTTCTAAAGCATTTTAATGTACAGTACAGACCCTATTCTACACATATGAGTGTGAATGAAAGGCAATGACCAATGAATTTCATTGAATTATGCCTTTTCCCCACTCCTGGCAAAACGTGACTCGCGTTAACGCGACCCAGGTATTCGGCTGGGAGATGCCTTGCAGCTCTATACATGGAGGGCAATGGTCGTACTTGCTTGGAACATTCACCTGGTTATCATATATACCCCCTAGCATCCAAAATACGTTGATTCAGTACATATCAAGACTTGTGTGAAAGCCCATACATCCCCTCAACAATATATCATGAGAATTTCATCAAAATTCCTTACCATTGTGGGGAAAATTCCTGGGAATTTTAGGAAGAAAACTGCTGTAGGCTGTACCTGCAGTAGCTGGGGATCTGCTGAGTTGTTTACTAAGGAAACAGGATGTCAGTCGTTTCTGCCTGGGTAACAGGAAGTCACTTTCCTTTCCGACACTGATTTTACTGTAAAAATGTGACTCTCGTTAACAATACCGAACTACCCCCTCCATACAGCTAGCCTTGGGTGAATTTCGTCATAATTTCAATGTCATGACATCCAAATTGATTGTTTAACTTAAGTTGGGTGGTACACATATAGAAATTAGCAGTAGTTTATGATATATGAAGCTAAATGTCCAGTTGATGCAAGTCACACCACTGATGTTGAAAATTACTTCCAAGTCCATGGTGAGATGGGGTTTGTAGGTAGGTCCAATTTTTATTTGGCCAAACAGACCTCTTAAGGGACCCTTTTGATGGTGGTTAACTATAAGAATAAAGCTAGTATTTTAGCAAGCTAGCCAATGTACTTTTATTGTAGGCTTAGTCAGTAGAAAACCTGTCTTTTTGCACAGGAAGTTGTCACATGAATCAACTCCTAACAACATTGAAATGTAAGATAGGTCCCTCCACTAAGGGAAAAAAATATTTTAGGGTGTTCAAGAACTGCTTAAATAGGCAAAACATGACTTATGATATAGAGGAAAAGGTAAAATAATGCCAATTTTGCCGCATTTCTCACCTCCAAAGCCTTGTATCCTCCCAAATAATAGGCTGACAAATGCAAATTTCCCCTTTTTTTTAAAGCACCAGATGTCTTCTATCAAATATCAGTAGAATGGTGCTTGAAATAATTTACTGTACCTCCCAGAAACCAAAAAGGGCCAAAAACATCGTTTGTTGAATTGCCCCATATATACTGACCTGCCACTTTAAATGTGACTGTGTTGGATAGTGATCCCTTTATATGCTGACCTTTTTCTGTCAATGTTCTTTCTCACTGATGTCAAAATAGGACTGATCCAAAACTTACAACTAAAACAATTCTGTAATTCACTTCATAAGCATTCAGCAATTCCAAATCTTCATTAAGAGTAGAAGGATCTAGGAAGAATGTGGATCTTTCCATTAAGTATTTTGATAGAAAGCATTATCTTCTTTGTGGCAAAATTTAGGTCACAAGGAACAAAAGAATTGGAATACCAGCCTTTGCGGAAGTCACTGCAATGATATTGGCTTACAATCTAATTATTGTTAAAGCTTCAGCAACACATATCAAAGATAGTAATTCAAATGGCGTCAGAAAGGTGCCATAGAGTACCTAATTATACATATCTATACAAAGGCAACTCCAGCAAGAACTGAAGAAGATGCATGGTTTTATCTCAGCTAACAAGAAAATGAAAGCAAAATAATCTCAACATGGATCTGTTTCTATGTGAAAGCAAACAGGAACAGTATCAATGAATGGAGAATTCTAAATGATTAGTTGAGAAAAAAAGAGAAAAACAGCTATTTCTGGAATGTTGGATATAATCAGCACATTAAAACAGAAGCCCTGATTTAATTTTGTTTTACACTATCTATGGATCATTGATTAATGGGTGCCACACAAAATGTTAAAATTTATCAAATAAACCTCTAGATTAAGTATTTACCTTGAAAATCAAATAACTCTAATGCGAGTCGGGTCGGACAAGGAGGAAGCCATTCTGCCATATTGGATTTCTTGTTTGTTAATATGCCGTGGGTAGTACTTTCTCTATACACCAGATGGCGGTGTCAAACATCGTTCATTCTAGCCGTGGTTAATCCAACGACTTTTATCATTAAACTTGAACGCTGAAATATGCAAATCAGCCATAGCCATGGTAAAAAACTGCTTAAGAGCTAGTTTTGGTGCAACAAGGCTAAGGTACTGTGAAAGTGGTTAGCTTCTTATAAGGACTGATTGCCTCTGAAGTGGGCCCTAACTTGGTTTAATTTCTCTCTGAAGCCCTACATGTTTCAATACTTTTGCTAAAGGCACCTCAAGGTATAACCATCTATACCTGTATTCATCCATACTTGAACTAGGCATTGAATTAGCATCTAATCCACCTGGTTTAAATTGTTGTGATAAAACTTGTCTGATAATCATCAGATGCTATTAATATTGTGAGTACACCCCCAATGAAACTAATTAAACGTTGTTAGAGTAAGTGCTCTCTAGTCCTTGTTCCGGCCTTAGACTCTAGGTAGTCAATTAGCTGAGGCTGCTTCTAGCCTTCAGTCAATTATTCAAGGCTGCTGAAGATGTATCCCAACCATGCCCTGCCAAACTAGACATGCCAAAGGATTATAAGGTATAAGGCTACTTCAAGCACATAAACAGAATGCCTGTTTTATGTAGCCCAATCATCATAATGAATTTCTGATGTCAAGAGAACAATTTTTTTATGTTGTAAATCTGACATTTTAGCTTTTATGCCCCAAAGAAGGATAAGAAGAGAAGTGCCATTGTTGTTGACATGACAGGAAAAAAAACATCTTGCTTTTTAATGGTTATCAATATTGTTTTTTATCTCACGATTCTGGCCTCTACAGTGCCTTTTTGGTCATAACCCCCGTGCGTTATCAAGCTTTATACCACGATTTCTGGGTTGCTTAGTGCTTTTTGCTGGATATTCCCATGCACATACCTGTCGATATTGCACACCCTGTAGGCTGTAACATTAATTTTGTAAGGCGTGCGGTTATCCATGGATAACCTGCACGCCTTGCAGTTATCCATGGATAACACGCACGCCTCTCATGTCCTTCCATGTCATATGTTACATGTTAAAACCCATGATAGTCTTGACCAGGGCAGGGCTCGAACCTGCAGCCTAAGATCCCTAGTCCAACTCCCTATGCAGTGCACCACAGGGACTGATGAGAAGTGGTTGGCTAGAACTAAACCAAACAAAGGAAGTCTAGCCGGGTGCCGAGGTGTGTGTACCGATCGTGTACACATAACCGCGGGACGCATTCAAACAAAGCCAAGCCGAGACGACCGTTGAGGTGTGTGACGCCGTGGCCTAGCAATTAGCGCTTTGCGCTCAGCCGCCTGAGGTACGTGGATCGAGTCCCGGTCTGGGCGCATCTTTTTTTCGCCGTGTGCGCTATCGCTGTCCACTGCCGACGAGTGTGTGCAAAGGCTAATTACACTCGGCCTATGGCCTCATGTAATTATCCTTCACTAACACACACTCGTCATGAATTATCCATATCCTACTCTGAGACCTCTTGTTCTTCTTCAAGAAGGTGCTGGTTTCAATCTGGACATCTTAATAAATTGGATGAGTATACAAAGTCAACTCCTCCATACATTTCCAGTTAAAACCATTCAGGGTTCAACAGGAATCGATCCCCGGCCCCTGGGGCAGGAGACGAGCTCGCTGTCCACTATACCAAGCCGGTGATACAAAGCTATGTACATCAAAGATTTGAAAAAGTTGTCCAACATACCTGATGTTTACAGACCTCATTAGCATAGAATCCAATGGAGCCTGGTGGAGTTATTAACAGAGAAACATCCTTAGATATCCTATATTAACATGCCATGCCTAATTTCGCCATTTTGTTCGAAATAAATAAGAATCCATTGATTTTGCATAGCGATACGGGTCGGGACCCGCCCCGTAGGCCATTCCTTGTTCGACGCGTGGTTGACCTAGTTCTTACATCCGGGCACCTCCCCGCTTCATAAACAAGACGCAATTGTCATGTATCGGGCCGTGTGCGTTGGATTGCTATGGAAAATCAATGGATTCTTATTTATTTATAAATGGATACAAAATGTAGGTGAACACCAACTAGAGATCGTATATTTGCTGGCATTAGAAGTACAAGAGCTGGCATGCTTGGATTCTACCCGAAAAGTATTTGGAAAGACGAGGGTATGACGGGTGGAGTAAAAACAATGGCTATGGTGGCTTGGCAAACTGTGCGGATCATATGCACTTACAAAAGTCTTCTCCTGGATTAATTCTGGGGTCATAAGGTAAGAAATTCATACATAATAGATGAATACGTTAGATAAACGCATTAATCCATGTTATGAGACAGCACTAGTGGGTTTATGGTTCAATATAGTGTGATATTGCCTGGTCCTATGAGGCCAAAGCTTCAGCAGTTGTTCACTGTTAATAGACTTTGAAGAAGTGTTGGTTTGGTAAAATTGATTAAAGTTCACTTTAGAAATTGGCTTGCTCCTCTTTCGTATCTACCATTGGCATAGACTATATTACATATTTTTTCCGGCCCCCAGACTGCAGACAGTCAATTAGATAAGGGTGTTTGGACTTAGTTCTCACCAGTCTATTATGTAAGAGTACTAAAGCTCTCTCCCACCTCCTAACTTGGTCAACAAGTTATTAAAAAAGTCTCCATACTGAAGGTGTTAACATGACTATGGAGAGTGTCATTGATGAATTCTTAAACTCTGCTGAGTACAGTTTTACCTGATGATGTTATGATATGATTTATTTTTTCCCTTTCTACTATCTTTTAAAAAGGTATGTAATGTGAGTGCATGTCTCAAATGGAGGAAGACCAACATTTCTCTCACAGCAGGACTGTCTTCAAAGACTGTCACACATGCAGGATTTATATGTAGGTAGGTTCGGAGAAGATTTGGTACACATACGGAATTTCTATTATTTTTTTTTTTTTGGGGGGGGATGAGGGGGCAGTTGGAGGGGTAGACCAGCACAATGGTAGAATACATGTTTCACCCTGAAAAGGTTAACGCTATTATAGGGTTAACACAAGTAGCCGGGTGGATGGTGGATGTACATTTCACCGTCTATTGTCACCATTTAAGAGCCGTAACCATTCAGGGGAAGCATGCTGAAATGTGTCCCGTTCAAAGCTATTTTAAGTTGTATTTACCAATTGATTGTTCCATGTACCTTGCATATAAGGTGCACTCCCAGCTTCTCTCCATCATAAACCATAAACCTTTAGACCCGGATTGAGTTGTGTTGTGGGTGCCCACCACATACTTTTTACTACGGTAATGCCTGAAATTTAATTACACACATTCCATAGTAGACTTCACTCACATGTTATTATTACGCTTTCTGTTAAGTGATGTTATCAGAAATTAAATAGACACAGAAAGCATAACTGCATGTACCTTATTTACATTTAAGGTTGTTCACTAAGCTTTTCTCACAACATAATGACATTTTACTGACTTTTTTATGCCTAATTCATGCTTAATCCCATCAGGTATGCCTAATTTGTTTCAGCCTTTTTGAGTGCAAACAGACACATTCATAAGTGGGATGCAATTATTACCTTTTTCTCCATGGAAATCTCGCCAGGAAAAAGGGGACTGTCATATTTACATGATTTGTGGTAGCTTTCTTCTGCAGTTTATTTGCATAATGATCTAGTAGCTCCCATTCCTTTTGTGGAAAGCAGAGCCATTTTTTATCTCTTCTCAGTAGGCAGCATTATTTCCAATTATTGCCTTTAACACTCAAAGGTAATCTATGCAATTCAGAAATTCAGAAGTAAAATGACGGTAGTTTGAAAGTCTAAAGGCTGAACATACATTTCCCTCACATTTGTGCTTTAACAGGATAAAGGTGATCAATATTTAACCTGATACCGGGTAATGCCTTACAGATATAGAAGATGTCATCAGACCTCCTTAGCAGCTTTATTTATAAAGTGAATGAACCAAGAGTGACAAAGTTAATTTTTGTTTCTATGCATATTGTTAGAATTACATGTTAAAAGCCAGGTAAACTGCTAAATATAAAGTTTTGCAAAGACATAAAAAATTGACTATTTTGATAGCTACAGCCTTATGAGGGTTATGTGCTGTGGGAGGGAAACTCATTGTATTCAAGGAGCTTTATGTCTAACATTGAGATCTCCAGACTGCTGCAAGGAAGATGCTAGAGTGCTAGATATCAAACTCTATAGAGGAAATGAAAGGCATGCCATCAGATCAGCTCAACGTCTGTAGAAGCTGAAGCCGCAACATATAGATAGAACTAAACGACCTTGGTGTACAAGGTGGCCGATCCACCGAGAGGGGGGGGTCTCCCCCGAGGGCGTTAGCGAGAGGGGGAGACTCCCCCCGAGGGGTGGATCAGCCACCGAGGACACCAGTGGAGGTTAGTTCTATATTTATTTTATGTTTTTAGAGTGCTTAATTAACTGAAAATTAGCAAAATCTGTTACCGTAGTTCCCCGTACGAGCACCAGTCCGCCATTTTGAATGTTTACATGCACCCAGAACGAGGCTGCAGTGGTGGATCAGCCGCTGTGGTGGATTAGCACACGTTACGCCACTGGGGGTGTGCGGATCGGCCATGCAATGCTATCTCTACGGGAAGAAGTTATTCACATAAAATAAATCATGTTCTCTGTGTGCATCTCAATAGGTACTTTATATGTTTCTATAAATATAAAAGGCATAATGCAGAACTACATCAAGTCTAGATCTCCTCACTAATCATATTTTCTTATTCCTGCTTTTCCTTTAGCCCTACCAGAGTTGATTACACAGCAAGGAGAAACCAAACATTTTACAATAGTAAAAGTACATGTCAGCATGAGTTCAATCGAAAAGCTGGAAAGCATTTCTATGAGCCAACATAGTATTTTAAAGGTATAGATCATGGGTATGCGATCCCCTCATATTTTTACTACAGACAGGTGTGCTAAATATAATACTGCATAAATGTGAAAGATGCCATTAGACTTCCTCGGATGATTTACGAAGGGAAATTAGAGAGAGAGGCAAGATGGCATCGTTAGAGGCTTCAGGTAAAAACCTGAGGAAGTGCTAAGACTCACACTGAAAACCTATGACTGCAGAAACTAATCAGTAGTGATCACTTTAGGGTGCTCAATTTGATGCAGACCAGGGAGAGTACCCCTTCCATCATATGTGATTAGTTCAGGTCATCAATACTGATTAGTTTTTCACATGCTGAGATAATAATGACCTGGATAAACAATTTGATTGAAGTACAATGTTGCTCAAGATGGAAATCTCACCAGGAAAAAGGGGACTGTCATATTTACATGATTTGTGGTAGCTTTCTTCTGCAGTTTATTTGCATAATGATCTAGTAGCTCTGGATAAACAATTTGATTGAAGTATAATGTTGCTCAAGATAAGAAATAAAAGAATAGTTTTGGAATTCCCCCGACCCCACCCCAACAACCTAACCCCCATTCCTTTATTAGTGTGGGTCTTCTCCTTGAAGATATGGGATTCATTGTTATATAATTTGGAGCAGTTGATGCCAAACATTGATTCATTGTTATATAATTTGGAGCAGTTGATGCCAAACGTCATACTTCTTGATAGGACCATTGACAAACAATAGGTGTTTATGCTCTGATTATGTCTATTTTACTTTCATTCTCATTTTACAACATGTCCCCTTTTCAACACAATTTTACATAACTTTCCCACTTTAAACATGCATTTTGATACATTTATGACAATTATTTATATCAATTTTACCACAACAATGATCTGGATTGTTTGAGACATGTCACATCATCAAAAAGTAGGGCCCCCTGGTGGGAGAAATGGTATGATCAAAATGATTACTTTCTTTCATCAACGAGGAATGATGACCTAAAGTCATCTGCATTGATTACTTTTCAGCAAGTCTAGGTTTTTCTGTGCAGTCTTACAAGACGAATATGCAGTCCAACAGGAATAAGAGGTTCACCAACATTTCACTGAGTAACTTTTAGGGATGTCAGTGTATTATGTGTTAATTATGAGAAATAATTCAGAAGGAAATACCTCAGTTGAAATATTTTAAAAGAATAGTGTTTGTTCACCCCTGTCCTCATCATAAGATGAATGGTGAAAGTGGCAACATTTCCTGTGTAGTAAATAACTTATGGAGAACACCAACTCCTAGGACCTGACACAAAGTACTCACACCACATGAATAGTTAACAGCTCACAGGAAGCAGCTCTGCCAAGTCTAACTTAGTGCTGCTTTTGCTTCAATAAGGTACATTTAGGATTTGGCTTCCAGAGAGTTTCAGGAGATCTCAATATTAGATCTGAATCTCCCTGAATACAAGAGGCTTCCTACCCTATCCAGGGGTAGACACTAACATTTCCGGGCTTTGGCCACCTGGGCCAGCAGTCAAGTATTTGGCAATGTATTTTCAAATTTTCTACTGGCCAAATGGCCAATTCTAAAGGATTTCTAGAAATAATCACTGGCCCGCAGCCAATTCTACTGGCTATTGGCCAGCGGTCCAGTGTTAATGTCTACCCATGCTATCATATCCATTAAGGATCTGATGCTACATGCCAAGTCATAGTCTAGGAATAAACTTTCTAAAGCTACCTGTGAATGTACAGGTTTTAAATGTGAATAGTGCATTCCCCTGCCATATATGATGTTTCATTGTCTTAATCTATAATACGAATCCTCTAAAATTTAGGGTAGGAAAAGGTTGTGCTTTTGAAAATCTAGGCTCCATGTGTTTATTTTTACTTAGGGTCCTAATTAACACAAATATCACATTAAGAAATCACCTTTGGTGTGCACATTACACATTGTAGACAATAGATACTGGTGACTCAGCATCAAGATATCTAGTAGTCAGGTTATCCTTTTTCTGATATTTGTTTGGAAAGAAGTGGCAAAGTGTATGCCAACGTTGTGTTTATAAATCATAGAATGTCTCCAATGACACCTGTCACATTACACATGGCACATAAACATAGACATAATTCTCTTTGAAAAAATTAAAATTTCATTAAAGCTTAATATTGTCTTTGGATTTTCCCGGGAATAGTGGTTGGGACCCAAAGTATGCATAATCTATCTTCTAGCTTCAGTAGATGAGAGACATCAAAGGAAAAAATAATTATAGTGATAATCAATATAACAATGTTCATGTTCATATAGATATATATCAAGTATATGTAATACCTCAATAAAACAATGATACCCCAGTCCAGTAACCCAATCATTATCTGAAATAATGATAAGTAAAAGCCACCCTTTCCATGTCACCACGTTTTTTTATATATAAAATATGTACTGGTTAATAAGGTAATGTTCACACATTGAGTTTCATGATAACCTTGTCAATAGGGCATGCAATCAATACATACTTCATCAGTCAATATCTTACATTAACATCTTGCCTCCACTTTTGCCACCAACAGGATGCCTTGTATTTGTACATCACATGTCATGTGATTGTTGTCCTACCATGTAAATACATAATTCACACAGACATCTCTTTGACGCATACTGCAAACGTCACGATTTGTCTCCCACATGACATGTGTGAAGGCATGTTGAATGAGGTGCTCTCACATTTGGTTCGTCAACTCCACTTGACATGCATAATGAAGGCACGTCATATATTCCTGACCCATACACCTGAGTGCTAGGTAATGCTGTGTGACATACTTATTTTACTTCTCCTTGACTGAGGGTCTCTATGCAGTCCATTAGACAAGGGCATAGAGGTCCATGGCAATGAAATATGTCTCCATGTACTGTAGATACTGAGATTATAGGTTGGGGGTTAGCATACATTATACCACAACATCTGTGATTTTGGGTGCTTTTTCTGGATATTCCCATGCACATACCTGTGGATATTGGACAGCATTAACGCTGTAGCATCAATTTTGTAAGGCGTGCGGTTATCCATGGATGATATTTACAAACCTTAGTGATTTACTCTGTATGAAAACAAAATGACACAGATACATCAAATGTCTCAAGTGTTGGTAGTTCCTCTTGGTAGTGATTAATCCTGGTACCAAAATGGTTGTTCGCCCCATCTAGTGGAATATCCTAGAACAATTATATATGCCATCACACATCAACTCACAAACGTCAAGGCATTTTAAGGCATGTGTAAATAGATAGGGGCAGGTGGTAGGCTTGTGGACAGAGCTCCGGCACATATGGCGAAGAAATTAATAAAGGTGTAAAATAATGATAGTACCCGGAATAGTCCATTGACGTAATCATGTACTAGCAGCCTTGAACCCTGTGTTGTTTCAGTCTGCGTACCTAGGAGTAAATATGATGCACTAGCAGAGATGTAATAGGTAAATCATACTAACATGACACAAGATTTGAAGGTTCTCATGAACCGGTGGATTAACATGACAAGTCTACATCTTGAGGTATTCCTCCACACTAAACAGACTACTAAACATGTTCACATGAACCAGTGGACTCCTGTGGGGATCACAAGTCATGACACTAGTTGACATCTAGAGTTATTCCTGTAAATTAAATGAGACAATTCTTGTAGCAATTATGAGTCATGACACAAGTTTAGATGTGTAGTTATTCCAGGGAACTAGACATGTTCCCATGAACCAGTGCATTCTTGTGGGGATCGCAAGTAATGACACAAGTTCACATCTTGAGTTATCCCTGGGAAATAACTGGGTAGATTTTTATGGCAATCACGAGTACTGACACAAGTTTATGTCTCGAGTTGTTCCCAGAAATTAGATACATTCCTTCTAAAAACTCGAGAATCAAATGTTCTGATAACATGGTGGATACTCATGGAGAAAACATGAGTAAACATCTGGAGTTATTCTTGGGAATTGAACAAGTGCATTCTCATGTGGCTCACAAGTGATAACATTCTTATGAATCAATCGATTCTTGTGAGAATCACAAGTCAAAACATGTGTCTATATCTTGTGTTATTCCCAGAAAAAGAATATGTTTAACTGGGGTAAATGTCTTTTCCTGTGGAAATCACGAGTCAATATCTTGTGAAGTGAATGTGTACAATTCCAGAAGTCATAACAAGTCATGACATGAGAAAGTCTCGAGTGCATCTCAGGATTGTGTTTGCAGGAAAGTACATGCATTTGTAAATCATACCAGCCACATGGTAGTGTATCTACCACTCTCTGTGAGTTAGGCCCACTTGTCAAAAAACGTGTTTGTAACGTTTGCAAACGTTTTTATTTGGTTTGGGTAAAGAACTTAAAAAAAAACGTTATTTTGACGTTGACAAAACGTTTTTAAATGTTTTTCAATCAATTTTCAACCAAATAGAAACGTTTGCTTTTTCAACCAATTTTCAACCAAATAAAAACGTTTTTTATTTACGTTTCTTTTATGTTAAAAAAATGTTTTTTTTTAACCTGATATAAAAACGTTTTTAAAAAACGTCAAAATAACGTTTTTTTGAGTACATGTAAAAACGTTATTTTGATGTTTAAAAAAAACGTTTTGCAAACTTAGGAACCAAAATAAAACGTTTTTTTACGTCAAAAAAACGTTTTTCTGCCAAGTGGGGGGTCACCATTATACCAATGTACAATATGAGCGAATTCAGATTCAATAATTTGTGTTGAAAAGATGCACACTCCTTTTAGTACTGGTTATTTACCTCGCCACTGCTACTTTCCTACACAATGACAAATAATGGGTAGTATGTATCAATACTATATATTACACTTGAAGGTTTAAGTCCTTGTTTATTAGAAGCTTTGCACTGCCATGTGTCAGTAACAGATATCCTCAATGTAAAGGAGAGTGTTCTGATTCAATCTTGTCTAACCTAATTATTGTGATCAATCAGACACAACCCCTAAAGTAGTAACAATATTACCTTATATTCTGGCTAGGGTTGCAGTTCCCACAGTGAATTGACACACACTCTTTATGGGGAGGTTGTGCAATGAGAGAGGCTGAGAAGATGTGGAAATGAGGCTAAACAGCTTGTAAGTAGTTTCACTACTCTAAGCTGTTGACAGCACTCAGTAACCTAATTGCGGATATCCTGACAGACAAATGGGGACCCAATGTCCATGTTAGCACAGATTTCTGAAATGGGCGTTGAATCAGTAGACTGAAGCCAGTAATTGCTGCTGCTTTGCCAGAACAGATCTTATGAATTCGTCATAGGACACTTCTAGCTGGGCAAAACATTTGCAGCTACCAATTTTACAGTTTTTTCAGACTTTGTATTTGAAGTAGGAACATTACTGCAGAATAAGATAGGGATTTTCAGAAATGATAAAAACCCAACTTGCTATCAACACGTTCCCCCTCTTAGACATCAGATTATTCTGGTTTCACCATGTGTATACATCTGAGCTATTCCCCTATGTTGATGTAATACAGCCTTCCAGCACAGAACCAATGGCTCTTAGTGGTGGCTTATAAGGTGACTAAAGGAATGATGTAAATGCTCTTGGCCCATCCAGAGCTATAATATATTATTAGTCAAAAGAAAAGCCACCTTTAGTGATGAGTTGATCCATGTTACCATGTAAGTACTTTGTTTGTGATAAATGTTTAAGGAAGCAGCACATTTTGATATTCCCCACATGTATATTTGTATACATCTATAGATGTCATACACATGATACATTCAATTACCAACAGCTTAAATCAGATCCTTTTTCTCTAAATCTAATCTCCCATGTCAACTTAAACATAAATGTTTTCAGAGTTATGTTGGAAAAGGCTGCTAATCAACTGATGTATAAAACCAATATGCCGCATTGATAATGTAGCCCCTTTGGAACTGCAGAATCTGTTAGGGTCTGCATGATACTTGAATGTAAAATGCATTAGTAGACCGACCATGTGGTTGAATAACAATGTACCATTTTTAGGGTTTGAATAACAGAATAACTGAATAAAGAAGTTAGCAGTGACTAATAAATTGAAAGTTTTATACTGTCATCTTAAATTTGCTGTACCAAATATAATAAATACACCTTGGTGGTCCTTGCTCCAACTGGACCAAATATTTGTAAACTATTTAGCAGTCGGGTTCATAACAGTCGACACACCTGTTATAAAGGGACAGTGCCATGGCAGAAAAATTCCAAAGGGAACCCTTATGCAGAGACGGTATATGCCAAGGTCATGTCAATGTAAGGCTTCAGCCTATCGTTCAGTCTTAGAGGCACACAGAATAAATTGGGTGAGCTGGAATGCATTGCACACAAAGCATAGAATCCATACATAAATGTGCCACCCAATTCTCTCACTATCTGTCCCTCAGTAACATGACCAGTACTGACCAGAACCAAGACTATAGAGGATTTATTGTAGTTTCTCTTGCCAAAAAGTAAAATTGAAATAGAACAACATTCTAAGAATTATTAGAATGTCATAGAACTGCTGTCTTTGCATGATCTAGTATTGGTGATAAATCATATAGGACCTGTATGTCATGATTTATTTGTATTAAAATATCCAAATCCAAATCTTGTCAGGGTGTACAGCTTTGTATTCAGGTAAAGCTCTCTGGACAAGGGATGTATTACCTTGAGCCTGCTATGTTCCAGAACATAGAACATAACTAGCGACTCGGAGGAAAGTCAGAGTGAATTTGCTGATGTCCCTAAAATGGTTGTCTTGAAGCGCAATGCCTTAGATCCCTGGTAGCTCAGCGGCCCAGTGGGGGGAACTGTCAGTGAGTATAAGGTACTTAGCAGTTAACAGAGGCCAGAGGAATACCTCAGAGAGTGAGTGTCCATAGCGTTGAGATTGAGATTTTGAGATTTGATAGCCTTTATTTTTTACATACATCATATATACATACATGAATGATGATGTTTATGATAGTTCAGGAAACAAAGGCAGGCCACTTTTGATGCTTATGCCGCACATTTATGGCAGCAACCTGCAGGTTAGTCAAGATGTCATTTCACAACCGCTCATTATATATGAATAACAACTTAAAACTAGATTTCGATAATCATTCAAAACATTTCGTGTCTATGATGTCCTGGTGTGAAAAACTTTGTCTTCATTAATTGGAATACCCGGCTTTAATCTTACTTCTGAGCATTAGGGGACTAAGGTCAATGTTAGGGGTCCCAGGCTGCATGGGTAAACATTGCTGTGGTATGAATCATGTTACGCATTGACCCTCTACAGCCAGGGGGCACAGAGGGATCCATTCAGTTAGGACCTTACATTAATACATGGGATGGGGGAAGACCTGGGTTCAACTATGGAGGCAACACATAGAAGTAACTTGATCTCTGCATGTCAATTGATATCTGACAAGGGCAAATCTTGGTGCCATATCTGCATTTCCTTTCATGATTCACAGTTGGAAGCAATTCTTGTAATCCTTTAGCATTATAATGAAACACATATTATGTCTGCACAGAGATTTTGGTTGTAGCTAAGAGCTTCCCAACGAACAAAAAAACATTACCTCAAAATATCGTTTCCTAAGGGCTTGAAAAATTATAACGTTTTTCTGACCCTGTTCACGCTTGTAACCACCCTATAAATTTCTCCATATATGTGACTTGCAGGGCTAGGTTTTGTATAGAATTAGTCATGTTGTTATCATAGGATGTTAATGGTGGAGGGGCATTTACTTTGTTAAGATGGCACGCATGGATTCTTCTCCCATAACCACAATATAGCCCTGCACACATGTGTGGCCAGCGGTCTAGGTCGTTCCACTTCATATGTAGGGTGATAGGGATTGGATCTAGATATATTTCTTTCTAATTTCTAAAAAAAAAGGGTGTCTAACAACACAATATACATATAGATATAATGCAATTAATGAAAAAAACAAATGACTTGCCACCCTATTGAATCACATATTAATTTGATATGTTGTCAAGCTATCAGACTTCCCAATAGCTTATCACTTCCCACCATCATATATCTACAATGAGATAATATATCACTATAATTATAATGGGATAGTGCCTCCACCTAATAGGACATACAGGAAACTCTAAAAAGGTTTAGATATGTTATATAACGTTTACAAAACCTTTTTCAAGCGTTTTTTATATTGTTTAAACAAAAACGTTTGTATCTAGAAGGTTTAAAAATGTTTTAAAATGTTCTAGCAGTGTCTAGATGCAAACGTTTGGATTTAGAATGTTTAAAAACGTTTTTAAACGTTTCAAATGCAAACGTTTGGATGCAAACCATATAGAACGTTTTTAAACGTTTTCAAATGTTTGTTGTTCACCTGGTACTCTCTAAGGCTCTGACCTGTGAGAATATGCACACATCAATCTGTGTGGCTGAGAGATGTCTTGGTCCCTCACCTAGAGTAGCTCTTGGGCAGCTCACAGTTAAAGCTCTTCTTTAGCCTTACCGTCACAAATTAAAGCTGTTTCCTTAGGTGTGGCTCCAAGCACAGATCAATATGGACACTTCTTACTGGCAGGCTAAAGCTAGACTGACCAACTATTTGAATGATTCAATCAAATGGATCATTCCTTTCGGCTTCTTCTTGCTGAGAAGTAATAGGGAACTGTTCAGAAGAGACATCCTACTTTTCACCCCACATCTTAAAATCGCATAGGAGGCCACCTCCTCATCTTATCTTAAAGATTTACGTGCCCTCTCCTCTCCCAGAAGCTGGATCTGCCTCCAGAGGAAGATTCTCACATATCATGCTGTTAAGGATGCTATCAGTGCCACCCACACCTAGCTACTTTATCACCTACACTGAAAACCTGAGTTGTCACTAAGAGGACTTTGTATTGTCAGTATGACAAGATTAGGTCGTCATTTGACCTTGACAATCCTAAACTTGTCTGTATTGAAAAGTTTTAGGTGGCGGCAGGTTTTCTGTGTGGTGATCAAAGGGAGGCCGCACTACAGTGTAGAACTGAGAACCTTGGCCTCAGGCACAGATCACCCCTCTGGGAGCAGTTCTCGTGTCATACCATGGAAGTGTCAGACAGCTGACAAATGCTATTAGTTCCAACCACAACAACCAAATCCTAAATGAATAGTCACACATTTTCCATAAATCCCATTGTGCTCCCACAGGGTATCGTGTACACTAGACTCTGTGAAATAGCTATCAAATGGTCAATGATACCTGCCATGATCCAAATGAGCTGCACACCCATACCCTGGGGGTCTATTTGGTCATACTACAGCATTCCCTGTCATATATCTACCACTGTTCCAGGAGACCCCTCAGTACAAAGCCATAATTCAAACTGTCCATCATGCAGACCACCGCCATTCACACAAACTCCCACGGACCCAGTCTCTCATGTCCAGTGTGTTCTATACGAAGGTTTTATCAAGGATATACAGCAGGTGGCGTTAGTATAGACCAGGCCAAACTGCTCCTGCTACAGGGGCATGGTGAGTTTTCTCTTACTCACTGCAGAGTGTACCTCAAGATTTGAAATGCTAAAGGTGTTTGGCTAGATTTTTCAATCCAGTATCGATGGGGTACCTAGATACACTCTTTGGATATCTCTGATTTCTAACCTCTTAACCGTTTTTCATTTTCAAAACAGTATAATTGTGAGAGGTGTTTCTGCCCCCTCAATAGGCCTATGGGGCCACAGGGGCTGGGTGGGTGAGTAGCCCCTGTAGCCTAGGGGTCGACTAGGACGCCATCTAGTGTATCAAACTGATAAAACGATTGTAAAGGAAACACATAATCAATACAGGCAAAATGGTGGGCCCCTTATAAACAGTATCTAGCTTACAAATGAGCACTGTGACATATGTGACTCACACCCACATCCCTCTCATCGTAGCAGTTACAGGTAGGATCTCCCGTGCTGTACGCCAATACCCTCTGGTGACTTTTGTCAATACTACAACACTTTCTGTCACATATCTATATATATATATATATATACATATCTATATATATATATATATATATATATATATATATATATATATATGACCAATAATCATGAATTGTCGCCATCTGGGCTGCCAGGGGGGTCTAAAAAATATTTTGGACCAGCCTAAAAAGTTTTAAGGTACATTTAGTACAGGTGTTGGGGCTTACAGTACATATATGCGGGTAGCTTAAATATAATTTTTAAATCCACAGCATGGGACCAAAGTTGAGGTCTCTCTAGGGTCCAATGGCTAGTGATTGTACCATAGAATTAAGCCTTAATAGAGTAGGGTCTAGGGTCTCGCTCGGGTCTAGGGTCTCTCTAGGGTCCAATTGTTAGTTATTGTACTGTAACTCCAAGCCTTAATGGAGTAAGATGTTGATATTAACAGGCCAGGTTACCCTCATAAAGGTCTATTGTCATATAAGATATAATAGTTAGCTATATTATACACTGGTGGCAGACTATAGGGGCCCTCTCAGGTCTAGGGTCTCTCTCGGGTCTAGGGTCTCTCTAGGGTCCAATTGCTAGTGATTGTACCATAGCTCTAAACCTTAATGGAGTAGGGGGTTGATACTAACAGGCCAGGATACTTTGATATAAAGGTCAATTAACATGTAAGAGATAATAGTTAAATATATTATACACTGGGGCCAGACTGACATAAATGGTGATTAAGGGTCTCTCTAGGGTCTAACACGAAACTACCCCAACTCTGTCACCCAAACCCCAGGCCAAGATATAGGAGCTAGACTTCCAATTTTTTTTATGCATATAGGGACATGTTAAGGCTCTGCATGGTATATCTATTTCATCTCTGTGCTATTGGAATAATAGAACATGGTTGCTATGTTAGGGTCTCTCTAGGGTCTAGCGTAGAACTGCCCATGTACCTTCAGTGACCCGGCATAAAAGCTACAGTGGCCACATATTCCTATTTGGTCTTACAATTTTCCCTGTGCTCTAGGGGAAATACCAAAACCAAAAAAGTAGCCTATGCCCCAGCATTTTTTATTATTTGCAAGTTGCACTTGAGATTATTGTGTTTTTGTTCGAAAAAAAACCCTCATTTTGGGCAGTTTTAGCCCTCTAGCTCCCTAAATATGCCTCGTAGATAGGCAAAACCCAAATACCCCTTGTAGCTCTATCCCATCCCGACCAGAATAAATGATAAAGACACTTATATTACTTTATTTCAAGTTTTTGTTGAAGGGAGAACAAGAACAGGCCAGTTAACGACGATTAGTGATTATCAGTCATATTCACTCAAACCCAAATCCCACAAATACCCCACCAACCTCTCATATCCTGTGTGGATTATTTCTAACACATATTGGGCTATGGGGAACAAATGATCAATGAAGGCAGAAAGCTGTGCCCCTCAGTGCTCCACAGCTTTCTACAAAGCCCTTTGTCGTATGTCACTCATGCCCTAATCCCTTTCATTCGCAGCAGGTTATTCATCTAAACAGCATGACCACACAATAACAAAAGAAACAAATTCCTGAAAAGGGAAAGAGCTGAAATCCCACTGCTCCATTTCCTATAATGCCCTGTGACATTTGCCATGCATGCCCTAATCCCTCTCATTCACATCACTTATTTCACCTATCCTGGGAGACCACACAGTTACCCAGGAAAACTATTTATAAAAAGGGAGAGAGCCGGAATCCGACTGCTCCATCATTTCCTATAAATCGCTGTGACATATGCCGCTCATGCACAAATCCCTCTCATACACTGCCAGTCATTCAGCTATCCAGCACCTAATCCATCGTTCCATCAAAGCATACCAAAAGAACACAAAGGTTCTGCTGATGGTAATATCCCTCTCTCCCATTGGGTCCATAGGGTAACCTCTTTCTATTCTATATTTTTCCATGATTGAATTTGATTTAGTCCCTTTAAAACAGGAATAGATAGCTAAGTTTTCAGTATGGGTTTTCAAGGAAAAATATCAAATTGCACATATGTATTGAGGTTGACCTCCCAGAACAGAAAGCAGAACTAAGCCCTTGTATACATATGCATGATGAAGTGGATCTAAATCTAGATATATCAAGTTCATTAGGCTGAAACTAGAATTTATCAGCTTCAATAGTGTTGATAGTTTAAGTCTATTTTTAGTCAATTTCAATCTCTGTCCCATCGATTTTAGAAAAATCCATCTTCTCAGATTTGTCATCAATATCTGATGTGAAGTCATCATCTGATGTGAAGTCACATATAACACTTTTCTTCTAAATAGTGGCTTATGGAATCTTTGTTTGTCTTTAGCTAAATTATGAATATTTACCGTATCTTCATTGGCATCTGGAATCGAAATTGAGAAAATAATTGATCCATCTCTATCTCTGAATATACAGAGGGACTAAAATCACTATGAATTTTTAGGAAAGTGCCAAAACTTGAGTATATTGAAGTGTAGTAGCCCAGCAAACAAGCGTCAGAATGAGTCACCTTGAGTGACTAGGTCACTCTAGGTGTTAGAAACGTGTATACACAGAGCTGGGAGCAAGGTAGCATAAGCTGACTCAAAATAGTGGGTAATACTGATCAGGATATTACAGAAGAGCCCTATCTAAATGCCCAGTGCCTGGAAATCCCTGCCTGTGCCTGTGGTGTGGTATAGAGGGCCGAACAGGACATGGCTTTAACGTGAGTCACAAACCAGGCAAAATAGCTTTAGGCCTACACTGAGGCAATTCTGAGCATTCCACAGTGGGTTGATTAGAACAAAAGGACAGGAGGGAGGCCTGGGGAGGAATTTAGCATTGAAACATCATGTAATTTACTCAAGTAATAGAGAGGATTTTAGACGAATTTCCCATTGGCCGGCATCAGAGGGGCCCAAGGGGTCAAATGAAAAGACTTCTAAAGCATTTTAATGTACAGTACAGACCCTATTCTACACATATGAGTGTGAATGAAAGGCAATGACCAATGAATTCCATTGAATTATGCCTTTTCCCCACTCCTGGCAAAACGTGACTCGCGTTAACGCGACCCAGGTATTCGGCTGGGAGATGCCTTGCAGCTCTATACATGGAGGGCAATGGTCATACTTGCTTGGAACATTCACCTGGTTATCATATATACCCCCTAGCATCCAAAATACATTTGATTCAGTACATATCAAGACTTGTGTGAAAGCCCATACATCCCCTCAACAATATATCATGAGAATTTCATCAAAATTCCTTACCATTGTGGGGAAAATTCCCGGGAATTTTAGGAAGAAAACTGCTGTAGGCTGTACCTGCAGTAGCTGGGGATCCGCTGAGTTGTTTACTAAGGAAACAGGATGTGGGTCATTTCTGTCTGGGTAACAGGAAGTCACTTTCCTTTCCGACACTGATTTTACTGTAAAAATGTGACTCTCGTTAACAATACCGAACTACCCCCTCCATACAGCTAGCCTTGGGTGAATTTCGTCATAATTTCAATGTCATGACATCCAAATTGATTGTTTAACTTAAGTTGGGTGGTACACATATAGAAATTAGCAGTAGTTTATGATATATGAAGCTAAATGTCCAGTTGATGCAAGTCACACCACTGATGTTGAAAATTACTTCCAAGTCCATGGTGAGATGGGGTTTGTAGGTAGGTCCAATTTTTATTTGGCCAAACAGACCTCTTAAGGGACCCTTTTGATGGTGGTTAACTATAAGAATAAAGCTAGTATTTTAGCAAGCTAGCCAATGTACTTTTATTGTAGGCTTAGTCAGTAGAAAACCTGTCTTTTTGCACAGGAAGTTGTCACATGAATCAACTCCTAACAACATTGAAATGTAAGATAGGTCCCTCCACTAAGGGAAAAAAATATTTTAGGGTGTTCAAGAACTGCTTAAATAGGCAAAACATGACTTATGATATAGAGGAAAAGGTAAAATAATGCCAATTTTGCCGCATTTCTCACCTCCAAAGCCTTGTATCCTCCCAAATAATAGGCTGACAAATGCAAATTTCCCCTTTTTTTTTAAAGCTCCAGATGTCTTCTATCAAATATCAGTAGAATGGTGCTTGAAATAATTTACTGTACCTCCCAGAAACCAAAAAGGGCCAAAAACATCGTTTGTTGAATTGCCCCATATATACTGACCTGCCACTTTAAATGTGACTGTGTTGGATAGTGATCCCTTTATATGCTGACCTTTTTCTGTCAATGTTCTTTCTCACTGATGTCAAAATAGGACTGATCCAAAACTTACAACTAAAACAATTCTGTAATTCACTTCATAAGCATTCAGCAATTCCAAATCTTCATTAAGAGTAGAAGGATCTAGGAAGAATGTGGATCTTTCCATTAAGTATTTTGATAGAAAGCATTATCTTCTTTGTGGCAAAATTTAGGTCACAAGGAACAAAAGAATTGGAATACCAGCCTTTGCGGAAGTCACTGCAATGATATTGGCTTACAATCTAATTATTGTTAAAGCTTCAGCAACACATATCAAAGATAGTAATTCAAATGGTGTCAGAAAGGTGCCATAGAGTACCTAATTATACATATCTATACAAAGGCAACTCCAGCAAGAACTGAAGAAGATGCATGGTTTTATCTCAGCTAACAAGAAAATGAAAGCAAAATAATCTCAACATGGATCTGTTTCTATGTGAAAGCAAACAGGAACAGTATCAATGAATGGAGAATTCTAAATGATTAGTTGAGAAAAAAAGAGAAAAACAGCTATTTCTGGAATGTTGGATATAATCAGCACATTAAAACAGAAGCCCTGATTTAATTTTGTTTTACACTATCTATGGATCATTGATTAATGGGTGCCACACAAAATGTTAAAATTTATCAAATAAACCTCTAGATTAAGTATTTACCTTGAAAATCAAATAACTCTAATGCGAGTCGGGTCGGACAAGGAGGAAGCCATTCTGCCATATTGGATTTCTTGTTTGTTAATATGCCGTGGGTAGTACTTTCTCTATACACCAGATGGCGGTGTCAAACATCGTTCATTCTAGCCGTGGTTAATCCAACGACTTTTATCATTAAACTTGAACGCTGAAATATGCAAATCAGCCATAGCCATGGTAAAAAAATGCTTAAGAGCTAGTTTTGGTGCAACAAGGCTAAGGTACTGTGAAAGTGGTTAGCTTCTTATAAGGACTGATTGCCTCTGAAGTGGGCCCTAACTTGGTTTAATTTCTCTCTGAAGCCCTACATGTTTCAATACTTTTGCTAAAGGCACCTCAAGGTATAACCATCTATACCTGTATTCATCCATACTTGAACTAGGCATTGAATTAGCATCTAATCCACCTGGTTTAAATTGTTGTGATAAAACTTGTCTGATAATCATCAGATGCTATTAATATTGTGAGTACACCCCCAATGAAACTAATTAAACGTTGTTAGAGTAAGTGCTCTCTAGTCCTTGTTCCGGCCTTAGACTCTAGGTAGTCAATTAGCTGAGGCTGCTTCTAGCCTTCAGTCAATTATTCAAGGCTGCTGAAGATGTATCCCAACCATGCCCTGCCAAACTAGACATGCCAAAGGATTATAAGGTATAAGGCTACTTCAAGCACATAAACAGAATGCCTGTTTTATGTAGCCCAATCATCATAATGAATTTCTGATGTCAAGAGAACAATTTTTTTATGTTGTAAATCTGACATTTTAGCTTTTATGCCCCAAAGAAGGATAAGAAGAGAAGTGCCATTGTTGTTGACATGACAGGAAAAAAAACATCTTGCTTTTTAATGGTTATCAATATTGTTTTTTATCTCACGATTCTGGCCTCTACAGTGCCTTTTTGGTCATAACCCCCGTGCGTTATCAAGCTTTATACCACGATTTCTGGGTTGCTCAGTGCTTTTTGCTGGATATTCCCATGCACATACCTGTCGATATTGCACACCCTGTAGGCTGTAACATTAATTTTGTAAGGCGTGCGGTTATCCATGGATAACCTGCACGCCTTGCAGTTATCCATGGATAACACGCACGCCTCTCATGTCCTTCCATGTCATATGTTACATGTTAAAACCCATGATAGTCTTGACCAGGGCAGGGCTCGAACCTGCAGCCTAAGATCCCTAGTCCAACTCCCTATGCAGTGCACCACAGGGACTGATGAGAAGTGGTTGGCTAGAACTAAACCAAACAAAGGAAGTCTAGCCGGGTGCCGAGGTGCGTGTACCGATCGTGTACACATAACCGCGGGACGCATTCAAACAAAGCCAAGCCGAGACGACCGTTGAGGTGTGTGACGCCGTGGCCTAGCGATTAGCGCTTTGCGCTCAGCCGCCTGAGGTACGTGGATCGAGTCCTGGTCTGGGCGCATCTTTTTTTCGCCGTGTGCGCTATCGCTGTCCACTGCCGACGAGTGTGTGCAAAGGCTAATTACACTCGGCCTATGGCCTCATGTAATTATCCTTCACTAACACACACTCGTCATGAATTATCCATATCCTACTCTGAGACCTCTTGTTCTTCTTCAAGAAGGTGCTGGTTTCAATCTGGACATCTTAATAAATTGGATGAGTATACAAAGTCAACTCCTCCATACATTTCCAGTTAAAACCATTCAGGGTTCAACAGGAATCGATCCCCGGCCCCTGGGGCAGGAGACGAGCTCGCTGTCCACTATACCAAGCCGGTGATACAAAGCTATGTACATCAAAGATTTGAAAAAGTTGTCCAACATACCTGATGTTTACAGACCTCATTAGCATAGAATCCAATGGAGCCTGGTGGAGTTATTAACAGAGAAACATCCTTAGATATCCTATATTAACATGCCATGCCTAATTTCGCCATTTTGTTCGAAATAAATAAGAATCCATTGATTTTGCATAGCGATACGGGTCGGGACCCGCCCCGTAGGCCATTCCTTGTTCGACGCATGGTTGACCTAGTTCTTACATCCGGGCACCTCCCCGCTTCATAAACAAGACGCAATTGTCATGTATCGGGCCGTGTGCGTTGGATTGCTATGGAAAATCAATGGATTCTTATTTATTTATAAATGGATACAAAATGTAGGTGAACACCAACTAGAGATCGTATATTTGCTGGCATTAGAAGTACAAGAGCTGGCATGCTTGGATTCTACCCGAAAAGTATTTGGAAAGACGAGGGTATGACGGGTGGAGTAAAAACAATGGCTATGGTGGCTTGGCAAACTGTGCAGATCATATGCACTTACAAAAGTCTTCTCCTGGATTAATTCTGGGGTCATAAGGTAAGAAATTCATACATAATAGATGAATACGTTAGATAAACGCATTAATCCATGTTATGAGACAGCACTAGTGGGTTTATGGTTCAATATAGTGTGATATTGCCTGGTCCTATGAGGCCAAAGCTTCAGCAGTTGTTCACTGTTAATAGACTTTGAAGAAGTGTTGGTTTGGTAAAATTGATTAAAGTTCACTTTAGAAATTGGCTTGCTCCTCTTTCGTATCTACCATTGGCATAGACTATATTACATATTTTTTCCGGCCCCCAGACTGCAGACAGTCAATTAGATAAGGGTGTTTGGACTTAGTTCTCACCAGTCTATTATGTAAGAGTACTAAAGCTCTCTCCCACCTCCTAACTTGGTCAACAAGTTATTAAAAAAGTCTCCATACTGAAGGTGTTAACATGACTATGGAGAGTGTCATTGATGAATTCTTAAACTCTGCTGAGTACAGTTTTACCTGATGATGTTATGATATGATTTATTTTTTCCCTTTCTACTATCTTTTAAAAAGGTATGTAATGTGAGTGCATGTCTCAAATGGAGGAAGACCAACATTTCTCTCACAGCAGGACTGTCTTCAAAGACTGTCACACATGCAGGATTTATATGTAGGTAGGTTCGGAGAAGATTTGGTACACATACGGAATTTCTATTATTTTTTTTTTTTTGGGGGGGGATGAGGGGGCAGTTGGAGGGGTAGACCAGCACAATGGTAGAATACATGTTTCACCCTGAAAAGGTTAACGCTATTATAGGGTTAACACAAGTAGCCGGGTGGATGGTGGATGTACATTTCACCGTCTATTGTCACCATTTAAGAGCCGTAACCATTCAGGGGAAGCATGCTGAAATGTGTCCCGTTCAAAGCTATTTTAAGTTGTATTTACCAATTGATTGTTCCATGTACCTTGCATATAAGGTGCACTCCCAGCTTCTCTCCATCATAAACCATAAACCTTTAGACCCGGATTGAGTTGTGTTGTGGGTGCCCACCACATACTTTTTACTACGGTAATGCCTGAAATTTAATTACACACATTCCATAGTAGACTTCACTCACATGTTATTTTTACGCTTTCTGTTAAGTGATGTTATCAGAAATTAAATAGACACAGAAAGCATAACTGCATGTACCTTATTTACATTTAAGGTTGTTCACTAAGCTTTTCTCACAACATAATGACATTTTACTGACTTTTTTATGCCTAATTCATGCTTAATCCCATCAGGTATGCCTAATTTGTTTCAGCCTTTTTGAGTGCAAACAGACACATTCATAAGTGGGATGCAATTATTACCTTTTTCTCCATGGAAATCTCGCCAGGAAAAAGGGGACTGTCATATTTACATGATTTGTGGTAGCTTTCTTCTGCAGTTTATTTGCATAATGATCTAGTAGCTCCCATTTCTTTTGTGGAAAGCAGAGCCATTTTTTATCTCTTCTCAGTAGGCAGCATTATTTCCAATTATTGCCTTTAACACTCAAAGGTAATCTATGCAATTCAGAAATTCAGAAGTAAAATGATGGTAGTTTGAAAGTCTAAAGGCTGAACATACATTTCCCTCACATTTGTGCTTTAACAGGATAAAGGTGATCAATATTTAACCTGATACCGGGTAATGCCTTACAGATATAGAAGATGTCATCAGACCTCCTTAGCAGCTTTATTTATAAAGTGAATGAACCAAGAGTGACAAGGTTAATTTTTGTTTCTATGCATATTGTTAGAATTACATGTTAAAAGCCAGGTAAACTGCTAAATATAAAGTTTTGCAAAGACGTAAAAAATTGACTATTTTGATAGCTACAGCCTTATGAGGGTTATGTGCTGTGGGAGGGAAACTCATTGTATTCAGGGAGCTTTATGTCTAACATTGAGATCTCCAGACTGCTGCAAGGAAGATGCTAAAGTGCTAGATATCAAACTCTATAGAGGAAATGAAAGGCATGCCATCAGATCAGCTCAATGTCTGTAGAAGCTGAAGCCGCAACATATGACATTCTCTGTGTGCATCTCAATAGGTACTTTATATTTTTCTATAAATATAAAAGGCATAATGCAGAACTACATCAAGTCTAGATCTCCTCACTAATCATATTTTCTTATTCCTGCTTTTCCTTTAGCCCTACCAGAGTTGATTACACAGCAAGGAGAAACCAAACTTTTACAATAGTAAAAGTACATGTCAGCATGAGTTCAATCGAAAAGCTGGAAAGCATTTCTATGAGCCAACATGAAGAAGAAATAGCACAACATGTAGTTTTGGATTAAATAGTATTTTAAAGGTATAGATCATGGGTATGCGATCCCCTCATATTTTTACTACAGACAGGTGTGCTAAATATAATACTGCATAAATGTGAAAGATGCCATTAGACTTCCTTGGATGATTTACAAAGGGAAATTAGTGAGAGAGGCAAGATGCCATCGTTAGAGGCTTCAGGTAAAAACCTGAGGAAGTGCTAAGACTCAGTCTTACAAGACGAATATGCAGTCTAACAAGAATAGAACATTCACCAACATTTCACTGAGTAACTTTTAGGGATGTCAGTGTATTATGTGTTAATTATGAGAAATAATTCAGAAGGAAATACCTCAGTTGAAATATTTTAGATGAATAGTGTTAGTTGACCCCTGTCCTCATCATAAGATGAATGGTGAAAGTGACAGCATTTCCTGTGTAGTAAATAACTTATGGAGAACACCAACTCCTAGGACGTGACACAAAGTACTCACACCACATGAATAGTTAACAGCTTACAGGAAGCAGCTCTGCCGAGTCTCACTTAGTGCTGCTTTTGCTTTAATAAGGTACATTTAGGATTTGGCTTCCAGAGAGTTTCAGGAGATCTCAATGTTAGATCTGAATCTCCCTGAATACAAGAGGCTTCCTACCCTATCCAGGGGTATACACTAACATTTTCGGGCTTTGGCCACCTGGGCCAGCAGTCAAGTATTTGGCAATGTATTTCCAAATTTTCTACTGACCACATGGCCAATTCTAAAGGTTTTTTAGAAATAATCACTGGTCCGCAGCCAATTCTACTGGCTATTGGCCAATGAGCCAGTGTGAATGTCTACCCATGCTATCATATACATTAAGGATCTGATGCTACATGCCAAGTCATAGCCTAAGAATAAACTATCTAAAGCTACCTGTGAATGTACAGGTTTTAAATGTGAATAGTGCATTCCCCTGCCATATATGATGTTTCATTGTCTTAATCTATAATACGAATCCTCTAAAATTCAGGGTAGGAAAAGGTTGTGCTTTTGAAAATCTAGGCTCCATGTGTTTATTTTTACTTAAGGTCCTAATTAACACAAATATCACATTCAGAAATCACTCCAATGACTGCCACATTACCTTAACAGTACCTGACGGTCTGTAAACCATGTCTATGGCCAAAGGCAATTAGATCTATGGGCATTTCCCCCCACCTTTGGTGTGCACATTACACATTGTATACAATAGATACTGGTGACTCAGCATCAAGATATCTAGTAGTCAGGTTATCCTTTTTCTGACATTTTTTTGGAAAGAAGTGGAAAAGTGTATGCCAACGTTGTGTTTATAAATCATAGAATGTCTCCAATGACACCTGTCGCAGTACACATGGCACATAAACATAGACATAATTCTCTTTGAAAAAAGCTTTAATGACTCAATCACTCAATTGAGTCATTAAAGCTTAATATTGTCTTTGGATTTCCCAGGGAATAGTGGTTGGGACTCAAAGTATGCATAATCTATCTTCTAGCTTCAGTAGATGACGGACATCAAAGGACAAAATAATTATAGTGATAATCAATATAACAATGTTCATGTTCGTATACATATATATCAAGTATATCTAATACCTCAATTAAACAATGATACCCCAGTCCAGTAACCCAATCATTATCTGAAATAATGATAAGTAAATGGTGAAGTAAAAGCCACCTTTCCATGTCACCACCTTTTTTTATATATATATAAAATCCATAGTGGTTAATAAGGTAATGGTCATACATTGAGTTTTATGATAACTTTGCAATCAATACATACTTCATCAGTCAATATCTTACATCAACATCTTGCCTCCACTTTTGCCACCAACAGGATGCCATGTATTTGTACATCACATGTCATGTGATTGTTGTCCTACCATGTAAATACATAAATCACACAGAGATCTCTTTGACGCATACTGCAAACGTCACGATTTGTCTCCCACATGACATGTGTGAAGGCATGTCGAATGAGGTTGATGCTCTCACATTTGGTTCGTCAACTCCACTTGACATGCATAATGAAGGCATGTCATATATTCCTGACCCATACACCTGAGTGCTAGGTAATGCTGTGTGACATATCTATATAACTTCTCCTTGACTGAGAGCCTCTATGGAGTCCATTAGACAAGGGTATAGAGGTCCATGGCAATGAAATATGTCTCCATGTACTGTAGATACTGAGATTATAGGTTGGGGGTTAGCATACAATATTTTGCTATTTTCACTGACCCACACATAAGGTGTCTAACCTCTCCTGTTGAAGTATTCAGGATTGTGGGTGTCTAATTTTATATTCAATAGCAAATGCAAATTTAACAATGAAATAGAATTCACATTCATTGATGATATTTACAAACCTTAGTGATTTACTCTGCATTAAAACAAAATAACACAGATACATCAAATGTCTCAAGTATTGGTAGTTCCTCTTGGTAGTTATTAATCCTGGTACCAAATTGGTTGTTTGCCCTATCTAGTGGAATATCCTAGAACAATTATATATGCCATCACACATCAACTCACAAACGTCAAGGCATTTTAAGGCATGTGTAAATAGATAGGGGCAGGTGGTAGGCTTGTGGACAGAGCTCGGGCCCGTATGGCGAAGAAATTGATAAAGGTGTAAAATAATGATAGTACCCGGAATAGTTCATTGACGTAATCATGTACTAGCAGCCTTAAACCCTGTGTTGTTTCAGTCTGCGTACCTAGGAGTAAATATGATGCAGAGATGGCAAATCATACTAACATGACACAAGATTTGAAGGTTCTCATGAACCGGTGGATTAACATGACAAGTTTACATTTTGAGGTATTCCTCCACACTAAACAGACTAGTAAACATGTTCACATGAACCAGTGGACTCCTGTGGGGATCACAAGTCATGACACTAGTTGACATCTAGAGTTATTCCTGTGAATTAAATGAGACAATTCTTGTAGCAATTATGAGTCATGACACAAGTTAAGATGTGTAGTTATTCCAGGGAACTAGACATGTTCCCATGAACCAGTGCATTCTTGTGGGGATCGCAAGTAATGACACAAGTTCACATCTTGAGTTACCCCTGGGAAATAACTGGGTAGATTTTTATGGCAATCACGAGTACTGACACAAGTTTATGTCTCGAGTTGTTCCCAGAAATTAGATATGTTCCTTCTAAAAACTTGAGAATCAAATGTTCTGATAACATGGTGGATACTCATGGAGAATACATGAGTAAACATCTGGAGTTATTCTTGGTAATTGAACAAGTGCATTCTCATGTGGCTCACAAGTGATAACATTCTTATGAATCAATGGATTCTTGTGAGAATCACAAGTCAAAACATGTGTCTATATCTTGTATTATTCCCAGAAAAAGAATATGTTTAACTGGGGTAAATCTGGGGTATGTGCCATGACAAGTAAAAGACACAGGAGATTCTTGAGAATCATGAACATGTTCTTTTCCTGTGGAAATCACAAATCAATATCTTGTGAAGTGAATGTGTACAATTCCAGGAGGTATCACAAGTCATGACATGAGAAAGTCTAGAGTGCATCTCAGGATTGTTTTTGCAGGAAAGGTATGCATTTGCGAATCCTACCAGCCACATGGTAGTGTATCTACCACTCTCTATGAGTCACCATGATACCAATGTACAATACGAGTGAATTCAGATTCAATAATTTGTGTTGAAAAGATGCTTGTTTATTAGAAGCTTTGCACTGTCATGTATCAGTAACAGACATCCTCATTGTAATAGAGAGTGTCCAACTTAAAACAATCACTGTTAAATGACGTTTGAAGTGGCTGCTGCACTGAGAAAATTCTTCCTGAAAAAGTGACATGTATACCCATGTCAACTTGATTTGACACAGAGAGCACACGTCATTGGGACATGTGCACATATGTCACCATGACAACTGTAGCACACAGTAATCCTCATATGATTTGACATGCCTTAAAATGCCATGTCATCTGTGAGTTGACTAGGGTCACGGCCATGTCGAAGGCACTTGACATGTGATGGTTTGACATACATAATTGTTCTAGGATATTCCACTAGATGGAGCAAACAACCATTTTGGTACCAGGACTAATCACTACCAAGAAGTACTACCAACACTTGAGACATTTGATGTATCTGTGTCATTTTGTTTTCATGAAGAATAGATCACTAAGGTCTGTAAATACTATCAATGAATGGTAGTGAATTCTATTTCGTTGTTAAATCTGCATTTGTTATTGAATATCAAAATAGACACCCACCATCCTGAATACTCCAACTGGAGTGGTTAGACACCTTATGTGTGGGTCAGTGAAAATACCAAAGGACTGTATTCTAACCCACAATCTTCCCGGCCCGGCCAGAGCACAGTTGTGGTTCCAAACGTCGCCGTAAGGTGTCGTTTGAGTTCCTCCCTGCTCTGGCTAGGCTGTGCTGGAAAGTCTCTCGGCGGTCATGGCAGACAAATGACTTAAAACAGGCCTGTCCATCTCTCACTATGCCTATGTAGTGACGGATGTTAAAGAACCATTGCCTCGGTAAATGTGTAGGGGCGTGCTTTCTATCTTCCCATAGATTCGGTCGCCATCATTCCCTACTCCCCATTAGACCAGGGTCCGGGCAACAACGCCACAAGGGTAATCTCACTTCGGTGTGGATACAACCTGCGGGACCTCTCGCCCTTGAGTGTCGGCCGTAAGGAAGGCACGAGGTGAGATAAAATTCAAATCAATCAATCCACAATCTATAATCTCAGTATCTACAGTACAGGGAGACATATGGCATTGCCATGCACCTCCATGCCCTTGTCTTATGGACTGCATAGAGGTCCTCAGTCAAGTAGGAGTTCTGTAGATAGGAAAAAGTGCCTTAGTGTTGCAGGCCTGTGGGACTATGATATCCCCTGCCTTCTATTATAGGCCTCCCTTGATTGAACCATTGGTACATAGTTATTGACTGCTCTTGACCCTTACATAATTGTCTCACAGTATTACCTAGCACTCAGGTGAATGGATCAGAAATATGTGACGTGTCTTCATTACGCATGTCAAATGGAGTTGACGAACCAAATATGAGAGGGTCAACCTCATTTGACATGCCTTCATACATGTCATCTGGGAGACAAATTGTGACCTGTGCAGTATGCGTCAAAGCGATCAGTGTTCTTTTCTCTGTGTCCTGATGGGACATTGAAAGGTTCAAGTGAGTGAACAAATGAAAGATGCCAGTTCCAATGACAGGTTCTGAGAGTCCAGTGACGATGATCCAATGAAAAGTTAAGGATTCCAACATTTAGAATGTTTGGATATTATAGTTATATTTTGGGATGATGCAGGGAAACTTTCCTCTCATAAAGCATAGAATTTAACTCATGTTCCTTGTTTTAAAAAAGATAACTATTCCTGTTAGCAGATAAAAGTATCCTGTTACTTGCATATCTCACAGAGCAATCGGTTTCTAGAAAGTATGACAGGCTGAAGATTAGAAGCTTTCTGCAACGTCCCAATGGAAGAGATTTCTACTCATACTTTTGTATACAATCTCATGTATGAGGCAAAGGACTAGATTGTGATAGTAGAAAGCCGCAAAAGGAAGGCTTTATGTTTTTACTAATCTAGTTTGGGAATGGATTAAGTTGGGTATTTCTATAATGTACCCGGTAGTTAAAGCTATATTGTGCATGTATATACCCTCCAAACCGTACTAAGCCTTTCAGAATAATATGTACCCAGTAGTTAAAGATATATATATATATATATATATATATATATATATATATATATATATATATAAAACTTTTGGAATTATCTTTAAATCTGTTTTAGAACAGGAGCTACGCAATGGCTTGTAACCAGAATAATGAGGCTAGCTCCTCTAGAGCTCCATAATTGTACAATGGTTTCTTTTTTTGCGATACAAATTATGTAGATAAGATGAAAGGAAGTGCTCATTTGACAATGGATTCGTCATTAACTGTGCCTATACGGGGGGCTCAAAATTGTCAGGTTGTCACTCTGGCACTTTTTAGAAAAGATGTAGTGTCACTCAAGCACTTGTTATGTATATGCCAATGTACTGGGAACCTTTGAAGTTGTCACCCTCTGTCATTTTCTAAAAACCCTGCGTCACAGCCGTCATTTTTTACCCATGTACAGGCACATAATTAATATAATCACTCAAAATTTAGAGTACAGATTCTCTGAGGAGACTTTAAGGTAGCCTGGGATCCATATCATGGGTTGACCTTCGGATTGACCTTGAGAGGGTATTTCGAAAAAGTAAAATTGGGGCACAGGGGGTCTATAGTTGAATATGGAATTAACTGAAAGTGAAATTTAGTAAAGTAGTAGATAAAAACGAAAACAATGCATCATCGCTGTTAACAATTCAACCAATATTTGACCTAGCTATCTGACCTATATATGTGACCTATACATATGACCCAGTTGTCTGACATGACCTAATTTCTTTACTCATAGAAAAGGCGATAAAGAAAATTGAGTTCATGAATTCATGGAAGTGACTTGATACAAAGTCTGGTACTTCCAATGGTGTAGACATATCCCAAGGTATTATGATTTGACCTTCAGATTGACTTTCAAATGACCCAGAAAGGCCCTTTCAGTATTTACTCAAAATGACAAACCTATTTGACATTTGTACAATCGAAAAATGGTACTCGGCCAAACTTAAATGGATTCGTTCTCCACAACGACTGAACAGATTTCTATGAGAATTTTATTTAGGACACACAATCATCTGCTCAAATAGTTGCTCCTAGTTACACTTAATGAATAATTTGATATTTTTGTAGAAATTAACCCTTCAATCCTAGGCCATTGGCATGGACCGGACGTAAATTGATGCTTTCTCCACAACTACTTTAAAGATTTTTATGAGAACTTTATTCAGGACTCTTTATCAGAAGTCCCTGCTAGTTACAGAATGATTTGAATTTTCATAGAAATGACTCCCTTCAAGCCTAGGCCTATGGGTTTTGTCTGAACTTAAATGAACTCATTATCCGCTGCAACTACTGAACATATTGAGAATTTTATTGAGGAGTCCTTGTCACCATAGCAAAAGTTGCTGCCAGTTACAGAATAATTTTTTTGTTTTTTTTTTGTAGAATTGACCTCCTTCAAGCCTAGCCCTATGGGCATCGTCCAAACTTGAATTGACGTGTTCTCCGCAACTACTGAACAGATTTCTATGAGAATGTTATTGAGGACACCTTGTCACCATAGCAAAAGTCTGTGCTAGTTAAAGAATGATATGAACTTTTTGAAGAAATTACCCCCTTTAAGCCTAGGCCTATGGGCATCTTCCAAACTAAAATTGACTCGTTCTCCGCAACTACATCTTCGGACCAGATTTCTAAGAGAATTTTAGTAAGGACTCCCTGTCACCACAGAAGGGTGGTGGGTTTTCACACAGATGTGCAAAATCTTTTACACCAGGTTCTCTACCTGCTCTTTATCCGAACAGAACTCTTGTTTTCTACTAATTATTTCAATTTCTTTGAGATTCTTCTATTATCAATAGATAGATAAAGCTTTCCTGTTTCACTCTGTCTAGATAAACCTGGGATGTAACATCTGTTGATGTTCATGTCTTAATGGACTTTGCTGGTGGAGGATATTAAAGTATATTCTCACTATTCAGGTTTAATTTTGGGGAATATTCAATTTTTTATACCAACAATTCCATATCTTCCTCTAGTTCCATGCTTCACTTTCCCCTGTAGATTTGGATAACTAGGATTGTGTGGTTGCCAAGCAAATTTATTCATGTAGAAACTTATTTAAAACAATCAGAGAACAATATTCTCGTGTAATCCAATGGTTATTCTCAGGTTTTGGTTACAGAGGTGACAAGATATATACTTCCATATTGTAATAAAATGATGTCAACAATAGTTTCTTTGTTCCCCTTAATGGGTTCATGTTAATGTCTGTGGACGGATGTCTGTACTTGGTAGAAAACTGTTGTCAATGCCAACTCACTTAGATGAGGACTGTGAAAATCACAAGTTTAATTTTGTGTGAGTGAAGCTTTCAAACGGTGTACATTAGTTCAACAAAGGCACCAAGACTTTATCAGCAGAGAATGTTAAGGAAATACAGCCAGCATTTCTCTACGATTGTGCACAGAGTGTATGTAATTCTGTTGTGCTCTGCTACAAAGGACGATAGACCATTCTGTTGTAGAAGATAGCTCAGTAGAGTTACCCTTTGAAACTAGATGCAGAGGTTTAGATCTGACCTAATCTGGGAAAATATACCTCAAAATGGATGGGTCTGCTCCATGCATTATAAATAAACATGAAAGATCATTTTCTGACAGTCACCAACATCAGAAGGGAAATCAGTATTCACAAAGAAATGGAAATTCTGATTGTCTTATGGATGACACCTAATTGTGAACCAGCAGGACTAGGTTTTACATGGTTATTGGGAGTTCTAGTATTGAGGGTATTTTATACTTCCGTGAATCCTCAAAGAGAGGCTACAGGTCCTCTATAAGGCACAAGGTTGACAGGAAAGCTGTAAGCCACATGATATAGGCAAAACTGTGTCATTAGGGACAGTGAAATTATGTAAGACCTTTCATAGATTCATTATGAAATACTGTGTTTTACATGTGACACAAATTGCTAGAATAGGTGAATAATTGGTCTTCATTCTTACATTTATTCTTTTCAATTCAAAGTATAGAGAAAGAAAATCCCTTGCTTTCTCTTAGCAACCTCAGCACAGTATGAGTATTGGCAGAATCGCATGACAAGTCAAGTATTTATAAATCCGCCAACACATATCTCACATGACTCCAAATTACTGTTCAATCACATTAAACAAAATATTACATGTAAGACACACAAAGTAGAGGACAGACAAGACAATACAGTTCAGCTAACTCAAGTTACCGCTTCAACTTATGTGGTCAGGAGGGTGTTGCTCCAATAGTAAAAGGAAGAGCTGGCTAAAAATGCCCTTGTTTCCAGTCCTTTTTTTTCATGTAGCTATAACTTGTCCCTTTTGTTGCTCACAAGTGGACATTCAAGTACGGTGCTAAAAAAGGGGATTTGAGTAGGTATCTAGTTGGGAGAAGTCAGTCAGTATAATATACTATAGAGTGTGTGACATGAGTAGGCACCTGATAGTGCAGCTCTCTCTGTTTTAAACAAGGCAGGTGACTTTTCAGACTAATGTGGTGAGTGCAAGTTGAATGGTGAAGCAGAGCATGACTTCTTTTGAAAAGAGGGTACCTAATGACAGCTCTATTTACCATAGGAGCAACAGGCTCCTGAACCACCCAAGGACATAATTCTATTGGATCCTTATGTTGCACTTCGCTCGGAATAGCATCCCACAACTGTGAGCTCCTATACATTGGACTTCTTGTGTAGAAATCCTTGATTGGACGTTGTACCTTTAATTTTATTTTATTGGTGCTTCTCAAGTTTCTCACTGTATATTGATCTTCTCTTGAGATTTTGTACATTTGTTTTAACATCTGTATGTTCCTCCTGTGTTGTAATTCTTCAATACTATTTTGTATGTGTAGGTCATTGACTCTAGCATCTCCAGGGTCTCTGATGCCCTGACATGCTCATAGCTCGTAGTGCCTCTTGCCAATCGGCGAGAACCATTCACTGATGAAGTTCTGGTGGTACTGCTTCAAAATTGGATCTGTCCCAGGACCTACTTTCTTCTACCTCAAGATTATGATGAGATGAAAATAGAATATTCAAAGACGGCAGATATGGTAATTGCTTTGGGTCTTGAAGCTTGTTTTCTTCACACAGTTGAAATCCACTTACAAGTAATTTCCATGAGTGAAGATGGAATTATAAACAGCATCCAGTGTCATTAAGGAAGTATGCCCTACACGCAGGACACACAGTTGGAAGGAGTAAAACCCACACATCTAAAATATCTCTTTTAAATTTTCCTCATTAATTACGCTTGGTGGTCAATGCAAACTAGAAGGCTGAAAAGATGGCGGTTTCCTCAATATATGCATTGCCTAATGTCAAAGACTTTCTAATAATCTATAATTCAATCTATGCGTGCCTGTAATTGGCTGTGGTTGATCGGATTTACATAAGGTTGACGGATAGGAAATAATCTCATTTGACATACACCAAATGTTATGCAGGGGATTCTTTGTCTACGTCAGTATCCTAATCCCATATAATATGCAAAATTACTTTTGAGTGCTTAGGATTTTCCATTCTACCTATATCTATTGCATCCTTTCATCTATGACTAAAAAGATGAAGAGAAAGATGAATTACTGGACAGTTGAGAAAATTGTGGATCAACATGGTAAAAGGTACGCCCGCGCACCCCCTCGTGGGCTTACCTTTTACCGTGTTGATCCACAAATATTCATGGTGTTTGGCCTTTGGGTCCCTCATGCCAAGAACATGTTGTGTGTGCATAACTGCCATTTTCCAATATTGGAATTTGTCAATATCTCTTAGTAATATCTGGGCAACTTCATCTTGTAGGCAACTGATCCAGTGTACTATTGAAATAAGTTCCTAGTTCCACAAACCCCATTCACTGCCAATAAACTGGCAGACGTGACAACTGAATCAAAGGTGGTCATCTCTCACATTGGGCTGATGGCTTGTGGTGCTGTGTTTGCAGGGTAATTCTGGAGTGCTTCTAAATTACTAGTGAGGATAATTGAAGTCTTTCATGTCTGAAAGCACAAAACAGGAGCAAATTTCTAAAGATGCTATAATATCCTTGAACGGTAAAAGTCTAGAAGAGATCGGAACGCCCATACCTGACTGCAAGCTGCAAGACAGCCGTACAACAAAACAACAGTTCATCTGTCAAATATGATTGCCTGCTTTTTACACAGTTCTAATGAATGCGCAATCTTGTGGCATTTACATTTCTTGTTTGCGCTATGGCTGCCATTACACGAGCAGTTTAAGTGATGAAGAACATGACATGTCTTTAAGGTCTTGTATGATTTATCACTCAGTCAGGAAAATGCCACATCAAAGTGGTGAAATGCTGTCATGAGTATTATTCTACTTGACTACTTTGTCGAATAATTTGATGAATTATACTTATGAAGCAATGTGTACTTGTATGGGCGAGGAACAGACTTAGTCACTTAGTGGTAGTTCATTTTCCGCAAAGACAAAAAGTAGATTTACTTACACTTGTACATCCTCATACAACCAGTCCCTGAGGCAAGGGATTAGAGAGCTTCAAAAGTAAAGACGATATATGTGAGATAATTACAAGTATTCTAATTATATGGATCCAAGCTTCCAAGACACATCTGGGGAGTAAGAGCAAACATGACAGCATTCCTCCTAGATATGTTTATCTGTAATACAATATCATACATACCCTGTGAGCCGTAAAGAAACACAACCTCAGTGATTTGTTCCAACAGTAAAAGGCAATCCCTATGTCAATGCAGGCCTCCTACTCCTTACATCAAAAGGGCGGTACACAGCATTGAACAGTTCTTTCCTCTGCTAGAAACCTTTAGAATTTAGATATGATTACCTTGGGTGCTAAACTTTCTTAAGGAGGGGGAAATTTTGTGCGTTTACAAATTGGGACAGCATGACATGGTTAAGGAAAGAGTCTGGATCAGTCCTTTGGTCAAATAGAAATCATTTTGTGGTTACAATTATCACATTGTATGAACCTTGTTTTGATGGACTCTTCTTCCAGTTACTTGCCAGAGGAAAACATTATGAGTGACAAATATGTAGCAGCTTCCACAATGCAATTTGTTTACTCATGGGCTCTGCTTGTATTGTCTTAATGGTTTCTGAATTATGAAATGGCAGATTGTTTTTGTCCTCGGTAATGTCTATACTAGTAGAAGGAAGATTGAAATGGCACAATGGAAATCAAAATAAGTGTAGAGGTATATAGTTATCCTAATAATGTTTGGTGCCGTCTGGCGTGGCGGTTGAGTCCTGTCACCTGGTGATCATGAGGTTCCGGATAGGTGGCAGCACCAGTCTGGGTCCGTTGGACACCTGGCGACAAACCTAGGGATCCATATAAAAGCTCTACGCTCACCTGCTACGTCAGAGGCCATGTAGGCCTCCGTACATGCTACATGCAATGACATGTTTCCCTAAATACCATTTATAGGGTAACTGGAAGGTGTACTGAATAAACCCGTTGGCATACACGCGGAATACTGTCTTTGTATTTCTTTCAAATAACAAGACTCGAACCTAGCTGGTAAAACTTTTTTTTTTTTTTTTTTTGGACTAGCTCATTGCGTTAATGAACTGTCAGGTTTATTTATGTAACGCTATAGAGCCGACCATTTTTATTTATATTTCAAACAGATACCAAACAGTTGAAGTAAATATAGACTCCACATAATCAAACATATGTCATTATGTACAATAACAGTAAGGAAGCAGGCAAGTGTATCAAATCAATCACATAGTATTTGTTGAGATATATATCGATATGACACAAGAAACACAAAATACAATCAAATGATCATCAATGATATAATATTATATGATGATGAAAAAATATACTGATCACATAAATAATATTTGGAGCGGCGCGGTGACTACACCGTCTCCATCAACCTTTGTTCCTTAGTTATATGCAACCTTTAGCCTTGATCTGAGATTTTTTAACTTTTTAACCTCATTCTTAAATTTAACAGTAGTATATACATGCAAACTGAGCGCAATGGATTAGCTACTAACTAGGTCATGACCTACTGGTAGACCGGAAGTGACCTAGTTTTAACCAATCAGAGGGCTGGATTTGACAGGAAGTGACGTCATAAGGTTATGACCTAGTTTTTTCGACCAATCAGAGAGCTGGATTCCATTTGACCAAGTGACCTGACCTAGTTACATAAATTAAAAGAATTGTGCAATACCTAGAGCTGACCTACTTACAAACCGGAAGTGACCTACTAACCTACTTGCAAAAACGTATGACCTACGTATGAGGGTGTATTGTGCAATCCTTGAAAGAAATTACACAATAACCATGACTCATTTTCTGATGCAATGTTCCTATGAATTTACGCAATACTTATGACTCACTATTTTGATATGAGATTAAATGCAACAAAGACACAACTCGGTTTTTTTAATTCAATCTTTTTATTTTTTCTTCCTATCAGAGTACATGCTAGGTATGAATCATTATAATCAGATATGCTTTGCAAGCAGAGTACATGGATATTATATGGAAAATGAATTCTTGTTGCAGTACCAACTGCACCCGGTCTTGGCTGGAGTAGGACTTTGACTACGGTCCTCTAAGGCCCGCATTCTCTCCATTAAATCCTTCAAGGCCTTTCTTCCTATGTCGTTCTCCTCCAGGGCTACCACTTTGTCCATTAACTCGGCCATGATGATGAGAATCTTGTCTATTACTTCTGCCGTGCTCTGAAGCCCGTCTATCACGTCCAGTTCACGTTTAACTTTTCCTTTCACCAAAAGATTGCTCACGTCTGCTTTGACTGCTACTTCTTCTGGACTCATCTCGAAATTCATTGCCTCTTCTTCTCTCTTTTTCTCAGGAAGGGCCTGACTATTTTGTCCATTAAGTTGAAGGGGACCTGAGAAAACCTTTTTACAGTGTGGTGTGGATCCTTGGTCCGACATGTTTCTATGAGGAAGTTAATGCAGTGGGCTCCACATGTTTTAGCGTAAAAGTTTTGCACTTGTTTTCTGCTGAACGACCCGTGACCATCTGACGCCTTTTCCATGAACCTTTGGTGATATATAGTAAACGGAGGTAAGCCGTAGGGATCAAAGTAGAATACATTCCCGTTATGAGAAACGTAAAATGCCACCCAGTGCTGACCAGGTTTAGAGCTTGGATCTGTGTTACTGACGAAACATGTAGAGGGAATTGGTTTTTTAGGACATTGATTACTGGCAAAAGTTCCCAGGTAGAAACGCCTTGTGTGTGGATGGTTTCCCAGTGCACCTGTTATGTCTGAAGTTCTCATTTTTTTCTCAGTTCATGTGGTAGTCTGTGACAGGAAGACAGTCAGCCGTTAGTTGGATGTTGTTGTCGTAGAAGGAACACAAGACGGCAGATATGGCGTGAGTAGTCGGGGCGGCAAACCTAAGGGAAATGCCCAGCTTTCCTTGCTTGATGAGATTTATACGACTGTCTTCAGGTGCTCTGTCTGGGGTGAGGTCGAAAACAAAGAAGGAATATCCATCTTTGAAATCTTCCAAAGTTATGCCACAGTCTTGCCCCAAAGCCGACAGCCCACTGTCTATGAACATTTGACTGTAGGCTCTGATGCAGTTGCCTGTTTCGAAGTCGGTCTTCAACTCAAACTTTTGATCGTCATATCTCACGCATATTTCCTTCACGTTGAAATGCCTGCAGTTGAAAGGATTTTCTGTCTTAGTCCCAGCAGCTGCTGTTTCCTTTATCATACACAAGACTATCCTGGTGGGGATCTGAGTAGTGTCAGGTTGAGTCCAACTGTAGTCTTGTGAGCCGCCGTCCAAAGTGTGTTTAGTTACTTTACACCTGGCTATGTGATAGTTGAAAGGGCCCCAATGTGGATTCCTGACACTGCTGACGTGAGTTTTCACCACCTCGTCGTCGACACATTTTTGGAGAAGTGTCATTTCAGCTTTGGTGATTTTGACCCAGTAGTTTTGATCGGCTGCTTGCATCATGTAGTAATTGGGCTGATTTTTTTCAAATATGAACTTGATTTCACAGTTCGGAGGCAGCACCTTGCACTGTTTAATTAAATCCAGGTGCGGCTTCATTACTAAGGCATGCTTGTTGCGGGCACTGAACTCTGCTCTCCGTGCCGTCCATCCAGCATTTTCGCCCGCTCTGGCTTCCATGTGACCACAGGTGTCTTTCATGTACTTTTGACACCCTTTCAACCGAGTCTCTTTGTCTTCTTTGTTGCAACAAATTGTGTCCAAAATGTAGGCCTTGAGACCATAGTCTTCATTGTTGCCGGTGACTTTCTCCCCATTTATCAGCAACTGACAGGAAGCAAAGAGAGCGTGTGCCAAGTTGTTGACTGGAGCAGCTTCTATGCCTACGGCAAGGTGAGTTGTTCCGTCTGCCGCCACGGCTTCCAGTTCCATGTACAGCTCAGTTTCTGAGAGGTCTGTGTACAGGTTGCTTGGTTCGAAGGTGAAGTCAAATGATTCAGTGTGTGGAGTCAGGGCATTGTTGGTAGTTTTGGTTATTTTTTGACACTTTAATATGTCCTTTTGAGTGACAGGCAAGGCGTGTAGGTCTAGTTCACCTACTGCACATACCTGACCCTTGGGATGAAGGAGACTCATGACTAGAACAAGGTCCTTCCTCTAGCTTGTCCTCTACCTCTGCCGCGTTGCCCCTTACGTCCTCCGCGCTTGCCGGTTGCTCGTCGTTTGACTGGAGGAGGTTCAGATGTACCTTTTATGTATCCTTGAGCAGAAGAAGCAGCCCTTTTGAGTAAGTTCTTCCCTGTAGCTTTACTTCTCCTAACTACACTTTTCTTGAAGCCTTTTCCTGTTACCACGTCGGACAAGACTCCAGCTCCTGTAGTAAGCAAGGCTTTGCCTGCAGATTTGGCAGCCGAGCGTCCTATTTTACTTAAGAGGGGAACAGCTCCTCTCAGTAAACCACCTATTAACGAACCAAGTCCGTGCCCTCTTTGTCTGCCCCTGCCACCGTACGCTGGTAAAGCACCGTTCCCAAACTGTGATTTTCTGTAGTATTCAGCGTACTGACCCCTAGGGGCCAGGTATGGAGGTGTTCCATAGTAGTGAAGCATGGTAATATACTCCTATCCTTGAAGAGGTCTGAAGGCAAGTACCACCGACACTGCTTTCAAATGGTATAGGTTCCCCAGTCTTGTCTCTTAAGTATATCCCTATCTGCCTGAAGGTGGTTTTAGTGACTGGCAGATATATCAAGTTCTGGAAACTTATGGTCTGCATGTCACCGTTGTAGCGATTTATGTTGATTTGCCTCAGAAGGGGTGCTTTAGAGTCACCCACAAGACTGTGCTTGACTATGTCAGAGTACACGAAAGCACATCGACTTTTGTACTTAAGGTCTACCACGTAGGGGCTTTGTGTTTTTCCACTTAGGAAAACACTTCCGTCAAAACCTAATTGTTTCCCTAAGTTTTCTGGGAGTTGCATGACCACACCAGGAGGCAAGGAAACTACACTTTTCATTGTGTATTTGTTGTAGTGAAACACGGTGGCTTTGTTGTTTTTCCTGTAGTTTCTTAGTTTTCTCACCAACATGCTCTGTAGTTTATTTATGGTCCTGTTCAAGTATCCTATCAACTCTGAGTTGCTTTCCAGGTTCACACCTTCTAAGGCAAACATATTGTAGATACTACCTTCCTTGAAGTAATACTTAGACAGGTATCTGCTAATTTCCTTGAAGCGTGTACATATTTTCACAGCCTGTAACTGACTGGGAGAGAGAGGAGAAACATTAGCAGAGTCTGTGAAGACGGCCTTTTCTTCAAAAAAAGATAGAGACCTTTTTTCCCTGTCATCCATAGACATCACTTCAGCCACAGCCGACGATATTTCCCTTTTCTCTCTGCCTGCCGTGTCACGCTCCCCCTCACCCTCCTCCTCTTCCTTTTCCTCCTTCTCTGGCGTGGGTTGGTTAGAAGTGAATCCTCCAGATGGCGTCTCAGTCGCAGCAGCAGGAGTCGGTGAACTTTCACTTGCAGGACCAGCAGGAGGAATGGTTTCAGTCGATCCCACAGGGTTGACATGACGTAGGTTTTTTGTTATTTTTACTCCTCTCTTCAAAGCAGATTGGGCTGATAAATTTGATGTAGAGCTTGAAGCTCTACTGAAGACACTATGGGCTCCTGGTTTTTCCAGAGGAAAAAATTCTCTTCTGCGTTTGTTCAATAAAGCTACTACAGAGCGGAGGTTGTTTGTCAGGTCGTTTTCTCCCTGTACCAAGAGAATGGGTTCTTCTTTGACGTTGTACCACGTGGTAGGACAGGTTATTTCTTGAAGAGCACACTCTAACTGAGTAGGAGAGTTAATGTATTCTGCCAAAATTGTATTGTAACTAGTTAAAGTGTTGTCAGGAAAAACATTCATAGATGAGTTACTAGGTAAAGTTAAGGTAAACGCCATTTCTTTATGTTTTTGACAGGTTCCCAAGAGTTAAACTTGTCTCCATAACCCTTCCACTTGATCAAGGCTTCTCTTTTCTTGCCTTTTCCTCTGTATTTTACTATTTTTTCTATGTTGTAGCGTCTTCCGTGATGGACTTGCACCTTCTGAACTTCAGGTTCGTAAAAGCTTCCTTTTATCTCTTCTCCAAGGAGATCTTTCAGGTGGTACCCTTTGGGCGAAATGTTGTCGACTGTGTATATTTCCTCAGTCCAGTTAGGTTCGTACCCTCTGTTAAATGTTTTCTTTGTTTTCAACATTCGCACTTGATTTTTTCTCTTCAACTGAAGGACAGGAACTTTTTTCTTTTGAGGTTGATTGTACAACCTGTAGAACAAGACTTCAGAGTTGTCTTTATTTATGTCTGAAGGGGCAGCTCCTAAGGATTTGTGGTAAGTCAAATTGTAGGACTTAACCAAGTCGGGCAGCAAGTCAACCCATTTGTAGTTATTGAAATGAGAAAAACATCTCCACATTTTTCCTTGTAAAGTAGAGTTGAACCTTTCGGCTAAGGCACACTTCACGTCGTCATTCTCTCCTGTGAAAAAATTGATTTTTTGATCTTCACAGTGTTTTTTGAAAATTTTGTTGACAAACTCTTTGCCCTTGTCAGTTTGAATTTGTTGAGGTTTTCTTTCTTTGCTCATTTTTTTGAAAGCCTCTGTCACGTCATCAGCTCTCTTACTTTTCACAGGTTGTCCAAAACCATACCTTGAAAAAACATCTATTCCCGCTAGAATGTACTGGTATCCTTTGTTTTCCTTTGAAAATTCTCGCATGTCTATGAGGTCAAGTTGCCACTGTTTGTCTATCCCCCATGTTTGTGTTTTTCTTCTTGGAAATCTTCTCTTGTAAGGTTTGTGTCTGGTGTAAGCGTCTACATCTTCCAAAGCTTGTTCTATGTTTTTTTTCTTTGTTTTCTTGAAGTGATGACGTTGAAGTTTAGATACGCTGGTGAAACTTCCAGGTTGTTTAGGATCTGTGTAAAACCTGAGGACATCTTTTTTCAAAGCCTTGTGCGCCATATAAACTTACGTCCAGTTCCTTTTTGACTTACTTTCCTCTTCTTAATAGGGGAAGCTCTTTTCAAGGGACTGGCAGCAAAGGAAGGACTGTGCCCTGCAAAAGCCGACTTGTTTTTGACAAATTTTAAGGTGGGGTTCAGCCTTTTAACTGCTCTCATGAAAACCTGGCTTCCTTTAGGTTGGTCCTTTTTCAAAGACTTTGGTCGGGCAGCAAAAGCTAACAAATCTGTTATGTCAGTTCCAGGCACACGTTCCCCGTTAACATATATTTCTCCGTCTCTGTTCCAATTCAAAATTTGACTTCCGTGACGAGATAATTCTCTGTAGAGATTTTTAGCAGTCGTTCTGTAACTTGCAGGTATTCTTTCTTTTATGTCGGCGTCCATACCCTCTGTGTTGTCTCTTGCACGAGGTTTAAAGCCTTCCTCCCCTTTGAACTCGTCTACACTGTCTCCGTCTGAATCGTCAGGAAGTGGTGGATCGTCTCTAGTCTCTGTGAAAGTGTGGTCATCATCGTCGTCGCCGTCGTCGGTGTCTTCTAAAGAATTGTTTACACCCCCAGCTACTGCTGCTGCTGCTCCTGCAGGGCCTTGTCCTACTGCTCGACCAGGATAGGGACCTTCCCTACGTTGTCCTAAGGCCTTGGCTTTTTTAGTTAAAATTCCCGACTTTATCATAAGTTGATTGTACTTCCTTCAGTTTGAGGTTAGGAGAGTTAAGCACCTCATGTGCTTTACTTTGAAGGTGGTTCAGGACTTGAACCAGGCTGGAATCAGGAGTTAAACCTTCTCTTAAAAGTTGAGTGCTGTAGTACTGGTCTTGAACACAAGGTCCAGGCTGGGGAGGAGAGGAAGGACTAACAAAAGAAGGTTTTTTTTCTCGGGGAACAAGATCCGCCCTTACGAGGGCCATCCTTGAATAAGACATGATTTTTTATCGACGTGCTCCTATGAGACCTGTTATCAGGGGTAAGGCGAGGCCCAAAATGGTTCCCAAAAATCCACCCTTTTGCTCAAAGGTTTTCCTCTTCTGCTTAACGGTAGCCTTGTGCCTTGTGACTGACTTGAGTTCTTTCTTGTAGGGTGATAAACGTTTGACTGCGTCGGACTCGTTACGCAACAGGTTTTTGTTCATTACGTTGACGCAAATTTGACTCATCAACCTAATGACCTCATCGCTGAGACCTTTGATAATGTGGGAACACTCTGCCGAGGAACACTTGGATATGTGTTTCAACAAGTGGTAATGTTTCCTAATTGTTTTAAATTTTCCTCCAGAAGGAGATCTTTTGGTCACCATTCTATCTTTTTCTTTTCGAAGCTGAAGCTTGAGGAATGAAAACCAAGGTGTTCCAAGGAGTTGTTATGCTGTTTCTTACCCTAAGCTCGTTAGGTGTGCTCTGCTTAAAGTCCAATAGGATGTATGAATGTTTCTCTTTGGTTTCTGAGTTATATACCTCCGTCAAAAAGGATTTCTGTCCTGGAAAGGCCTGTTTGCTAATGTGCCCTATCTGACTCATGTCTCTAGGGTTTTTAAAAACAACTAGGTAGTGTGCATTTAAGCTCAAGGTTCTGAAGGCAGGATTGTTGAAAAACAAGTTTTGAGTAATAAAAATTACACTTAAACTGCGATGGTGAGAGCCCACAGTGAAAAGTTTCATTATGGTGGGAACGTACTCGGGATCCATGAGATCGTCTATTACGACCAGTCCATGTTTAGTCACGTCTCTTTCATCCTCGAACAAAAAGTCTTCTGAAAGAAGACCTTTGTTAAACTTAACCCCCAACTTCACCATTTCGTCGAATCCATCTTGCCATTGACTGTAGCAGTAGTATATGTCGTGTATTTTTGGAGTAACAAGCTCGTCTACACCTTTAATCAACTTGAAAACAAGTTGACTTTTTCCACAAGAAGTAGGTCCAGCTATGATCATTGTGAAGGGGCTTTGTAGACGTGGGTCAAAAATGATCTCCTTTTCCTTGTGATCCATGTTGGACGATATCTTAAACCAAAGTGACCAAAGGAGCAATCTCGTCCTCTTTTAAACCAGTAGAACCCTTGTTCAAACCTTCCACGTAAAGAGCTACATCAGAAAGTCCCATGTTGTATAGACTGGCTATTAGGCAGCTTGGATGAGATATTTCTCTATATTTCCAAACCATCAGAACTTCGAAAACAGGATTTGTGACACCTTTTTTCCCTGGAACAGGGGTGGATATCAGGTTAAGCTCGTGGTCGCTCAATCCAAGTTGAGTTCCCAGTTTCCTCCAGTCAAGCATTTCGAACTTGTCTGCCAGGTTGACGAACAAAGTATCAACTTTCCACTGTTCTGGAGGAATTTCACAATGGTCCACTACGTTGTAATATCCCATGTACCATCTACAATAATCAGTTAGATCGTAACGACCTATGTCACTTAATGCATGTCTCAATACCATCCACTTGCAACGCACGTTCTTTCTGCTCCATGAAATAAGCATTTCTCTCCCCATAGAACGAAGAGACGGTATTTTTTCCATGTAATCCATTAAACTTAGTCTAAGTCCTAAGTAAACCCCTAATCGAGGGTAGTCTTTTTCAGATATTTTTTCACTGACCTTGAATAACAACTCGTCCGAAAGGTGAAACTCCATAGCGTCCAAAATAAAAGGTGTTGAGCAAGTAAGGCAGGCAGGTAGGAAGGCAGGCAGGTTATGACAGGCTAGAAAGCATACAGTTGACTTATATAGGGTAGGGTAGGGTAGGGTAGGGTAGGGTAGGGTAGGTGGGTAGGTGGTTTAGGTGGGTGGGTGGGTGGGTGGGTTAGGTGGGTTATTTGGGCGGCCAGCCCGGGCCAACAAGCCCCAAACCCCCCATACTTGAGGGGTGCCCCCACCCCCCCACCCCATAGTTTTTTAAACCCAACCCCACCCTTTTTTACCCTACCCTACCCTACCCTACCCTACCCTACCCTATGTTATCCTACCCTATTCTATCCTATTCTATATATCTCTCCCGTTCCCTTTCCCCTGTTTAGGTAAGCATGTTACATCGTTCTTCGTTCGTTTAAATTTGTTATGACGTTGAGTGTAAAGCGAGCTGATTGTGGTGAAAACAGTGAGTAAGGGAGATAAGCTGGGTGCACCACATAGCCAGATAAAACCAAACTTTTTCTTTCTCCTCTACACTTAAAAGATCCAGGGACGATGATGGGATGTGAAATATGGGGCAGGAGGAAAACAAAGTTTTGGTTTCTAAGCACTCAGCTAGAAGTTCCAAAATAGACATGAAGAAATGAAGACGCTGGTTAAGTAGGCGGGGATTTTCTTTGGCGTGATGCTCTTCTGCCGCTTTCAATGCTTCCACATGGAAGGGGTTTTTCAGTGGGCCTTTTCCCTTTCTTCCATCCTTCAGGGCATAACCCAAGGTTTCCACCGCTGAAAATTTCGACAAGTTATGACTCAAAACCATTTTCCTCAAGGTTTTTCTGTCTTTGGATGTAAAACTTGATTGCAGTGAAGAAAAAACTAAGTATAATTTTTTCCGGTGAAGAACACATTCTTTCAAGTATTTGCACACGTACCTGAAACAAATAGAAGAGCAACATATAATTTCATTTCTTTCCCTCACGTATGTCAGAACTTGAGTGTCGTCGGGGTGACGTTGTTCTAATACACGCTGCAGGGAGTAACGCGACATAGTAGGGCGAAGGTTGTTGTGTCAAATAACGATGGTTTAGTCCCCGTTTAACCTTTATAGGAAACCTGTCAGTCTTTCCTTATCGCACTTTCCTGAAATGATTTATTGCTCAAGGACGAAACAAACCTCAGGGTCAGTGCCTGAGCGTTCTGAAAAGAGGGGAAAACATGTGGAAGGGTGGGTTTGGCCCAGGGGCCTTACCCGGAGGATCATCGTTTATTTTTGTTCAGTTTTATTAGGAGGACCAAAAATTAGATACGGGGTAGGCTGTTACCACCTTCAACTGACCTTTTTCATGGGAGGTAGTTATTTCAGTAATAACTCTCACAACATGACAGCATCCATGGTAATTGTGTCCAATCTCTGTCCTGAATCCTCTTTCATAGAAAATTTTTGAACCTAAAGAGTGTGTAATTTTGTCTGGGTGAAGTAAAGTGGCTTTAATTAAAGCCTTCACCATAGTAGAATCGATGAAAACTGAATTACCAGGCCCTCCCCCCAAAGGTTGATCCCTTAGAAAAAAGGGTTTTTGTCTGTCTGAAATGAATTTCTTTGAACTTCCAGAGGAAATGGAATGTCTAGACATCAAGTGTACCATGGCACCATGTCCCAAATGAACACCTGAAAAAAAACTTTCCCCATTTTCTGAGATAAGTTTTTTCACAGAGGGTCCACCAGGAACCAATGCAGTGGTTTGGTTGTGCAAAAAGCATTGTTTGAAGTTACAGTTAGGAGGGATGTAAAGATCCCTGTTCAAATTTTCAGGACAGAATTTCCACACAGCCCACACCTTACCTTCTTCTACGCCCCTCCTGATGTCTGAAATAAACACCTCCTGACGCCTTTTGTGACCTACGGTCAAAGACAAAGGCAAAGGACAAAAGTTAGCCATGTCTGCTTGAGAGAAGCTAGTTCTGATAAATGACGAATGGTCTGCGTTAATTACAGAATGGTAACAACAAGATTCGTTTTACAAGCCTCACCCTGAACGTTGACTGAACGTTATCACGTTTTTTATTTGAGTTAAGCTTTTTTACTTTTTTCCAAAACAACACTGACTAAGTGTAAAACATACTATGAATGGAAAAGCACGGTTATCTACGACTCATGGACGTGGTTGTACGTTATCTGAACGACAAGGGAACGTCCCAGCATCGTATCAGGATAGTTACTATAAAGTAGACTTGAGCTGCTCGATCTTCATCAAACCTTTTCTGACGTTTGTCTGCTGTTCGCCGTCCTGCTCCTGCACCTTCCAGCCCTGCCACCCTTTCATCTTCAAGGAGAACAATGCCTGGTCGCATGAAGATGGGACTTAGTGTCAGGAGAGGAGGAGCTAAAAAACTGGCTCCACTAACTTTTACTACTTCTAAACAGACAGTGGAAAAGGCGTCGGGCATCGCCCCTCCTCCTACCTCTCCAGCCTCACCTGATAAACCACCTGCAACTCCTGGTCGGCTTCCAACTGAAGTGCCTGATGCAGGAGAACAGGAAGCCGCTCTTGCAGCTCTTCATGGCGAAATCACTGATTTCCTGGATTGCGTCCGGGATCGCTCTCCTCAGGAAGCTGGCGACGGCGATTTTGACATCAGGGAATACATCAATCCCCCGGCACCTTTGAACTACCAACCCCCCACTGAAGCACCTACGTCCGCCTCTTACTCACCCGTGACTCCGGAGGAACCTTCTCCCCAGGTCAGTCCAATTAAGGTTATAGACCTTACAACCTCATCACCGGCAGTTAAACCCATAGAAGTGGTGGACTTAACACAAGGGACACCTTCACCTGCTCACCGCGGGGGGTATTCGCAGGTAGAGGTTATAGATTTAACCGGCCCTTCTCCTCTGTACTCTCTCCCGGTTCCAGTAGAGGAGCTGCTTCTTAAAAGCCCGCCGGAAAAAAGAAACTGTTCCAGTGAGAGAGAAGGGGAGCCTAAGAAAAAAAGACAGAAGCGCGCCTACCATAAGAAAACCCCTGTCTCTACCCCTGCTTCAGATTCCTCAGCGACTTCATCCTATGGTACCGAGCCCATTGGTTCTGTCCCAGGTGTTCCGTCTCCTAAAGACAAGTTACACAGGCAAAAGTTTGGGGAGGGCACTGCCCCCAGTTCTTCCAGCAAGCTTGTGGGCTTTAGGTCCATGCCTTTGGTGGTAAAAAAGTGGCCTGCTCGATTTGGTTTCCAAGAAAAGTCACCTGCCCCCAACCAAGTTTTTTATCCGGAAGGGGATAACAACGCCTGCATAGAAATATACAGGGAACCTAGCATCAGGGGAGTATGCTTGAGAACCTACCTGGACAAACCTTACGAGCGGTGCTTAAACCTAGAGGCGCGTGAATTCAGGAACTTAGTGGACCAGATAGAGTGCATCCTAGGAAAGTACAAGGAGTTACACCGCCTAGCTGCCCTTGGAGAGAGGAAGGTGGATAATCTTTTGTTGTCCTTGAACCAAGACTGCACCGACCCCAGTGGAGGCCGGGCTATGGTCCTGGTAAACTTGTACAAGGGAACTCCTAAAGTTCACATAGGAACAACCAGCTACGTGGAGGAAATGAACGCCTCGGTGTCTTCCAGCTTCAGAATGCCCCCCTCAGCCACACACTGCGGCCACACTGTGTCCCCCTTCATTCTGGAGGACATAAAATCACGAGTTGGGCCCTTCCTAGACGAAATGACCGATTTCTACTCTGGGTAAGTGGTCAACTTTGTATAGTGTCTGGTCAACAGCTCCTTGTTCAGTGCTTTTACATTATCATGTATATCAGCTAATTTGTAGTTAGATTTAGATGTACTCCGTTTTTAGTCAACATAGCCCAGCGTAGGTTTAAGTTCCATATGTACTCCATGTATACTTAGGTTAGGTTTTAGTTATAAGTTTGTACATAGAACATAAAGTGAAACAAGAAAAAGAAACCTTAAAAAAATGCCGCCCAAAAAGGTAAAACAACTTTACACCGTCAACTGTCCAATGTGTAACACCCCTAGACCTCCACGTTTGGTTACTGTAGAAAACAGTGGAAAAACTTTATGTAACTCAGATTCTTGTAGAAGAGAAACTTTTTCCGACAGCTTAGAACTTCCAAAAGAAATAGAAAAAAATTCTTTGCATAAAAGCAGTTACCGTGACAACTTCAAGTCCATAGCTTCAGGTTTGGCTGTGCTTGGTAAGCTTCAGTCCATTTTCAACGTCAGAATGACAAGTTTCAACAAAGACTTGGGAGCCAAACAGGTAACAGAGGCGCTTACCTCTATTCATAGAAATCAAGTTATGGCTTACAAAGTGGCTGTCTCTTTTGGAAGGTTGTTGTCTTCCTCTAAGGAGGAAGAAGAAGAGAAAGTCATGTACTTTCATGCTTCTGCCAACAACTCGTCTTTGTTCTATGACAGTGAAAGTCATAGAGACCCTTACATTTTTATAAGGGATGACAAAGACTTTGCAGAGTGTTTAGATTTAATAGAAAACAACATTAAAGAAGACACTCAAAGACCCTCTACTAAATGGAGTGTAATAGGCAACGTGAACGCCAACATCACACTCATAAGGGCTACGGGAGGAGAATATCTTTTAGGTAAAATGAAAACTGTTCCACCAGGTTTAAGACAAAGAGGAATGCAACACTTTCACAGAGACCCTAAAACCAAAAGGGCGTACAAGGACAACTTGTGTTTCTTTAGATGTCTGTCTTTCTTCCTGTATGAATCTTTAGAAAAAACTCAAGAGCTTTTCCTTGAAGCCTATCCAGGGGTGAACAAGGAGACTTTTGAGGGTGTTAACATAAGAGATTTAGACAGGTTAGAAAAAATGTTTGAAGTTAACATAAGAATTTTTTACCTTCCCTCTTTTGGTAAAAGAAAGGGGCGACCTAAAATTATAAGGTCAAACATGTGTTCATCCAAAAAAATCATCAACTTGAACTTACACAGAAACCATGTAAGTTTAATAACTAACATGGGACTGTATGGTAAAATGTACCCCTGTGAAAAGTGTCATAAAGTTTTCACTCGTAGCTTCCTTTTGAAACAACACAATGGGGTGAAAAAAGATTGCACCAAAGTCAGCTTCAGGTACAAAGGTGGAGCATACAATCCATCCAAAACAGTTTTTCAAGTTTTAGAGGAACTGGGAATAGCTTGTTCACCTGAGAAAAAAATATACCCCTATAAAATTGTTTTTGACTTTGAAAGCTATTTCGTCCAACCTGAAAATTCGTCCCCAGAAAATGCTAACACTGTGATAGAAAAAACTCACATACCCCTTTCTGCCAGTGTAGCTTCTGATTTTCCTGGTCATACAGAACCAGTGTGTTTTGTCAGAAATTCCAACAGGGACGACGATCCTTTGGTTAAAAATGTGTTGGAACACATAAACAACTTGGGGCAGTTGATAGGAGAACAGGTGAAAGAGAATTTTAGAGATGTTTTAGACGAACTAGACTCTCTAGAAGAAAAACAAAAGGAACTAGAACATAAAGCTAGCAAAGTTTTTCCAGCAAAGAACAAAAAAAATCCCAAAAAAAAAATCTCCCATGTTCTTGAAGTGAAGGAAAAACTTCTTACCTACATAGAAAGAGTCCCTGTTCTAGGTTTCAACTCTGGAAAGTATGACATTAATTTAATAAAAAAGGAATTTCATTCTTTTTTTATAGACACAGACAAAACAGAAATGAAAACCATAAAAAAATGCAACAAGTACATAGCAGTGTACACAGACCATCTTCTTTTCCTTGACATGTTTAACTATTTGGCACCAGGTTATTCCTACGCAAACTACCTGAAAGCCTTTCTAAAAGGGAAAGCTGAAAAAGGTTTTTTTCCCTACGAGTGGATGGACAACATAAGAAAACTGAACAACAAAGCTCTTCCTCCACGCCACTGCTTCTACAGTTCTTTGTCGGGTAGTGGAATAAGCAAAGAAAATTATCTTGAATGTAAAAAGGTCTGGACAGAAAACAAAATGAAAACTATGAAGGACTACTTGATATATTACAACAACCTGGATGTTAAACCCTTTGTTTTAGCCATAAACGAGCACACAAAATTTTTTATAGATCGTGGGGTAGACATGTTCAAAGACGGTTTAACTTTGCCAGGTTTAACCTTGAAGTTTCTTTTCAACAACACTGCACCTAATGCCACTCCTTACATTCTTTTTGGTGAGAAAGAAAAGGATGTTCACTCCTTGCTCAGACGCAACTTAGTAGGGGGTCCCTCTATTATTTTTCACAGACATCACAAAAGTGGAGAAACAAGAATAAGACAAAAAAAATACGGGTCACAAAGCAAAGTATGCAGACACATAGTAGGGGTAGATGCTAACAGCTTGTACCTCAAGTGCATGGGTGAAGAGCACTGCACAGGTTATTATGTGGTGCGCAGGAAAGAAAACGATTTTCAAGCTGTCTGCAGTCAACAAATTAGCTACTCAGCCACAGAATGGTTGCGATACAAAACTGTGACAGACAAAGTCAAGATATTACACCAATACAACTACGGGGAAGTAGTATTGGGTTCAAGGAAAATAAAAGTGGACGGTTATAATCCAGCTTCAAAAAAAGTATACCAGTTTCACGGGTGCTACTGGCATGGTCACATATGTCACCTCACTAAATCAGTTTTGAGAGACCCCAATGGAAAGGCATGGTTAGAAGAAAAAAACCAAAATACCATTTTGACTACCCTATATCTTCAGTCGTTAGGTTACCAAGTAGAGGAAAAGTATGAGTGTATGTGGTTGAAAGAAAAAACTGAAAACTTGTGCAGAGAAACAAAAAGTGAATGGGAAATTAAAAGACCGTTGTGCCAAGGCAGAAAAAGTCAGGATGAAATACTGAGAGGGGTTTCTAAAGGAACAACTTTTGGACTTATTCAGGTAGACATAGAAACACCTGAATCCTTGAAAGAAAAATTCAGTGAAATGACACCTATTTTCAAAAACTGTTTAGTAGGAAAAAAAGACGTAGGTGAACATATGAAACGTTACCTGGAAGCAGCAGGTAAGCTAAAACAACCGCAACGCCAACTTATAGGCAGCTACCACGCAGAGGGAATTTTGTTGGGAACTCCTCTCTTGAAGTGGTACCTGGAGAAAGGTTTGGTAGTTACGACAGTACACCTTCTCGTAGAATACACACCAGAACAGACTTTTTTACCCTTCATGGACGAAGTAACCAAAGCTAGGAGGAAGGGAGACGAAAATATAGACTGTAAGATTTTGTCAGATCTGTACAAACTTTTGGGAAATGGTTCATACGGAAAAACCATATGCAACAAACAAAACTTTGTTCAAACAAAGTATCTTCACCCCTCTAAGGCAAGACGTTTGGCCATGCACTGGTCAGTGCAAGATGTGCAAGACATAAGTGACAACACGGTAGAACTGTCCTGTTTGCCCACCTCCATCACCTACGACCTCCCAGTTCAAATAGGGTTCATGGTATACCAATATGCCAAACTTAAAATGTTGGCTTTCTATTACGACTTTCTCCTTGAATACATAGACGAGAAAGATTTTGAAATGTGTGAAATGGACACTGACAGTTTTTACTTTGCTTTAAGTGCAGAGAAAATAGAAGACGTAATTATTCCTGAAAAACGTGAAGCTTTCTTCAGAGAACGTCACAAATGGTTGCCCTCTGAATCATGTGACAACAGTCACCACAGAGAGACCTATGTTCAGACCAAAGTTTTGGGTGAGCTGTGGCTGCCTCAACCATGCTGTAAGAGCCGTCTGGCGTTTGACAAGAGAACCCCCGGGTTATTCAAAGTGGAGTGGGAAGGTGATGAAATGACTGCCTTGAACTCCAAATGTTACATAGGCACAGGAGTAAATGTGCCCGTTAAAATGAGTTGCAAAGGTGTAATTCAAAAACAAAACCCCCTGACCACTGACAAGTACAAAGAAGTACTGGACAGTGAAAATGTTGTCACGGTAGTCAACAAAGGATTTAAAGTAGTTAACCACAGCGTTACGACTTACTCTCAAAGGAAACAAGGTCTAACCTATCAGTACATAAAGAGACAAGTATGTGAAGACGGTGTAAGCACCCTACCCCTTTCTATATAAAAAATGGTTTCTTTTTCTAGTTTCACTTCCAGTTGTACATTTCGTTGAAAGAAAAAAATTTTTAAACAAATTGTTCAAATGAACAAATTTCCTTCATAGAAAACAGTGTTAAAATGGAAAATGTTCATTTGAAAAATTGTTCAAATGAACATTTGTTCAAATGAACATTTTTCCCCGTAGAAAACAGTGTTAAAATGGAAAATGTTCATTTGAACAATTGTTCAAACGAACATTTGTTCAAATGAACATTTTTCCCCATAGAAAACAGTGTTAAACTGGAAAATGTTCATTTGAACAATTGTTCAAACGAACATTTCTTCAAATGAACATTTTTTCCCATAGAAAACAGTGTTAAAATGGAAAATGTTCATTTAAACAATTGTTCAAACGAACATTTGTTCAAATGAACATTTTTTTCCATAGAAAACAGTGTTAAACTGAAAAATGTTCATTTGAACAATTGTTCAAACGAACATTTGTTCAAATGAACATTTTTTTCCATAGAAAACAGTGTTAAACTGGAAAATATTTTTTGTTCAAATGAACATTTTTCAAATAAAAAACAAAGGTAAAAAAAATGTGTACTGTATCATGAAAAAAAAACTAATAAAAAAGTAAGAAAAGTGAACTGTATCACCCAAAAAATAAAAAAAACTTTTCACAAAAGTGAACGCTGTACATGTTCACGACAAAAAATAAAAAATCCGGCGCTGAAGAAATTAAGTTGGAACAGAAAAAAAAGTGGTACCAGATTTCTTAACTCATAGCGTCACGTTCACCAGATTATTAGTATCTGGTTAGATTTAAGCAACCATTTTAACATGGAAAGTTTAGAAGCTATGCTTGTGGAGCAAACCACAGAAACTCCACCTTATGACTATTACATGCGTCCAGTTTTACAAAGTGTTGCTTCATATAATCAAGCTTCTTCTATAACACCTGACAATGATATAAGTTCTGTAGCATGTGGATGTTCAGAGAATTTCTTTTGGGAAATAATACCTGCAGAAAACATTGGTTATTTTAGAGGAGCTGAACCAGACACTGTTGACCACTGTATAACTAGTGTTAAAATGTACAAATATTTCTCTTCAGCTTTTTGGGACGCCTACAGAAACTGCATGTACTATTGTCGAGTGAAAAAAGTTAACTTGATAATGCATGATTGGTGTATAGGAGTATATCAATTGCACACTGAACCTGGCTGCCCAAGACACTACACAAGGTACACTTTAGGAAGTGTAAGAAAGTTTGCTCTTGCTCTCCAAGAGTTAGAATGTAATCCCATAGTAGGAGTGTTTTGTCAGTGTAATTGTAAACTGGAAGTATCTGCTATTGCTAAAACTATTTGTTTCACATGTCTGCAGGTCTCACTGGAACTTCATGCCTTAAGTATACCTGGAGTGAAAAATCATTTCTCCTTTGAGGTAAACTTTAAGGATGGTTTTTTATCTGGTCTTTTACCTGGACCCAAAAACAGTCAAACATACTTCCTGGCCCAGGCTTTGTTCGAGCATGCTATATCTAACATAGCCAAACTTAACAGTTATTGTTTCCACAACACATGGAAAACTAGTCTCACTGGCCAAAGCTGGTATCAAGCAAGTAAATTCACACACAACAAATGTTTTTGTAGTATATGTGCACGCCCCGGAAATGGAAAATCTGTCTTCATCTGTAAATATTGTGTCTAATAAAAAATATAATCTGTTATGTGAAATAAATGAGTTGTGTTTTATTTTAATGCATGAAAATGAAGAGACATAACAAAATGAGTCATAAGTATTGCGTAAATCCATAAAAGTATTGCATCAGAACATTGTGTAAATTCTTACAAGCATTGCGCAATGCACCCTCATACGTAGGTCATACGTTTTTGCAAGTAGGTTAGTAGGTCACTTCCGGTTTGCAAGTAGGTCAGCTCTAGGTATTGCACAATTCTTTTAATTTATGTAACTAGGTCAGGTCACTAGGTCAAATGGAATCCAGCTCTCTGATTGGTCGAAAAAACTAGGTCATGACCTTATGACGTCACTTCCTGTCAAATCCAGCCCTCTGATTGGCTGAAACTAGGTCACTTCCGGTCTACCAGTAGGTCATGACCTAGTTAGTAGCTAATCTATTGCGCTCAGTTTGCATGTATATACTACTTTTAACTTTTGTGGTAGCCCTCTGAACCTCCTCAGATAGTAGGTCCCAGAGGACTACACCCCTGTACCATGGCGATCTTTTGTAATGGCGAGATATACTTCTTGGCAATTTAAAACATATCTTATTTTGCGATCTTGTATTATATGCATGACCATGATTTATCTGATCTTTGGATTTCTTATACACCAAACTTAAAAGTAACATATCAAATCTTTGTTCTAATTTTTCCACTTTACAGATGACATGTAACTCATTAACACTATATTTAACAATATTACATCTAAGGCAAATTCTCAAAGCTCTATTCTGTAAACGTTGTAATGCCTTTAAACCTTCCTCATTACAACTAGTACTTATAAAAGAGCAATGTTCAATAATCGGCCGGATGGTACAAACCAAAACAAACCAAAACCACTACATAAGTATCAGGCGTGATAAGCAAAGAGATGTAACTTGAATGGCAGCAACCAGCAGTTCATTCATCCATTGATTTGATTTAGCAAAAGGCATGCTTACAGTCCCGTTTATTGAGAATATGCCAAACTAGAACAGACTTTCATTTCTGTCAAAACTAATGATTATCTGTGACGTGTATGAAATTAATTAAAGTCACCCTCATTTTACCATTGATTAATGATGCTGCATAGAATAAGCTCAGTTTCTTTGTTCATGGCTGTGAAAAACATGTTTACTGGTTATAGAGAATATATGAAAAATGGTACTGAAGATGTCATCTTCATGAAGAAATGCCGACATGAGATGGGAATTGTATCATTGGATATAACCAAGGATATTCAAGAGCTGACAAGTAAACCATTCCTATACACATTCTTGTGCATGGAACAGTGGCTTCAACTAATACTGCATTCCTAAACATGTTCCCTTTTTCTTGATTTCTTTCAGCAGTCATAAGCAAAGGTTTTTACTTTCGAAAAGATGTAGCTCAAGTCATAGCATGGTAAGAAATAGGCACCTGTGGGAAAGCTTTGTCCCCTTGAGGGTGTATAATAGTTCTTCACACCATCCCAACCTATGTGCTTCGTCCTTGTGATGATGGGGCTCTCCTTAATGAAAAAGTTCTCGCACAGTGAAAAATTTAGTCATGATTCTGTTGATTTACTTTTCCACATGGTAAAAAAATATATATATACATGAAGATTGATAGAACAGGGCTAAATTTAGGCAAACAAATTTAACAGAGGTCTTAGTGCAAACCACAATATATCTTGTTCATCAAACCTCCTAAGAATTGTATTTCTGCATGTTTGATGAAATGGGAAACCTTGGACCTGCATCTAACTACTTTTCAAATTACATTGCGTTACAATTTGTTAGTTCACATAGGTCAAGATTTGAATATTATTTAAGAAAGTCCAGTCAACAAGTGACATCCAGAGATTTCTATGCACCTACCTAAGGAAAACAGTCACTACTTGCCCTGTAACCTGCCGCCTTTTCTAATTGCAATCAGGATGTTAATAAAGTCACATATTAATTTGTCCTGTATATATAGGATGTTGGTTTTCTTGGTTTAGAGAGTGTGTTTTAGCTGCTAGGACCACCTGCACCTCTGCCCTATATATCTATATCTAATATCTACTGTCTAGCTCTAGATAAGGTTCATGGATATAGTGTCACAGAGCATCGAAGAGTTTATTTATCATCATTACCAAACACTGTTGATGTTCATCTAAATAATAAAGCTTCTAAAACTCTAGTTCCTTGTGTTGTTGTCTCTAGTATTTGGTCTCATGTCGACAGTTAACCTGACAGGCCTATCAACTGGTGGTCCGATGGTTATATATGGAAAGCAATCAAAGTTAGATATTGGAAAATTAATTTTCCTCTGGGCTTGAGGCATGCTATCACTGTCTTGTTCATGAGGACAATGTTGAGATTCTCTCAGGGCAGACAAGGTAAATCAATGTGCATGAATGACATTTCTGTTGTTTCATTCAACAAATGCTCTGGGCAAATGGGATGTGTTAGCTGTCCACTGTCCAACTCACTCACTACAACGAGGTATTAATTAATGCAGCAAGTGTTCTCAAGTTTACGGACGAGGAAAGATTCATTAGGCTGCATCTCCTAATTCAGTTCATTATCCAAATCAAACAAGGGCTAATGTAGTAGAAACAGCTTTTTTGTTAGCTGAATAAGTTCCTGGTTCTGCTGTCTGGAGGCAGCAGAATGACACGTACAGTTCCACATGGTCTGTAATTCAGTGCTTAACATGGGGATTTTTCCTGTCAGGCCCAAAAAAGGTTTTAGTTGAATGGAACTTTAAATTTTACCATTGCACAGATGTTGGCAACTGCAATCTAGTTTTAATGGAAGTAACCATACTTTGATAATAACAGGACCCAAATCTTATGTCCTGAGATACTGCTACAATCAAAAAGGAAATTGACCCAATCGAATCTACATCACCATTAGCCAATGGTGTGCACTAGCATTTCAAGAATCTCTTTTCATGCATCCGAATCATGTATATTCAAAGGCTGGCACCTCTGGTAATTCCTTCATGTTTTGAAGCTGGTTTTCTTGTTTTCCCAGGAAGAAATTCATTTGTGACCCATTTCCATCTATAATTTTGAATGTGAAGAGACCTCTGATTATTCAGACGGTATGTGTTCTGCATACAATATCTATATGGCTAGAAGAAGGACACCCTCAAAACAGAAAAAGAATCTGTAGATATCATTTAAATTGCATGGATATTACTCAAGTTGTTTTCTTTATTGTCAACGATTTCCCTTCCCCCTTGTCCACCTTCTCGATGAAACCAGACTGTCAAACAGTCAGACTGTCAGAGCCAGCTCTGCTTCAATCAGGAGTTGATTTATTCCTTAGCTGGTGCTATCCAGCTTTATTCCTAGATATGCCGGCTCCTTTAGAATTTGACATTCAAATGATTGAAAATGCTAAAAGGAACAAGTGAAATTATTTAGTGGAGCATTCATAGACATTTTATTACAATTAAGGGAGCTGGTTTGTCCAGGCTTCTTTCTTGATTTGGTTACTTTCAGCAATCAGCACCACACTCGATAAGGAACTAGTGAAACTACTTACCACCACCATAGCCTCATTTCTCCTTCCTCTACTCATAGAGCACCCACATCCTCCAGGACGTTTTATTTTTCTATGTCTATGGTGTATTTTTCTTATATGTATAGTGAGCAAACATGCAATGGCTCCACAATGAAGGGGTAGAGAACTTTAGAAATGAACTCAAGCTTGTTTTTATCAATGAAAATCCCATTATCAAAGGCATTGACGTGAGGTAAGAAATCTTTCGGTGAAACTGTGAGTGAAATATTTCTGCTAATATTAAACCGTGTTTTGTAGTTGTAGCTGTTCTGTTTGTATTCTTGTTCATTTGGTGTTGAATTGTTAAAAACGAGTCTGTGTACAAGGAGAGCTACCACCCAGGAGTAACCATCCCAACGACTCTCACATACTCCGTGTGCTAATGGAGACATGCCAACCGACAGAAAAGAGGTAGGCACACAATAAAAGAGACTGGCAAAAGACGAAAATCAATGAGAACGCAAATGTACAGAGACATCTCATATCAGTGTAAAGCTTTGGCCTATTGTTCATTGTCAGATGCACCCAGAATAAACCGAGCTAAAAGGAATGCCTCAGGCACACAGGAAAGGACACATACCCATAAATCACCCAACCAATTCTATCTCAATCCCTTCAGTAGATTTATGGGTACTGACCAGAAGTTTTGCATGGCTTTTTACATTCCTTAAGGCAGAAGGCACCTACAAGCTCCTATATCCATACATAGAAACCCCCGGCAAAACTGTTATGTCTGCTTTTAATATTCTAAAATGTCACCTATATTGACCCTATGGTTGGTGAGAAGAAAGTTCATAATGTCCATAAAAGTGCCTTCAGAACTTGTAGCTTTAGGACGTCATACGCTCATAGCCCCAGTGGGAGGGAGCGGAGTAAGATACTTAGATAGGAAGTAACAGAGGTCAGAGAGGGGAGGCTACCAGTACTTTGAATACCTCAGAGAGTGAGAGACTATAGCTTAGGGGTCTAAGGTCAATGTTAGAGGTCAAAGGCTGCATGAGTAAGCTTTCCTGTGGCAGGAATCATCTTATGTACTGCCCCTTACAGCCACCTTGAAAATTCACCCTAACGGCCACCTTACATACTCACCCTTACAGCCTCCTTACGTACTGACCCTTACAGCCACCTTACATACTCACCCTTACAACCACCTTACATACTCACCCTTACAACCACCTTACATACTCACCCTTACAGCCATCTTACGTACTCACCCTTACAGCCACCTTGAAAATTCACCCTAACAGCCACCTTACATACTCACCCTTACAGCCTCCTTAAGTACTGACCCTTACAGCCTCCTTAAGTACTGACCCTTACAGCCACCTTACGAAGTGACCCTCACAGCCACCTTACGAAGTGACCCTCACAGCCACCTTACATACTCACCCTTACAGCCATCTTATATACTCACCTTTACAGCCACCTTACGTACTGACCCTTACAGCCACCTTATATACTCACCTTTACAGCCATCTTACGTACTCACCCTTACAGCCGCCTTACATACTCACCCTTACAGCCACCTTACATACTCACCCTTACAGCCACCTTACATACTCACCCTTACAGCCACCTTACATACTGACCCTTACAGCCACCTTACATACTCACCCTTACAGCCACCTTACATACTCACCCTTACAGCCACCTTACATACTCACCCTTACAGCCATCTTACATACTGACCCTTACAGCCACCTTACATACTCACCCTTACAGCCATCTTACATACTGACCCTTACAGCCACCTTACGTACTGAACCTTACATCCACCTTACATACTCACCCTAACAGGCATCTTACGTACTGACCCTTACATCCACCTTACATACTCACCCTAACAGGCATCTTACATACTGACCCTTACAGCCACCTTACGTACTGACCTTACATCCACCTTACATACTCACCCTAACAGGCATCTTACGTACTGACCCTTACAGCCACCTTACATACTGCCCCTTACAGCCACCTTACGTACTGACCCTTACAGCCACCTTACATACTCACCCTTACAGCCATCTTACATACTGACCCTTACAGCCACCTTACATACTGACCCTTACAGCCATCTTACGTACTGACCCTTACAGCCACCTTACGCACTGACCCTTACAGCCACCTTACGCACTGACCCTTACAGCTACCTTACATACTGACCCTTACAGCCATCTTACATACTGACCCTTACAGCCACCTTACATACTGACCCTTACAGCCATCTTACATACTGACCCTTACAGCCACCTTACTTACTGACCCTTACAGCCATCTTACATACTGACCCTTACAGCCACCTTACTTACTGACCCTTACATCCACCTTACATACTGACCCTTACAGCTACCTTACATACTGACCCTTACATCCACCTTACATACTGACCCTTACAGCCATCTTACGTACTGACCCTTACAGCCATCTTACGTACTGATCCTTACATACTGACCCTTACAGCCACCTTACATACTGACCCTTACAGCCACCTTACATACTGACCCTTACAGCTGCCTTACGTACTGACCCTTGCAGCCACCTTACATACTCACCCTTACATCCACCTTACTTACTGACCCTTACAGCCGCCTTACGTATTGACCCTTACATCCATCTTACGTACTGATCCTTACATACTGACCCTTACAGCCACCTTACATACTGACCCTTACAGCCACCTTACATACTGACCCTTACAGCCACCTTACATACTGACCCTTACAGCCGCCTTACGTACTGACCCTTACAGCCATCTTACGTACTGATCCTTACAGCCATGGGGCACAGAGTGATCCAGTCAGCTAGGACCCTACATAAATCAATAGGATAGAGGAAGACCTGGGTGAAACAATGTTAGTCTCGCATAAGAGTAACTTTTCATGTCTAGAGCTATCTGATGAGGGTAAATCTTTGCTCTAAATCTGCATGACCTTTCATGATTCATATGGAAGATGGCTCCAGTCTTCAGTCTCCTGATGTAGCTAGGTAGTCACTTTAGCAATTTCATTCATTTTTAACTCTCTGTATGGAAAATAAAGGTCCATAAAAAGTAGGAATAACCACAATGTACAAATGTACCAAGACCATTTTAATTTGATAATTTGGTTAAAAGATATGTGTACAAAAGTTTTACAAAATGTAGTGTGACTGACCGTTATTCAACTCACCTCTCCCTCATGAGCTACTCACCAGGCCAAGTGTCATAAACCTTATTCATCTCGATGAAGGCACTGGTTGTCATTAACAACTACTACTGAGACATCACTCTGTGTCTTACATGGCTGGAAGATGACTTTACCTCCGCCCTGATTACTGACCTCTGAAGCATTTCAGAGACAGAGCTCGTCTTTAGTGGGTTCAGCTCCAAGCGCAGATCAATATGGAGACCTTTTACCTCTAGACCAGCCACTAACACTTTCCTGACCGACCTATTTCATTGATTCTATATTCAAGTGGACACTTTTTTTGGCCAGTATGTATCACGTAAGAGGACCTTTGTCTAACGGTGGCCTCAAATCTGAGGTAAATATTGAAGGACACCTCCTCCGTCTACCTCAAAGATGTACATGTCCTCTCCTTTCTCAAATACTGGATCTACCTCCAGGGGAAGGTTCTCACATGTCATGTTGTTAAGGATTAGACAGATGATGGATGCCATTAGTGCTGACCACATCTACCTACTACATCAACTACCTATCTCATATTAACTAGTCTGATGGTGATCAGACGGATAGTGCTCAGAAGGGCACCACTATAGGGAAGTCCAGATGGAGAACCTTGAGGAGCAGTTCTCACCTGTCATACTCTGGAGGTGAAGACAGCTGACAGATGCAATCAGCACCACCCACCTCTACCTACTACATTACCTACCCATGTTATTTAAGACTGATGTCCACGTCACGGGTGGGGGTGAGAAGGAGGCATCACTGCAGTTTAGGACTGACAGAGAATCGTTTTATCAGGCACCTACCATTGGGGGTGGAGATAGCTAATGGATCCTGTCAGTACCACCCACATCTATCAAATCCTGAATAGCCCAACCTCCGGTCTTCACACTTTACCCATGAATCCCATTATGCTGCCACAGAGTGGGAGTACCATGTACATCAGAATCAGTAAAAATGGCTATTGTCATTGTTGTGCTTTCTTACCAAGAAGCCCCCTATATACAGTCAACCCTCACTTCCTCCACCCTTTGATTCCTCAGATCCCTCATTACCTCAGACAGAAAATCTGGAACAACCTGTATATGTTTAATATCATATTTGGACTTAACTCCTCAGATAAATGGCTTACTCCGATAGTTTTCCTTGCACTTTCTATATCTGAGGAAGCAAGGGCTGACTGTATATAAACTATGACATGTCTGGATTCCACTGTGCTGCACATCGATACCCCATTTTACATCATGGTAAATATGCTGCAATACTGAGCCCCCAAAGCCTTCGCATTAAGTTGGGATATTACAAAGGACTCCCTGGTCACATGATCTATTGATGATGTAATAGCTTCAAGATGGCGATGTAAACTAGTCCCGTGTGGTAAACTCCAGAGTTAAAAGATGATGTGATGCTGTCTAGTTGATGTAAGTAGATGATGTAACCATGAGATGAATGCAAAGGAGCACTCATGGGGGTCTTTCTCAGGGTTATCTCACTTGCCGATAAGGTTCTGCATAGCACTCTGCCCTTCGGGTGTGGTACAAAACGGCGTCTTATCAGCGTGTGAGATAACTGGATCGGGTCAGCTGGCTTTGGAGGGGAAATTGTATACATTCACAAAACCCCAAGCTGGTCCTTGTATATTTTTCATACAGATACAATAAAGCACTATGATATGGACCTACATCTACTTCTAAATATATTGGTCCAATTTCACTAAACTGAAACCTGGTGTTATTGGATTCAATAATTATTGTTGTATTTTTGAGTCTGTTTTAGTGTTACCATTTCTCTCCTATCAATTTTACAAACATCCATCTTCTTAGATTTGTCTTGATTATCTGATGTGAAGTCAAGTTCAACACCTTTCGTCTGAATGATAACTGATGGAATCTGTGTTGTTTTTTTTCAGTAAAAAGATGTTGATATTTGCTTCATCTTGATTTGCATCTGCATCGAAATTGACAAGACAATTGATCCAACTCTGTCTCTGACTAAAATCAGTGTTTTCTTTGAAATGTCAGGAAAATGTCAAAACTCCTCTGCCACTCAAGTGTCAGTGTGTAGTGGGGACTATAGAATATTTGTTTTCTTTAGAAGGCAATTATTCTGAGGCAAAAGTCAAATGAGATTTACCAACACCGATGAAAATTGAGAAGTTCTCATTCATTGCAGATAACAATTCGGAATGGATCTCAAAGCACTGACCTTCCCTATGGTCTGAGGAGATTATGTTGTGGTGCTATGTGCAATATCCTGCTGAACATCTTGTTCTCTGGGGGATCTTTTTCCCGTTGGTAGAAGTAACATAAAAGGGACTTCTGAATAACCCTAGAGTTATTGAAGCACAGAGTTTGAGTGTAGACACCAAGGTCAGTCCGGCCTCTCAGGATGAAGGAAATGTAATAAACCCTCTTCTTTGTAGGTTATGGTGGGTATCAATAAATCTGCTGAGGGAACGTAGAATGGTTCAATTGGGTAAGATGTCTTTATACATGGGTTACCCTCTTTATGCCTGGGGAGCTTTTTCATATGGCTTAGGCTACTGCCTGCCATGTGCACCAAAGGGAGAAAGCGTTGTACTGACATGGCTCACCCACTCTGTATCAATGTGTTTGTAAGTAGTGATCCAGCAATCTTAAAGGGAAGCCTTTTCTCTCATTTCTTTTTTGTTTTAATTGCAACCCTTTATGGAGGCATGGACACACTCATTCAACAATGGTATCTAACCAATGTGCATTTTCTTTATATCAGATAATACTGATCCCTTGCTGTGTCTGAATTATGAATAAGTATCAAACACCATATTTTCCATAGCATACTATCAGAATTCCTTTACATTGTAAGCTTGGGTCCAGCAAAGCACAGAGGCAATTGAGCATGACTGGATTGGGTAGGTGTATTTAATGGATTCCCTGCTGTGTGCCCTGAGGCTCCCCTCTCAGCGTTAAACTGACTGGTCAGCTTGACTCTATGTCTGTGAGTTTGGGCTCCCTTAATATGTTGATGTCTTTCTGTCGACACTGGCCTGCTTGTTAAGTCCAACACGGAGACACTCACTGCTTTCTCATGACCCATGTCGGCACACTCACATACATAAACCATGGTGGCTGTTGTATCAACACAGTATTAGTATTCAGTAGTTGGGTTAATAATAATGTATACAGCAGGTAGGAATGGAGAGTGGGATTCCAACTGACCGGAAGAAGGCTGATACATAAAAGAAGAGACTGACAAAAGATGAATCTCAAAGGGAACCCAAATGCACAGAGTCAGATGTCATATCGGTGTAAAGCTTTGGCCCATTGTTCATTGTCAGATGCACCCAGAATAAAGTGTGCGAGCTGAACAGGAATGCCTTATGCACACAGGATAGACTCCATACCCATAGATCTCCAACACTATTCTATCACTCTCATTCCCTTTAGTAGATTATGGGTACCAACCAGATCTTGCGCATTGCTTTTCACATTCCTTTTGCCTGAAGGCACCCACAATCTCTAATATCCATACATAAATTCCCCTGCAAAACTGTCTGCTTTTAATATTCCAGGAGGTGACATATATTGAGCCTGAGGTTAGTGAGAAGGAATTCCCTAATGCCTATAGAAGTGCCTTTAGCTTCCTAGTAACTATAGGACTTCGGGGGCTAATAATCCCAGTGGGAGGGAACAGTCAGCATATATAAGATGCTTAGATATACAGTAACGGAGGTCAAAGGGGACAGGCTACTAGTCCTCTGAATACCTCAGACAGTGACCCTTCATAGCTTTGGGGTCTTAGATCACCGTCAGGGGTCACAGGCTGCATAAAAGAGCTTCAGCAGGAATCATCTTACACACTGACCCTTCCCCGCTAGCACGCGCCATGAATTTTACATCATTTTTATGTAAATCTTACAAGTTTTCATGTAAAACTGATGTAAGTTATGTCGCGTGTGCTAGCTGGGTCTACAGCTAGGACCTAACATCAATGACTGGGACAGAGGAAGACCTGAGTGCAACTATGAGGGCATCACATAAGAGTAATTTGATCCTTGCATGTTAAGAGACATGTACGGGTAAATCTCCATATCTGCACTTCCTTTTGTGATAGATGTGTAAGATGGCTCCAGTCTTTAGGTCTGTAAGGTAGGGAGCTAGGTGGTTACTAATATGGAGCCATTTCATTCATTTCCAGTGTTAATGTAAAGAAACTAAGGTCCACATGAAGCAGTAATGGTCACAGAGTTTCATGTGTCTAAGACCTATTTATGGATACAAGTTTGATATAACAAGGAGGACCTAGACAAAGCATCTCCATGAGAAACTGAGAACATGAAATATGAGGTGGAATAAATCATCCTAAGGTATACGTAAAGATAATTAGTTCAAGGTGAACACAGCAGTTCTCAAGGGTTAAACCAATATTTCACAGCAGCTGCAGCATCGCAATGATGATTGAATCTTGTCCATGCCAAATGAATAGAATTTTGGACAACACTAGTTCGACTCAGCATTAGGTAACTCACCTTCACCTTGTTGTATATTCCTCAGTCAGACCAATTACCATTGTAAGTGCACATCAAGACACTGCTTGCTGTTGTTGTATATTCCTCAGTCAGACCAATCACCAGTGTAAGTGCACATAAAGACACTGCTTGCTGTTGTTGTATATTCCTCAGTCAGACCAATCACCATTGTAAGTGTACATAAAGACACTGCTTGCTGTTGTTGTATAACCCTCAGTCAGACCAATTACCATTGTAAGTGCACATAAAGACACTGCTTGCTGTTGTTGTATATTCCTCAGTCAGACCAATTACCATTGTAAGTGTACATAAAGACACTGCTTGCTGTTGTTGTATGGCCCTCAGTCAGACCAATCACCACTGTAAGTGCACATAAAGACACTGCTTGCTGTTGTTGTATATTCCTCAGTCAGACCAATCACCATTGTAAATGCACATGCAGCCAGTCTTCAGTGCATAATGCAACTTCTAACTTCATTCGATAATAGTGATAATCAGTATTAGTTATTATGTCCATATTTATGTACATATAACACATATCTGACAACAATGCCCCAATTTAATACCTAGTTTTTACAATAAATAGATAGAACTAAACGACCGTGGTGTACCAGGTGGTCGATCCACCCCGAGGGGTGGATCGGCCACCGAGGACACCAGGGGAGTTTAGTTCTATATTTATTTTATGTTTTTAGAGGGTTTAATTAACTGAAAATTAGCAAAATCCGTTACTGTAGTTCACCGTGTCGTATCCCAGAAGTTGGCGCATCCCAGAAGTTGGCTGCGCATGCACAACCCATGTTTTAAGCCTATTATCGCTCATGGGCCACAAACATCAATGAAAATAAATAATTTTTTGAAAACATAAAAACCATGATAACATCCCTCTCTTCTTATAGAACTTGAAAGGACAACAACCCTAATGATACTGTCCCTACGCCGTAGAAATATGAAATGGGTAAAGTTATTTTGAAAATTACGGCCAACTTCTGGGATGCTCGACTTTCGGGATACAACACACCGCACGAGCGCCGGTCCGCCATTTTGAATGTTTACACGCAGCCAGAACGAGGCTGCAGTGGTGGATCGGCCGCTGTGGTGGATCGAGACACATTACGCCACTGGGGGTGTGGCGATCGGCTGCGCAATGCTATCTCTACGGGAAGAAGTTATTCACATAAAATAATGATAAGAAAATGCCAACTTAAAAGCCACCCAGCTAGCACAACTTGTGCAATTTACGTCATTCTTACGTGAAAACTCGTGTGATTTACGTAAAAAAGACATTATTTGGATGAGTAGTGCTAGCAGGGCACCCTTTCCTCATCACCACTTTTGGAGAAATTCCATGTGCAGTCTAATGGGTGTATCTGATATCTGATAACTTTGTCAATAGTTCATGTGTTCAATACAAACGTCATAGGTTAATATCTTACCTCCACATATTACCTCCACTATTGGCACAACAGGATGTCATATATCCATACATCACGCTTCAAATAATTATTGACCCTGCCATGTAAACATAAATCAGACACTATAATGCAATGTAATTAATATCGCCCATGTACTGTGATGGCTGCTGAATGAACATGTCAATATGTCCACCACATGTGGAATGGATAACAGGTATTGGGCTTACTTTAGATTTTAATTCTATAAGGCGTGACTGGGACTTGATACTACAGACTTCGGCCAATCCTACAAGGTGCTTTAGGGGGTCCATGTAATTTAAGCTTCACCTTTCAGGAAGGTCCCAATAGAAAATGGGGTATTGACGGTGACTTAACTCCCAAGGTATGCATTTGTGTATCATGACAACCCATGTGCATAATGTATCAATACACTCTATGTGGCACTGAAAGGGTTAAATGGACATGGTACTTGATATAGATTGATTACATTTTGACATTTAGATATCATACTGCAGAGATGGATGTTATGTGCAGTCAGTAGGCATGCCCTGATGCTGATGCTGCTATAACTGGTGAATAAGATGCCAAAGTCTCAACATGATTTTCATTTTTCTTAATCACAATACATCATTGTCTTCTATATTCATAAAATAATAAACCTTATAGATTGATGCGAATCTGTCAATGAGGTGCTCACAGTTTAGTAACCAGCACTGTAATTATCTTCTACAAGGTGCTGAAGTAACGATGCTTTGTTGTTTAGTTTTAAACTGTAAATATTCTTATTCCTCTGTAAGACCTCTATCATGGAATTGGCTTTTGCTTTACCTGCAGACAATGAAGGACACACACAGGAGCCCTCTTTGGGTGCTGGGGATCCTTTTCTTCCTTGTTGTATGCCACATGATAAATCCTGTAATCAGTACAAACTTGACCTCAAATGGTATGTTAGGAAAGTATGATTATTTTAGTGCTTGAATCTGAAAATTGAGCAAACAAAACAAAACAAAACTCACAACACTCTGTTTCTTCTCAAATTAGGCTTTGGTTATGTGTCAACAGGCAGAGCATACCCTTAGCTTGGGGCAATTTCTGTGGATCTTGTATTCATTTCATGTGATTGTTGACCATATCATATTTAACCAAGTGACAGGATCCTGGTACGTCCAACAAAGAACATGACGATACCCTCCCAAGTCAATATCACTTATGACCTGGTGTAAAGTCAGGAGTATTCTGCCTCCTGAATTTAGCAGGTTTCTATAATAATTATACTTATCGATATGAATATCTGGGTATGGTGTATAAGTATACATGTATGCACCCAAGAAGGAGAGGTCAGTAGAGTATGTGTCATGGTCCACCACCCCCAGGGAACAGATGGGCCTCCTTGGTGAGCGGGGGCAAAATAAGTTAAGCGGATCCAGCTGGGCGATTTATGAGATGGTGTACATCTCATCCCCTCCCCCTCCTACCTGCAGGTGGGAGGTGGGAATTGCCCTATTCAGCTATCGGAGATTGGGGATATATTTTTGTGGGTTGTAAAGTTGGTGGTCAGCTAATGGGCAGGGACTCTCCCACAAAAATTGCCCACCAGAAGAACCTTTCCTGTCTTCTGGCTCATTATGCACCTGTGCCGGCCATAAAGTTGGGTCCGGGAAACTGAGGGGGAAACCCCTAATTACACCTATTTCATTTAAGTGTCTGTAAACTTTATAAGCACCCACCGCCGGAACAACCCTTTCCGATTCATGTGCAGGACCTAGTTGCCACCTTTAAATTGGGGGAAGGAAAAGTTGAGCGAAGGAATATTTTACAATATGGTAATTGTTGTGTACTAAAAGTTGAGGCCCATTGAGGAATGCACATTATATGTTATTAGAACTTATTAGAAGTTATTCGGAGTCTGTGGAGGGCCATTTAGCGACCCTAAAGGGGATAGTATAATTGCACAAACATTTTATGGTATAAGTGCACGATGACTATAAGATGGAGGAGGTGCGGGCAGGAGTTGGTGAGGCACACCTGCGGCCCAGGTAATTACATGAGGGTATTGGGTTGTGACAGGAAGCACCCACCTTCCTGGGATAGGGAGGGGGGGACCTGGTTATTTGATATTCCCTAGGGGGAATTTAAAGGTCTATTACCTTACTTGCATGTGTATATGTCTGTATGTATTCCCAACCTGTATTTAATGGACAGTCTCCCCAATCGGAAGCATGATGTTCCGTACCGGGCGGGGAGGTGTGTTTATGACGTAGGTGTGATGCGTGAGGGAGAGACGGAGGTTCCCCCTGCGGGGGAGTGAACCCCCCTTAAATAAAGCCGTCTAGGCAGAGATAGGGCAGAACACTTTGGGTTGCCGTCTAGAACAGGACTGAGCTCCTGGGGACCTGAAGGTGGAGGCTATCTTGGAACTGTATTGGTGACTTTGTCTTATTGATTGAAATAAGATTCAGTTAGTTGGTTGTTGGAAGTGTTATACTGTATAATAGTATAATTGCCAGTAGTAAGTTCTATAGAGCCTGAAGGAGGTAATATTAGTATCATATTAAGTGGCAGTCATCAAACCAGGAGGACCGGGCAGTTGAAGTTATATAAGCAGAGACTGAAATTATCCAAGATTAGATCCAGGAGGATCACTTGTGAAACAGGCTACCTTGTACCAGTATATAGGGTGCCTGATTTTACACTGGCGACCACGACGAGACACTAGCTGATTTAATTACAGCAGGGCTCCAATGAACATTATTGAAGATCTGAGAGAGAGTGAGGCCATTCTCTGCCACAACGCTGTCTTCAAGCTCGCCTGCCTTGCCGAGAGGTCTCCACCCTACACCGCCCCCGGACTCTCACACATCCGGGTAGAGAACGGGCACATCGGAGGGGTCGTCGAGCTGCCGGACAGACCAGGCCAGAGAGGGATCTTCCTGTGGGTGAAGATTGACAACAATTTACTACCCTGCGGTCAACGTAACCGGAGCAAGCGATACCGGTAAAGAGGCATTAGTAGTGGTGACTAGAACAAGATGGCGGATCAACTAGTACAGGTACAGCTGCAGAGGCAGGAGCTGGAGGAGACCCGCGATGTCCGTCGCAGGCTGGAGCAGCATGCACGCTACATTGGATCCGTGGACGGCACGGACCGCCAGCAGGTGCGGATGTGGCTGGACGCTGTCACGGGTGCCAAACAATGGACAAGGGCCAACGACCAGCTCACCCTGGAGATGGTGGGATATCTGGCCACCGGAGACATGGGAACCACCATCATGAACATTGTCGATGGGTTAGATGCTGCTGACCAGACTTGGGCCAACGTACGAGATAGACTCACGGAGCTGTACCTGGACGAGGATGAACGTGAGTACCGGAGGGAACGGGTAGAAGAGATGAGGCAGGCGCCGTACCAGGACAGCCGGGAATATGGGAGGAAATTCCAGGCGGCTGTAAACCGGGCTTATACGGCTGAAGAGTTAGACGTGCCCTTGGTTGCTGATCAGCTCATCAGGCTCTTTATAAAGGGGCTGAGGGACAAGGATGTCCGTATGCAGGTGCACCTTGACCGCCCAGCTACCCTCGACCAAGCCGTCCAGAGCGCCAACGGCGTCGCCAGGGCAGTCGGCAGGGCCGAGGTAGAGTGCAGACAAGAAGTCCCGATGGATATCAGCGCGCTCCCTCCACGTCCAACCCCTGACCCCTTTAAGGAGGAGGTCCTCAGCTCATTGAAACAGCTGGAGGGCTCCTTTAAAGGACTGCAGAAACAGGTCAACAAGATTGAGAAAGTCCAAACCCAGCAGCTTGCAGCAGCCAGCCAGCCACCACCACCACGCATGGAGACAAGGCAACAGGCTCCCCCAGCAACAAGGAGGCAGCAGACGTGGGGCAGGCCCTCCTGGGTTGACGGACAACCTGTGTGCTACAATTGCGGGAACACCGGACACTTCTCCCGCGAGTGCGGCCGGCAGGCGGGAAACGAGTAAGTGCACCGGACTCTAGGGTGTGTGTAAACATTCCTATGGAAGACCTCACTGCACACACACTCATTGACACTGGTGATGCCCGGCCTATTCGACAGAAACCCTACCGGATCCCCCTGACGAAGAGACGGTTGGTAGAAGCGGAAATGGATAAGATGCTTGCTGAAGGAGTGATACGACCCAGCTCCTCTCCATGGGCATCACCCATCACCCTACAGTCAAAGAAGGATGGATCAATACGTTTCTGTGTAGATTATAGAATGGTAAATGCGGTAACTAAGAAGGACTCTCATCCGTTACCGCATATTCAAGATATATTTGATTCTCTGACCGACGCCAAGGTGTTCAGTACCATGGACCTCAAATCAGGGTACTGGCAGATCGCGGTCAGAGAACAAGACATAGAGAAAACTGCATTCTGCAGCCACCGGGGGCTGTTCGAGTTCACTAGGATGCCCTTTGGACTTTGCAATGCACCAGCAACCTTCCAACGGACCATGAACCGGGTTTTGGCCCCCTACAGTGGGATTAGCTGCATGGTGTATATCGACGATATTATCGTCTATAGCAAGACGGCGGAGGAGCACCATAGACATCTGGAGGAAGTGTTCACGGTGCTTGCAGACAATGGGCTTAAACTTAAGCCTAGCAAGTGCCACTTCGATGTGGAGCGGGTAGAACTGTTGGGGTTTGTAGTGACGAAGGACGGGATAGAGACAAACCCTGACAAGGTGGCCGCCATCGAGGACATGAAGCCTCCAGAGGATGTCACGGGTGTGCGCTCGTTCCTAGGCATGACAGGGTATTATAGACAATGTGTAGAGGGGTATGCAAAGCTGGCGGAACCGATGGTACGCCTCCTACACAAGAAGGTACCCTTTCACTGGGGTGAGGAACAACAGGCGTCCTTCACCGAACTGAAGCGGGCTCTGGTGTCATCCAAGGTAATGGCTCACCCACGCATCAACCACCCCTACAAATTGTTCACTGATGCGTGTAATTATGCGGTGGGAGCCATCTTGGTACAAACAGACGATGACGGCCTTGAGAGACCCGTTCAGTACATCTCCAAGCAGTTGGAAGGTGCCCAGCTGAATTGGGCTACCATCGAAAAGGAGGCTTATGCGGTAGTGTATGCTCTAACCAAACTCAGGCCATATTTATATGGAGCCCAGTTTGTGATATACACTGACCATAAGCCCCTCAAGGCCTTGTTTCTATCGGAGGTTAAAAACACTAAAATTCAAAGATGGGCCGTACTCATAGCGGAGTACGGAGCCCCGATAGAGTATCGGAAGGGGAAGAACAACATCAGAGCTGACATGCTGTCACGCATCAGGACAGCGGAGATAGGTGCGATAGATACGGTAGATGACTGGGTGGCAGCCGACGACCTGGGAGGAGAAGATCCCACCCAGATCCCGTGGGAGTTCGACAAGCTGGAGAGGGAACAGCTTCTGGTAGAACAGCGCACAATGAACGAGTATGCGCTGGCCAGTGAACCGGAATCTGGGTATGAACTAAAGGATGGACTCCTGTACACCACAAGACCGCCTCCCGGAGGAGCGGTCTTCCCACGGTTGGTTCTGCCCCCTAGTGCCAGGCATAGAGTCATACGGAGGGCTCATACCGAGGTGGGTCATCAGGCGGTGAGAAAGACTCTGGATAGGTTAAACGAGGCTTACAAGTGGCCAGGACAGCATGAGGATGTCCGCAGGGTGTTAGACCAATGTGCTCGGTGTGCCGTACACCGCGACAAGAGGCAGTACCCTAAGCCATCTGAGATGCCAATTGCTGCTTACCCAGGGCAAGTTATCGGGATGGACCTGGTAGGAAGACTCCCCGAGACCCCCTATGGTAACAAGTACCTATTGACAGTCATCGACCACTGCACCGGATGGGCTGAAGCCAAGCCCATCCCCAGTAAGTCCTCTGAGCATGTTCTGAGATACCTGGAGCAGGAGTACTTGCCACGGTTTGGCTCGCCTGAGATAGTCATTACGGACCAAGGCGCGGAGTTCAACGCTGCCCCCCTGAGACAATACATGGAAGCGGTTGGCATTGAGCACCGGCGCAGCAGTCCGTATAACCCTCAAACCAATGGAAAAATTGAGAGATTTCACAGGACAATTAAAGGGGTCCTCCGTAAGTTAATGAACAATCACTCGGCTGACTGGGAGGACCGCCTTGGCCAGGCACTGTGGGCACATCGGATCGCAACGTCCACAGTCACCGGCTACACCCCTTTCTTCCTACAGTACGGTCGCCGCCCCCGGGCTCCGCTAACCCGCATGCTAGGACGGACAGAGGGGAGTGACCCCAGGGCCATAGGGGAGCGGTTGGATGAACTAGCAAAGGCATTCCAGTGTGCGGCACGAGCCACTGAGGAAAGCCGCAGGTACAATCGGAAGAGACTGGAAGCAAGAGCTAATGCTGGTGATGTAAGGGCAGGGGACCATGTAGTGATCCTTGCCCAGGAACGCGCCCCCTTTGACTCTAAGTGGGATCACCAGTACGTGGTGACCTTAGTACGGGGACCCGTCATCACAGTCATAAATGAACGCACCGGAAAGAGGAAAGTAGTCAACAGAAACAAAGTACAGATTGTTGACCCTGACATGCTGTGGGATACGGTCCAACCACGAGTCACAAGAACAAAGAGGAACCGTCCCCTGGGTCGTGTACCTGTTGACATCGACGAACCGCAGGCAGCTGCACCGGAGGACCCAACCACAGCTGAGGAGGATATAAGCGAGGATGAGGAGGTGGGCCAGCCAGTTGCAAAACGACCACCACGAAGAGCAGCTGAGCCAGCAGACGAGGCGCCACCTTCACAAGTTCAACGGAGACTTCCCCCCACCCTCTGTGGCAAAAGACGCAGCGAGTACCAGATAGTTACAAGGAGCCAGGTTCGTAAACAACTTGGTCCATCCCTACTGGGAAAGCGTGAAGGGGACATTGAGGACAACGAGGAGGCCAAGAGACAATGTATATCTTTTGTCTCGGTCTTCTGTGCCTAGCTAGGCCCATCTGGACAACAGACCTCTTCACTGATGATGGTGTGCTGATCGAGCACAAGGGAGAGGCAAGGACGGTAGGAGTTGTGTGGACTACGGTAGTGACCATAAATGCCCCCTCCCCCCTGCCCATGCCGGCATGGGTAGACCGGGTGAGACAGGGTATTCACTCCGCAGGAAACAGCCTCTCCGCTGGGGATAAGCAAGTCTGGGAGGCTCGGCTGTCGGCCCTCATCCTGCAAACACGTGTGCGGTATGAGGACAGACAGCTACTAACATCTTCACAGCCCACCCGAAGGAAGAGGGGTCTTTTGAATATTGCCGGGGAGTTGAGCAAAATACTCTTCGGTTTATCCACTGAGAAGGACGTGGACGAACTAAGGCGGATTATGGTGGCGGCTACCATGGACCGCAGTCTGATCCATCATAACCTGGAGAAGCTGGTTAGCGTGGTGAACCAGACTAGGAGATATGTTAAGGAGAACCGGATGGACTTGCAAGCCATCCAGAAGCATGAGGAAGCCCTACAAGCTCAAGTAGAGAGGAACGGGAAACACTTAGTCCTCCTTGAGCAGAGGGTTAACAGTCTATCGATGTCTAGAATCATAGACAGAACCATTAGCGAACTGGAACTTTTAATGGAGGAGTCCCAGCTTCAGTTCCAACTCTATGATAGGCAGAGACGTGAACTAGAGCGGGGTTGGCTTACTGAAACGACCCTCCCAAGAACAGACCTGGACGACATCCGAACAAACATTAAGAAGATAGGCTATGAAGTGCCCAGTCCGGAATGGTATTATGAGAATGCTCAGATTGAACCACTTTGGGCTAATGGCGATCAGGTGACATTTTATGTGGACTTACTCGGACTCACTAGGGTGCCCTATTTAAGGTTCCAATTGAATTACTATCCTGTTGCATTTAATGAACAATATCTGCGTGTGGTTAGTGGGGCACCCGAAATCGCTGTGAACACTCGCACTGGAGGGATGTTCCTACCTACAGACTGTATTGGGGAGAAACCGAGAGTCTGTATCCAACAGAAGGAGGTACTCACCCCAACCTGTGAAGGCGGGCTTATCACCAACCAGACCCGTAGTCTCTGCAGTGTGACTGTAAGCAAGCGTGGTGAGCAGAGATCTGGGGTATTCCCCCTGAACATTGGACATTATGTTGTGGTTATGTACGAAAAAACGCCGGTCATGATGAGATGTGAGGGTAAGGCTGCTACTAAAGTAAAGGTGGTTGGGGCAAAAATTGTGGAAATTCCAGGGGGTTGTGAATTAGAAACTTCAGAATGGAGGGTTAAGGGTACCAAGACGGGGGCAAGTAATCTGACAAGTAGCTATCAGAAGAATGCATATATGCCTTCCCTGAACTTTACATGGCCGGCTGAGGTAAATCAGGATGTTGTCCGGGCTCTTAAGTGGACCGAGAGAGTGGAAGTACCTTTGGTAGACATGAAGGATTGGGGTACTCCCCTCCCAGGGGGTGCACTAGACACCCCCTTTCCTGTACAGCTTGTAGTAATCAGTGTGATAGGGGGCATGTTTCTTGCGATGGCCATAATTATCATCCTTGGATGGTATGCCAGGAGGAGAATGAACAAACAGGCTGCATGGGCACCTGATGCGACCCACCGACGGTGCGAGGCCCCGGGAGAAGGCTCACCCGAGATCACTGAACTTGAGCTCGCCTCCTTAATGGCCTGACCCAAGAACTGTCCCCTCGCTTCTTGTATCTATCATGCCTTGTGTAACATTAATTAGGTAACATATTAAGTAATCTTTGCAAGAAACCCTCAGGAGTTTGCTGCACGGTGGCATCAAACTTTAAGTGGGGGAGGTATGTAAAGTCAGGAGTATTCTGCCTCCTGAATTTAGCAGGTTTCTATAATAATTATACTTATCGATATGAATATCTGGGTATGGTGTATAAGTATACATGTATGCACCCAAGAAGGAGAGGTCAGTAGAGTATGTGTCATGGTCCACCACCCCCAGGGAACAGATGGGCCTCCTTGGTGAGCGGGGGCAAAATAAGTTAAGCGGATCCAGCTGGGCGATTTATGAGATGGTGTACATCTCATCCCCTCCCCCTCCTACCTGCAGGTGGGAGGTGGGAATTGCCCTATTCAGCTATCGGAGATTGGGGATATATTTTTGTGGGTTGTAAAGTTGGTGGTCAGCTAATGGGCAGGGACTCTCCCACAAAAATTGCCCACCAGAAGAACCTTTCCTGTCTTCTGGCTCATTATGCACCTGTGCCGGCCATAAAGTTGGGTCCGGGAAACTGAGGGGGAAACCCCTAATTACACCTATTTCATTTAAGTGTCTGTAAACTTTATAAGCACCCACCGCCGGAACAACCCTTTCCGATTCATGTGCAGGACCTAGTTGCCACCTTTAAATTGGGGGAAGGAAAAGTTGAGCGAAGGAATATTTTACAATATGGTAATTGTTGTGTACTAAAAGTTGAGGCCCATTGAGGAATGCACATTATATGTTATTAGAACTTATTAGAAGTTATTCGGAGTCTGTGGAGGGCCATTTAGCGACCCTAAAGGGGATAGTATAATTGCACAAACATTTTATGGTATAAGTGCACGATGACTATAAGATGGAGGAGGTGCGGGCAGGAGTTGGTGAGGCACACCTGCGGCCCAGGTAATTACATGAGGGTATTGGGTTGTGACAGGAAGCACCCACCTTCCTGGGATAGGGAGGGGGGGACCTGGTTATTTGATATTCCCTAGGGGGAATTTAAAGGTCTATTACCTTACTTGCATGTGTATATGTCTGTATGTATTCCCAACCTGTATTTAATGGACAGTCTCCCCAATCGGAAGCATGATGTTCCGTACCGGGCGGGGAGGTGTGTTTATGACGTAGGTGTGATGCGTGAGGGAGAGACGGAGGTTCCCCCTGCGGGGGAGTGAACCCCCCTTAAATAAAGCCGTCTAGGCAGAGATAGGGCAGAACACTTTGGGTTGCCGTCTAGAACAGGACTGAGCTCCTGGGGACCTGAAGGTGGAGGCTATCTTGGAACTGTATTGGTGACTTTGTCTTATTGATTGAAATAAGATTCAGTTAGTTGGTTGTTGGAAGTGTTATACTGTATAATAGTATAATTGCCAGTAGTAAGTTCTATAGAGCCTGAAGGAGGTAATATTAGTATCATATTAAGTGGCAGTCATCAAACCAGGAGGACCGGGCAGTTGAAGTTATATAAGCAGAGACTGAAATTATCCAAGATTAGATCCAGGAGGATCACTTGTGAAACAGGCTACCTTGTACCAGTATATAGGGTGCCTGATTTTACACTGGGCCAAATCAAGTTTCTGGTAAGCTTTTAAGTCATCTGTATATCTATTTTGTTTTCACGAAAAGCTTATTGTGGATTTGCTGGCTGGTTTAACTTGAGACCTAATGGTTGAAAAACATATTTCACTGAATCTAACAATATTTTTTATTGAAGGATATTGCCAAACAGGAGTTGACAACACAAGGCATTTTTGCACTGGTCAGTATCATTTTCCTGGATGATTTCCTATTTAGGATTATAATTAGAAACAGATAATGATTTGAATATACCAGCATGTATGTATAGCATCTGATTTATTAAAACAATTGAGGCATCAATATATTTAATGATAAGGTTATGGCTATAGACTTACTTTATGTCGCAATGTATCAACAAAAGTGTCAATGTTAGTCATTTCAACATTTTGATTTTTTTAACCACTCATATTCTAAATTTAGGTCAGTTCTTGAGTCTTGAACTGTTCAGGTCGAAAAATGTTTATAGTCTTAAATTGTGAAATTGAGATTGTATCTAAAGATCAGAATGAATAATATCTTGTGAAAATAAATCATTCCTTTGTAGTCTTGGACTGATCCCTTCCTGGTGTGGAATCCTGCAGATTATGACTACATCTATGTTTCCCACATCCCTGCTGCCTCAATTTGGACACCATCCTTTATAATGAGTAATAGGTAGGTAACAACTTAACCCTTACCTAGGAATTATACATAACAGGTACTAGTTAAACTTATCAAAATAAATAAATTCATGAAGAAGCCTAATGGAAAATAATGTGCACTTGATAGACATATTTTCATAAATTATGTTTTCAAGAAACTATTATATAGTTATTCACTGAACACCATTCAGATGTATTTGATGGTTCTCCGATATGTCTGAGAAATAATACGGGTCCTACAATATTTCAGTGAAACTGTGGCTTTCGATGAAGGTGGATGGAGGCGGGGAAAAGTCTATCAAATAATGTCATGCTTTGTTTAATTTCAGTGATCTTCAACGCCATGTTCATGTTGCTGAATGTGTTGTCTGTGTGTGTGACAGCATTGGTTCTCAACCTTCATCATCGTCACTCTATGACTGACCTCCCTCCATGGCTCAAAAGGTAAGTCTGGTATCTAAAGAAACATAGATTTCACAGAGAGGTAGGTCTTGTAGATATCACTGTCTATAGAAACTGACGTACCTGTATGGCCTAACTGGCCCTCATAAATATCCAGGATTTATCGGTTCATTTATAGATAGATACTTTAGCTGGCTCTTCAAGAGATTAATGTCTTTAGAGGTTGACAGCATCTATCAATGAGTTATTGGGCTGTATTTAGTAATCAGCTATGATATGTTTCTCCATCTGTTTATAAACTCATTGCCTTTTACCATTAACTATAGGTTGTGTAGGTCAAACTGGGCAATCAGGCTGAGAAGACATAACACCATCCATGACATCAAGGTTCAGGACGTGGACACAATAACAGACGCAGATATTTCCATCAAGGAACAAAGACATGGGTTTACAGCAAGAATGGTAGACAATGCCAACAACACTACCCTGGGATCCATCTTGGAGGAACTTCGTGGACTTAGAGTTCAGATCAGCAACAATGAGATGAAAGATACGGACATGAAAAAGGGATGGAAGGAAGCAGCAGAAGTTGTTGACTCTGTGCTGTGTGGAGTTTACTTGATATCTTCTGTTTTCATGGTTTGCATCTGTGTACTGCTTTGGCTTTGCAGTTAGATATTTGCAATTGGAAAAGTTAAAGGAAAATAGGATTCCCTCTACTACAGGAAGAAAAGAATGAATTTAATAATATTTTTTAAAAAAAAATGATGAAAACATTTAGCATTGCAATACAATACTGTCCTCTAACACATTCTAAATGTTTTTAAATAATTTATAGCATGTTTAGGTAACTATTTGCTTCTCAGTCTCCACCTCCAATTAAAAAAAACTACATTTTTCTTACATTCTCTGGTAATTCTGCATGGCAAATCAATTATTCACATTTAGCTTGTATACCATTAACTATTCTGTGGGAAACATATGGTGGACCTATCCTAACAGTAACCTGCTTGAATTACTATGAGGCACAAGGGAGACATCAGTATCACTACACTCTCTACGCTGTTCACCAAATAACTTTATTAATTATGTGCAACAAGATTTCTTTTCCTGCAGTTCCATTAGAGTCCAAAAATAAATTTATAATATAATTTTTATCAGATTATGATGAGATAAAAAAAGAATATTCAAAGGCAGCACACCAGCAATTGCTCCATGTCCTGAAGATTCTTCTCTTCTTCACACAATACGAAATCCATTTATAAGCCATTCCCACATGTAAAGATGGAATATCAACAGAATCCAGCAGGTACGCAGGTAGCACACAAAAATTTGCTGACGTTGGCCCGATGTGTCGGCCCAACATTGGGCCAACGTTGGCTGCAAGCCAGAGGCACCTAATATCATCTTTGTATACACAATGAAACCGCCTATCAACAGCCCACTGACTGACTGCATAGGGAAGGTATCCTTAGTCCTCCCTGGCTTTCTAGTTATATAAGAGCTTAGAGTATGATTATTTGGTTCACTATTAATTCCAAATCTTTTTAATTCCACTATCACTGCATACCGGCAGCCTATGGGCAGCCAGCAGGTGGCTACCATTGATGTGTGTGATATCATAACCTCTTGACCTAGTTGGACCTGAAAACAAGGTTTGCGGAAATCAGCTGCCTGTAGCAGCAGCCTGATTAAAATCACCTGCCGCACAGTGATGAAAATTCGTTAAGGTCCAAATTTCATCAGTGGTGCAAGCCAGGGGCACATGATTGCTGTCCATAGGGCTGGTAAAAGTCTAGAAGATATCAGAAAGCTCACTACAAACTGCACCAGTACAAAACATCACCAGTCAATCTGTCAAATGTAATGAGCTGCCTCTCACACAGCTCCCATGAATATGCCATCTCCGGCATGTCTTGTTTGCACTAGGGCTGCCATCACACGAGCAGTTTAAATGATGAAGAACATGACATCTCTTTATGGTCTGGTATGATTTATCACTCAGACAGGAAAATGCCTTATCAAAGTGCTTAAGTACTGTCTTGAGCAATATTTCACTTGACTGCTTTCCAAAATAGTTCTGTCCAATGGTACCTATACATTTGATCAATTATACTTATGGAGCAATACCTTGTGTGGAGGCCATAGTCTAAAAGTGGAGGAACAGACCAAGACACAAAGTGGTTTGACTCCCCCTTGTATATCCTCATACGTCAAGTCCCCTGAGGCAAGGCGGGCTTCCCTAGCCCACTTAAAAGGGTCTATTTCTCCTCTTTTCTATCCCCTCAGGATGTGTGTGGTGCACATATGCGCGGGCACCAACACATTCCCCTGTGAAAATGTGTAAGTAGTTCTCGCCATGAATATGACCTTAGCTGTCGAAATGGCGTTAAACATCTATTACTCACTCACTCCCTGAGGCAAGGGATTAGAGAACTTAAAAAGTAAAGATCGTACTATGATATGTGAGATAATTATAGGGATTCTAGTTAACAAGCTCCCAAGACACATCTGGAGAGTAAGATAGATACCTAGATGTGTTTACCCATAGTACCCTATCATACATACGCTGTGAGCCCTCCTGTAAAAAACACAATCTCCGTGATTCATTCTAAGGGAAACCTATGTGTGTGTGGTTATGAAGCAGGAGGGAGGTATCCCAATATCAGTGCTGGCCTCCTACCCCTTACATTGAAAGAGAAGTGAATGACATGGAACAATTTTTCCTCTGGCAGGAACCTTTAGAATTTAGGGTTAGAGTAAATTACCTAGGTTATTGAACTTACTTAAAGGGGGGAATATTTTTAAGAGGGAAACAACAGTTATTTACAAATTGACATGGTATTACATAGTTTAGAAAGGAGTCTGACTCAATCTCATTGTCAGATAAAAATCATTTCGTCATTACAATTGCCTCATTGTATAAACAGTCACTCAAACATTGATTTTATTTGGCAAGAGGCATGCCTACTGTCCTGTTAATTCGGGATATGCCAAGCCAGAACAAACACATTTCATTTCTGTCAAAACTAATGATTTTCTATGACAAGTTTGAAATTAATTAAATTCACCCTCATTTTATGATTGATTAATGTTGCTGCGGAGAATGAGCTCAGTTTCTGTATTCATGACTGCAAAAGAAAACATGTTTAATGGTTGTAGAAAAATATGAAAGATGGTGCTGATGATGTCATCTCCATGAAGAAATGCTGATATGAGATGGAAATTGTATCATTGAATAAGTCCAAGGTTATGCATTGTGCTGATCAAAATCATTCCTTTACACATTCATGTCCATAGAACAATGGCTTCAACCAATACTACCTTCCTAAACATTTTCTCTTTTTCTTGATTTCTTTTTTCTTTTTCTTTATAGATAATAGAACCTTAACATGTCACCACTTGTATGAGCATTCATAAGGAAAGGTTTTTCCCTTCCAGAAGATGGAGCTCAAGTCATATCATGGTAAGAAATACTCTCCTGTGGGAATGCCCTTTTCCCTGAGGGTTGAATATGTGGACTTCTAGTTCTTCACATCCCCTACTTCAATGTTATATCTCCCTACCTACATTCACAAAACCACTCCTACCTATGCACCTTGTCCCTGTGATGCGGGAATTCTATATTGAGGTACCTCTCCTTGCTGACAAAAGGATTATTGTTGTAACCAGTTTTATGCAGATACCCACAAACCGAACTATGACCCAATATAACTAAGCCTCAAGGTAACCACATTGTCATATCTTGATGTGCTAATAATGATACGACTTAAAGGCAAGACCTTCAGTAAGTTGATAATGCAGTTGTATTTATTCCAGCATAATGTAGAGTCTTAATGGTTACTAGTGTATGTGGAGGTGGCCTATGCTGGTCTGAGCATACAGGCGGGACGCAGCCGGCAGGTAAGGTAATGACTAGGGCAACCCCTATGATCGGTAAGTGTAACTATGGGTGTGTGTGTGTACAGTGTACACGCAGCACTATGATATATAATGTATAGCGATAGAAATATGTATAGTGTTATCATGTATATAAAGATAAAAGATTTCCATATAAGAACATAATACAGAGTTTAAGATTTAGGAACGTGTACTTGTACGGGAACTGCAAGGTATAGAAGTACAGGTTGCAGTACAAGTACAGGTAAATTGGTTAAGAATTCCCCCTATATGTGAGCCCTGTCTATGCTGAAGTATAGTGTCAGCACTTGGTGCATGCTGGGGTTCATTGATGGAGTAATTACAATGTGATATATTTACCCTACCACCAATTAACACCTGCCAATGCTGCAAATAGACCTCACAACCATGTGTCGTCAGTGATTCCCCTCGATTATACATATTAGTAAAATATAATTACAATCTTCCTAGGAGTACTAAAAGTACTTGTTGAGAGGGGTCTACAAGTCCAAAACTTCAAACCTAGAAGTTCTGTACTTGTAGATGGGAATACCCCCCACGTGACCTATGACGCTTCACGTTGCAGTAGCCATACACATACATATCTTAAACTCCCTATTAATGTGATGGGATCCTGGAACCTGAGAAAACTTCATTAGCCACTCATTTGGGAGACAGCTCATGTGGGCTCGAGCAATAATGTAACCATGTAGCTTCTGTTTGTCAACACAACTACCAATATCTGAAGAACAAAAGAAAGCCTATGCATTTTGGTGATTAACAATCATAGATCTTCTAACGCCCTTCTTTAGAGTTGCTTGAATATGGAATGATTCAGATACATATCATGAGAAACTGGAGTTTGGATCAGAGCTATTCGAAAAAAAAAATCAATTCTCTTCTGGGCACGAGGCATGCTTTCACTGTCTTGTTCATGAGTAAAACACTGAAGTTCTCTTAGGGCAGACCAGATAAATCAATCGGCATGATTGACATTTCTGTTCCTCTATTCAACAAATGCTCTGGGAAAATGTGATGTGACAACTGTCCTTAGTAAACTCTACTCACAACAATAACCTCATAATTAGACTGCCAAGTGTTTAAAGTGTTCTCAAGTTTAAGGATGATGAAAGATTCATTAGGCTCCTGATTCAGTTCATTATCCAAATCAAACATGGGTTAATGTAATGGAAACACCTTTTACTTCTTAGTGAGATGAATTTGATTCTGGTTCTGCTGTGTCAAGGCAACAGTATGACCCTTTCAATTCTACTCTCAATACAATGCTGGGAGATTGGATGAGAGCTCTTTGAAAAATTCATTTCATGCTGGATAAGACACATGCTTTCAAAGTCTTGTTTAATAGTCCAACAAGGAAAAAGACCAAGTAGGAGAAATTTATTTTAGCAGACTAGGAAAATGAGCTCACTTACTCACTGTGATGATGTATAAATAAATCTAGCAAGAGTCTAAAGTGTCCTAAAGTCTAGCTCTAAGGATGAGGACATATTTATTTTCAAGAGGTCTGTTTAAACAAGCTGCTTCCTCTAAATCCAAATCAAACTAAAACTTTTGTAATGGGACCAGCTTAAATGCTCTTTAGCTAAATGTAGACAGCAGATTGACATGTTCAGTTCCACATGGTTCTTTAATACATGGTGTTTCATGACAGGCTGTAGATGTTTTAGGTGAATGGGGGCCAGAATCACTTTATATCTTTACCACTGCATAGATATGCAGGGGCCAAGTCTGGCTGTAGGTCCATTGCAGTATGCCATCTGCCCCATTCTGGATGTACCATTCCCCATGAGCTGGTCATTTGGTATAAGCTCCACCCTTGTATAGCCTTGTATGATTCAGATGTAGTTAGATAGTGAGAATAGCAGGCGTGGGTTCCTAGCTAGGTGGTAGAGCATCTGCAGTGATAGCAGGACGTCCCAGGTTCAAGTCCAGGAGAATCCAAAAACCATTTTCAATGTAAACTACAGATATAACCAGCAATTGTTGTGTCTTTGCAAGTTTTAAAGAAGTGACAACAAGTGACCAAAATATATTTATCAAGGAGAATCCAATCCAATGGTAATGAGTTAAGATTATGCCTGATGGAGAAAATTCACTAATCAATTGACAGACCCACAAGAATGTTAATAATGTTCATCCCTTCTCCATAATGAAGGCAGACTGTCATAGAAGTATCTGCTCAAATCACAATGTGATAGTCCTTTGTTGGCACTGTCCAAAATTATTCCTCAATCTGCCAACTGCCATAGAATTGGACATTCGAAAGATTAATATTGCTAAAAGCAAACAAGTGAAATTACTTACTGTACCATTAGTGGACTATGCAATGAAATTCAGGGAACTGCTCTGCCCAGGCTCCTTTCGTGATTTGGTTACTTTCAGCAATCAGCACCACACCTGATAAGTAAATAGTGAAACCACTTACCACCACCTTAGCCTCATGTCCCTACTCGCGAAGCACCCATATCCACCAAGACGTTTTGCTAATTTTTTTTTTTCATTTTTTTAAAGTGAACTTGGCGTAACATAGACCAGCTCCACATAAGACTGGTCCTTCAGAAGTAGAAAATTCTAGCAAATGAACTCAAACTAGTTTTGATAATGAAAGTCCCACCAATAAGGGCAGTAACTTAAATGTTATTCTCTTAGTGCTTGTGAACTTGTGTCTTCCCCGTTTCTGCTAATATTAAAATGTGTGCTGTAGTTGTAGTTAGAAGAATCCATGAATGTTTTATCCTTCCTTCCTGTTGGTAGACCGATATCCTCCAAGAATGTCTTACCATTTAAGACAAGCATCAAAGATGATAGGGGAAGCAGAAGGAGAATTGGAGAGAGAGAAGTGAAAAACAGCAAAGCTTTGTGGACCAAACGCCTGCCACTATTGTAGGTTCGATATTGTTTTTGTGTTGTCTATTTGTGTGAATATCCATGTTCCCCGTCAGTCTAGGATTGTTTGGATGAGGTGCACCGTGAATATAAATTGCATTGAAGGTGTTCAAAAACCTCCTCACCTTGTCTTCTCCAGGTACCTTAAGTAAGGTTTCTTTCAAAGGGACACCAGGACAGTCATGAGAAAATAAAATGTCATTGCTGCCTGACAGTATTATAGTCAATGCTCTGTTTTCAGGATTGTCATCTTCAGATTTATTTTATTTCTTTTTCTCTTTTTTTTTGGGGGGGGGTCTACAGAAAGGATCTGTAAAAGCTGAGTTTCATGCCTTCTAACCTTATGTGTAGTAGAAAACAACACCTACATAATGTGAAGCTGTAAGTGTGACTGTGCTCTGCACAACTAAAGCAGTACTTAGTGGCATCTTCCTCTTAAGGCTATGCAAATATGTTTCCCATTAGTTTACAAACTTTCCTTCATGAATACTGATTGAGATGTCCATTGTCTTAAATGTGGCTATTGATAAAAGCTTGTATTCTATGGAGAGCAGAAATTCTAGATTAGGGGGGATTTAAAACTAATCTATTGCCTAGTGTTAAAGTTGAATGACCTTTGGCTTCCTGTGTTATATGCATGGACACAACAAAGCTGTCAGGTTCTGACAGTGGCATGTACTTCCTTTATGTTCTGTGCAGATAAAGGACAAGGCATTCCATTGTCAACAGTAGACTGACAGGGAACATGGACATTCACACAAATAGACAACACAAAGAAATATTGACCCTGCAATAGTGACAGGCATCGTTTCCACAAAGCTTTGCTGTTTTTTAACTTCCCCTTCCCCAATCAAGCTGCTGCTTCCCCTTCTAATCTTTGAGGATGTCTGTCTACCAAAAAAGCTGTGGTGCAGCTTAATGACTATATAACCTGGAGTTTAACATATTTACATAGACAGACAGTAGGTCTGTACTCTCTCCCACCACGTGACTATCCGCTACTGCGTGTTACCTTTCACTCAGTGTTGTGACTCTTCACGGTTGTTGACAACATTGTCCTCACTCATTGTGTCATCTTTTGTCACTCTTCGTCAACTCTCACTCAGTGTGGTGAAGCCTCACCACTGTCACCAACATGATTCTCACTCACTGTGTGACTATACAGCCCTCACTTTCACACAAATGGTGGAACCTCACTCATTTTCCTCTTTTGGTGTTCAGGTAGCAGCACTGTTATATGGTTGGACCATTACGGAGGTGTGAGCCTATATCACTCCCAAAAAGTATCCAATTTTGTGCCTTGTTTCACATCAAATTCAAGGTAATAATTATGACTTGAATCAAGAAGACTACAGAGAGGAAGTATCAATTGAATTTGCATAGGGGTATCTCTAAAATCAACTATCCAAAAACACCTTTTCTCTGGTTAGAGGAAAAATACATAGGGCAATATCTACAATAACACCTTTTCTGTGGTGAGAGGGAAAATACATAGGAAAATACCATTTCTGGCAAAACAGATATGAGGTTGCATGATTACCAATGTCGATGATGTCTGTGATCATGAGCTTTTCATCTATTGAGATGAGTGATCACCAGCATCACCATCTCTGCTGAGTCTGTGTGATGACCACACTCGCCATCAATGGTGAAGCTGTGCTGTGACAAGGTGCAAGTTTCATTTAGTGAAGTGAGTGATCAACCATGTTGCCATTCCTGGTGAGTGTGAGTGATCACCATTCTCGCCAACCATGGTGAACCTGCGCTATGACAAGTGGCACGTTTCATCTAGCGAGGTGAGTGATCACCTGCATCACCATCCCTGGTCAGGGTGAGTGATCACAATCCCCCCATCTGTGGTGAACCTGTGCTATAACAAGGTGGGAGATCACTCATGTCTTACGAGGTTAGAGGTGAGTGATCACTCACCTCTAACGAGGTGAGTGATCACCCATGTTGCCATCCCTCGTGACTGTGGGTGATCACGATCCTTGCCATCCGTGGTGAACCTGCACTATCACAAGGTGGCGTTTCATCTAGCGAGGTGAGTGATCACCAGCATCACCATCCCTGTCATCTGCAGTAAAACCATGTGATCACCACCATGGCTATACCTGGTGATCCTGTGCTATAGCGACGTTGTGTTCCATCTAGCAACATGTGTGAGGCACTTCACACAGGGTGACAAGGAGTCACGACAATTTGCTGGGTAGGAGGTGAGGAGGAGGAAAAATGTTAACAATCTCATGGGTTAGTCAAAATCTGCAATCATCCATGACATGACATGTTCTATCCATCTGTGCTGTAGGCAGATCACATAGAGTCATCACAACCAGAACACTCAGGGTCCAGTTCACTATTCAGAATGACAGATAGAAATAGCTCACAAATGGATCTCTTTCTGGGTGAACAAGAAAAGCTTAAAAGACAAAGCAATTACCATTCTGGATGGCTGAAAAGAGGTTCCTGAAATAGTTAGTGGAGTTGAGGTTGATACATGAATTTTCTCTATTATAGAAGTTCCTAAAGACATCTTATCTATAATTTTTATTCGATTGTGTTATCTTTAATAGAGTTTGGTTACTTTCATTCAAGATATGACATATATACGTTGCCATATATACAGTGGAAAAAAATCAAAAAGTAATTCTTTGCCCCATTCTATTAAATATTTAAGGCCAGTTAGTAAATAAAACATTATTAAGCATTGAATTGAAGGACCGTGTTGAACTGAACTTTTCATACTTCTGCCTTGAGACAGCAGAAGCAGGAGTTAATTCAGCTGACTAAACAGACTAAGCTGACTAAATGGAATCAGGAGATGCAGCCTAATGAATCTTTCCTCGACCCTAAACGTGAGAACACTTTAGACACTTGCTGGACTAATTAATACATTGTTGTAGTGAGTGAGGTGGACTGGGGACAGCTGTCACATCACTTTTGTCTAAAGCATATGTTGAATAAAAGAGCAGAAATGTCAATCATGACAATTGATTTACCTTTTCTGCCCTAAGAGTATCTCAGTGTTTACCTCATAAACAAGACTGTGAAAGCATGCCTCTTGCCCAGAATAAAATTGATTTTTCAAATAACTCTGATCCACAATACTTATTTGAATCATCTCATCTATAAGCATCTCTGAAAAAGTCCTTTCAAAACCTTTGATTACTAATTATCGAAATGTGTAGGCTTGTTTATGTTTTTAATATAGTACTGTTGGCAAGCGGAAGCTGAATCGGACACCATGTTATGATTAAGCTGCCCACATGAGTTGTCTCATGCATGCACAACTAGATGCAATGCTGATGTTCCAAACACCATAGGAATGAAGCAGAAAGGTACGGATGAAGGTAGAGGATGTAAAGAACTCGAAGTCTATTTATCTCAAGTTGAATACGCAGCCCCACAGGTTTAACCAAGAACCTATGTATCACACACCCCGGGGTCAACACCCTTCCCTGTATCCCACTGCCAGGTAGATCATTGGAAATAATCACATAAGTAATGATGAAATGATTACTAACGCCAAATAAATGAATTTTTGAACATTTCTGACAAGAATAGCTTGAGATAAATGCAGAGGAGCACTCAAATTAGCCTAGTGTGATAACCCTCAGTGGGGACCGATTCTTGTGCACCTTCGTCTATAAATTCACCCCTAGGAAAAAAAGCCTACTTCTTACGATATGACACTACAGTCTACCTGTACATGTTAAGCATTTGTAGTGGCTAAAGTTGGACAACCACGGACTGCAGACCACACCCCTCTCCTATATTTCGGGAAGGTAAAAGTCCATTCTTATGACTTCTGATATATGGCTGGTTCTAACATCCTAAGGGTTATTTTATGAAGAATCGAGATAAAGGGGAAATGTTCAGAACTGTAGCGTTGGTTGATGTCATTGCTCTATGCAAGGGGAATGTGGACAGGAAATGTTTACTTATCAGCCTGTTTTGATCAGCAGAATGCACAGCTTTGGGTTTATTCTCCCTAATTAAACAGGCTTGGAAAACATTGACTCCCCTCCACCATAGGAGGAGGGCTAAACATTGGCCTATCCTCCAACATTTCTGGATGAATTTAATATACCATAAGGTTAGTAATAGAAACGGCAAAGTGTGCAAGGCATTAATGATTTGTGCAAAGAATTATAACTGTATAGTGGTAGGCCTTACAATTATCCAGGTATATGTACAAACACATTCAAAACAAAATCGTACATGATGAGATATGCTGCATTTACTTTACCAAAAAAATTTCAAATTAAGCATTTTCTGTTGACCCCATACCCCCTCCCTCACCTCCCCACCTGCATTACCTCCACCGTTGGAGGATGGTCCAACACCTGCACTAATGTCTTATCAGCTATCACTATGGTAACCAGGAGATAAGAACACTCACTGAGGGACAGTGGAGAGTTGTCAAACAGTGGTTCACACTCCTCCACATACAGTTCTATTGGTGGAGATATGGCCAACGTTTTTCCCCAGTCCACTGTTGGCACTGTATTACCTTTTCCCAAGTCTGTTAAAGATGCAACTAAACAATTCTCACCTCATGTAAGCTCTATTGCATTATAATTACATCTGTTTCTTGTAACTTTCTTCAGCCATTAAACAGATTTCTGTAGCAGAGTTATGGACCAAGAAAATGAAATCAGTCTCTTCAGATTCATTTAACAATGGTGAACTGAGGGTGACTTTAATTAATTACAAACATGTCTCAGATAATTTTACAGAAATGAAAACTTTTTTTTTGTTCTTGCTTAGTGGGACTGTGGGCACGCCTCATGCCAAATAAAATCAATGTTTGAATGAACTGTTGTATGCTGCCATCCAAGCTACATCTCTTTCCGTTCAGCCCTAATACTTATTTCAGTTTCCATTGTGCCATTACGATGTTCCTTCTCTTAGGCTAGACATTGCTGAAGACTTTAATGATCTGTCATTTAGCTATTAAGATAATACAAGAAGAACTGTTGATTCGGCTAATTGCATTATTGAAACTGCTACATATTTGTCACTCGTGATTTTGCCTGAGGCATGTAGGCGGAAGAAGATATCAAGGCCATTAAAATGAAATCTTTACGATGTGGCACGAGTGATGACAAAATGATTTTTATTTGAGAATAGGAATGAAAAAAACTATGTGATGCTATGTCAATTTGTAAATCAAGCATAATCAATAAAGGAAAATGAAAAGGAATATGTTAGACATGTGGGTTTTACTCCTTCCATATTTACATCCTGTTGTAGACCATGCAATCCTCATAGACACTACCTCTCCAGGCTCCTCTTTACATTTCATCTTCACACATGGAAATGGCTGGAAATGGATTTCTTCTCATGTGAGGACTAATGTGAAGCTTCAAGACACAGAGCAATTACCACCTTTGAATATTCCGTTTTTATCTTACAATAATCTGAGTTGTCTTGAGGTAGGTCCCGGGATAAATCCAATTTGAGGCAGTAGCACCAGAGTGTCAGGAGAGGGCACCAAGGGAGGTGTAACATATGCGATGGGGGCAACTGCACTCATATACGGACACTGTGCATGGAGTATATACATCGCCATCTAGCGGTTTTATTGTGTATACAAAGATGATATCAGGTGCCTCTGGCTCGCATACTGATTAAATGGTGTGTTATTGGTTAGTGGTGTGAACCAGAGGCACGTAACCAATTGTCTGTAGGAGACCTTTTACCATTCAAAGACTTCTTAGCGTCTATACGGCTTTGCTCCTTTTTCCAAAGTTTGCTTCCAGATATGAAAGACTCTAATTATCCTCAATAGTAATTTGTGTGTGTAACCCTGTAGTAGAAGCACCCCAGAATTACCCTGGAGACACAAGGCCACAATCAATGAGTCCCCTTTGAGAGATGACCGACCCCCTTTGATTGTGTTGTCCCATGTGCCAGTCTATTGGCAGAAAACGTGAGTTTGTGAAATCAGGAGCTTATGTCACATCACTGGATCAGTAGCCTACACTGTAACACTGCGCACCCGTATTTATATCAGGTGCTAGTGTATTTCTGGAATATACCAGGACCTCTATTACTAATCCAATGACACTACAGTAGATTGCCCCGTACTCAGTACACTGGTTCTCGCTGCAGATTTACATTTCGGGCTCAGAGTGTAGTATTCAGAATTGTCCACATATTACCAAGTGATCTTTGATACAGGATTTTATAATATATTGACAGTTTGCAATTATAGACAATGGCAGTAAAGCACACAAACTCTGTTCTAGACATCAGGGGCCTTTGATAACGGTCCGACAGGGTTCTTCCTTCTCATTAAATATTTTTATCGACTCTTGAATATTTTGACATCAATTTAATTATAGATGAAAGGAGGCAATACACAAAGGGGTCAAATGGGATTAATTCCTAACTTTTGACCTAATGTAAATCCTATTAACCACAGCTAAATGCAGGCATGCATAGTTTGAATTATGAATGAAAATAAAAGCTTTTACAGCAAGAAGTTTACACTGAGTAACCATACAGCCTGTTAGCATTCTTATCAATTTTGAGCATCAAGTGCAAATAATAAAGATAAAATGAAAAGAGATATGTTAGATCTGTGGGGTTTTCAACTGTACATTCAGCATGTAGACCATATAATCCCATATAATGCAGGATTGTGTTTACATTCCATCTTTAAACATGGATATGGCTTGTAAATGGAGTTCTTATTGTGTGAAGAATACAAGACTCCTCAGGACATGGAGCAATTACTGGTCTGCTGCCTTTGAATATTCTATTTGTATCTCATTATAATCTGATTTTGTCTTGTGGTAGAAGAAAGTAGGTCCTGGCATAAATCCATCTATAGACATTTTACTGTCATCCAGATGTGCTGTTTCTGGAATTTTGTATTGTCAAAGGCAGACACATTCAGTGAAATGTGCTTGAATTGCATTTCTATTATTCATGAACATGATTCAAGGCTGTTGAAAGATCCTTTCAGATTAACAGTTAAAATGTTAAATATATCAGTCTGGGTTTATAACTTCATAGAACTTGCTATAATTCCTAAACCCCAGAGTAAACCATTTGGGGAATGTCCCATGGAGACTCATCTATGAAAAATTTAACATAATTTCACTGTAATGATAATAGCAGTTCTAAAACAGGACCTTCTTCTCTACCATTGACTTACTGCTTTTGTCTAATCACCTTTAATCCATTCTTGTTTAATGGATGTCACTGGGGACTTCAGTTTAGATTAACTAGGACCCAAATTGATTTAGTTACTTTTCTCTTTCAGCTAGTAGGATGAAGCAAATAGAAAAACAACTTACTACCTGCTTAATCCTGTTTCTACCTATTTCCAAAAGTAGGATTATGAACATTCTCAAATGGAAATAATGTTGTGCAATTACCATGCATATGTATTTTAGCTGGGGCTTATATGATGTGGCTGAACTAATAGTGTGTATTATAGGTTGTAGGTTTCACTGGATACATCATATATTAACTATATTCCTTTCTTTTTCGCTTTTTTTTTTTCATCTATGTATCAAACTAAAAATTGTCTGTCTTTTTTTCTCACTTCCTCAGGAGGTCGATCAGTCAAAGAGCAAGTTTTAAAAAATTGTTGTATAAGATCCTCTTATTTGAGAATCTAAATTGGATCTACTTAGTCCAGTCCATAGCGCTATGCCAGTCCATAGCGCATGACTATGTATTGAAATTTTTTCTATGACTTAATATCTAGTTGCAATGCAATCTTGTTTGTGAACATGAAATAATAATTTTCTATTTTAGTATATTTAATTACTTGTATCATGTAATACATGAACTGCTTAGGTAACCTGACCCTCATCTCATCACAACTTTATAACAATTTATTTTCATGTGTCAACTGTCTTGCTTATTAAGAACAGAAGAAAGGTAGAACCAAAAGAATCAACCCTTACACAGAAATCTGTGGGGATGAGGTTATCTTCCTTCATTATTATCTCGATCTAATTTTTGACATTTTCTTATATAATTACTTTGTTGGTTATCGTAACACTGTTTACCCTCATTGACAGATGCTATGTTTTTCCCGGAGACCTTTATATATAAACATATTATGTGCCCCCAATGTACTGTATGCCTATGAAACAAATATGTATATTACCGGTTTAACATGCATGTATATTTCAGTCATCAAGGTATCAACAAAAATAAGATTCGCTAAATGTATAGTATTTTGAGATAATAAAGTAAATTCAAACCAAGAAAAACAGCATTTCCCTCTTGTGGATTCACAATGACTATGTAAAAACCTAGTACTGCTTGTCCCCCATTGACTATCTAACAGACAATCAGAATCTCCATTGCCTTTGTGAATACTGATAGAGATTTCCCTTTTGATGATCTTACATGTTCATTTCTGATACATGGAGCAGACAGGATTTCTAGATATATTTTCCAAGATAAGGACAGGTCTAATCCTCTGAATTGATTTTCAAAGGGTAGCTCCACTGATGTACCTTCTATAACTGATCAACAATTCTATCAGCAGTAAGCGTATTGTCCTTTGTAACATAGAGCACAATAGAATCACATACACTCTGTGCACAATCTTAGAGAAGTTCTGGTGAGGGTCTGTGTTTCCTTTATGTTCTTCGCTGATGTAGGACATTCTATTGGGCGTTCTTTTGTAAACGATTGGTGCCTTTGCTGAATTAACATACACCATTTGAGAGCTCCACTGACACGAAAGTGGTTTTCGTAGTGCTCATCTAAGTGAGTTGGTCCAGACATCTGTCCATAGACAATAACATCAACCCATTAAGTAGATCAAAGAAACCATTGTTGTCGTCCTTATGTTACAATATGGAACGATATGTCCTGTCACCTCTGTAGCCTAACCCTAGAAGAAAAACAGGACAACTCAAGCACTTTGTTCTCTGAATTTGTTCTAATCACAAGTTTTTACATCAACACGTTTTGCAACATGCCTAAGGTAGAATGTAGCTCAGTGGCATTTTACACATGAAGTATTCAGGTAATAGACATGTAGCTAAAGGACAGATGGAGAACCAAGTTTTCACTGTGTTAACAGGTCATTACCCAGGTAGCACACAAAAATTTGCCGACGTTGGCCCGACGTATCGGGCCAAGGTTGGGCCAATGTTGGCTGCCCATCGGGCCTATGTAGGCCCGACCAGTGGCATTTGCCAACCAAATGCCAACATTGGCCCAACGTCGGCAGGACATCTGCAAATGGTCGGCCACTGGCCGACAATTTGCCAATGCTGAAATTTGCTGACCAAAAGCCAACGTTGGGCCTATGTTGGCATTTGGTTGGCACCGTCGGGCCTACATAGGCAGGATGGTCAGCCTATGTGAAGCCGATGGTTGGGCCAACGTCAGCCCAATGTTATGTCTCTGTGCTACCTGGGTGTGGTCTTGGATATCTTTGATAGAGTCACCAAATGCACAATTCACAGAAATCCTTGTACATAACAGAAAGGCTTCCTGATGATATTACCAACAGGAAATCTGCTTATATACCAATATGCACAAGGAACATTGAATGTCAGATCATCTATTTGTTCCAATTATCTAAGTCATTAATTAATCAAGAGGGATAGAGTATAATTGTGCCTAGCAAGTTCTTTCCTTTTTATCTATCACTTTAAGAGTTGGAAAGTCAGCAATTACATTTGACTGACATCTGCAGTAGACTACAATAAGCTATGTGGCTGACCCTTCTAGCCACCTCATAGTCCATCCAGTCTTTTGCCAGATTAGATAATTAACAGCCCAAAATGTCTGTATCTTCCATGTAACTCATTAATTATATCCAGCTGCTTTTCCATTACCTTCCTAGACTCTCTGAGCTCAGTAACTAGTGAATTTAACGTACTAGGGTCAATATTTGTGGGCTCAGATGAGTCTTCTTCCTGTAGGTACACTTGTGAGTCATTCCCGATCTGATCAAAGTCTATGAACAATTTCCAATTGTCGGGATCTCCTTTATTAGATGCAAAGGTCTTTGCTTTTTGTACATCCACACAAGGATGTCCCCCTTTTGGTGGATGGGACTGTTCACAATCAGAACACTTTTGAAGTGATATTTTCCCCATGATGAGAGACCAACCTAAACTCCTACTCCTACATCTAGGTCCTCTCTGGTCGGTGTTTGAAGCAGCTGTGTCCGTTACTACCGACGCCTGAGCGGTCCATGCTGCAATACCTAGGGGGCAGCACTGTGAGGTGCAGTGTCTCTACCTGTCACCGAACTGGTACATCAATCCATTTGCCTTTATAGTCGTATAAGTCGGGGCTTATTCATACAGTAGGGAGTACGACATTTTAATGACAATAAACCAGCAAACAGAAATCTTTTACTAAGAGAATGAGAATATGAGGAGTTACATTCAAAACAGATATAATCAGTTCAATAATGTTAAGATTATTTTTTTGTACAATTCCATTGAATTTAGAATAATTGATATAATTCTGAGGCTTTTGAAACTATTCAATAACTTACTTTACTGAGAAATGTGATTACAATCATCTTTTTTTTGTGTCCTTTGATATCTGTAATGCACCCTCAAACTTTAACTATTTCTATATATCTTTATACTTTATGGGGAATAGGAGTATCTATTTTGCCATACATAGCCATTCTCTATCCCATTGACACAGTAAGAGTTATCCCTTTTTATCATTAAAAGCTCTCAAATATGAATCTTCAAACAACACCCTTCATAGCGGTTTCCCCGAGACACTGTCTCCCTGAATTACAGATTAGAGTAGATGTGTAGAATGTTGTGCAAGTAAACTGTAATGGTTGTATCTATGGAGTCTCAGGGGCGTAGGAAAAGGGGGGACCAGGGGGGCCCGGGCCCCCCAAATCCCAGAGGAAGTGGGGCCTGAATATGTCTGGGCCCCCCCCCAATATTTGACCCATGAGAAAAATGCAAAGATTTCCCCCAAATTTTTCACAAATATGGTAGCACAATGGAAAAAGGGGGCCTGGGCCTAAAATCACAGGCAAAAGTCATCAAAGATATTTTAATACATATATCCTATGGACCCATGAATAAGTGTCAGCCCACTCTATCCGATGAATTACAATCGGTGCGACAGGGCCCCCCTGGGCTTGGCCCTGGGCCCCCCCCCCCAATCAAGATTTGGTTCCTACACCTCTGAGTCTGATGGCCATCTCATGTCTGAGTCTCATATGCAATAGTGCTTTTCAAAGACAGATATTAGACTTGCAATGCAAATATCTAACTGGAAAGCCACAGCACAACTTCTGCTGCTCCTTCCATCCCTTTTTTATGTCCGTATCCTTCATCTCATTGTTACTGATCTGAACTCTGAGTCCACAAAGTTCCTCCAAGATAGAGCCCATGGTGATGTTGTTACCACTGTCTTCAAGTCCAGGTGTAAAACCACTTCTCTGTTCTTTAACTGAAACATCTGGTTCTGTTTTTGGGTCTATGTCCTGAACCTTGATGTCATGGACAGTGTTACATCTTCTCAATCGAATTGCCCAGTTTGAGCTACAGAACCTGCAGGTTAAGGTAAAAGGCAATGAATTTACAAAGAGTTGACAAAATAAGTGAAAGCTTAACACCAAAGACAGGCCAATAACTCTCATCATTGGTGTTCAAAGACAATAATCTTCAGAACAGCCAGCTGAATTATTCATCTGAAAAATAAACCAATAAATCCTGGAAGTTTATGATGGACATTTAGGCAATCCAGGTAGTTTAGTTTCTATAGATCTATAGTGATAAATACAGAATTTACCTTTTGAGCCATGCAGGGACATCACTGACAGACTGACGATAATGAAGGTTGAGGACAAATGCTGTCACACACACAGACAACACATTCAGCAACATGAACATGGCGTTGAAGATCACTGAAATTAGACAAAGCATGACATTATTTTTTTCCTAAAATCACTTCCATATCTATAGATATATAAGTTGCAACCATAGTATATTTGGGCTAAGATTATATTGCATTAATTTCTTTTTAAGTGTTGGATCTGGCTTAAAGGGGAAAAAAAACAATCGAATGTTTGTATCAAAAACTGAAGAAGGTGCAAAACCAGGACCCCACTGCTTTAAGAGTGAGTTTCTATGTGTTTGTGATCAAAGAAAGATCAATGTGGACATCATACAGAGTTGTAAAGCCTCCCCTCTGCTGGGACTGCATCATTTCAAGAATGAATGTCAGCGTGTTTTTTTTAGTTTGATAATGATTTATGGCTGTTGTAACATTATGTGTATTTTCATACTTACTGATTATGAGAACTGAGTGCCAGCTGTGTGGGATCTGTTCTGATATGGACACCTGCATGATGAAGAACGACATGAGACATGTAACACTTAGAGACATCTTCTCCCCTGAGTCAGCCGGTAGAACATACACCATCAGACCCACAATGAACAGCAGGATCACTAATACGATGATAGTCAGCACATGGAAGGTAGACTGCCTCTTTAATGTGTACACAAAGCTCACACTAGACAGATTGTACCAGCCTGGATACACACTTGGCGTGTTGGTCACCTCTTCTTTGATGATTGTCCACTCTAGGTTCCTGAGGAAGGCAGACTTGACATCAATTTCTACCCCAGTCATGATGAAGTCGCTTTGAGACGAGTATCGCTGCAGTAAGTTAATTAGAGTAGGTTTGTGTGTCAAAGGGAAAGGTGAGCACTTGGATGGTACAGTTAGATTTGAAAATCTTATTGTCCAGAGTACTCATTCAACATAGACAACATCAACTTTTCCCAGCCTCCATCCACCTTCATCCAAAGCCAGAGTTTCACTGAAAAAGTTTACAACCCATTTTATATGTCAGATATATTAGTAAACCATCAAGCATGCATCTGCATAATTCAAAATGAATTATTATATAAAAACTTTCTGAAAACATTGTTCCTGCGAGATTAAGTCTATTAAAAGCATATTTTTGTTCATAACACTTACTTCGCTAACTTTTTTGATAAGTTTAATTAACTAGTACCTGTTATGTATAATTTTTAGGTAAGGGTTAAGTTGTTACCTACCTATTACTCATTATAAAGGATGGTGTCCAAATTGAGGCAGCAGGGATGTGGGAAACGTGGAGGTTGTCATAATCTGCCGGATTCCACACCAGAAAGGGATCAGTCCACATCTACAAATAAAAGGGTTTTCATAATTTTGATATTATCTATTCTGAGGTCTAAAATACTCTTCCAAATTGCAATTTAGGAAATCAAGAACTGATTAAAGCCAAAAATATATTCAAGTGGTTCAATGAGAGTAACAAGGGCACAGGTGCCTAAATGTTTAATATCTGGTAATACTTTTGTTGATTTATGGTAAAATGTAGCAATAATATAGATGTGTCAGGAATGTCATTAAATGCCTTGATGTCTTGAAACGTTGTTCAAGTTGCTTTAATATACCAACCATTGTACATGTATAGCCATGAATCGTCGTCAAGTAGGTTGTCTTTGCCTCCCTTTTAATAAATCTTTCAAAATAATAGATGTAGTTGTGTTTCCCATGTATTCTTGTTGCCAAGGCTTGGACCTTTGAGGGGAACCATGGTTTTGCATATCTGTGATGCATGACAAGTGAGATACAGGGGTCAGAACAGCCAAAAAGGGTGATTTTTGGGGTAAAAATGAATAACTGATTTTTTGTACTTGCTACAAAAATAAAAATGAAGAACCTTAGGCTTATCCATCTCATCTGGTAGGTTTCCCCTATGGTAGACAATCTTTTAGTAACAGTTGGGAATCCATGGATAATCTTCTGTGGTGACTGGATGCATAAAACCTTTTGTGTAATCTACGAGTGGTCACATCTACGACCCTTTTGAGGTTCACTTACACTAGAAAATACACAGTAAACAGACTAATAAAATCTAACAGGCAGAGACCTTACATGTACCTTATCAGCACACAAAAAAAAATTGAACCTACCTCTAGAACTGTATGGTCCAGATGCTACGATCTGATTTTGGGGTAGTTCACATGTGGTCACGTCTACGACCATAGATGCAGCCATGCTGCTAGGTGTTTCATATTTAACTATCCTCATTATGTGTCACTTATACCTCTATATGAAAGCAATAAGCCCTGTAAGTTTGGTTTTTATATTCCGCATACTACCAGAGATATCATAAGAAATGTATAGGTGTGGTCACGTCTATGACCGTGGTCACATCTACGACCATGGATATGTCTTTAGTTTTCTGCCAAGGTACTTGATACTTGGGTATCCTTATTATGTGTTAATTATACCTTATTATGAGAGGAACAATAATGGTTAATGAGGTTAATCTATCTTAATGCAACTCTGAGCTATGGCATTGAATACTAATGAGTGGTCACGTCTACGACCGTGGTCACGTCTACGACCATACATGTAGTCTTACTACAAGGTGCTTGGTATTTAAGTATAACAATTATATGTTACTTGTTATTTGATATGAAAGGAACATTGCATGTTAGTGAGGATATTCTGCCTGACTTCAACTCTGAGCTATGGCATTGGATATAAAGTGTGTGGTCACGTCTACGACCATGCAAAAAGGTATTGTACTGTGAGCATCTTATTTTGTTTACAAAAGATGGATGCATGGATCCCCAACTATCAAAAAACTTTTTTTACCCTAGGGGGAATTTACCAGATGACGTGAATAAGCATTTGGCCCTTTAACCTTTCATTGTTTTGCCCCCAAAACGACTCTTTTGACCCTTTTGAATCCCTGTAGCTCACTCATTATGCCTCCCAGATAGGCAAAACCAAAATCTTCCTTTAAGACATTAGATTTGAGAAAAGGAATGCATAAAAAAAACCACTACATAGCTTTTTTTGAAGAATTTGTTGAGTCAATTATAGGCATTTTCCCTGCATTTCACCTCCTCACAGGGAATGCGTGGTCACGTCTACGACCTCTTTCTATTTGTTCTAATACCCAGAGATAAGTTCCAGACCCCCATATCTATATACCAGGGTGAAGCTGAAGGGATATTCTATCTGCTAATGATAAAATGCATTGCCTATGTCCCTTTTTCAAGGAGTGATGCTAACTGGAAAGAAGCATGATAGCTTCTGCTAGGCCTTTTTCCAAGTACACTTATTCTCTCCTTAGCCAAAAATAATATAAACTGGCCAAAAATCTACAAGAAAAGTGATTTCCCTTCATGCTTGTTTTTTTTCTTAATTATTATTAACAGTCATAAGCATATGACAACTGTGGTACATCTATATCCTATGAATCTCTGCATAGGGATAAGGTCGTAGACGTGACCACACAGAACTTGACATGCCTTACTTTGGCAGGGTGGTGTAGAAATAGTATACATATTTAACTTTCCCTCATATATGAGGCCTATGCACCAACACCTGTACTTTATGTATACCAAAGGAATGGTCATACAGCTATTTTATTTTGGCACCCCTTGGCCAGGCTACTTGACGATGAGTCATGACTATGGCTTGTATTCAAATCTTTATCTATTTCCAATTATGCTGACATAAATATGAAATTATTCAGTAAAAGAATACTGACCACTCTAAAAATGCCTTGTGTTGTGAACTCATGTTTCGCGATATCCTTCAATGAAAACAATCCCAGAAATTCATTTAAATACTTTATACACTAATAAAGATAGAAATGTAATGTTTGTTCATTTGCTAGATAATATTGTAGTGGTCAGCAGAAAATGTCATGGAGAAACCGGGACTCGAACCCGGGACCCTCCAACTTCGAAGCGGAAGCTCTACCCCTGAGCTACTTCCCCTGGCCTGACATTCTCCACCTTTCAACTACCCTGGATTGGTATGGTACACATAGGGGGAGTGACACAATCAAGTGAACAGTCCCTCTGAAGGCTCTGCACACCTGACTGGGTAACGAACCCCTACACTCCTCCCAATCAGCTTCAACCGTATCCCTCCAGAACAGGTTCTCCAGTCCAGTCTGAATGGTACCAGTACTGAGTCACACACAGCATTAAGGACTCCTGTTCCCAGGACTTACTGTGGATGCCACCTGTTTCCAAGTCTCCTAGCACTAGCAAGTTGAAGCGCTTGTCTGTACCATACCGGCCCAGGTACCAAGCTCTCTAAAGATCCCCCTTGCGAGGCAAGACCACTCGGTTTCTCCACCACTGTAGTGGTCAGCAGAAAATGTCATAGAGAAACCGGGACTCGAACCAAGGATCCTCCAACTTTGAAGTGGAAGCTCTACCCCTGAGCTACTTCCCCTGGCCTGACATTCTCCACCTTCCAACTACCCTGGATTGGTATGGTACACATAGGGGGAGTGACACAATCAAGTGAACAGTCCCTCTGAAGGCTCTGTACACCCAACGGGGGAACGACCCCTACAATATTCAAAGAAAAATGTAAAAGTAAAATGTAGAGTATATTAATACATAATAACCTTTTCAGGAAAACAAGATAAAGGGAGAATTTAAACTTTATTTAGCCAAGATGTTTTTCTTCTCGATATAATAATGTAGGGGTATCTTATTTTGTATTGTAATATTACAATTGTAATGTTCATGTACCCGTGGGACTCAGACCCAGGTCTCCAAGAGTTTTGGGGGAGTCCGGGTGGCAGGTGGCAGCACCTGCCTCCCGGTTCGTATCTGTTACATAAGGGGACCTTCCACTCGTCCGTCACACTCACGGTCTGAGTTCCGCGGGCTTTTCCCTCATATAAGGGCAGTTCCTACCATAGTTCTTCTGTAGTAGTCCTACCACTGCTCAGCACCCTTCGACTGTTACCTACGGGTAACCGAATGCTATCCGGCATGTAGTATCTATAGGCTGTAATCGTATGTAGCTAAGGTCAGAATAAAATGCTTGGTTGCCTACGCGGAAACTTCATCTCTTTTCGTTATGATTTGACATCTAACCAAAAAAGACGAACCACTACGATAATGTGTAATCATTGTCATCCATCACAGAAAATATCATCAGAGCGTATGTAATGTGAAGAAAAGAAATATTGAATTTCTTCATAGCATGCACTATTATCAATACAAACATAGTATGTGTATCAATGCATACAACATATGGTGATTTTTGGACAACAAGCACCATACAGGTTCAGCTAACAAGTTAGGTTTAGACATAAAATTAAACAGCTTACTAAACTCTTGATCTGTCCCAGGTCAAAAGTGATATTGACTTGGGAGGGTATCGTCCTGTTCTTTGTTGGACGTACCAGGATCCTGTCACTTGGTGTCAGGAATTTATACAAACGTGCCTCAGGAGTATCTGGTGTTTCAGAAAGTATAGATTATATTCACAGTAATATGAGAAAACTGAATCCAATTCTCAATGGCGATACTCTTATTTCTGACATCATCAAATCAAATTCAATTATCTTGGTTAATTAAGATATGGTGAACAATCACATGAAACGAATACAAAGGTCTGCTGAATTTACTCCAAGCTTAGGGTATGCTCTGCCTGCTAAAACATAGCCTAAGCCTAATTTGAGAAGAAACAGTTTGTTTTGTTTCTTACTCAAATTTCAGATTTAAGCACCAAATTAATCATACTTTGCTAACATACCATTTGAGGTCCAACTTGTACAGATAACAGGATTCACCATGTGACATACAACAAGGAAGAAAAAGATCCCCAGCACCCAAAGAGGGCTCCTGTGTGTGTCCTTCATTGTCTGCAGGTAAACAAGAAGCCAAGTCTATGATAGACATCTTACAGAGAAATAAGAAAATTTACAGTTTAAAACTAAACAACAAAGCATCGTTACTTCAGCACCTTGTAGAAGATATATAATTTCAGTGCTGGTTACTAAACTGTGAGCACCTCATTGACAGATTGTATGGTCTATAAGGTCTATTATTTCATGCACTGAAAGCACCAAGGTCGTCAGACTGACGATACCTAAAACTACAACCTAGGGTAGTCAACCTTATGGGTTTAGGTCAACACACTCACCCAAGGTAGTCAAACTGATTATATAATGTTGTTAGAGTGACAACCTTGGTGCTGACTACCTTGGGTCCTCAATCTGACTACCTAAAGCTGTAGATTTGGGTATCATCAACTTGAGCACCTAAAGTCCTCAGCGGTGAAGACCTTCAGTTGAAGACTGAAGGCCTTATCATCAAACATGAGTGGCACATACCTGCCACCTTGTGAGTATGTTACATATTATCAACAGAATGCCATAGACTCATACTGGGGAGCACGGGCGTTAACTTAAGCGGAGTAGGAACGTAGAAGAGAGGCAGTAGTAGATAAGGGTGTCCAACTCTGCTGCTAGCTTTCAATCTTCTGGAGTTTGGGGCCAGCTTGCAGATTATGGTTTTAGTACTAACCACTAGATGGAGCCACTAAAAGGGCCTCCCCAACGTGAACCCTTTCGGGGAGAAACGGTATGATCGGAAGTGTGTCAGTGGTTCCGGTGGGAATGCGAAAGTCTACTGCTGATATTTTACAAGCGAAAATGGCGCCACGTTAGCGCTTCTCCCCAAAAGACGTTACCCTTCCCCAACGTGAACCCTTTCGAGGAGAAACGGTATGATCGGAAGTGTGTCCCTGGTACCGGCGAAAGTTGAAAGTTTACTGCTCATATTTAACAAGCGAAAATGGCGCCACGTTAGCGCTTCTCCCCGAAAGACGTAACCCTTCCCCAACCTATAATTAGAACAACCACAACCTCCATGTTTTCCCATTTGACAACAACAAAGAACTGTCAGAAGTACACAATTCAATCTCTTGGCCATTATTTAGGGTTTGTAGAACAAATAATGGTAGGTGCAACATTATTGAACATTCTCAAGTAGCCTGTTAGTATAACAATGTGTATAGTTGTATCGAATTCTCTATACATGTCATTTATTTTGGCAATGCTACTCTGCAAGGATCCTTTTGGAGTGGTCATTTTCAATAGCTAGGTGGGGGGGGGGATCATTATGTGCCTAAATGGATTGTTCCTGCAGTAGGGCACATCTTAATTATATGCAGGGTATACCCGTACATTGCATCATGGTATGCTAGGTATAATCCTTACAATAATTCTTAGTATTATTCCTGTACCAGTACATATTATAATATTATAAAAGGTGAGTCATTTATTATCAGCCAGAGGGGGGCTTAGATTTCAGTGGCAGATCGGGTTTTCAAAATCCCCCCCACCCCAATGTCTTAACCCCCCCCCACCCCACCAACCGGACAATAATGACTCAGCTATCGCATATCAAACATATTATTAGAAGGACTCCCAAAATTTTGTATTATTGCCATGCCATTCATACAACCACCCTGGACATATTTTTTATATCACTTTCTAACAGTGAGGACCTAGACAGTACCACCAAATGTTAACCCATGCTGGCCAAATGCACTGTCACCTTCCTGCTGCAAGCTAATGGATCCAACCCCTTTCTGCAGGAGCATTCAAGACCTGTCGCTACCGTGTCTGCTTCAAAAGTTTCCTCCGGATATGCTATTAATATATATTGGATTGTTTTAGTACCTGGGTCTCACATAAGTAGGTATAGGTTGAAACAAGTGTAAGAATATTGTAATATGAAAGCAAACAGTATTTAAAAAAATAAGCTTCGGAATCTATAAGCAATTGTATCTGCAATGCTATGTGTGTGATATGATTTGCAGCGTTATTCTATGTTATGCCAAATTGGTAGGTATTTTCATGTCTGTTTTTATAAAATGAAACCAGCACTGCTCAGATAGGAAGATATCCGAGAAATGCATGTCAGTAGTTCCATACAGCTGTGCAAGTCAATTGATGTATTTCATGAAAAATATTAAAAAGTTATGCATTGTTGTGTCAGTTTCTTTTTTCTTTAGGGAGTGGTCATTATTTATCAAGGGGGGGATGGTGGGTTTTAGTGCGGACGCCCGAAAATTTTTTACGCCCCCCCTCGACAGCAGTCAAAATGTTTTGCATCCCCCTGAGCCGGAGGCGCGGAGAGTTTTTGCACCCCTCTTTCATCTATAGTAGCACGTGGACTTTTTTGCTAAAAAGAGGGTGAATTTTTTTAGTTGCCCCTCAAGAGAGGTCAAACTTTTTTAGCCCCCCCCTAAAAACCCACCACCCCCCCTGTTGATAAATAATGACCACTCCCTTATCCTGTTGTAATAGATGGAACTTTTTACACAATGAAGGGTAATTTTTCATGAATTTATAATACCAGTTCAGACGGTGGGGGGGAGAAAATATTCTGTCCGAAATTATAATTAGCCCCTTGTTAAAAAATAACTTCCTTGAGCTGGTTGTCCCTGTAAATACATTCAACTGATTCATACAATATAGGTCTAAACGTTTTGTCTGTTTTGTAAAGAAAAAGTTGTTTTTTTTTATTTTGGTGAAACACTATATACTAAGGGAGGAATAAGAAAAAAAAGTTTGGAAATTGACAGGCCCTTATTGCATATTTTTACAATTTATTTTGCCCACTGTGATGCAACTTGTCGGCATCATCATCGCCTGGCTGGCAAATGCGACCAACCTGATGCAGCAGATGTTATAGGTAGGTGTTTATGACCAGCATCTGGTGATGAAACATGGAACTACACCTCGGCACAGGACAGTATTCAAACCTAGTATGTACTGGGGCTTCCCTAGCCCACTTAAAAGGGTCTATATCTCCTCTTTCCTATCCCCTCAGGATGTGTATGGTGCACATATGTGCGGGCACTGACACATTCCTCTGTTAAATTGTGTAATGTAGTTCTTGCCATGAATATGACCTTAGCTGTCGAAATGGCATTAAAAATCTATTACTCACTCACTCCTAGTGTGTACTGTAGAACTAGAGATATGATATATGTGTTCTTATTCTAACATCCATAAAATACTCTTCTTCATATTTAGGATAAATAAATCTTTCAAAATCTGTTTTATATGATTATGATAAGCTATCTTATCTGAGCTCTGAGATGTCCTACAAAGAAAAAGCATAATATTAAGGGCCGAGTCATATATTGCCAGCTGGGGGCTTGGTGGATTTTGGCGAATCGGCAATATTATCACAACACCCCCCCCCCCCACTAAGAACTTATTTTGCAAGATTACCCCGCCACCAAAAATAAAATTGGATATGCATGTGGAATGATGTGTCACAATGAGTATCCCTCCAAGACCTTGATGTAAATAAACCCTAATAAATGCCATAATGAACCTGAAACCTGTGTCTCGTTGGTTTTTGAATATCTATATTTTGAAACATTTAGCCAAAGCTGGAATAACCTCAGAGAGTCTGCAAACAGTTGTGGGAATGTAGCCCGTAATATAATGTAATGAATTGGTTATCGCTATTAAAGCATAGATGCTAAACTGCTGTGCAAGTACAAGTATTCATCAAAAAATGGCAATCGCTCGTCATTCCTATAGCCGGGCTCTGCTGGGAGGTTGCTACGAACTGCACCAAATCGAGTATAAGGGAGTGGTAATTATTTATCAACGGGGGGAGGGAGGAAGGAGGGTGGTGGGTTTGAGGGGGGTGTAAAAATTTCAGACGCCTCCCGAGGGGGGGCTAAAAAATTTTTAACCCCTCTTGAGGTGGGGCTAAAATATTTACTCTCTTTTTAGCAAAAAAGCCTGTGCGCTACTATAGATAAAAGATTCTCTGTGTGTCCGGCGTGAGGGGGGGGTGCAAAAAATTTTGACTGCCATCAAGGGAGGGGCTTGAAAATTTTTCGCACATCTGCGCAAAAACCCACCACCCCCTGTTCATTAATAATGATCACTTCCTAAAGCATGATTGAAGAGGTGACACCCTGCGGCAGCGTTATATACTAGCAGTGGTGGCGCGTCGATGTGGTTGACAGCTCACCATTCCATTAAAAAGACCGATTTTTCCTGCCCCCAGTATTTTTCACAACCACCTGGAGGGGTCAAATTTATTTTACCAAACACTTCCCCTCCACTCCTCTCTGATAACAAATGACCACTCCCTCATAGACCTAGGTAATATGAAAGTGAGGCTTGAGGGAATCCCCTCTGCCTTGTGGTTGTATGTAAACAAGAGCATGTCTGACTCTGAAATCAGAGTGATTAGAGCTCCCAGATATGTATTATAAACAGTACATGATATATCCAGGACCCACAAACTTCTCCTAATATGAAGGTACATTCAATGTGAAGTTAATTGATTGGCACATGGATGTTTAGTCTTGATGCAGGAATTTATACCTTTTTATTCTAATACCTTGTGTGTCACCTAACATACTTCTGCAAGTAATCTTGATTCACTAAAACTAAATGACTTGTGAATTTTATTTCATCGATTTCTGTGCAAAGGTGGTCAGACTGTGAAGACCACGTAGTCCCCTGTGGCCATTGTGCCTCGGAGTTGGACACCCTTATTACTATTACGTCTCCCCTACGCTTCCGCTGCTTGTAAGTTAACGCCCGTGCTGGGGAGAGGTAGACTAAGGGATTTCACTCCTTGTAAGGTGCTGCCCCCTGTCTGTACCTCTTCCGACGACTCTAGGTCCTCAATCTGACGAGTTTAAAGATCTGCAGGGTTTTCAGTGTGAATATAGAACACAATGATGTATTGTGATTAAGAAAAATAAAAATCCTATTGAGACTTTGGCATCTTACTCACCAGTTATAGCAGCATCAGCACCATGACCTGTTAACTGACTGACTGTGCTCAATATTCACCCCTGCAGTATCTAAACATGAAAACGTAACCAATCCATATCAATTAGCATGTCCATTTAACCCTTTCGGTGCAAAATAGAGTGTTTTAATGCATTACGCACATGGGTTGTCATGATACACAAATGCATACCTTGGGAGTGAACTCAATACCATACCATACCTTCTATTGGGACCTGCCTAAAAGGTGCAGCTTTTACATCTGTATGGACCCCCGTAAAGCAACTTGTACGATTGGCCAAGGTTTGAAGTATCAAGTCCCAGTCACCCCTTATAGAATTAAATCCTAATGCAGCCCAATACCTGTTATCCATTAGACATGTGGTGGACATATTCATTCAGCAGCCATCACAGAACATGGGTGGTATTAATTACATTGCATTATAGTGTCTGATTTATGTTTACTTGGCAGGTCAATAATTATGTGTCATGTGACATACGGATACATGGCATCCTGTTGGTGGCAATAATGAAGGCAAGATGTGGATGTAATATATTAACGGATGAAGTAGGTATTGCTCACATGAACTAGTTATCGGATATACTGGGGAAACTCAATAAGAACCCATTAGATCAATAACCATGCATGGATTTTCTCCAAAAAAGTGAAACCATGGAAAGGGTGGCTTTCAATTCACCATTTTCTCATCATTATTTTAGATGCTGATCGGGTATTGGACTAGCGTATTATTGTTCTGTTGAGGTATTAGATATTCTTAATATGTACATTTATAAATATGAACATTGTAATATTGATTATCACTATAACCTTTAGCCATTTAATGTACATCATCTACTAAAGCTAGAATGTATAATGCATACATTGAGTCCCAACCCCTCTTCCCTGGGAAATACAAACACAATATTAAACTCATCTTTTCAAAGAGAGTTCTGTCTGTGTTTATGTGTCATGCGTAATTTGAGTTGTCATCGGAGATATTTTACGATTCATAAACAGAACTTACACTTTGCCACTTCTTCACAAACAAAAATCAGGAATATCTAGATATCTGGATGCTGAAGTAGAAATAAGCACATGGAATTAAGATTATTGCTGAACTACCAAGCCTAGATTTTCACAAGATACATCAAATAACCTTTTCCTCCCCTGAATTTTAGAGGACTCGTAGCATAGATTCAGACAATGAAACATCATATATGATCCTTGTTATTTAGAGCCGAAGACAAAACATGGTGTCAAGGTACTCTGTTAATGACAGCAGCTTGTCATTTACAGACTTCGCCATCTTAATGGAGTCACACAGTGTTAAGGATTCGACTTCCAAAGACTTTAAACTGATTTGATGGCATGCCTTTCATTTGTATTTATAATTTACTAAAGTGCTTAGCAGCAGAAAGGGATCTCAGTGTCTGAGCTCAAAGGATTAATGTTTGAATAGAGATAGAAGCAGGCAGTATCCAGTGTGTTCAGCCTTTAAATTGTGACATGATGATTTTATGACTAATCATTTAATAGCTCTAAGAGCTTAGTTTCAAGGTATCCACTCAGTGTCTGATGCTACATTTCAACTCATAAACTAGGAATGAAATAGCTTGAACTTTAAAGACAAATGCTACCATACGCTGCTGATAAACTGAAAAAACTCTGAATTATATTAGTTTGATGTACTCTACAAGACTCTCTGGATTGAAAGGGGTCATCTATACAAACATTCTGAAAAAAGGAAAAATGGGGGTCACGGTTGAAAAGAAAAATTTGTGAATCTTTCAAAAATATCAATTTTCCCTTAACTATAAGGCCCTATGAGAATCCAAATGGCATATAGATATCTTTAATGTCTCTGGAGTGATCAAAAATGAACTGAAAAAATATGCACAGGTAAATTGGGTGAGAAAAACCATTAAAATAGTATAACTGATGTGTTTTGATTTCTGCCACCAGGTGGCTTCTGTGTACCGGGTAGCGTTTGTAAATCTTTATCGTTACCTAAATGAAGCACAAACTTTAGTACATTCTTAAAGCAAAAGCAGCACTAAGTGAGACTTGGCAGAGCTGCTTCCTGTAAGCTGTTAACTATTCATGTGGTGTGAGTACTTGGTGTCAGGTCTTAGGAGTTGGTGTTCTCCATAAGTTATTTACTATACAGGCAATGTTGCCACTTTCACCATTCATCTTATGATGAGGACAGAGGTCTACAACACCTAATGCCCAAAGTCAAGAAACATCTTTCATCTAAAATAATACATGCATCTGAGCTATTTCCTTCTGAATTATTGTAGAAAACCAAACTTTGGCAACAAGCAGACCATATGACCAATGATTTTGTTTTCTTCATGTTACCTGACATCCCTGAAAGTTACTTAGAGAAAGTGTAGATGTATCTTATATCAGTCAGATTGTGTTAACTACCTTTAAAACTGGAATTGGAGCTTAAAGGCATAATTCATTCTGCCTCTTTAAGTGTGTAATTCTATGCAGTAATGGGATCAAGTTTTATATTGGTAAAAACATGTACCAATTTTAAAGTGAAAAGGCAAATCATAATCCTTATCCATAAGAACAGCTTATAGTAAAAAGGAGTCTCATATATTTGCATAGATTTCTTGACATCCCAAATTCGTTATGGTTATTGGGCTGCACAAAAGAGGTATTCTGGTTGTTGTTTTTTATTAGAAGTAGCCTAGAAGCTAGATTACTATGGTTTGCATTAGTGGAGGGGCTGGGGGATATCTTCAGCAGCCTTGCATAACTGACTGAAGGCTGGAGACAGTTTAAACACCCTTAGATAATTGACTCCCTAGAGTGTCGGCCTAGGGCCTGAAAAGGGGCATTAGAGCACCTACTGTAACAATGTTTAATTAATTACAATGAAGGTGTACTCAAAATATTTATAGCATCTGGTGATTATCTGACTGATGCAAATTGAGAAGTGTTATTACATTGATTTATACCAAACCAGATGGATTAGATGTCTATGTTAATTCATTTCATCTGATGTAGGGCCTTGATTTCATTTTTCCCCTTGTTAATTTTCCAATCCTTAAAGGTGAAAGATGCATGTCACCCACCACAGTTTAAGTAGTATGGATTTCGTCACATGCATAAATTGACGTTATTGAACAGCGAGAGTGAGTGAGTAATAGTTGTTTAACGCCATTTCAACAGCTATGGTCGTATTCATAGTGGGAACTACATTACACAATTTCACAGAGTAATGTGTCGGTGCCTGTGCAAATGTGCATCACATACATAAGGAATTCATGAACATTTCTGTTTTAGAAAAGAAGTTAAATCCAAGGCAGTTGCACACATACCAGACAAATAACCCTTAATCTCTTGACCACTTTGACAATACTTCACTCTAGTTGGAGCAAACATGGCTTTTTTCCCTCCATGAGTAGCTCGTGAGGAGCTCCCAGACGCTGTTTCTCTTTGACATAACCTGCTCTCAGCTGCTCCTCTCCACAAAAAGTCTCCTGCTAAAATAGAGCCCTGCTAGAGAACACTAAAGGCTGATCAATATCAACACTAGACTGACCACCCATGTAGGGGTGAAACCAGTTATAAATGGTTATACTTTGGGGTGCATTTAGCGTTGGTCTGGGGAAAAAACTGAAACTTGTAGGTCTTCAGAAAGAAATTAAACCAAGTTAGGGCACACTTAGTCCACTTGAGCAGCTGCCCATTTTCACAGTACTTTATCCTTGCTTCACCAAAAGTAGCTCTTGATCAGTTCTGTGATCGACCTAGTTTTCAACCTGACCATCTGTCAGCTGCTCGTCTGGACTCTCACTTTCTACTAAATTGGAACTTTGCTGAGGAAGGTCAACATAGTATGCTAAGTGTTGAGAAGCTACTCTTAATAATCGGATGTACACACAATGTCTAGACACAAAAACCTAGGCTAATGATTTATATAGCATATTTAGAAAAAGTAGATCTATGGATTAGCCAAAATTTACTTCAACCTACAGCAGAGGAATATGACCCATTTAAAGACACACATAAAGCAGACAGGCTGTAACAGATATGCGAATGGGGGTACATGGATGATCCTTTTTTCCTATCTCTTCTTTTATTTGATCAATTTGAACAGATTGTGCGGCACACATAAATCAATAATCCACAGAAGGTGTACAACAAAGTTGTTCAGGTTTTCTTTGTTGGAATGTTGACTGAGCCCAACATTCAAAAGAAGACTATTAATTTGAAACTTAGGTGTTTCATGAACTGTGATTCACAATTAGAAGTATAGAAATTCAGGAATAAGAATGTTATTTCAAAAGTTCCATTTTTATCCCTTTTCCTCAACAAATCATTCAGAATTACTCCATTCATTGGTCCTGTTCCTCTGTTTCTGAAGTTATCTTGTTTATATTTTATTTGTAGCTGAGATAAAACTATGCCTTTGGTTCTTAAAGGAGTTGCGTTTGTATAGAAAAAACATTAGACAATTAGGTACCCTGCAGCCCTCCTGACTCTGTTTGAATCGCAACTTTCATATGTGTTGATGAAGTCCCTACATTAATCAGATTGTAAGCTAATGCTGTGGCAGTGACTTCCACAAAGGCTGATTATCCAATTCATTTATTCCTTACAATGTTATTGTGTCACAGAAAATGATACTATGTAAATTCCATTCTTTCAAATGAGAGGATGCCAGCTTAAGTCCAGTTGGCTTTCTATCAAAATAATCACTTGCAAGATCCAGACTCGTTCATTATCCAAAAATTAAATCATACTATCATGCTATGTAAATTCCATTCTTTCAAATGAGAGGATGCCAGCTTAAGTCCAGTTGGCTTTCTATCAAAAAAATCACTTGCAAGATCTACACTCGTTTATTGTCAACGAACCGTTACAAGTCGATGTTGTAATGAACACTGAATCCAGAGAATTTCTTTGATCCTTGTTTATTGCGTGATGACAGAGTGTACATATAGGTGGTAACAATGATACACTCACCAGCGTGCAGGCTCTGCCCCTAAGCTCGTAGCTCAACCTGTTGTAGGTTCTAGATACTAGGGAGGTTGTGTGTAGAATAAAAGGTCTAAAGAGATAGCTTAGAATAGATAACTGGGAGCTGCTCACTGGGTCTTATATACCTAGGTGAGCAGAACACAGGGTGATGAAATGTACCGGTAGGAGCAGGTCAGATCTGGTCAGGTCTGGTTGGATCTGGTCAGATCTGATGCGCCATCATACCCGGTAATGATTCTATTTATATGTGGACCAATCAGGGTGAAGGGAGATTGTGGAATTTCCCTGCATCCTAGAAAAGCGTCCACAGGTATGTCGGTATGTTGTGATACTCCCAGTGAGTCAGTGCCCAGAAATGGAATGGGTCCGGCTCTCATAACATCCTGGCATGGATGATGTAAGAGTAGCTCACTGTACACACTGGGGGGGGTGAGCTGTAGGTTGTGAGCAGGGCCTGAGCGTGTGTGGCAAAGAATTTAATATATGTGTAAAATAATGAATAATACCCAGAATGGTCCATTGACATTATCATCCAAAAATTAAATCATATTGCAAAACAAGAATTGTCTCAAATCTGTATTTCAACACAAAGAATATTATATTTTTCATTTGGGTTAAGCAAAGAAAACATGGTGAGAAGGACATTGACAGAGGTCAACATATAAAGAGAGTCCACACAGACACAGATTCAAGGTGCCAGGTCAAACAAAGCTGAGAGGGTAGCCTAAGGACACACATAAAGGAATCTATACAATGAGTGTCTAGCCTATTTAATCAGACTCAGTTCCCTCTGTGCTTTCCTGGTACAGACCCAAACTTACAATGTAGAGGACCTGGTTACTTCAGTCCCCAAATAAATAATTTTGGCCAGATCAATTTTACCTAAAGTCACAGCAAATCAAGGGAGGGATTACGTTTATATATAGGGTTTTTTTACATAGAAAATGTCATTTTCTGGTGAATATTACACATCGGCCATTTGATGAAGGTATGAGACATTTTGATGTGGTGATATTGAAAGTACTGTGATGGATATTTTATGCATGATTCAGACAAAGAGTTATCTGATGAAAAAAAGAATCTGCATAGTCAGATACCATTGATGAAAGTATACATGTTTATACCACGATTTCTGGGTTACACAGTGCTTTTTCGTGGCTATTCCCATACACATATCTGTCGATATTGCACACCCTGTATACTTTAGCATCAATTTTGTAAGGCGTGCTGTTATCAATGTAAGGCGTGCTGTTATCCATGTAATCCATGTTATCCTGGATAACAGCACGCCTCTCATGTCCTCCCATGTCATATGTTACATGTTAAAACCAACAGAATATTTCATTGCCATGGTAGGGGTTGAACCTGCAATCTCAGGTCCGTAGCCCAACTCCCTATGCATTGCGCCACAGGGACTGACGAGATACGCTTGGTTAGAACCAGGTCTTCCTATGATACAAAGCCGTGTGCGCTGTCGCTGTCGGGCAACAAGGTGTATTATACACAAACATAACAGCGAGACGCGTCTTTTTTTCGCTGTCCGCTGCCGGGCAACAAGGTGTATTATACACAAACATAACAGCGAGACGCGTCTTTTTTTTGCCGTGTGCGCTGTCGCTGTCCGCTGCCAGGCGCAGAAGGAGGAGACGCGGTGGCCTAGCAGTTAGCGCCTTGCGCTCAGCCGTGAGAGGTCTGCGGATCGAATCCCGGCCCGGGCGCATCTTTTTTCGCCGTGTGCGCTGTGGCTGTCCGCTGCCAGGCAAGGAGGTGTATGTACCGATCGTGTACACACAATGGCTGGCATCGAGTCCCGGGGAGGGGGAATAATTTTTGTTTTCAAATTGAATTTACTGGTATTCTATTGATTATTTATTGGTTTCGTGGTATAAAATAAGTAGTCAATGGATAACTCATGACTTGTGTGTGTTAGCAAAGGCTAATAACACTCGGCCTACGGCCTCGTGTCATTATCCTTCACTAACACACACGCGTCATGAGTTATCCATTGATTACTTGTTCAATACACATTGATACAGTGCGGATGAGCTTTGTCAGTACTGAGTTTTGACTCTTTGATCCACATGACATGCATTCATAGTAGCCTAAGCCACATGGGAAGCCCCAGGTATACAGAAGGGAGGCCATAGATCTACAGAAATCTTGTCCAATTGGACCATTCAAAGATCCCTCAGCCGATTTATTGATACTCGGCATAAATCTACAAAGAGCAGGGTTTATTTCATTTCCTTCTCCCTAAGGGGCCTTACTGACCTTGGGCTCTATGCACAAACTGTGTGCTTCAATAACTCTACAGTTATTGAGTAGGGTAAAGTGACCATGAGTCGACACTTGGACCCCTGTGTAACCTTTGACTTTTTTTAGGACCTGTGCTATAGTAGGCTAACCTGTATGGGGCATGGGAAAATGTCTATGAAAATTATCCTGAAGTGTTTGTCTTTCCAGTAAATAAGGTTACAACTCTTGTAAGCATGTCTATCAGGCCTGATACACCTTCATTATCCAGGTAATGTGTATTTTTCTTCATTGGTACCATGAGTCGGCCACAGGCACCTTGAGTCGGCCACATCATACCATGAGTCAAGTACTGTGTAGAGTGTCTACCGTGTAATTGATACAAGTAAAGGGCAGATTTCCACTTTACTGATAGTTGACAGAGTGTGAATGTAATCTATTTACAATTTTTTAATTTAGGATAGCTCTGTCCCTTGTCTACTAGGACATTATTTCAAGTTAATCCTTTTAGTTGTATTTCGAAATAAGTGGCATGCAAATCATCCAAAACCCATGTCTATTTGCTTAGATGTAATCCAAAACATGCTGTCATTGACAGCCTGTTGAAGGTGATAGACCCAAAAGAACCAGGGATGAAAGGATAGCAGGTGCTGTATCTCCCCACCTTCTACCAATGTAAATATCTTAAAACCGTTTAAGGTGGCCATTGATAAATACAATTTGACACTACTAGCATGCAAAATGGTGTTTCAAAATGGATTTCAGCTCTTTCCACTTATATGAATCATTTTCCTTTGTTATTGTGTGATCCGGCTTGGTGAATAACATGCTGTGTATGAGAGGGATTTGGGTGTGAGTGACACATGTCACAGGGCGCTTTTGGAAGGTTGGTATGGGGAGAGAGGTTAGGTTGCTATTTGTGGGGCGGGGCAACAATAATTATGATAGACATTTTCACCGATTGTACCTGGTAGTTTAACTGTGTGGGAACACAATGGGATTTACTGGTAAAATGTGAAGACCGGAGGTTGCACTATTCAGGGTTTGATAGATGTGGGGGGTACTGATAGCATCCCTCAGCAGTCCTCACCACCATGATATGACATGTGAGAACCATTCCCCTGGGGCTGATCTGTGACTGGTGTCAAGGTTCTCTGGCACTACTACACTGAGTGAATGAATGTCATCAGCATCACATCACCATCAGTCTATTACAACATGTAATGGGTAGGTGTGGGTGGTACTGATAGCATCCATCAGCTGTCTTTACCTCCAGGGTATGACATGCATGTGAGAACTGCTCCCCAAGGTTCTCTATCAGCACTTCCCTATAGTGGTGCGTCCTTCTGATCACTATCCATCAGGAGGGTGTTGCTCCTATAGTAAAAAGAAGACCTGGGTAAAAATGCCCTGATTTCCAGTCCTTTCTTTTCATGTAGCTATAACTTGTCCCTTTTGTTGCTCATAAGTGGTTATTTAAGTACGGTGCTAAAAAAGGGGGATTTGAGTAGGTACCTAGTTGGGAGAAGTCAGTCAGTATAATAAACTATAGTGCGTGTGACATGAGTAGGTACCTGCAGCTCTCTCTCTATTTTAAACAAGGCAGGTGACTTTTCAGACTAATGCGGTGAGTGCAAGTTGAATGGTGAAGCAGTGCACAATTTGTTTAGAAAAGAGGGCACATACTCACAGCTCTTTTTACAATAGGAGCAACACCCTCACGATCACCATCAGACTAATTAATGTGGGATAGGTAGTTGATGTTGAAGGTAGGTGTGGGTGGCACTGCCAGCATTAGCCAGCTGTTTCCAACTCCACCATGGTATGACATGCATGTGAGAACTGCTCGCCAAGGTTCTCTATCAGGACTTCCCTATAGTGGTGCCCTTTGGATCACTATCCATCAGATCTCCATCAGACTAGTATGACATAGTTACGTGATGTATAAGTCAGCTGTCTAATCCTTAACAACATGACATGTGAGAACCGTCCCCTGGAGGCAGATCAAGCTTATGAGAAAGGAGAGGATATGTAAATTATTAAGGTAAGAGGAAGAGGTGCCCTCCTATGCTTTCTTAATATTTGAAATGGAAAGTAGGATGTCTCTTACGAACAGCTCCCTTTTTTTCTTTTATTTTTTTGGACGTGCAGCAATGCACGGTGAGGTGCTTTTTTATATGCTGTCAGAAATGGACCTTTTTACCTTTTGTTGTGCAACATACAAAATAGTGTGGAATATATACAAGTGAGACCTATTGTACAACCAGTGTCGGGTGTTAATACACATGGATTTTGTTTGGAGTATTGGTGTTTGTTTTTTGGCTTGTTATTAGTGAGCCACAAGAGGCATTGTCTATTAAGAGTTATATAAATTACTTGGTGACATAGTGGTAATAACAAGAAAGACACATAATGTGTCACTTTATCAAGGCTTAACAACCAAAACCGTGTAATAACATAAACATTATAGTCACGGCTCCGTAACCCAAACCTGTGACTCCTAGAATATTACATAGATTATCCACAATGTTATAGAACAAGATTAATATCAAGCATTACATTGAATATCCATAATGTTAAAGAACAAAAATGATATCAAGAATAAATTACCATTTGTTGGTAAGTATATCATGCAAACAGAATAATTTGTAGTTAATACAGTCAGGAAACTAAACAAGGCTCAACATCACATAATAGTCAGCCAATTTAATCTCCTTTTCCATATATTTATGATAAGTCAAATACAAGTAGTGACTACAATATTCAGTCTATCAAGTATTGTGTGGCTCAGATAACCAAACCTGTACTTCATACACTAGTTATAACCTTTTTTGATGTTGGCCCTATAGTCTGTTATTTTCATAATCTCCTCTTTAAATTTCACTTTAGTGGTTGACCTTTGCACACCAACAGGTAACAAGTCCCACAGCACTATGCCTCTATAATAAGGTGATCTCTTATATGTTCTCAAGATTCTACTGCACATCAGGAATTCAACCTTGCAACCAGACCTGAGATTATGACTTCTCAATTCAGCCACTATGTATTTAGACTTTTTATACATAATTCCTAACAGCAATGTATCAAACCTTCGTTGAATAGTATCAATATCACATAATTCAAGTAGTTTACTGACATGATATTTCCTAATATTTCACTGGAGGCATATTCTTAGGGCTATGTTCTGCAAGTGCTGCAGTATTAAACTCCATACCTTCCTCATTGCAACTGGAGGTGATAAAATAACAATAATCCAGAGTTGGCCTAATGGTGCTTTTGTAAACCATGATACTATATCCCTGTGTAAGAAATTTACGAATTTTAGCAAATCTAAACAATTTATTGCAAATATTTTGAGTTGTTTTTCAAACGAAAGTTTAGAATCCAAAGTTACACCTAGATATGGGAAGTTCTCAACAGTCTTTATTGTGGTACCATAAAAGGAAATATTAGTGTTAGGGCAATGTTTTATTTTGTGACTACTGGCAAACCACATGTACTCTGTCTTTTTGGAATTCAACATTAACCTTCCTCACCCAAGAAGTCAGTCAGTCTAGCTTTAAAAGTGTTTTAGGAGGCTGTTCTAGCAGTAAAAATGCTTCATATTGATCTGTGCCTGGGGCTAACATCACCTTAAGGAGGAGGAGCAGCTTTGGGCATCTGAGGCTAAAGAAGACCTCCATGTGTGAGCTACTCCAGAGCTACTCTAGGTAGGGGACAAAGCAATGTCCCAGCAAAGAAGGACACAGAGTAATGTGTGCATATTCTCACAGGGCAGAGCCTTGGAGAGTAGCTCTTAGCTACAATGAAAGTCTCTATGCAAACTTATTATAAAGGTTAAGGCTATGAGAATTGCTTTTAACCAATCTTTATTCCCTGACACAAAAGTGAGTTAGATAGGCCTGAGTCAGACTATATTTTGTGAACCTTAGTGAGACATGTTTAACATTCTCTCCATTTGTGCACAGAATAACAATTTAATCATAGGTATTTGGCCATGTGGGATTCGGCAACTGGCTCTGGAGCGTGTTGCTCCTATGGTAAAAAGAGCTATCAGTAGGTACCCTCTTTTCAAAACAAGTCATGCTCTGCTTCACTATTCAACTTGCACTCACCACATTAGTCTGAAAAGCCAGCTGCCTTGTTTAAAACAGTGAGAGCTGCACTATCAGGTACCTACTCATGTCACACACTCTATAGTATATTATACTGACTGACTTCTCCCAACTAGGTACCTACTCAAATCCCCCTTTTTTAGCACCATACTTGAATGTCCACTTGTGAGCAACAAAAGGGACAAGTTATAGCTACATGAAAAGAAAGGACTGGAAACGAGGGCATTTTTAGCCAGCTGTTCCTTTTACTATAGGAGCAACACCCTCCTGAATTATGGGTTGAACCCTTAGGCTGCTGCTTTCAACTTGAGATAATAATGTTTTAGAATACCATTTCACCTCATATCTCGTGTTCTCAGTTATCGTAACCACGATTGGTTTTAGTGATGAACACTGAAGGTCTCTCCTCTTTACATGTATGTATCTTGTTGCCATAAATGGGTCTAAGAGACAGGTTAAGACATAGCCACTCATGCGTTATATACCTTAATTTTCTGTACAGCAAACAGCAACGGGTGAATGAAATGGCTCCATATCAGTGACTACCACCTAGCTACTTAAATTACAGGCCTGAAGATTGGAGCCTCCATTGATATTAATCATGAAAGGAAATGCAGATATGGAGCAAAGGTTTACCCTTGCTAGATATCTCTTGACATGCAAGGATCAAGTTCTGTAGGGCCATTATAATTGCCAGGTCTTCCTATATTCCATTGATTGATATAGGGTCCTCACTGAATGGATCCCTCTGTGTGCCCTGGCTGCAAAGGGTCAGTACGTAAGATGATTGTTTTTTTATGCAGCCTGTGAGCCCTAACATTGACCTAAGACCCTTAAACTATGGATGCTCACTCTCTGAGGTATTCAAAGCATTAGAAGCCTCTCCTCTGACCTCCGTTACTTTGTATCTAAGCATCTTACTCCCTGACCATTCCCCCCACTGGGGCTATGAGCCTCTGAAGTCCTATAGCTACTAGGGAACTAAAAGAACTTCTATGTACATTAAGGAATTCCTGACCACAGGGTCAATATATATGTGACATTCTGGAATATTAAAAGCAGACTTTTTTGCAGGGGGAATTTATGCATGGATACCAGAGCTTGTAGGTGCCTTTGGAAAAAAAAGAATGTAAAAAGCAATGCAAAAAGTTCTGGTCGGTACCCATAAATCGGCTACAGGAAATGAAAGTGATAGAGTAGGTTTGGAGATTGGCATGAATTCTTTCCTGTGTACCCAAGCCATTCCTCTTCAGCTTGTTCGATTTATTCCGGGTGCATCCGACAATGAACAATAGGCCAAAGCTTTAAACTGATACGACATTTGCATTTGGGTTCTCTTTGAGATTAATCTTTTGCTAGTCTCTTCTTTCATGTGCCAACATTCTTTCTGTCAGTTTGAATCTCACTCTCCATTCCTACCTGCTGTACACATTATTCTGAACCCAATAGCTGAATACTAATGCTCTGTTGATGCAATAGTTTATGTATAAAAGTGCCCCTACATGTTGTTGTTGTTGGAAAGAATTTTATTGACCAAAGGGTACACACGCACCAGTGCTATTTTCATGAAGGTCAATATTAACAAATAAACAATATAATATTCAAACATGGAACAAGATTATTAGTTAAAGTATATATATGTAATAATACAATCTCAAATTCTGGGGTAGGTGACTTGATAAGTAATGCAAAACATCAGGACTGTCGGGAGTCTTTAGTTCACTTGACAAATATCCCTCAACATAGATTGATGAAATCACCACATCTATTTCACACTTGCAGACAGATTTTATCACTTGTATCAAGGTCGAAGCAACTTCAACTATTACCATGTATACAATATTTCATAGATATTAAACTACATTCACAGATTAATACGTATCCTGTGTCAACATGTGTTTTTGATACTTTCTCTAAATTTCCTAATATCTCTAGATGGGTCATGGAAAAGCAGTGTGTGTCTCCGTGTTAGATTTTATAAGCAGGCCCGTGTTGCCATGTTGATCTATATTCAATTATATTCTACTGTCAGCCTCATGTCCGTTGATCTTTAAAAGTGCTGTGTTGTGGGTGTGTCATATTCTAAACACCCCAGTCTCGATGTGTCACACATCCCAACTTTTACCCTTTTATATGCACAAGACCCGACTAGGCAATGCTGGTGTCTGTGAAATGCTTCATTGTTTCAAAGCCTTTGATCTGAATGGTATCTTTAAATTCAGCCTTTTGGAAGCATTCAGAAAATGTACTATGCACCATGTGTTGTAAACAAAAACAAACTTAAAGAAACTTCAGAGACGCCTGAGTTTATGGAGTGGACCTCCAACGTATGTTCAGTCATCTAAGATTGCTGTTTGAATCTGTCAATTTATGAGGCAATCTTGTGCCCCTACATGTATGGTAGCCGAGAATAAATCCAGTGTCAGCATGTCGAATTTTAGGAAAAGGCAAATTTTTATTAAAATGCATTCTGCTCTATCCCTTGTGCCTATCTAATTAGCGTGTCCTGGGTGTGGGATTTTAACACCCCCTGTGATGCTGTGTTTGTCAGATTTTACTGATGTATGGGCAAAGTATTGCGATGATGTTTACAATTGTAAAAGAGTGAGATGATGTGAGAATATCAGTACTGCCTGTGGGAAATTTTGTGATGGCTAATCTCATAATCCCCTCACTCATTGTCACACTAGAATGGGTCTTACAGTCATTAAGGTAGATACAGATGTCATCGAGACTACTGATTCCCACATGTGGCACTTAGATACAATTAAAGATCTCTTCTCAAGCAGTTCGCTGAATATACATTGTTTGACAACACTGGGTAATTCCCAGGATCAGGATATAAGTGGGACCGGACCATTCCTTATTAAACCACTCTAACCACATTCTAAGAATGATCTGTGATCCTGAATAATTTTTCAATTCATTAGAGCCTACCTGGGCACACTTTCCATACATGAGTAGGTATAGGTATACAAGCAAACCAACAGAGTTGCATAATCAATTCACCAGGCGGTGCCACAAACGGAAATCGCACACTTTGGTCACTTCTGCTGGGCATTACATAATATATTTGCATGGGTATGTTCACCAATATTGCTGTATAATTCTTAATATTGGCCGTATTGACTAACCAAGCACATCTTTGGATTTGTATTGATGAGCACCATCGAATGAATACCACGTAAATAGAATGTAAGTTGATTTCTTACTCCTACAATGGTAAACGGAAGTAGGGCATGTTGGGGTTGTTGTGTGGATCTAAAAACTTGTATTTATGATGATAGGAGCCATGTATAGGCTGACATACCCTACGCTAAGATGGGCCAAGGTTGTTAGCTGTCAGCAATTCAAATAGCAGGCCTATGACAGGACACAATTCAACAAGTGTACTTAATGCTTCAACCCACCCCTGAACAATAACATTGCAGCAGAGTGATAGGCTTTCTCCCAGACTATGCTAAGTCCAGTCTTGACCAGTCCCGGAGAAGGCAGCAAAGGGGCTCTAGTTTCACCACCCCTCACAAGGTGTCACTATGGTGAAATGGTACCCTAGTTCTCCACTTTCACTACAGGGGGCAGTACTGTACTCTGACTCACCAAGGACGTTTGAATTCCATCTCCCCTGCCCAATGTCAGTGAGTGAGTAATAGGTGTTTAACGCCATTTCGACAGCTAAGGTCATATTCACGGCGAGAACTACATTACACAATTTCACAGAGGAATGTGTCAGTGCCCGCACATATGTGCACAACACACATCCTGAGGGGATAGGAAAGAGAAGAAATAGACCCTTTTACGTGGGCTAGGGAGGCCCGACCCAATGTCATGATTGATAGGTGGTTCTAGGCAGAATAAAACAATGTTAGTACAATGTGTTAGAAGGATTAAGGAAACTATAGCAGCTGGTATATTGGAGAACATCAGTGGGTCTTCAGCTTATACAAATACAAATACACTGAATTGGCAGGTATGGTTTTAATCACAGAATGGTTTGAATCTGCAGTATATCATCTGCAATTATACCTGTAGAGCAGGTATGTAGAGACACTCTTCATATTGGCTTATGGCATGAAAAGTGATATTGCTAACAGAATAACCTTTTGGAAAAGGCATTGTAGGTCTGACAAGAATTGTGAATTTTTAACCGACAAGCACCTCAAATAGATTAAAGGCACTGATAAAATGGTAATTGCACCTAATACTGTGGTCGTAGATTATTTTGCCCTGTACATATTTTCGGGGATTTCGCGGAAATCAAAAGTCAGTGAATTTATGTCCACAGTAGATATTTGTACAATAGTATAATATCCAATTGATAGTACTACTGAAGGGGGGGGGGTGCTCATACTTCAAAGAATTTAGCACCTTGTAACACGGTCCCTCTGGATACCACATCACAGTTACAGTGAATACTTATTTTTACTAAAGCAAACAAAACAATGTCTTCTAGTACATGTAGTAGTAGGTGGTGCTGCTTTATTGTAGTTTTCTATGTGGCTGAGCTGACAAGCTATAGTCTTTGGAAAAGAAACTTTGTAAATTTGTAAATTAAGGGCATCTTACCCTACCCTACCTTAACATTGATTTTGAAAATCTGGGAATTTTAATACATGTGAAATAGTGCTTTTTACCATTTCCGCAAAAGTTTATACCAGTGAAAATATCTACGACCACAGTATATGAAAGGAACTCTAGTTGGCAATAACACCAGAGAAAAGCGATCACTCAGATTGATGTCCTTAGAATGGTTTCCCGGATATACGATTGCTGGAGTCGGCTTGGAGAGTGTATGTTTAGCTGAGAGATGCTGTCATGTACTGGGAGATGACATCGTAGAATGCAGCCCAAGCGTCTGTGGCCGCTCCAGGCCAGTTCCAGCTAACCTCAGCCAGGGCATCCAGCAGGCTGTGAAAGGTGAAAATATCAGTTAATAAAAAATAACTGTTGAATCTACCAGGGATCCTTGTAAAACTAAACAATGAACAACCATAAGTGTATTGCAGTGAAACTGTGGTACAAGAAGACCAAGGTGACAGAACTTTGTTACCAGGAATCTCTGTGATAATAGCAATGGATCCCTGGCAACTCTAGGACAAGGATTTTGTGGTTATTTCAATCTCAATATTGTTTAAGTTTAAGTATAAATTGCCCTACGTGTTACAGTAAAGTTTGTGAATAAAACTGAGCAGTTTATCTTAATTGGGATAGACCATTATAGCGGATTTTGTATTCAGTTTTATCAACAAAAAAATAAGGTATGTGCATCTGTGCCTAATACATACATTCTTAATAGTATAACCTACCTATCTAGGTGAGTTGAATTTATAATTGTTTACTATAATTATAGAGCTTTCTTTTTTTTGTAGTTTTTTTTTCAATGTCAACTGGGGAACATTTTTGGAAATCTATTATGGAAGACAAATAAAGGAATGATCCAATGCAGTAATTACAAACAGGCCTTACTGTACTGTCCTCATTATTCTCATCTCAATGTTACCCATTTAACTCATCAAACCACTACCACTGGCAATCAATGGATAGCACCAATAACACACTCCTTAAAATATTTTTTTTCTGTACAATTTTTATAATCTGTATGAAATACCACTCATGATGATATCATGTATACCTAGAGCTAAGCCTGGAGTTTAATGTAACAACTGAACCTAATCAGTCAAAGAAAATCACTCACGTGAATAAAAGACGTAGTCTAATCAAAACAAAAATACTTTGCTGTGTATATTGTATTTGTCAAGGTTTTGGTTTATAAGCCTTGATTCAGCTCATCTCTTTTAACACCTCTCCGTCAATGCTGTCACATAGTAATGCAACGCTTAAGCTAGTCACCAAGTAGTGTTATCTGCTCTTAATTGACTCCTAGACACTTTATACTGATAATGATACATCTTCAACACCTTCAAACAAACCCATGTGCATCAACATCTGGTTGTACATTAGGTCTCAAATATATATTATTTGCACATTGTTATTGTTCAATGAAAAAACAAAAAAAAAGGTCTGTTTCTGGCAGAATTTGAATGTATCTCACCATGCATTGCTTAACAAAATGCGTCCAAAAAAACAACAACTTACTAGCTGTAGAATGCAATGCCTGCCATCCTCAGGTCCACACCGGACCATGACTGCTTAATGGCTGCCTTTAGAAACCATGGTTACCGCTACTGATGATGTGGTGCTGAAGAGTTCTGCCCTCCGAGCTCACAATGTAAGTGTCTGTTCTGGGATGGGTCTGTGGTGAGATATGCTCTTGTTCTACTCTGCTCACTATTATATACTAATGGCATATATGGTATTGGAGATATGCTCTTGTTCTACTCTGCACACTATTATATACTAATGGCATATATGGTATTGGAGATATGCTCTTGTTCTACTCTGCACACTATTATATACTAATGGCATATATGGTATTGGAGATATGCTCTTGTTCTACTCTGCACACTATTATATACTAATGGCATATATGGTATTGGAGATATGCTCTTGTTCTACTCTGCACACTATTATATACTAATTGCATATATGGTATTGGAGATATGCTCTTGTTCTACTCTGCTCACTATTATATACTAATGGCATATATGGTATTGGAGATATGCTCTTGTTCTACTCTGCACACTATTATATACTAATGGCATATATGGTATTGGAGATATGCTCTTGTTCTACTCTGCACACTATTATATACTAATGGCATATATGGTATTGGAGATATGCTCTTGTTCTACTCTGCACACTATTATATACTAATGGCATATATGGTATTGGAGATATGCTCTTGTTCTACTCTGCACACTATTATATACTAATGGCATATATGGTATTGGAGATATGCTCTTGTTCTACTCTGCACACTATTATATACTAATGGCATATATGGTATTGGAGATATGCTCTTGTTCTACTCTGCACACTATTATATACTAATGGCATATATGGTATTGGAGATATGCTCTTGTTCTACTCTGCACACTATTATATACTAATGGCATATATGGTATTGTCAACCTGAGGACCTAAAGTCGTCATTATTGATGAGTTCTGGATCACGTAGGTTTTCAGTGTGGGCAGTTGTATTAGTACTCGCTTTGTATGAATTTAGTAAGGTGGTAGTATTTTGTATATGATACATTCAAGTATGCAACATTGATTTAAAGATTTTGACTAGACAATATAGACAGTAATCAATTCATAATATCTTTGATGGTACATTGATGTAACCAAATATGCACAGGGAAAATATTAACACGATTACAATAGTGTACTGTATGTTCTGTGTAGATATGCAACAAAGTCACTCATATTCGAGCCTTTTGCTGGAGAGGATATTTTTTTGATCTTTGCAAAAAGGTTTCAAAGTCCTCTAGGAGCCTTTTCCCAGTCAGTAGGCTGTTCATTTGTGTTTCAACCTTATATGCAATGCTATGCCTTGTATTCTGTTTGTATGCACACACATCCCAGCAAATTGTCGTCATCTGTCGCCATGTTTGGTCATCAATGGTGACTCCTTTTTGAGTGATAACTCATTCAGTCATCTTTCGCCACAGTGTGTTAGACTCACGTGGCATAGCAATTGCTATTCCTGGTGATCTTGTGCTATAACGACGTCGTGTTCCATCTAGCGACATGTGTGAGCCACTTCACACAGGTTGACGAGGACTCACAACAATTTGCTGGGATACTTGAGCAAGGGTCCATCATTTGCCCAGGTGGCTCTTGTAGGGTTTTGTCTATTGGCTAGAATTTCACACTTTTTTAAGGGAAATTTCAGTATGTTGGAAATTCTTCGCTCCTGTAGGTATTTACTTCTGCTTCCTTATGAATTGTAGCAGTGGAAGTTAAGGGAGGTAACCTAAGGCAGATCTTAAGGGCTCTATTCTGCAGTCTCTGTAGTCTATCAGTTAGGGACACCAATAATTGTACTGGAGTACTCGTTATGTTTTTTGTCCTTCAGAAATTGAACCGGTCCTGCAGACTTAAGACTGTTACAGGGTTAATAAAGTCCTAGAGAGTTGGCATGATGCTCCAATGATGTTTCATTGGTGCATCATGAATGAGACAGTCACCAAAATCTTTCATGTAATTATTTACATCACAAAGTTTCAATCATTATCATGTTGTCACTTCACATGTGTAGAATGTGAGAACACTATTGATACTGCTTTTTCGGGGTTTTTCTTTTGCATTCAAAATGAAATCATATTTTAAGACACTTTGGGACATATTCATAGTCAAAACTTAATAATCATTATAGAACACTTTCAAATTTCACCATGTAGGTGTAGAGGTACGTTTATATACAACCATAGCGTTGGGTACCGTCTGACGTGGCGGGTGAGTCTAGTCGTCGGATGTTCCTCAGGTTAGGTGGCAGCACCCATCCGGGTCTGTGGGGACATCTGACGGCAAACACCTAGGTTCTTATATAAAGACCAGGGCTCAGCCGCTACGTCAGAGGCCCTTCTGGCCTCCGATCATGTAAGACCATTTTCTAATAACTAATAGCTGCCCTATCACCAACTACCACATAGCCGTGAGTGTGTATTTAATAAACTATCCCTTGGCATACACTTGAATCACTGTCTTACTCCTTCTTTCCCGAATAGTAAGGCCGAACCACCAGGTCCGTAAGATTAAAAACCATTACACTGGTGCCGTGACCAGTTAGTTCTGGTGTATAGCCCGGATGTTATAACGTCCGAACGGCTAGTACATGGGTTAGATAGCCTCGCGGAAGCTAACCCAGAAGGGCAATCGGTTGCCCAGGAGAATGGCAATGGATCATTGTTGATCCAAACCCATTCGAACTCCCGAGATGCAGAATCTGCATCTTGGAGAGATCCCGAACCTCACTATAAAATGGATAGTGAGGAAAACATACCAGATTCTGTACGGAGGGAACAATCCATACAGAGACAGGGTAATTTGATGAGTCAACAATCACTTGTTGACGAATTAAGTAATTCGATGTTCGAAGTTGGTGGTAGCACTAACCCGGAACATCCGGTACCAATGCCAAAGAGGGTTACGTTTGGTGAATTACCTTACAGTATACCCAGACCCGGACTACCAATATTAGATTACAGCGCCATAGACGGCGACGTAACCTATGCGATACCAGAGGGTGAGGAATTTAAACAACCGGATGTCCTGTTGTTAAACGAAAACTTATGTTACTTTGAACGAGAATCTAAATACCTTGGTCAAAGCGAAAGATGAAGTAATCAATGAAAAACTACATCTAGAAGAAGACTTAATCGGCATGCCTAATGAATTCGAAGCCAGAAAGAGTGAATACATGAAAGAATTAGAAAGTGAAGAAATAAAACTTCAAGAGATGAGAAAGTCATTCAATAAAGAATATGACAACAGAAACACTCGTATCCAGACATACATAGATACAAATGATCAATTAAGTCTTGATAAGGCAAATTACGAATCCGGTATAAGCCGATATCAAAACGAATTAGAGAAATTGAAACTTCAGTGCAGCAAACAAGCTGAAGACAATGAAACCATCCGGGTGGGTATTATAGCTTATAATAAATAACTGGAAGAGGAGAGAGAGAAACTCACGAATGAGCTTCAGGAATTGCAAAATACTGCTATAACCCTAGATAAATATGTAGAAGCCGCACAATTGACTATAGGTGCTATAGATCCAAATGTGGTCTCTACAATGTTGGCAAAATCATCACAAGATGTAACTCCCACTAGATTTAACCCATTCGTTGCAGATGGGGCCGATAAAAATGTAGTATCCAGAATCTATAAGAAACCGGATAACACCGCAGCGAGCGGAACAGGTATCCTAACTAGTAATGTCCGACAAGGAACTACTAATAATGGATCTATGAATGGTGCCCCTACACCACAAGCTTCTGTGCTTGATACTGTAGGCCCTGCACCACCGATACCGGATTTGAGTCATAAGATTAAAGCGACTCATGCTAGTGCAAATAGTGTACAAAACACTACACCTGTAGCTCGACCGCAAATACCGGGACCATCGAGAAATATGCCACCATCGTATTTTTCTCAACCCGGTCATAGTACACCAGCAGGTCCAAGATTGCCGAACCCGCCTTCAGGTCAGAGCAATGTTCCTAATGATGGACGCTTCCCTAGACCGAACCCCCCACAATCTAATGTTACAGGTGGTAAGTTTCTACCAAGAACAACTCCCTATGGATATAGGTATAACTATAATCCGGCAGGAGGAGGTAATTACCAATATGGTAATACATATAACCAGGGATGGAATCAAAATAATTCCTACCCCAGATATACATCTTCCGGAACAACTGGAAATGTGAGTTATGGAGGTGGATACCCTAATGGTGCTCCCGGTAACTACCCTGGTGGTGGTCCCCCTGGAGGTAATCCCCCGGGTGGCCCTGGAGGATCCGGATCTGGTGGATCAGGATCTGGAGGAGATGGCAGGAAGCCCAACAGGAGAACTTCCATGCCTGCAGGGATGCAAACCATCTTTGAGAGAAGCTAATGTATCCAAAATCTGGGCATTGACTGCTACCGGAAGGGAGCAGACGGCATGGAAGTCATGAACTGGAGCATGCGAGAAGCAGATAGACTATGAGGATGTAATAATCAGGCACGTAGGCAAGCAAGGATACCTCCTCCATATGATTCGAATGACCCATGGAAGGATAGGTATCAAGCTTTTGTCGATGAAGTCAACTGTAGTGGTTGGACAAAAGAAGAAGCTCTACCTTATCTAATCTGTTGGTTGAATAAAGGTGGAAAAGTAGCCCTCAATCAATGGAAAGCAGCATATGGGATATACGGCACCTATGATCAATTGGTCGAGTGTGCCGCGTACCTGTTTGGTTCGATCGTTAGAGAGGACCCATGGGTAAGCTTTAAGAAGAGGACACAGAAACCTAAAGAATCTCATAAAGTCTTTGGTTTGGAGCTACAGGACTTGCTATCGGAAGCACGTCCAAATTGGGCTCATAATGATGACTGCTATTTGCAAGAATTGTTTACACAATTCTATAGTGGATTGCGGGATCCGGATCACAAACAAGTAGTTTGGGATTCTTGGAAGGATGACACATCCTTCAGTGACCTATTCATATCAATTGACGGACATGATATGAAGAAAAGATTGGTGGGTCTAGGACCTAACCCGGTACGAGCAGCTCCATTGCAATACGGAGGTTCCCCTGCTCAGGTATATGAAACTTCTCAATTAGCTCCAGTTGATTTACAGGAGGCTGATCAAGAAGAGGAATATGTCTCTGATGAAAATGGAGAGTATATTGGGTCAGTCCAGGTAGCTGGAAAGTATTACCGACAGAAACGGTATAGAAAAGTATATCCGAAAGGAAGGGGAGGGTCCGGTGTTAATAAAATGGCTTCCGGACCAACTCAAGGTGGTAACGTGACTCCTATGGCCACGCCAACCATAGCAGCCGCTGCTGCTCCGACTAATATGATGGAATCATTGATAGCCAGATTAACAGAGGCTTTGAAAAGACCTAGAGTTGATAAATCTAAAAGAAGATGTTTCAGATGCCAGAAATTAGGACACTATGCGTCCGAATGTTTGGCTGAGAAGCCTGTCCCCCGTAGACAGGAAGGTATCTCTGGTATAATAGCAGAGGAAAACTGAGGAGGGGTCCCCCTATGGGCAGAGAAGGGGATCCCAGTGACAAATCTTGCCATAATATCACCATCTGTAACGATAGTTCGCATGAAGTAGCAAACTTGCCTAACACCGAGGTGGTTGTAGACACCCGGAAGGTTGGGGAAGCTGATATGACAGGTGCCCAGGGAGCACAGGGGAAACCCGATATCAGTAACGAGGTAGGCGGCTATGAGTTAGCCAGGGTTGGTAGTGCCCACCTACCCCCGGGTCATCCTTGTCTGGAATACCTGAAAGGATGTGGATCGACTCCAGGTGTGAACAATGACATTCCAATCGTCACGGACACGCCCTCTGTTCTCAACGGAAGGCGCTGGTATGTTTGCCTCACTGTTAACAGAAGATCTGCCGAATTTCTTATGGATACGGGTGCTAGCCACTCCTGTATCTCCAAGAGATTCTATGATCTTATTCCAAATGAACACGATACTCTCAGATCGGGAGGAAGTGCTCAAACGGCCGATGGCAGTACTATGCAAATGTATGGTAGAACTTGTGTGAAGTTGCAATTGGATGGAATACATGACTATGTCATGGGGGCCACCGTTGCGGATATAGCTGATGAGGGGATACTCGGGTTGGATTTCGCATCCCTGTATGGGGTGGTTTTAGAACCACAATCAGGAGAGTTGAGTGTGAAATACCCGTATCCTGTAAAGGTTAGATGTGTACTGAGACAAGTAAGCAGTATGGCTAGTGTAGCACATACTGTGCGAATCCCCGCAGGTGTAGCCTGTGATGTGCTCATAAGAAGCAATCCTGCAATGCGCAATAAGCCTGCAGTGATAGAACCGGATGTAATTGCTTTGTCCAATATCGGACTGACGTCTGTAGACACAATTGTAGCAAATGCATCCTGGTCGGTAGTACCTGTTTCCAACACTGGAAACACTACTATCTACCTGAAGAAGGGACAAGTTTTTGGAAACGTGACTCTTTCAGAAACTGTAACGGATAGTAAGTTAAACTTACAGAACGTAACAGAAGATGATGAAATTTCGGATGACTTACTTAAGTTGTATGAAGAAACTTCATTAGAAAATCCGGAACACCGGAAAGAATTTTATGATATGCTCTGTCAGTATAAGACTGCCTTTGCCAAACCTGGTGAAAAACTAGGCACGACAAATAAGGTAGTACACAAAATAGATACTGGAAATGCAGAACCCTTTAAGATACCGTATAGGCGGTTACCTTTAGTGAAAAAGAGAGTAGCTGAAGAGGAAATAAACAAGATGTTGGAACAGGATGTAATAGTCCCATCCAATAGCCCATGGAGTAGTCCTGTGTGTATGGTAACGAAAAAAGATGGTACTATCCGCTTTTGCATAGACTACAGGAAGTTGAATGGAATAACGAAAAAGAATTTGTATCCATTACCGAGAATAGATGAAACCATTGACTCCTTAGGAGGTAACAGTTGGTTTTGTACCCTAGACTTGCAATCAGGATATTGGCAAGTGGGAATGAATCCATCAGATATGGAAAAGACAGCATTTTCGAGTCATATTGGATTATTCCAATATAATGTAATGCCGTTTGGTTTGTGCAATGCACCAGCAACATTTGAAGCAATGATGGAAACCATATTAAATGACCTATTGTGGAAAAGATGTCTTGTAATAGTCTTCGGAAAAACATTCGAAGAGTGTTCTAACAATCTCAAATTGGTATTAGAACGTATTATTTCCAATGGTCTCAAATTGAAACCCAAGAAATGCCACATGTTTAGAAAGTCCATAAATTATTTGGGCCGCATCATTAGTGATGAAGGAATAAAAGCTGATCCCGATAAAATCGAGTCAGTAATGAATTGGGATAGACCTAAAACACCGAAAGAAGTGAGGTCCTTTTTAGGATTCTGTTCCTATTACAGGGAATTTATTCCGAATTATTCTAGAGTCAGTTACCCATTACAAGTAATAGCTAACTGGACTCCAGGAAGTACCAAGGAAAAATTTCCTTGGACGCATGAACAGGAATCTGCTTTCCAGAAGCTAAAAGATCTGTTCAAGAGTACTCCCGTATTGCAATATCCGAATGAAACGGATCATTTCATACTGGATACCGATGCTAGTAATGACAGCATTGGTGCAGCTCTCTCGCAAGTCCAAAATGGGAGAGAGGTACCCATTGCCTTTGCCAGCAATACACTGAGTAAAACTCAGCGGAATTACTGCACAACCAAAAGAGAATTGTTGGCAGTAGTTGTGTATACAAAGAAGTTCAAACATTTTCTATGGGGAACGAACTTTACTTTACGTACGGATCATTCCTCCCTAAGATGGTTATTGAACTTCCGAGATGCTGAAGGTATGCTAGGTCGATGGCTAGCCCACTTATCTGAGTATGGGATTGAACATCACCAGATTCAGCATAGACCCGGAGTTAAGCATTTAAATGCTGATGCTTTGTCTCGAATACCGATTCGGAAATGTGATAATCCGGATTGTACTGATTGTGGGGCTCATAGAGCAGTGCTAGCAGGGATTCCAAGACCATTCGAACCCCTAGTTGCCAGTATACTGGATTGGTCTATGGATCACATACGACGATTCCAGGAAGCTGACTCGATAACTGCACAGCTACTGCAATTAGTACCAAAGGGTATACGTCCAGTTAGACCGGAGGTCTCTCTGGAAAATCGAGAAATGAGAAGGTTTCTTGCTCAATGGACATAGCTTGAAGTCTGGAAAGGCGTGTTATACCGTTGGAAGCCATGTGATAATGGTGAGAAAATCATGCAAGTGGTGATACCACATGCAATGAGACATGATATTATGTACTTCTGTCATGGACATCGGACCAGTGGTCATTTCGGGAGAAAATGCTCATTAGCACGACTCTCCAAGAAGTACTATTGGCCTGGCATGACACGGGACTTGCAAAGATGGGTAACCACCTGTCCGGACTGTTGTAAAAACAAACCCAGACCCGGGATGGGCAAGCTTCCACTATCCCAAGAACTTTTCGGAGTTCGCAAGAATCGGGGTGGATATCATTAGTGGACTGAATACAACCGCTAATGATAATACCTGTATGATTACTATACGAAATACACCAAAGTGTTTCCACTACTGGACCATAAAGCGGTCACTTGTGCCTAAACCTTTGTAAAAGGTTGGGTACTGACTTTCGGTGTACCATTGATGTTACACAGTGACCAAGGCAGAGAATTCGAATCGAATCTCTGGCAAGGTATGTGCGAATACTTAGCTATCTGCAAGACTATAACCAATCCGTATAGGCCACAAAGTGACGGATTGGTGGAAAGGTTCAATAGAACCCTTATTCAGGTCCTAAAATCGCTTATTAATGAACACATGGACGATTGGGACGAGCAGTGTCACTTTGTGGACCCAGCTCCCCCCACCTACTGTCTACCAACAGCAGGAGTGTCCGGAAGCCCTACATCCGGAAGTGGCCCTCAGGCAGTGTCGACACCCCCCAAGGCCGTCGCACCACCTGCGAAACCAAAGGATGTGATTACCATTAAGACCGGTAACGCAGAAATTTGGTTTGAGAAATCTCGCCAGGGGGAAGCGGATGTCCAGAAGGCCATCTACACCCACTGGGAGAAATGTGTTCGCGATAGAGCGACCGAATTCCATCAGGGTCTCTTAAACGACACCCTGTTGTGCATGAAGGAGGTGGGCGACGCCGAAAAGGAGCGCCTCGAGACCCTTATCTGAGACAAGGTCAAAGCTCGGGAGGATGAAACCTTGGCTGCCAAAGAACAGGCAGCTATGGACGTACACGTTCTAGAGAAACGTGTCAAAGAGGAAATTACCCGGAATACTAATCTAAACACTAAGTTTATGAGGGTATTCGGAGTCGATATCGACGAGTGGACGGCACTCCCGAATCGGCTCTAGATCTTCTTAGGAAGAAGCATGCTAAAAAATCTACCTAAGTGTGCTACAGGTTATTCTGCTATAATTCTTCTCACTCCCATAATAACCAGATTTAGTCGTTGCAGAAAACTATATATCTGCAAATGTCTTTAAATAGAATATGAACACTTATATTCTATGTGTTCCGGGTTCTTTTATAACCAGCTAACTGTATAATTCAGGACATTTTCTTATATCCTGAATAGTCTATTCGGATTAGGATCTACACTTATAAAAAATCCGATAATAGATTTGCTGCTGTTACTCGTATCCGGATGCTGGTTCCTGACCTCTCCTGACTGCTGCTAGTACCCGTTGCTGACCACTATATAGGATGGACTTGTACGATTCTCTACTAATGTTTTGAATGGATTACTCTACACCTCTACGAACACCACTATATTACTTCCGGATCAACCTGTTTTGGACTCACATTTATGTCAACCACATCTAAAAGGATTACGTTTCTACCTGTTGACTACCGGACTGTTATTCTACACCATTCGGATATACCTATGAACAATAGCACTTCTAGAGGATTGTGGGTAGCTGCCCCAAATTCAACTACCGTGTTTACATTTAATACCCTGGATTATAAAAAGACTTTAGCACGTCCATCCCGTGGTTAGCTGACCACCTTAACTACCACCTGGCATCCGGAAGACTGCAGCGCAAGGCTTCACCAGCATTTATAATTGTCATGTATATAATATGATATAATATAACTATTTTTGCTAATATTATTTCTATGTGCATAAGTTACACTATGATGATAGACTATTAAATATATTTTGCTACGGGTTGATATAAATACGGATCTCTGGTTACTATCCATATTACTTAACATGATCCGCTAATTTCATAGTGTATATTCACCAGATTATCTTAACTGTCCTGCGAGACATGAACTTGTATATATTTAATTATCTGGTGCTATAATGGTTATTTGGTACATGATGGTGTTGTATGTATTATTCTACTGAATTTTTTTTCTTTTCAAGTGTATAATTCATAACGGTTGTATTTCTAAAACTCACAAACCCTTTAACGGATTCATTGGTCATATAAAATATAAAAATGTCATTAGATAGTATAGTTACTTTAAAAGTCTTTCTCAAGACTAGATAATCATTTGTGTTATTAATAATTACAAACCTATTAGGATGTTATTATGCGATTTATTCAATATTTGACAGTTCCGATACATATAACTGTTATCTTCACATATATGCGAATTATAATACTTAACCTAATACTTATACCGTAAACATAGGTTGTTATTATGTGGTATAAGATGTTAATTAACAGTTCAGTTTCACATAACTGTTACTCTTTCAACATATTCGCATTGTATTTCAACATCAGGTTTGTTATTCTGTAACTATATATGCTATCAAATATATGAAATTGACATTCGAATGATATTATACATGCTGTTAAACGTTATATCTATGGTTGTACCTCTATTATTAGGGTTTAGACATATCGTAATGTTATCCCTATAATAATACAATAGTTATAACTCCTTCCTTAATGTCTGGGGAGTGGTGTAGAGGTACGTTTATATACAACCATAGCGTTGGGTACCGTCTGACGTGGCGGGTGAGTCTAGTCGTTGGATGTTCCTCAGGTTCCGGATAGGTGGCAGCACCGATCCGGGTCTGTGGGGACATCTGACGGCGAACACCTAGGTTCTTATATAAAGACCAGGGCTCAGCCGCTACGTCAGAGGCCCTTTTGGCTTCCGATCATGTAAGACCATTTTCTAATAACTAATAGCTGCCCTATCACCAACTACCGGGTAGCCGTGAGTGTGTATTTAATAAACTATCCGTTGGCATACACTTGAATCACTGTCTTACTCCTTCTTTCCCGAATAGTAAGGCTGAACCACCAGGTCCGTAAGATTAAAAACCATTACATAATCATTGTAATCATTTTGCCACAGATCAAAGTTCATGACAGAGGATGTAGCATTTCAGTGCTGGTGGCACAGAGAGGGTCCTTATCACTGAGGGGTGGAGAGACACAAGACTCTTACGGATACACACACGGCAATACCACTGTAGTGTCTTGGGGTTATTTAGAGTAATGGATACGAACCCAGAGGCAGGTGCTGCCACCTGCCATCCGGATTCCCCCACTACACCCGAAGACTGAGGTCTGAGTCCCACAGGTACAAGAACATATAATTGTAAATACCATGCCCCTACAAATGTTTGACGCCAACATGGAGAAGTATCTCCAATAGGGGTAGTTTGTATACTTGTAGACTTCTAAGTGTACGATGGTCAATCACATTACCACATGGATTGCTCATGTAACGATCAAATACAGGTGCCAATGATATTGAGCATGAGGCCCCATGCCTGAGCAACCATCAGATATTGTTAACAGGACTTTCTCTGAAAATGGCACCCTTCAGGACACTTTCTTTGAAAATGAACTCCTTAAGATGGATGGTATATTCCTTTCTTTCCATAGATTTGTCAATATTAATACCGTATTTAAAAAAAGTGTCTAAGTGTTCTTGTAAAAATTTCCCTGAACTAAGGTATGTGCATAACAACTTTTCCAGTTGCCCATCCATATTTATTCCCTTTTTCTTGTTCTTGTTCAACTGTTTATCAAGAACCTCAGTGTTCTTGCTCTCCTCATTTTCTCAACCACCACAGAATATGCACCGTGTAAAGATTCCTTTGCACACCATTATGGCTATTGTTTGACTAAAGAAGGTAAACTCTAATACATTTACCTTGATAATATGTTTCACAACTAGCAGTGCACTGAGATATGGGTCAATCCACCGAAAGTGGGCACCTGGGTCTTTTTTGGTCTTTTTTGGATACAGGGGCTGTAAAATAAGAAGTAAGTAACCATTCTTCTTATTTCATTTGAAAGAAAACACCTTGGGCTTCAAAAGAAGGGCAAGTTTACATATGTCGGCCTGCTATTTTTTTAGATATAGTGGTCCAAAGTTCAAAAATGGCCAAAAATTGCCTTTTTATTCAATTTCCACCTCATCCCAGGGTCTATACCATCAAGCCAAACAGCAACAGACCAATATAATTTTATCTATTCCTTAGTGGAGGGTCCTATCTAATATTTTTATGTTGTTTGGAAGTGCTCAGGTTGGCATTCCTTTTCCCCTGTTCATTTCTATAACCAAATACAGGTGCTGTAATGGGCGTGAGCAAAATAAAAGTACACTGGTAGGCCTACTAAAACACTCCCCTCAATCTTATTTCCCACCAAGATTAGGGTCGTCATAGGGGATTTTCTGGAACAGAAACTTAGGGTCTACTTGCAGGCATGACTGTGCGGTACATATTCAAGTATTTTCAAGTCCATTTTGCTCACGCCCATTACATTCAAATTTCTTCATCCAGGACAAATACTATCAAAGTTTTTATCATCAATCCTGCCAACATGCTTGTAGTGCATTTTACTCATGCCCATTACGCTCACGCCCCTCTTTTTTTAAAATGACTTATTAACAATAGGTCTATAAACCAATGATATTGAGCATGAGGCCCCAGGGTAGCCGTGAGTGTGTATTTAATAAACTATCCGTTGGCATACACTTGAATCACTGTCTTACTCCTTCTTTCCCGAATAGTAAGGCTGAACCACCAGGTCCGTAAGATTAAAAACCATTACATAATCATTGTAATCATTTTGCCACAGATCAAAGTTCATGACAGAGGATGTAGCATTTCAGTGCTGGTGGCACAGAGAGGGTCCTTATCACTGAGGGGTGGAGAGACACAAGACTCTTACGGATACACACACGGCAATACCACTGTAGTGTCTTGGGGTTATTTAGAGTAATGGATACGAACCCAGAGGCAGGTGCTGCCACCTGCCATCCGGATTCCCCCACTACACCCGAAGACTGAGGTCTGAGTCCCACAGGTACAAGAACATATAATTGTAAATACCATGCCCCTACAAATGTTTGACGCCAACATGGAGAAGTATCTCCAATAGGGGTAGTTTGTATACTTGTAGACTTCTAAGTGTACGATGGTCAATCACATTACCACATGGATTGCTCATGTAACGATCAAATACAGGTGCCAATGATATTGAGCATGAGGCCCCATGCCTGAGCAACCATCAGATATTGTTAACAGGACTTTCTCTGAAAATGGCACCCTTCAGGACACTTTCTTTGAAAATGAACTCCTTAAGATGGATGGTATATTCCTTTCTTTCCATAGATTTGTCAATATTAATACCGTATTTAAAAAAAGTGTCTAAGTGTTCTTGTAAAAATTTCCCTGAACTAAGGTATGTGCATAACAACTTTTCCAGTTGCCCATCCATATTTATTCCCTTTTTCTTGTTCTTGTTCAACTGTTTATCAAGAACCTCAGTGTTCTTGCTCTCCTCATTTTCTCAACCACCACAGAATATGCACCGTGTAAAGATTCCTTTGCACACCATTATGGCTATTGTTTGACTAAAGAAGGTAAACTCTAATACATTTACCTTGATAATATGTTTCACAACTAGCAGTGCACTGAGATATGGGTCAATCCACCGAAAGTGGGCACCTGGGTCTTTTTTGGTCTTTTTTGGATACAGGGGCTGTAAAATAAGAAGTAAGTAACCATTCTTCTTATTTCATTTGAAAGAAAACACCTTGGGCTTCAAAAGAAGGGCAAGTTTACATATGTCGGCCTGCTATTTTTTTAGATATAGTGGTCCAAAGTTCAAAAATGGCCAAAAATTGCCTTTTTATTCAATTTCCACCTCATCCCAGGGTCTATACCATCAAGCCAAACAGCAACAGACCAATATAATTTTATCTATTCCTTAGTGGAGGGTCCTATCTAATATTTTTATGTTGTTTGGAAGTGCTCAGGTTGGCATTCCTTTTCCCCTGTTCATTTCTATAACCAAATACAGGTGCTGTAATGGGCGTGAGCAAAATAAAAGTACACTGGTAGGCCTACTAAAACACTCCCCTCAATCTTATTTCCCACCAAGATTAGGGTCGTCATAGGGGATTTTCTGGAACAGAAACTTAGGGTCTACTTGCAGGCATGACTGTGCGGTACATATTCAAGTATTTTCAAGTCCATTTTGCTCACGCCCATTACATTCAAATTTCTTCATCCAGGACAAATACTATCAAAGTTTTCTTTCTTTCAACCAGCCTAACTTGAAGATCTATTGTTAATAAGTCATTTTAAAAAAAGAGGGGCGTGAGCGTAATGGGCATGAGTAAAATGCACTACAAGCATGTTGGCAGGATTGATGATAAATTGTATGCACTGCCAAGGTGAACAGCAACTCCATTGTCTAGAATCCACTTATAATCTATTCCTAGTTAGGGAGCCAGATCTCTCAAATGTGAATATTTAAAGCAGTGCTGGTGTTAAGAGCTTGAGAAAATATGGCAAACAGGTCCAAGTAAGTTCATAGCATAAATTTCAAATCTGGACTGGTTGAGACCACATAGAGGTTAGAACAAGGTCAAAGTCAAAGGTCATAAATTGGCCTCAAAATTAGTATCAAAATTTTTAAGAAATTTTTCACACTGATAGTCTATATGACACCAAGTGTACAGGGACACACTGTCAGTGTTAAAACCCTCCAACATCCACTGATGTTCTATATACAGAAGACATTCCTTGGTTAAGCTCCATATCCTGGTCCCATGTATGTATATCATAGAGTGGTGGTCATGAAGAGTGCTGACAGTAAAAGCTAGCTCTGATCCTGGTGTGTGCTGCACTGTACTGCACCTCTGTATTGTCGATAAACTCACTGTGACACATAACCCTGTGTGACTATTCTAGAACGTCCTCTGTTCATCCGTACTTTATCGCGATTCATTATTAACAGTCTATATACACCTTGACAGGCCTCCTGCAGTGTCCCAATCAGCAATGGAGCATTGGGCTATGCTTGTCCATGCTTGGCCCAATATAAGCCGACATTGGCCCAATATAAGCCGACATTGGCTAAATGTATCCTTGCTACCTGTGTCTCACAGACAGAGGTATTTGTTGGTAAACAACACACTGGTTCTTAGAGTTGATCATAGGGGGCTCCCTAGTACAATACCCTGGTGACATCTGGTGGTATATTATAGAACTACAGCTGGTAGACACCATAGGCTGCAGGACACTAATTATTTTCTCACTGTTGGCTTATATAGCATATGGGCGAAAATAAAATATTTGTGCGAATTTCTGGGCTTAGCCACTGTTATTTTCATGTAGGCACACATTTTTCCCATTAATTTAGGGCCATGAGATGTGGTACAATGTAATTAACTTTTCTGCTATCGTCCGTAGAGTGCGGACATACCCAGATTTGGGGGTTTTGCAGTGAATGATTACAATAAATTCTGTAATTGAAAAGAGTGCACCCCCCTCAACTTACCCTCAAATATCAGCCTAAATAACACTCAAATCGATTAATATACATCCTAAGGATTAATTTGATGCCTGGTTTGCCTACCCACTGTCAGATTTTAGACCAATAATCATTGTACAACACCCTTTAGTGCGGACCTACAAAGTGTCTCCTGCTGCCACCTCCCGTCAATTGGTGTTCTGCAACCCATAGAGCCTGCCAAACAGAGTCTAAATCTTGGAATTTTCTTTTTATCTTTTTTAGAACCTGAGATATTAAATAATTTATGTCTGAAAAATTAACAATTTTGCCCCGGTACATTCCTGTTATACAAGGGTCCAAAAGCTGTGACCACTGACCACCAAATTTGCCTTTGGTCATTGACTAAGCTACATACCCTACCCTGCCCTGCCAACACTGTTGAGGCATGACTGAGTGGTCGCCACCCACCCAGTACTGTTGAGAATGGACATGTATAGGACTGTATGAGTGTTTTTCTCTACACGGCAATAAATTTGCCTAAATTTTGTATGGAAACTCTGTAAACGTTTCTGGTGATTCACCCTAACTGAGAAAAAATTACTTAACCAATCTCTATAGAGTATTTTTGATGTTCCTTCACTGGTGGCCTTTGTAGTCGGCCATATTGCCTAGCCCCAGGAAGGACCACTGGTCTCACATTGGAGATTTTTTTTTCTTTCTTCTTGTGTTACTTAGGCCTGGTTATGTATGTTTATTGGCCAGGTCCAATAAAATATTCGCCCAAACTAGATTGGAGTTGTCGTACGTCTATTTATAACTCCAAAATCAGTGAATAGGGGGTATTTTTCATTTCCCGTAACTGGGATGGTGTCAGTTGAAATGGGGAGTTCAGGGGCAGGGCATCTGCCATTGCCAGTGATTTAATGTATTTTAAGGGATTTCTTTTAACTGTGTAGGTTTAGTGCTGTGTACAGGCCCAGTTCCTACAGTGAAAGAGGCAGAATTGGCAGGAGGACTGCCTACATCCCGTGGCCTTGGAGCACTACACTGAAAACATGGAAGATCCAGAAACTAGTCAACTCAAGTTGACGATACCTAAAACTACAACTTTAGGTAGTCAAAATGACGAGTTTAGGTCATCATCCTGAGGACCTAAGTTGTCAGTATGACGACTCTGTACTGTCAGTATTGTCATACTGACAACTCAGGTCATCAGGATGACGGCGTAGAGAAGATTGCAAATTATCGGACGATTTTATCATTGTGGCTAGTTCAGAACGGGAATGCTTGCACCATAGAAACCTATTAATAGAAGTTATGGAATTCCTAGGTCTGAAAGTCTCATTCTCTAAGGTTACTGCACCTAGTAGGGTCGCTAATTTCCTCGGTATAAAAATTGACTCCACTGCCATGGAGCTAACGTTACCTACAAATAAATTGTTGAAGTTGGAATGCCTTTCCCAAAAGTGGACATCCAAAAAATGATTGCGAAAAATTGGAGGCCTCATGAGTGAAGAAACCAGGAAGGACGTAAAATGGTGGTTAAATTTTTGCGAAATTTTCAATTGTAGAAGCCTTACAAGGAAAGGTTTCCATGAACTGCCTATGGTTTCCAATGCATCAAAAAGGGGTTTTGGCACATGGATGGGTGATGATTATTTTTACGGCTTCTTGAATGCTTGTGGAAAAGATTTTGAGAATGCTGCTCATTTAGAGTGTCCGCCCACCATGGATGATATTGAGGTTCATGATGCCAACATCAATGTGTACGAGCTGTGGCCTGTGTTGGAGGGCCTCCATAGATGGTCAGCTGAATACCGTAAGTCCATGTAATCCATGTAATCACTGATAATATGCAGGTGCTCATGATGATTAATACCGGTAGAAGCAAGAACAAGTTGGCATGTCTTGGATAAGTGAGTTCTATTGGTTATGCTTCATTAATAATATTGAATTATATGCTACCTATATCAGATCAGAGGATAATACACTTGCTGACCATCAATCTTGTCTGGCTTATAAAGGTTATGTTGATAAGATAGATCAACCTTAATTGACTTTGGTGTGACTTTCAGTGATAGTCTGGGGAGATGCGCAGCAAGAGGCCCTGGCTGAGGTGGGAATTTCCCACAGCACGAGGAAGGCCCGTAGATGCTGAAGTGATAGATGAACACATGTCAATTTGGTAGTAGATAGACTTTAGTTGAACTCTGATTGAGGTACAAGCATGTGCGTCATGATCGTGATATACCAATTCCAGTACGACCGGCCATAGCTAGTCCACCTGCCGCTAATCGGCAGCACAATACTACAACATCCCCCTTTTTCTCAGATAAATATCAGAACGATATTTGGAGTTCATAGCTATAAGGACTTGTAATAAAGCTCTTTTATGATAGTCACAACTGTTTATATATTATGGTAACATGTGAGTCTTTTTGTAAATCAACCTTTAACCTGGCGTATTGTCATATGTCTATATGTATGAGTTTCAACAAGTCTCTTAATATAAGTGAACTGAAAGATGATATACTTTAATATAATGACCTTAATCTACTCTAGAAAACATAGGGTAGACTGCCCTTGTTTTCCTCCATCTGGAGGCTTTATTCTGGCCTCTGGCTGGGAGGTGGCCCTGACTGACTAGTCCTGATATCGTTCTGGTGTTTTCTAGTGCAGACTACACTTGTAGGACTTTCCGGGGCTTTCTGTGGTGTCAGTTGTGCCAGTGGAGCTGTCTGTGGTGTGAGTTGTGCCAGTTTATCAGTTCTGGGCCTAGTCTCTTTTCTAGTGACATTCTCCCCCTTTTCACCATTGGGACACATTTGCTGTAGAGGTGGCGTCTTTTGGGCATGCACACCTTCATGGAGATGACTTCTGTTGCGCTGCAGTATACTGTCACTTGGTGTGTCAACCATGTATGAGTGGGGCTCAGCCCTCTTTTCCATGACTGTCCCTGGCATCCATGTCTTGGAGGCCTTTTTTTTGGATGTAAATGTCCTGCCCTGGGTATAAGGGTGGCAGAGGTTGACTCTGTACTGTCTGCTCGTATTGCTCTTTGGCCTTTTCTCGCCTCTCTTCCAGCCTATGTTTGATGTCTTGGTCAATATCAGCCTGATGTGCGGGTAACATAGTAGCTACCTGCCTTCCCAGCAACATCTCAGCCGGTGATGGCAACCGGCTTTCAACTGGGGTAGCCTGTAGCATCAGCACAGCTTCCTGGATACTTCCTTTTGACTTGATACACTTTTTGATGACTGGCTTTACATAGCATACTTGATGCTCAATATACCCATTGGACTGGGCGTAGAGTGGGGAAGATGTTGTATGCTTTAATCCCCATCACTGGCAAAACTCTTTAAAGGTCTCACTAGCATATTGTGGGCCGTTATCTGACCTGACCTCATCTGGTCTTCCAAAGATGCAGCAGGCCTCCTCCATTACATCTTTGACAACCTCAGAAGTCACTGGAGGTTGTAATTCTTTGACAATCGGAAATTTCGAGTAATAATCTGAAATAAGGATAAATTGATGTCCTTTTATCTCAAATAAATCTGTCCTGATAATTTGCCATGCATGGGCAGGGGTTTCACTTGGCAACATTGGTTCCTTTCGATAAGCGTCTTGATCCTCTTGGCATGCAATACTACCCCGGACCGTTTTCTCAATGTCGGCATTGATCCTTGGCCAGTAGACTGTGTCTCAGGCTAGCAACCTTGTCTTTTCTATGTCTAGATGAGCACGGTGGAGTTGCTATAGAATGTCCTTCCGCATTGTTTCTGGAACGATGACCTGCTTTCCTTTGAACAGGATCCCATCATCAAGGCCAATCACATCTCTGAATGACCAGAATATATGGAGGTCAGTCGGTAAATCAGATATCTTTGATGGCCATCCACGATATACGACCTCTGCTAGAGCGTTCAGGACAGGGCACTGCTGGGTCTCCCTTCGGAGTTGTGCCTGTTTGTCGGTACTGAAGCTAATGAGATCAATTGAAACTCCATCGACACGTATATCTAGTTTGACTTCCGACATGTTATTGAGATTTGGGAGGCGTGATAGCATGTCTGATAGGACCATCTCTTCCCCTGGTCGGTATGTCGCACTGTAGTCGTAGCCTTGGATCCTTAGTAGCATCCTCTGGAGCCGAGGAGGTGCTGATACAATAGGCTTCTTACAGATCATCTCCAGGGGCTTATGGTCCGATACAATGTGGAACGATCTCCTATACAGGTATGTGTGGAACATTTCAACACCATGTACTAGGGCTAGTGTTTTGCATTCAATGTTACTATAGTTAGACTGTGTTTTGGTGAGGGACTTGGAGGCAAAGGCTATCAGCTTGCCCTCCTGGATCAGTGCAGCACAAGGCCCTTTTGTGAAGGATCTACCTCAAGTGTTATAGGTTTGGTTGAGTCATAAAATGCCACTACTGCTTGTTAGGATATAGCACCCTTAAGCTTCTTGAATGCATGCTGATGGTCCTCCGACCACTCAAATGGGACGTCTTTCTTGATAAGATCTCGTAGTATAGCTGCCTGTGTACTGAGATTAGGAATAAATGCTCCCATATATGTAAGAAGTCCAAGGAAGCGTACTGTGGTACTGGCATCTCATGGATGTCCTTTACTTTGGCAGGGTCAGGTCATATGCCGTCCTTGCTGTATACATTGCCGAAGAACGATATTGCCCGCTTCTTTATGGCACACTTTTCCGAGTTGAATATGAGACCGTGTTCCTTAGCAGCCTCCAGTTGTTTTAAGATCCTGGCCTCGTGTTCCGCCTCAGTGGAGCCAAAGACATATACATTGTTGGCGATGCCAACGCACCCTTCTAGGTCCTCCAAAATCTTGTCCATACGCTGCTAGAACACTTCTTGTCTAGCGTTCAAGCCAAATAGCAAACGTTGAAAACAGTACCTCCCGAAGGGTGTCCAAAATGTTGTTAATAACTGACTGCTTTCTTCTTTAAGTGGGACACTCCAATATCCGGCCTTCGCATCCAGTTTGCTAAAGTACTTGACCCTTGAGAAATAGGATTGATCTTTTCTAATGTAGGGGTCTCCTGAGGACACCTTTTTACTGCATTATTTAAGTGTTTCGGGTCTAGGCATCACCTTAAGCTTCCATCCTTCTTTGAACTATATACTAGGCTTGAACACCAGTCCATGTCCTCCTTTACTATCCTGATCACTCCCATCTTCTCCATACTGCCAAGTTCAGCCTTTATTTTAGGGAGAAGGTTTATGTTACATTTCCTGGGGCGATCAATATATGGCTGGGCATCTGGCTTAAGTAGGATCCTTGCTGGGTCTTTGAACTTCCCGATATGGTCAAACTGTTTAGGATATGACTTCTTGAGGTCCTGAAGGGAGCCAACACTCTATCCTGGCTAAGCTACTATAGTCTCCACATGACAGTTGATTGTGACCAAGTTGAGTGCCTCGCACATAGGTAGGCCTAAAACAATAGGTCCAGGCACATTAACAACATAGAAGGTGGCTTTCACCCACTCTGACTTGGCATACTTGCACTGTAGAGATAGCTTGCTGATACACTTGATGGCGTCTCCAGTATATGCCATGAGCCGGGTCTGCCCAACTGGTGATAGTACTGTTGAAGGGTCAACATCACCATATATCTGCCAGAAGGCATGTATTGGTAATGCATTGCCCTGAGCTCCGATGTCCAATTTAAGCCTGAGGCCCTTGGTGTCATCTATGCCAGGACACTTTACCTTGATAGTCGTAAATGCTTCATTGCGGGATATGGTATCAAAGCATTTGTCAGACATTTTAATGCAATAGAAACTTTCAATATATTCGCCTGTGTCACTTGCATCAGATGTATCGGATGAGTCATCTTCATGTGCAGTTACTGCACCTTTTTCTTATTCTTATTGGTATTTGATGACTGTCTTTGGGGCTTGGGTCCTGTCCTTATTGCTCTTGAACTGCGATCCGCAATTCCCACAGGGTTTACGTTTGGAAATGTGGTCCACAGTGGTGGTGCTGGTGTTGGTAATATCTGTGGTCATCTGCCTGTACTGTATGAGGCTCAAACACTCAATACGGAAATTCATGGCAACCATCAACTGTTTTTCGAAGAGCTCCCACAATTTCTCTGGTTTCTTAGAATCTGCGGCATTTAGACCGGATGGGTTAATCTGGCGCAAACCTTCTTCCCCGACCTTTATCTTTATTTTCCTGGCCATTTTTGCAGCATCAATAACCTCATTGTCCTCACAAACCAAGAGTAACCTCTGCTTAAACAGTTTGAATGTCTCTGCTATGTCAGCAGCATCCCAATTCATAGAAGGGTATTTGGTAGCCATTTTTATTCACTAGTTTGTGTATTGGGCACTGGAGCTAGGTAAAGCATTGGATGAAGTGTAGATCTAGAACTAGTGTAGTCTAGAACAATCCTAGGGCCAGGAACAAAATGTGTGGAAAGTGAAAGTTGCTCTACTCACAATATCTGGTGTCCCACAATGTTAGTATGTGGCACACAATTGTCTTCAGATATCCTTTACCGCTAGCCACCATGAAGTGATAGATGAACACATGTCAATTAGGTAGTAGATAGACTTTAGTTGAACTCTGATTGAGGTACAAGCATGTGCGTCATGATCGTGAGATACTGATCCCAGAACGACCGGCCATAGTTAGTCCGCCTGCTGCTAGTTAGCAGCAAAATACTATGTAGGGGCCGGCATCGTTGTATATATTAGTGCGGTTCATCCGAGAGACGTGTTCGTGTGGTGCTTGTTCCTTCTATGCCAACTAGGTGTCGCTTTGCGATACCCGGCTGGTACAAGAGGGGGCAGCACCATGCCTCCCGTCCAGCTTCTACTAAGAAGCCGGACGAGCCGGAGAAGGGGACTGGACGTAGTCCAGTCAAGACGTGTTACTACAGATTGTGAACAGAGCTGAATAAAGTCCTACCCGAGAGGTAGGGGTATCCGGGGCTTTGCCCAACCCGAATCGCTCGTGTTGTGTTGGTGTCTTTAGTGATAAGCGAGCCAACGAGCGACCCAACATATAAGTCGATACGAAAAATTACACATATAACCCGAAGTAACAGATGCCAATTAAGGAGGTACAAGAAATTCTGTAAAAAATTTAAATGAAAACCTTTCCCTTGCTCAGCACGTAGAGCCTCTATGTATGCGACCTCATTGGCTAAGGAAATTTGTCCTTCCTCTGTTCGGAACTACCTTTCAGCGGTGTGGTACTCACAAAAATGTGTGGTTATCCCTATCACTGTGATAGTTTTATATTGAAGCAAACACTGAATGGCATTGAAAGACGGTTTGGTAAATATAAAATAGAGAAATATCCTCTCACAGCGCATGACATGTTGAATATGTACAAACTGTTAGATATGAATGTTACAGATGATGTTAATTTTTGGGTTGCAGCCATGATCTGCTTCCGTGGGCTGCTCCGGGTATACCATGTGTCAGAGACCTGCCACCAGATGGTTGTTGGGGATATCCAGGTCAATTCAAATAGTGTTAGTATTATGATTCCATCATCCAAAACTGATCAATTTGGTAAATCACATTTTACCTTGTACCTTCAGGATATTCCAGGCTCCCCCTTTTGCCTAAAGAAATTTATCACTAAATTGTTTGTTGGTGCCAGTAAAAAGGTGCCTCTGCTCCGCCACAGGTTGGGACAGTGGGAGTTTCCTGTCTCATACAAATTCATTAATTTTTTTGAGGTTTGAAAATTAATTTTATTGTCCGACACAATTTAACAAAAGTGGATAATGACAATAAAGGTGATTCCTCATCCAATTCATCTGTTTCAAATCCAGTTATTTTCACATTATGACATATATGAATGTACATGATGAAATGAGGTCAAACAAGTAAAGAAAATATGTATCATGTACATGAAAAATACAAGACTACCATAGGACTTAATGGTCACACAACAGTGACACAGCGGATAAAGGGGTTTAAGCGGGCTCAAACACATGCTTCATTAACGTATTACATTAAGTATAGAGTACGAGAGTAAGACAATGCAAGATTTGAAGTATGTAGTTATTAAGTGACTCCGGCAAATAAGCAGTAAAGATTGTCAATGGGTGTAGTCGTTAAAACAGCTCCCACAAACAATGACATTGCAGCACACGATAACCATATGACAAACATTACTAGATTACCAAGATTAGGCAACATACTTAGTGTCCAGTAAGAGTAGTCATTACAACAGCTCCTACTTTACACGAGGGGGTAGTCATTACAACAGCTCCCTTCATGACAAGTTGAAGAGTTAAACTTGGCATACCTGTGGACATGATTGGTACACATTCGTTCAGACATGGGGGCTCACCTATGCTGAAGATCCTAGGCATGCCAGTTTCTAGTATAATGCATAAAGGTAGCTGGAAATCAAGCGCTGTTTATCGCTACCTTCATCAGACATCTTTTGAGCTACTGCGATTGGACAGGGCTCCATGTAATTTTCTTAGTGCTATAATGTAGTGCCTACATTGTGTTTAGCGGGCTGTTGGGTGTTATTCTATGTACTTATTCCGGCAAACTGTTGTTCTGGTTATTTACTATTAATCAGCTTATTATAGTTACCAGCATCTATGTAACCAGGGTGGGTAATATTTTAATACCGGGTACCTTTGATAACTACCAAGGGCCAGTGATTCCAGCGATGCAGAGGCAATGGTTAGGAGCAGACACACGTAGGACTGCCTCACACTCTGACACCATTACACCATCAGCAGACACAAGGGTCTAAGTCACCATTCTACTGTCACTAGTCTCAGTACTATTCCCTATAGGGACCCTTGGAGTTTGATCAAGGGCGCAGACATAGCCCTACCAGGAGCTAAGTTAAAGCTTGATAAAGCTTTAACAAAGCTTTAAAGCAAGATAAAGCTTGATAATGGAGGGTTTTAACACACTGTCAGTGCCCCCCCCCTGTACGACATAGACCATCACCACATAGACATCACCATATATATATATATATATATATATATATATATATATATATATATATATATATATATATATAGATCATCAGTGGGTGAAGGACTGTTGATAATTCCTCACTTGCACCCTGTGCATATATTAGGCCTGGATTACATAAGAATAGGAAGACCAGCATCACTATCAATACCTAAAACAACTGTTGTTAAGATGTATGAAGGCAAGAATAGTATAGGTTCCCTAGGATATGTTACTCCATAGAGTCCTATAGTGCAAGCCACCCCCCTCTACCCCCCCTTCAAAGTAGGCTCCCTTTTGTATTCAGTATTGAGTCCTATGTAGGATAAGGGGGTTTATAGACCTTGGGGCTATCAGCACCATACATGCCTTTATTAAAACAACTATAATAACTAGTTGACAATAAGCATAGTCAGTAAAATGCATAATATAATAACAATAGTACAGTAATAACAATAGTAATAACAATAGTATTAACAATAGTAAAATTTAAAAATCAAGGAAACACCCAGCGTGGTGTTACCTGTACAGGTGAGACTCGCCAATTGACGGTTACTTTGAACCCGCCCCTTATATACTGGAGGAGTTATTTACCATGACGTCATACTATGACCTCATAGATACCAATGCGCGCTGCAAATAGTCCCTAACCGTTCGCTGCTAATTATATATATATACACGAGTGTATATAGTTCCATAAGTTATCTCGCTACCAGGGAATGATAATACCGGTAATAACGATGATAGTAGTGAAGATAACAGAGATGATAATATATGAACAGTGGTAATATAAATGATCATATCACAGACACATGAGTTTGGTGGGTTACTGACCTTGGGGCTATCAGCACCATACATGCCAAACACCTAAACACGCCAAACACATGTGAACAAACACATACCAATCAACAATGCAATTGAGATTGGCAAAGTCTATCTAATTCTAAAAGTTCATTTTTATGATTATGTAAATATGTAAAAACAGAATTAGATTTCCAATTTACCTTCTTTTTAATGGAATCTACACTCAGTCCTGCATCCTTTAACATAGTAGCACCACCATGCCTAAGTGAGTGAGTGGAGACTGAACCTTTGATACCAGCACGTATAGATAAAGATTTCAGCCTAGAATTAATATATTGGTACTGTAGAGGAACACCATTAATTTTGAATAACAACTCACTTGCACCCCTACCTGTGCACAATTTTCCTAAGTCTTCACAAGGACATAACAGTGAAGTATCATCCCTACATAAATATATATTAAAAGAATGGCCACCAAGCTGGTCGGTCTTTGAGGTTCTGATGCGAAGGCTAGCATAACTTTTAAACATTTTTACATCACCTACCCGTAGTGTATGAGGAGAAGATACAACATGTCCTATTCTGAGGACACCTCTAAAACATAAGAGAATAGCTAACCAAAACTTCAAGTCAGCCCTGTTGGAGAGATCCAAATACGATCTAATACATAACATTTCTTTTGGACTCAATGGGTGAGTAACCCTAGCAGGCACAGCATAATTTCTATCAATACCATCCAACACCTTTTTTAGCATGAAATTACTGCTATGGTCTAAGCCACCTCTAAGTTTTTGATGATACCAAATGGATGATAAATAATTTCTTACAGAAGAAGGTTTCATACAATAAGATAAATATACTGCATATGTAGCAGCCTGAGAGGGAGAACAAGGAAATTTAGGTAAATTAAATTTATTACAAAATTTTTTGTACCTTTTAAGTTGTTGGTTCCTTGCTCTCCTAGTGTTCTCTGACACACCCTTCGCTAAAAGACACTCTTTTCTTTTTTGTAACCTTCTCCATTCTGGAATTAAAGCAACACATATCATTTTCAAGAAGAGAGTTTACACATTTGTCCAGAACACCCTTGTAAGCAAGTCTAGATAGTTGGTCCTCCACATTGTTGAGGAAACAAAGCCAAAAAATCTCTCTAAGCCATTCCATACAAAGCTTATTTTTTGACCTACCGGTATTTATCATAGCTAGAACTTGCATATTATCAGTAATACAGTGTATTCTTCTATTTTTATAACTAGAAATCCAACGTTTTAAACCAACCATGACTGGATATAACTCGTATACATTTATATTTCTATGATGATTTTTTAGAACATCCAATATTGGAGGGAGGGAAAAATGACCTGAGCCTAGGTTGAATTTATCATGAGATGTCCAGTCACCATATAAATAATCATTCCCCATCCATGCTCCAAAGCCCTTAATAGACGAATCAGAGTACATAGGTGTATCAATAACATCATTTAGAATTAACCTCTTACAGTTAAAAACTCTACAAAATTCCAACCACCATTCAATGTCTTGGCGAGTGCAAGCTGATACCCTAATATAACCACCGGGTCTGGCCCGAGCACAGAGATCGAAAATTCGCCTACTAAAAGTTCTACCACCCTTAACCACCTGCGAGCAGAAAGACATTAAACCACCTATTCTCTCTAAGTTCTTTTTGGAAATAAATTTCTTATTAACATTATCTAATAAGAGATTTTCCATTTTTTCAACCTTTTCAACAGGCAAAGACAGTTCCAACTTAACTGAATCTATGTTAATGCCTAAGAATTTACAAAATTGAGACGGATCGGTCACCTTTTCTTTGGATACTACAAAACCCATGTACGCCATACACTCCATTAATAAATTCCTCTGTCTAAGACACTCATCATAAGTATTAGCAATTATGATAAAGTCGTCCAGATAATTTACAATTTTTTCTACACCGTAGAATTTTGCCACCTCCACAATAAAATCAGAGATTTTATTAAAAATATACGGGGCACATTTCAGGCCAAAAGTTAACCTGTTGCTTACATAATAATCCTCACCATGCCCAAAATCCCATCTGAAACCTTGCATGGTCGTGTGAGGTGCATACACATTTATAGACCTATATGCTGACTTTAAATCCACCACACTCATGAAATCGTTCTTATTCAATTGAGCAGTCACCGTGCTAATATTATTATAAGAAAATGTCGAGCTAGTAGTATCCATAAAATTATTAATAGATATTTTATCAGGCATACTACAGTCAGTTATGGGTCTTAACTTGCCATTTGATTTTTCTACACCACCTAGGGCATGGATACAACGGGGTTTATCTACACTTTTAGAGACTAGACCAGCTTCTAGTTCATCTAACAATATACCACAGTACTCATTATAGAATTTTCCCTCGAGGATTGACTTATAATTTCTGCAATCATAAGAAGTGATGCAGTCAGGATCCACTATCCTGAACCCCTCAACAAAACCCTGCCATAAGAATAGCGCCTCCTTGTCATTTACATTAATAATACCTTTCTGGGTTAAGAATGAGGCAACTCTGCAAGGTAAAATTTGGGAATTTTTTCCATTGATATAATGAACACATGTACATGTACCTTCTATACACTTGTCATATACCCTGATGCCGGGTAAACCTGTGACACTAACCGTAAAAAGCGGTTCAATACCAACCTGTATTAGGTTATAACCAATAACATCTATATTATTTTCCAACGAACTAAATTCTTTGAAAATACTTTGTTCTGCTACGGATTCAGTTGAAAGAATACAATCCTTAACCATCTCCGTATCATTCACCTCCTGTACTGGAGTTTGTGAGGGCGAGTCGATATCTACCAAACCTACCATAACTTGGTCCGGCATCAAACAAATATCATTACCATCTATGGGATATCGATCACCTGCAGTTTCCTATTCACTCCTGGCCTTCTGGCATTCAGTTTTACTATGACCAGAGGAACTGCAGGCACTGCAAATATGTCTATACTTGCAGGGGTCCCTTACACAACCTTCTGCCCTATTAAAGGCATAGCAAGAATTATTTGAGACCTTTTGTTTGATACCATTCCTAGCCTTGGTAGTGTATGCTTTCTGTGCCTGAACAGTACCATCATATGATAAGTGTCTCAGAATATCTGAATTGTCTATAACACCAAAGGCTTCTATCCCATCCTTATTTGCCCTAGTTCTAACTGATTTATCATATGCCAACAGGGCTGCTACCGTATACATCCTTGTACCAGCCTTTTCAACCAGAACCTGGAGATGCTTTAACATGCCTTCTACATCACTGTTGTCCTTGTAATAATCTAAGACAAAATTCAAATTGATTAGCACCAATTTCTCAACGGTATCGATCTTCTCCCGTTTTTTTACATACATTTCATGGTCAAACTCACCACATTTGGTATTGGTGTGAAGCCTGGACGTAGTGGAATCTATTGACGACCCTCCCGAAGACGACCGAGGTCTGTGACGAGTAGAAAACGATGATTTAGATGTCCGGCGACGACCACGATACACGACTTCGTCCCATTTCGAACCGTCGCTAAGGACGCTGGGAGACCGCTGCCTGGATACGCGGCTGCGCTCTCGGTGCGATGACGTCACGGGCCGTTGACAAACATTCGCACGTGTATTGTGCCACGCCCCCTTGGTAGATTTCGTCTCGTCTTTCTTGTCCTCTCCAGCAACCAAATCCTGTAGTAGATTCTTGATGGTGCACAACTCGCCCTCCAACAGGTCGATCCTACTCGTCTGGTCAGTGAATTGATTGTCATCCAACCCCTTAGCATGGTGGGGCGATGTAGATCTCCGATCCACAAAAGACGAATCCAACTCACTCGAAAGTCCTAAATTGGCCGATTTCACCGTTTTCTTCGCCGATTTGGCCGATTTTTTAGAAGTAGTAGTACTTCTAGTTGATTTCCTCCCCATCTTGATCCAAAAATCAAGTATCAACCAAGAAAAACCGTTAAAAATCAAGGAAACACCCAGCGTGGTGTTACCTGTACAGGTGAGACTCGCCAATTGACGGTTACTTTGAACCCACCCCTTATATACTGGAGGAGTTATTTACCATGACGTCATACTATGACCTCATAGATACCAATGCGCGCTGCAAATAGTCCCTAACCGTTCGCGGCTAATTATATATATATACACGAGTGTATATAGTTCCATATATATATATATATATATATATATATATATATATATATATATATATATATATAGATCATCAGTGGGTGAAGGACTGTTGATAATTCCTCACTTGCACCCTGTGCATATATTAGGCCTGGATTACATAAGAATAGGAAGACCAGCATCACTATCAATACCTAAAACAACTGTTGTTAAGATGTATGAAGGCAAGAATAGTATAGGTTCCCTAGGATATGTTACTCCATAGAGTCCTATAGTGCAAGCCACCCCCCTCTACCCCCCCTTCAAAGTAGGCTCCCTTTTGTATTCAGTATTGAGTCCTATGTAGGATAAGGGGGTTTATAGAGATGTCAGGAATCTTTATCAGAGTGATATCAAATGGAAACAAGGGGCCACCTATACCAGAAAATCCTGCTGAATCCAAAATTTGTGGTCTTGATTCTCAAAATTTGGCCAAAGGTACCTAAAAATGAGGTTTGATGATGAGAATATTTTAAAAATGTACAAAAGTTATATTGAAAATGATTGGAACTTTTTATAGATGCAACATGCTAATCAAAATCAGTACCTTAATCTACATATCCCAATGTTTGCCTTTCCGAACCTGACAAGTACTCTGCTTGCGTATGGCTCTACCTCTCCCACATACTGCCTATCCCTTAGTCTGCCTATCACTCATACTACCTATCCCCTGAAACATCTAGAGTTTAATTAGGTTTTCCCTCACATGGCTTAAAGGATTAAAGTTTACCCCTCACCTTTGTACCTAATTTTCTCTGTACATTCTTACCATTAGTCTACCTATCCTCAATCTGCCTATCATTCACTTTACCTATCCCTCATGGTGACTATCCCCCAAATCTGCACATCCCTCATATTTGACTGGCACATCTGTGATATTACCTAGCAACAATGTATCTTTTGAATATGCTCACCTTACAAGGTACCCTCTGTACCTATCTCTTAAACTGTTTATTACCTATCCTCCTTGCTACCCATCCTCTTCAATACCTATCCATCAAGCTCACTTTATAGCTTTCCTGCCTATCACAGCTTGATCAGCTGGGATAGCTCACATCCAACCTTTGTTATGATCTCTATCCCCTAAAGAACAAATCCAACAGTCTACCTCAAGCATACATCTACTGATCACTCATGCTATATATCCTTCAGGCTGCCTATCCTTCATGGTATATAGCCCTCTGCCTACCTAACCAGCTATCTATGTATCTCTCACCTTGTATGCTATTCTTTCTACCTTTATAGTAGCTCTTATAGTCTATGCCTTGTGAAATATACCTATCGCTCATTGTACCTATCCTCAAATCTGCATATCACTCATGTTTACCTTACATATCCCTCAGGCCATTGAATTATCATGCTTTTCTAAAATGCCTCACCATGGCTATCAGTAGACTAGCTAACTTCCTATCCTACATGTATTTTGTTTATTCCCCTCTTACTATCCTTCATGCTGCATATCATTCATGCTATCCCACTTGAGAAGTTAAAAAACTGAGGGCTATATACCATGAAGGATAGGCAGCCTCAAGGATAGGTAACCTCAATGATATATAGCATGAGTGATAGGTAGATGTATGTGTGAGGTAGACTGTTAAATTTGTTCCTTAGGGGATAGGTTGACTAAGAGATCAAAATGAAGGTTGGTTGTGAGCTATCCCAGCTGATCAAGCAGTGATAGGTAGGAAAGCTATAAAGTGAGCTTGAGGGATAGGTATTGAAGAGGATGGGTAGCAAGGAGGATAGGTAATAAACAGTTTAAGAGATATGTACAGAGGGTACCTTGTAAGGTGAGCATATTCAAAAGATACATTGGTGCTAGGTAATATCACAGATGTGCCAGTCAAACATGAGGGATATGAAGAGTTGGGGGATAGTCACCATGAGGGATAGGTAAAGTGAATGATAGGCAGATTGAGGATAGGTAGACTAATGGTAAGAATGTACAGAGAAAGTTAGGTACAAAGGTGAAGGGTAAACTTTAATCCTTTAAGCCATTTGAGAGAAAACCTAATTAAACTCTGGATGCTTCAAGGGATAGGTAGTATGAGTGATAGGTAGACTAAGATATAGGCAGTATGTGGGAGAGGCAGAGCCATACACAGGTAGAGTACTTGTCAGGTTGAGATAGGCACACATTAGGATATGTAGATTCAGGTATTGACTTTGATTAGCATGTTGCATCTATAAATAGTTCCAATCATTTTCAATATAACTTTTGTACATTTTTAAAATATTCTCATCATCGAACCTCCTTTTTAGGTACCTTTGGTCAAATTTTGAGAATCAAGATCACAAATTCTGGATTCAGCAGGATTTTCTGGTATAGGTGGCCCCTTGTTTCCATTTGATATCACTCTGATAAAGATTACTGACATCTCTATAAACCCCCTTATCCTACATAGGACTTAATACTGAACACAAAAGGAGGCCTACTTTGAAGGGGGGTAGAGGGGGGGGCTGTTACACTGTGTCCATAGGTAAAGCTCTGAGTTTCACCTCCTATCTATTGAAGCTTCTTGATGAAGGGGCTTTTACATGGGGCAAAGATATGATATGTTGTTGTGGTGGAAAATTGGTGGAAGAGCACAGAGGTTTTTGATAAATGTTTGAACAAAGCCAGAAAAAAAATGGAATAGATATTGATGAGGAAATGCAAAAACTGTTCAGCGCATATCTGAGCGCAGGAGAATTCATCCAAGAACTCCTAGACGTTTTGTTTACATATGGTATTAGTATAGAGAGGTCCATTAACAGAAGAGATTATAAAGGGAGTACTAATAAGTTCACCATTGTGAAAGAAAGTGTCTTGAAGTTTGCTAGTTACAGAGAACGTCCCATCGACAATATCCAATGGTTGTTGAGGCATGGGGTGTCATGCAGAATAACATTTGCTCCAGTATTTTTTTATTACTCCATAGATTTTAGGTTTGGGATTGACCATGAGGAGGTTAGAAGTCTACAAGTATACAAACTACCCCTATTGGAAATACTTCTCCAGGTTGGCGTCAAACCCACAAATAGCCTCAGATGCTATCTGGATGAGCTGAAGTTGGACATCATAGACTATCTACAACAAAGGGATTCTGCAGCTCATGGTATGATTCTTTTCAGGGTGATCAACATATATGAAAATATTGCAGATGCAGAGAAGTCAATATGTTGGTTTGACGAGAAAAGTATCTTTCCCTTGGACAAACAGGAAAAGATGGCACACCTCAGAGAGTTTAGTAACACGTTCCTAGACATCTACCCCAAGGAGCCCGAACTAGCTAATAAAGAAAAAGAAAGTTGGAATCAAATTTTGAGAATGACTGCAAGAATTCTGAATTTTCTAATTGACCCTAAGACATTACAGTGGTATTGCTGTGTTTGTGTCCGTGAGAGTCTTGTGTCCCTCTCCCCCTCAGTGATAAGGACCCTCTCTGTGTCACCAGCACTGAAATGCTACATCCTCTGTCATGAACTCTGAACTGTGGCAAAAATGATTACAATGATGATTACATTGGGGACATTAGAAAGTGTTCTATAATAAGTTAGGTTTTACTAGAAATATGCCCCAAAGTGTCTTAAAATATGATTTCAATTTAAATGGAAAATGCATATAATAAACCATTCTGTGAGTGGCAACAGTGCCAATATTGTTGTCCCATTCTACACATTTGAAGTGACAACATGATTATATTGAAAACTTTGCCATGTAAATACTTGGAAAAACTTTGGTGACTGTCATGAAAACAATATAGTATTAAACCAAACAGGTATGTTTGTTCCTGTTCTGTTGATGTCTCTATGCCTATACCTCCATTCTATATCTTTATTTCATGTTGGAAGCAGTGGAATATGGACGCCCCATAGGATTAACCTAGAACCTTCATATCTCACACCCCATGAGATAACCCTAGTATGTATCTCACAGCCAGTAGAAGCATCCAAAATGACCATAAAACATGTAAAGACTATTAATTTTATGCCATTTTGAAATAGTTTTGAACATTCCTGATCAAAATAGCATGAAATAGATGCACAGGTTCAATCATGTTGGGTCTGACTGAGGGTGAGGATAAACTTAAGTCAGACCCCATACTCGTAAACCTTTGGCTATATACTACTGTAATACTTCGCATTTTAGGTGCACCTTACATAAGGAAAAATATGTATGTATGTAATCGTACAAGGCGAATCTTGGTGCAAATTTTGGTGACTGTTCTATATTACACAATCTTCATTTTCAAGGAACATACCACACATATGGTATTACGGTATGATACATGCGTAATTTAAATGTTCAAGCAGGAAGATTGTCATCGGTATCTACTTTTATGAGCTAATCTACAGTGAAGATACAGGGTAGGCTCTCTGCCTACCAGCTGTAGTTATGTAGTGCACCTCCAGATGTCAACAGTGTGTGGTAATAGGGAGCCCTCTAGTGTCAGTACTGGGAAATGCTGTGTTGTTTACAAACATTGGTGTCCCTGACAGTAAGCCTTATATATGAAAGCAGATCTCACTATCTGTATACATATTGGTTTTAGTGGAATATTAATTTGGTCACCAATACTAACTAGTAACAAGAGCACCTGCCAGAGTGCAGTCATTGTGTCCTAACACTGGATATATATGGGCAGATGTAGTGTGAGACTTTCACATATAGTATAGAACAACCCTCTGACTCCTACAGACACCCAGTCCTACTGAGGCTCCTGTCCTACATTCACCCCATAACACTGCAGCACCCAGTATCATGGACAGCTGTAGCATATATAGAGCAAGCCAGGTGAAATGAGGGTACTACAGGCTCACTACTATGTCTGTCACCTGGACATTTCACCATAACACTGTTCGAGGTATTACACTAAAAGATAAAACTGTGAGGTATTTTCTCAAATACTTCAATTAGAAGAAATGTAAGTGGAAGTTCAAAGCATTTTGATAAGCCAGAGAGGCATGCATGCATGCCTTAGGTGCACAGGTTTCTTTAAAGATTGCAAGCCAACTGGCCTGACCTTATAGAACTAAACAGGCTGGTGACTGCAAGTGTCCAGGCCGAGAAGCGAGGGGAACATTGCTGCCACCATTCCACAGGTGTAATGAACCTTAACCTAAAAGTTCCCATCACCAGGAAGGCTGACCAACTCGTTAACTATATCATGTCACTGTAAACCATGTCCGTACACCCTCAAAATGTCGAGAGGAATATTTGAACAATGCAGAGGCAGTACATGCTGCCGCGCTGGAGGAAGTGAAGAAGTCGAAGAATGTTTTGACAATCTTACGTTGGATAGAGCTCTTGATTCGGCTCTCTGGACAAAACATACCAAGACAGCCATTCACAAGAAGTCTGAAGTGATTGATGATATTGTTCAGAACCATAGGGCCGACTATTTGGCTCTGATCGTGGAGCATGGCTGGGATGTGAATGAAATGCTGCAGCTTTGTACATCTATAGCCTGTAGTTATGTAAAGAGGACAGTACTTCACCATGCTGTATGAAGGAGTGAGGATACTTCTTAATGCTGGAGCTGACTGTAACATCAAGTGCCGTTGGTCACGAGTTGATTTCTCAGTTTCTCATGACACGCCCCATTTTAACACAAATGCTCCGAAACATGTGCCCTTGTGTGTTGCCATATATAGAGCTGATTTGAAGATGGTGAAACTTCTACTTCAAAGCGGTACTGATTTTAAGGATAGCAGTTGTGATTACATAGAGGTGAATCTGGAAAAGCTAGTCAAGAATACTCAGCGGACAAGAAATCACAAAGCAATAACCCTAAACGACAACAGTGAAATTCTCAATGAACTCTTGATCAATGCCAGAAGACCGGGAAGAAATGTTGAGAAGCAATTGCAATATCTGTTGCAATATTATCTCCATTTTTCCCAGTTTCCATTCCTCCCAGATTACCTAGATGTTTTGTTTACACATGGTGTTCATGATATAGACCCAGATAAAAGAGGGGAAAGCATAGCATATGCTGCTCTACACCAAAGTCCAATTAACAATATCCGATGGTTACTCAGGCATGGTGCCTCATGCACAATATCAGGAGATCCGTTACTTCTGTTGGTTACTAAAATGTCCGGGGATAGGGATGATAATGATTTAGTCAGATATAACCAAAAATACAAACTATTTCTACTGGAACTTCTTATCCAGGTTGGTATTACACCTCTGGACAATCCTGAAGTAGATAAGGAAGCAAATAATGACCTAGACTCTCAAATGACAGAGAAACCAGATTCTCAGGAGAATACAATAGATATCTTTCCAATAGACAGATTCCAACAAATGGCACATCTACAGGAGTTTAGTGACCACTTCGTGACCGTGTATCCAGAGGAACCAATGCTGCCAGATGAAAGACAAGAGCGCCGTAAACAGACATTGAAAATCATCTCAAACATGATGAACTTCCTGAATAACCCGAGGACATTACAGTGGTATTGCCGTGTGTGTATCCGTAAGAGTTTTGTGTCCCTTTCCCCCTCAGTGATAAGGACCTTGTCTGTGCCACCAGCACTGAAACGCTACATCCTCTGTCATGAACTCTGAACTGTGGCAAAAGTTGAATAATATATAATTCGTTAAAATTATTCTTACTCTAAGATGGAATTCAAACAAAACCATGCAAAGTCAAGTATGATAAAGGGATTTTATTACAATGTTGGGTCACAGCATATACAGAATTGTTGTGGAGAATAAACAATATCTTAGAATTAACATGGGTTATCTATGTTTCATCTCAATTCATAAACCTTCATCAGGATTACTTGTATACATGAACAGTATTTTTGTACATAAGAACTGTCAATTTGCATTCGCTTTGTAATGCATCGAGTTCAACTTTAACTAAAGTTCACAGATTAGATTATTGACTAGAACATATTTAGCTGATTTTGCTAGGGCAAAATACATTTAGGTTTCAACTATATATCAGTCTTCAAGAAATTGCCTCACTTATTGGTCATTAAATTCCAATGGTTTTTTTGCCACTTTGAAATGTGTCCTCCATGTTGAAAAACCCCCATAGACAAGCTTTCAAAGTTTCATGCTATGCCAAAGTACCAATCTTACACTGGAAAAAGTAAAAACAATGGTGAAATCCTTGTCCCAAAGATGCAAGAGATCCTTTTTTCACAGAGGTTACTTGTACATTTGTGTATTACAGTACTGCCACCTGGGGCTTCTAGTAAAAAACTACCCTGCTTCCATGCTATATAATTACAGTGGCCCACTGTTCAGTTTGATGAGGATCCTGGTAGATTCAATAGTTATCTTTTTACAGTGAAGCCCAGACCTGGACTCTACCTAAATCATTATAACATCCATAGAGACAGAATGTAACCATCACACACTCAGGGCTACAATTAGACTGATGCCCTGCAGGTATATGCCCACAATACCTGCAGGGCACCAGTATAATTGTAGCCCTGAGTGTGTGTTGGCATGCCTGACGGCTTTTTCCTCAGATTCTGGGGAAAGTTTCACTCAAATTGCACTAGATGGCAGTTTAAGATCTCCAATCACAGTCAATATTTCCAAACATCTGTATAGGAGAAGCATGTGTATCTTTGGGGTGCCCTTTGTGAGTAAGTATGAACACAGGGGATGATTGACTGGTAACTTCTTGGGCATGGCCTGCTTGTATACATGTCCCTAATAAACAGGCAGGTAGCCAGCCAAGGCTAAAATTGTACTCTGAGTATGAAATAATCAATTGCTGATCCCAACCCCAGCTGTTAATTGATCATTCTGAATAAAGGGATTTGAGTGGTGGATGGGTTCTTCAATTTGAGGGGTTGGATTCACAGACAGCTGTTACATAGTGGATAATAGGGAAAAGGAAACCAAAGGGGGGGGGGTGGCTGGACATCTTTAAGAAACCAAAAGAAGAGCTGTACATATGTATACATGTATATATTTAATAGAGAAAAAAATAAAATAAAACAAATAAATCAAATGCTTGTGAACTAGCTCCTATGTCTACAATATGAGATGTGGAGCAGAAGGACTTCACTCAGGCATGCACATGCTGCAAATCTGCAAAACTGTTGAAAAGGGGGAGGCTGGGAGACCATCCCCCCAATTTTTTTTATTGGGAGGGATACAAACCAGATTCTACTTCCCTAAATTTAGAAATTATTCTACATGTATAATGTGAACTTGGACAGTTATTAAAAAACCTCACAAATAACAATTAAACTTCTTCTGCTTCTGACATTCCTAAATTTGTTGTTTTAACTCCACCTATCACCATGCCTAATGTACCTCAACTGGTATGGAAAGTAGAGTTTAAAATCACCCACTTTAATACTCTGTGCTAATAAAGACACTGCACTAGTCAGGTATATAAATTATCATACAGAGTACCCTCCCCCATGACTCAGCAGCCCTGCCACTGGCCTACATTGTCTACATCACTGGGCCATGTGTATACACATACTCCAGGCCTTCAAAGTGGGTCAAAACAGTGGGACTACAGGCCTGACCACAGGATCTACCATATCTAAACACATATTCTCAGACTCTCAGAGGGACTTTACAATAGATAACTGCATCCATCCCTACTAGCTAGGAGTCCCCAGTATAGGCTTACATATTTCTACTCCATGATAATCGAGAGGGTACATCAGGATATATGTGGTATTGTATAGGTGAGTATCACTTAAATACCAGTACCGTATGTATAATATTAAATATCGTGCTAAAACAATTCACATGTTTGTACATAAGGATCAACTAGCACTAATTGGTGTATACATCTATGCTTAAATTTAGTACCGCAATCTCCCGCATATAAGGCGCATCCCGCGTATAAGGTGTATCCCATGTATAAAGTGCATCCCGTGTATAAGACGCACCCAAAGTTTTGGAAAATGGTGAAAAATTTAAAAAAAAAAAAACTTTGGTTCTAATGAATGGATTGTCAATGTTTAAAAACCTGTGTACCTAAGGCCCTCCTAGACCCCCCTAGACCCCCCTATGTCCCTTAGAGGGAGTGTAACATATAAAAAGAAAGCTCACAATGTGCCCCTTATGGATCCAGGAAGAACTAAAACCCTGCATATAAGACGCGCCTTATACGTGGGAGATTACAGTATGTCATATTTATGCCGCCCTGGCAGCTCACTCCCCAGGACTGCTTAAACATACAAGGTCCATTATTCCAGTGTTCCATGCCTATTGGTCCGCATGATGCACCAATAAAGTGCTGGCAAGACTGCTTGCTAGTACTTCATGCTGACCCTACAGGAATTTAGCAATCCCACAGTGTCAGCATGATACATGAAGGTAGCCCTCTTTATGCCAACTAATGAACATGACTAATGCATCTGAGGCCTTTAAAGGGTTAAACCTGATAGAATCATATATCTTATGAAGCCATACCACAAGAAAGAACATCCTCCTGCATCCTCCCTCATGCCTAATGCAGTTTTTCTAATTTCTTCTTTGACAGCATGAGAAGTCTGGGCCTGAATACTAAATCAATAGACAACAATATCACTTCAACCACAGAGACTGACACCTGTAGACTACAACAGAAGTCTTGGATTTTCAGTTCACTCCCATTTTACCTCCAGAATTCTGCATGACTACAGACAAACCTGACAAAAAGATGTCTGCAGAGAGTGAAGAGAATATTCCGTCTGTATTTCCATACATAGAGGCTGCCAATTTGGAAGAAGCCGATTACTCGCAAATCGATGATGACCAATTCCTACAGAAGGCTGTTTCTGATCAAACTCTCTGGGAGGAATACCTAACTAAAAGACGCTCGGAGAGGTCAGATGTTATTGATGGTATTGTGCGGAACAAAAGGGCTGACTATTTGGAAACGATTATTGACCATGGTTTTAACATGAATGAGATGCTGCAGGTTTATGGACCAGGACGGGTCGGTCGGGTCACGAGAACGGTGCTTTACCATGCTGTATACTATGGGATGGGTGTGGACCACTAAATTTGACATGGTGACATGGCGATTTCTTAAAATTGACATGTGACATGAGAGGTTCTTAGAGGTGACATGGGACATGGGGATTTAAGTGACATGTGACATAACCATTTCTTAAAATTGACATGTGACATGGGGGACCCCCCATACACACCCCCTATGGGTGGCATGAAGGGGTGAGGATACTTCTCAAAGTCGAAGCTGACTGTAACATCAAGTGTGAATGGTCAGGAGAGGACGACCTTGAAGTACCTTGCCCCTTTGGTAGACAGCCGCGTTGCTATTTTTTCCCAAAAACTCGGAAGCACACTGCACTGTGCTTAGCCATTCACAGGAATGAATTAGACATGGTGAAAGTTCTACTTCAGCATGGCGGAGACTCAGAGGTTTGTGGATGTGACCCGCTATTAGTTAATCTCAAGCAGCTTGAAGTGGTTTGTGACATGGAACAAACTGGCCGTCTTACTGGAGTAACTGAGAATCTTGAAATCCTCAGTGCAATCTTGGCCAGTAGTAGGAACATAAGAGAGAACTTTGATGGGCACCTAGAAGAATTGCTCCTTCGATATCTTAGAAAGACTATGTTTTTACAAGGGCACCTCGATATCCTGTACTCGCGTGGTATTACTCTAGACGATGACTCCCTTGACATGATGCTCCGTGACATCACTGCTAACAGTCCCAGGTGGTTGATAAGGCATGGAGCCTCATTCAACCTGTACCCATTGCTTTGTCCGTCCCGGCATGATAATGGTCAAGATGTTGGCTTGATTTTCATTGGACTTGGCCGACAGTGTAAATTAACCCTGTTGGAAATACTTGTCAAGGTGGGCCTCAAACTCTCAGCTAGTTTTAGAGCGAATCTGGCAATGCTGGAGTTAGAGGTGAGGGACTATCTGCAACAAGGCGATTCTAGAGACAATAGAGATAATCATGATGATGATGATGATGATGATGATGATGATGATGATGATGATGATGATGATGATGATGATGATGATGATGATGATGATGATGATGATGATGATGATGATGATGATGATGATGATGATGATGATGATGATGATGATGATGATGATGATGATGATGATGATGATGATGATGATGATGATGATGATGATGATGATGATGATGATGATGATGATGATGATGATGATGATGATGATGATGACGACGATAATGATGATGATGATGACGATAATGAGGATGATTATGAAGATGATGATATTGTCTCAAAGCCGAATGATATATACTTTGATATCCTGGATGAAGAAAAGCTTCATACAATACAAAGTCCCAAACCACGGGTGGTGGTACCCATAGACAGAAAGGAACAAATGGCACACTTAACTGAGTTTAGCGACAGCTCGTTGGATGTCTACCCAGAGGAATCAAAAACACCTGTTAGTCAGCAAGAACGATGGGAACACACGTTACAGATGATTTCAAACATTCTTAGTTTTCTGAATGAACCCAAGTCATTGCAATGGTGTTGCCGTGTTCGTATACGTGAGAGTCTCATATCCCTCCACCCCTCAGTGATAAGGACTCTCTCTGTGCCACCAGCTCTCAAACGCTACATCCTCTGTCATGAACTTTGAACTCTGGAAAAGAAAATTGATAAGAACGAAGAAGTATGACAAACAGAGACAGAAATGATTACTTGCATGTGAAATTCCTGAAAGGGTTCTCTAATGATTTATAAGTATGCCTCAAAGTATGTACTGAATGTACTTAAAATTCAAAAGTAACTTTTTTATGGCTCTATAAAGGGTCTGCATATGTATGTATCCCGTTATGTGACCAACTATTTGACTTAAATACACTATTCCTGTTGTGACCTCATTAAACAAAATCCACTCAGTTTTCTTTTCATTAATTGTCAAAGAATTGTTTATACATCACTCAGAAAGCTTAGGAATCTAGAGCACAGCATTCAACCCATAGCAGATCCCTGAGGCTTCCTATACGGAACTACTGGTAAATATTGTAATATTAGCCAGAGTTCATTGGCCTTTTGAAGTAAGGTATTCTTTGAAAATGTCTAACAAGTGATAAAGTTGTTAATTTATCTAAAAGAATTTTGTGGGAAAACAGAATCAAAAGCTTTTTTAAATCCAAATAATTATAAGCAATACCTTTGAACTGTTTCATAAAGTCACCATGACATGCTGCATGTATGTGTACAGAAACATATCCGACACTGACATCATTTATAGCAGCACAAAGATTTACTATTGTTGATTGCAAAAGGCTAGTTGATAGCCAATGCCCTCCGAACTTTAAAATGAGAGGGCGAGAGTATGACTATCCCCCCGCCCAACTTTTAGCAAATATAAACTCAAGCCATTTTGGTAGTATTGCTAAAGGTACATATATCTTGTTACTTATCCATGTATCTCATGTTGCTGTCATGGTAGTCGGGATTCAAACCTAGTCTTCAGATAGTTTGGTGCTACCCTAGGTAGTTTGTACAGAAATGTTAGAAAATATGAATGATATCTGTGTCCACTTTTAAGTTCTGGTTCAGTCCATTATAATGGAGTTATGTATCTCATAGACCATGCATGTGTCTCATGTACCTCTCATGAGAATAAAATCATTGTTATTGTCATTGTCTTAGTTAATTGCTAGGTGGCAGCACCCTCACTAACTTCTTCCCATGCCCATGCGCAGGATACCGATGACTGCGGTCTAGCTAGTCCTGAGGAGTAAGGCGTCTGCCGCGTCCGCGCTGCCCCTGTTTGTCGCGTACGCTGCAGCGGCCAGCAGCAGCCACGCACCGACATCTAGTCCTGGGGACTAGAACGCGCCCTTACTATGCGTGCTACGCTTTAGTCCGCAGGACTAAACAGGTGGTCCCTGGGACTATATGAATCTCATCCCCAGGGCACCATGACTATTCTCTACTCTTGGATGATTATATGAGCCAGGGTCTCAGTCCCAAGGACTATAATCTAGTCCCTAGGACTGTATCTTTAGTCCCTGGGACTACACAGAGCAGTCCTGGGGACTAAGAAGTAGTCATCAGGACTAAATTTGAAGTCCTGGGGACTACATCCCTAGTCACAACTACATTAGACATCAATCAATGAATTAGTCCTCAGAACCACATGCAAATGTTTTTTGCAGTCCTCAGGACTAAACAAGTAGTCCCTGAGTCTACGAATTAGTCCCCAAGGCTAAAAGCTTAGTCCTGGAGACTAACAGCACAGTCTTATACAAAGTCATGGGGTCTGCAAAGTAATTCATGGGAATGTACAATTAGTCCCTAGGACAATATCCTCATATTCTTAGTCCTGGGGACTAGGCTTTAGTCCTTTATTAGCTATAGTCCTGAGGACTACCACTACGCCCGCGCACCTTCGCTCACCATGGGAGGCTCCGCGTAGAGTCCTGCGTATTTAGGTCAGCGCGGACGCACCAGTCACCTTAGTCCTCATGACTAGCTAGACCGCCGTCATCGGTATCCTGCTGCCCATGCCCACCACAAAGTTCCTGTAGGTCACGGGGAACTAAATCCATTTCCTATATGTTTTTATATAGCGTAACACACAAAAACAGCCGCCTAAAATGTTCGTTGGTCATAATTTCAACCATAGCACAATTACACCATCCCTCAGACACAATGTGACAGAATGTTCTATAATAGGGTTAACCCTGAAAATCTTAAATAATGGAATTATATGTGCAGTGAGTGCCATTCCACCCTATTTTGTGCTTGAAAATCTCCATTGGCCAGATTAACTTTTGCATACCTCATAAAATCCCCAAACCCTGGCATAATATAAAAACACACCTACTCTTCCATTAATTAACTATTTGGGAACACCTGTGATTTTCTTTCATAATTATACCAATATTTGTATATTCCAATTCTAAACCAATCAGCAGCCAGCACACTCTTCAGTGCAAGCCTGAATACCATATGACTCACGAGAGGGCAGCATTTATGTCCATGTGACCAATAACAATTAATATTCCCCTCCATGAAGCATTGAGGGAGCATTGAGAGGGAAAAGACAATAGGCATTGTGCAGACAGGGTCAGGGTAGGGGTAAGGCTTAGTTTTTGGCTGCTCAATTGAAGTTTGAAGTTTTAACACTGTTTATTGGCTAATGGAAGCACTACCTAAGTAGTTGTTACATTCAGTCGCCATTTACGAAAGGTATCACATATTCCAGGTACAGGGTATAATCTATGATATACAGGTGGTTTCCATGAACTTATCACATCATCAAGTTTGTCATAACACATATATTACCAATTACAGTTCATAATCTGCCTAGTACCATTAATATTTCACCTCTTAAGCTCAATTTGAAGCCACCCATATTAGGTTTCAATTGACTTCCAACAATGCCAAGAGGATAATCCCATTGAGCAAGCAGGTTTCATTAGGTGAAAAAATCCTGTCTACTCAATACCTATGGAGCAGCAAAACCGTTAACCACTCAATGATCTATTGGGAGGAAATTGTGTCATCGGGTCCACCACCAAATTATTAATGGCGTCCAGGATGGGGGACTTCCAATGTCACATGTCGATTATAAGATTTTAATGTCACATTTTGTTTAAATTCCCTTGGCCCATGTCGCTCTATAAACCTACAATGTCCCATTTTGATTTTATGAAATTTCCATATTTTCACTCATATCACTAATGGCAATGTCACATGTCGATTTAAGAAATGTTTGCATGTCCCCATATGAAACTTTGTGGTCCAGATACAGTCTACACGAGAACTTTAACCCCCACCATTGCAGTACCTCTAATGTTATCACTGGAGAACCCTGCCCCCATTCAGGGCCCCTAATTAGATCCTGTAGAGTGCGTGCTAATGAGAATTAATACCATGATTAATGTGTGAATGGGTTATTGACACAGCTGATGATGATGTGTTGTGGTGTGTTTTGTTCCACCATATATACAAAACGGCAGGCCTCGACTGGCTTGCATGGAGCACTCTCCCAGCAGAGACTCTCATAGGCATACCGCTCTTTGGCCGTACAGAGGGATGGCATAGACTATGCTAGGAGAGCTGTTAAGTGACAAATAGCTGTAACAAACTGCATTGTTGTTGAACGCAGTGCCTTGGGCGTAAGGTGGCGCTAAATTGTTCAACCTGGGGACACTGTTTGTTCAGTCTCAGGCCATTCAAACATAGCAGTTTCTTAGAGCTATCAGTTTAATCAGTTTGGCGTTTTTGTTGATGTTTTTTGGCCCAGTTTGTATTATTAAACATAGGACTGACTGTAGGGGGGGGAGGGTAGGGGCACGACCGAGTCAACTTTCGCACCACTATCCAGCGGCGCAGCCGCTGGTATTGGCACAAAGAGGATCAAACATCTTTAGTTAATAAGCGGCATTTATCTTAACCTTTGAGGGCCGCTGATGCATGGTGGCCAAGGGAGTGGTCATTTTTCATCAACAGGGGGGAGTGGTGGGTTTTAACGGTAATGCGCGAAAAATTTTTACGCCCCCCCCTCGATGACAGTCAAAATTTTTTATGCCCCCACCCCGTGCCAGAGGCGCAGAGAATTTTCGTGCCCCTCTTTGATCTATAGTAGTGCGCAGGCTTTTTTGCGAAAAAACAGGTTGCATTTTTTTAGCACCCCCCTCAACAGAGGACAAAATTTTTTTAGACCCCCCCCCATCGGGAGGGGTCTGAAAATTGTATGCCCTCCCCTCAAACCTACCATCCCCCCCTGTTGATAAATAATGACCACTCCCTAGTGGTGGAGTGCCACGGTCCTGGGCCAAGGTGCAGGAACATCAACTTTAGGGTGACAAGTAAAAGTGTGAGATGAGTAAAAAAAAAACACTCTAAAATAGTGCCTATACATGGGTGCTCAAAACTGTACTGGGAACCTTTGAAATTGTTGCTGTCAGTCATTTTCTAAAACCCCTGCATCACGACCGTCACTTTTTAAAACCCCTCCGTCACAAGTGTCACGAGCATCACTTTTTAAAACCCATCTATCACAAGCGTCACTTTATACCCATGTATGTGCATGAAATACACACACACCAAATAGTGTCAAGTGTGCATTTCGGGGTGGGAGGGGGGGGGCTGGAGTTTTGATTTTATGTGGACACCAGCGCCTGCGGCCCTGCTCGCACGCAAAGAAGTGGCGCCACCACGTGCCCAAAGCATTGCAACTTCTACCGTTGTAACTCTGTACTTGACACACAACTTCTACTGTTTTCTTATTCACTGGGTCACTTTCGCTGGTTGCCATCAGATAGAGTGTGAGCAGTGAGTGGCCAACTACAGGAACATCCCATGTGAAAGTAGTGCAATAAACTTGCCTAATGTAAGGGTTTGTGAGGGAATTTCGGTCTATGTCTAATAAGTATTCAAGTCGATGATATGATATTGGGGCCGGCGATGACGAAAATGGTAAGGTTTTACGGCACGGGCTATAACTACTACTATCCAAAACTATCCCATTTGGAGTTGGTGACTTAAATCAACCTTTCTAAATAGCCGAGATAGGGCTTTCAATAAAATAAAGTAATAATGAGTTTGTTAATTCATAAACCTTGAGGCTGACAATCTACAAAAGTGAATAAACCCTATTGTGGTAGTTGTAGGTGCACGTGTACCCAGCCCATACAGGTGGTCATTGGTGAGGTCCACTTACAAGTACATCCTTTGTGTGTGACGTCATCATGGGTCACGTGATGGATTAACCCTTTACAGAGTGGTCATTATTTATCAACACGGGGGCTGAGGGGGTGTAAAAACTTGTATTAAACCCCTCCTGAGGGAGGGGGGTGTAGAAATGGTTGACCCCTCTTGAGGAGGGGGGGGGGGTGATTAAAAGATGGCAAAACAAAAGGCGTCCGTTAAAAGTTCACACCGGACATTGCATGGAAGAACCATAGTCTTCCACTCATTTCATTGTGAGGGGTTGAAATAATTTTGCTTCCCCCACCCCCAAATTGAAATTTGCTCCCCCCCCCGCCATTGAAAAAAAAGATCACTCCCAGTAACAACAAGCTATTGCACAGTTATACTCATTATGCCGGGGGTCACCCCCCCCTCCCACCAGGTAAAAAAAAAAGTTGCCCCTCCCCTTGTGAAAAAATTACCACTCCCTAACTCCAACAACAGGCCATTACACAGTTTCACACATTAGATGCTGTGTGTGTGTGTGTGTGTGTGCACCTGGGGGGGGGGGGTGCAGTAATGGCAGTCAGGGTCAGGTGGTTACAGCTGACCAACTCTTTGTTACAGCAATATGCTAATGAGGTAAACAGATGCAGTATATATACAAGGGTTAACCCTTTAAGGACGGCGTTTCATTATTGTTACAACCAGTGCATAAATTAGAGCAGGTTTTACTACAAACGCTGCTTAGTACCCCCATCCCTTCCCTGCCCCTCTACTGAGGTCTTCTAAATTTTTCTGTATAAAAACATTAATTTCAATCACGTTTTATTTCAATTCTCTTATTTCAATAAATCATGAGACTTGAGCAAGGCTATACACCGTGAATATAATATAATGTAAAGTCTGGCCAGGTGAGGAGTTGGGCCATGATGCGCTCCCCCAGGTATCACGGAGGTATCATGCTGACTCTATCTGTAGGGTTGATGCACTCATGAAGTGTGAGCATGATGCACCATGATGCATTATCAGTCATCACCAAGCTTTGATGCATCATGCTGTCCTTAGAGGGTTAACATGATGCTAAAACCGGGATCCCTGGGGGGGGGGGGTTACACCGAAGGGGGGGGGAGAGGGGGGGTTAACATGAAGACTTGCAGCCTCGGCCAGCGGCTATGAATACTCAGTTTAATAGCCTGGGAGCATCTCTATATTCAACTGGATGTGTATTCCATTTTATTGTTTTATTGCCCTCTTTGATATAGATAAGAATCTGATTGAACCTGGATGTGTATTCACTCACCAGCAGATGTTAAGTAATACTACAGTGGTTTTGCCTCTGCTGGGAGAGCTAGATCGCCGCCTGGGCGACGATCTAGTCAGATTAAGAGCTGAAGCCAGCCCGTACTCTGTCGGGCTGGAGGGGGCGAGCCTGGAAGACTTGCTGACTCAGATTACACACAAAGACATAACCCCTAGTCTCCCAAAAAGGCATTATATATTAAATATTAATACGATACGATATGCAGGGAATAAAAGGAAATAAACGCTTCACTTCACTTCAGACCCCTCTTACAATTGGGAGCGGCGCAATATACAAAATTCAACCTGAACCTTAGCCATTTAATATACTTGATAATTGATGTTGAACTACAAAGAGAAATTATAAAGGAAATAAAAAATGATTTATACCTTACACCTTTTACCTTTGCTATTAAATAAATAATTATAACGTCCATTGCTTACAGAGTGTAATGTAAACAGGGGGGAAATGTGCGTACATAATTATTCATCAATGGATTCCCCCTAGGTAAACCATGTCAAAGTCTCGTATATGTAGTAAATAAAGCAGAGGGACTATGGTAAGGCCAATGCCTAAGCCTAAGGGGCCATCTACAAATGACGTCATACTGGAAGGGGTGTCAGGCCCGGTATGACAGAATTAATTTTCCATATACCTTAAGCATTGCAAAATTGGCAAAAACATGACAAGGGGGAGGGGGGTCAAAAATGGTCAAATTTCCCATGATGTGTTTTATGGATGGCCCCTAAGGTGGTACATGACCAGCTTGTACTCCGCCCGTTAGGCCGTGGTTAGGCTTGTTACCTCCTCCCTTGGGACCCTTTACCACCTGTGCCATGTGGCCTGTGGCCTGGATAGGTCATATGCTGACGGACATTCACTTGGCAAGTGGGCAAGTGTACGGGGGTAAGTTTCAGGTCACACTCCACTTTATTTAAGGGGAGGGGTTGGAATTTAACTGATGCATTTGTGCAAAGAATAAACTCAAATTTTAATGATGTCAGTCTGTCACAAAATACAGATTTTGTAAACCGTTGAATTGAACTACACTTCCTGAAGTCATAGAAACTCTACTAATAGAAAGAAAGAAAGAAAAAAAAAACACCATAAAGATAAAATAATGATAAAGGGAAAGATCATTTACTTAAAGAAATCATCATGGGGAAAAATAGCAAAATAAAAAGAAAGGTTTCCTCCCTCGTTTCCTGAAACAGACCAGTTGTTACAGCTGAAGACCCCTGACGGTCCTACTGACCAGGAAGCTGGTGTGTGTGGGGGGGTGTAGCTAGCCACTCAGAGACAATGGTCGTCATTAAGACATGCTCTGTTTGCTTAATATGAACCTCTTATAAACGGAGCCCTGCCCCCCTCCTCTTCCCGTCCCTGTCTATATGTACACAATCCATTTAATCAAGGACAGCAGGAGGTCTCAAATCCTCCTAATTCCTGATGGGCCCTTACAGGGTTAAAGTACAGTAGGGTGGGTACAGGGTCTCTAACCTGTGCCGTACAGGGCTACATGGGTACAAAGAGTGCCGGTCCTATTGTCGGTTCTGCACATGATGGCACTACACACATACACACAGCCATCCCTCAGACAGGGAGTAATGACCAAGTGTTGATCCTTCAAGGGCCATCATGCAGTAGTGCAGACCCATTGGTCAGCATGAGGTGTATGGACGATGTGGACAATGGACGATGTGGACAATGGACGATGTGGCCAATTTTCTGGACGATTAGGACAATTTAAGAAAATGGATGATGTGGCCATTTTAGAAGCAGATTTACACCAACCCACATCTTTTTAAAAGTTAGACACATTGTCCATTGTCCACATAGTCTTTTAGCCACATCGTCCACAGACATTGTTTCACCTAATTTGGACTAGATTTTGGTAAGAACGTAGAATATGGGTAAAAAAATGCATGTGTAGGCCTAGGGTGAAAGAAAATGTCAGGGCGGGTAAATGGGTTCGTTATAGAACCCTTGGGGAACCCATATTCTTATGGTAGATAGCCTTACAAAACATTGGCCACATCATCCACAACTTTGGCCACATCGTTTTGGCCATATCGTCTTTTGGCCACATCGTCTACAAATCCAGCTTGATGCATAAATGTAGCCCTGGCAGGTAACTCGCCAGGTCTACTTCAAATCCAGCATGATGTGTAAATGTAGACCTGGCGGGTAACTCGCCAAACTATATTTAAGCATCATGCTGACCCTCCGGGAGTATCCACCTCATAGGACCAATGAAGTGCTGGCGCGAGTGCTTACCAGCACTTTATGCCAATCAATCATTCACCAATGGGTATGATGCACTCCTACATCAGCAGCCTTTAAAGCATTAAATACTGAATCATGGCAAACCAAAGACCAAGCCCAGCAGGCCTTATAAACCTTAATACAGTGGATGGTTTATTTACTAACAACTGTATTTGGAGGAGGGACAAAAAGAACTTGGATCCAAGACAGGTTGATATCCAGAGGGTAGGGAGGGTTTACAAGACAAAGCTTCCGACATGATCTAGGCATCAACAATGAACGTAATGGAAATTTCCTGCCCACATAATTCTAGAAAAGATGGGGAATCCCCCCCCCCTCCATAAAAAAGAACAAAAGAAATAGTTTATGCCAGCTTGTGTAAGACCCAGTATAACCATTCACCCCCTTCCGCCTAGCCCTAGATACAGCGCCACCCCCAACCCCCACCTACCCACCCCTCTCCCCTCCCCCCCTCACCCAAACATGACGGCCAAAGATCGAGGCCGCCTCTACCACTACCACAGTCAGCTGACACTGTTATGGTGGAGTGGGTGGGTATAGGAGTGAGTGGGGGAGCTGTCTATAGCTGTCTACACACAGAGCACAGAGCACAGAGCACAGGGACAGTCAGTCAGCTTTATGTGTGTTAGTGGATGGTGGTCACACCACAGCCCCTGTACATCTGGACAAAGTCACTTTACTGCAGTCATATCACCAACCAGTCTCTGCTACACTATAGTATAGGCAGCAGGAGACACACCACTCCTCCTCTGTGTCTCACACAACAATAACAATACCACACTGCAGAAGGCAGTGCAGGACATCTGGCACCTGGACTGTTACTGAGGTAGGGGCAGTATACTATCACAGACAGACAAACAGGTATATATTTGTATTAATACTGCTAGAAGCTGTGGATGGTGGTCTGCTATTTACTATAGCATTGTGAGGTCACTACTCTAGTCTCAAGCATCCAACTGTTAGTATCACCCTGGAGTGGAGGAGTTTACCCACCTGCATGGTGGTAGTATGATATACCATTTTATTATTCCATAAATTGTAACATATTTTGTATTAATCAAAGAAATATCTATGAAATTAATACATAGGTTGGTTCTAAGAGCTATAAAGAGCGCTCAAACTTTACATAAGAGCGTTCATGCCCCACTGCACACCAGCCACAGTCAGTTAGACTGAGTTTATGACATCAAAAGGTCCGACCTAATGGTTCACTGCACAATATAATAAAAATGAGGGTCTCAGTGTGCGACCTCATGGTTCAATGCACAAATTAATAACTTGTAAGTGAATGCAACCGGCCGTCACGGGTGCCTGAGCACCGCTGACGCCGTCATGAGTGTCTGAGCACTCTAAGGACTGAACAATGGGTTACATAAGCACGATGCCATAACCTTCCGGTCGCTCTAGCGTCGCTCCTGAGCGACCTAGGTCAAATATCAAAAATTCTATGGAAAGCCCATAATTAGACGGTCAGAATGAGCCCAAGATCAAGGCTGAACTCTCAGTATTAAGGAAGTTACGCCATGGAGACTGAATCGACCTCCGAGTAAGCTACAGACAAACCGGCGGGAGTTACGCGCCTATCCAGCGGGCATTATAATCTTGGCACATTCAGCTCCGCGCATGCCCAAAATGGCGGTTATACAAGCATAAACGGCCGAGATATGAGGGTCTAAAGATGCAGAACCGACCGAGACAATGGGGGCCATAGCGGCGTCCATGGGGGTCCTTTGTCCCCCTGTGACACTTGAAAGGGTCCCCTCAAACAATTGTACAGTTAGGCAGATGCTGCTGGCTCCAGTCAGTCTGGAGGTGCTTTTCCAAGATTTGCTACAAATAGCCTGTCTGCACCTCCAGGAGGACACATCACCAAGAACCGCTCTAGAGGTAACATCTCCAGTCATCTCCTGCTACCTGCTATACCACTGCACTATGGTGAAACTATGCTAGACAGGCATTGGTTTCCTACCATTAGTGGCCAGAGGCTATCTTCTTCAAGACTTCCACCAGAGGGTAAAGTTATCCATTATTACATTATTCCTCTAAGCAGCAGGTCAGGAGCTAGGTGTGGGAACCCACCTAGAAGTATGCTGGACACTGTATTATTAATACCTCACAGGTGGAGTGGAACTGAACATTGTACTTTATAAATTACTGTATGTTTACTGTATGTACTAATTACCTACATACCAACTACTGTATGATTGATATTTCTTACATGTTGCCTAAAGCTGAATAAACCAGTGACAACTGGAAATAACACTATTTTATTATGAGCCTGATGTATTTACTCCTTACACCACTAGTCATATGATATTTCTCATATGACAACTTGATCATGCCAATTACTAGTATGACAAAGTGGTGGAGAACATCCTACTAAGATCCCATCTCTCACAGGCTCATAAAATTTAAAGCTGGTAACACAACTGGGAACAATCATACACACAGTAAAAATTAAAGCTGGTAACACAACTAGGACCAGTCATACACACAGTAAATTAAAGCTGGTACCACAACTAAGAACAATCATGCACACAGTAAATTAAAGCTGGTACCGCATACACACAGTAAGACCCACTCCACCCACCCAGTGACCTTGACCTTGACACCATACCCACCAAGGTCACCAGTGAGATCTCCCACACATCAGTGGGATCCCACACACATCAATGAGATCTCCCACACATCAGTGAGATCCCCCACACATCAATGAGATCTCCCACACATCAGTGAGATCTCCCACACATCAATGAGATCTCCCACACATCAGTGAGATCTCCCACACATCAATGAGATCTCCCACACGTCAGTGAGGTCTCCCAAAACGTCAGTGAGGTCTCCCAAACGTCAGTGAGGTCTCCCACACGTCAGTGAGGTCTCCCACACGTCAGTGAGGTCTCCCACACGTCAGTGAGGTCCACCACACACATCAAGGCCTTATCAGTCAAGCTGGCAGAACAACACACAAAGACCTTACGTAGTCAGGGGCCTGTTGAAGAGGTCTCCCTCCCACCAAGATCTAGGAGGCCCACAGGAGGCAAACCAGCCTCCAATACAACAGACCCACACTCAGTAGACCCCACACCACCCACCCTGTCTACTCAGGGAACAACCAGTTCTCAGGGATCCAACATTTCCCAGGGATCTCTACAGGACGCCCAACTCACGCTATCTACCTCAGGGGAAGAAGGATCTGCCTCAGGGGGTGGATCCACACCCTCATCTAGATCCTCCACCCCAGCTCCAGCCTTTGACAGCCACTCCTCCAGAGACACCTCCCCCACACCCTCGCTCATGGACACCGATGAAGGCCCCCAACCTAATCAGACAGCTGAGAAGATAAGGGCCTATGAGAAGGCCATCCAAGATGCAGTTACTGCCCTAGAGACCAACAAGTCCCAGCAGGAGGAAAGGGAGAGGATCCTCAACCAACAACTGGCAGAGAGGAATGCAGCAATAGATGCTCAACAGAAGGCCATGGAAGATCAGCGGAAGTCCCTAGAGAGACAACAACAACAGATAGCAGATCTCATGAAGATGGTATCATCCCAGACCCCACAACCTCACACACCTGCCATCACACCTGTTGTCACACCATCTGCCTCTGGATCCAAAGATGACATCATAATCTCCATGGTGTCCAACATGACCAAGCTCATAGACAATAAACAGCAGGACGACAGAAAGATCAGGATACATGAGGTAACAAAACCCAAAACCTTTTCACACCCATCACCACTCATGTCAACAGCATTATTCATTGATCACAAATTCCCAGAATATCTGAAGGATAAGTACAAAGTGACAGACAGTGACACCATGGTAACATATTTACCCAAGTACCTCGAAGGACAAGCACTAGCTTGGTTTGAATCCTTCAGGGAGAGTGCCACACCTGATATGTTGACATGGACCAATGTAGTGAATAAATTAAAAGAGTATTTTGCTACTCGAGACAATATAATCTCAAGGACTGCACTCCGTGCACAAAAGATAGATGAACCTGTTCTAGACTATGCATGCCATCTCAGGAAAGTGTGTAATGCCCAACGCCAGAATGATGAAACCCTAAGCAAGGCATTTACCCAAGGCATGAGGCCCTGGATCTCTATAGCTCTTGAGAACAAGAAAATAGACTCTTTTGACCAAGCCCTAGACCTAGCCCTAGAGGTTGAGACCCAAGAGAGATCTAGGAAGGTAAGGGATGCAGAAACCAACCCACAGCCTACTAAGAAAAAGGTCCAGGAAATCAGCACTAGTTCAGATGAAGATGTTAACCTAATGTCTAGTGCCCATGTAAGGCAACAGGAGGCTAAGGTTGCATCAAGAGACCCTACCGGTAGATATAGAGGAAATAACTATGACCCCAACTACCAATCCAATAGAGGTAGAGGTAGAGGGGGCAACAACAACAACCGGGGGGGTCACAACAGTAGAAAAGACAACAGCTCTTCCAACTCCAACAATGGTAACTCTTCATACAGTGATAGGAGAGACAGAACCCCAAGTAATGGCAGATCCTATAATAATCAAGGATCCAACAGTAGGAGCCAGAGTCCACATAGGAACTACAACTCTGGATCCTACAACAACAGTGGATCCTACAACAACAGCCAGGGTTCAAACAACTCTGGATCCTATAGTCAAGGATCCAACAGTAGGGGCCAGAGTCCACATAGGAACTACAACAGTGGATCCTACAACAACAATGGCGCCTACAACAACCAGAGATCCAACAACTCCGGTCAATACAGCAACTCTGGTCAATATAACCAGGGTTCCAACCCACGCCAGGAGGATTACAAACCTGACACAAGGGGTTACCAGGGGAACCAACAAAGTAACCCCCAAATACCACCTCATGTGATGGATCAAATCTCCAAACTCCTGGTGGCAAGCATCTCAACCACCCCACAGAACCAGGAAAACTAGGATGTCACAGTGCCGATGGGCCAGTGCACTGTGACACCCCAAATACAAACAATCAATCAGGATTAACAAAGATCCAACCAGAGACAATTGCTAGTGCCAATCTACCATCTAACAGACAGAGACGTCCATCAGTGATACACATCACCCCACCAGATTCATCATCAAAGGATACAGGTGAGAGTACCAAGCTTTCTATTGTACTTCTTCAAAATGGCTGTATCAATGCAAATCTATATGATGTTTCAGATGTACAATGTTTGGTTGATACAGGTGCTACTATCACCTGTGTCAGACAATCATTCCTCATGGATCTCCAAAAGAGATTCCATATCCAACTGAGGAAATCTAAAATCAACATCCACTTGGCAGATGGATCGGTGTGTCATGTTAGACATTCAGCTATGCTGAACTTTAGAATCCAAGGTGTCAGATTCCAATACCAATTTGCTGTAATACCCAACCTCACACAGCCCGTTGTTCTCGGCACAGATTTCTTAAGCACTACAAAATCTCAAATTGAATTTAATGTTGATCCTGAACAAATTCTCAAACCCATTAGGGCAGTGAGGGATTTTACCATCCCTCCATTCTCTGAACTTGCAGTATTGGGTAAGGTCACATCTACTCAATCACTGCAAGGCAAAACTGGAGTAGTAGATAACCTCCAAAGAAATAACAATGCCCCATATCTAGTTCAAAGGGCAGCAGTAACCCCCAGGGAAAATAACAAACATCCCCTAGTGTTACTCAACACCAGCAGGCGCCCACATAAAATCAAAAAGGGTGCCATCATAGCTCTATTTCAGGAAGTCAAGGAATCTGATTTAGAAAAACCTCAACAGGTGTCAGACACTACCCCACACACTGATCAATCCATCTCAGCCATACGGCCTGAGGATGTAACTCAATTCAGTGACACAGACTCAGACTGTGAGTCCACTTATGCTGACCCTGAACCCAACTCAATCAGACTCTCTGAAATAGCTGCTATACATAGTGAGGCACATGACCTCGAGCCAGAATTGGAAGAGAATGTTCCACCAAAATCTGTGCTCACATCCAAAGATCAGCATGATAGATTAAAATCACTGCTGACCAAGTATGATGATGTATTTGTAGGAAAAGATGGAGACATTGGTGCCACACACCTGTATACACACTCAATACATGTGAAACCTGAGGCAGTACCATGTCATTTCCTACCATATAGACAAACACCAGAAAAACAGGCCGCAATAGGGGAAGAGTGTGAAAGGCTAGTACAACAGGGCATTCTGAGAGAATGTGCCGAGGGCCCCTGGGCCTCCAGATCCTTTTTAGTACAAAAATCATCGGGAGGCCATCGGCTCGTCACAGATTTTCGTTATTTGAACCAGAACACGATAAATCAAGCCTTATCTACACCCCGGGCCGATGACACTCTAGACATGATAGGGTCACTCAGACCAAGAGTATTCAGTAAGCTAGATGCCCAACAGGGATTTTTTCAAATTCCTATAAGACAGGAGGATCAGCATAAAACCGCATTCATAGCAAATGACAAAAAATATGTCTATGAAAGGATGCCGATGGGTTTAGCGACGGCACCGGCGGGATTCTGCCATCTAGTCACATTAATTCTGAATAAACTCAAGTACAAATGTGCCCTACCATACCTAGATGACATATTGGTATTATCACCATCAATCGAACAACACTTCCATGACCTGGAAGATGTGTTCAACAGCCTAAGAGTTGGTAAACTCAAACTGAAGAAATCAAAATGTGAATACTTCATAGACAGAATAGACTTCTTGGGAATGAGAGTCACACCCATGGGACTACAACCATCTCCCACAAAGGTGGAGTCAATCAAAACCTTCCCAACACCAAAATCAGTCAAAAATGTCCGATCCTTCACAGGCCTATGCCAATACTTCAAAAAGTTTATCAAAGGTTATGCCCAAATTGCTAGACCATTGTATGATCTACAGACACATCTCAAAGCATTTGTCTGGACAGAAGAGGCAGATAATGCTTTCAAAACATTAAAGCATGCCCTCTGTACCAATGCTCTTCTCAGATATCCAAACTATGAGAAAGAGTTCAGTTTGGCAACTGATGCTTCCAATGTGAGTTTAGGAGCTGTACTCTCACAGAGAGATAATGAAGGAGTGCTCAGACCAGTAGCCTTTGCAGGCAGAACCCTCTCAAAACATGAGAGAAATTACAATACCACAGAGAGAGAACTACTGGGAGTAGTGTATGGAGTATTACACTTCAGACACTATCTAGAGACCAGACACTTCCAACTATACACAGACCATGCAGCCCTAATCCCACTATTAACCAATACAGGACTCACACATAGATGGGCCAGATGGGCTCTAGACATACAACAATTTTCATTCACCATCCAACACGTGAAAGGTGATGATAACACACCACCAGATGCTATGTCTAGAAGAGAATACCCAGACTCTGGACCCATGACTAACCCTCCACCCCCACCAAGGAGAGTTAGAGCAGCCAGTAGAACCAAGTTTGCAAAAGTAACAAAGAAAGTACCATTCAAAAGGGATGATCCACCCAACACCATTGAAAGGCCAGAGACACCCATTAGGGGTATCTTGAAGCAATCTACACACTATGTGTTTTGCCACTGTGAGAGAGAATACTCACAACTCTTTCCAGATAATGACTTCGAGCCTATTGAATTCTCATCACTCAATCAGATAGTGAAGGCAACTCCTAAGGAGCCACCCTTCACCCCACCTGACTCAGATGATGAAGATCCAGAAGACACAATATATGCTATTACTCAAGCAACTTCTAAATCAGTCAGATTCTTTGAACCTATGCAGGGAGAGGAAACACCAAACCATTTGTGCCCTATGACCACACGCTCAAAGACTAGAGAAATGATTCAGGAGGGCACACCAAAACCCCCCACACAATCACAAACTATTCTAAATGAGAAAAAGGTCACAGGAAACAAACCTACCAAAACCCCACCTGCCAGGAAAAATGTCACAAAAGACACTGCATCTGCTAAGTCAAAGAACTCTGAGACAAAGAAGAATGACAAAAAGCAAATTGTGCCTTTAAAGAAAAAGGTTGCCACTCCCATCAAGGCGAGAATAGGCCCTCCAAAGGAGCCTACACACCAAAACAAGAGTGACACACCCCAACAAAAGGCACAAGATAGGCCAATAGTCGATGAAAAAGAAAAAGAAAGAGACAGAATAAAACAACATGTGCTAGATATAAATCAACTACTGGATCAGATTCCCGACACATCCATCTCAGGAACAAACCTTGGCTTGGAACAAAGGAAAGACAAGGACCTATTGCCCCTCATACAGTATCTTGAGGATGGGACCTTGCCTGCACCAAAAGCACAAGGAAATAGAATCATCAACCAAGGCCAGACATACACCTTGGTAAATGGTACATTAGTCCATATATGCCCCATAAATTGGAGAAAAACCAATACTGTACCACTTCAAATTGTTATACCACAGCAATGGGTAACAAGTACACTACAGTATTTCCATGACTCACCTACCGGCGGCCATCTTGGTTCAAGTAGGATGCTGTCAGCACTCCGACCTAGGGTATATTGGAAGTCTATGCTAGCAGACACAACAAAATATGTTTCCACCTGCCACACATGCCTCACAGCAAAAAGGCAAGTACACTCACACAAAACACCAATGACAGTGAGAGAGTACATGACTTCACCAATGAAGTTCCTAAACCTAGACGCGGTGGGACCACTTCCCACAACTGCCAGGGGAAACAAACATATACAAGTCTGCATAGATTATGCTACCAGATATGCAACAGCTTGGGCTACTACTGACTTAAAAGCTGAGACAACAGCAGCAGAGTTCTACAAGAATATAATCTGTCATCATGGAACACCAGCCACTCTTCAAACAGACAATGGGACATGTTATACAGGTGCAAAGTTCACAAAGTTAACTAAACACCTCAAGATCAAACATAAATTCTCCTCACCATACAGGCCACAATCAAATGGGCTTGTAGAGAGATTCAATGCTAGCATAGGCACAGCACTCAGAGCATTCTGCTCAAAGCACCAAAACAATTGGGATTCATTTATTGAACCCATAACTTTTGCATTAAACAACACTGAATCCCAAACCACAGGATTCACCCCTTTCTTCCTACTCCATGGAAGAAACCCAGCCACCCCAATGGACTTAGGGCTGGGAATACAGGAAGACATATCCACCGTAGCAGACCATGTAGCTAACATGATAACAAATCAAGATACCTCTAGGAGGAAAGCTATAGAAAGGGTCGCCAAGCTACAAAAGGAAAGGAAGGATAGATATGATAAGAAACTTACACCACAGGAAATCAAGGTCACCGACATGGTGTACCTAAACATACCAAGAATCCTGACCAACACAGAGTGTAAGAAACTTCAACCCCTTTTTATGGGACCATATGTTGTAGTAGATAGACCTAGTTTGACAAGTGCCAAACTCAAAAACCTGGACACCAATCTATTGGTGGCCAGACCAGTGCACATAGACAGACTGAAAAAGGTTATGGCTGTCAGAAATAATGAATTTGCACACAGGCTTATTCCACATGAGGCCAAATACTACAGCAAAATTGTAAGGAACAAAAATGATATCACCCTTACAAGAGAAACCACAGGCATAGGCCCTATCAAGCCTAGGCCTGCACACCACATACTAAGGAAGACATCTAGGTGTGGTGCAGTTTCAAGAAATTAGAAACAAGATTGAGATACCAAAAGACATAAGATTTTCAAAATGTATTACAAATTCTCTTCATCCACACATAAGACATGTGTGACTGATAATGAATTACTATGTATATAAAGCCAATCAAATTTGTAAATATATCAGTAGGTTATTGCCTCTGAAAGGGTCAAAGACTGGGACCCCCCAAGTAAAGCAGACATGAAGTCTAAGAAGAGTAAGGGTAACACAATGGAGTGTCTAAAGCCTAATCCCCACATGAAAGAGCGCGCTATGCCAACACAGCAGTCTATAGAGATCAATTGACCCTATAAGCTACACTCAGACAACTGTCTAGACGGTCATGAATGGCTGTCCTGGATGACAGGAGGAGCTAATTACCAGTACACAGATTACACAATAGAACCCCTCAGTTGCAGACACTGGAGATTAGGTACATGACTCCAGAGAAACAATACCAGGCCCACAATGGATGTGGGTAGGGTAGGCTACATAAGAAGCACTGTGGACCATAGCCCACCATCAGTCTTCATCCAGCTGCAGTCTGGAACACAAGTCTACAGGACCCCACTTGGGAATTAGCCAGCCCACTTCTCCATTAGGAGAGACTGCACTAGGATAAAGAACACACCTACTTCACCTTCAACCTGACCTTACCATTTACTGGTCAACCTCTATAGACTCACCGGACATATTGCCAAGACAGCTCAATCTTGCAAAGGTACAGTTTGAACCACTTCATTTAAAGTGTTACACCATACACTTAGACTTTACCAGCACCAAATCACTACAAATTTGACAAGACTTTAAACAGCAAACTTGCTTTACACAAGCACCATGGGGACACTGAGAGTTTCACCCATACTGCTAACTATGCTGTTATTATATACTATTGAACCACTTACTGCAGGTTATACACCTGTGGTGAGACAAAACATAGGAGTAGTATTCAAACCTAGCCCTCAACCATTGGTCAATGGACATACAACCACAACACTGTTGTTAGCTATTCCCTACAAGATACCTCGGGCACCCGTTACCCAAGGATCCATAAAGGATAGAATACTCCATTTGACCACTCCTACTCTACAAGATCATACCTCTGGCCAAATTATCCAACAAGCTAAGGAGCTAGACACCTTGCTGGAAATTGCAGACAAGGAGATAAATGAAACACTAGCCTCCATCAAATTGTTCTTATCCAACCCCATAAACACATTGGACAAGGCCAAAAGAGAGGCCATACTGGGTTTTCTAGCACCCCTGTTTCGCGGTGTGCTAGGTCTAGCCACAGTAGAAGATGTAAACCAAGTAATGGGACAGCTCAAGAACATAGATGAAATACTAAGAAAATTTGCTAAACAGGACCAGGAAGCAGCTAATCTCATTGAAAAGATCACAGACAGACAAGATAAGTTTGTTAAAGCATACATCCAAGATAAGAAGGTACTGGACAGCACAATCAACACCATAGGTGACACCGTCAACCTGTGGGCCTCTAACATGTCCAGGTCACTTGACTCATATTCAAGGCACGAGAAAACTCAAAGGGAGAAAATGCAAGTATTAAATGATGCATTAATTATCATAGCAGCAAGAATGAATACAGTTCAATCACTGCAAAGGACAAATGCAGCCCTGAGGATGCTATCATCAGGGATCCTAACCCCTGATATAGTACCACCCTCAGACCTCGCTAGATACCTAGTTGACATTAATAACAAATTTAGGATTACACACCCTGGAGCACAAGTCGCAATTAATGACTTAGATTTCTATTATTCACAGAAGCTGACCTCATACACTTACTCAGCTCACCATATATATATTCATCTGGACATTATAATTCAATCTACCACCTCGACCTTCAAACTGTACCAAATGATCACATCACCCATGCCTATAGACACACAGGAGACCCCCACCAGAGGAGTCACCAAACTACAAACCACAACTGAGTTTCTAGCAGTATCTTACGATGAATCATTATTTATCGAATTGGACTCAGCAGATATGCAGGCATGTGAAGGTACTACAGTAAAGGTATGCAGAGATGTAAATGGTAGAATCTATAAACACAGGCCTACATGCCCTGTAGCCATTTTTACTAACCAGGCTCAACAGATTAAGGAACATTGCAAGTTTACAGTTTCACCACTGCAAACACCTACCACCCATGCTATTTCCATTTCTGAAGATGAGTATCTGGTCACTACTAATGAACCCCATTACTTTATCAACTGCCATGGTAAAACGTCTGAAACTCGGAAGGCCCAGTCCTACTCAATCATAGGTGTACCCTGTGGGTGCACGATCAGTGTAGGAGAATTTTCTCTTCCAAACACAAGGTTGCCCTGTAACTCAACCTTATCATTTCATTACATTCTCAAGACAATTAATTTACCATTCATGGCAGCACTTAACAAAATTTCTGAAACCAAACCAGATGAAAGAGAGAATCTTCCAAATTTCCCAGTAGTAAACCTTTCTAGAACCTTAGAAAAACTACAGGAAAATCCAATCATGGATGATATTACTCAACTAAATTTAGAGCCCTTTGCTAAAACAGTATTAAAAGATGCCTCCAACCTTAATAAGGAAATGGAAACGCGCTACGAGGAATCATACCTACGTCGAGTTACAGAGCATCCAATCTTCCAAAGCTTAGCACTCATCCTAGGGATATCAGCTCACATTTTTATAGTATACATACTACTCAAATTATACAGACTAGGAGGAACTGTAGCCTACCTGCCTACAGCCAAAGCATTCAGACTAGTTACCGAGCTGCCCCTACACAAAATGCTCCCAGATAAGAATCCTACCAAACTAACCCCTACAGAGGAAACCCACACCCCTTTCCTCACAATTCAGGAAACCCACACCCTGATAATTGCTATATTATTCACCCTGACCATCTACTCAGCCTACAGAATAATGAAGTACCTTAAGAAATTTGCACAGACACACTGTGGCAAGAAAAATGTGGCCAAGCGCACAAACCCCACAATATATTTTAAAATATATTGTGGAGACTCAAACTTCGCGCTACCCTTGAGGCCAATACCACATGAATTTGATGAGATTAAATCAGCAGCTGCCCCTACCTATAAGGATATAGTGGTTAAAACCTTCCCACTACCTAAGGCTATATTTACCTGGAATGGACCAGCAGTTATAACAACACAGAGAGGAGAATTTGCTTATCACCTCCCTCAGGTGATACACCTACCTTGGCGCACTAGGTTCAGTACTATACCAGCCCTTAAAAACAAAGGACTGTACTACTCCATGCTTCTCCAGAATGATTGTGGCACCAGCCCGGTGACCATGACAGCACTGGAAAATACAACAGATATAATTATTGACGAACAACAGGAGGAGACCGCAAGGTCAAACATGCAGACTATTGCTAATTTTCTAAACCACCAGCCCTCCCCGGTGACTGTGGAAACAGCCTAGACTGCCCACAGCCTAGGCTGCCCCCAGTCCACCACCAGGAGACAACACATCAGAGACAGTATTCAGAACTTTTCGGACAATTTGCCGGCCCTGAAAAGGGCCTTTGGGATGGCGGGTTTTTACACCCTAGGTTTCAGTCAGTCGGGATCCTACCACAGATCCTCGGGTTCAACATCAATGGGAGAGTCCGGGGCCGAGTCCGAGCCATACATATGGCCGTGATCCTGCTCCCACTCAGCGAGCCGGGCCTCCAGCATCCCCAGTCCATACTCGGCAGCCGTGGATGGATCCCCGGATGCCGCAAGATCGAGGAGGGATGCCGCCAACAAATAATCCCATAGCACTCGCTCCCGCGGCCCTAGGTTATAATCCATGGGCCAGAAACCCATACTGCCCAAGGCCCTAGACAGAAGGGCCACAGTGGCCCCCCGACGCAAGGCTGAGCCCAGGAAATAATGGCAGGAGTAATTACAGACCATCACATCACCATGCTCTATGATCTCTTTGTAGTTACTCACTATGTACCCATAATGGATGGTCTGGTTAAACTCAACCAGGGCCCTAGCTGGACTCCCCACCTCCATCACCTGGGGGACAGGCAGAGCAAAGAGAGCTTGTAGGTGGGCCATGGTACTACAGCAGTGACTTCCAGAGAGGAACTGATGCTCCAATACCAGCCACACACTCCTTAAATGGACACACACACACCCCCCCCCCCCCACCCTGAACTGTCCACTGACACCAAGCTAGGCACTGCCACAGACACATGCCAAAATCTGGCACCTAACACCTCAAGTGCCACCACTGCATGAGCACACCAGGGAGGAGACTCACATCTCACTCCTGACACACCTCCACTGTCAATGAAATTATCAAAGTATTAGAAAAAAAAAAAAAAATTATATACACAGCCACTTGTTGATGTATAATATGAAAATCTATGGTATTCTCACAAAAATCAATGATTAATGCGCGCATATACGCGCAAAATTGCGAAATTGCAAATTACAAATTGTAAAATTGTACAAATCTAACATTAATATACATGAATGCAGGTAGATAACTAAGACAGTTTTTGTACCCACTAGCACTTGTATACTATGCCAAGGTTTACTTAAAGTAACACACTTTAGGTATCCAAGAAAATTGTTGGAAAAATGAAAAAAAAAAAAAAATTTTGTTGAGAAAATTGTTGACATAAGACATGTTTACTTAAGATACTCACCAAATAAATCTCTTTCAGGGACACATACTCAAAAGGCTAGGGGAATAGTCAATTAAGCAGCGGCCCACTGCCGAAATTGCCAATTAATACACCCATATAGCAAAATCAATGAGTAACTCAGAGACAAACAAGCCTATTGTACATGAAGTACTTTGTTTTTCCGGCCCTCGGAAAAATTTGTCTCAAATCCCATAAATTGAATAGTGTAATCTAGATTGTACGTTGTACCCAATTTGCACACTAAAATTGTATGTTTGCACACCAGATTGTACGCTTGTACCCAATTTGCACACTAAAATTGTATGTTTGCACACTAGATTGTAAGTTGTATCCAATTTACATTTGAATTATATGTTGCACATTATGCTGTATGTCTGTACCCAATTCATACACTGAAGTCAGATTTTTAGAAAATCAACATTTCTATGTGTATCCAAGCTGTACGCAAAATTATATTTGTACATACAGAAACTATCAATTGAACGCAAAATTATATATTTGCACACTCAAATTGCCAAATGCACGCGAAATTATATATTTGCACACTAAAATTGCCAAATATACGCGAAAATTATATAGTTGCACACTCAAATTGCCAAATGTACGCAAAAATTATATATTTGCATACTGAAATTGTCAATTGAACGCAATTACACGCGAAATTGTAAATTTGCACACTGAAATTGTCATTTATGTTCAATTTGCACGCTAAATTGAATATTAAATGCCAAAATTGCACCCTATTTGCCAAATTGTATGGTGTACATAAAAATGGAAAATTGTACCCAAAATTGATGTTACATAAGCAAATAAGCTCTGGTATAGTAAGATATAGAAACTCGGAAATGTACTTATACCCAGGAGAAAATTGTTTATACTGACAAAGCTCTACCACAAAATTGCATTTGAAGCACTCCCCATCACTTCAAATCCTCTTACAAAACAGTATATAACTCCAAAAATAAGGTAAAAATTGTATAAATTGTACATTCCCTCGGCGAAATGACGGAGTTTCGCATTCTTTCGGGGGAGAGGGAGTATTCTATGATATACCATTTTATTATTCCATAAATTGTAACATATTTTGTATTAATCAAAGAAATATCTATGAAATTAATACATAGGTTGGTTCTAAGAGCTATAAAGAGCGCTCAAACTTTACATAAGAGCGTTCATGCCCCACTGCACACCAGCCACAGTCAGTTAGACTGAGTTTATGACATCAAAAGGTCCGACCTAATGGTTCACTGCACAATATAATAAAAATGAGGGTCTCAGTGTGCGACCTCATGGTTCAATGCACAAATTAATAACTTGTAAGTGAATGCAACCGGCCGTCACGGGTGCCTGAGCACCGCTGACGCCGTCATGAGTGTCTGAGCACTCTAAGGACTGAACAATGGGTTACATAAGCACGATGCCATAACCTTCCGGTCGCTCTAGCGTCGCTCCTGAGCGACCTAGGTCAAATATCAAAAATTCTATGGAAAGCCCATAATTAGACGGTCAGAATGAGCCCAAGATCAAGGCTGAACTCTCAGTATTAAGGAAGTTACGCCATGGAGACTGAATCGACCTCCGAGTAAGCTACAGACAAACCGGCGGGAGTTACGCGCCTATCCAGCGGGCATTATAATCTTGGCACATTCAGCTCCGCGCATGCCCAAAATGGCGGTTATACAAGCATAAACGGCCGAGATATGAGGGTCTAAAGATGCAGAACCGACCGAGACAATGGGGGCCATAGCGGCGTCCATGGGGGTCCTTTGTCCCCCTGTGACACTTGAAAGGGTCCCCTCAAACAATTGTACAGTTAGGCAGATGCTGCTGGCTCCAGTCAGTCTGGAGGTGCTTTTCCAAGATTTGCTACAAATAGCCTGTCTGCACCTCCAGGAGGACACATCACCAAGAACCGCTCTAGAGGTAACATCTCCAGTCATCTCCTGCTACCTGCTATACCACTGCACTATGGTGAAACTATGCTAGACAGGCATTGGTTTCCTACCATTAGTGGCCAGAGGCTATCTTCTTCAAGACTTCCACCAGAGGGTAAAGTTATCCATTATTACATTATTCCTCTAAGCAGCAGGTCAGGAGCTAGGTGTGGGAACCCACCTAGAAGTATGCTGGACACTGTATTATTAATACCTCACAGGTGGAGTGGAACTGAACATTGTACTTTATAAATTACTGTATGTTTACTGTATGTACTAATTACCTACATACCAACTACTGTATGATTGATATTTCTTACATGTTGCCTAAAGCTGAATAAACCAGTGACAACTGGAAATAACACTATTTTATATGAGCCTGATGTATTTACACTATATACCACTAGTCTTATGATATTTCTCATATGACAACTTGATCATGCCAATTACTAGTATGACAGTAGGACATCAATGGTAGACAGGCACCTGTAGTCAGCTATAAATGTCTGTTAGTGCTGGATGGTATTAGCTACATGGTGGTAGGACATCAATGGTATTAGCTACATGGTGGTAGGACATCAATGGTATTAGGAACATGGTGGTAGGACATCAATGGTATTAGGAACATGGTGGTAGGACATCAATGGTATTAGCTACATGGTGGTAGGACATCAATGGTAGACAGGTACCTGTAGTCAGCTATAAATGTCTGTTAGTGCTGGATGGTATTAGCTACATGGTGGTAGGACATCAATGGTATTAGCTACATGGTGGTAGGACATCAATGGTATTAGGAACGTGGTGGTAGGACATCAATGGTATTAGCTACATGGTGGTAGGACATCAATGGTAGACAGGTACCTGTAGTCAGCTATAAATGTCTGTTAGTGCTGGATGGTATTAGGTACATGGTGGTAGGACATCAATGGTATTAGCTACATGGTGGTAGGACATCAATGTTATTAGCTACATGGTGGTAGGACATCAATGGTATTAGGAACATGGTGGTAGGACATCAATGGTATTAGCTACATGGTGGTAGGACATCAATGGTAGACAGGTACCTGTAGTCAGCTATAAATGTCTGTTAGTGCTGGATGGTATTAGGTACATGGTGGTAGGACATCAATGGTATTAGGTACATGGTGGTAGGACATCAATGGTATTAGGAACATGGTGGTAGGACATCAATGGTAGACAGGCACCTGTAGTCAGCTATAAATGTCTGTTAGTGCTGGATGGTATTAGGTACATGGTGGTAGGACATCAATGGTATTAGGTACATGGTGGTAGGACATCAATGGTATTAGGAACATGGTGGTAGGACATCAATGGTGTTAGGTACATGGTGGTAGGACATCAATGGTATTAGCTACATGGTGGTAGGACATCAATGGTAGACAGGCACCTGTAGTCAGCTATAAATGTCTGTTAGTGCTGGATGGTATTAGGTACATCTACATCTACACAAAGACATTATCATTATACAAGTCTGCTGCTATATTCAATATACCTATCTTGCAGATTTCAATATATACCTGTCCTCCAGTTTAAGTGAGTGAAGGAGCAGATGATACACCTGGTGTTACATCAGTAGCAGGAGTAGGACACCTGTGGTAGTAGTTATAGCACCTGGAGGAGGCTTCATACACTGACACTGACACAGGTATGACATACAGGAGTGAATGACATCAGCTATAGCTACCTATAGTACAGGCTGGATTGATGCACCCACAGTTTATACAACACACTGCAGTACCTTATACCACCTGGAGTAGACGACACTGGAGGAGGTGCAGGATGATACCAGCTGTACAGACCAGCTGACTATCTACCTGTGCAGGTAACACTGCACTGTGTACATGGAGGCCTGGCCATCATCATCCACAGGTTCAAGTCAAGCCTCAAGGTGAGTTTGCTGAAGGTGGAATTATTGGTATTAATACAGACCTGTTAATAGCACTTTCAATATTATAGAGCCTGTTGGTTGATGTAGTCATGATGGAACTAAATATTATTGATAATCAATGTTTCTATAAGCGTCATTATATTATAATGTCACTCAATCATTGAGTCAACGAATTCTATCTTTACTTCTTTACTTTATCTCTCTCCCTCCCTCCTTACTCTGTTTCTCCCCCGTCCCTCTCCCTCCCTCACTGACCCCCCCCCCTCTCTCTCTTTCTGTTCCCCCTGTACCCTGTCACTCTCCCCCTAATACCCCTCTTCTCCCTGTCCCCTCTCTCTCTCTCTCTCTCTTTCTCTCTCTCTACTCATTCTCTCTCTCTTTCTTTCTTTCTTCCTTTCTTTCTTTTTTTTTCTGACTTTAACTGCATTTTGATCCACAAATCGTTTGACTACCATACACATATATGATATATAGTTAGATGGATAGATCCTACCACCCTGGGGAGTTACTATCTGCATGGATATATCAGTACATTGCAGTATGGCTTATGTAAACCAAATACCACCTTTATTATAAAGCTCAGATCATGTATATTGCACTCCTGAAGATTTGTCATGATGCACCAATGCAGTGTACATTAGTTTGTCACGATGCACCAATGTAGTGCACATTAGTTCATCATGATGCACCAATGCAGTGCACATTAGTTTGTCATGATGCACCAATGCAGTGTACATTAGTTTGTCACGATGCACCAATGTAGTGCACATTAGTTCATCATGATGCACCAATGCAGTGTACATTAGTTTGTCATGATGCACCAATGTAGTGCACATTAGTTCATCATGATGCACCAATGCAGTGCACATTAGTTTGTCATGATGCACCAATGTAGTGCACATTAGTTTGTCATGATGCAAGAATGCGGTGCACATTAGTTTGTCATGATGCACCAATGCAGTGCACATTAGTTTGTCATGATGCACCAATGTAGTGCACATTAGTTTGTCATGATGCAAGAATGCGGTGCACATTAGTTTGTCATGATGCACGAATGCGGTGCACATTAGTTTGTCATGATGCACCAATGCAGTGCACATTACTTTGTCATGATACACCAATACAGTGCACATTAGTTTGTCATGATGCACCAATACAGTGCCCAATAGTTTGTCATGATGCATGAATGCGGTGCACATTAGTTTGTCATGATGCACCAATGCAGTGCACATTAGTTTGTCATGATGCACCAATACAGTGCACATTAGTTTGTCATGATGCACCAATACAGTGCACATTAGTTTGTCATGATGCACCAATGCAGTACACATTAGTTTGTCATGATGCACCAATGCAGTGCACATTAGTTTGTCATGATGCACCAATACAGTGCCCAATAGTTTGTCATGATGCATGAATGCGGTGCACATTAGTTTGTCATGATGCACCAATGCAGTGCACATTAGTTTGTCATGATGCACCAATACAGTGCACATTAGTTTGTCATGATGCACCAATACAGTGCCCAATAGTTTGTCATGATGCATGAATGCGGTGCACATTAGTTTGTCATGATGCACCAATGCAGTGCACATTAGTTTGTCATGATGCACCAATACAGTGCACATTAGTTTGTCATGATGCACCAATGCAGTGCACATTAGTTAATCATGATGCACCAATACAGTGCACATTAGTTCGTCATGATGCACCAATGTAGTGCACATTAGACTGATCAGTAGCCTTGCCAACACTGGCTGACCAATGGCAATATAGAGCTTGATGTCATGTTTACCTTTAAAATTAAAGGCCACTGATGCAGGAGTGCATCATGCCTATCTTTCGTTATGATGCACCAATGAAGTGCTGGTGAGTCTCCTGATAGGGCAACATACCTTCCCTGCGGGAGTGTATCGCCCCCGTAGGGTTGGCATGATGCATGAATACAGCCTGGATGAGTAACTCCCCAGGGCTGCATTCATGCATCATGAGATTTAAGTTTGAACCAATGGGTATGATGCATCAGTGGTCGTGTTGAGACATGTATGATTACATGTATATTTCCTGTATAACTCCACATGACACAGTATGATATATCTGTCTCATATATCCATGGTTGTTACCCTATTGTTCCTGCTTATATGTGGTTATTACTTGGTGCTCACCCAATGCCATTGTCTGGCTAGGCCTACATGTAGTTATATATAGAGCTGGACATTGGATACAAAGGCTCTCCACAGCTCTAAGGGTTGGTGGGGGGGGGTTAAACATTGTAAACACCTCTACTTCCCCCCTCCCCCTATTCCATCCCTCCCCTCTAGTAGAACCCCCCCCCCCATACACACACACACTTCTTAACCCATTAAGGGCCGCTAATGCATTAATGCATCCTGTCCATATAGCTGTCATGATACATGAATGCAGCCCTGGTGAGTAACTCACCAGGGCTACATTCATGCATCATGCCGATACACAAACTCCTGGAGGGTCGGCATGATGCTCCAATATAAATGAAGTGATGGCGAGACTGCACTTGATTGGTGCATCATAACGACCAATGGACAGGATGTATTAATGCATCAGCTGCACTTAAAGGGTTAATGAGACTGGGACCCACCTGCATGTTGCCATGACAACACACCTGCTTACTGATGACGTTAGTTACGTGAAACATTGGTCGTCATGATACATTGGTCTTCATGATGCATTGGTCGTCATGATACATTGGTCGTCATGATACATTGGTCGTCATGATACATTGGTCGTCATGATACATTGGTCGTCATGATACTTTGGTCGTCATGATGCATTGGTCGTCATGATGCATTGGTCGTCATGATGCATTGGTCTTCATGATACATTGGTCGTCATGATACATTGGTCGTCATGATGCATTGGTCGTCATGATACATTGGTCGTCATGATGCATTGGTCGTCATGATGCATTGGTCTTCATGATGCATTGGTCGTCATGATACATTGGTCATCATGATACATTGGTCGTCATGATACATTGGTCGTCATGATACATTGGTCGTCATGATGCATTGGTCGTCATGGTGCATTGGTCGTCATGATGCATTGGTCGTCATGGTGCACTGGTCGTCATGATGCATTGGTCTTCATGATACATTGGTCGTCATGATACATTGGGCGTCATGATACTTTGGTCGTCATGATACATTGGTCGTCATGATACATTGGTCGTCATGGTGCACTGGTCGTCATGGTGCATTGGTCATCATGATGCATTGGTCGTCATGGTGCACTGGTCGTCATGATGCATTGGTCGTCATAATGCATTGGTCGTCATGATACATTGGTCGTCATGATACATTGGTCGTCATGATACATTGGTCATCATGGTGCATTGGTCGTCATGATGCATTGGTCGTCATGATGCCTGAATGCAGCCCATGCAGACAAGTAACTCGCCATGACTTCATTCATGCATCATGCTGATTTTATGTGATTGATACACTCCCAGATGGTTGGCATGATGCACTAATGAAGTACTCTTGAGCAGACTCCCCACCACTTCATTAGAGGATCACCCATATCAAAGCAGCATTAGTGCTAACACTAAGTGTCACTTTAAATCTTTAAGGGTCGCTGATGCATTAATGCATCATGCCCACTGGACGTCATGATGCACCAATGAAGTGCTGGCGAGACTACTGGCCAGCACTTCATTCATGCATCATGACGACCAATGGGCATGATGCATTAATGCATCAGCGGTGCGTAAAGGGTTGAATGGTTAAGTGTGGGATGTATTTTGAAAGTAGGCTCCGATGTATCAGTAAATGGAACTTTGACGACATTGGATAATGAAACCATGCACATTTGTATGTGTATAATATAGTTTTGATATGAAACTTTTAATTTTAGTATGAAACTACCCGATAGATGTATAAGCCTACATCTACGAACCACCATGGACTATGGGGGCCCTTGACGGGGGGTCCCCATATCCCATGTTGATTTTAAGAAATGACCATATCACCGTGTCGATTTTAAGAAATTACCATGTCCCTGTGTCGATTTTAAAAAATGGCCATGTGCCTGTGTCGATTTTAAGGAATTGGCCATGTCTTGTGTCCCGAAGCCAAAAAATGCTCATGTCGCCATGTCGACTGTAGAGGTCTAGAATCATGATATGCAGGTATTAAGTGAATACCCAAAAAGTAACTGTGTATTATAAGCCACAACGTACTGCTATAGACCATCACAGAGGCCTACTGCGGCTTATAGAGTCGTGCTGAGGTCAGGGTGCGCCTTATAGGATGATTATATGATTATATATAGATTGTAGTAAAGAATGACAACACTTAACCAATACACCCCCCCCCCCCTGGGGGCTTACAGCAATTCCGTATATTCAGGGTGCAGCTTATATGAGGATGTGGCTTTACGAAGTCTTGTTTCTACCTACATGTATGACACTATTATTAGAAGTGGAACCCTTTCTTGTTTAATGGAATTTCATATTGTAATGCATTAACCAAATATCACCAGAGAACGTTGTCGAGCGGTTCTGCTCTTAATACCATTGATTAATATGATGTAGATTTTTGTAATGATTTCACCTTTTATTTCACTTTCAGGTTTAACCACCAAGTGACCAGCTGTAACTGATGGGCAGCACTGGGAGACCAAAAGGTCACACAACTAAATCGATACCAGCCATAGAGAGGATAATCCAGGAGGAAAATACGCCGGGATAATAGGACACCAATATAAATAGGGCTATACCAATACTCGGCCAAAACCAGACAGAATAAATCAGTTATATTGTACGATTTGTGTACAGTGATATATACAGGAGGCTGGCTGCACGTCCTGCGTCCATCTTTACGTCATGGAGGGACGCACGGACAGCGTCCCCCCAACTACACTCACTAACGGACACGTCATGACGTCACATGACGACGTCACTGACGTCCAAGTATCCCAACCCTCAAATGGTGACGTCACAAGAACGTCACCAGTCACTATGAACGGTGACCTAGGTAACCATGTAGACAATGACGTCAGTAACCATGGAGACCAGGATGAAAACAGTAGTCATGGAGACGAGCCTGGAGAGGAGACTCCACTGGAGCCTCAGTCAGCAGAGGAGGGGTTAACTACAGAAGGGGACAATAAGAAGAAGAAAGGGGTTAAATTAAAGGGAAACAGTCTCCGTGACCTTGACAGTACACAGAGACACCTACTGGGCGCTCTGTGCATCTTGTACTTCTGTCTATACGCCCTTCTATCACTCATTGGACCCTTCTTCCCTATAGAGGTAGGTGTACGCCCTTCCATCATTTATTTATGCCTTTCTATCACTTATTTACACCATCCTATCACTTATTTATGCCGTCCTATCACTTATTGGACCCTTCTGCCCTATAGAGGTCAGGTATTTAAATCTTTTTGAAAAGAGAGAGACAGAGACAGAGAGAGACAGAGAGAGACAGAGACAGAGAGACAGAGAGATTAGTACTGGAATTACTACCTAATGGAAAAGTGAGAGCCTACAGCTCCCAATGCAATAATGTCAGTTACTTGCCATGGCTGCATTCATGCATCAAGATGGCCATGGCTGCATTCATGCATCATGATGGCCATGGCTGCATTCATGCATCATGACGGCCATGGCTGCATTCATGCATCATGAGGGCCATGGCTGCATTCATGCATCAAGATGGCCATGGCTGCATTCATGCATCAAGATGGCCATGGCTGCATTCATGCATCATGACGGCCATGGCTGCAATGATGCATCAAGATGGCCATGGCTGCATTCAGGCATCATGACGGCCATGGCTGCATTCATGCATCAAGATGGCCATGGCTGCATTCATGCATCAAGATGGCCATGGCTGCATTCATGCATCAAGATGGCCATGGCTGCATTCATGCATCAGGATGGCCATGGCTGCATTCATGCATCAAGATGGCCATGGCTGCATTCATGCATCAAGACGGCCATGGCTGCAATCATGCATTATGATGCGCATGGCTGCATTCATGCTTCATGACGGCCATGGCTGCATTCAGGCATCATGACAGCCATGGCTGCATTCATGCATCAAGACGGCCATGGCTGCATTCATGCATCATGACGGCCATGGCTGCATTCATGCATCATGACGGCCATGGCTGCATTCATGCATCATGAGGGCCATGGCTGCATTCATGCATCATGATGGCCATGGCTGCATTCATGCATCATGAGGGCCATGGCTGCATTCATGCATCATGACGGCCATGGCTGCATTCATGCATCATGACGGCCATGGCTGCAATCATGCATCATGACGCCCATGGCTGCATTCATGCATCATGAGGGCCATGGCTGCATTCATGCATCATGAGGGCCATGGCTGCATTCATGCATCATGAGGGCCATGGCTGCATTCATGCATCATGACGGCCATGGCTGCATCAAGCCATCATGACGGCCATGGCTGCATTCAGCCATCATGACGGCCATGGCTGCATCCATTATGAGGGCCATGGCTGCATCCATTATGAGGGCCATGGCTGCATTCATGCATCCTCAGGGCCATGGCTGCATCCATTATGAGGGCCATGGCTGCATTCATGCATCATGACGGCCATGGCTGCATCCATTATGAGGGCCATGGCTGCATTCATGCATCATGAGGGCCATGGCTGCATTCATGCATCATGAGGGCCATGGCTGCATTCTTGCATCATGAGGGCCATGGCTGCATTCATGCATCATGAGGGCCATGGTGCATTCATGCATCATGAGGGCCATGGCTGCATTCATGCATCATGAGGGCCATGGTGCATTCAGGCATCATGAGGGCCATGGCTGCATTCAGGCATCATGAGGGCCATGGCTGCATTCAGGCATCATGAGGGCCATGGCTGCATTCAGGCATCATGATGTCCAATTTTTGGCATGATGCCTTATGCATCACCAGCCTTAAAAGGTATAGGACTCAGTATGGAGGCCTAGTGGAGTCGCCATTTTGAATTTCGCTGGTTGAGGTAAACCCCACTGATGATGGGTACCTTGTCCCTGGTTAACATCCACTTCCAGGGACATGCTGGTCCCATCTTATCAGTTCTTATCAGTGTGTTTCGCCGGAACCAACTCCAGACCAGCTAGTGGCCAATAAGGCGTGCCTTGCATATAAAGTACACCCTTTTCTACCTTTCTCCTTCCCCCTGCTTCCTACAGTTGGCCTGAAAATGTATATATTCTTAGTCGAAATTGAAACACTTTACTTTTTACCTTGGGTTTACATAAAACATTGAACACCTATCCTACGTTCCTCCCACCTTTCACCTGTCCATTGTTAAACACCAGTCACCCATGCAGTCACCTTACAACAGGTCAAGGTCACCGCACCTCCACGTGTCTCTATTGTCATATTTCTTTAACCCTTTAAGGGTTGCTGATGCAGGAGTGTATCATGTCGTTATGATGCACCAATGAAGTTCTGGTAAGACTGCTCACCAGCACTTCATTGGTGCATCATGCCGACCCTCTGGGACAGTATCAACCCCGTAAACTTGACATGCAGTCCTGGTGAATAATACTCGCCGGGGCTGCATTCATGTATCATGACAACCAAAGATGCATTATCAGCCAGGTGGTATAAACACTCCTAGAGGTACAAAGCCATTGTCTTACATTGTTCTAATTCATTGCCTCTTATGTTATCAATATATGGGTTAATATCCCATGAAGCATGGACACTGACATCCCCTTCCCCAGCCCCTACCTGTCAATGCACCCCCCCACACACACACACACACCTCACCTATCATGCTGACCCTACACTCCTGGAGGGTCAGCATGATGCGCCAATGAAGTGGTCACTGTGGTGGTGGGAGCAGTCTCACCAGCACTTCATGACGACTGACGGGCATGATGCACTCCTGCATTAGCGGCCCGTAAAGGGTTAACTTCCCATAAAACATGGCCACTGACCCCCCCCCCCCACACACACACACACACCTGACCAGTACAGGTTGTCAGGTTATTGTCCTGTCATGGTCTCATTGTTTGTAAGAATGCATCATAAACCAGGTGTAGACACTAACGCTGGCCCGGGAGCCATTGCCCTGTAGTTTTGGCTGTGGGCCCGTAGTTTTCTTCAGAATAGCCTTCCTATGGGTCTGGGATGGTCCCCAGGATTTGATAGAGATCTCTATCAAATCTGGCCAATCTTACTAAATTATTGTGTGGATTGATGAGGGATACTTATAATTTTCTTATTAAAACAAAGCAATTTAGTTGCTCTGGGCCCGCAGTTTTAGCTCCAGGCCCATAGATTTCTTAAGCTATGGGCCCAGGGGGCCAGTGGCTGAAAAAACTAGTGTCTACCCCTGATAAACTATTGTAAAACCCTGTGTATATAAGCCGCACCCGTGCACCCGAGTTTGGGAGAATGCTATAAGTATAAGCCACACCAGGAGGCCTGAAATGATTGTTATTCCTTAGTATAGTCTATAGGGAAAATCGACAATGGACATGTACAATGTATAAGCCGCACCAGGGTCTTGAAATGGTCTATATATAAGTGCCACAGCTAATACGCGGGGTTTTACAGTACTGTAAATCTCCACATATAAGCCATGGTTTATTTCATACCTTATATGCAGGTTTTACAGTACTGTAAATCTCCACATATAAGCCATGGTTTATTTCATACCTTATATGCAGGTTTTACAGTACTGTAAATCTCCACATATAAGCCATGGTTTATTTCATACCTTATATGCAGGGTTTTACAGTACAGTAAATCTCCACATATAAGCCATGGTTTATTTCATACCTTATATGCAGGTTTTACAGTACAGTAAATCTCCACATATAAGCCATGGTTTATTTTATACCTTATATGCAGGTTTTACAGTACTGTAAATCTCCACATATAAGCCATGGTTTATTTCATACCTTATATGTGGGGTTTTACAGTACTGTAATTCTCCACATATAAGCCATGGTTTATTTCATACCTTATATGCAGGTTTTACAGTACAGTAAATCTCCACATATAAGCCATGGTTTATTTTATACCTTATATGCAGGTTTTACAGTACTGTAAATCTCCACATATAAGACATGGTTTATTTTATACCTTATATGTAGGGTTTTACAGTACTGTAAATCTCCACATATAAGCCATGGTTTATTTCATACCTTATATGCAGGTTTTACAGTACAGTAAATCTCCACATATAAGCCATGGTTTATTTTATACCTTATATGCAGGTTTTACAGTACTGTAAATCTCCACATATAAGCCATGGTTTATTTCATACCTTATATGTGGGGTTTTACAGTACTGTAAATCTCCACATATAAGCCATGGTTTATTTCATACCTTATATGTGGGGTTTTACAGTACTGTAAATCTCCACATATAAGCCATGGTTTATTTCATACCTTATATGCAGGTTTTACAGTACAGTAAATCTCCACATATAAGCCATGGTTTATAATACCTTATATGCAGGTTTTACAGTACTGTAAATCTCCACATATAAGCCATGGTTTATTTCATAACTTATATGTGGGGTTTTACAGTACTGTAATTTTCCACATATAAGCCATGGTTTATTTTATACCTTATATGCAGGGTTTTACAGTACAGTAATTCTCCACATATAAGCCATGGTTTATTTCATACCTTATATGTGGGGTTTTACAGTACTGTAATTCTCCACATATAAGCCATGGTTTATAATACCTTATATGCAGGTTTTACAGTACTGTAAATCTCCACATATAAGCCATGGTTTATTTCATAACTTATATGTGGGGTTTTACAGTACTGTAATTTTCCACATATAAGCCATGGTTTATTTTATACCTTATATGCAGGTTTTACAGTACTGTAAATCTCCACATATAAGCCATGGTTTATTTTATACCTTATATGCAGGGTTTTACAGTACTGTAAATCTCCACATATAAGACATGGTTTATTTTATACCTTATATGTAGGGTTTTACAGTACTGTAATTCTCCACATATAAGCCATGGTTTATTTCATACCTTATATGCAGGGTTTTACAGTACTGTAAATCTCCACATATAAGCCATGGTTTATTTCATAACTTATATGCAGGTTTTACACATTTAGCCATGGTTAGGAATGGCAACCCTCTCCATACTCCAGCATTTTCTTTTAATCAATTTTTTTTAAAGCCAAAACCATAGAACATAAAATGTAAACTTGGTAAATTTAACCCTGATCTTTGCAAATACTTTACTTTTAAAAACGTCCAAGCTTCAGGTAAAAAATAAAGGCAGTGTTGCCAAAATGACACCAGCACAACGGCTTTGGCCGGCGTAGAATCTCAATGGCCGGCATAGGGCCTTGGGACGGAGGCCACAATGGCCTGGCATGATCTCAGCTTTCTAATGGTGACAGAAGTTTTCAGATCCGACCATTCCCAGCAAATTGTCGTTATCTGTCGCCATGATTGGTCATCAATGGTGACTCCTTTCTGAGTGATAACTCACTGCGTCATCTTTCGCCACTGTGTGTCAGTCTCACATGGCATGGCAATTTATCACAACAGTCACCAACATGATCTCACTCACGGCGTGAGTATGTGCCACCCCTTGTCCTCCCTCACAAAGCATGGTGACTTATCACCACCATCGCCAACATGGATCTAACTCACTGCGTGAGTATGTGCCACTGCCTGTCAACTCTCACTCAGAATGGTGGCTTATCACAAGCATCGCCAACATGGATTGGACTCACTGTGTGATTATGTACCACACCCGTGCCACTGGCATCAACTCTCACACATAATGGCGACTTATCACTACCATTGCCAACATTGGTCTCACTCAATGCGTGAACTTGTGTCACTCCATGTCAATGCTCTCTAAGGATTGCATCATCTGTCACTCACTCTCACTCAGAATGGCAACTTATCACCACCATTGCCAGCCTTTGTCTCACTCAATGCGTGAATTTGTGTCACTCCAAGTCAATGCTCTCTGAGGATTGCATCATCTGTCACTCACTCTCACTCACAGTGGCAACTTATCACCACCATTGCCAAAGGTGTTGAGACAGCACCACTGTTCCACATGTAGCCTATCTAGGAAGTGTGGGCATGAAGTATAAGTCCCATATGTATCAAATGTGCTTTGTTTCACACTGATTTCCATGTAATACTTCAGAGTTGAATCAAACAAGATTATATAGAGAGAATATCAAATGAATTTAGATAGAGGTATCTCTAAAATGAAAGCAACTATCCATAAACACCTTTTCTCTGGTTACAGGAAAAATACATAGGGAAATATCAACATGAACACCTTGTCTGTGGTTAAAGGGAAGATACATATGGCAATACCTTCTCTGGCAAAACATACTTTGATCTGGCAGATGTGAGGCTGCATGATTACCAATGTCGATGATCATGAGCTTTTCATCTAACAAGGTGAGTGATCACCAGCGTCGCCATCACTGGTGAGTCTGAGTGATCACCACTCTCGCCATCCATGGTGAACCTGCGCTATGACGTGGTGCGCGTTTCATCTAGCGAGGTGAGTGATCAACCGCCTTGCCATCCCTGGTGAGTGTGAGTCATCACGATCCTCGCCAACCATGGTGAACATGCGCTATGGCAGGTGTGCGTTTCATCTAGCGAGGTGAGTGATCACTCATGTTGCCATCCCTGGTGAGTGTGGGTGATCAAGATCCTCACCATCTGTGGTGAACCTGTGCTATCACGAGGTATGCATTTTATCTAGCGAGGTGACTGATCACAATCCTTGCCATCCGTGGTGAATGTGCATTATGACGTGGTGTGCGTCTCATCTAGCGAAGTGAGTGATCACTCATGTCGCCATCCCTGGTGAGGATGAGTGATCACTCATGTTGCCATCCCTGGTGAGGATGAGTGATCACGATCCTCGCCATCCCTGGTGAACATGTGCTATGACGAGGTGCGTGTTTCATCTAGGGAGGTGAGTGATCACCCGCGTCGCCATCCCTGGTGAGTCTGAGTGATCACCATCCTCGCCATCTGAGGTGAGGCCATGTGATCACCACCATTGCTATTCCTGGTGATCTTGTGCTATAGCGACGTCGTGTTCCATCTAGCGACATGTGTGAGCCACTTCACACAGGTTGACGAGGAGTCACAACAATTTGCTGGGTTAGAAGCAAAGAGAAGGCAATTTATGTGCAAATGTTTTATATTTGAGTATTTTCCAATTCCTAATAAGTTATGAAGTTTATGTAGGAACCTTACAATATCAATATGAATATATGCCTGTGTGAGCAGGAAATGGCCTGCGCAAGATGCCAAGACGCAGGCCACGTTGGCCTGCGTCAATAAAAACCTTTCAACAACACTGATAAAGGTCTCCATTTAAGACCAGTGGTTATATAGGGGTATTGCTTTATTTGGTTATATTTATCTGACATTACTATTATATTGTTATTTTATATTACATGCAGAGAAGAAAGGCCTGTCACTGTTTGAGACCAGTAATTATATTTATTTTAGTATAATATTGTATATTTTTTCATTACAGGCGGAGAAGAAAGGTCTATCACCGTTTGAGATGGGAGTCGTGATCAGCATGTCGTGGTTAGTTATGTTCTTCATGGCGCCCCTAGTGGGATATCTGGTAAGTCCTGCATTTCTATTCAATCACTGATGCAGGAGTGCATCATGCTCATCGGTCATCATGATGCATCAATGAAGTGCTGGTGAGTCTACTCGCCAGCACTTCAATGGTGCATCATGCCGACCCTCCAGCAGTGTATCGACCCCACAGGCTGCTGATGCAGGAGTGCATCATGGTCATTGGTCGTCATGATGCACTAATGAAGTGCTGGTGAGTCTACTCGCCAGTACTTCATTGGTGCATCATGACGACCCAAGCTTTATAGACCCTGGTCGTGTATGGGTACCTCTGAAGGTGAAAGAGGTCAAACAAGGTCACACAAGGTCACCTACGGTCATACAGCTTGGTGACCAGACATAAACACAGCCACGTGCACACATTGTTATTTATTGATGTCCTTGTAGTGAAAGGTTAACATGTACTTGGAGGTCAAACTAGATAAAGGACATCTGGGTGGGTGGCTTTGTTTGCATCATATACTAGTAGATGGCCCCTAGATCAGGCTGTGTCAGTGATTGGGGCTGGGAAGGGGGATTGGGATCAGATTATTATTGCCATCCTATTTTATACTAGTTCTCCTATCCAAAGTCATTCTTTATAAAAAGGTTAACGTGAGCCGTGTTTCCTGCACCCAGATAAGGGTCCGACATACATACGTCACATATCACATGATCATGGACATAGACCAGATCTACTTCCAGTACGTCAGGGTCACGTGCGTGCTGCAGTATGACCTTTGACCCTGTCACAGTCTCAGCTCACATAAACTCATGTAAAGTGGATATGAGAGAGAACAGTTAGAATAGATCAGAGCGAGAGCAGCCCCGGAGGGGGTTGAAGAAACTGATGGGTATGGACCAATAAATTCGACTTGGTGACATGGCCATTTCTTAAAATCGACATCTGACATGGGCCTTAGTGACATGAGGGAAATCAATTAGTGACATGACATAGGTGCTTTCTTAAATTCGACATGGGACATGATAGGCTCTTATAGGTGACATGGGACATGGGGATTTAAGTGACAATATGTGGCATGGGGGACCCCCATCCACACCCCCAAACTGTTTATGTCCCAAGTCATTAAGCTAAAAATAGCCCATGTGTTGATTTTAGGGGTCTAGAGCCATAGCAGGGGACGCGCCCCATCCAATTTCACTCTTGATGTGTAAAGTACACATCAGACTGCACAGAGCCAGGTCAGATCCTGTCTGCTCTTCCTGTATGGAGGCCTTTCAACACTTTAAGGGCTGCCGATGCTTCCATGCATCATGCCCGTTGGTCGTCATGATGCATGAATGCAGCCCTGGTTAGTTACTCGCCAGGGCTGTATTCATGCGTCATAACGACCACTCACCTAACTGGTTTCTCACACTCTCGAAGGGTTGTCATGATGCTCCGATGAAGTGTTCTCGCCAGTCTCACCAGCACGTGCATCATGACGACTAATCAACATGATGCACTCCTGCATCAACGACCGATAAAGAGTTAAATACAGCTGATATGTACAATATATATTCTTATATGTATCCTATTACACAGGGGAACCCCCGTAATGAGGCATGAGGATTATGTTCAGGCTATCATTGCACTAATAATAGAATGTTACCTTATGATATATTCATTCTCTCATGTTATCAATAGAGATCAATATGATATGTTTTCTACCTCATATCCATTATGTCAGACTGATGTAATGTTTTGACGGGAAATAAGGTAAATTTATATATGTTTAGATAAACAATTAATGTGGATTAGTCTGACTGACGAGAAGGCATTGATTAAATATCTACATGTATTGGGGCCTTGAATTGATTGGAGGGGTTACAAAATTTAGGAAATGTCCCCAAAAAAAAAAGAAACTCAAAAATGTCCACCCCCTGTTAAAAATCGTCCCCTATGTTAAAACCTATCAAGATTCATGTGTTCTGAACCAATTAAATTACTTATTCTAAATTCTTAGGGTACAACTGGTACCCAATGTGATAGTACCACCTTCAGCAATGGCTGCACCCACTGGACAAACCAGCAGAGGACATTAGAATGGGCTGGCTCTGGGGGTGCAACTTATACAAAATTTCAATGCAGGAGATATCAATGACTTGTAGTGTGAGATTATGGCCTATCAATAACGTAAAATCGTGGAAAGCATGTGGCCGAGCTGGAACAAAAGAAACAATACATGAATAGACTGGGAAAAAAATATTTACAATTGAGGCTTAATTGAATAAACCAGATGTCTAGTCACTGTTCTGCGTTCTGCAACAAAGACCTTTTATTACAGTAATTTGTGTGAAGGATGGGTTGAGGTCAGACATTATCATGACACTCTGTGGTTACCATGACAATGTAAACATGGCGGCCTGTGCTCCTCACGTGGTCCCTGTATCCTGGTCTCTTATATACCATAAACTGATAAAACATGAAAAACATGAAGATAAAGGGTTAATGGTATTCTACGACCAGTTCCAGCATTTTAACTAACTGTGATTATATCATTATTCTAGGGTTAAAAACCGTGAGAATTTGACCATAACTCACTAAAACATCATGAAATAAATGTAAAGGTTTAGAATAAGAGGCGATAACCTCATTCACACCCATTCTCATTAGCCTAGGAACACAGAGCCTTCAACTCCATGTTGTAATACCTGAACCATCTGTAGGGTTACCTTGTACAGTCAAGTCTGTATATGAATGTAATATATAATGAACAGACTTGCACTCGTTGGTTTCAGGGGGTGATAGAAGCATGAGCCGGAGGCGAATGCTTCTATCAAACCCATGAAGCCAACGAGTGCAAGTCTATTCATTACATATTGCATATATAACATGGTTTCCACCATTAATTCTAAGTATTTACCCTTAAAATGGATAGAATCCATTGTTTTCTTTTGCGAGTCGACAAGACGGCCCTCCGCCATCTTGGTTTCATGTTAATGTATGGTTAAGCTGGTGACCCTTTTGCCTCAGTTTAGGGTATGCTAGTCTAGGCCTCAAACTCACGCGGGGACCAGAGAAAGTATAGGGGGGAATAAGGTGCCAGATGGTGAGACTAATAATAGTACAACCCCAAATCTAAATGCCTTTGTTACAAAAAGGGATCCAAATCGGATCTGGTCACCACCCCAGGTCAACACGTGCCTGGGTTCTACTGTTTAGTAAACACTGATGCCAATAACATAGAAATGGTTGGCTGAGGTAGCTCGGCTGACCAGAAACAGAACTCTCTTCTGTGGGGTGCCTAATTCTAACAAGTAGACATACCAGGGCTATATCACGGGTGTAGACTATTAAGGAGTGATCATTTTTTAACAACAGGGGGTGGGGCTGTTGGGTTTGCGCACGAACATGGGAAAATACCCTCCACCACTCTCGAGGGTCAAGTCTTTTTGACCCCCAGCCCTAGAGGACTGAAAAATTGTGTGTGCATGCGCCCTTTTAACCTATAGTAGAAAACAGGTGAAATTATTTCGACCCCCCTGGTCAAGCAGTCGAAAAATTTCTGTTCACCCTCAAACCCACCAGCTCCCCCCCCCCCGTTGTAAGAAAATGAGACTTGGACATTTCTCAAAGATTGACATGGGCATTAGTGACATGAGGCAAAAAATTGGTGAAATGAGAGGTCCTTTCTTAAATTTGACATTGGACATGATAGGCTGTTAGAGGTGACATGGGACATGGGAATTTAAGTGACATGTGACATGACCCTTTCTTAAAATCGACATGTAACATGAGGAGACCCCATCCACACCCCCTATAACTGTGCATTAAAAAAAACCAATGGATATGATGCCCAGGCCCAAAAATTGATGGGCCCCTGTTGGGCTGACCATCTAGGGCCCAGTTGGCAGCAGCCCATCTGGGGCCCGGCTGGGCATGTTACCTGGGCCCTGCCCCACCTCCGCACACACTGCCCACAGTTACCTCTGTAAGGCCTTTGTGTGAACTCAGCTCAGTTCATGCTGTACTTAGACAGGACTCCTAAATCCACCCTCACCATGATAATAGACCTACACCATCATATTTAGGTACTGAACCCTTAGACAGGACTCCTAAATCCAGTCTCACTGTCACAATACACATGTACAATTAGGTCCTGAACCACTAAGTATCCACGCACCTACATACCCCTGCACCTATGAGACTGGACCTAACTCTTTAAGAGTCCCACATCTATAGTGTAGGGGCCCTTTATGGGGGGGGGGTCTCCAATCCATATCGATTGTAAGAAATGACCATATCCCCATTCTATTTAAAGAAAAATTCAAGTCCCAATATCCATTTTATGTAATAAACCATGTCCCCATGTTGATTTTAAGAAAAGTCCATATCCCGTGTCACATAGCCCATGGGCCCAAAAGACCAAATTGAATTTAAGGGGTCTAGAGCCACACTTCATTCGACCATGCTTCCTGGGTCATTTTGGGCTAAAGTGACATCAGCAGACCTTTGATATAGGCACAAGGGGGGGCAAGGTTATTCTTATAGTTGACATTGAGACATTGCATCAAGAGATCCCTCTGGTTCAACATCAGGAGTTACTGCTATAAATGGCCCCAGACAGGGGAGGGCGGGGGGGGGTTGTCCCATGTCAATTTTAAAAAAAAATGCTTATGTCCCCTTATCGCTTTTAAGGATTGCGGCCTTGTACCCCCAGGGGACCACCCTTGTCTCTCGTCCCCATGTCCCTTGTCAATGTAAAAAAGTGGCCTTGTCCCTAGACTGAATAGTGTAAATGTCTACCCAGGCCGAAACAACGCAGACTACTAGGTTGCTAGTATATAGTATATTTTATAGTGGTTAATAGCTGTAACAAGCTATGTTTGATGATCCATACAAAGAAAACATAATATATGTGACATGTACTGGGAATAGGAACCTAAAAGCACCCTGCACTAAGGGCCTTTTTCGCAGATCCTGTCACATTTGCTATGCGGAAGTAAAGAGAAGATGAAGATAGCTGTACAAAACCCACCACTTGTTAAAGGGGTACCACTGGAGAGGGTCACATCGTATCCATATCTAGGTGCAAAAATTGATGAGAGCATGAGTCTTGAACCAGCCATAAATGACCTAATAAGGGAGTGATAATTTTTTAACAACAGGGGGGGGGCCGATGGGTTTGAGGGGGAGGTCAGAATTTTTTCAACCCCTTGACCGGGGGGTTCAGAATTTTTTCAATACCTCTGATGGGGGGTTAAAATAATTTCACCTGTTTTCAGTGGAAACCCCGGCGCATTACTAGGCTAGAAGGGGACGTTCGCGCGCGATTTTTGTCCCTTATAGGGGGGTCAAAAAACTTTAACCCCCTCTCGAAGGGGGGGGTTGAAATTTTTTTTCGCGTGTCTGCGCGCAAACCCACCAGCCCCCCCCCCCTGTTGTTAAAAAATGATCACTCCCTAAGGAAAGTCAACCATCAGCTTTTCAAATTTGCCAAACTCAGATGTGACCTGACCAAAAGCACTGCTATCCTTGTTTATAAGACCATGATTATGAGTCTATTTGATTATGCAAGTTTCTTGCATTCTGGTGTGAATCACTCGTTAAGGGCAAAACTACAACGACTACAAAATTGTGGTCTAAGAATTTTCTGCCGTACTGATGTGATGAGTAAATCTGTTGATAAGTTCCCAAATTAGTTAACTGCATTATTATCACCTCTTCGCATAGTGGAGCGGTTAATAAACACTTCAGTATTAAAAATATATATATAAAGGCAAGACACTCTGGTCTGGGTCAATTTGTATCACAGTAGGTGACCCTACTGTCTATGTTGATTGCCATAGACAGTGGTGCCACCTAGTACTGCAAAGATGCGCTGGGCATCTGCGGTCTGTAGTGGGAGAAAAGCGGGAGCGGAATTCAGGGGTAGGTTTCCAGCCTACTGCAAAGATGATGGTGGATATCCACTGTCATCTTTGCAGTACTAGGTTCATGCATAGACACTAGCACCACCTACTGTGATACAAATTGACCAAGACCAGAGTGTCTTGCCTTTACCATTATACCCAACATATTCAATAAGCAGCCTAGTATTCTATGTTGTTCTGCCTGTGCCTTTCTACATGTGGGTAGTGGGCCATCCACAAATGACGCCATGTTGGAGGGGGAGGGGGGGTCAGGCCCAACAAGACGAAATTGATTTTCCATATACCTTCAGCATTGCAAAATTGGCCAAAACATGATGGAGGGGTCAAAAAAGGTCAAATTTTGAATGGTGTCATTTATGGATGGCCCCTAGACAGAGCTGCTTATAGTGGTTCCCTTGTCCCCATGTTGATTTTACTTGTCTGGGCTCTAGATGGGGGCTGCATCAGTGCTGACCAATATGCATGTTGCATTATACTTGTGTATTAGTGGTCGTTTAAGGGTTAGATAGTTCCAGTTAGTGAGAGAAGTAATTTAACACCTTTTTGTAACCTGTTGGTGGCCTCCTGTGTCTGTGCTGAATTCTACACTCCTGGTTTTTTTTCTGAACCTCTGAACTCTGCTTTGACTTGAGAAATAGACCTTTGTCCTGACCCAATTATCACAGAAGGCCCTGGAGCAGCACACAGGTTCTAGGTTTCATGCCCATGTCAGGCCACCCTTAAAAATATGTTCGTTTCCTGTCCAGAGGGCGGGATTTTTACCGACCCATGGGGGAGGGAGGAAAAATTCTTTTTTTTTTTATTAAAATGTTTTTATTTGTCATGAACATGGGGACTGCAAGAATTTGCCATCAAGTTCTAAGATTTAGTAATTGGAAAGATGAATTTTTGTGCTGATGGACGAAAAAAAATCAGAACTCAGGAAAAAAGAAAAATGCCCATACAGGTAGATTGATAGGATCTATTTCCACCAGACCTCTGGACAGGAAACGAACATGTCTTTCAGGGTGTCCCGGGGGCAGTGAAATTGGCTCTGATGGCCAAAGTCCCCTAAAATCGACACGGCAATATGAGCTGTTTGAGGCTTATTGAACATTGACACTTCCTTAAAATTGATAGGGGGGCGTGGACCTAAAGTCATAGCTGCATGGACCTTGCCAATAAAGATTTCCTATCAGCTGAAAATTTTTATTGATAGCTTGTACAAAGGGCCCTTGATGGTGGTCCTCTGTGACCCGTGCTCAATTCAAGACAGAATGTCCCATCTCACTCACTCACTCACTCAAGGTTTTATTGATAGTACATACTATATATATATATATATATATATATATATATATATATATATATATATATATATATATATATATATATATATAATACAGTGATGACAGACCAAGATCCTGCTAGATTAACCCTTTAAGGGCCGCTGTTGCAGAAGTACATCATGCCCATTGGTCGTCAAGATGCGCCAATGAAGCGCTGGCAAGACTGCTCACCAGCACTTCATTTGAGCATCATGCTAACCCTACGGGTGTATGTAAATGCAGTAGGGTCGCCATAATACATGATTATATCCCTGGTAAGTTACTCACCAGGGCTACATTCATGTATTATGATATGGGTATGGTGCAGTAATGTATTAGCGCCTCTTACAGAGTTAATCAGCACCCACCCAGTACACTTGTACCTATATTGGTGCACATGCTCCTGGTCATACTAACAAAGGGAGGCTGATCTGTTTACTTAACTGCTGTAAACCCTGTATAAGGTGTGGCTTAAATAGAGAGGTCAAGATGTGAATGTGTCCGCCAAAGTGAACAGGAAACGTTATCAGTCACGTGGGGGGAATCGCAGGTTAGAAGTATACAACCTGTACACATTACCTGTGCCTGTGTTGGAACCTGTACCTCTAGCCCTTGGCGTCCCCATACAGGTACAGATTCCCAAACCTTAACCTCTCTAGTATGACAGGATAGATCCCTATCCCTTCATAGGATCAGTAGAAGTTGGGATATTCCTTAAGCGGTTATTCTATTGTCGTCGGCTGGATGAATTTGCGCTAATCTATGGGTGTGGACCACTAAATTCGACATGGTGACATGGCCATTTCTTAAAATCGACATGTGACATGGGCCTTAGTGACATGAGGCAAAAAATTAGTGACATGACATAGGTGCTTTCTTGAAATCGACATGGGACATGATAGGTTCTTAGAGGTGACATGGGGCATGGCAATTCAAGTGATATGTGACATGACCATTTCTTAAAATCGACATGTGACAGGAGGGACCCCCCACCCACACCCCCTAATCCAATTATTTTTGATATTGCAAAAGTCCCAGCAAATTGTTGTCATCTGTCACCATGATTGATCATCAATGGTGACTCCTTTTTGGGTGATAACTCATTCCATCATCTTTTGCCACTGTGTGTTAGACTCATGTGGCATAGCAATTGCTATTCCTCGTGATCTTGTGCTTTAACGACATCGTGTTCCATCTAGCAACATGTGTAAGCCACTACACACAGGTTGACAAGGACTCACGACAATTTGCTGGGGTGCCTTATATGTGGGGTTTAACAATATTATACTGGGAGTCATGCGGCGTAGGTCAATACAAAGGCTGTATACTGTAATCGTATTTTATTCCACGCTGTCAATATTTTCGTGAATTTCACAGAAATTTATATAAATTTGTAAATTTAAGTACATCGTGAAGTTTTATCCATTCGGTCATGTAAAAAGTGGGTAGGGTGGCATGGAGGTATTACTGACTAAGTTATGTCTGCTCTGAGTTTTGTAACCAGAAACATATATCCAATATGTATAACATGACTTCTAAATACTACATATTCTTTATTTCAGGGGACCAAGATACGGCTTCACTACTTAACAACAGGAGGGGTGGCAGTAGCCGGAGTTGTCTCTATTCTATTTGGGTGAGTCCATTTGACTATAAGAGGGATGGCAGTAGCCATAGTTGTCTCTATTCTATTTGGTGAGTCCATTTGACTATAAGAGGGATGGCAGTAGCTTGAAGTGTCTCTAGTCCATTTAACTGTAGCAGGGGTGGCAGTTCAAGAACTGCCTTACTTTACAATAACATACAAAATAACTCAATGTCTGAGGGGGAAATATAATTCTTTTTTGGATAAAAACCTATTTTTTTTAATCTATTAAGATACTTGTTAACAATTTCATCTAATGCCTAAGGCCAAGTTCCATTGTGCAAGACTCTTTTTACCTTTTTTGCAGGTTGTTAGAGTTTGTCCCCGGGCGGGAAGCCTTCCTGGCGCTGGCGCTGGTGTTAAGGCTGCTGGAGGGTATGGCTGCGGCCACGTTCTGTGTGACAGCCTGGTCCGTACTTATTGCCACCATGGGCGACTGTATACAGATGACTATGGTAAGTCTAAAAGCTTCCTTTCTGTTAAATCTAAATTTCTGGAGGTCAAAGTCTGTTATGTAGTAACTCAGATTTCTAGAGATGTGGTAACTGTTATTTCTGATAAATGAGTGGATCTCCATTTTGTATTTGTATTATCCCAAAGGTGGAAAGATTTGAAAGCTTCTTATGAGGGAGGTCTTTGAATTGTCTCAAATTTGGCTTCTAAATTGTCCTCCATTTAGCGGGTGGGCTTCAGATTTGGTTTTTTATGCTTTACATATTGTTTACCAATACTACAAGACAATCAAGGATGACTTTTCAGAGAAGTTGTTGATAAAGTTAGAGACTTTTCTTATGTAAATCTATTGAGTGTGCACACTTTTCTTGTCAGACCTGCCATGTAATACCCGTTACTTGAAAGATAATCATCTTTAGAATCCATCGGTCTAAGTCATTAATTTGCACATGTGGTCAGTACAAGCAAAGTTATGAGCATTTCAATAAAAGTGACCTAAACACGACTTTATTAATAAAAAACGTTTCTTGCCTTAATGGGTCTTTAATAGTCATGTATTTTTGTTGATGTTTGTAGGCTGTGCTGATGGCAGTACAGGGTATAGCTGTGATCGTCTCACCACTGCTGGGTGGAGTGTTGTATGCGGCGGGCGGCTTCCTCACTCCGTTTGTCACACTCGGAGTGGTCGTTGTACTCTCTACTCCTCTCAGCTGGTGGGTCATGCGCAAAGTACCAGGTAAGGAACTATTTAAAAAAAAAGAAATATATATATTTGAATCATACTTGATTTTTCTTTTTCTTTTCATAATACTGAACGTATAGAAGTCAAATTTTTGTCTACCATTTAGAAAATTTCTAAAGAAAATATCAGTCAGTGTGAAGGTCCAGATCTGAAAGTTGGCTTTAACAAATTCTGAACCATCTACAATGATTAACTACAGTCTATTCTGACCATTTGTCAAGACATTTTCATCTTTTTTTAAGTATAAGAGGTACTTGATGATTACAATACATGTGTCTGGTATATCATGTATTATTGAAACTATTTATTATGCCAAAAGCCAAAAAAAATGATTTAATTATAAGAACGACCCCTCATAATTTGATCAGTCCATAAACACGATGCATACAATTGATAAATTAAATCAAAATCCAAATTATGACTTAGTGATGAGATCAGAGATATGCATTGATATGATTTCTTCGTTTCAGTTTGTGAAAAAGCAGACCTAGGTTCTATAAAAAGTTTCCTTGCTAACATTGGAGTCTTCATCACTGGTAAGGCAATGAAAGTACTATTACATTGTACCAAGATATCTTAATTAGATTTGCCTTTCTCTTTTTAGTGTCTGAAATTTGGTTCTTTTGTGACTATCTAATTTGGGCATAAGTTGTATATGGATATTTGTGACTTTTGTAACTGTAAAAAGTTGGTATCTTTTACACATACCCTCACTTTATGGATTTTTTAGAGATGGCATGCAAAAACCCTTGGTTAACTCGTCCCACCATAATGCTGCTTTTTCCTAATTGATGTGTCTTATATAATTTTTGCTCCAATTCCTTTTTTTTCAGCTCTTTTTGTCACTTCATTCACATTAACCTTCAAATTCCTAGAGAGCTATGTAGCCTTGTATATAAAGGAACAGGTCAGTCAAATCCACACATACACCTTTTAAACTGCATATTGAGTGATCATTTTTTAACAAGGGGGGGGCTGGTGGGTTTGAGGGGGGCTCAGAAATTTTTCAACCCCTTGTCCGGGGGGTCAGAACTTTTTCAACAACCCCTCTGATGGGGGGTCAAAATAATTTCACCTGTTTTCAGTGGAAAACCCTGTACATTCGTATAGGTGAAAAGGGTGCATTATCATGCGATTTTTGTCCCTTACGGGGGTGAAAAGAATTTTACCCCCTCGAGAGGGGCAGTCAAAATTTGTCCGCACATCCACTCTCTAACCCACCAACCCCTGCCCTGTTGTTAAAAAATTATCACTCTCTAAGGAGAATATTTTTTCAAGTTGAAACATGTTGATAGTATGTGCTACCTTGATAGATTCCTGGGTTGAAAACATTTATATTTTTTAGTTAAGAAAATTGTAATGGCAATTCATGACGGAAAAAAAATTGTAATGGTAAATGAGAACCTAATGCCAAAGTGTTGGTTGATAAAATCAATAGGTGTTGTGAGAATTTTCATTCTTTTCCTTTGACATTAAAGTAAGTTATATATATATATATATATATATATATATATATATATATAAATATATATATATATATATATATATATATATATATATATATATATATATATATATATTGCTTTCTGTTTTCCCATTTACTTGTCATTCCAGCATGTTTTATCCCTTCTTTCAGTTTGACTATGGCCCGCAGATGGCAGGTATCATTTTGTCGCTGGCTTGCCTGTCCTTTGTTATAACTGCTGTTATATGGGCACAGATCATCAGACTCATAGTAAGAACTACATTTTTCTCTAAATCTAAATCTATTATACGTTTAATGGTAGCAAGTGTTTAATCCATAGTTTAATGTAACTCTTACACCAGTGTTTATTGTGGAATCTGAAAACTTGGACCTAAAACATAGACTCTTAACCATTTAAAGGCCGATGACGCCAGCATCGATCTTCTAGGCCCTATAGGGCACATAGCTATCCCTGTCTGGAGGCCGTCATCTTTGTTCTTAGCCCCCGACGCCATCTTGGATTTTGGAGAATTGTGGATAATCTCTTATCTCCACTCCCCATCTACCACAGAACAATGGTCACTGATAAGACTGAAAGGGGATATAAGGTGTGCCCTCCCTTTATCTTAATCTCCCCAAGTACCTCCCCATTGTCTCAGGTGTGAGGAGTGTGGATTAGCTTGATAGGGAGACAAAGGCCTGGGTGTACTCAATGTGGGTGACATGTGACCTCTTATTGAAATCTTAAAGGTATATTTCTCTTGTATTTAAAGTATTAGATTTACACTAAACATATCTTGGTAAAGTTGACTGTATTTGCTATCCATAGATATAAATTTTACAGAATAACTATTCATAGTAAATGAGGAAGAGGCCATCAAAGTAAACTATACAAAGAGGCTAATTGTAGGTTTAGTCCCTGACTACATGAGCCACCTGGCTGATTTTCTCATCATTAGTGCTAGTCCCATAAAGTGGGCCTGGAAGACTTCTTATTAAATCACTGCAATGCCTCCTCTAAAATGATCCAAGATCCTGGATCATTTTCTCATAAGGTAGTGGCCTCATTGATTGGTGCATTCCATTATGTGCTAATGAATATTTATGAATGAAGCTTGTTCCCCTGAGACTGTACCTGTTGCAACTTCATTACTAGAACCAGCAGTTTAAATGCAACTACAAAACATGAGCTTAGCCTGGGGATTGAACTCACGACCCTTGTATTTGGAAACCTCTGCTCTCCCAACTGAGCAAACCAGGCAATCAATTTACTACTGGCCAAGGGAATGACATATTCTGTTGGCTGTAGGTACAAGGTACCCTGTAATCAACACCAGAATATGTAGTACAGTGGTAGCAAGTTGGCATGGCATGTGGAGGGTCTAGAGTTCAAGGCTTCAGCATGGCACATTTCTATCAATATTTTTCATGTATATATCCTAGAAGTAGATTTTTTGCTAGTAATAATAAATGCTTGAATACCCCCATACCAAAGAAACTATGTAGATACCACTTAAATTCTATGTAGATATACCTGTCTTCACTTACCATATATAGGAATTATACTATCACGTGTTCACTTGGGTTAGGATACAGCATAGGTAAAATTTAACACCTGCTCCAACCTGTTGCAACGTCAGTGGATCTATAATAAGTCTCCCAGACTGTAGATAGTACAGTCTGGGCATGTCAGACACTGGCTGATGCAGGAGCGCACCATGCTGGGGAGACTGCTCGCCAGCACTTCATCGGAGCATTATACCAACCCTACAGGATTGGTACATAAACTCCTGCGTCGGTATGATGCTCCAATGAAGTGCTGGTGAGCAGTCTCACCAGCACTTCATTGGTGCACCATGATGACCAATGGGCATGATGCATGCATTTCAACAGTTGTCATAATGTCCCCATGTTATATGCAATATGCCTTCAGTATAACATCGGGACTGCTTACATTTCTTAATGTTATTCTTTTAAGCATTTGATAACTATGGTCTTTTTTTTTAATGAAGCAATGTAGGAGTTTCATATGCATACACAAATGAAGCATGACGAGTGTTTTAGGGCAGGTTATTTCAGTTTTGTGGGAATATTATACCAATTTGCTCTAGGTTCAATACAATAGGCTAAATTGAGAGGCAAAAGTCAATTTAGCTTGTAAATATTTCAATGAAAACTGGTAAAATCTTTTCGCCCCTCCCCTCAGACGGTCTCCCCCACTCCCTTGCTCATGGGGAAATTAAAATGTCTTTCCCCCATTATGCCCATTATAAAAAAAAATTGTTCCCTAATGTGATATTTATTTCTCCTTACAGGGTTGTGTCCCTGTGATGGTGATGGGGTCAGGACTTGGTGTGATCGTCATGTCGTTTGTCGCTCCTGGACACTTCATGAAGCTTGATGCGTAAGTTTTTATATTCTTGCTTTCTAATTGTTCACAACATCGAAAGGATAATTATAAAAAAAATAACTGATGGTAAGAACATACATCTAGAAAGCTACATGAATAGTCTTTGCATTATTTTGCCAAAAATCTTGCCGGCGGATCTGTAATCCTTTGGCTGGACAGGTGGATCTGTAATCCAAGTTATTGAGAAAAATAAGTGGCCTAACTGTCTACCTAGATTTCATGTGTTCATCAAACAGTAAATAAGTTAAGTTCTATTATGTGCTTATAAGTTGTACATTGTCTTTCAGCCACCCGTGGCAGGTGTTCAGCATGACGTGTTTGTTTGGGGTAGCCTTTGCAGCATCACAGACTCCCGCCGTCCCACGACTCCTGGAACTCACAAGGTGTGCTGATATTTACTTTAGGATAAATACTCAATGCAAAAATAGATCCTCATCTTTGGGAACATTCAACAATTACGTCACAGGTGGGCTGGGTCCTGAAAAATGCCAGAAAAACAGTGACATAATTGATGAACATTCCATTCCATAAAATTCATTTCCAACCTGGCAGTGGATTTATCTACCTAGAAGCTATATATGGTGTAATGTGGAAGCCAAAAAAATGATAATTCTAGAGAGCTGTATTACAAATTATTGATCAAAAGCTTAAGTAATGATAAATTCTGATCACTCACTGACTGTTTTTGTGGTTGATTTCTTTTTGTATATATTATTATTATTTTCATCTGGCAATGTACTTTGACCTACCCATTAGGAGGTAAACCTCAAGTTCAACATCATTTCCTATTTCTCCTGTGAAGAAATACTATGAACACCTGCTGGTTTTGCTAACATAAGTACAGGGAAATAAAAAGCCATGTACCAATAGATCTATTTTATTTACAGGAAGAACTCTCTGAGATATGTAGCTAAAAATCCTATTCTATTTCTCCCACAGGAAGCGGCAGATGCCAGAGAACTACCTGACATATGGCTTGGTTTCAGCGTGCTATAACTGTGCCTTTGACCTCGGGTGTTTCACCGGCCCGCTGGTAGGGGGCACCATGTACAACTACATAGGGTTTGGCTGGTCCACCTTCTCACTAGGATGTATGCTCACTGTTGTCGTAAGTTGTTTCTGACATAATGTCACCTCTGCACTAATAGCTGTTACTACATTATAATTACCGGGTATAGGTTGGTTGATGTTGGTTTTAAATTTAGTTTTTCTATTCTTGGAAAAAAAATGTTGAATCTTTGTAATCATAAGTTTTAACATTGTGATTTTGATATATGAGATTGATCCCAGTGGCCTGTCTTTCCCTATTTTAAAATATATAAAAATTATACAAAATCATAGCAGATACGGACAATACATACGGACCTTCATGTCACATATGGAGGTCCGTATGTAACATAAGGATACCACCTGGTACCCCCCCTGTATGTGATTTTCCCTCATACAGACGTCCGTATGTAACATAAAGACGTCTGTATGTGTCCTTAAGATAGGGAAAAACAGGGCCCAGAAGCGAAATAAAGGCATGAATTCATTTATGAGTTAGTTAAGAAATAGATATCTGGATTAATTATCTGAACAATACCATATTTCTATTGACAGATCAAGTAAAATTGATGATAAAAATTCTATTCATCAGGCACAAAATGCCCTTCATTAAATTTCCTCTAGGCTTGAGTATGTTTTTCCATTATACTTCCAGGGTGCCTTAGTGCTGTTACAGTACCTGATAGAAAGGCACTACAAGAGGAAAGCACAGCAGGGTCCCCTGGTGGACAAAGATGTAGAAAAGGTAAACCATGTCACAGAGACATCCCCAGACAGTGTACCGCCTGCCGACAGCAAAAAGGTGCAGCAATCACGCTCAGTAGTGGAGCTAAGTGGTGCCGTTGTGTTTGGAGCAACATGATGTATAAAGAGTCTTAGGATGTTTAAAATATACTGAAATTAAGCCATTAAAGGCCACTGATACAGGAGTGCATCATGCCCATTGGTCGTCATGACTGGTCCACGCACTTCATTGGTGCATCATGCCGACCCTCCAGGGTCAATACATAAGCTCCCAAAGGATCGGCATGATACTCAAATAAAGTGCTGGCAGGCAGTCTCACCAGCACCTCATTGGTGCATCATGCCAACCAATGGGCATGATGCACTCCTGCATCAGCGGCCCTTGAAGGGCTATATGGCGCTGTCGTGTTTGGAGCACTATAATGTATAGGGATTCTTAGGATGTTTACTGCAGACATGTAACAGTATATGTATAAGGATATATATATATATATATATATATATATATATATATATATATATATATACATATATAAAGGAAAGTGTAGGGTATTTCTTAATGCAGAGGGTAGGTGTTTGTAGAAACACCAAATTATATAACACTATTGCATCACTGGTTATAGCAGACATAACTTAAGCTCAATTTCTATCCCAGCCAATGAGAAATGACTACCCATACCACATACCGATAACCTACTTTATAACCATGCATAAGAATCAGGTCGTCAGAAAGTGTAAGATTCTGCCCTAGAAGGGCCTTTAAAAATAATTTTCTAATTCCTTTATATAACCTTAACACAACTGTGAAGGGACTTCCGCTCAACTCAGAAAACCAAAAAATACCGATCTAGCCCATCCGGTTCCATTTTTATTGCTTGTTTTGTGTCATGTAACGTCCGGTACCAAAATAATGAAATATAGAGGTAATTGAAGTTGCTCTCAGTAATATAAGAATGTCCCATTATGCATAACAAACACATTAATTAACAAGGCCAATATGTCTATTATTGACTTCAATTACAGAATGGAACAGAATTTGAGTTATGCATGTACAGTAGACTGCCTCCTACATGATGATAAAAGTACCGGACGTTACATAACGTCCGGTACTTTTATCAGAATTATTTCACATAAGCTGCTCTCACATGGAGACAAATGCTGCTGGACACACAATTTTTTCGCCAATGTAGGGGATAATAAAGCCCTTCATATGGGTAATAACAAAGATTATGAAGATTAATTTTTTCCATGTTTTATAACTGATTTAGATTTTGGTATCGGACGTTACAAATTACAGATTTCCATTTTCAAAGACAAACAATGAGAAATCCTCACTCAGTAACATGTTCAAACCTGATGGGAATGATACCTATGATCATATACAATACAAAAAATAACCTTGGGTTACTCCAGATGTTCTTTATTCAATACAGAACATTTGTAAAAAGTACAAAAAAATCAAAAAAGAACAAATTTGACTGTTTTTCTCACTTCGGCAAGCTATAAGTCTGAGAGTTTTTGATGGATGGCCACAAATTTACATCTTTCTGATAGCCCTAAGTGTTATCTATCAAATGAGTCTATGTAAAACAAGATTGATTTGCAACTTCTTTCTCTAGAGCCATAAGAGTCCAAAATGACCCAAAAACACAAAATCTACTGCTTTCTGGCGACCTGACCCATATACGGAACATGGCTATTGTATTATTGACCAATGGGAGGCATCCCTGGCATATACTGCAGAGTCGGGGGCTGGAGGTGTTAGTCATAGTGCCGTCAGGGTCTAATGGCCGCCCCCAGCTGGTAATAGCTATGTGAGCTATAAGTAGCAGATCTTTTTAGACCCACATAGAAGGGAGGAAGGTAGAAGGATAGCTGTTGGAAGGATGGGGGTTGCCATAATACTTGATTAAAAGCTTCCCTTAATCACTGGAGAGAATGTGGGGGTATTCTGAGGACCACATAGTTGTTGTTTATTTGTGTGTGTGTGTTGTTGTCATTTTTGTTTGTATTAATTTTGAAAATCCTATGCCGCCCACTTCAGGATGTGGGGTAGTGGTGCCCAGCATATAGTCATGTAAAATATCAGGTTTAAGTATGGTGGTGGAAATGTCTCAAATCCCACAAAAAGTCTTTCACACTGATCACTGGAGACTGACTCCTCCTTCCCTGGCAGAACCCTGGTAGATCTAAGTTAAAGTGTAAAAGAGGAAATTGTTCAATTGCATCACAAGCAGCTGATCAATTAAGTCATGGTATTATGAATTTTATTTTGTTTTTTTATAAACTTTTGCCTTTATTACTGAATTACCATTGGGTACTGTGTAAAGGCTGTTGGTGATGACCACAGAATATTCCACCTTGGAACCCAAGTAAACTGTTGAGTATCAATAGATATTCTCGACATTTGTTCGGAGCACTGTACATTAATTAAGTTAATTATGTTGAATACGGTGATACTTCAAAGCAATATGTATTATCATGTATACCGTAAATTCTCCCGTATCAGCTGCAGTTAATACCAGAACCCAAATCATAATTAGGCTTACAGTATCAGGCAAAAGAAGGGGTGTGGCTTATAGGAGGGTATTTGGCACTATAGAACAGTACTAAAACTACAATTTCCAAGCAACAAGTAGGGCTTATAGTTCCCTCTAAACTCAGGGGTGCGGCTTATAAGAGGGTGAGGGTTATACAAGAGAATTTACTGTATACACTGATTGTCAAAAGGTGTGGCTGTGCTCTATGTTAGATGTAGTTTTATGTATTAAGGTAATTATGTAGTAAAACAATAGTTTGAGGTACAAATGTATTAGCTAAGCCATGTGTTCATTTCAGTTACCATACATACCATAGATGTAAGGTATTAGACTTGGTTTGTTTATGTGATAATGTTCTCACCCTTTCAATATTATTGATGCAAGATGCCATTTGGTCACAAATGAATCCTCGGTGAGTAACTCACCAGAACTGCATTAATGTATCATGTCCTGGGTGAGTAACTCACCAGAACTGCATTAATGTATCATGTCCTGGGTGAGTAACTCACCAGAACTGCATTAATGAATCATGTCCTGGGTGAGTAACTCACCAGAACTGCATTAATGTATCATGTCCTGGGTGAGCAACTCACCAGAACTGCATTAATGAATCATGTCCTGGGTGAGTAACTCACCCGAACTGCATTAATGTATCATGTCAAACATAGAGGCTAAATCATGTGACTCCTGTAGGTTCCTCATTAAGCACCAATAAAGAGCCGCCAGGACGTCATTTGTGCATCATGCTGTCCAATTGGTCCAATTAGCATGATGCAATCTTGCATTAGAACCCTAAGAGCTTAACATAGGAAAGTTTGATTATACTGTATTTGAATCATCAATATATTATATCACTAGGACATGTTAAGCAATACAATGAACTCAGATATATTGGTCTTTTAAAGATTTGTATTTTAGATCATCAATTTTTTTTTAATCCTGATTTAGTGAAACCATTAGCAAGCCTTTCAATATCGACCTACCTCAGACAAGCATTTTTACCCAAAATAAGATTTTCTATTATTTCTTTTGTGGGGTTTTTGTGGTTTTTTTTTTTTGCTTTTTTGTTTTGTGGTTTCAAGACAAATTTAATCACTGTCACAAACAAAAGCTGTGCGATTCTAAAATCTTTTGGCAAACTTTTAAACTCATGGTGTGGTTACAATACAGATGTTACTTACTGAAATAGAGGTTTAGGTATTGATATAGACAGAATTCAGACAGTTGTGTAGACTTGTGATACCAAAAGCCATTGAAAAAGATTGGTATAACCTGTAATAAGGGAGTGATCATTTTTTAACAACAGGGGAGGGGGCTGGTGGGTTTGAGCGGGGGGTCAGAATTTGTTTTCAGCGAAAAAGCCCGCGTGTTACTATAATTGGGGTAGAATCACATTAGATTAATACCAAACTGCTCTAAACCGACCTTTGGCTGTGCCTTATAAATAATGTCGTTTTGGGACCGAACTTCTTCTGAGCTCAGCACATGCATGTTGACTTCAGAGACTTCCGGTTCTGATCTGGCAAAAACAATGTAGTTTTTGAAGTATGGTACCTAATCAAATATCGCAAGATATTCCGAGATCAGAACTGTCATGGCCATGCCTACACATTAACAAGAAACCTTGCTATAGGTCTGGCATCAATGAAGTCTTGTATGGTATATGGGATGTACCTTATGTACAAGGTACTATGTTAGAAATACATGTGTTAGATATACATGGAATAGTGTTTTAGTTTAAGAAGATATTTTGTTGGTGATCAGAGGCCATCCATAAATGACATCATGCCAAATTTGACCATTCTTTGACCCGCCCTCTTCATCATGCTTTTTGTTAATTTTACAACGCTGAAGGTATACAGAGAATTTATTCCGTCTTGCCGGGCCTTCCCCCCCCCTCCCTTCCGGCATGACGTCATTTGTGGATGGCCCATCAGTTATCTCATGTATATACATATGTATTTTGTAAAATGTAGGTGCCTGGATCTATAAAAGTGGAACAGATTGGATCAGTATATTGAAAATGTAAATTTAACCCTTTACAAGTGCGTGATTTAGGAGTGCATCATGCCCATTGATCATCATGAGCATCATGGCCGACCCTCAGGAGGTGTATCAGCCCAGTAGGGTCAGTATAATTCATGAATGTAGCCCTCGACATGGCTGTGTTCAGTCGGCATGATGACCAATAGGCATGATGCCTTAATGCATTAGCGGCCCTCAAAGGGTTAAGAAAAGAGAAATCATAGCTATATATAATCACTTTCAATATGGTCAATATAGATATGGCACCTTAGACAGTGACTAATATAGTATAGACATGTTACTATGGTGATAAACTGATATTACGATATATATAAGCACCCGTACGCTTAACGATATATACTGCAGTTTATAAAGATTAGAACAAGAGATTAAATCAATATTTTCTATTTATTAAAGATGTTTATGTATTTTACAGAGATATATGTGAAGGAAACCCTGGTATTTCCAGCATAGCTTCTGACTGATGCATTCCATAACTGTGACATTATGTACTGTAAAACCTAGCGAATAAGCCACACTCTGACTTTAGGAGAATGGTGTAAGCCACTCCCGAGGCCTGAAATGGTTCCCATTCCTTACTATATTATATATATTCAAAACCCCGCCCATAAGCCACACCCTGACTTTGTGGAGATGCTATAAGCTGCAGAAGGTCCCTGAAATGGTCTATAAGCCGCGACTTATACACAGCATTTTTCAGTAGTCTAAGATGGTAAACCAATCTACCATAATATCCTGCATATAAGACGCGTCTTGTACGCGATGATGGGCTCCAGATGCGCCTTATAGGCGAGGGCATTATTTTGAAATCTTTTCAATCTTTTCAATACTTTCCAACTCATGTAGAGTGGTATTTAGAAGGGCGTGTTGTGAGCTTCATGCTACTCATGTTTGTTTTTGTTTTTTTAATTTTGAAAATCCATTTATCAGTACAAAAGTTATGTCATCTTTTATTTGTAAAAGATGACATAACTCTAGGTGTGTCTTATATTAGGGGTGCGCCTTATCGGCGGGGTGTCATGATATATTATGAATGAATGGTGAGTGCGGTTCTGTGTGTATACAGTGTATTCATATGTGTTTGTTGTGTAATATATATTACAATATACAGATGATTGTAAGATACAGTGCTGGAATAGTGTTAGAATATTTCCTTCACCTCATAATAAATAAAGATAGTTCAAAAGAGAAATCCGTTTTTTTTTCATTTTTTCCTCATGAAAAGATTGTACCATTATTCATAACATATACCGTATTTCCTCGATTACAAGCCCGGGCTTATAATGATTTCAAGTGGTTAATTGACCATGCTCATATTCGGGGCAGGCTTATATTTGAGGCCGGCTTATATTCATTATAATAGAAGTTTTACTGTGCTCATTTGCTGTATTCATGAGATTTATCCTACAATTTAAACAACATTTTCTGATGTTGGCACTCTAAACTTACCTTTATGCCTATTTAAATATGTCTACCCTCATCAATATCTATTGACTGGGCAAGGTCAAGTCATACTTACAGTAATTACTCTCTAGGAAGGTCTTGGAGAAAAATATCAGAGTGCGCTTACTTTTGATTATACATTGAAGCATGTTAATATGGATTGGCATTCCGCCCAGAAAGTGTACCCTATGGAAGCAAACCCTCGCCTCTCTAGTTCTGGTATGAGCCATTCACCCACATACTGCTCATCCCCTGTAACATATGACACAAAGATGTCAAACTCTTTCCGCTTGTCATTCTGTTCGTGCAGAAGTCTAGCTCTATTATCATGTTGTATATCTGACTGCATACCTTCCCTTACTTTTTTCCTTTTACAATAGCTAATTAAGCTTGATACTGCTACTATTACTACTACTACTACTACTACTATTATACAGCTGATAGTTATGAGTGTTATAAATAGTGTGTTGTCATTTCCCTCCGACTGACAGAAAAACTCCCTGTCAATATCTGTAACTATTCGGTTGCTCATTTTAGCTGGACATTTACATCTGATCAAATTCCTATTTATGATGATATGCTCCTTGTCATCTATAAATTCACTTAAAGGCAATGTTCGACAATCTCCACAATCCCAAGGATTATTATCCCGACGAACTTCCTCTAGATTTTTTGAATTTATACTCATCATATCTTTGGGCAACCACCTCGGTTTGTTGTTGTTGAGATGAAGTACCTTTGTATTCTTAGCGAGTACCTTTAGAGCTTCCATTGTAATCTCAGTGATGGAACTGTGACTAAATGTTGCTTTGATGTACTTAACATGTATGGCCTGAAGGTGAGGGATGTAATACGCCTGTTTGTGAAGTATAACTCATAGAAGCTGTCAAAATAGTGCAAAGCTGGCAAGGTTTGTGGCAGCTCAGCACTCATATATGCCTCACATGACAGTCTGAACGGCTGATGATTACCTGATGCCCTGGGTTTTGGCCATGTAATGATTGCGGACATGTGACTTTTAGTCCAGCCTCATTTGAAAAATTGGTAACTAAATTATTAGTCACATCTAACTTCTTTACCCCTCTAAATGGAGCCAAGGTCTTCAAGTAATCGTAGATTAAATCTATAGATCTCACAGATTGCATAATGCTACAATCAGTGGACTCAATGTCATTGTATGACACACTCAGGCTAGACAATGTGGGTGCCCTTGTGAGTTTACAGGGAAAGGTCAGATACAGTGTGCCAAGCTGTCTCAGCTCTGATGTGTCACAATCTATTACTTCAAGCTGATTATTTCTGAGATTCAGCTCCACCAGGTGCTGTAATATTGTGAGTTCACAGGGAAAATATGTCCTTAAGTTTTGATCCAGATACAGGAAATGCAGCTGCCACAGCTGTGACAAGTCACAGCATATTTCATGAATCTTGTTATGACTGAGATACAGATTGTCCAGGCTAGGTAACTTTGTGAGTTCACAGGGAAAAGAAGTGAGTTGTTATTCAGATACAGGTAGTTGAGGTACAGCCCTGACATATCACAGTTTATAACTTAAATCTTATTGTTACTGAGATTTAAGCTCTCTAGGTTAGATGAATTTGTCAGTTCACATGGAAAGGATGTCAATGAGTTGTGGTCCAAATACAAGGCATGCAGCTGTCTCAGCTGTGACGTGTCACAGTGTATTGTATGGAGCTTGTTATAACTAAGATTCAGCTGATACAGGTCAGGTAACTTTGTGAGTTCACACTGAAAATACCTTTATAAATTGTGATGCTGATGCAGGTAATGCAGCCATCTCATCTGTGACATGTCACAATCTATTATTTCAACTGATTATTACTGAGATTTAGGTCCACCAGGTGAGGTAACATTGTGAGAGCACAGGGAAAGGTCATGAATGAATATGGTCTGCACTGAAAACCTAGAAGTTCTGAAACTAGTCAGCCGTGACCACTTTAGGTCCTCAATTTGACAATACCTAAAACTACAGCGTTAGGTAGTCAAAATGATGACTTTAAGTCCTCATCCTGACGACCTGAGTCATCAATATGACGACTCTGTACTGTCAGTATTGTCATCCTGATGACTCAGGTTGTCAGGATGATGACCTAAAGTCATCATTTTGACTACCTAAAGCTGTAGTTTTAGGTATCGTCAACTTGAGGACCTAAAGTGGTCACCGCTGACTAGTTTCGGATCTTCCATGTTTTCAGTGTGGTATTTCAGCTGTCTTAGCTCTGACAAGTCACAGTCTATCCTATGTAGCATGCTATGACTCAGATACAGCTCCCACAGGTTAGGTAACTTTGTGAGTTTGCAGGGCATCACTCTCAGACTGTTGTGGTCTAGGTGAAGCCACTTTAACTGGAGCTCAGGTGCATTCCACTCTCACAATCTACTCTTTCTGTCTGATTGTGCGACAGAATCAGTATGACAGGTATTATTAACAGTTCACATTTGTCAACCCATTTGAGGAGGATTGGGGAAAGATATATCTGTTTAAGTGGGAAAAAAACTGCACATCAATATAAGTGTAGTGTTCCCAACACTAGGTACTACTCGAATCCTTAGATAGATAACAAACAAACACTTTAACAGGTTCCAGTTAAAACTTTATTGTCAACGCACTTGACACCAGCCGTTCTTAATCACAAGTAACGAATCAATCACTAGTTTAACAACTTGATGTTAGATGACTCACAGCTTTCTAACATCTTGTAAAAGCAAACACCATGAACTCCCTCTGTGCAGCAGCACAGAGAGATTAGTAACACATGGTAGCTGCGCAGTCGTTCCCCATCTCTCAGGATGGTCCGTCATGACTGGAAGGCGAGAGGACTGAAATCAGTGTTCACAAACAGAGGATTGCGGGTGCAGCCATCTTAGATCTGGCAGGCCACGAGACCTCAGAGAAGAGATTCAAGATTCAAGATTCAAGATGGCTTTATTGACTAATGTATAGGTACACTTATGTCAGCACCAGGCTTTCATTTACAATGTTGTAGACAGATTTTATATATGAGTATATACAGCTCACAGCTCCTTGGTTTTCAGATGATTTGCAATATGGGGCCACTGCTAGTATTTGAGAAAGTTTCCTAGTGTCATCTTGTCTTTTATAGTAATCAATGAACTTGAGGTATTTTGTTTCAAACACTGACCGTGCGTTTCTCATCTCGGGCATGTTACAATGTAAGAAGACATGATTGACATCTTTCACAGCATTACAGAATGTGCACTTAGAATTGACAGGTTTCTTTCCTCTATATCTTCTTGACAGGCTGTCAAGTGTACAGTTATTGTCAGTCCGGAGTTTAGCAATAATGGTTCTAATTTTAGGTGATTCTGTATGCGTTAGGTATTCACGCTCTTCATAAATGTCATTGAGATCATCTTTACACATCTTGATAATTCTACACTTGCCAGTATTCTCTGGGTTATCAATGTACTGGTTGTATTTCTGAATATGTGCATCATTTAACCTTCTCTTTATATTGTTTTTGAGTGAGGACTTTGACCAAACATAAGGATCGAGCCAGACATTCTTACAACCAATTTTAAACAAGAGGTATTGGATATCTTTAAGCCATTGGTGGTTTTCACTCTTCATGGTAGAGAAGGCCTCATTTAGAATAGGGTTTTTCGTTCCATGCTCAAGCCTCAGCCAATAGAGAATGTTCAGTATGATTATTTTGGATTCAATGGGAAATCTCCCTAACTCACCTAGTGCGAGAGTAGTACTTGCATATTTTGATATATCCAGAGGAGCAAACTTGCAACTTGTAGAGTAAAACACTTCTACTGGACAGGCCTTTTTGATGCCTTCAGAGGTTAAGTCCTCAATTATAAGAGTTACCGGTTGCTTCCTTGCTTGAGACAAGTGGGTGTAGTTGGTCATGACCTCATTTTCAAAGATGGAGGACTTCAAGTTGAAAATGGTCCAGTGTCGGCGTGTTTAACTAGCAATCGTGTTCATGAATCTGGTATGCGTCTCTCCTAGTTTGGATGAAATGGAGTTTATCTACAGGTGTAAAAGATGAGGTAGTGGGCATCCACAGGGCGGGTGATTGCACAATCCCCCTTTATCGCTCAGCAGTACCGAAACCAAAGATAGTAAACAAAGTGGAAGTGAATGGTAAGACCCCTCGACCTTGTTCAAGGTACTGCACTGACAGTCACTACATTAACAGGGCGTCTTCTCAAATGAGACTCTTAGGTTTTTTGATGAATGTTATACACCCCCAAATGGGGTAGATGAAGATGCAGACTATATTTACCAGGGTGTCCTCCATGGTTCTGCTTGGCAAACTTAGAACCAATGGCCAAGCAGAAAATGGACAAATTGGTACATCAGGAGGTAGCAGAAAGGTAGCATCAAGACCTCGGTGCGTCCATTCACTGGGTGCCATACGTATGACGTTGATGCTAAAAAATGCCCTCAATTTTCATAGGATTAATCCTTTGAAGGTAAAAACCAATGTAAAGGCACTATCAAATCAATATGATATATAATGATAACATCAGTGCATGCACTGGTGATACCCCTAAGATATTGGGAGCAGCCTTCTTAACTTTCAGATGAGATACAGCCTGCAACGGAGGATGTCACTGACAATAACCAAGATAGCTAGTTCCATATTCCTTTATATAGTTTTTTTTTCTCTGTTGCTTGTTGATCTATTGGATCTAGGTGACCATATCCTGCATGATGTATTCCTGTCATCTTCGGGGGAATGGAGTTATTCAAGATGGCTGCCAAAATTCTAAGTAAATCTTGAATATTGCAAATATCAACTTCTATTCATTTAAGAGGCACAAATAAAAGGTCAAAAAGTATGTTTCTGAGGTCAGGGAATGCAATCAGACCATTTAGAAGCATGTATGTGGCAGCCTTTTTGAACTATTAATTAATAATAAGCCTTTTATATACTGAATAGGAGAAAGCATTCTAAATCCAGAATTTCAAGTTCCCATCAGAAAGTCACTATGGGCTCATAAGGGAGTGTTCATTTTTTAACAACAGGGGGGGATTGGTGGGTTTTCGTTTTGACCCCTGAAAATATTTTCCTCCCCCCCTTTGAGAGGTGCCAAAATATTTTTGGCCCCCCCCCCAGGAGGGGTCAAAATATTTCACGCCCCCCCCCCCCCAACATCGAGTTGTGTTGCACCACATTGTACAGCATCATATCACACTCAATTGTATTGTTTCACTGAAGTATAAGGTAAAAGTATCACTTCCCAGAGTTATTATCATCAATTAATTATTTTTCTATTGGAATGCAAGAAATTGAAAAGGTGGTTCCACTTCTCAAGACCAATTTCATCAGTAGCTGCAGTGCGAGTCACACACTACTTAGCCTTATGTCTTTTGTTTGGAAAAAGCAGCCAGGACAAGCTAAGTATAGGGTGGTCTGGAGGCATCACCCACCCCAGTCAAACAGTTTTATAAATCTAGAGCCTAAATTTATGCATTCTGGTGGTTTTTGAGGTTTCCCTATACCCTCTGTTTAAAATTCTACAAAATGTTAAAATGGGATCTCATTGCATGGATCTGGATGAATCACAAGATTGATTTCTGTGGTCTTAGGTTAAAGCCAGCAAGCAAACCGTATTTGAGGGATCTTTTAAGTCTGAATCAACTTGCTGCAGACACACATGGGCCTTTATGACTCTTAACTATAGGGAATGGGCTCTTTTAGCACAGCCTTTGGAAATTTTCTTCGGGGGAGGGGGATAACCAAAGCAATCCAAACAGGCAAATCAAAAACTTTACCATTTACATGGGTTGGGGGTTTGGGTTTCTGAGCAAATGTTTAAAACTCTTGGGCATGTTTTTTTTTTATTGTTAGTGTGATTAATGTGTGATAGAGAGTAAGAATCAGAGGGGGGTCTGGGGCTATGTCCTTCAGGAAAACTTTGAATATTGAGAAGTCAAATGGTGCATTTTGGTGACGTATGACTGGATGGTGCAGGGGGGCACACATCCCACCTGACCCCAAGGTTTTACTACCCCTGCATCATCAATACACTGTTTTTGGCTCAGGGAGCTTAAGGGTATATGGAGATGTCCCCTAGGAAAATTTTGAATATTGAGAAGTCAAATGGTGCATTTTGTTGAGGTATGACTGGATGGGTCAGGTTTATCCCGGTCGAGTCCATCTCGTATGGTTCTGTATGGTGTGGTTCTGTTCAGTCTGGATCCATCTGATTCTGTCCGGTCTGGTCTGGGTCCCATTGAAGTCTTGACTGGGTCTGTTGTGGTAGGTTCAGTCCAGATCCATTTGGTCCAAGTCCATTTGGTCCGGGTCTTTCCAGTCCAGGTCGGTTTAGTATGGGTCTGTCAGGGTGGATCCATCCAGGGTGAGTCTGGGGGCAATCCAGGTAGATCTGGGTCAGTCTGGGGGCAATCCAGGTAGATCTGGGTCAGTCTGGGGGCAATCCAGGTAGATCTGTCTGGTCTGGGACAGTCTGGTCTGGGTGAGTCTGTCCAGGTGGATCTGTCCAGGGGCAGTCTGGGTGGGTACAGGTCGGGCCATCTGGGTCAGGCCATCCAGGTCAGGTATGTCTTGCTAGGCCCACTTCAGATGAGGGGAGAGATTTGGGGAAAGGTTAGGGGAAGGGGAGATGGGAGGAAAGGCTAGGGAGAGAGAGAACACTGAGCACGTGATCTGACCATGACATATGAAAATTCCGAATGCGAAAAAAAATCGAGGCATTAAAAGTAAAGACTCTTCTTTGATTTGCCATTGATAGGTTAAAATGGGAAGGGGGTCTGGGGGTATCTAGCCCAGGAAAATTTTGAATATTGAGACGTCAATTTGTGCATTTTGGTGCTTTTTGAGGGTGGCTGATGCCCTTGTATCCAAAGACTCCACCATATATATAAAATGGTAAAATGATATCTCATGGGATCTGGACAAAGATTGACCCTGAGAGATCTTAGAATAATGGAGAAAACTGAAAAAATGAGGAGTTTGCATGCATGTATGCACGAGCCATCTGTGACAGGCGTCACACATACCACAGAGCTCTCATGTTCTAATGGAGCCAAAGAGTGAGACTTTTCCCTGAAGCTTGGAATTTTCTAGATTTCCAAGGTGCATTGAAATAAATGCAGTTCCAGGGGGTTTGGGTATGCCCCCAAGGAAATTTGGAGAAATATGGAGGTTCATTTGTTGATTTTTAGAGCATTTTGGTACATCAACTGAGGATGGATGCTCAAGTTCACTATTTAAATTTTATACTGAAATTACAAAGTCTAAAATGCGGGAGAAACAGTGAGAGAGTGAGACAACCCCTAAATGTGTGAGAATCACGCCAGATGTGTGAGATTCACGACAGATGCTTGAGTGTTGAGAGCTCTGCATACAATCTTGTTGGAATTATGATTCCCCTGAAAAATTTTGAAATTTTAGAAAGAAAATGGTGCATTCTGATGCATTGTAAAAATATCCGTATAAACTTTCTCCTGCAAGTAATATATTGAGAAATTGTCCCCACTACTTATCAATTTGGGTATTTACGGCAAGTCGCATCAATTCGTGCCTCATCAAGAAGGGTCTAAAAATTTTACGCCCCCCCTCAAGAGTAGTCAAAATATTTTTCGCCCCCCCCTCAGGAGGGGTCAAAAGATTTAACGCCCCCCCTCAAACTCACCAACCCCCCCTGTTGTTAAAAAATGAACACTCCCTAATGTGGTCACATTAATATGGGTCTTTTAATATCCATATTGTTGCAGTTATATATGATCTACTCTGGGGATGGGGGTTTGGCTCTGCTAAAGTGCCAATAAATTGCTATCCTATACAATGTGGAGCATATACATGTACTGCTATTAGAAAGTCATGGGTTCATGAAGGTCATTAGACACTTTCATATGGGATATTTAAGTTGTCTTGTCATGATTATAGGGGTATAATCTACCTTTGAGAGGGGGAGTGTGCTTTGGCTTAAGTATTGATAAATAATCTATTTATATATATATATATATATATATATATATATATATATATATATATATTTCCTTCATTACAATGTGGTGCTTATACAAAGAGAATGAGATTAGGTAGTGTATCCTCAGGAATAGATCCAGAAGGGGTGAACTAGGGGGGAATAGCCAGGAAAATGTGGGAGGGGGGGGGACAGCTAGACTCCTGTATAACATATCTTATAGATAAAAGTTATAGATGATATCATATAGGCCTAGTTCAGAGGCCCTAGGGCCAATATTAAACACTGAAATGAGATAAGGTCGGGGAGTGTGAATCCTTCCTTGAGGCTGATATCTCCCAAGAGTAGCAGTGACCTCCAGAACTCTACCCCCTCCTGCCTGGCAACTTCTGTACAGTTGATATGTACAGTGAACAATGCCATATCAAAATAATGTTTATATACTTTGTATCACCATGATTATATCATACATCACTGAACATACCTAGATATACATTGGCACCTTGGCCTGTCTGGAGAAAGTGGTGTACAAAAAGGATATGAAAGGGAGGCATTAGAATAAACTAAACTTTGACCTCAGACCTATCAGGCTGAAGCTAATGACTGATCCCCAGCATTGCAAACATGTAGTCAAGGTCTACTTCTGAGCCGTCACACCCAAAGGAAAATCCTCATAAAGGTAAACCCCTCCCATAAGCATTGTTCCTCCTTTGTAACTCTATGTACAGCCTTATTAATATGGCAGTCCACAGAACCTAAAGCTGTAGACTGAAATTTGCTTCTTGTTCAGTGGCTTGCTTCAAAGTAATATTTTACCTTGGATTTCATACAAACATCTAAAATAACTAGAGTAGCTTCCCTACTGCTAGACCACCACTTTTTCAATAACAGTGCTAGATTTAGAACTAGGTCTACAAAATACTGTATGTAACCTACTGGTGAACCATCAGTTTTCCTGCGGCTTTGATGTCCACCTTGGAGATCCCAATCATCTTCCCAAGAATGCTCTGTAACCAACAACCTCTCTTTCATCCATTGTCTAGACATGCTTCCTTAATCTACATTTTCATTAATTTAGACATCAGATTAATCTGATGGGACACACATTGTGTGTAGTGCTCATTGACGCAAACTGGCTTTGAGAACATATACATGTATATGCAGTATGACAGGGGACATAGAAGTATCAATGTACCCCCTGGAAAGTTTTCTGTGGTTGGGTTTTCTTTGTTATATATTCTTGAACATATAAGATATATATTCTTGATATTTATTCTTGAACAAATAGGTATGACCCATTTCATTCTACTAAACACAAAACTTTGTGCACAGCTAATGAAATTGAAATGAAGCTGGAGAATCTCATATCAAGTAAGACCAACAATAGCAAGATACCAATCTTGGGAGGAATGGTACTGGCTGTAAATGGTTGAGAGAATTAATCTATGTATCCATTAATTGTGGAAATACACGCATATGTGCATGGATGAGCCCCATCCCATCCAATAAGGCTCCAACTACAACCTCCTCAGAGCCTCTGTGCTCTCTCCAAACCATTTACTGAATAGGGGTGGTGGTAGATGTAGCATATTGAAGAGGTCAAAGGCAGAGGGAAGGATCTAGTAGTGGATCCAGGGGATGGACTAGGGAGCAGGAAATGTTGTACGGGACATGATTGTGCCCCCAACCCCCAACAATCAGATTTGCTTGGCTGTAACCCAGTAGTCTACTGCTTCTGGATCCAGCCCTGAGGATCTACACATACTACCCAATCTGTTTTTCATTCATGTATTATTGTATTAGAAGCACAACATTGTAATGGAGATAATACATGCAAAATAGGTGATTGATTTATCGGTACTGGTACTTAAGCCAAGGCAACCTCCTCACCAGGCTACATTACACCCCTATAATAATGATAAGATTGTCTCTTTGTGTCCAATATGAATGTTTTTTGATGACCTTTATGAACCCATGATGACATTCTAATAGCAATGTATGCTCTTGATTGTATAGGAGAAAATGTTTGTGAAATAGCTGATTTATCTGTACTTTAGCACAGCCAAACCCCTCCCCAGAGTAGATTATGGCTCTGTATCATGAGTTTGATGCAACTTTTGGATCCATAGGGATCGTGAAGGGGTCAGACCTAAAACTCTAGTAGGCTTAAATCCATCTGTATGAGTAAACTATATTTATTGATGGATGACCATACAAGGTTGTTTTTTCTAAAATATGTGCACTCCCCCCATGGCACCTGTTCAGACGTATGGTACCCCATTCTGTCCTGTTCCGAACCACTTTTATTTTGTCCTCATAGATAGTCTTTAATATCCAAACCTTCTATACATTTTCTGTGGAAAACTATTTGGTCATGAACATAATTCATAGCTGTAACATCCTTTCCACTTATCTCATTAGGTATTTAAGACCCCAGCCTCCCTAAATTTGAGTTTTCACCTCTTTTCTTGCAAGAATTTATACTAAACTTTGAAATTTTGTACAAGGTAAACAAATAGGGCCAGAGTAATACTTTTGGTCCCAGGGGTACTGCAAAACCTCCCTCTTAAATTGTTATCCTGGGTGAGAACCATATCCATAAAGATGTTTTCATAATTTTCAATATACTCAACCATGTAAAGTGGTTGGGAACGGGACAAAGGTGATTGGGAGCAGGATATGATCAGGATATACATATGTAGGTGAACTGACATGTAAGGCCCTATATGCACACTTTCTATGATTTGTGACCGAAGGTATAGTCTGGTAATTAACCCACACATAATTAACCTGTATAGAATGAGACTCGATCTACTGTGTATAACAGAAGGGGTAACTATATAGCTTCATCTACAGAAATATTATTTAACGCTGTGTTAATCAGAGCGAGTTATTATATGTTACATTCTGTACTAGGTTGTAGTTAATACATGATGTGACTGTGTTTACTGCACCTCTATACTGACCTGGCTGTTCATTTTCTTTTTACTTATAGTATCTCAACATTTATGTAATGGTTATCTAGCCTTTACTCAGAAAAGGGAATTCATAAAAACAAACAAGCAAAATTCAAACACTTCACAACACAGACATCTTTCCCAGAATTTAGTTTCCCCTATGAGAATTTAGTTTCCCGCATGGCACCTGACATATGGTACCCCATTCTGTCCCGTTCCCAACCACTTTATTTTGTCCTCATAGATAGTCTTTAATATCCAAACCTTCTATACATTTTCTGTGGAAAACTATTTGGTCATGAACATACTTCATAGCTGTAACATCCTTTCCACTTATCTCATTAGGGGTTTAAGACCCCAGCCTCCCTAAATTTGAATTTTCACCCATTTTTTTGCAAGAATTTATACTAAACTTTGAGATTTTGTACAAGGTAAACAAATAGGGCCAGAGTAATATTTTTGGTCCCAGGGATACTGCAAAACCTTCCCCTTAAATTGTTATCCTGGATGAGAACCATATCCATAAAGATGTTTTCATAATTTTCAATATACTCAACCATGTAAAGTGGTTGGGAACGGGACAAAGGTGATTAGGAGCAGGATATGATCAGTATATACATATGTAGGTGAAAATCTAAAGGATACATAGTAAGAAATTTGTCATGAGTTAGTGTGAAGGAAGGGGAAAGGATATGGCCAGTGGTAAGTGATTTTCATGTGTGGTAGAACTGTACAAAGTCACATTTAAAATATGGTTGGGAACAGGACAAGAAGTGGTTGGGAACAGGACATTATCATTATAATGACTGGGGTCTATTCATCATATTGATGTAATTCCATGTGCTGAGCTAAAGGAGGGACGGGGCCAGAGGAACAGGTGCTTGTGAGTGAGGTTCATGAATGACAAAAACCGAGTCATGTTACTTTTCTTTAAAGAAGTGGTTGGGAACAGGACATAAGTGGTTGGGAATGGGACATGAGTAATGGGGAACAAAATATAATCATTACAGTGACTAGGAGTAATTCAATAAATTGACATAATTCTATGCAATCAGTGGATGGGGGAACAGTAGCCATGGGATTGGTGCTGGTGATTGAGGTGTACAACTGAATGTCACTTTCAAGAATAAAGTGGTTTGGAACGGGACACAGAAAGTGGTTCGGAATGAGATGCTATCATTACAGTGACTGTGATTAACTTCATTATACTGAGACAATACTATGTCATGAGTTAATGGGACGACCAAGGTGAAGGGATAGGTAATTGCGATTGAGTCTCACAAGAGTTATGATTGAATAATGTTACATTTGAAAAAAAATGGTTGGGAACAGGACACAAGTGGTTGGGAACAGGAATTATCATTACAATGACTGGCATTTTCTTTATTTCTATGTTATGAGTGGATGGGAGAACAAAGGGGAGGGAATATGTGCCTTAGAGTGAGTTTCATGCATTGTAGAACTGAATAATGGTGTGTTATAAGAAGTGGTTGGGAACAGGACAAAAGTGGTTGGGAACAGGACACATGTGGTAACTGATGAAGGGATGCAGAGAAATGAATGACCAGAAAAGCTCTATATTAAATTTTCTTTTAGGGCTCAAATAGGGCTAAATTGTGCATATTATGCAGACAGTTAAATATGAAAACTATGGAGATACTACTATCTTAATCTTTTGTGGTTGGGAACGGGACATAAGCACCATGGTAAGTTTGGAAGATCCTGAGAATGGATAAATAAGGAGACAGAGGCTATGAAAGATTGGGCATTGCTTCAGAGACATATGGATTTCACTTATAGTACAACTATTGTAGCTTAAGGAAAATCATTATTAGAAATATGGTGGGAAGCATTAATTTTTAAAGACTCTTTTAAAAGGTGGTTGGGAATGGGACTTTGCTATTTTCTCATATATACCTATACCATGTCTACCAGATTGCTTACTAAAATATGCCCATAGGTTAAAATGATAGCCAATGGTATAGACATAAATATGAACACAAAAACACTTACATATAGTGGATTAGCATTTGTTTTCTATATCACTGAAAAGAGGAATATGATGAAAAACATGGAATTTGGGACATGTATTGCCCCCTTTTAACAAAAGAATAACAAAGCAATAGGGTAAATCATACATCTTCTGAAAGGGCACAACTAACACAACCCCCTGGGCCAATAAAAACCTAGGATATTAAAATTTATCGTGATTTGGAGTAGTCCAAATGTAAAAGTGGTTGGGAACGGGACAAACTCAAAAGTTGCATTGAACTCATGATACATAGCCTTATATCCTTAGAATTGCAACAATATGGATTTTAAAGGTGTCTTCAGGACCCATATTAATGTGTCTGACCACATTATTAATGCAATATAGCATAAATATGACAGCCCAAGGTTTGTATATTGACGAATATTGCACAAGCCGGAGGCGAGTGCAATATTTGTCAATATATATTAAAGCGTACACATTAAAGCGTACACATTTTCAGCTTCTTCCTCATATGACGAGAAGATGACCTATATCCACATCCGGGCCCCTGACACAATTTCATCGGACGACGAGACGGGTGGGAATGGCTGCACCGCGACTCGCTTACGATAGAAAAATCATTGGATTCTTATTTATATTGAACAAAATGGAGAAAACTAGCACGCATTCCTCATCTATGGATCGAATACTTCTTGGGATTTTGATATTATAACATGACAAGGTTGGAATCAAGAAGAAAACTGAGTGTAAACATAGGACTAGGACCACAGGTTAAACTTTATTTACTTTCGCATTGGTTTTCATTACCGTTCAGTGTGGCGCTATGGCAAAGGCTTCCGCCTACCTCCACTGTGGCCGGGGTTCAATTCTCCTACGAGTTGGTACGATTTTTCTCATTGAAACAATGGCGAGACTGAATTTGTATGTCTCAACACTCTCCAACTTGACCTCGAAAAAGTATATCCAAAAATCCCGAAAATGAACATGTGCGTATATGCTCTCATAATGAACTGGTAGGAGAGGGCATAACAGTAATGCAGGTGGCAGAATAGTGGTATAAGAGCCTATAGTGACTTTCTGATGGGAACTTGAAATTGTGGATTTAGAATGCTTTCTTGCCCTCCTTTTCGGTATGTAAAAGGCTAATTATTTTTTAATAATTTAAAATGGCTGCCACATACATGGTTCTGAGTGGTCTGATTGCATTTCTTCACCTCAAAAACAAACTTTTTGACCTTTATCTGTGCCTCTTAAATGAATAGAAGTGGAGATATGAAATATTTAAGATTTATGTAGAATTTTGGCAGCCATCTTGAATAACTCCTTTCCCTTGAAGATGACAGGAATACATCATGCAGGATATGGTCACCCAGACAAAATAGATCAATAAACAACAAAGAAAACACTATATCAGAGAATTTGGGACAGGCTGAAAATCTTTGTTCCACTGCCAGACTAAATAGCTATCTCTGTTATTGTCAATGCCATCCTACATTGCAGAATGTATCACTTCAGAAAGTTAAGATGGCTGCTTCCAATATCTTAGGGGCATCACCAGTTATGTTATCAACGTTATTAAATATTCAAAATGGCCACTCCAACCTTTTTTTAAATAGCTTAAATAGATTTCTTGGCCTCTTGTTTGTTGATTTTGAGTCTAAGGTTGTCTTTCTATGTTGATTAGAAGCAGAGATATGCATATTTGCAGATTTCTTCAAGTAGTCTTGTCCCATTCGCGTACTGTGGTCTTCTTTGTAATCAGATCTCTCGGAATATACTGTCATAGCTACCGTGTAAGGCTTACATGGTAGGTATATCCTAAAGTCATTGACATCTATAAGGAACACCTAGGGTCAATTTTCTGTCCTAGCTAGTGATTGATAAAAAACCTTGCAAAATGCTGATGAATGCAGCCGTGGTGAGTTTACAAGGACGGACTGCATTCATGCATCCTGCAAACCTTATAGGGATGATACACACATGGATTATTGGTTGATACACGTGATTATAGAGATGATACACCCGTGGATTATTGGTTGATACACTGATTATAGCGATGATACACTCGTGGATTATTGGTTGATACACTGATTATAGGGATGATACACTCGTGGATTATTGGTTGATATACTGATTATAGGGATGATACACACGTGGATTATTGGTTGATGCACTGATTATAGCGATGATACACACGTGGATTATTGGTTGATACACTGATTATAGCGATGATACACACGTGGATTATTGGTTTATCACTGATTATAGCGATGATACACACGTGGATTATTGGTTGATATACTGATTATAGCGATGATACACACGTGGATTATTGGTTTATCACTGATTATAGCGATGATACACACGTGGATTATTGGTTGATACACTGATTATAGGGATGATACACACGTGGATTATTGGTTGATATACTGATTATAGCGATGATACACACGTGGATTATTGGTTGATACACTGATTATAGCGATGATACACACGTGGATTATTGGTTCATACACTGATTATAGCGATGATACACACATGGATTATTGGTTGATACACTGATTATAGCGATGATACACACGTGGATTATTGGTTGATGCACTGATTATAGCGATGATACACACGTGGATTATTGGTTGATGCACTGATTATAGCGATGATACACACATGGATTATTGGTTGATACACTGATTATAGCGATGATACACACGTGGATTATTGGTTTATCACTGATTATAGCGATGATACACACGTGGATTATTGGTTGATACACTGATTATAGGGATGATACACACGTGGATTATTGGTTGATACACTGATTATAGGGATGATACACACGTGGATTATTGGTTGATGCACTGATTATAGCGATGATACACTCGTGGATTATTGGTTGATACTCTGATTATAGCGATGATACACTCGTGGATTATTGGTTGATGCACTGATTATAGCGATGATACACACGTGGATTATTGGCTTGTAGACTGATTATACGGATGATACACACGTGGATTATTGGCTTGATACACTGATTAAGTGATCGGTCTTCAGGGGGCTTCTTGCTTTGGGGGACCAAAAATTTCCTAACCCCTATCTGGGGGTTAGAAAAAATTTCACCCTTTTTCAGTGAAAAGGCTTGTGAATTACCATAAAGTGAGGGAGGGGGGACCAAAAACCAGATTAGTATAAGGGAGCGTTCATTATTTATGGCCAGGGGGGATGGTATTTTCGTTTGGCGAATACCTGAAAATGGAGCGCCCCCCCTACGCAAATGTCCCAAAATGAAACGCCTCCCCTACACAAATACCCAAATATGAAATGTCCCCCCCCTACTCAAATACCCCAAAATGAAGTGCCTCCCCCTCAGGAATAATCTGTGAATACCTTACTAGGGAATGTCCCTTTCCACAATTTATTTTAATAGACATTTCTCTGTATAAATTATACACTAAAATATACTGCCACACTGGGATACAGCTGTACTGCCACACTGAGATACAGCTATGCAATCTTTTTGTGACATAGGCCTGAACATTGTGGTTCATCAAGTACTGGGTACACATAGGGGCTCTCTCAGCACAGCTGGGGACTGGGCCAAGCATCCCCCTCCCCCACACACAAACAGTGGGCATGGGAGGAACTTGCAAAAAAAAACACAAATCCAGCCTGATGAGTCCATATGAAACCGCACAGGACCTCGGACTCCCCTTGACACACACATTTAGTGCAAGGAGCCTCGGGTATCTAAGGATACACCCATCTATCCACACAGAGCTGCTGCAACCCTGACCGGATAACCCACACACCACACAATGAACCAGCTACCCCAGGGTTGCAGCTAATTGTTCCTCTTGTCACACTACCTTGACATGGATGAAGCACCTACAGTGCTTTTGTGGTTGCTGGTACAATTCTTAAAGCACACACCTTGCTCCATGCTTAACATCAAGTACCGGCTATAAAGGTTAAGAAATCAAGAGCTATATGAATAGGTCATCACTGCCTTTACTGGCTGCATTGCCAGGCCTGACAACAGCCTATAAGCAAGGTGAGGATACACTACTGGAAATTCCCTTGTATAAGCTGCACCCCTTGATAAGCTGCAGCTGCCATTACTTGCCTATATATGGAGAGAGGAGTGGTCAGGTGACCATCCCACTGTCATCACTGCCCTGGAGCATGATACCAGTGTAACATCACCTTGCTCCTAGGCTATCGTGAGGCCTGACGATGCAGTCAGTAAGGCAGTGATGATCTGTTCAGAGTGACGAAATCAACCAAGAGTAAACACTTACACATTGCCGACCTACAAACTATAAGTTGTGCAGGCCCATTTTGACTATTATAATGTGATTTGGGACAAAGTCTGTAGAATGCCTAAAGCAAGGCCAACCATAAATATCATGATGTAATTAGTGATATAAAACATGTCTGATGGTGTCAGGCTCGATTGGATGTGTTACTGAAGAATAAACTGTTGGTATGCCAGTTGTAGTCATTGATGTTGATGAGATATAGAGACATTCGTACAACATTCATTGGTAGCAAAGCTTCATACACTAATTTCAGCTGATTCTTACTACATGTTGGGAGTCCAAGGGCTCCAATTTCATCAGGGATCATTCCTTCAGGCCTTTTCTCCACTTCACTCATAATAATACCCACCAAAACGAATACCCAAAAATGAAGTGCCCCCCTACAGGAAAACCTGAAAATGAAGCGCCCCCCTACGGAAACACCCCAAAATGAATTGCCCCCCTACATGAATGGTCCAAAATGAGGCGCCTCCCCCTCATGAATACCCCAAAAATGAATTGCCCCCCCTCGAAAATACCATCCCCCCCTGGCCATAAATAATGAACGCTCCCTAAGTGCACACTTGGGGGTTCATTTTTAGCAGTTTTATACTAATTTAATACACACCCTGACTGTAGGAAGGTTCTACCAGGTTCTACCAGGGGTCTATCCTCCAATATAAGGCACAGCTTATATGTGAGGTACTGCTGTGATACCAAGCATACAAAGTGGGGTACACATACACTAGGGTAGACAAAATGGCTACAAGTCAAGACATGGAGCTGACGTTGAACTGTGAGAGTCGTTTCCTGTCAGCATCAAAGACTGTCAATGTGCATGGTTGGCTGCAGGAAGATGGTTATAACTCTCAGCAGAAGGGGTGTGAAATTGTCCATGGTAGGACTGACCTATTGAGTAGCATGCTAGGACTCACCTATTGAGTAGTATTATAGAACAAGGCTGGGATGTAAATGAGGTCATATTGGCACCTAAATTTAATGACAGCGTTTGTCGGTGTAGGAGTAACCAGGGCTGCCAGGGCTCTGTCTATTGGAGGCAGTTAGACAGGGCTGGCGGGAGGGAGTTAAGCTGTTACTTGATGCTGGGGCTGACCCCAATTCTGACCCCAATGGGCACTGCCATTGAAGATGGCAGTTAGAAAAATCACCAAAGGCCAAGATGAAGAGATGGTAAAACTCCTCCCAGAGAAGGGGTTGCCACTAGACATGAGACATCAAAAATACTGACTTTTTCCTGACTTCTTCCTGAAAAATTAAAAAAAGGTCCTAACCATTTACCGTGTTTAATTCGGTGTATATTAGCAAGGTTGGAATTGGCTTGGTAGCTAGATTTGTGGGTAAATAACCAATTTGTGGTACAAGTATACTGGTTTATGAAGTAAAACATATGAAACATTACTAAAATTATATGATCTGACAACACCTCATATCACCAGTAGGACATAATAGAACAGTATTTTTAAGAAACCCCACTGATGAATTTTTTCATGAGGAACAGCATGCTGTGCAAACACACTACCCGATGACCAATTTTTTTGCAGGGTGTGTGATTTGAAAATGTAGGAAGATTTTCAAATTCCAAAAACACATATCTTATCGCTATATGGGATAACACATAAAGTAGGATTCTACTATATTCATCCACTTTAATTTCCATTCTATGGAAGTGAGTAATAGATGTTTAACGCCATTTCGACAACTAAGGTCATATTCATGGCGAGAACTTCATTTCACAATTTAACAGAGGAATGTGTCAGTGCCCGCGCATATGTGCACCACAAACATCCTGAGGGGATAGGAAAGAGGAGATATAGACCCTTTTAAGTGGGCTAGGGAAGCCTGTCTATGGAAGTGAATAACCCTTGTGTGAAGGACAGGGACAACCATACTGCTATGATTTCACACTTATTAAACTGCTTACAATGCACTCTTATAACCAAGGACTTACTGCAAACATCATTGTCCAAATACCATCCACAGAAAATCAAACACTCAGAAATTTTTGGTGAATTTTGATGTGGTTCTTTCCATTTTAGACATAATTTGACTTATGGGACTCATGTAATTTAGTTGGTCATCAACCTCCTGACTAATGGAAAATACTGACTTTTTCCTGACTTTTCCACAAATACCAAAATTCCTGACATTTTCATGGAAAATACTTTTTCCTGACCCTGAAAAAAATATGGCTTTTTCTGACCAGTGGCAACCCTGATTGGTGCTAACCCAAATTTAAAGACAAATGCTACAACATCCCTAGATTTTGTTCTGCTACTGATTATCCCATATAACTCTGGATTATATTAGTATGATGCACTAACATTAAGAAAATGCAAAAAAAAAATCCCTAGGTCACCATGCTTACTTTTACAGTATGACAATTTAACTGTAAAATGCCTTAACCATTGAAACGAATGGGAAAACTATTTTTTCTTATTTTGTCTCATAGGTAATGCCCCTCTACTGATTTTTCTACAAGACTCTCTAGGTAGAAAGATGACAAACATTTTGATGAAATAAAAATTGGGGGTCACCATTGAAATAAAAAAGCTATGATTTTTTTTTCAAAAATATTAATTTCCCCTTAACTATAGGATCCTATGGGAATACAAACAGCTTATAAATGTCTTTCATGTATTTACAGTGATCAGAAATGAGCTGAAAAAAATATGTTCATGTAAAATGGTCCATTTAGAGTGGAAAATAACATTAAGATAGGGTCCTTGATAGGTTTTGTTTTTTGCCACCAGGTGTCACCATTTGTCTTTAAGATCCACAGGAAGTCAGAAAGCAGAGACACTATTGGCTGTAGCTATCAGACTGTCAAAGAACAGGAACACTCACAGTTATTAATACCTAAACTCAGACACAGGGCAGTGCTGCCACCTCCTCATGAGGTTAACTCATGGATTGAAGACCTCTTTGTGTATCTTGAACCAGTAACATACAGCCTCCCTTTGATTCTTGTTCAGTCTGGTATGAGATGTTGAAAGAGCTAAAGTGGTTTTTAATTGATGTTAACACGATGATTCAAGAAGCGGCAGACTTGGATAAGGATATTGTCGATGGTAATGTGTATGATATCAATGAGCTAATTAGTTGTACTATGCTATTCACAGATCCCTGCGTAGAGAAAAATAAGAATGAAAGGTGTTTCACCACTACCCAGAAACAACGGCTTCAACAGATGGCCGACAGAGTGATTCAGTCTACCCAGAAATTGACAGGGAATTTGACCGTGTTTCATCAGAGTCAAAGGTTCAATTGAAGGAAATTTCCTCTTACATAGTACAGGTGCATGATTTAGTTAGAGCCGCTGTCACTGCAGTGGTGGTGCCGTCACTACCTGTGCACCAGTCTGGTGTCACTACATCCGTCTGTGGTTAAGACTCTCCCAGTACCAGCCATACTGAAGCACTACATCCTGTGCCACAAAATATGAGTGTTAAAGTGGCCACCTGTATGATAGATATCCTAATGTAATACTTTTATCGGAATATATAAAATAGCATTCACTTTTCTATTATATGACTGTAGTTAAGTATATATCCTTAATGCGTGTATTATACCTTAGGAACCTGTGAACAAGCCGCGCAAGGTACTACGGTAATACCAACTAGAATTAGTAAAAGTGCTGCTTGGTGAAAATGGATGAGAAAGAACACAAACTGATCCAACTGTACAAAGTTCCGTCTTTATTACAAAGAAAACTACAAAGACTCGTTAGTCGTAATCTATTGCATTCAGCCACCTTGATCCTCTTACTGCGGGTTCCTATACTGGCCCTACATCGACTCGTGTTATGATGAAAATGTCCCTGACACCACCATATGAACCACCGGTGTACGTAGGCTGTATGAACCCTTCGTGTGACGTTTGTCGCTGTGCGGTAGGATACCTCGTATATCACATTCTGATTGATCACATCTACAACAACACAAGGTCTGACAATCACAGGGACCTGTGTCATGGGCCGCTACGTGCAGGGGGACATGAGACTAAGCTAATGGTTAAACCTACTTTCTCTTTTTATTATCCAGATAGAAAAACTTAAAGAACCTTAAAGGCTTTACATCAAAACATCATCAGAAGTGAAGCTACAATTCGAGAGAGTGAAAAGTTAGTTTTTGTGTTTTTTTCTTTTCTCTATATATACAAGGTTTGAGCAATGTTAAGGTCTGTCAATGATTCAGTAGTGAGAGGGGTGATGTCTCCTGAGTCCTGCCTGTCGTATCGTTCACACATCTTGTGGTACCACCAACACCAACAGTAACAACGCGCTATACTTGGTGGGTTAACTCCATCACCATGGTTCTACCAACACATGGTGAACAGACATGGTCTGTATGTACTGACAACTTTACCTGAATCAAACACGAAAAAGTCCTTTACATCAATGACTTATCAAACACTAGAGGCAAATTCCATTTTGAAGCTGTCCAGGATCGGTGTGTAGTAAAGTAGAGATGGCTCCCGCCTTGAGAAGCGTTAACAATCATGAGGCGTATCTGAGAGTCACAACTGGATTAATATTCACACCCCAGTTATCTGGCACCAATCTAGCGGACCGAACTCCGTGAAGCATGGGTCAAAAGTCTCTTGGTGCCATGTTTGTGTGACTGTCGGGTGGCAGCAGTCTTTACCTGTGTGCCCACAACATGTCGTCCACTGCCCCCCTCCCAGGTAGGTCTGGGGGTCCTTAGGTCAGGAGCCTTGGGCGCTGTCCCGGGGGGGTAGGACCCAAACAGAGCGGTGTTCTCAGAGCACCGGTCTCAGCCATCTGTGTGGTTCTCTGCTCCAGAGTGGTACACAACAGATATACAAGTAGCCCTCTGCCACACCGTAACATCATCCCCAATGTTGTTGGTGCCGCGACTACTGGTCCCCCCGTTGGGTACAGGCTGTCACCTCACGGTCTGCTGACATGCTACAGGAACCCCCCGTGGTACGACTACGGTGTGGAATGGTAACTGATCCAGCTACGATGTCCACACACATGGGCTGTACAGGTGTCACACCATGCGGCTACCTGCTGCTGCTGCGGCACCCAGTACACGGTGTATAGAGCGGTATGCAGCAACAAACTACTACAACTATGTACTATTAACTCATGTCTACTACACTCCTTCATAATCAATAATTGAACCATCTTAAACCTTCATGTTGGCTGTAAATGAGTATAATGGCTACAATTGTCCACACCTATAGCAAACAGAATAAAGCTCGAACTTTCCGCTACTGTGTAACAAGGACGAGCCAACACAATGTTGGACGTTATCTGATACAACACTAGGGTCGGTGAATAAAACAGGACTTCATTATAGTGTAACAATATATGTGATACATCTAAAAACAAGGTGTCTATATTGACCACACTACCAAACAACAAGCAAATCTTATCTACAGATTTTTGCAAGATTTTTCTGTTTCCGTTAAGCCCTATTAAAGGTTTAGCTCGGTACATGATGTCTTGTGGTAAATGGGTACAACGTATGTTTTAACACTTGGAAGCGGTCGTGCTCTTTTTACCTAACGTTTACTGTTTGAAATGGACCAACACATGATGGACGGTATATACGGAGTCATTTTGTCTATAATTAGTATACACCAAAGATCAAACTTACAATAAGTGTTATATCTATTAAGATAATAGAAACCTTGTTGAGATTGATCTTCCCAGGTCCAACTTACAACTATAAAATATCATGAATAGGATATGTACATCATTAAAATGCTGTTTAACACAATCTTGTACTCAAAGTTTGAAAAACATTAAAACTTAACCTGTACATGTTGAACAGAAATGACCGGCATTCCCTAAGAGCAAATGAGGTTAAAGTAAAGATAGCAATACACATTTACCTTGATACAGATTTAGATTTGATACCACCGAATAAATTGCATTAGAAAAATACCGTAAACTCCCGCGTATAAGACGCGTCCTCTACGCCAAACAAAATGCTGGGGAGTCTTATAGCTTTCTCTCAAGTTGGGGGTGCGTCTTATACGAGGGGTAATTTTTCTATAGAAATGTACTAATCTTACAAATTTCAGCATTAAAATGTGCATCTTATATGCGAAAATGCATGTGCTAAGTTTGGGGTGCGTCTTCTACGCGCAGCGCGTCTTCTACGCGGGAGATTGCGGTATTAATTATTAACCCATTTAAGACTAACTTAGACAAACTTGTTACATGATGGCACATGTGACAAGACAAACCAATTACACTATGGGCAGTGACTTGAACATAACATGTGAAAGTGTGTTCAGAATATATATCGCTGCCATTTGGCGTGCTACTATAACAACTCCTACACACACACAAGAACTTAAGGCATTCTTTTTTAAATCATTTTCCATTATGACTTACTGTATGATTACATTTATATTTCACCCTAGAGATTTTGAAATTCTTTACATATTTCCCTATTATTGTGTACAATATAAGAAGCAACGCACAGTGTACTTAAATATATTGGTATTCTCTATTTTCTAAGTTACCAATATCTCTGGGCTTCAGAAATAGAAAACTTTTAAGTATTATAGTCAGATACCTGACTAAAATGACGGGTTGCGCACTTATTAGAGTACATGCGCTGACAAAGTTGAATACAGTTGAGAGTGCCGCTGGTTTGTGTGTGTGTGTAAGGATGTGTTATGCTTCACGTTGAACTTATACAGAATAACACTGCATCAAAAACATAATTAGCAAGAACAATGAGAACTCAGACAGCTGACTGACTGAGTGAGATCACGACCAACTATTTACATGGTACAAATATAGCCCGTGATATGGCGCCGCACACAGACTGCCGTGTAACAGCCACGACTATGTGTATTCTACTTCTAGTTAGTTATGTTATAGAACAGTTCCACATACTCTAGTCATACCAGGATTCTACTCACTCAGGGCAAAGGTGTCGTTTTTCCTGCCGCCAGGGTCAAATGATGCTGCTGGTATTATTTCAGCTACACATAGGATTTTAGTTTTTGAAAATCGACCTGAAGTTATGGTTATTTTTATATTCATTTTTTTTCTGTAAAAATCCCACGTATACACACAGCAGCTAAATAAGTTCAGGTGGAGTATATAAGAGAGGAAATCTCTGACTTGCCTATAAGTCAAAGCTTATACGATATATATATATTGGTCTTACAATAGATATCAATCAACCGGATAAATCTAGGAGGCTGCGGCTTCTTTTCGAGGTGTGGAGAACCCTGGTGATCCTGTTCTATGAGGTGGTTGATGCCCACTGTGTGTCTAGTACAAAAGGTGCCTCTATGTACACTATGTATAACAATATAAGGTGTAGCTGCCTCCCCCTGGTGCTAAACCCAGGAACTAGGCAGAGTCCAGTGCTGCCATCTCTACTCAGTAACAGGAAACCATGTAGCCTGACCTGAAACACACACAAGGTGGAAACTGTGAGGGACAATGCAACATTTCACTCTTAAAACCTAATTCATTACCAAAATTGTAAGAGTCCGCTGCACACAATAATCAGAAGGGAAGAATTCTAGGCACAACTTGTTATTTCAAACATGGCATGTAGATGGCATAGACTTAATATCTTAAGAATAGTACACATCAATATTCAAAAGTCCTTAAGAAAAACTCATTCATAACAAGATAAGTCAGGGATGCCACTGTTCCGGCAATCTGGCCTCAGATGGAAAGCGTTGTAAGAGGAGAGCGGTGTGTTTTGTGCGCCGGATGTTGATGCTATGGCTGTGGATCATACAAGCGCGATTGGGCGAGGGGCTTCTATGTTGATAAGGGTAGTATTGGCATTTGTAGGCCCATGGAGACCCAATGCCTGATGCACAGGCAGCGTTGCGCACTGGAGAGTACGATAAATTTACGTGTGGAAGCCACAGCTGGAAACATACCTGTGGGGGACAGGTTAGATCTGACACATACCAACAAATTTACAAAAAGTTCCAGCATCAAAGGGATTTCAGGGGTTCTAGGATCACATTGGTATTTTTTTTTTTTTAATTTTGAGGACCCATTCTTTGGGGGAAAAGTTACGCCATTTCGATTTCTTTTGACTTTTCCACAAACGCGTGGTATGGCTTATATGTCCAAAATTGACGGTACTTGTTGTCCCTATTGCCGCAATCATCCACACACGTCTTCATTCAGTATATCCTAATATCTAGCACGACACCTACAGCTGTATTTTATCTAAGGACCGCGACCCATCCACTCAACAACAATGGCCCATGTTGTGGTGGGGTGTACGGTCATCCTACGATGTACGTCTACAAATGATGGTTACCTGTAGTGAGACTAGCTACATGCGGTGCTGGTGGTGAAGGCACTAGTCGGTGTAAGACACGACTAGTGGGTAGGACGGGGCCCCTACACTGCTAACAGGACCACTGAAATGTACACAACCAACAACAACATATAGACACACACACACGTCTAATACATAACATACTACACATTCATGTTTGTGGTGCGTCTTATACGCGCAACGCGTATTCTACGCGGGAGAATACGGTACTACACATTGACCAGGGTTCCCACCATTTATGGGTCATGGATTTAACTGAATTTTAGCGGCTTTTATCTGACCAAATACTGTACTGGATAATTTACGGGACTCATGAAAAAGTTCATCCATTCTCAAGCAAGCATGTTTAAGAAATTTTGCAAATTGATGTGAGATCTTAACAATCACCCCCTTAAATTAACTGACTTTTTCCCAAAATATCTGACATTTAACTGACCTTTAAAGAAAAATGGGTTTAATTGACTCGTAACTGACCAGTGGGAACCCTTTTGACATGTATACCAACTCCAGCTCTAATTGTGGAATGTAAAATTGGAGTTTGTGAATAAGCAGCATTAAAGAGCCTTAAGTCATTTTGCAAGGACACAGAATGTATACAGAGCCAGAACATTTCTTTTTACAAACTGCATGCCTTGATATCATAAAACATTTTAAATCAATAGAACAATCTCTCACTTAAATACATGCAGAGAACTCAGGAAAAGAAAGAAAAAGGGAGTCCTTTCAATCGAGTGGATTTCTTCTTCCAAGTGATATTGGTCCATATAAGTTTAGGGGTGTCTCAAGGTGTCTAGATAAAGTGATATCACATAAGATTTTAACAATTCACAAAATTGATCTTGCCAGATTTAAGAAAAAAAATGCATGCATGCTAAGGGCCCACCAAGAAAGAAAATAAGTTGGTCTACAGATTTTGGTTTTGAAAAAGTGATGTGAGCAAATTCATTATTGGCAAAGTGAGGCACGAGAAAAAATTCTATTTCGAAATTATTTTTGCCAAACATCACAAAGTGATAACGTGCAAAAAATGAGGTGGGCAAAACCCATGGATAAGATTTATTTTTTGTATTTCCAAAAATATGGAGAGCATGATCCATAGACCAATATAACTTTTCGTGTGGCCCAACAGAAATGTACACTTACGCCACACCAAAAAATTAAGTTGGTCTACGGATCGCCCTCTCCATATTTTCGGAAATACAAATTTTTTTCTTTGATAAAAAATCTTGTCTACAGATTTCGCTTGCTTCAGTTTCTTCAAGTTTTCTCCTTGTGATGTTTGGCAAAATTTTTAAAAAAAAAAAATTTGTTCGCTCGCCTCACTTTCCCACCAAGGAATCCATTGGACGCCAAAAAATTCTTTAAAATTTTTTTTTAAAAAATCGCTCACTCGCATAATTTTTTCAAAACCAAATTCCGTAGACCAACTTAATTTTTTGGTGTGGCCTTATATAATATATATTATATTACACATACCAATGTCTGTACATGAAGGTACTTAACACGCCCAGTGTACATAGATCTATACTCACTCTTCTTCCTCATAGTCATAATCCATGTCCATGTCTCCACTCATGTCCATACTCAGGTCACCTCCGATACCCGAGTCAACCGCCTCCGAGAACACACTATAATAAAGAGAGTAATGAATGTCAGAATACACATGGAGCAAGGAGTGTATTAGATTCATGACCAATCATACCAGAGTCTACCGCCTCCGAGAATACACTAAAAGTCAGAACAATGAATCTATTAGATAAGGCAGCTTATGGCACCTGATGAGTTTCAAGGATTTATCAGGGTTCCCACAAAATCCCGTGACACAAATTCCATTACAAAAATCAAAAATTTTCCGTGACATTTTAAACGAATTTTGGACATTATAGGGGTTGATCTAACGGCAAAATTTTTGAAATCGAGGTGGGAAAAAGGGTCCACTCCAATGAATTTTGCAATAAATATTTAGTTTTCTCATTTTCCATGACAAAAAATGAAATATTCATAAATTCCATGACATTCCATGACTTTCCCTGACAGCTTTTAATCCCATGACATTCCATGACGCGTGGGAACCCTGATTTATAGTTTTCAATTACCGTAATCTCCCGCGTATAAGATGCGTCCTCTACGCCAAACAAAATGCTGGGGAGTCTTATAGGATGTACTGAAATTGGGGGTGCATCTTATACGAGGGGTAATTTTACTATAGAAATGTACTGAATTTACACAATTGAGCCTTAAAATGTGCGTCTTATACGCGAAAATGCATTTGCTAAGTTTGGGGTGCGTCTTATACGCGCGCCGCGTCTTCTACGCGGGAGATTACGGTAGCTCTAAACAAGTCGACTGTAATATAACATGTCTGCTCATCCTTAAAAGATTACAAAACAGGTTATCTTTTATTGTTTTCCTCTCATAGCACACCAGTGCATTAGTCACCCAACGGACTATAGCACACCAAAATATTAAGTTGGTATTTACATACATGTATACATGTACAAGTACACATGTGCCTTGACTTGTTCTGTTGGCTAAAGGTGCCATAAACATTACTTTATGTAAGTGCACACTGTGGGGGCTTGGGTGACTGAATGAAGTTGGCAGCTGTCTGGTGGTCATACCTCTATTACCGTAATCTCCCGCGTATAAGACGCGTCCTCTAGGCCAAACAAATGCATTGTGAGTCTTATAGGATTTCTTCAAGTTGGGGGTGCGTCTTATACGAGGGGTAATTTTACTATAGAAATGTACTAATCTTACAAATTCCATCCTTAAAATGTGCGTCTTATACGCGAAAAAGCATGTGCTGAGTTTGGGTGCGTCTTATACGCGGGAGATTACGGTCGCTCTAATAGCCTACAGTGTTATTATAAAGACTTCATGCCTACTGTTCTATTTAACCTGTGTCTAATTGCTGCACTAATTAGGACTATGTACAGTCAAGGTTACAAAGGACACAGCTTCATGTAGCAAAAGCTGCTAAACCTGTTAGTCTGCAGGGGTAGATAAGTGCTGTAAAACCCCTTGTATAAGCTGCACCTTGTAGACTATTTCAGACCCCTGGTGCATCTCGTAGACTATTTCAGACCCCTGGTGCAGCTCGTAGACCATTACAGACCCCGGTGCAGCTCGTAGACTATTTCAGACCCCCGGTGCAGCTCGTAGACTATTTCAGACCCCCGGTGCAGCTCGTAGACTATTTCAGACCCCTGGTGCAGCTCGTAGACCATTACAGACCCCGGTGCAGCTCGTAGACTATTTCAGACCCCCGGTGCAGCTCGTAGACTATTTCAGACCCCCGGTGCAGCTCGTAGACTATTTCAGACCCCCGGTGCAGCTTATAGACTATTTCAGACCCCCGGTGCAGCTCGTAGACTATTTCAGACCCCCGGTGCAGCTCGTAGACTATTTCAGACCCCCGGTGCAGCTTATAGACTATTTCAGACCCCCGGTGCAGCTCGTAGACTATTTCAGACCCCCGGTGCAGCTCGTAGACTATTTCAGACCCTGGTGCAGCTTATAGACTATTTCAGACACCTGGTGCAGCTTATAGACTATTTCAGACCCTGGTACAGCTTATAGACTATTTCAGACCCTGGTACAGCTTATAGACTATTTCAGACACCTGGTGCAGCTTATAGACTATTTCAGACCCTGGTACAGCTTATAGACCATTTCAGGCCCTGGTGCAGCTTATAGACTATTTCAGACCCTGGTACAGCTTATAGACTATTACATACCCTGGTACAGCTTATAGACTATTTCAGACCCTGGTACAGCTTATAGACTATTTCAGACCCTGGTGCTGCTTGTAGACTATTTCAGACACCTGGTACAGCTTATAGACTATTTCAGACCCTGGTGCTGCTTGTAGACTATTTCAGACCCAGGTGCAGCTCTTGACTATTTCAGACCCTGGTACAGCTTATAGACTATTACATACCCTGGTGCCAGACCCCCGGTGCAGCTCTTGACCATTTCAGACCCTGGTGCAGCTCGTAGACTATTTCAGACCCAGGTGCAGCTCTTGACTATTTCAGACCCTGGTGCTGCTTGTAGACTATTTCAGACCCTGGTGCAGCTCTTGACTATTTCAGACCCTGGTGCAGCTTGTAGATTAAACCTGAATTCAGGGTGCTGCTTAAATGAGTGGTTTTGCATATATAGACTTAACTAAAGGATGGGCCCCTAGTACGCCATTCTCACAAAGTCAGGGTGCGCTTATATGCAGGGTGTTACAGAGGTGTACTGTAACAGTCTGTAATAGCAGTCCATGACTAGTCTGTGATGGTGTAACTGGTGCCATATTGTTTACTTGCAGAGAACTCACAAGTTGGTACCCAAACATGACAACAAGGAAGCTGTATGGAGATTGTGCCATTATCATATCTAAGTACACCATTACAGACCCTGTATTTAGCCTAGACTAGTAGTGGATGAGAACTAATAGTCCTTGATACTGGGTGTGAGAAGGGCACAATGCTGGCATACTGCCAATATAGCCGATAATCACCAACACTAGAATAACCTGCACTGGACGGTCAGCCAGAACGTCGACCTCACTAAGCCGCTGCCTGGACCTGGGCTGGAGGCACGCCAACCTCTTCTACTCTGTATATACATCCATATTAGATCGATTCTTGGAAGACAAGAAGTAAGACCCTGGTACTCATGTAAAGAGTGAATGTGGAACACTACAGTGGTAAACCGCTGACCTCGTCAACCCGGAGTTAGTAACATGTTATCACAACAATAAAATATGACCCCAGAGAAATATGACGATTAGTGTATTTCAACTACATGTACATATTCATAATGAATGCTGGGCAAAACAAGTCCCATTTACTTCATAAATCCATAAATCTAAAATGCAGTGATGAAAGTCACAGAGCACGAAAATCCCTGAAATGGTCCAATATTTGCCCAAAAACCTGGGTTTTTATATGAATGTATAGGGCCTTTGAACTTCAAAATCCCTGAAATCGGTGAATTCCCTGAAGACTTTCATCCGTTAAAATCATACCGAAACCCCATGGAGCAAACGGCTCATGTAGTACTTGTGATCAATACTCCGCGTCAGACGATACTCCACACATAATGACTTAATGAGTTAATATTATCACTAGACTGCCCGTATATACACAGATATGAGATTCTACACACGTCCGCTCATATCAACACAAGTCAGCACCACGCTAGATCTGTGGCACTAGCAGTATATATTTATGCACCTTTTTCCATCCCTACTGGACCAACAATATGCAGAGATGCCACTCGCTGGCTGACAAAAGCCAGGAAAACCCACCATTTTGGACCTTTCCCAGGAAATCAATGAATTTCAATATAGAACTCCTTAACCAAACCTAGGAATTGAATTCAAATAGTGGCACTGCCCTATACGGATATTCGCTCTTTGTATACAATATCTCATTCACCAAAATCTGCTTTGAAATAACTTTTTCCCTAGAGTAATTGTACATCTATATGAAGGTAAAAGAAAAGGGAAAGGAAAATAAAGGGGTGGGGGTAAGACACAGTTAAATAGGTTCTTATTGGTACAAAAGTAGCTACCTTGAAGCTCTACAGGTCAGGAATACGATGCGCTTCATCTTCTTGTTGTAAAAGAAGTAGTTAAACGACCAGAGGCAGCCCTCCTCTCCATACGGGTCTGACGCCAAGTCTGGGTTGTAGCTGATGGAAGAAGATACACATTGATTGATTGATTTGTTAAAGGTCCAAAGGCCTGTAGGACCTCATAGGACTGAGAAGATACAGATTCGCTAACTTGAAGTCTTTCAAAATCATATTTTCACTTGCTCTTCCTACAGACATAATGAAGGAAACAATACCCGGGGATGAAAGTAATCGACCACAAAAAACCCTAAAAAGGTCAATAGGAATAACTCATATATGGGTTTAATATAGAAATATATAGGTATTCTGAGCTTTCCCTTCCATCCCAAGACCAGCAGCCCTTTAAGTATACACTGTTTGAATAAATTGCTGGATATTTCATGAGCCTTCTGGATTTATCGATGAATACACAGACAAGATTACCAGCCTAAAGTCAGAAGGGGATAACCGGAGAACCAGGGTTAACTTCTACCCCTGCAGTTAATTTTTGTACTCACCTGTAGATGTCGGTCTCATTGAGGGAGATTTCCTCGTCCAGCGTGTTCCACAGTTGGTGTCTGAGGCCGTTAAACGTGTCTCCACCCGTAGCAAACAGCTGACTGTCCACCGCATTAGTCACCCACTAAAAGAAATATATACGGTAAATCTAGATATTTTCACATGTATAAATTATGCGAATTTCACAAAAAATACTATTTTGTATGTATTTAAATTCACAATATTATATTAAATTATAAAACCCTGAAGACCTCCATCCCTGCCATCCACCACCATGACCTTATCAGCTGGTTCCATGACTACAGCAGAGCCTTGGGCCATACTGGCTCTAACCACCTGTATGACTCACCCTGCAGCAGCGGATAAGGTTAAACACTCAGTGCCAGGGTGAGATAACACATTGTGTAATCATGCCTGCAGTAAACATTCACCTGGACACACATTAATGGGTATCCAGGATTATAACCTCTAAAGACATCTCAATTAACGTACAGTGTTTTACATGCAAATCTGAGAATGGTTATCTCCTATAGAAACACTTTTCTGTAGACGCCTCCGTATAAAGTGCACCGGAGAGTGCATATACATTTTTATCTTTTACATTGGGATGAAAGTTACTGACCAAGAAAATAACTAAACACTCAATTAGAGCCCATGAAATATATAGGTTTTATTTCGTAATGTATAATGACTTTGGAACTTGAAAATCCGGGAATTCAGGGAAAACCCTGAAGAATTCCATCCGTTTTTAAACTCATTCTATTACCATCAATTGCCTTTTACTAGTACCAAAATTAAGCCCCAGAGACAAAGCCAAATTTATTACCTGTAGACTGGGTTCCTTGGAGAACTCGTCACTCTTGGCATTACTGAAGTCATAGTCGGGGTTGAAGGAGGCATTGAGCGTAGAGATGAGGTAGAAGAGCGTCTTGGTACTGATGGTGTCACACAGCGGTCCTTCGCCTTCATCACTCATACTGCTACTACGTGAGTAATGTCTGTAACAGGTTATATTATTACAATATATATTTGCACTTTATTATAGAAAAATAACTTTATACAAAAAAGAACTATATCACTATATAAAAAGGAAACAATACAATTAGGTCCTGTCTACATCGCCTTTTCAATAATATATTGACAATATATTCCGACTTTTTGAGCGCCTAGTAAATGTAATGGAACACTACAAGCAATGACTTCAGCACATACCTGCTTGGGCTGCGCGCGAGGATGCTCTGGGGCGGTGACAAGGCCTGCAGGTCAGTGGGAGCCATGTTTCCATCATGACTTAACGTCTTAAACAGCCGCTTGTCGTTTCCTGCCATCTTGCAGCTGTAGCTTTCAACTCTACAAAAAAAAAAAGAAAGAAAAAGAGAACAAATGAAAACATGGTTTATTTTCTTTCTTTTTTTTTGTATATGGTGCATTGTTTCATTTTATTATTTAAAGAGCTTTAAAATTAAGTATTGGTAATCAGCTCAGGAGAAGAAAAAAGAAAGCCTTTTCTCATCCAATTAAAATCTTTCCTGCAAATACAAGAACCGTTAACTCATTTAGGCACTTTGATAAAGCCACTGTGGAGGGTGAGAAAAGCTGGCACACTGGGTTGACACTTTCTGCCTGGTGGGAGTGCGGCCGATAATCGTGACCTTGCCGATATCGCCGATTTAGGGTTCTATTAGGGTATTTTTATTGTATTTAAATAGTTATCCTTATAGTTTAGATATCAAGGTACCCACCAGCGAAATCGGGGAGGAAAAATTCCAATTATTAAACATTTTACAGTAAGTTGAATATGAAGGTTATATTGGAGCTTTAAAAAACATATCAACCACTAGAGACACCAAAAAACTAACACCAGACACAGATTTAGGGCATAATACTCTGCCAGACTATGAATTTTCATGTTTCTATCACTTTGCCCACTGATACTTTTGAGAGGACCAAAAAATGAAACATTTGGGAAGTGTTGGCTATTCATATCACTGCTATAGTGACAGCCAATCAGGTGGCCACTGGCAGTGGACCACTGAGTGGTCAGTGCATGGCTGCACTCAGTGGCTCACATCACAAAAACTGACACCTATTTCTACCACTTCTATAGTCCTACTTGCTGCAATATTTTGGACACTATTTGTCTTGTATCTCTGGTTCTACACAAGATAGAAAGATAATTCCAAAAGAATTGAAAAATTCACAATGAGCTCAATCGAATGTGACCAATATTTTTTTTTTGCAAACAGTTTAAATTTTTTGTTGAAGTGCCTAACTCATTAGAAGAAAAGTAGCATTAGATCCCCGTAATTATTAGCCTACATTTTAATACCTTAGTATTTAAACTCGATCACAATATAAACTTGCAAGATTGATTTGCACTGATTTTCCATTTTATCAATTTGGAGGAAAAAAGACTAGGCACTATTAAAAACAGTTGCGGCATCATGTAGGGATGGGCACCAGCAGCTACTGCTGAACGCTGCCTCTCTATCACTATAGTAAATCGAGCAACTTCAAAACCTGAATTTTGTTACTTCTGATTCATGGAAAAATACCATCTTTTGGTATGTTATGTAAAAAGACCCATAGAATAGGAATACCATAGGCATTTTCTTGTGGGATGTGTAGTTTTTTTATAGATGAAGTTTTCAAATGACAATGTTTGCTCTGACCGGAGTGCCTCTGACCCTGCCATTAGTTACTAAATTTGTTGTAATTCCTACAATTCTTTGTCAAATGACACACTTTAAAGAGCAATTTATACTTAAAATATCAAGCTTCCTGTCTAATGAAGAAAAACAGAAATTGACAAAATCTAAAATTCAATGAAAATATTTCGAATTTTTAACCATTTATTTTTAAATTACAAAGTTTTAGGATACCTTTGAGAACCACCACCAAAATGTGCGCAATTTTGTTTCCTACAAGAATCTAAAACTGGTTCCTAAATATATGTGTGCTCAAAAGTGCTCGAAGAAAAAGAGTAACAGCATATTTTGCTCAAAATTGCACAAATCTGACCTGAGTGAATTTACTCCACCACACAGAATTTTGAGTTTCCATTAAAATATGATACATTTTTCTATGTCAAATCACAAAATAATTTATACCCTTAGAACCACCAAACTGTTTTCTGTCTTCTGGTGTGACTGGTTTCTCTGTAACCTAGTCACTTGGCACGACTCAGTTAAGGACTGAGTCGCTGGGACTGGCATACCTAAAACTTTCAGGTGCTCTAGAAACGGCATGTTTCTAAGAATAACATTTGACAGAAATAAATCCCCAACAATCAGCTTATGGTATTGACAAGAGTACCACCTTAGTTTTGCTGTCTGTGAGTGGGAAGAGCGTCTTTTGTTGGAAACTTTTAGATCGCACCCTTTTCCAAGATTTGGCACATGCCGTGTGGGTTGCACAGGTAGCTATCAGCAGGTGCATTTTCTGCCAGACAGGAAGTCAATCTCCACTCTCCAAGCAGATTCTCATGAATAACATTATTTCATGAATAACACCTCTGTTGTGAGACCTGAAACCACATCTAACATGGCCGACCATGGCAGCTAAACTTGATATGAAGGCTAACAGATTTGCGAGAACCAAATAATCTGGGCCCCCATATTAAAGGTTTCTCACAAAATGGCAACAAACATGTCTTAGGAAGCCATCTTTAAGAGGAAATCGACATAAAAAAAATTATGTCCTACAATTCCAGCCACCTGACAAATGAGCCCTATGCAAGAAGCCTGACTCTTCCGTCAGGTAAGAGTCAGCGCCCGCCGGACAACTGTAACCTTGACTGTTAGAAAGTATGATGATCATGCTTCAAGGATTAAGATTTAAACCGTTATTAATTATTTTCTCACCTTCCATCAATGCGGCAATTACCACTCTCCACTGCTGCCAGGGCGTGGTTGAGCGCCTCAAATCGGGAATTCTGAAGAAGCTTCATGGTTTAAGTTGTTTGGGGATGATTTTAGAGATGTGATCGTGCTTATGGAGTTTAAAAAGTCAGAGTTTGGGTGCGGGGAGATGGGATTGGCACCAAACAAAAAACTTCCTTTATCCTTTGACCTTACACACTGGTAGGCACTTTGATAAAGCCACTGTGGAGGGTGGGAAAAGCTGGCATACTGGGTTGACACTTTCTGCCAGGTGTGAGTGTGGCCGGTACTTGTGACCTTGCCGATATCACTGATTTAGGGTTTTATTAGGGTGTTTTTCTTCTGTTTTAATAGTTATCCTTTGAGTTTAGATATCAAGCTACACACCAGCGAAATCCGGGAGAAAAAATTCCAATTATTAAGCGTTTTACACTGACTTTAATATGAAGGTAACATTGAAGCTTTGAAAAATATATTAACCACTGGAGACACCAACAGAATTATATCAGACACAGTTTAAGTGCATAATAAACTAGCAGCATGTAAAATTTCATGCATGTATGACTTTGCCCAGTGATACTTTTGAGAGGACCAAAATATGAAACAATAGAAAAGAAATGGCCGTGTGTAGAGCCGCTATGTTATGATTTTTTATTAGCATTTAACTCCTACTTAGAATCAATTTGGAAATGGATGAAAGATATCAATTGAAAGCTAAGATTCTAAATATCATAGAAAACTAAATTTTATTTAGATTGGATCACTAGAACATTACTTTCCGGGTCCTTAGATATCAAGTGGAAACACAGAAAATTGCCACCAGTGCATGCTGCCACACACTGGGCCCACTGTGTGGCTGAAGTCACATCACAGAAATTGTAACACCTTTTCTACCATTCCTATAGTGCTACTTGCCTCAATATTTTTGGTACTATTTGCCCTGTATCTCTGGTTCTATACAAGATATAAACAAAATTCCAAAAGATTTAAAAACATTTCAATGGCCTCAATCAAATGCAGTCACAGGGATCTTTCTGTATTCATTTTAATTTTTTTGTTGAAGTGCCTAACACTGGTAAACAATGCACAGTTCTTGAGTTTAGCACCGAGATTTTTCCTGTCCACCTTAAAACGAGCATAAACTGCAACTCGAGCTACTAGAGTTCATGAAAAGAATGCTTTTGGGGTGGTGGATTTGTTGTTGCGGTCGCCAAAGCATTTCACAAAGCCCACTACTAGTAATCGTCATTGCTTTATGTTTTTGTTGTTTAGATGCTTCCCTTTCTTCTTGTTGCCCGTTCGCCATTAGCCCTCGATTTACAACTTTGGGCCGTTCCTCTATCAGCGTTCGCACGCTGATATTTCCTCACTTCTGGGATCCTGCGTCTCAATCTTAACGTAAAAAGAAGCCCAAATCTTTCCTGTTCCAGAATTCCCGAATGTTGATGAGATCTGGCGGCGTTTGTTGACTCCTGTCCGTTATTTTGTTGAGGTTCTCTCCGTAAACAAAGTCTCCAGGATCAGCTGTGAAAAAATTCTAACACCAAACCTACCCACAATGCACCAGGACAAGATGGACGAGTCCATTATTGGAGCTGTAGGAGGGATAGCCGCTTATAATAACACATACTATAAGGCTGTATTCCAAAGTAATTAAATGCAATATTCATGTGCAATATAGCAGAATATAAAAATTGTACTGTATAATATGATAGATTATTAGATAAATCAAATTGTACAAAGATTGCTGAAAGCTTCCTAGCCGAATCACCCCATAAAAAGTTCATCATCCGGGCACCTGCCAAAGTGCAAACTGCAGTCCGCCTACTTACACTTTTCACTCATGACCTTTTTCTTGCTTGAAATACACCGTCATCCGAATTGGTTAAACTGATCTAAACCCGTACATTGATAGAATTGTAATGAATCAAGACAGTGATGATACATTTAATGAAAGTCATTCGATCATTTAGCTTATACAGTAAATTTTGTAGGAAGCTGAAGTAAGATCTAAAAATAGGCAGGGGCAATGCCTCCCATGACGTCATTGAACCACAATGGCGGATTCCCCCTGGAAGTGAAGATCTGAGGTAGGTATTTATAAAGTTTGGGTTTTTCCCAGCATCAGACACGATTTTCATTGCCTCCTGATACTACGAGGCTATAGGTTACGTGGAACTAATTCCATTTCCTCTATGTTTCTATATAGCATAACACATAAAAACAGCCCCCCGTAATGTTCGTTGGTAATATTTTCGACCGTAGCAAGATTAAACCATCTCTCACACACAATGTGTTAGAATATAGGATAGGCTTAACCCTGAAAATCTTAACTAAGGGAGCGATACGTACAGCAAGTGCCATTCTACCCTATTTTGGGCCTCAAAACCTCCATTGGCCAGATGAACATTTGCAGACCTGATAAAATCCCCAAACCTTGGCAAAATATAAAAACTCATCTACTGTTCCATTTAGGAACTATTTGGGGTCACTTGTGATTTTTTTCATAATTTTACCAATATTTCTTGCATATGATTTCTAAGCCAATCAGCACCCAGATCACCTTCAGTGCAGGCCTGAATACCATATGACTCACGAGAGGGCAGCATTTACGTCCATGTAACCTTAATTAGGGGTAGGGTCCTCAGATAAAACTAAAATGTTTTTCCTATCAAACCTTAGGGTCTGTCCTATAAAATCCTAAAGTTTGGTGGCAACAGCCTTTCTCAATGTTATGATATGAGGGGATTGTTGTGTGCAATTCACACTGAAATTCCTACCAGTTTTTAATGTGATTTCCGAGCAGCGACTTTTATCATCAAAGATCTATGCACTGCACAAGCAGCAGTTCTAGAGCTGTCAAATTGCATATTTGCATTGAATTCAGTCACCTGATGATGAAGGGGGCATTGATTTTGCAAAATATTGTTAGGATTTTGCCAGAAAAACTCACAAAATCATGAAAAACATGATAAAACTGGTGAAAAATGATTAATATTAGGCCTATAATTAATCCCACTTTTTACAGATCATATCTTACCTGGGGATCATTTTTTAAGGCATGCCTTTTCTGTTACATGCATCAAGAATACCTGTTATCAATATTGTACTAATATTTGCACTGGGGGATAAATTACTACTGGTTAATTAGATAGTTGCGCTCTCACTGAAACTTTGACGAAACACCGCAAACCCGACCAAACTTCCAATGGACCCTATGGTAGGCCCTACATGGATATCTGTGCATCAATAACCCTAGGAAGATTAAAATGAGGCTAAAATGTCATTTTCTGCTGAAAATTTCACCCTGTAGGTGGTTTATGTCCAGAAAAAGTTATGTTTTGGGAGATTCATAGAAACTGCAATATTTAGTGAATTACCCTACCTCCGCAAGCAAGGTTTTCCTATTTTTTTTATTTACACACCATTTCTGTGACTAATTTGGCCAGATTCCTGTAAAACCATCCTTGCTGTAACAGAAAAATGACATTAAAAGGGCATTTGAAATAGGCAGGTCAAATGTCCAATCATCCTATAGGTTACGTGGAACTAATTCCATTTCCTCTATGTTTCTATATAGCATAACACATAAAAACAGCCCCCCGTAATGTTCGTTGGTAATATTTTCGACCGTAGCAAGATTAAACCATCTCTCACACACAATGTGTTAGAATATAGGATAGGCTTAACCCTGAAAATCTTAACTAAGGGAGCGATACGTACAGCAAGTGCCATTCTACCCTATTTTGGGCCTCAAAACCTCCATTGGCCAGATGAACATTTGCAGACCTGATAAAATCCCCAAACCTTGGCAAAATATAAAAACTCATCTACTGTTCCATTTAGGAACTATTTGGGGTCACTTGTGATTTTTTTCATAATTTTACCAATATTTCTTGCATATGATTTCTAAGCCAATCAGCACCCAGATCACCTTCAGTGCAGGCCTGAATACCATATGACTCACGAGAGGGCAGCATTTACGTCCATGTAACCTTAAGTAGACACACTCTCAATGCTTTGACAAGCCGTTAAAATGAGGGTATCTAACATACAGGGGTGTAAAACTGAGAATGCACTCTCCACAAGTTCAAGTTGTGCCACAACTAAATTGTTGGTTCTCTCCCCCCATGACAGGCCTGAGGAGTGGAAGGAGGGAAAAGTTCGCGAACAAGCTGAAAACGTGAAGCCATACAAGATATCGTTGGTGAAGGAGGAAAACTGTGTGTTGACATTGTGCTTGGAAGACACCCCACCGGGAAAGGTACCGTAGATCGATCACTGCCACGCCCCCCCCCCAATCCTCCCATCCCTAAAACTTTTAGTAAAAGTGCCCCTCCCCTTTCCCCCTCTCCCAGTTAAAATTAGCCTTGTGTCTGGATTCACATAAGAAATATAGGGTACTGGTACCCTAGTCCAAGATCTAAATCTAGATCAAAGTGTTACCTGGACTTGAAAGCGGGAAATGGTCGATTCGCTCTAAAACCTATTTGCCCTACATACACATTCGCCCTCTCACACATTCGCACTACTTTTGGATGATTCGCTCTAGTGTCCCTTATCACAGCAGTTGAGGGTAGGTAAATGGTTTATGGACACATGCAGTGTACCGTAAATTCCCTCGGGTCTCATATAAGCCACCCCATATTAAAGTTTGAGAAAAACTATAGAAATTTCAAAATGTTTTTTTTTCTTTTCTAATGAATGGATCTTCAAAAATTTTAAAAAAGCTACGGGATCCTAGTGGCCCCCTCTGAACCCTCCTGTGGTGCAGTTGGTAAAATAATCGGAATATGTCATATCTCACCCCTGCCTCCACCCTCCTGGGCTGGGTCTGGAACTAGTCGCGGCTTATACGTGAGAATTTATGGTATACACTTATCTCTGCTTCAGGTACTACTACCTATCCTAATTTGTTGGGTAGGGGGCCTTTTGGGAAAAAGTCTTGACTTTTTGGCAGTTGTTGAGATTTAGAAATTTTTATGTGAAACCCTGGCCATAAGGCGATTTTATCTTGGTAAATTTTGTTTCTTTAACTAAAATCGGCGAGCTTCTAGCATTTCCTCAAAGTCTATCCCCATCTTATGACAGGTTTTGCAAAAATAAATTCATATTTCTTTATTTACTTTTTGATGATTTTCTTTTGAAAAATAAAATGGAACAAGGTATCAGTATTTTCTTCAAGTTATATCTGAATTATTATTACTGTATCAACTATTGTAAACACAGCCTGTGAAAGTGATAAAAAATATAGTGTTTTGAAGAGTGTTTGAAAGAAACAGGAAGTGTGGAGGGCCCGAAAGTCTAGCTCTGGTTATGACCAGGGTTTTGTTAAGTTTAAAATTACCCTAAAACCGGCTTGTAACTTTTTTTCTCAACTCATGACTGGCTTATGACAAAGGTTTTACTGTATCTATTGCCAAACGAAGTCCAAACCTTGTGTTGTAGGTATTATTCTGTGTAGCGCTAGATGAGGCTGAGTATGTGAGACACCGTGAGGCGTGGCACTCGGTGCACCTTCCTGATGACCGCCACTTTGGTCTGGCATTGGTAGAAGACACAGAGTTCCAGCCGTTCTGTGCCGCTTTGTCTGCTGCCCTCGATGACCACGTGGATGCTGAAACCACAGCGCCTGATGATGACGAGGATATTATAGACGGGCCGGGGGAGGGTGGCACTGGTAAGAATTATCAGTATTGCTGTATTCTCAAATATAAAACATGAATTATACCCAAGGTGCGTCTTATACTTTTACAGTATTCCCACTCGTCAGTTAAAAGTCCATCAAGTCAATTTTTATTTAAAAGGCCAGTTATAAAGACATTTTGAAAAAAGATCAGTAAATAAGGTGTTTTGAACTATGTGATGAGTGAACAATTTGTGCCGACCCTGCGAGGTTGATGCCTCTCTAAAGGGTCGGCATGATGCACTAATGATGTACTAAAGGGTCGGCATGATGCACTAATGAAGTACTAAAGGGTCGGCATGATGCACTAATGATGCACTAAAGGGTCGGCATGATGCACTAATGAAGTACTAAAGGGTCGGCATGATGCACTAATGATGCACTAAAGGGTCGGCATGATGCACTAATGATGCACTAAAGGGTCGGCATGATGCACTAATGAAGTACTAAAGGGTCGGCATGATGCACTAATGAAGTACTAAAGGGTCGGCATGATGCACTAATGAAGTACTAAAGGGTCAGCATGATGCACTAATGATGCACTAAAGGGTCTTCATGATGCACTAATGATGCACTAAAGGGTCTTCATGATGCACTAATGAAGTACTAAAGGGTCGGCATGATGCACTAATGAAGTACTAAAGGGTCGGCATGATGCACTAAAGGGTCGGCATGATGCACTAATGATGCACTAAAGGGTCTTCATGATGCACTAATGATGCACTAAAGGGTCTTCATGATGCACTAATGATGCACTAAAGGGTCTTCAAGATGCACTAATGATGCACTAAAGGGTCGGCATGATGCACTAATGAAGTACTAAAGGGTCGGCATGATGCACTAATGATGTACTAAAGGGTCGGCATGATGCACTAATGATGTACTAAAGGGTCGGCATGATGCACTAATGAAGTACTAAAGGGTCGGCATGATGCACTAATGAAGTACTAAAGGGTCGGCATGATGCACTAATGATGCACTAAAGGGTCTTCATGATGCACTAATGATGCACTAAAGGGTCGGCATGATGCACTAAAGGGTCGGCATGATGCACTAATGATGCACTAAAGGGTCTTCAAGATGCACTAATGATGCACTAAAGGGTCGGCATGATGCACTAATGAAGTACTAAAGGGTCGGCATGATGCACTAATGAAGTACTAAAGGGTCTGCATGATGCACTAATGATGCACTAAAGGGTCTTCATGATGCACTAATGATGCACTAAAGGGTCGGCATGATGCACTAATGATGTACTAAAGGGTGGGCATGATGCACTAATAAAGTACTAAAGGGTGGGCATGATGCACTAAAGGGTCGGCATGATGCACTAATGAAGTACTAAAGGGTCGGCATGATGCACTAATGAAGTACTAAAGGGTCTTCATGATGCACTAATGAAGTACTAAAGGGTCGGCATGATGCACTAAAGGGTCGGCATGATGCACTAAAGGGTCAGCATGATGCACTAATGATGCACTAAAGGGTCGGCATGATGCACTAAAGGGTCGGCATGATGCACTAAAGGGTCGGCATGATGCACTAAAGGGTCGGCATGATGCACTAATGAAGTACTAAAGGGTCGGCATGATGCACTAATGATGCACTAAAGGGTTGGCATGATGCACTAAAGGGTCGGCATGATGCACTAATGATGTACTAAAGGGTCGGCATGATGCACTAATGATGCACTAAAGGGTCGGCATGATGCACTAATGAAGTACTAAAGGGTCGGCATGATGCACTAAAGGGTCGGCATGATGCACTAATGAAGTACTGGCAGGCTTACCAGTATGTTCAGTGTTGCCGAAAACCTTTTAGGCATTTGGGCAGGCGGCAAAAGCTAACGAGCTGGCCTCTTTTTAGCAACACTGCCAGCATTTCACACATATCATTGACAATATCCATATTTCCACTTTCAGTAAAGGCCCAGGCAGTACAAGACCCAGACCAGGCACTTGATTGGCGGCTAAATGCCCAAGGTCGTCACGACCCAGAGCAGGCGCATAAGTTAAAGCTAGACGTGGGTGGTGGTGGTCGTGTTACCAGTAGTAGTACTACGTCCCTCTGTAGTCCCCAGTCCACCATGTCACTCCCCAGTGGTGCCATGTATGAGATGGGTCCCCCACAGCTCAGGGGAGGGGTCGGTGAACTCGTACGGCGCTTCCAGACCGCCGTGTCATCAGGAAACACTCAGGAGGCACAACAAGTAGCCAAACAACTGACGCAGTACCGCGCTAACCTTGACCTTCAAGTAAACCTAAACAGCCCCACCGAGAAGGAAATAGCGTGAGTAACGATGTAATGTTGTAGAGGAAGATACTTTCACATGCACAAGCACTTTGGTTCAAGATGTATTTGATAGAAAAAAGTTGAAAAGAAAGGGGCAAAGTTTGTGTATATATCCAGTTTTCACTGTATGAAAAAATAGACTGATTTAACAAAAATTTACTGCTAAGCATGAGAAATCATGAATAGGAATGTGAATGTATTGATTGATTAATATGAATATAACTGTGACTTTAAATTAGATAACAAGAATAAGACTATTTCATGTTGTTCCACAATACAGGGTGCGTATCCATGTAGAAGATCAGCAGTCCTCCGGTGGCTGCATCGTCCTTAACCTCAAACCGTCCACTAAAATATCTCAGCTTAAAACAAAGGTATGTTGCAGTTCAAGTAGTCTTCCATTTTCTCGAAGATTCAATAACTTTGTGGTTACAGATGTATAAATGATTGCGTATACACAGATACTTTTTTTCATGGAAATTGCACAATTGTAATTTGTAACTGTTACATGCCCTGAGTTGATATCACAGACGGTACACATTCCTTCATTTACACAGATCCTGTTGAAGCAGACAGTACACATTCCTTCATTTACACAGATCCTGTTGAAGCAGACAGTACACATTCCTTCATTTACACAGATCCTGTTGAAGCAGACAGTACACATTCCTTCATTTACACAGATCCTGTTGAAGCAGACAGTACACATTCCTTCATTTACACAGATCCTGTTGAAGCAGACAGTACACATTCCTTCATTTACACAGATCCTGTTGAAGCAGACAGTACACATTCCTTCATTTACACAGATCCTGTTGAAGCAGACAGTACACATTCCTTCATTTACACAGATCCTGTTGAAGCAGACAGTACACATTCCTTCATTTACACAGATCCTGTTGAAGTATGGCTTTGCGCCTGAGACACAGAAGTGGATTATAGGTAAGAAGATAGCGCATGATGACGACACATTGGCAAAGTTAGGTGTACAAATCAACAACACACCCGTCTTCCTCTACCTACTTGCACATAAAACTATCGGGCTGACCAAGGAGGACCTAGAGAGGCGCTATGGCCATCTCCGAGGTACGTGCGGTGAAAATAGATATATGTGATATCTCTGCAGTGTAGGTATTAAGTTAAAAAGTAACTCAGGGTGTGGTACGGTAATTTTATGTCTGGTTGCTATGCCGACTAAGCAATCACAACAGAGAGGGTGCCACCCATACATTTTCTTGAATACTTGGGCTGGTTCCTAGTAAAGAGGGTTAATTTTACATGCAGTATCATCGTAAATAAGTTTCTTTTGATATTGCATGTAAAGTGATATTAGACAAATGTAGCTAGCGTTATTTCCCACGTATAAGGGGCAACCTGAGTTGAAATAAAAGCTATAAGGCACACTGATTCTCGCTGTGAATATCACCGTAGCTGTAAAAATGGCATTGAAGAAGCATTTCTCCTGTATTTTACATGAAACAGGTCCAGGACACAGGTCGCCCCCTCCTGCTGCCCCAAGCACCACACGACAGCGTCCCTGGCCGCCCACCACGCCGCCCTATGCAGGCGCCACAGGGGGAGGAGCAGCACAGACGGCACCCATTAAGTTCCAGCACGCTATAGCCGATGTAGCACCCATACAGCCAACGACACAACCCGCACAGCCCGCACCGAGAAAGGCAGAACACACACCCGACCAACCTCTACCCTCAGTACGTAACAAGTCTATATCATCACAGCTCAACTTCCTCAGCCCTTCCTTCAGCTTAAGAAATCTAAATTTGTGGGCCTTAGAAAATTTTTTTCGCTTTTTTAGGGGTAAAGGAATAAAGGCCTTATGGACCCTTGTTTTGAGTATATATATTTCCTACCTTGTCTTTAAGGAGAGTGCTTTTAGACACAAAAATAACATTTAATATGCACCCTTAGTTGAAGGAGTAGCTCTAAGGTGCACCTGGGGTTTGGTTTGGGACAGTTTAGTAGTTTATAGTACCGTAATCTCCCGCGTAGAAGACGCGTCCTCTACGCCAAAAAAAATGCTGGGGGGTCTTATAGGATATCTTCAAGTTGGGGGTGCGTCTTATACGGGGGGTATTTTTTCTATAGAAATGTACTAATCTAACGAATTTCAGCAGTAAAATGTGCGTCTTATACGCGAAAATGCATGTGCTAAGTTTGGGGTGCGTCTTATATGCGCAGCGTGTCTTCTACGCGGGAGATTACGGTACAACATATTGTATGATATACCTGCCTACAAGGCGCACACCCAACTTACGCCAACCCTATGAGGTGCTGCCCACCCTTATGTATAAGCTACGTCTTACATGCAAGGTATTATAATACATGTAAACAGTGAATTGTACATGTTAAATGATTAAATATACATTTATAGGTCATAATTCACAACATAACAAGCCTCTATTGAACCCCTTACATATCTCTTACAGCCAGAGGGCTGGCCATGTGCCATGTGCACCTTCCTCAACTTGTGGACGCGCAATGCATGTAACATGTGTTCAGCAGACAGACCTGAGGACCTGACACCACCGCCCAACTACGTCATCCCCCGCGCTGAACAGGAACGGCTTCAACTGGCGGAGGAGGAGGAACGCAGAGCACGGGAGGTAAATATACAGGCTAATATGTTACTGTTGTATACTCTCAGGAACACAGAGCACGGGAGGTAAATATACAGGTTAATATGTAACTGTAGTATACTCTCAGGAACACAGAGCACGGGAGGTAAATATACAGGTTAATATGTTACTGTAGTATACTCTCAGGAACACAGAGCACAGGGGTAAATTTACAGGTTAATATGTTCCTGTAGTATACTCTCAGGAACACAGAGCACGGGAGGTAAATATACAGGTTAATATGTTACTGTAGTATACTCTCAGGAACACAGAGCACGGGAGGTAAATATACAGGTTAATATGTTACTGTAGTATACTCTCAGGAACACAGAGCACAGGGGTAAATATACAGGTTGATATGTTACTGTTGTATACTCTCAGGAACACAGAGCACGGGGGTAAATATACAGGTTAATATGTTACTGTTGTATACTCTCATGAACACAGAGCACGGGGGTAAATATACAGGCTAATATGTTCCTGTAGTATACTCTCAGGAACACAGAGCATGGAGGTAAATATACAGGTTAATATGTTACTGTAGTATACTCTCAGGAACACAGACCATGGGGGGTAAATATACAGGTTAATATGTTACTGTAGTATACTCTCAGGAACACAGACCATGGGGGGTAAATATACAGGTTAATATGTTACTGTAGTATACTCTCAGGAACACAGAGCACGGGAGGTAAATATACAGGTTAATATGTAACTGTAGTATACTCTCAGGAACACAGAGCACGCGGGTAAATATACAGGCTAATATGTTACTGTAGTATACTCTCAGGAACACAGACCATGGGGGGTAAATATACAGGTTAATATGTTACTGTAGTATACTCTCAGGAACACAGACCATGGGGGGTAAATATACAGGTTAATATGTTACTGTAGTATACTCTCAGGAACACAGAGCACGGGAGGTAAATATACAGGTTAATATGTAACTGTAGTATACTCTCAGGAACACAGAGCACGGGAGGTAAATATACAGGCTAATATGTTACTGTAGTATACTCTCAGGAACACTGACCATGGGGGGTAAATATACAGGTTAATATGTTACTGTAGTATACTCTCAGGAACACAGAGCACGGGGGGTAAATATACAGGCTAATATGTTACTGTAGTATACTCTCAGGAACACAGAGCATGGGGGTAAATATACAGGTTAATATGTTACTGTTGTATACTCTCAGGAACACAGAGCACGGGGGTAAATATACAGGTTAATATGTTACTGTTGTATACTCTCATGAACACAGAGCACGGGGGTAAATATACAGGCTAATATGTTCCTGTAGTATACTCTCAGGAACACAGAGCATGGAGGTAAATATACAGGTTAATATGTTACTGTAGTATACTCTCAGGAACACAGACCATGGGGGGTAAATATACAGGTTAATATGTTACTGTAGTATACTCTCAGGAACACAGACCATGGGGGGTAAATATACAGGTTAATATGTTACTGTAGTATACTCTCAGGAACACAGAGCACGGGAGGTAAATATACAGGTTAATATGTAACTGTAGTATACTCTCAGGAACACAGAGCACGCGGGTAAATATACAGGCTAATATGTTACTGTAGTATACTCTCAGGAACACAGACCATGGGGGGTAAATATACAGGTTAATATGTTACTGTAGTATACTCTCAGGAACACAGACCATGGGGGGTAAATATACAGGTTAATATGTTACTGTAGTATACTCTCAGGAACACAGAGCACGGGAGGTAAATATACAGGTTAATATGTAACTGTAGTATACTCTCAGGAACACAGAGCACGGGAGGTAAATATACAGGCTAATATGTTACTGTAGTATACTCTCAGGAACACTGACCATGGGGGGTAAATATACAGGTTAATATGTTACTGTAGTATACTCTCAGGAACACAGAGCACGGGGGGTAAATATACAGGCTAATATGTTACTGTAGTATACTCTCAGGAACACAGAGCATGGGGGTAAATATACAGGTTAATATGTTACTGTTGTATACTCTCAGGAACACAGAGCACGGGGGTAAATATACAGGTTAATATGTTACTGTTGTATACTCTCATGAACACAGAGCACGGGGGTAAATATACAGGCTAATATGTTCCTGTAGTATACTCTCAGGAACACAGAGCATGGAGGTAAATATACAGGTTAATATGTTACTGTTGTATACTCTCAGGAACACAGAGCATGGGGGTAAATATACAGGTTAATATGTTACTGTTGTATACTCTCAGGAACACAGAGCACGGGGGTAAATATACAGGTTAATATGTTACTGTTGTATACTCTCAGGAACACAGAGCATGGGGGTAAATATACAGGCTAATATGTTCCTGTAGTATACTCTCAGGAACACAGAGCACGGGAGGTGAATATACAGGTTAATATGTTACTGTAGTATACTCTCAGGAACACTGACCATGGGGGGTAAATGTACAGGTTAATATGTTACTGTTGTATACTCTCAGGAACACAGAGCATGGGGGTAAATATACAGGTTAATATGTTACTGTAGTATACTCTCAGGAACACAGAGCACGGGAGGTAAATATACAGGTTAATATGTTACTGTTGTATACTCTCAGGAACACAGACCATGGGAGGTAAATGTACAGGTTAATATGTTACTGTAGTATACTCTCAGGAACACAGACCATGGGGGGTAAATATACAGGTTAATATGTTACTGTTGTATACTCTCAGGAACACAGAGCACGGGAGGTAAATATACAGGTTAATATGTTACTGTAGTATACTCTCAGGAATACAGAGCACGGGAGGTAAATATACAGGTTAATATGTTACTGTAGTATACTCTCAGGAACACAGAGCACGGGGGGTAAATATACAGGCTAATATGTTACTGTAGTATACTCTCAGGAACACAGACCACGGGGGGTAAATATACAGGCCAATATGTTACTGTAGTATACTCTCAGTGACACAGAACACGGGGGTAAATATACAGGTTAATATGTTACTGTAGTATACTCTCAGGAACACAGAGCATGGGGGTAAATATACAGGTTAATATGTTACTGTAATATACTCTCAGGAACACAGAGCACGGGAGGTAAATATACAGGCTAATATGTTACTGTAGTATACTCTCAGGAACACAGAGCACGGGAGGTAAATATACAGGCTAATATGTTACTGTAGTATACTCTCAGGAACACTGACCATGGGGGGTAAATATACAGGTTAATATGTTACTGTAGTATACTCTCAGGAACACAGAGCACGGGGGGTAAATATACAGGCTAATATGTTACTGTAGTATACTCTCAGGAACACAGAGCACGGGGGGTAAATATACAGGTTAATATGTTACTGTTGTATACTCTCAGGAACACAGAGCACGGGGGTAAATATACAGGTTAATATGTTACTGTTGTATACTCTCAGGAACACAGAGCATGGGGGTAAATATACAGGCTAATATGTTCCTGTAGTATACTCTCAGGAACACAGAGCATGGGGGGTAAATATACAGGTTAATATGTAACTGTAGTATACTCTCAGGAATACAGAGCATGGGAGGTAAATATACAGGTTAATATGTTACTGTAGTATACTCTCAGGAACACAGAGCATGGGGGTAAATATACAGGCTAATATGTTCCTGTAGTATACTCTCAGGAACACAGAGCACGGGAGGTAAATATACAGGTTAATATGTTACTGTAGTATACTCTCAGGAACACAGAGCACGGGAGGTAAATATACAGGTTAATATGTAACTGTAGTATACTCTCAGGAACACAGAGCATGGGGGGTAAATATACAGGTTAATATGTAACTGTAGTATACTCTCAGGAACACAGAGCACGGGAGGTAAATATACAGGTTAATATGTTACTGTTGTATACTCTCAGGAACACAGAGCACGGGAGGTGAATATACAGGTTAATATGTTACTGTTGTATACTCTCAGGAACACAGAGCATGGGAGGTAAATATACAGGTTAATATGTTACTGTAGTATACTCTCAGGAACACAGAGCACGGGAGGTAAATATACAGGTTAATATGGTACTGTACTATACTCTCAGGAACACAGAGCATAGGGGGGGGGGTGAATATAAGGGCTTATGTCTTACTATGTCATACCCTGCGCCAAGGGGGGGAAGGAGAACGCTGGGCATGGGAGATAAATATAAGGACTTATATATTACTGTAGTAACTATGTCATTCCACTCTCTGAGTGGCAGGGGTGGGGGGGGTTTGGGGTTCAGAGCACAAGAGGTACAAGTGGAACAGAAGTAGGCCTATTAGCCTATAAGGAGGTGCAAACGATTGCTGAGCTAGCAATGGTACATGAGATGCAAGTATTCTGTAACTGAAGATGAGGACAATCACTAAAATCCTCGCTATTCACCAATTAATATTTCTCTGTACCCCGCGTATAAGGCGCACACCCTAACTGGCCTGTATAAGGCACACACCCTAACTGGCCTGTATAAGGCGCACACCCTAACTGGCCTGTATAAGGCACACACCCTAACTGGCCTGTATAAGGCACACACCCTAACTGGCCTGTATAAAGCACACACCCTAACTGGTCTGTATAAGGCACACACCCTAACTGGCCTGTATAAGGTACACACCCTAACTGGTCTGTATAAGGCACACCCTAACTGGCCTGTATAAGGCACACACCCTAACTGGCCTGTATAAGGCACACACCCTAACTGGTCTGTATAAGGCACACCCTAACTGGCCTGTATAAGGCACACACCCTAACTGGTCTGTATAAGGCACACCCTAACTGGCCTGTATAAGGCACACCCTAACTGGCCTGTATAAGGCACACACCCTAACTGGTCTGTATGAGGCGCACACCCTAACTGGTCTGTATAAGGCACACACCCTAACTGGCCTGTATAAGGTACACACCCTAACTGGTCTGTATAAGGCACACCCTAACTGGCCTGTATAAGGCACACACCCTAACTGGCCTGTATAAGGCACACACCCTAACTGGTCTGTATAAGGCACACCCTAACTGGCCTGTATAAGGCACACACCCTAACTGGTCTGTATAAGGCACACCCTAACTGGCCTGTATAAGGCACACCCTAACTGGCCTGTATAAGGCACACACCCTAACTGGTCTGTATGAGGCGCACACCCTAACTGGTCTGTATAAGGCACACCCTAACTGGTCTGTATAAGGCACACACCCTAACTGGCCTGTATAAGGCACACACCCTAACTGGTCTGTATAAGGCGCACACCCTAACTGGTCTGTATAAGGCACACACCCTAACTGGTCTGTATAAGGCGCACACCCTAACTGGTCTGTATAAGGCACACACCCTAACTGGCCTGTATAAGGCACACCCTAACTGGCCTTTATAAGGCACACATCCTAACTGGCCTGTATAAGGCACACCCTAACTGGTCTGTATAAGGCACACACCCTAACTGGTCTGTATAAGGTGCACACCCTAACTGGCCTGTATAAGGTGCACATCCTAACTGGTCTGTATAAGGCACACACCCTAACTGGTCTGTATAATGCACACACCCTAACTGGTCTGTATAAGGCACACCCTAACTGGCCTGTATAAGGCACACACCCTAACTGGTCTGTATAAGGCACACACCCTAACTGGTCTGTATAAGGCGCACCCTAACTGGTCTGTATAAGGCACACCCTAACTGGCCTGTATAAGGCACACACCCTAACTGGCCTGTATAAGGCACACACCCTAACTGGTCTGTATAAGGCACACACCCTAACTGGTCTGTATAAGGCGCACCCTAACTGGTCTGTATAAGGTGCACATCCTAACTGGTCTGTATAAGGCACACACCCTAACTGGCCTGTATAATGCACACACCCTAACTGGTCTGTATAAGGCACCTACCCTAACTGGTCTGTATAAGACACACCCTAACTGGCCTGTATAAGGCATACACCCTAACTGGTCTGTATAAGGCACACACCCTAACTGGTCTGTATGAGGCGCACACCCTAACTGGTCTGTATAAGGCGCACACCCTAACTGGCCTGTATAAGGCACACACCCTAACTGGCCTGTATAAGGCGCACCCTAACTGGCCTGTATAAGGTGCACATCCTAACTGGTCTGTATAAGGCGCACACCCTAACTGGTCTGTATAAGGCATACACCCTAACTGGTCTGTATAAGGCACACACCCTAACTGGCCTGTATAAGGCGCACCCTAACTGGCCTGTATAAGGTGCACATCCTAACTGGTCTGTATAAGGCGCACACCCTAACTGGTCTGTATAAGGCATACACCCTAACTGGTCTGTATAAGGCACACACCCTAACTGGTCTGTATGAGGCGCACACCCTAACTGGTCTGTATAAGACACACCCTAACTGGCCTGTATAAGGCACACACCCTAACTGGCCTGTATAAGGCGCACCCTAACTGGCCTGTATAAGGTGCACATCCTAACTGGTCTGTATAAGGTGCACACCCTAACTGGTCTGTATAAGGCACACACCCTAACTGGTCTGTATAAGGCACACACCCTAACTGGCCTGTATAAGGCACACCCTAACTGGTCTGTATAAGGCACACCCTAACTGGTCTGTATAAGGCACACACCCTAACTGGTCTGTATAAGGCACACACCCTAACTGGCCTGTATAAGGCACACACCCTAACTGGTCTGTATAAGGCACACACCCTAACTGGTCTGTATAAGGCGCACCCTAACTGGTCTGTATAAGGTGCACATCCTAACTGGTCTGTATAAGGCACACACCCTAACTGGCCTGTATAAGGCACACACCCTAACTGGTCTGTATAAGGCACCCACCCTAACTGGTCTGTATAAGACACACCCTAACTGGCCTGTATAAGGCATACACCCTAACTGGCCTGTATAAGGCGCACCCTAACTGGCCTGTATAAGGTGCACATCCTAACTGGTCTGTATAAGGTGCACACCCTAACTGGTCTGTATAAGGCACACACCCTAACTGGTCTGTATAAGGCGCACCCTAACTGGCCTGTATAAGGTGCACATCCTAACTGGTCTGTATAAGGTGCACACCCTAACTGGTCTGTATAAGGCACACACCCTAACTGGTCTGTATAAGGCACACCCTAACTGGTCTGTATAAGGCACACCCTAACTGGTCTGTATAAGGCACACCCTAACTGGCCTGTATAAGGCGCACCCTAACTGGTCTGTATAAGGCACACCCTAACTGGTCTGTATAAGGCACACCCTAACTGGTCTGTATAAGGCACACCCTAACTGGTCTGTATAAGGCACACCCTAACTGGCCTGTATAAGGCACACACCCTAACTGGTCTGTATAAGGTGCACACCCTAACTGGCCTGTATAAGGCACACACCCTAACTGGTCTGTATAAGGCACACACCCTAACTGGCCTGTATGAGGCGCACCCTAACTGGCCTGTATAAGGCACACCCTAACTGGTCTGTATAAGACACACCCTAACTGGTCTGTATAAGACACACCCTAACTGGCCTGTATAAGGCATACACCCTAACTGGCCTGTATAAGGCGCACACCCTAACTGGCCTGTATAAGACACACCCTAACTGGTCTGTATAAGACACACCCTAACTGGCCTGTATAAGGCATACACCCTAACTGGCCTGTATAAGGCGCACCCTAACTGGCCTGTATAAGACACATCCTAACTGGTCTGTGTAAGACACACCCTAACTGGTCTGTATAAGACACACACTAACTGGTCTGTATAAGGCACACCCTAACTGACCTGTATAAGGCACACACCCTAACTGGCCTGTATAAGGCACACCCTAACTGGTCTGTATAAGACACACACTAACTGGTCTGTATAAAGCACACCCTAACTGACCTGTATAAGGCACACACCCTAACTGGTCTGTATAAGGCACACACCCTAACTGGTCTGTATAAGGCACACCCTAACTGGCCTGTATAAGGCACACACCCTAACTGGTCTGTATAAGGCACACACCCTAACTGGTCTGTATAAGGCACACACCCTAACTGGTCTGTATAAGGCGCACCCTAACTGGTCTGTATAAGGCACACACCCTAACTGACCTGTATAAGGCACACACCCTAACTGGTCTGTATAAGGCATACACCCTAACTGGTCTGTATAAGGCACACCCTAACTGGTCTGTATAAGGCACACCCTAACTGGCCTGTATAAGGCACACACCCTAACTGACCTGTATAAGGCACACACCCTAACTGGTCTGTATAAGGCACACACCCTAACTGGTCTGTATGAGGCGCACCCTAACTGGTCTGTATAAGGCACACACCCTAACTGGTCTGTATAAGGCGCACCCTAACTGGCCTGTATAAGGCACACACCCTAACTGGCCTGTATAAGGCGCACCCTAACTGGTCTGTATAAGGCACACACCCTAACTGGTCTGTATAAGGCACACACCCTAACTGGTCTGTATAAGGCACACACCCTAACTGGTCTGTATAAGGCGCACCCTAACTAGCCTGTATAAGGCACACACCCTAACTGGTCTGTATAAGACACACACCCTAACTGGTCTGTATAAGGCACACACACTAACTGGTCTGTATAAGGCGCACCCTAACTGGCCTGTATAAGGCACACACCCTAACTGGTCTGTATAAGACACACACCCTAACTGGTCTGTATAAGGCACACACACTAACTGGTCTGTATAAGGCACACACCCTAACTGACCTGTATAAGGCACACACCCTAACTGGTCTGTATAAGGCGCACCCTAACTGGCCTGTATAAGGCACACCCTAACTGGTCTGTATAAGGCACACACCCTAACTGGTCTGTATAAGGCACACACCCTAACTGGCCTGTATAAGGCACACACCCTAACTGGTCTGTATAAGGCGCACCCTAACTGGCCTGTATAAGGCACCCTTCAACTGGTCTGTATAAGGCACACACCCTAACTGGTCTGTATAAGGCACACACCCTAACTGGCCTGTATAAGACACACACCCTAACTGGCCTGTATAAGGCATACCCTAACTGGCCTGTATAAGGCGCACACCCTAACTGGCCTGTATAAGGCACACCCTAACTGGCCTGTATAAGGCACACACCCTAACTGGTCTGTATAAGGCACACCCTAACTGGCCTGTATAAGGCACACCCTAACTGGCCTGTATAAGGCACACACCCTAACTGGTCTGTATAAGGCACACCCTAACTGGCCTGTATAAGGCGCACCCTAACTGGTCTGTATAAGGCACACACCCTAACTGGCCTGTATAAGGCGCACCCTAACTGGCCTGTATAAGGCGCACCCTAACTGGTCTGTATAAGGCACACACCCTAACTGGTCTGTGTAAGGCACACCCTAACTGGTCTGTATAAGGCACACACCCTAACTGGCCTGTATAAGGCACACCCTAACTGGTCTGTATAAGGCACACCCTAACTGGTCTGTATAAGGCACACCCTAACTGGTCTGTATAAGGCACACACCCTAACTGACCTGTATAAGGCACACACCCTAACTGGTCTGTATAAGGCGCACTTCCTAACTGGTCTGTATAAGGCACACACCCTAACTGGTCTGTATAAGGCGCACTTCCTAACTGGTCTGTATAAGGCACACACCCTAACTGGTCTGTATAAGGCACACACCCTAACTGACCTGTATAAGGCACACACCCTAACTGGCCTGTATAAGGCACACACCCTAACTGACCTGTATAAGGCACTCACCCTAACTGGCCTGTATAAGGCACACCCTAACTGGCCTGTATAAGGCACACACCCTAACTGGTCTGTATGAGGCGCACACCCTAACTGGTCTGTATAAGGCACACCCTAACTGGTCTGTATAAGGCACACACCCTAACTGGTCTGTATAAGGCACACACCCTAACTGACCTGTATAAGGCACACACCCTAACTGGTCTGTATAAGGCGCACTTCCTAACTGGTCTGTATAAGGCACACACCCTAACTGGTCTGTATAAGGCACACACCCTAACTGGTCTGTATAAGCCGCACACCCTAACTGGTCTGTATAAGGTGCACTTCCTAACTGGTCTGTATAAGGCACACACCCTAACTGGTCTGTATAAGACACACACCCTAACTGGTCTGTATAAGGCGCACTTCCTAACTGGTCTGTATAAGGCACACACCCTAACTGGTCTGTATAAGGCACACCCTAACTGGCCTGTATAAGGCGCACACCCTAACTGGTCTGTATAAGGCACACACCCTAACTGGCCTGTATAAGGCACACCCTAACTGGCCTGTATAAGGCACACACCCTAACTGGTCTGTATAAGGCACACACCCTAACTGGCCTGTATAAGGCACACCCTAACTGGCCTGTATAAGGCGCACATCCTAACTGGTCTGTATAAGGCACACCCTAACTGGCCTGTATAAGGCGCACCCTAACTGGTCTGTATAAGGCACACACCCCATCTGGCCTGTATAAGGCACACACCCTAACTGGCCTGTATAAGGCACTCCCTAACTGGCCTGTATAAGGCGCACTTCCTAACTGGTCTGTATAAGACACACCCTAACTGGTCTGTATAAGGTGCACATCCTAACTGGCCTGTATAAGGCGCACCCTAACTGGCCTGTATAAGGCGCACCCTAACTGGCCTGTATAAGGCGCACCGTAACTGGCCTGTATAAGGCGCACCCTAACTGGTCTGTATAAGGTGCACACCCTAACTGGCCTGTATAAGGTGCACATCCTAACTGGCCTGTATAAGGCACACCCTAACTGGTCTGTATAAGGTGCACACCCTAACTGGTCTGTATAAGGTGCACATCCTAACTGGTCTGTATAAGGCACACACCCTAACTGGCCTGTATAAGGTGCACATCCTAACTGGCCTGTATAAGGCGCACCCTAACTGGCCTGTATAAGGCGCACCCTAACTGGCCTGTATAAGGCGCACCCTAACTGGCCTGTATAAGGCGCACCCTAACTGGTCTGTATAAGGTGCACACCCTAACTGGCCTGTATAAGGTGCACACCCTAACTGGCCTGTATAAGGCACACCCTAACTGGCCTGTATAAGGCGCACCCTAACTGGCCTGTATAAGGCGCACCCTAACTGGCCTGTATAAGGCGCATCCTAACTGGCCTGTATAAGGCACACACCCTAACTGGTCTGTATAAGGTGCACACCCTAACTGGTCTGTATAAGGTGCACACCCTAACTGGTCTGTATAAGGTGCACACCCTAACTGGCCTGTATAAGGCACACCTGATTATTGTATATAAGCTGCACCTTATACACGGGACATAACTGTACGAAAATAATAACTGGAAATCTGTATGAAAGAGGGAAAGGTTTTTTTCTTAAAAAAAAAAAAAATACCCTGTGTCTTTGCTGCTTTTGAGTACAAAAAAAGTTGACTTTTTGAGGGGGATGAAAGAAAATCCCAAGTATAAACACAAAATCTCAACACCGTACCCCCCCCCACCCAATTGATAGAAATGAACACTGTTTTACCCCTTCACCACCCTAAGTCATCTCCGCATGGTTCAAGCCTTTTCTTTACACCGACATAGCTTAAGGTGTCACCACCCTAAATGCCTTGTGACCATCTGAAAAATCGCAGGTCTTCCACCGTTGACCTGATATTAAATATACTTAAAATTCTCACAGTGCTTAGCAACCTACACCATATTTTAGCTTATGAAATGGAAAAAAAAAATAAGATAGGTCCACATAAACAGAGTCAGGCTAGATTTTGCGCAAATTGCCATGGTAACCAGGTAGTGATTTTTGCATGGTGAGGCCTGATCAGCGCATGAATACACATCAGGACCCCTTCACCCCATAAACTTCCACTGAATTTATGTTTTGAACAAAAAATATTCTGGGCCTATTGAAACACTCCTACTCATCATTCTGATACCAAATAACAATGGGTTTGGCCCCTCTTTCCCTTCCCTTGTGGCCAAATTCCTCAAAATAACTAAGTTCAGAAGGGACTATTTGGCCAGTAAACCCGGAAGTGGTCCGATTTAGGGTGGTGACACCTTAACAGAAAAGCTGGTTTTGTTGTTGCCATGGTTACCAAAAGATTCCTTCATAAACAAAACATTTTGAGGACCCTCAATCATAATTTGTCCCCAGATTCTACCTAAAAACCATATTTTATTGGTATTTTGGGCCATTTGGGACAGTGGTGGAATGTGCGTAGACCAAAACTGCCCTAAAAAGGTTGTTTTTCTAGCTACAAGTTTTTAATCTGACATAGAGAAAAATCTAGCCTGACTTTGTTATGGCAAATATGCATTAGAAGACAGCCCAGAACATCCATTTTCTCCAGTAATATGCCACTAAGCACTGTGAGAATTAGGGAAGTCAGTAGAATTGGTGAAAAGGCCCTAAAACAGGCATTTTTTGGGCCAAAATAGCCAAATTTGACCCAAAATAGGCCCCTTGGAGAGGAAACATGTTGTTATGTTGCCATGGTAACCATAACAATCAATGGAATTCTGGGATATTTCACCCCTGGAATGTTCCATTATATAGTGTCATGATATTCGCGGGCTTCCCTAGCCCACTTAAAAGGGTCTATTTCTCCTCTTTCCTATCCCCTCGGGATGTGTGTGGTGCACATATGCGCGGGCACTGACACATTCCCCTGTGAAATTGTGTAATGTAGTTCTCGCCATGAATATGACCACAGCTGTCGAAATGGCGTTAAACATCTATTACTCACTCACTCACTCATGATATTCGCTCCTTTAAATGATAGGTGAGTTAAAAAAAATTACCCATTTCATCAGATTTAGTTAGGAAGTGAAATTTTCCTATAAAATGCCTGTAAGGACTAGAAAAAAGGGAGTTAGTTTCAAGGTCTAACTTTTGTGAAAATTAGACATTTTTAAGGTCAAACTCCAAGAAATTCTATCATTTTTGGACACAAATCCCATATATAAGAGGTGTCCAGCACAAACAACCAAAACTTATTGTAAAAAAAATGTGAAAAGGGCTCGAAAATGCCCCCCTGAGTGGCATATGTATTAAAATCAGCTTTTCCTTTAAGGTGTCACCACCCCAAATACCTTGTGACCATCCGAAAAATCACAGGTCTTCCACCGTTGACCTGATATTAAATATACTTAAAATTCTCACAGTGCTTAGCAACCTACACCATATTTTAGCTTATGAAATGGAGAAAAAAATAAGATAGGTCCACGTAAACATAGTCAGGCTAGATTTTGCGCAAATTGCCATGGTAACCAGGTAGTGATTTTTGCATGGTGAGGCCTGATCAACGCATGAATACACATCAGGACCCCTTCACCCCATAAACTTCCACTGAATTTATGTATTGAACAAAAAATATTCTGGGCCTATTGAAACACTCCTACTCATCATTCTGATACCAAATAAAAATGGGTTTGGCCCCTCTTTCCCTTCCCTTGGGGCCAAATTCCTCAAAATAACTAAGTTCAGAAGGGACTATTTGGCCAATAAACCCGGAAGTGGTCCGATTTAGGGTGGTGACACCATATCTCCATCTGCATACATATAAAAACCTTGATTTAGATATTCTTATCTTAATCTAAGTCACTAATTCTAACAAGTCGGTTCTAGTCGGGGAGCAGGGGTGCGTGCGTCATTGGGGTTCTTGTCTAATGGTTGCCGTCTCTTTTCAGATGCAACCTCAGCGTTCGGAGACGGACCCCTCCCTGCTCACCCTCCGCCAGCGCGACCTTGACCTCATGTTGCGCCTCATCCATGACGCGCGCGCAGACGAGAACATGCGCCGCCAACAGGAACAACAGGGTGGATGTGAGGCCGACCACCATATAGAGGGCGCCGAGCATGGTGGGGGCGGACACCATGACCCGTACTCAGACGACATGGACCCGGGGGACGACGTACCAGACAGCCTCCCTGTCAGTACCAATAAGGACCACCACCGGGACAAGAACAGGAGCGGATCATTTAGCTCAGACATGGCCATAGATGGACCTGAGGACGACAGTCCGGACGGTGTGGACGCTAATATTCACATCAGTAGTTTAACAAACTCTGACAATAGTAACGAACAATTACCATGCATGGATAATAGACTTAGGGATGGACACTCATAAGAAGAACCAATGAGCTGCCATCTATATAGATCTATATGTTTAGCTACCAACTCTATATATAGAGCTCTGTTTTGATAGGAGAAATGAGAACACTTGAAGGAATTGTTTGCTATGGATTGAATGGAAACCATCTATGTTGCCTCAAACAAAAGAATTATCTTAAAATATCAGGTAAAAAAGGAATTGTACAGACATGTTGGTATACCCCATTGAATGGTCAAATGGTGCTATGTGATCCATTCCTGTCTAATTTGTCGTCTTGTATTGGCGGCAGGGTACGTTGAAGATGGTGGAAGTTGTACGGGGGGTTTGGCTATACACTGTACTCTGTAACTCGGCTTTATTTTCTAAATCTCCATTCACATGTATTGGATATGTACGAACCCCAAACTTAGCACATGCATTTTCGCGTATAAGACGCACATTTTAATGCTGAAATTTGTAAGATTAGTACATTTCTATAGAAAAAATACCCCTCGTATAAGACGCACCCCCAACTTGAGAGAAAGCTATAAGACTACCAAGCATTTTGTTTGGCGTAGAGGATGCGTCTTATACGCGGGAGTTTACGGTAGTACACATGTGTATAGCGACCTAGCAGGATGAATTACCAGCCAATGAAATAATACCAATTATTCACTGCGGACCTCTCTAGGGCAGATGATACCCATATGGTAACTCGTTCGGGGGGAAGGGGGGGTCCTGCACCTTTAGCCCTTAATGACTGATACAGGAGTGTTTTCTCAAACATGAATAGCCATAATGCACCAATCAAGTATTGGCAAGACTGTTCACCAGCACTTCATTGGAGTATCGTACCAACCCTCAGGAAGTGTATCAAGCCTGTGGGGTCGTCATGGGGCATGAATATAGCCGTGGCAATTTATGTATCGTCATGGCTACATTCATGCATTATTACCAATGGGCATGATGCATTCATATGATGCATCATTACCAATGGGCATGATGCATTCATGCATCATTACCAATGGGCATGATGCATTCATATGATGCATCATTACCAATGGGCATGATGCATTCATGCATCATGATAACCAAAGGGCATGATGCATTCATATGATGCATCATTACCAATGGGCATGATGCATTCATGCATCATGATAACCAAAGGGCATGATGCATTCATATGATGCATCATTACCAATGGGAATGATGCATTCATGCATGAGAGGCCTTTAAAGGATTAGAAATAGTGGACGTTTCTCTGTTCTGTTTTAAATTTTGTACAGTCAAAGAAAATTGTTTATACCAGTGCAAAGCATAATGTGTTCGTTTTGAATATTTGAATGACTTGATTGTGGAAAACATCTATCATATTGCAAAGTCATTAAAGAGTTAGTATGATCATATATTGTTAAATGGAGTTAACAGCTGCATTTTCTTAAGATTTTTGTTAAAGATTTTGAAGAGAGTTCATTTTTAATTTGGGCTGAAAATAGTAGCAATTACAATATTCTGATTCTCCAAGTTGGCTTCTATTCTGATCTGACATAAAATTGCGATTTAATTCTAGATTAACTTGAATCATTCTGGTCATATATGAGGGAATGAGGTTAATATTTGTCAATGGAGATGACATGCCAATAGGGTGCGTGCTATGGATTATTATACATTATATCACATTAAAGCCGCGTCATGCCGTACCGTAAATCCCCGGTTATAAGCCGGATTTTTTTTTCTATTTTGGGCCCAAACAGGCTTCTAAATTTTTCCCAAAGTCCCCCCCCCCGGCTTATGACCAGGTTTTTTTTACTATAGAATAAAGAGAAAATGGTAAAAATTTGACCCAAAAACCGGCTTTTATTTTTTTCCTGAACTCACCCCCCGGCTTATGACTGGGGATTTACGGTAGTTATAATAGAAATGGGATGATCAGAGATTCATGAATGAAATCTGAAATGTGCAGTTTGTGAACCCTTCACGTTATCAAAACACTGCTAGATTTTCATCTAATTTCTAAGCCAAAAACTTCTATAGATCATATAGGGTTTTCATGCAGCCGTGTGAATACTCACCATCACGCCTATGTTGATAAATAATGACCACTCCCCACCATCACCCCTGTGTTGATAAATAATGACCACTCCCCACCATCACCCCTGTGTTGATAAATAATGACCACTCCCCACCATCACGCCTATGTTGATAAATAATGACCACTCCCCACCATCACGCCTATGTTGATAAATAATGACCACTCCCCACCATCACGCCTATGTTGATAAATAATGACCACTCCCCACCATCACCGCTGTGTTGATAAATAATGACCACTCCCCACTATCACACCTATGTTGATAAATAATAACCACTCCCCACCATCACGCCTATGTTGATAAATAATGATCACTCCCCACCATCACGCCTATGTTGATAAATAATGACCACTCCCCACCATCACCCCTGTGTTGATAAATAATGACCACTCCCCACCATCACCCCTATGTTGATAAATAATGACCACTTCCCACCATCACGCCTATGTTGATAAATAGTGACCACTCCCCACCATCACCCCTATGTTGATAAATAATGACCACTCCCCACCATCACGCCTATGTTGATAAATAATAACCACTCCCCACCATCACGCCTATGTTGATAAATAATGATCACTCCCCACCATCACGCCTATGTTGATAAATAATGACCACTCCCCACCATCACCCCTGTGTTGATAAATAATGACCACTCCCCACCATCACCCCTATGTTGATAAATAATGACCACTTCCCACCATCACGCCTATGTTGATAAATAGTGACCACTCCCCACCATCACCCCTATGTTGATAAATAATGACCACTCCCCACCATCACGCCTATGTTGATAAATAATGACCACTCCCCACTATCACCCCTAATAATGACCATTCCCCACCATCACGCCTATGTTGATAAATAATGACCACTCCCCACCATCACGCCTATGTTGATAAATAATGACCACTCCCCACCATCACCGCTGTGTTGATAAATAATGACCACTCCCCACTATCACGCCTATGTTGATAAATAATGACCACTCCCCACCATCACGCCTATGTTGATAAATAATGACCACTCCCCACCATCACCCCTGTGTTGATAAATAATGACCACTCCCCAGCATCACGCCTATGTTGATAAATAATGACCACTCCCCACCATCACACCTATGTTGATAAATAATGACCTCTCCCCACCATCACCCCTGTGTTGATAAATAATGACCACTCCCCACCATCACGCCTATGTTGATAAATAATGACCACTCCCCACCATCACGCCTATGTTGATAAATAATGACCACTCCCCACCATCACCACTATGTTGATAAATAATGACCACTCCCCACCATCACCCCTATGTTGATAAATAATGACCACTCCCCACCATCACCCCTACGTTGATAAATAATGACCACTCCCCACCATCATGCCTATGTTGATAAATAATGACCACTCCCCACCATCACCCCTATGTTGATAAATAATGACCACTCCCCACCATCACGCCTATGTTGATAAATAATGACCACTCCCCACTATCACCCCTAATAATGACCATTCCCCACCATCACGCCTATGTTGATAAATAATGACCACTCCCCACCATCACGCCTATGTTGATAAATAATGACCACTCCCCACCATCACGCCTATGTTGATAAATAATGACCACTCCCCACCATCACGCCTATGTTGATAAATAATGACCACTCCCCACCATCACGCCTATGTTGATAAATAATGACCACTCCCCCTCTCAAGGGTCAAATTGTTTTGATCCACCATAGGAGGCAAAAACCGTGCGAGAATGCACCCTTTTAAACTATAGTAACGGGCTGGCTTTTTCACTGAGACAGGTAAAATTATTTTGACCCCCTCAGAGGGGTTGAAAATAATTCTGACCACCCCCGCCCCCCGGTCAAAGGGTCGAAAAAATTCTGAACCCACCAGCCCTGCCCCCCCCTGTTGTTGAAAAATGACCACTCCTTTACAGAGGTTTAAGATATGTTGTTGTTATATCTTAATTTGTACTGAACACAGTCTCGCCATATTATGGCATCTGAGGACTTTGCTGTGTTTATGTCTTTTTATTATTGTATTTTTTCTACAAATGCTACCTGTGACATAAAATGCCTGACATATGTAATGCATGTATATATCTACTAAATAAAGCATTATGTACTGGAATACTCAAGTTTAATTCATTCATTGCCTCAATCTTAGCTTACATTCTAACCCCTGTTAATACTGGAGAGAAAGCACAGGGGTGGGGGATCTAAGCTGAAATAATGAACTGAGTGGTTTTGATGCTCTCCACAACCATTCCTGAGATCCACTGAGAAAGTAAATCTTTATTATTTATGAAGGGGTGGGGCCTTGGAATATTTTTAGCAATTTTGGATCTAATTCTACCCCAAAAAGTATCCCTATGCTATTCGTTGCCTTGCTTTAAGGTGGTATAAACTGCCCAATTGATATTTGAATCAACGTTCATTCAATGTAAAGATACTATTATTTGATATGAGGTGATTCTTCAGAGTAAGATGGGTTTCAGGATATCACACCCCTGTAAAAGTCCCATTATTTAATACAAAAAGGCTTTTTCTTTCTTTTTTAATTCATTCATTGTCTCACACTCACCACTGCATAGCCCCGGGCTTCCCTAGCCCACTTAAAAGGGTCTATTTCTCCTCTTTCCTATCCCCTCGGGATGTGTGTGGTGCACATATGCGCAGGCACTGACACATTCCCCTGTGAAATTGAGTAATGTAGTTCTCGCCATGAATATGACCTTAACTGTCGAAATGGCGTTAAACATCTATTACTCACTCACTGCATAGCCCGCGGCACATGTAGATATTGCACCCGTCTCAACACAGAGTGCAGGATAACTTGCACCGCCTCTGGGAGATCGTACATGAGTAAGTAAGTTTAATGTGAACTGTTGCAGTTCCAACCTGATCTACTGTCTACAATGTAGAAAATGTGGGATCCAATATGTTGGACAGACCCAGAGTGAACTGAAGGAGAGGTTAAAAACCCACTTTGACAAAATCGCTCACCCTGAACGGGACCTGAAAACCAATAGCAATGCCAGACTCTCAGGCTTTCATAGAGCCGACAGTGAAATTGGTGTACACTTCAGGTCACTAGGCCACAACAGCATAGACGATGTGATAATCTATGTCGTAGACTTGATCTATGCGTCACCACATAGTGAAGCCGCCAAACGCCAGAGGAACCTCTCTGAATTCAATTGGATCCAGAGACTCCATACTACAGCCCCCATAGGTCTGAATATAGGAGGCCCCAGCCTCAAATAATCACCCTTAGGTTGGGGGGGAGAGACTACACCCTAGCAACGTTACTAAAAAAAGGTTATTAAGCCTGTTGTAGTCTCGCCCCCGTATCAACTATGCCAGAAAAGACCCCACCCCTGGGCCTCACTCTCAGCTTTGCCTTGTGTTCCCCTGAGTTACCTGTTATCCCAGACACCAGTATAATCTTCGAATCTCCAGCCGTCATCCTTTATGACTGTCGGATTTTGATTTTCATCAAACTCCTGTGAAATAAATTCTGTCGGGAACCTAAACCTTGAACAAAACCAATTTTGTTGAATAGGGTCCATGACAACCACTCCCCCCACTACCAACTTGGTTGGGGTACCGCCTACAGTCAATGATTTTCAACGAACCTCTGGTTTAACTCAAACTGTATCAAAATGAAGCCTGATGAGTCCCAGGGATGAAACCGCTCACTTTTGTAGACCCCCTCCACTCTACAAACACACTGAGCCATGCCCTGTCAACACAGTTGTTGACAGCACCTGGCAACTGACAGTCACCAAGCAACCAACCCCCATGGTTACTTGTGATGTCACTGGTAGTCTAGGATACTGGCACTGTGCTGTCATAGAGAATATTCATCTTTGAACCTTCACACAAGCGGTATCTGCCTTCAAGGACGGACTGATATTTAGTTCCCTCTACCATTGTGATGTCATCAGTTTCACACACCTTTACCAACTCTGTTTTGGATATCGTTCACATTATTGTTTTAGTATACAATAGTGCAAGTCATAAGGACTTTGTGTGATTTTACAAATCGTTATGTATATCTACATTGTAGTTAGCCATGGCAGGGATGACGAGTGATGCAGAGAGGGAGCAGCACTACCGGAGTCTGGTGGAAGCTGACCAACAAGACCTGATCCCTAACGACGCAGCCTTCACCTGCCCTGTGTGTATGGACGATATAGAACCTGGCACGGGCATCATGCTCCGGGAGTGTCTACACACGTGCTGTAGGTAAGTATTGGTACTGGTATTTGATATACACCAGATGGGCCCATATGGGGTACCCAGTGGGCATTCCATGGGCTGAGACTAGACCCAATTCTTACCTACATATGTTGTAGGTAAGAATTGGTTATTGATGCACCCCTGATGGATTACCAAATGGGCCCATATCGTTTACACATTGGACATTAAATGGGCCAGGACATACCCAGGGACCTTCTACACAGTATTGGTCATTGATATGACCCAGATGGGCCCATATGCGTTACTCATTGAGCATCCCATGGGCTGAAATTGGGCCCAGGACATACTCAGGGAGTTTCCACATGCATGTTGTCGGTGAGAATTGTTCATTGATGCACTCAAGGTGGGTTGTCATAAAGGCCCATATTGGTTAATGGCACCACATAGACTAACAGTTGGCACCACATGGGCTAACAGTTGGCACCACATGGGCTAACAGTTGGTACCACATGGGCTAACAGTTGGTACCACATAGGCTAACAGTTGGCACCACTTGGGCTAACAGTTGGCACCACTTGGGCTAACAGTTGGTACCACATGGGCTAACAGTTGGCACCACTTGGGCTAACAGTTGGCACCACATGGGCTAACAGTTGGTACCACATGGGCTAACAGTTGGTACCACATGGGCTAACAGTTGGCACCACATGGGCTAACAGTTGGCACCACATGGGCTAACAGTTGGCACCACATGGGCTAATAGTTGGCACCACATGGGCTAACAGTTGGCACCACTTGGGCTAACAGTTGGCACCACATGGGCTAACAGTTGGCACCACTTGGACTAACAGTTGGCACAACATGGGCTAACAGTTGGCACCACATGGGCTAACAGTTGGCACCACATGGGCTAACAGTTGGCACCACATGGGCTAACAGTTGGCACCACGTGGGCTAACAGTTGGCACCACATGGGCTAACAGTTGGCACAACATGGGCTAACAGTTGGCACCACATGGGCTAACAGTTGGCACCACATGGGCTAACAGTTGGCACCACATGGGCTAACAGTTGGCACCACATGGGCTAACAGGTGGTACAACATGGGCTAACAGTTGGCACCACATTGGCTAACAGTTGGTACAACATTGGCTAACAGTTGGCACCACATGGGCTAACAGTTTGTACATGGGCTAACAGTTGGCACCACATGGGCTAACAGTTGGCACCACATGGGCTAATAGTTGGTACCACATGGGCTAACAGTTGGCACCACATGGGCTAACAGTTGGCACCACATGGGCTAATAGTTGGTACCACATGGGCTAACAGTTGGAACCACATGGGCTAACAGTCGGCACCCTGTGGGCTAAAAGTCTGCACTACATGGGCTAACAGTCAGTTTCGCAAAGTACCAAGTGGGCTGACATTCTCATAATTTGTACTGTTTTAAATTCCTTGTTTCTTTATCCAGGGACTGTCTGCAAGACCTCATCAGGCACAACGATAAGCCAGAGGTCACATGTCCTTACCAAGACGATGACGTCACGTGTAGGTCACACCTACAACACAGGGAGATCAAGGCTGTAAGTACAGACAATGTATACAATGTATAATCCACCCTGCATTAAGGGCCCTTTTCGCAGATCATGTCATAGAAATTGAAGGAATCATATGCGTGTACCTACTCAACTCATTGAGCTGTCAGGCTGGTCACTTTTGGATTGGCATTATGCATGAATGCAATCCTGTAGAACTTGTCTTTTTCACCTGTGACATATTTGTACTTTACATACAGTTAGTGTCAGACGCGGTGTTCCAGCGGTTCCTGGAGCACAGCGTAAGTCTGGTAGAACACCGGGACCCTAACAGCTACCATTGTAAGACGCCCGACTGTCACGGCTTCTGCTTCTATGAGGACCGCGTTAACAACTGGAGATGTCCCGTGTGTGAGAAGGTGAACTGCCTCACGTGTAAGGCTATTCACATGGGGCAAACCTGCCACGAGCACCAGGCACATCTAGAACTGACCTCTGCTACTGACGAGACAGCACGCCGTACCAAGGCAGTCATAGAGGTAAAGTATTATACACTTATAATGTAGTAATGTGTAATGTGTAAGGCTATCCACATGGGGCAGACCTGCCGTGAGTACCAGACACATCTAGAACTGACCTCTGCTACTGACAAGACTGCACGCCACACCAAGGCAGTCATAGAGGTAAGGTATTATACACTTATAATGTAGTAATGTGTAAGGCTATCCACATGGGGCACACCTGCCGTGAGTACCAGACACATCTAGAACTGACCTCTGCTACTGACGAGACAGCACGCCGTACCAAGGCAGTCATAGAGGTAAGGTATTATACACTTATAATGTAGTAATGTGTAACGTGTAAGGCTATCCACATGGGGCACACCTGCCGTGAGTACCAAGCACATCTAGAACTGACCTCTGCTACTGACGAGACTGCACGCCACACCAAGGCAGTCATAGAGGTAAGGTATTATACACTTATAATGTAGTAATGTGTAAGGCTATCCACATGGGGCACACCTGCCGTGAGTACCAGACACATCTAGAACTGACCTCTGCTACTGACGAGACAGCACGCCGTACCAAGGCAGTCATAGAGGTAAGGTATTATACACTTATAATGTAGTAATGTGTAACGTGTAAGGCTATCCACATGGGGCACACCTGCCGTGAGTACCAGACACATCTAGAACTGACCTCTGCTACTGACGAGACTGCACGCCACACCAAGGCAGTCATAGAGGTAAGGTATTATACACTTATAATGTAGTAATGTGTAACGTGTAAGGCTATCCACATGGGGCACACCTGCCGTGAGTACCAAGCACATCTAGAACTGACCTCTGCTACTGACGAGACAGCACGCCGTACCAAGGCAGTCATAGAGGTAAGGTATTATACTTATAATGTAGTAATGTGTAACGTGTAAGGCTATCCACATGGGGCACACCTGCCGTGAGTACCAGACACATCTAGAACTGACCTCTGCGACTGACGAGACTGCACGCCGCACCAAGGCTGCCATAGAGGTAGGTGGTTGTACATCATATATATACAAGATGATAACCCAGTCCTAAGCCAACCTCAGACATAATCCAGGATTAGATTGGCGCCATTAGGTTTTGCAAAAATGGCATAAGCCAGTTCTTTTTTCCATATATATATTCAATTACAATAAAACCTTGAGAAGCAAATTTGAGAAGCTTAGTTTGGTATAAAATCGAAAATTGAAATTTTACCCCCTCTAGGCACTGTTAGACTCAGGGGTGACGATGCGCTGCCCATCGTGCCAGGTCATCATACAATGTTACATGTTATATTACTTTATGTTACTAGGCACTGTTAGACTCTGGGGAGGCCATCATACAATTATACATACCATGTTACATGTTATATTATTTTATGTTACTAGGCACTGTTGGAATCAGGGGAGGCCATGCGCTGCCCGTCATGCCAGGTCATCATACAGAAGAAGGCCGGGTGTGACTGGGTACAGTGCAGCATGTGCTTCACAGAGATATGTTGGGTCACCAGAGGTCCACGATGGGGGCCCGAGGTAGGTCGCTAACTTGAGGCTGCGGTCTGAAAAAGTTATCAAATAAATTATTTCAACAAACATATTCCTCTCTCATATCATTAAAACATTATTATAATATTCAGAATAAAACCTGATTTTTTGAAAGTGAATACTGAGAGGCAGAAGACAATGATACACTGTCCATGTTGTAATCTATGAAGACCTAACCATGACCTTATTGGCCCAGGTCTACCTGGGCTATTGGCGGTGCCTTTTCAGCCAAAAACTGACAATCATGAATTGGAATTTTAGATGGGAATTGCTCATTGAAATTGGGGGATAATTAAACAAAAAATCATGGAAACATGTTCTTTAGGATCAAGTCTTTCATTGCACATGCACAATTCCTGGAAAAAAATTTCTTTAGCTATGAAAAAAGCTGAAGGAAAAACCTGACATGTTTGACCTACTTTCTCATGAAAACGAGGCTCCATAGGATTGCATTGCGTGGTCAATTTCAGCTGTTGACAGGGGGTCAAAATAACACATTGACTCCTATGGGAATTGGGCAATTAAGACGCTTTTTTTCAGCAGGTAAGATGTTAAGGCCGTTTATGTAGGAGTGTGTAAATCGGACCACCATATTTTTGTAATGTTGACCGCCTCACTTCCAGCCTGGAGATTTGACGCATGCGCGCAGTCAGATTTTATTTTTTGTTTAACAGTAAATTGAGGGGGTGTATTCAATTTAATTCGATTGATATTGCCAAAGATGCATGGATTATATTCAAAAAGCTATTAATTTCAAGTTAAATCGATAAGATAGAATCTATCATTTCTCTGTCAAAAATGCAACTTCTGGCAAGGAGCGGGTCCCGCATGCGCACAGAACATCAAAATCCAAAATGGCGCACAGTGAGACGATTGACTAACGGTGCCATCGAAACTGCTTGATTATAACCAAATGAAGGAGAATTACAATGTCTCATGCCTTTCTATGGTTAATATGGATCCTTATTCAGCACCTGCTGATATTGTGCAATGCTTAACTTGCCAATGAAAAATGCGAGCGATAATGGGTGCATTCTCCATAGCCTTAAGCATTGACGACTTGGACACACTGTCACTATAGTGACAAGTCTCATATGGTAGGTAACCTGGGCCATTAGTGCTCTATAGCACACGTCAAATCTTTATTCTCCACCCACAGGGTGAGGGGGATGAGAGCGGTGGCTGCCACTGTCTGGAAGATGGAGAAACTCGATGTGATCCGGACTGTGTCAACTGTCACTAGTATAGGATGTCCTCCTTTGTCAACATTCACTAGGAACATGTGACCATCAAAACCTGAACCTAGCTCTTGTACATAGAACAGGTCTATGAGCATTGTTATAACTATTACTATTTGAATTCATATTGTTAAGATATCCCTTGCCTCTAAATAATCTTGCCCTTGATATTTCCTGGTTCAATCTCTATGATACAGGTTCTCTATAACCCAAGTTGTGTTGACTTGGAGGAAAATTGTATTTGTTATATTTTAAAAGAATATACTGTATTGATTGATTGATTGATTTGTGTTTTACAGCACTTTAGCGGCACTAAGTGGCTATCCCGTGCTTCACAGGTTGATAATTTAACAGAGGAATGTGTCAGTGCCCGCGCATATGTGCACCACACACATCCTGAGGGGATAGGAAAGAGGAGATATAGACCCTTTTAAGTGGGCTAGGGAAGCCCGAGAATATACTGTAGAGCTGGTGCTTACTTAGAATGGTGAATAGCTGTTATGTTTGTAGTGTCTTCTAAGACTGCTGTTAAGTTAAGTCATCTTTGTTTAGATATGTTTAGAGAGGAGTGATTTGAGCATTTCAAGGAATGTGAACTACTGTTTCTGTTTGTACTTATTTGTAAATTCCTCTTATATGAAAGTCAAGTCATGCAAAGAATTCATTATTATCACAACAAACTATCTACCATATTTTTGTTAAGAGTGCTCATAAGGTAACAAACATTTCACCCTAGCATTGACTCCAAACCAGACCAGATCTCAGTTTTCACCTCAATTAGTACTTCATAATGTGGTACACATATTTTTGAAGTGCACTGTGCATTCACTACTTTGGATAAATAGTTGTATGTAGCCTGTTATGTTAGGCACCTACGGTTACAGAATACAGGGAAATGTGATAGGTGAAGAGCAGCTGATGAAGAGATTGGCCAATATAGTGTGGGTATATCATGTACATGGTAGACCATGAAATATGTCAAGTTAGAACTAGTCCCCAGCAACTGGATTCTATCTCATACAAAACATTCATAATCCTTATCTTGCCTTGGGACATATATTCACCTATACTTTATTAATACCGAAAGTTATTGATGAGATCCTGGGTCCAGGGTGCTTTAAGGTGCAAAAAACGACCATTTTTTTCCACTTCTCAAAGTTTGCTCCGAAAATAAATGTATGAAGCAGCACCTACCTGGTAAAAATGATAGTAGCCTTAAATTGTTATATATCTCAGGAACATGTAGGATATAAAAGATGAAATGTAGAAACTGTAGAGCTATAAGAGAAGTGCTAACAGTTTTGTTTTTTTTTCACAATGGATTAAGACACTACATGGTAACAATGCTGAGCCTATAGGAGAGAAACTGGGGCAAGGTTTGGGGCCAAATTTGATGAAACTGTGTCATACAGGGGATTATAGTGTCAAAGTATGCACGACGGTGCTCCTCATATTCGCTTTATCTTTAGCATCAGTGATCATTGTTTGAGGCTACTTTCCGACATCACCAACATACTTATATGAAATATTTGTGGAAATTAGGTATTTCCAAATTTTGTGGAAAAAGGGTGTTTTTTTAAGGGCAATGACAACACAGACCTATGTATCTTGATGATGCCATTTGTGCCTAAACTTTTAAGTGGCACAGCTTAACAATGTCCTGTGACTGTAAAGTGCAGTTTTACACAGCTGGTCTGGGCAGGGCCCTGGACAATGTAGACATTCTGTGGAACAGAGCCACACTGGGAGTAATGTTACCAAGTAATGTGCATTTTACAATTTCTGTATGCATGTGATGTCTGAGGGGTGGGGTGTTTGGCTGCATTTACATCAGACCTTCTGTTTCTGGATGTGTTAGCATTAATTGTATAAGCACCAAGGGAGGGTTATACAATATAATCTAGGCACCAAAGACTAGCCCTTAGATAAGTGCCTGTCTTGTATGTGGGCCTGGGGTAAAGGACCATCCAAATCTATAATCAAGGTATGCATGATGATAACGGATGTCGTAGGAGTTTGATGATGTAGACTCACATATCATAGCATGTCCTTGAAGCAGTATAGTTTTTACATTGTATTATGGAGACATCTTACTGCAAAAGGCACTATTGAAAGTAAAAATTACATATTTTTAAGGGGTGAAAGGAAATTAACCTGGTTGATAGATAGTTGCCAAATACACTAAAAATCATGGTTCTAATGTTTGGGTATTAATGAAAAAAAAACAAAAAAAAAACAGAGGTTCTAAATACTTTTACTGTGTGAGAGATAAGTGTAGCTACTCCTGCCAACAACATTTAATTTTGTGATTCAGTGGTTTCCTAGTTAAAAAAAAATCAACCCTTTTATCTACCACATGCTTCCGGATATTGGCCATTTCAGGAACGAGTAAATCTTTATATGAAATAGAGGTGTATCAGACTGCAGGCGGTCTGTGCATGGCTTATGTACCGTTACTTTCCATATATACTGTTGAAGTTGGTAATTATGTAATGAATATCTAGATCTGCCTTATAATGATATATTGAAAAGACAATTGTACAGGTAGGTAAAATTGATATGTTTGTAGGTAAAATCTCTGTATGCCTTTATAATCTATACCTGTGTAATCATGAGACATGTAAATACACATCCATACTGTATGTTTGTCTCTATAAAAGGAGGATGTGATCATTATCTGTGAAAGATTTATAAATGCTATTACAAGAATGTATTACTGTTGTTATTAACATGTTTATGGCAATTAAAAGAATGAGATTTTCAGTCATTAGTGAATATGTGTCAAAACTGAAAATGTCATATTCTCTTGTTTTCCAAATTATTTTTGCTCTAAAATATTTACAGTAGTGGCCCGTGTAAGCCCTTCGACACTTTTCAATCTACCTCCACCCCAGACCTTATTCCAGACCGACACATATTTAAGCATATTTTTCAATTGCATTGCTACTGTACCTAGGGCGCTTATGATGATGATAATAATAATAATAATAATAATAATAATAATAATAATAATAATAATAATAATAATAATAATAATAATATATTTTATTGACAGCAAAAAGAGGTCATTACTAACCTATGTGTCATACATAAATGTTTCTCTACATAACATAGCATGAATATATGTCCACTACTCTACGACTAAGTCTCCCTCACCCACAGACATACACATGCACACTCACTCTATCTTTCTCTCACTCTACATCTGTATACACAACTGGCATACATACCCACTCTTTGTTACAGCAACTAGGGTTGCTGTCTCTGTCTAAATGCATTGTATATAAACTTAGTGAGAGCTTTGATGACATCAGTATCAGTATTGAGTATAATTTGAGACAGGCAAACACAAGTACTTATACAGACCTGTACAGTAGTTGTCTTTGAGGTGTAAAGGAAGACATAATGTTAAGACATGTGTATTTAGTTTCATATTCATTTCTCTTACATATTATGACAACAAAAACCTAACCATGTAGTCCAGTTATAGGACATGCGCTGAAGAATTGTCCCTATAGTAAACTTATTATTAGTAATAGCACTACTAACTCCAATCACGTTTATTTCGACTAATGATTAACAATCTGTATGATCTCTCTACAAGAATTATAACAGCAATGACAGCACAGATTTGTAGAACTGCCCGTCCATGGTTGTCAAAAAACCTGATGAAGGGCCCCTCCCAGTTGTGCCATGACCCCGCGTGTGCATGGGTGAAATAGATGTGGCTGTGTGAATGTTCTGACATGATATGTATCTCATTCTTACACACGTATGACAGGTATGTTCTGTACACAAACAACGGGCCCGTCCCAAACATACAAGTCCAATAAAATGTGACATAGTTACCCTGGGTTTTCACCAAGTGGTGAAGGGCATAGTCCAAGAACCGCATCTTTGCTTTGCTTATTATCATATTATTGGTTACCCCGACAGGTTGGGTCTCAGCAAGAATGACATCAGCATTAGGATTGGCTTGAAGAGCCATTTCTTTTATTGTTTCCACTTTTACCAGGCATTTCATATCTAAGTCAAGAACAATTCCTCCATAGTAGTCGAGTAGAAACAGCTTTGCTACGTCGACCCGCTGGACCATATACGGGTAGGCTTCTAGTGTCTTCACAAACCAGGGATAATTGTCTCTTATTAGTTTATCTAGCTGGTCACCGTTCCAGAACATGTACTTATAGTCAGGATTGAGCGCCTTACAGCTGTCCTGGAACTCCTTGTACTTCTGTGGTATGTCCTTACCTATCCACATCTGGTGGATGATTTTTGGCCATGGGGCAGTAGTAGAGGTCTTATTCTGTACAACATGGTCACATCTCTCTCTGCTTAACAGCATGTAAGCCCTGTTAAAGTCATTGGGACTCATTTGTAGGATGATTACTACACTGAGTAGAAAGAAGAAGGCTGCCGCAAGCATCACTTTCTTCCATTGTAGGGTTGTTCGCACCATCATTGCTTCAGGTTTGAGATTTTCTGGAAGAAGAGGCAGAAAAAGCTTCAATTTGAAAAGACAATGTTTGCAGTAAAATGGTTACTCTGAGGAATGAAAGGTTTCAGAGAACTATTCTCATTTTGAAGGTGTATCCTGGGTAAAGAAGGAACCCATTTTGTATCCTGGGTACAGGAGGAGTCCCTTGTAGAAGGGATCCTTTGTGTATCCTGGGTACACAATGGGCTCCTTGTGTATCCTGGGTACAGAAGGAGCCCTTGTGTATCCTGTCGAAGTGGTGTTAAACATCTATTACTCACTCACTCTGTATCCTTGGTACAGAAGAGGCAACCAGGGTACCACGCTTTCTACTTCTTCAAAATGCAAATATCTATGATGTTTCAGATGTACACTGTTTGGTTGATACATGTGCCACTATCAAACCTTCCTCATGGATCTCGACAAGAGATTCCATATCCAATTAAGGAAGTCAAAAATCAACATCCTTCTGCATACTGGGTACAGGAGGAGCCCCTTCTGTATCCTGGGTACAGAAGGAGCCCCTTGTGTATCCTGTGTACAGAAAGAGCCCCTTCTGTATCCTGGGTACAGGAGGAGCCCCTTCTGTATCCTGGGTACAGAAAGAGCCCCTTCTGTATCCTAGGTACAGAAGGAGCCCCTTGGGTATCCTGTGTACAGAAGGAGTCCCTTCTGTATCCTGTGTACAGAAGGAGGCCCTTCTGTATCCTGTGTACAGAAGGAGCCCCTTGTGGATCCTTGATACAGAAGAAGTCCCTTGTGGATCCTGTGTACAGAAGGAGCCCCTTCTGCATCCTGTGTACAGAAGGAGCCCCTTCTGCATCCTGGGTACAGAAGGAGCCCCTTCTGCATCCTGGGTACAGAAGGAGTCCCTTGTGGATCCTGTGTACAGAAGGAGCCCCTTCTGCATCCTGTGTACAGAAGGAGCCCCTTCTGTATCCTGTGTACAGAAGGAGCCCCTTCTGTATCCTGGGTACAGAAGGAGCCGCTTCTGTATCCTGGGTACAGAAGGAGCCCCTTCTGCATCCTGGGTACAGAAGGAGCCCCTTCTGCATCCTGGGTACAGAAGGAGCCCCTTCTGCATCCTGGGTACAGAAGGAGCCCCTTCTGTATCCTGGGTACAGAAGGAGCCCCTTCTGCATCCTGGGTACAGAAGGAGTCCCTTGTGGATCCTTGATATAGAAGGAGCCTCTTGTGGATCCTGGGTGCAGAAGGAGCCCCTTCTGTATCCTGTGTACAGAAGGAGCCCCTTCTGCATCCTGTGTACAGAAGGAGCCCCTTCTGCATCCTGGGTACAGAAGGAGCCCCTTCTGTATTCTGGGTACAGAAGGAGCCCCTTCTGCATCCTGGGTACAAAAGGAGCCCCTTATGTATCCTGGGTACAGAAGGAGCCCCTTCTGCATCCTGGGTACAGAAGGAGTCCCTTGTGGATCCTTGATACAGAAGGAGTCCCTTGTGGATCCTGGGTACAGAAGGAGCCCCTTCTGTATTCTGGGTACAGAAGGAGCCCCTTCTGCATCCTGAGACAGAAGGAGCCCCTTCTGCATCCTGGGTACAGAAGGAGCCCCTTCTGCATCCTGGGTACAGAAGGAGTCCCTTGTGGATCCTTGATACAGAAGGAGCCCCTTGTGGATCCTGTGTACAGAAGGAGCCCCTTGTGTATCCTGGGTACAGAAGGAACCCCTTGTGGATCCTGGGTACAGAAGGAGCCCCTTGTGGATCCTGGGTACAGAAGGAGCCCCTTGTGTATCCTGGGTACATAAGGAGTCCCTTGTGGATCCTATGTACAGAAGGGGCCCCTTCTGCATCCTGTGTACAGAAGGAGCCCCTTCTGTATCCTGTGTACAGAAGGAGCCCCTTCTGTATCCTGTGTACAGAAGGAGCCCCTTGTGGATCCTTGATACAGAAGGAGTCCCTTGTGGATCCTGTGTACAGAAGGAGCCCCTTCTGTATCCTGTGTACAGAAGGAGCCCCTTGTGGATCCTTGATACCGAAGGAGTCCCTTCTGTATCCTGTGTACAGAAGGAGCCCCTTGTGGATCCTTGATACAGAAGGAGCCCCTTCTGCATCCTGTGTACAGAAGGAGCCCCTTCTGTATCCTGTGTACAGAAGGAGCCCCTTCTGTATCCTGTGTACAGAAGGAGCCCCTTGTGGATCCTTGATACAGAAGGAGTCCCTTGTGGATCCTGTGTACAGAAGGAGCCCCTTCTGCATCCTGTGTACAGAAGGACCCTCTTCTGTATCCTGGGTACAGAAGGAGCCGCTTCTGTATCCTGGGTACAGAAGGAGCCCCTTCTGCATCCTGGGTACAGAAGGAGCCCCTTCTGTATCCTGGGTACAGAAGGAGCCCCTTCTGCATCCTGGGTACAGAAGGAGCCCCTTCTGTATCCTGGGTACAGAAGGAGCCCCTTCTGCATCCTGGGTACAGAAGGAGTCCCTTGTGGATCCTTGATACAGAAGGAGCCCCTTGTGGATCCTGGGTACAGAAGGAGCCCCTTCTGTATCCTGTGTACAGAAGGAGCCCCTTCTGCATCCTGTGTACAGAAGGAGCCCCTTCTGCATCCTGGGTACAGAAGGAGCCCCTTCTGTATCCTGGGTACAGAAGGAGCCCCTTCTGCATCCTGGGTACAAAAGGAGCCCCTTCTGTATCCTGGGTACAGAAGGAGCCCCTTCTGCATCCTAGGTACAGAAGGAGTCCCTTGTGGATCCTTGATACAGAAGGAGTCCCTTGTGGATCCTGGGTACAGAAGGAGCCCCTTCTGTATTCTGGGTACAGAAGGAGCCCCTTCTGCATCCTGGGTACAGAAGGAGCCCCTTCTGCATCCTGGGTACAGAAGGAGCCCCTTCTGCATCCTGTGTACAGAAGGAGCCCCTTGTGTATCCTGGGTACAGAAGGAACCCCTTGTGGATCCTGGGTACAGAAGGAGCCCCTTGTGGATCCTGGGTACAGAAGGAGCCCCTTGTGGATCCTGGGTACAGAAGGAGCCCCTTGTGGATCCTGGGTACAGAAGGAGCCCCTTGTGGATCCTGGGTACAGAAGGAGTCCCTTGGATATCCTGGGTACAGAAGGAGCCCCTTGTGGATCCTGGGTACAGAAGGAGTCCCTTGTGTATCCTGGGTACAGAAGGAGCCCCTTCTGCATCCTGGGTACAGAAGGAGTCCCTTGGATATCCTGGGTACAGAAGGAGCCCCTGTGTATCCTAGGTACAGAAGGAGTCCCTTGTGGATCCTGGGTACAAAAGGAGTCCCTTGGATATCCTGGGTACAGAAGGAGCCCCTTCTATATCCTTGGTACAGAAGGAGCCCCTTGTGTATCCTTGGTACAGAAGGATCCCCTTGTGGATCCTGGGTACAAAAGGAGTCCCTTGGATATCCTGGGTACAGAAGGAGCCCCTTCTGTATCCTGGGAACAGAAGGAGCCCCTTCTGCATCCTGGGTACAGAAGGAGCCCCTTCTACATCCTGGGTACAGAAGGAGTCCCTTGGATATCCTGGGTACAGAAGGAGCCCCTTGTGTATCCTGGGTACAGAAGGAACCCCTTGTGGATCCTGGGTACAGAAGGAGCCCCTTGTGGATCCTGGGTACAGAAGGAGCCCCTTGTGTATCCTGGGTACAGAAGGAGCCCCTTCTGTATCCTGGGAAAAGAAGGAGCCCCTTCTGCATCCTGGGTACAGAAGGAGCCCCTTCTACATCCTGGGTACAGAAGGAGTCCCTTGTGGATCCTGTGTACAGAAGGAGTCCCTTGTGTATCCTGGGTACAAAAGGAGCCCCTTCTGCATCCTGGGTACAGAAGGGGCAACCAGGGTAACACCCTTTCTACTTCTTCAAAATGAAAATATCTTTGATGATTCAGATGTACACTGTTTGATTGATACATGTGCCACTATCACCTGTGTCAGACAAACCTTCCTCATGGATCTCCACAAGAGATTCGATATCCAATTAAGGAAGTGAAAAATCAACATCCTTCTGTACCCTGGGTACAGAAGGAGCCCCTTCTGTATCCTGGGTACAGAAGGAGCCCCTTCTGCATCCTGGGTACAGAAGGAGCCCCTTCTGTATCCTGGGTACAGAAGGAGCCCCTTCTGCATCCTGGGTACAGAAGGAGCCCCTTCTGCATCCTGGGTACAGAAGGAGCCCCTTCTGCATCCTGGGAACAGAAGGAGCCCCTTCTGTATCCTGGGAACAGGAGCCCCTTCTGTATCCTGGGTACAGAAGGAGCCCCTTCTGCATCCTGTGTACAGAAGGAGCCCCTTGTGGATCCTGGGTACAGAAGGAGCCCCTTGTGGATCCTGGGTACAGAAGGAGTCCCTTGGATATCCTGGGTACAGAAGGAGCCCCTTGTGGATCCTGGGTACAGAAGGAGTCCCTTGTGTATCCTGGGTACAGAAGGAGCCCCTTCTGCATCCTGGGTACAGAAGGAGTCCCTTGGATATCCTGGGTACAGAAGGAGCCCCTTGTGTATCCTTGGTACAGAAGGAGCCCCTTGTGGATCCTGGGTACAGAAGGAGCCCCTTGTGGATCCTGGGTACAAAAGGAGTCCCTTGGATATCCTGGGTACAGAAGGAGCCCCTTCTGTATCCTGGGTACAGAAGGAGCCCCTTCTGTATCCTGGTTACAGGAGGAGCCCCTTCTGTATCCTGGGAACAGAAGGAGCCCCTTCTGTATCCTGGGTACAGGAGGAGCCCCTTCTGTATCCTGGGAACAGAAGGAGCCCCTTCTGTATCCTGGGTACAGAAGGAGTCCCTTGTGTATCCTTGGTACAAAAGGAGCCCCTTCTGCATCCTAGGTACAGAAGGAGTCCCTTGTGGATCCTTGATACAGAAGGAGTCCCTTGTGGATCCTGGGTACAGAAGGAGTCCCTTCTGTATTCTGGGTACAGAAGGAGCCCCTTCTGCATCCTGGGTACAGAAGGAGCCCCTTCTGCATCCTGGGTACAGAAGGAGCCCCTTCTGCATCCTGGGTACAGAAGGAGTCCCTTGTGGATCCTTGATACAGAAGGAGCCCCTTGTGGATCCTGTGTACAGAAGGAGCCCCTTGTGTATCCTGGGTACAGAAGGAACCCCTTGTGGATCCTGGGTACAGAAGGAGCCCCTTGTGGATCCTGGGTACAGAAGGAGCCCCTTGTGTATCCTGGGTACAGAAGGAGCCCCTTGTGGATCCTGGGTACAGAAGGAGCCCCTTGTGGATCCTGGGTACAGAAGGAGTCCCTTGGATATCCTGGGTACAGAAGGAGCCCCTTGTGGATCCTGGGTACAGAAGGAGTCCCTTGTGTATCCTGGGTACAGAAGGAGCCCCTTGTGGATCCTGGGTACAGAAGGAGTCCCTTGGATATCCTGGGTACAGAAGGAGCCCCTGTGTATCCTGGGTACAGAAGGAGTCCCTTGTGGATCCTGGGTACAAAAGGAGTCCCTTGGATATCCTGGGTACAGAAGGAGCCCCTTCTATATCCTTGGTACAGAAGGAGCCCCTTGTGTATCCTTGGTACAGAAGGATCCCCTTGTGGATCCTGGGTACAAAAGGAGTCCCTTGGATATCCTGGGTACAGAAGGAGCCCCTTCTGTATCCTGGGAACAGAAGGAGCCCCTTCTGCATCCTGGGTACAGAAGGAGCCCCTTCTACATCCTGGGTACAGAAGGAGTCCCTTGGATATCCTGGGTACAGAAGGAGCCCCTTGTGTATCCTGGGTACAGAAGGAACCCCTTGTGGATCCTGGGTACAGAAGGAACCCCTTGTGGATCCTGGGTACAGAAGGAGCCCCTTGTGGATCCTGGGTACAGAAGGAGCCCCTTGTGTATCCTGGGTACAGAAGGAGCCCCTTCTGTATCCTGGGAAAAGAAGGAGCCCCTTCTGCATCCTGGGTACAGAAGGAGCCCCTTCTACATCCTGGGTACAGAAGGAGTCCCTTGTGGATCCTGTGTACAGAAGGAGTCCCTTGTGTATCCTGGGTACAAAAGGAGCCCCTTCTGCATCCTGGGTACAGAAGGGGCAACCAGGGTAACACCCTTTCTACTTCTTCAAAATGAAAATATCTTTGATGATTCAGATGTACACTGTTTGATTGATACATGTGCCACTATCACCTGTGTCAGACAAACCTTCCTCATGGATCTCCACAAGAGATTCGATATCCAATTAAGGAAGTGAAAAATCAACATCCTTCTGTACCCTGGGTACAGAAGGAGCCCCTTCTGTATCCTGGGTACAGAAGGAGCCCCTTCTGCATCCTGGGTACAGAAGGAGCCCCTTCTGTATCCTGGTTACAGAAGGAGCCCCTTCTGCATCCTGGGTACAGAAGGAGCCCCTTCTGTATCCTGGGTACAGAAGGAGCCCCTTCTGCATCCTGGGAACAGAAGGAGCCCCTTCTGTATCCTGGGAACAGGAGCCCCTTCTGTATCCTGGGTACAGAAGGAGCCCCTTCTGCATCCTGTGTACAGAAGGAGCCCCTTGTGGATCCTGGGTACAGAAGGAGCCCCTTGTGGATCCTGGGTACAGAAGGAGTCCCTTGGATATCCTGGGTACAGAAGGAGCCCCTTGTGGATCCTGGGTACAGAAGGAGTCCCTTGTGTATCCTGGGTACAGAAGGAGCCCCTTCTGCATCCTGGGTACAGAAGGAGTCCCTTGGATATCCTGGGTACAGAAGGAGCCCCTTCTGCATCCTAGGTACAGAAGGAGCCCCTTCTATATCCTTGGTACAGAAGGAGCCCCTTGTGTATCCTTGGTACAGAAGGAGCCCCTTGTGGATCCTGGGTACAGAAGGAGCCCCTTGTGGATCCTGGGTACAAAAGGAGTCCCTTGGATATCCTGGGTACAGAAGGAGCCCCTTCTGTATCCTGGGTACAGAAGGAGCCCCTTCTGTATCCTGGGTACAGGAGGAGCCCCTTCTGTATCCTGGGAACAGAAGGAGCCCCTTCTGTATCCTGGGTACAGAAGGAGTCCCTTGTGTATCCTGGGTACAGAAGGAGCCCCTTCTGTATCCTGGGTACAGAAGGAGCCCCTTCTGTGTCCTGGGAACAGAAGGAGCCCCTTCTGTATCCTGGGTACAGGAGGAGCCCCTTCTGTATCCTGGGAACAGAAGGAGCCCCTTCTGTATCCTGGGTACAGGAGGAGCCCCTTCTGTATCCTGGGAACAGAAGGAGCCCCTTCTGTATCCTGGGTACAGAAGGAGTCCCTTGTGTATCCTTGGTACAAAAGGTGCCCCTTCTGCATCCTGGGTACAGAAGGAGCCCCTTCTGCATCCTGGGTACAGGAGCCCCTTCTGTATCCTTGGTACAGAAGGGGCAACCAGGGTACCACGCTTTCTACTTCTTCAAAATACAAATATCTATGATGATTCAGATGTACACTGTTAGGTTGATACATGTGCCACTATCACCTGTGTCAGACAAACCTTCCTCATGGATCTCCACAAGAGATTCGATATCCAATTAAGGAAGTCAAAAATCGACACCCTTCTGTATCCTGGGTACAGAAGGAGCCCTTTGCGTATTCTGGGTACAGAAGGAGCCCCTTCTGTATCCTGGGTACAGAAGGAGCCCCTTGTGTATCCTGGGTACAATAGGAGCCCCTTGTGTATCCTGGATACAGAAGGAGCCCCTTCTGTATCCTGGGTATAGAAGGAGCCCCTTCTGTATCCTGTGTACAGAAGGAGCCCCTTCTTTATCCTGTGTACAGAAGGAGCCCTTCTGTATCCTGTGTACAGAAGCAGCCCCTTGTGGATCCTGTGTACAGAAGGAGCCCCCTCCTGCATCCTGGGTACAGAAGGAGCCCCTTCTGTATCCTGGGTACAGAAGGAGTCCCTTCTGCATCCTGGGTACAGAAGGAGCCCCTTGTGGATCCTGTGTACAGAAGGAGCCCCCTTCTGCATCCTGGGTACAGAAGGAGTCCCTTCTGCATCCTGGGTACAGAAGGAGCCCTTTGTGTATTCTGTGTACAGAAGGAGCCCCTTCTGTATCCTGGGTACAGAAGGAGCCCCTTCTGTATCCTGGGTACAGAAGGAGCCCCTTGTGGATCCTGTGTAGAGAAGGAGCCCCTTCTGTATCCTGTGTAGAGAAGGAGCCCCTTCTGTATCCTGGGTACAGAAGGAGCCCCTTGTGTATCCTGTGTACAGAAGGAGCCCCTTTTGGATCCTTGGTACAGAAGGAGCCGCTTGTGTATCCTTGGCACAGAAGGAATCCCTTGGATATCCTGGGTATAGAAGGAGCCCCTTCTGCATCCTGTGTACAGAAGGAGCCCCTTGTGGATCCTGGGTACAGAAGGAGCCCCCTCCTGCATCCTGGGTACAGAAGGAGCCCCTTGTGTATCCTGGGTACAGAAGGAGTCCCTTCTGCATCCTGGGTACAGAAGGAGCCCCTTCTGTATCCTGGGTACAGAAGGAGCCCCTTCTGCATCCTGGGAACAGAAGGAGCCCCTTCTGCATCCTGGGTACAGAAGGAGCCCCTTCTGTATCCTGGGTACAGAAGGAGCCCCTTCTGCATCCTGGGAACAGAAGGAGCCCCTTCTGTATCCTGGGAACAGGAGCCCCTTCTGTATCCTGGGTACAGAAGGAGCCCCTTCTGCATCCTGTGTACAGAAGGAGCCCCTTGTGGATCCTGGGTACAGAAGGAGCCCCTTGTGGATCCTGGGTACAGAAGGAGTCCCTTGGATATCCTGGGTACAGAAGGAGCCCCTTGTGGATCCTGGGTACAGAAGGAGTCCCTTGTGTATCCTGGGTACAGAAGGAGCCCCTTCTGCATCCTAGGTACAGAAGGAGCCCCTTCTATATCCTTGGTACAGAAGGAGCCCCTTGTGTATCCTTGGTACAGAAGGAGCCCCTTGTGGATCCTGGGTACAGAAGGAGCCCCTTGTGGATCCTGGGTACAAAAGGAGTCCCTTGGATATCCTGTGTACAGAAGGAGCCCCTTCTGTATCCTGGGTACAGAAGGAGCCCCTTCTGTATCCTGGGTACAGGAGGAGCCCCTTCTGTATCCTGGGAACAGAAGGAGCCCCTTCTGTATCCTGGGTACAGAAGGAGTCCCTTGTGTATCCTGGGTACAGAAGGAGCCCCTTCTGTATCCTGGGTACAGAAGGAGCCCCTTCTGTGTCCTGGGAACAGAAGGAGCCCCTTCTGTATCCTGGGTACAGGAGGAGCCCCTTCTGTATCCTGGGAACAGAAGGAGCCCCTTCTGTATCCTGGGTACAGGAGGAGCCCCTTCTGTATCCTGGGAACAGAAGGAGCCCCTTCTGTATCCTGGGTACAGAAGGAGTCCCTTGTGTATCCTTGGTACAAAAGGTGCCCCTTCTGCATCCTGGGTACAGAAGGAGCCCCTTCTGCATCCTGGGTACAGGAGCCCCTTCTGTATCCTTGGTACAGAAGGGGCAACCAGGGTACCACGCTTTCTACTTCTTCAAAATACAAATATCTATGATGATTCAGATGTACACTGTTAGGTTGATACATGTGCCACTATCACCTGTGTCAGACAAACCTTCCTCATGGATCTCCACAAGAGATTCGATATCCAATTAAGGAAGTCAAAAATCGACACCCTTCTGTATCCTGGGTACAGAAGGAGCCCTTTGCGTATTCTGGGTACAGAAGGAGCCCCTTCTGTATCCTGGGTACAGAAGGACCCCCTTGTGTATCCTGGGTACAATAGGAGCCCCTTGTGTATCCTGGATACAGAAGGAGCCCCTTCTGTATCCTGGGTATAGAAGGAGCCCCTTCTGTATCCTGTGTACAGAAGGAGCCCCTTCTTTATCCTGTGTACAGAAGGAGCCCCTTCTGTATCCTGTGTACAGAAGCAGCCCCTTGTGGATCCTGTGTACAGAAGGAGCCCCCTCCTGCATCCTGGGTACAGAAGGAGCCCCTTCTGTATCCTGGGTACAGAAGGAGTCCCTTCTGCATCCTGGGTACAGAAGGAGCCCCTTGTGGATCCTGTGTACAGAAGGAGCCCCCTTCTGCATCCTGGGTACAGAAGGAGTCCCTTCTGCATCCTGGGTACAGAAGGAGCCCTTTGTGTATTCTGTGTACAGAAGGAGCCCCTTCTGTATCCTGGGTACAGAAGGAGCCCCTTCTGTATCCTGGGTACAGAAGGAGCCCCTTGTGGATCCTGTGTAGAGAAGGAGCCCCTTCTGTATCCTGTGTAGAGAAGGAGCCCCTTCTGTATCCTGGGTACAGAAGGAGCCCCTTGTGTATCCTGTGTACAGAAGGAGCCCCTTTTGGATCCTTGGTACAGAAGGAGCCGCTTGTGTATCCTTGGCACAGAAGGAATCCCTTGGATATCCTGGGTATAGAAGGAGCCCCTTCTGCATCCTGTGTACAGAAGGAGCCCCTTGTGGATCCTGGGTACAGAAGGAGCCCCCTCCTGCATCCTGGGTACAGAAGGAGCCCCTTGTGTATCCTGGGTACAGAAGGAGTCCCTTCTGCATCCTGGGTACAGAAGGAGCCCCTTCTGCATCCTGGGTACAGAAGGAGCCCCTTCTGTATCCTGGGTACAGAAGGAGTCCCTTCTGCATCCTGGGTACAGAAGGAGCCCCTTCTGCATCCTGGGTACAGAAGGAGTCCCTTGTGTATCCTGGGTACAGAAGGAGTCCTTGTTGATCCTGGGTACAAAAGGAGCCTGTTCTGTATCCTGGGTACAGAAGGAGCCCTTTGTATATCCTGGGTATAGAAGGAGCCCCCTCCTGCATCCTGGGTACAGAAGGAGTCCCTTGGATATTCTGGGTACAGAAGGAGCCCCTTCTGCATCCTGGGTACAGAAGGAGCCCCTTCTGCATCCTGGACAGAAGAAACCCCAGTAGTATAGTGTGAGACACAATGACATAGTTTGGTTAAGGGCAAGTTTTGAGGTGAAGGATTGGGAGTTTGGATTCGATTCAGCTATGTATGTGTAGGGAAAATGTTGAGCTATCAGAATGTGCAATAATATTTGGGGGAATATTAAAATGAATAGTGAATTTAGTGGTCCAAAGTCGGGTAATTTTTGGGTGTTTTGGTGAGATATTAGAATGTTAAAACCATCTGTGGGAACGCATTGACTGCATGGAATTACCTATGGTTTTGGGGTATGATACATTCTATGTGAATATATGTGCATGTATGTTTTTAAGTTGATTAGTTCAAAATCAATCGAGTAATGAACAAATGAGTGTAGACTGTAAATGTATGGAGTTGGAAATCCAAGATGGCCGTGGCTGGAGACAGGTGCTGGCTTGTCCTGGGGTAGGTGGCCTACATTCACGCGTGGGGTATCCTCGAATGCTGCTAGCTGATTGGATGGTTGTGCTCACGTGATCACTCATGTGTTCATCGGATAACACAAAGAGAATTGTGCCAGGAGTATTGCACCACCATTGCAGGTCCAGCGGCTACAGGGAAGGGTGGTTATTCCTGTTCTCAAAATAACCGGCACAAGCCAGTTCCTTTTCAGTTGCGTTCCCACCTCTGAGTCAAACATGGCTGCTACGATGGATGACTTTCCTTTCAATATTAAGCCTGTCTATGACAGGGAGCTTACTCCGGAGGAAGTGGAGCTCTTGAGGACCGTGGATTCACAACCAATGCCTTGCATTTACCTTCAAACTGTAAGTGTACATTACATTACTCGATAAGATAAGCTGTTTGTTAAGTTGTGTTTATCTCTTAGGGATCCCAAGTTACTATTATGCTGAAATTCAAGGAAGAATATAAGCTACAATATTTCTGTTTCCATCTAATCTTCAGACTGATGAGGAGGCAGAAATGAATGAGCCGGTTAGTTCTACCCAAGATGAACCTACACCTACTCCTGTTAAGAAGAAGAAAAAGGATATCACAACCCCTGTCAGGAAGAGAGCAAAGCTTCTGCCTGAAGTGAAAAAGAAGACAACTAAGACAGCCAAGCGGGGTAATTTATCCTTGCAGATACCTAAGCTAATGAACTTTGATGATGATACTGTCATGCCTGAGACACCACAGCCGGGAGCACTACCCAATTCACCTTTCACTTCTGATAAAGCCAGTGAGGGTGATAACAAGAAGACAAGCAGAGTCTGCTACCTAGATGATGCTGTGAAGCTACCATCTGTCTCATCCTTTCGGAAGGGTACAACCTATTTGTGCTCCAGTGAGTGGAGACAGAACTTAGGAGTGACAGATGCTGGGAAGCAGGAAAAGGAACAAAGCAAGCTGTGGTATGATCTGGGAAGGGGACTTTACATAGACCGCCCTCCCACCACTGCAGGGAGCACAGAAAAAGAGGAACTAAGGATCGGTCTGTGGTATACAGACTCAATAAGGAAACACCAACGTGCTGGATCCAGGTAAAGTGTCACTTTGGACTTTGATGCCCTCTATCTGCTAAAGACCAATGCTAAGGATATCGAAAATGCAATGAAAATCTCGGAACGGGAGTATTTTCTAGGATACTCATGCCATCTTGGAGGACAGTATTTCATTACGGTGGAGCACGACAACTGCAGTGTTTCCATCAGGTATTGGTTTGCCTTGAAGGCCAACGAGGGAGATCCAGAGGCAGAATTATTACCTGGTCGTAAAGGATTGAAGCTGACTTATGATCAATTTGGAAAGCTCAGAGTCTTCTCGGAGAAGCACCTGGATGAATATCTCCCTAACTTTAAGAATCACATCTTTAGATGTCACAGGGAAGGTCATGATCCTGCTGAGTGTACCCTATGCTATGTCTGTGGTAGACTTCCTATGGAGAGAAATATACAGAGACTGCTTGGTGAGTATCATCCTTTCTTCATGAAATCTGTGTGCCTAATATAGTTAATGTTGACCATAGGAAAATATATGTTAAAGATTTCTAGTATGGTTAAGATATACATATTTCATTGGAGATAGTGTGTATTGCTTATCATGCACCTGACTGAACTTGAAAAATTTGATCATGCTGAATGATAGTAGGTCTCATGTGTCATTCCAGGGCTGGAGATGGGACTACCTTGAATGAGCCAGACACCAGTGTACTTGATGATGACTCCGAGAGGGGCTATAAAGCAGCAGAGCATAGGTATCCATGGAGGAAATTTGAAGAAATAGACTGTTATAGAATTGCTTCACATTTTGCGCCGGCCTGGAAAAGTGTTGCCCCTTTGTTAGGTTTCACATACTGGGAAATAGAAGCCATAGCTATGGAAAATGAAGACAGTAGTTGTGTGATGCAAGCTACTGCTATGCTTATCAAGTGGTGTCAGCTTGAGGTTGATGATGCCAATCTGAATACACTGACATATGTACTGGATCGACTTTCAATTAATACATTTCACTGAACTGTCTATAGATGTGTAGAGTAGTTGTCAACATGGTTATTGTCATATATGTGTGTCAACCGATTTCAGTGTAAACCTTTGTGTTGAAGTGTTGAGATGAATCATTTTATATAGCATGTACCTGCTAGTGATGACATATCAATTCATAAATGACCTTGTAAACTGATTTGTAATAAAATAGATATAGCTAATATTGTCTTTGTTTCAATTTTTGTGATTATTCAATAGGAATCAGGAGAGAATACAAAACACTTGAGTTCAATGATGAATCATTTTAATATCTACAAATATAATTGCTAAAATACTAGAATTTCTACAGTGATATCAATGTCTATTTCATCTTATTATACTTCTTCATCAACTTCAGGTAAGGGTATATTTTGGATTATAAAGTTTAGAATCGACATAAGATTTTCATTGACGAAATCACCATCCATGTCAGAGAATGATAGTTCCTCCTCCTCATTATAGCATGAGGGTGAGGGAGTTGAGTCAGAGAGTGGATTAGAGGAATCAAATGGGAAGGAGGAGGAGGGGCTGAAACCAAAGAAGGAGGATCCATCAGAGGGTGATGATCCCGACTCAGAGGAGGGGGACTTGACCCCTGATGATGGGGATGGGGTCCCAGAAGCAATTGAGTATGCTATAGTACTGTGGTCGTTGCTTGATTCAGGTTGTGGAGCCTCAGCCTGGGAGGTGTCAGGCTGAGGAGCCCCAGCCTGGGAGGTGTCAGGCTGAGGCTCCTCAGCCTGGGAGGTGTCAGGCTGGGGCTCCTCAGCCTGGGAGGTGTCAGGCTGGGGCTCCTCAGCCTGGCAGGTGAGAGACTGAAGCTCCTCAGCCTGGGAGGTGGAGGGCTGGGGTTCCTCAGCACTGGAGGTGGAGGGCTGGGGTTCCGCAGCACTGGAGGTGGAGGGCTGGGGTTCTGCACCACTGGAGGTGGAGGGCTGGGGTTCCTCAGCCCTGGAGCTCGAGGGCTGGGGCTCCTCAATGCGGAAGGGGCATTGAAGCTCATGGCGTCTCCGACTTGATTCTGTGACCCTCTCCTTACCACAAAATCCACACTCGTATGTATGGAAGAGATCCGGGGATGAGGGGTCATTGTCAGCAGGGGGTGGATGGTAGGGTGAAGAAGTGTTTTGAGGAGGGAGACGTGTCAGAGAAACAGAGCAGGGCCTTATCAGGGATTGAGGGGGAGGGGAGGCTTCATGAACTTTTTTTGTTTTCTTTCCTTTTCCTTTTAGGCTAAGGTTTTTTCTCTTTTTTAAGAATTTTGTGGAGGGTTCATCCGAGATCTTAGGGGAATTTGGGCGGGTTTGGTCCATGACTCTTGTCATGGAGCGGGGGGTTAGGTCTAATAAATTATCTACATCTACCCCCTGGGGTGGGGTGGGTTCCAAAGTACACACCACATTTGATGGGGAGTGTATAGATGGAGGTGAAGGCCGAATCAGTGGTGATTGGTAGGGGGATCTGGTTTTGGTTGGTGTTGTTGTGGAGTAGGGGCGGTGCCTGAGGGTGCCAAAGGGTCGGGAAGGATTTGATGGGGGATAGTCGGAGTCAGAGTCAGAGTCAGTGGAGGAAGAAGAAGATGGTGATGTCGATGGGGATGATATAATGGATGAAGTACGACGATTGATCCTCATCACCAGCCTTCCCCTCATGGTGTTTCTGTAATTAAGCAAAAACCAAGAAAAATTTGAATATTCTTTTTAACAGATGTTTTGCAATAGCTAATACTTAATGTTTAAAGGTGAAAGCACTCTCTTTGTCTTTTTAATATCATGAATTAATATTCCAAAACCTATATGCTGCTTTAGGAGGTGTGATATCTTCATAGTTCATTGATCATCTTTAAGACACCCTTCAAAATAGTTTAGAATACTACAGGTTCCAATTCTAGACCGTGCTGTATTTATATGAGGTGGCATGTGTAGAAAAAATGCTTTAAGTGATTCAACTTATAAACTGATAGTTTCACTAACAAACTCGAAAAAGTAAAGTTGAATGAATTATATCATTTCTTACCTGTCTGTTTCCTGTGTAGGGGGTATGATTTCAGGGGACATCCCTCCATCAGATGACTGCTGGGTGTTTTTGCTGGATTCGGTTCTGTCGAAAAGCACATAAATAAAAATCATCAGTTTTGGTGGGTTTTTTTTTGGTTTATTTTTTTATCATGTGATGTATCAATGTATATATATATATATATATATATATATATATATATATATATATATATATATATATATATATATATATATGCAAACGCACACTACACTACCCATTGCACTTCATTTCATGGTCTTTATGGGGGGTATAATGAATTATGCTATTCTTACCTGACGGAGAGCTGGTCATCAGAGTCGTCAGGATCGCTGTTGGTTGGCTGGGTTCGATTCTGTCATAATTGCATGAATAAAAATCTATGAGGAGGGAGATCTATTTTAAAACTTTCATCATGTAAACATCAGCAATATATATATGGAAATGCACACATCACTATCCATTTTTTATCATACCATATCACATATTGGGGCTTTTTCAAATTGAATTATGATATTCGTACCTGTCAGAGGGTTGGTCATCAAAGTTTGTGGAGTCTTCAGGGTCAGCAGGGTTGGAGGCTGCAGGATGTGCATGCTCTCGATTGCGCAACACTTTGCCGGCTTTCTCCATGAAGTTGTCGAACATGGGTAAGTACACCTCGGTGTGCCTCCTGAAATCATCCAGCAGAGACACACCGGGGTAGACTGTTGCCTTGTTGGTGGCATATGCCTGCAAGGTACCCCTGAGCATTGATGCTCCTCCTACCAAGCGTTTAAAGACTTGGTGCATCATTTCGACTCCCTCCTCTAAGAGGGAGGCTTCCTCCTGATGCTGAGGGAATATCTTCACACATAGGAGGGTCATCAAGCTCATCAAAGACTTGAAGTCCCTGATGGCATGGCTGTTGAAAGAAAAAGAGAAAAGAATAAGGGTCCATGTATTTTTTCCCCTCCTACCATCATACTGGATCATAGAACTAGTAAGTAATTCAACAAGGAATCACTCATACCAACCCTGAAGGTCGTATACTGCATTTATTACAATAAGGGAGTGGTCATTATTTATCAACAGGGGGGGGTGGGTTTTCGCGCGGACGCATGGAATTTTTTACGCCCCCATCAACGACAGTTAAAATTTTTTGCGCCCCCCCCCATCAACGGCAGTAAAAATTTTTTGCGTCCCCCCATCAACGGCAGTAAAAATTTTTTGCGTCCCCCCCAAGCCGGAGGCGTGGAGTGTTTTTGCGCCCCTCCTTGATTTATAGTAGCTTGCGGGCTTTTTTGCTTAAAAGAGGGTGAATTTTTTTAGCCCCCCCTCACGAGGGGTCAAATTATTTTTACCCCCCCCTCGGGAGGGGACTGAAAATTTTACACACCCCCCCTCAAACCCACCCACCCCCATTGATAAATAATGACCACTTTCTAAACATGTATTTCACGCGTAATAAATGCGGTGAAACGGCCTCCTGATGGGTTACTCACTATTACTCTATTGACATTTCATACATTTCTTGATTGACAGCTTGGAACATTATCTCAGAAGAAATAGGAAAAGACTGCATCATAAAACCTATGTTACATTGGTGAATCATGCTGACCTTATACATAATACACCAAACCAATAGGATACACTGAGAGTGTTACAGTACATAGATCCATGCTGTGTTTTATTCAGTCTTGATATAGGTCTAGATAGTCACACTGTTTAGAGTAGAACACATGTCTTAGACAGATGGTATACAGATAGGTGTAAACATGAAACCTAATGTCCTCATAAAATGGCATTCCTGATCCACCACTCCCTTGGAGATTCACTCATTAAGAGGATACATCAGCATCAGAACAGACTACTTCCTCAGGATACACACCAAGGATAAAAAGAAGAGGTAGGTTTTAATATCTTTCTCATACCACTTTTCTTATATCAAACCTGAGACAGACACAATGTCAGGGAATATGTGGAGGGACAGGGACAGTAGGAGAGGAGGAGAGGAGAGATACCCCCCCCCCCCCATGGTTTGGTCCCACTTTGCCTACAGTAGAGGCAGGGAGGGAGGTGACAGACTCCCAACAAGTTCCCAACCCTGTGTGCAACAGCCCCTCCCCCTTTTCTATTAATACACGACAGTAGATGCACGCTGACAATAGGGGACGTGTGGGGGACACGGCAGATGCTGCCCTAGGGATGCGGACGCGGTTAGACGGACACCAGCCAGAGGAGGGGGGGGTGTATGTATTGGAACCCACCCCATGGTGGGGGGTGGGGGTGATGCCTAGCAGAGTTCACAGGGTGAAGATGCAGGTCGAGGGTTTTGCATATCTGCCAGTGGAGTATACCCCTTTGTGTTATCTCAGGGCCATGTACAGGGTATAAGAGTATGATGCTTTGTGAAAATTTTGGTAAAATTGGAATAAATTCCTGTTATGATAGAATTGATGTATGTTTTGGTAGTGGATGTATGTGTCAATGAATCATGTGGTATTGAGATAATTTTGCTCTGATGTGCCTTTGTATCAATTCATTGATATTATTGTTACTCTCCTAAAAGGGTGGCATGATGCACTTATGCAGCACCATAGCTCATTAACCCTTTAAGGGCCGATGATGCATTAATGCATCATGCTTACTGGTCGTCATGATGCACCAATGAAGTGCTGCCGAGACTACTCACCAGCACTTCATTGGAGCATCATTGCAACCCTTTGGGAGTATATGTATCAACCCGGGAGGGTCGGCATGATGCTCCAATGAAGTGCTGGCGAGTAGTCTCGCCAGCACTTCATTGGTGCATCATGACGACCAATGGGCATGATGCACTCCTGCAACAGCGGCCTTTAAAGGGTTAAGTAAGATATTGGTTTCATTTGTCTGGTAGGTTATCCAACAAAAGATAGTAAAAACAAAGAATCACTCACTCTTCAGTGCATCATGGGAACTTTATGATGGTTAATCACTGTGGGTTATATCATGTTGATACTCTCACTCAGGGAATTACTCATCATTTACCATTGGGGGGGGGTAAAATTTTTTAACCCCCCCCCCCACCTGATAAGTGATGAACACCCTTAATAGTACCATGATACATGAATGCAGCTGAATGAGAATCACTCAATAGTAGTGCATATGTGCATCATGCTAAGTGCAATTTCTGTTGAACCTTTCATTTTGATACTCACACAAAGGGTGGGCATGATGCACTTATGCAGCACCATAGCTCATTAAGTAAGATATTTTGGAACCCACCCCATGGTGGGGGGTGGGGGTGATGCCTAGCAGAGTTCACAGGGTGAAGATGCAGGTCATGGGTTTTGCATATCTGCCAGTGGAGTATACCCCTTTGTGTTATCTCAGGGCCATGTACAGGGTATAAGAGTATGATGCTTTGTGAAAATTTTGGTAAAATTGGAATAAATTCCTGTTATGATAGAATTGATGTATGTTTTGGTAGTGGATGTATGTGTCAATGAATCATGTGGTATTGAGATAATTTTGCTCTGATGTGCCTTTGTATCAATTCATTGATATTATTGTTACTCTCCTAAAAGGGTGGCATGATGCACTTATGCAGCACCATAGCTCATTAACCCTTTAAGGGCCGATGATGCATTAATGCATCATGCTACTGGTCGTCATGATGCACCAATGAAGTGCTGCTGAGACTACTCACCAGCACTTCATTGGAGCATCATTGCAACCCTTTGGGAGTATATGTATCAACCCGGGAGGGTCGGCATGATGCACCAATGAAGTGCTGGCAAGACTACTCGCCAGCACTTCATTGGAGCATCATTGCAACCCTTTGGGAGTATATGTATCAACCCGGGAGGGTCGGCATGATGCACCAATGAAGTGCTGGCGAGTAGTCTCGCCAGCACTTCATTGGTGCATCATGACGACCAATGGGCATGATGCACTCCTGCAACAGCGGCCTTTAAAGGGTTAAGTAAGATATTGGTTTCATTTGTCTGGTAGGTTATCCAACAAAAGATAGTAAAAACAAAGAATCACTCACTCTTCAGTGCATCATGGAAACTTTATGATGGTTAATCACTGTGGGTTATATCATGTTGATACTCTCACTCAGGGAATTACTCATCATTTACCATTGGGGGGGGTAAAATTTTTTACCCCCCCCCCCCCACCTGATAAGTGATGAACACCCTTAATAGTACCATGATACATGAATGCAGCTGAATGAGAATCACTCAATAGTAGTGCATATGTGCATCATGCTAAGTGCAATTTCTGTTGAACCTTTCATTTTGATACTCACACAAAGGGTCGGCATGATGCACTTATGCAGCACCATAGCTCATTAAGTAAGATATTGGTTTCATTTGTCTGGTAGGTTATCCAACAAAAGATAGAAAAAACAAAGAATCACTCACTGTTCAATATCTTTATTTCTACCATAGATTAATATGATGGTACATTCATGCTCCAAATACAGTCTCTACACTACTTAAAAATGATAATCTTTATAGTTACATACAGTACATGATTCACACTTTCCATATCTTGCAACGACCCCAGTTGTGACGGTAAAGTCTGACAGATTTGGTAATGTCACTCCTTCTGCATGGGCCCTAACATGGAATGAATCTATTTTATATATCTTTAGTTTTTCTGTATATTCCAAAATCCAATCATCTAAAAGACAACCAGGGTGGGGGTACAATATTTTGGTGAAGTAAATTGTCTGAGCTTCTCCCTTCGTGTTCATGAGGTCAATAGCCACATGCATTCTGAATGGTTTGATGCCACAGAGATCATCCTTTGTGTGCCCCACAATGGAGAAGTGACTCAGGGCCAGTTCCCAATTCAGTTCAGGATTGAAAGTCATGGTCTTGTATAGATCTCTCCCATAGTTCTGCCAGTCATCCCCTGCATTGACACTACCTATGGGAATGCTCACATCCATGTCATGTTGCATCCTTGTTTGGTTTTCTCTAAGGGGCATGGAGTCTGGTATCTCCTCTGGTATTTCATCCAATCCTTGAATCATCCCCAGTGTGGTATCTTTAGTGTGAGACTCAGAAATATCAAGAAGGGTGTGGCTACCCCTGTTATGCAGCCTGGGGTCCTTGGGGGCATTGGAGGTAACCACAGATCTGGTCCCTTCAGCATCACATGTGTCATCAGCCACCTTAAAGAAAAGAAGAGAACATGATGTGTACTTGGTCATGTCTCATTCGCATGATTCAACACTGTCAAAGTGGACTAAGAGAATAATCAGGGGTAATAAATGTGCAACTCATGTGCCTGCAGTGGTAGTCACTGGTAGAGGATGGTGAGGAGAGAATGATAAACATGTTTACTTACCACCTTGTGGGGGAGAGTGACCATGGGCTCTACCTCTTCTTGTAGTGCCTTTGTGATTGACAATTCCGACATGGTTTCTATCATGTTATCTTGAGCCATGGTATGATAATAGGGTTCACACTATGCGACTGCTCTCTCTAAACTCCAGCTCTTGAGTGCGCTCTGCAGGCATCGAAATGTACCTTTTCAAAAAATCTCTTTTGTGTGCTCAGCCAATCACAGCATGATTTTCAAGACCCATCACCCAATCAGAGAGCAGTGTACATGACATTATAGTTATGAAATGTATGAAAAGTGAGTCCTTCCCTGAGAGTGAATTTGTATGCCCTCATAGTAGAGAAACAGTAAAAACACTATAAATAATCAACTGTGCAGACTGGTATACTTAATTATGCTTTCACATTTTTTAGGAATGATGGAGATTGCGAGACTCCTGTTGGTGTTCGCTGCAGTCTGGGTGATGTGTGCAGCCGATAGATGCCCAGATGCTCCTAACTGCAGTTGCCTGCCACGCATTATAATCTGTCGCAAGACTACGGTTCTACCAGGACGAATGTCAAAGGGGTCATCACCTCTCAGAATTAGCCCGCCACAGTCTGCAGACCTCCAGGAGTCTGTGTTGAGTGTCACCAAGTTATGGGAGTTCATAGGATTATTCCCTACCCTGACAAAGGTTGATATCAGGAACGGCCGTGTACCAATGCCCTGTGATCTCATCAATGTCCTGAAACAAATGAGATCAAACATTCTAATCCTGTCTGACTGCCCGTCCACTGATATCAACACCGTCGTGCCTTACACAGATGTACCCTCCACAGTCCAAGCCTCCACAGACACACACACTTGGACTGGTGAGAACAGATAGATTTATTGTGGACAGTTTCTAAAAAATGTATCAGTGTTGCTGGTATTACAGTATATATATATATACAGTGTAGGAAATCATGATCATTGTCAGTCTTGTACTTTTATGTAAAGATTTTTATAGCAATGACCCAATTAATCATATTGAATTTGCCCTTACAGAGGTACCTGTGACTACCAGCGCACCAGTCCTCAACACCACAGACTCTACTTACCTGAGGTATGAGGACACTACACTCCTCACGTCTGGATGGGTGCTGGCCGGGATTCTCTTTTTGGTGGTGGTGATCATCGGATCTTACACCTGCTGCCCCTGCCGGTATTTATTGCATGGCCGTGCATCTTGTAAGTGTCTTGATGCTGCCTGAAAGCTTTTGGTCCCCTCTTTCATTATCAATAGTGCATTCTCCCTTACTGTAGTTCTCCCTGCCTTGTCGCTTGGCTTGATTGTGTGTGGTATAGAATATAGGTCTAAAAGCTGAACTGCATGGTGATTATAACACTGCCTGATATCTGCTTTATGCCTGAAGCTCAAGTGTGTTATTTCTATCTGTAATGTCTCACAGCTATCTAAATCTAATTCATTCATAACATCATTTACAGCACGTGTTACCCCAGAGGACGTTACACCAGATGCGGAGAAGGGATTACAACGGATCCGTCGGGTATTGAGATGGCAAGCGTTGACAAGAGTTCCACGGCGTGTGGCCATCCGGATTCGAGGCAGACGATTTGGACGGAAGAGGCAGGCAAAGACACCCTGTGCCCCAAACTCACCACAGAGTGCTACAGAGTCGGTCTACGAGATGAGGGACATGACACTCACACAGTCACCCAGCTCTGACACAGCTAAGGTGAGTATATATCATTACATGAAATAAGAAGAGACACAAAGACATTTGGTATGATACCTTTATTTCAAAGCTTAAGGTTAAATGTTTCTTACTACATGCAAGACTACTGTCTGCTCTAGATAATAATGATTGAACCTATACTTGGGGCTTGGCCCGAGGGTCTACACACAATAAATCATTATCATTTGATTTTTTTTTTCAAAGTTTATGGATACATGATTCCTACTACATGCAAGACTACTGTCTCCTCTAGATATCAATAATTGAACCTATACTTGGGGCTTGTCCCAAGGGTCTACACACAATGAATCCTTGTCATTCGAACAGATATCACCATACAATTGCGGTCAGCACATTTCAGAAATGACATCAGTAGATGGTTGTATATGATTGTCTTTTGTCTCTATTAATATTCCACTGTCACCTCCCTAGCCTGAGAAATTTTATAGGCTCCTGCTGAAACCATGTACAGTAAGCAGATCATAGGAGAGGCCAGGTTCTGTGAGAATTTCATCTCCAAGCGTGTTGAGGCCTTGCGGATGGTGGAGAATTGAAGCTTCCTCACATCTAGGTCATGCTGGGTCGAGAAGGCGAATATGGTGTTGTCCTGGCGGAAGGCGTCCTGTGTGATTCCATTGCCCTTGTTGCCTGCAATCTGTTGGAATGCTGCATAGACTTCAGCAAACCTCTTTTTTCCAAAGTCGGGCTGAGACGGAGTTTCCCTGCAACCCCGTCTCAGCCCGACTTTGGAAAAAAGAGGTTTGCTGAAGTCTATGCAGCATTCCAACAGATTGCAGGCAACAAGGGCAATGGAATCACACAGGATGCCTTCCGCCAGGACAACACCATATTCGCCTTCTCGACCCAGCATGACCTAGATGTGAGGAAGCTTCAATTCTCCACCATCCGCAAGGCCTCAACACGCTTGGAGATGAAATTCTCACAGAACCTGGCCTCTCCTATGATCTGCTTACTGTACATGGTTTCAGCAGGAGCCTATAAAATCTCTCAGGCTAGGGAGGTGACAGTGGAATATTAATAGAGACAAAAGACAATCATATACAACCATCTACTGATGTCATTTCTGAAATGTGCTGACCGCAATTGTATGGTGATATCTGTTCGAATGACAAGGATTCATTGTGTGTAGACCCTTGGGACAAGCCCCAAGTATAGGTTCAATTATTGATATCTAGAGGAGACAGTAGTCTTGCATGTAGTAGGAATCATGTATCCATAAACTTTGAAAAAAAAAAATCAAATGATAATGATTTATTGTGTGTAGACCCTCGGGCCAAGCCCCAAGTATAGGTTCAATCATTATTATCTAGAGCAGACAGTAGTCTTGCATGTAGTAAGAAACATTTAACCTTAAGCTTTGAAATAAAGGTATCATACCAAATGTCTTTGTGTCTCTTCTTATTTCATGTAATGATATATACTCACCTTAGCTGTGTCAGAGCTGGGTGACTGTGTGAGTGTCATGTCCCTCATCTCGTAGACCGACTCTGTAGCACTCTGTGGTGAGTTTGGGGCACAGGGTGTCTTTGCCTGCCTCCTCCGTCCAAATCGTCTGCCTCGAATCCAGATGGCCACACGCCGTGGAACTCTTGTCAACGCTTGCCATCTCAATACCCGACGGATCCGTTGTAATCCCTTCTCCGCATCTGGTGTAACGTCCTCTGGGGTAACACGTGCTGTAAATGATGTTATGAATGAATTAGATTTAGATAGCTGTGAGACATTACAGATAGAAATAACACACTTGAGCTTCAGGCATAAAGCAGATATCAGGCAGTGTTATAATCATCATGCAGTTCAGCTTTTAGACCTACATTCTATACCACACACAATCAAGCCAAGCGACAAGGCAGGGAGAACTACAGTAAGGGAGAATGCACTATTGATAATGAAAGAGGGGACCAAAAGCTTTCAGGCAGCATCAAGACACTTACAAGATGCACGGCCATGCAATAAATACCGGCAGGGGCAGCAGGTGTAAGATCCGATGATCACCACCACCAAAAAGAGAATCCCGGCCAGCACCCATCCAGACGTGAGGAGTGTAGTGTCCTCATACCTCAGGTAAGTAGAGTCTGTGGTGTTGAGGACTGGTGCGCTGGTAGTCACAGGTACCTCTGTAAGGGCAAATTCAATATGATTAATTGGGTCATTGCTATAAAAATCTTTACATAAAAGTACAAGACTGACAATGATCATGATTTCCTACACTGTATATATATATATACTGTAATACCAGCAACACTGATACATTTTTTAGAAACTGTCCACAATAAATCTATCTGTTCTCACCAGTCCAAGTGTGTGTGTCTGTGGAGGCTTGGACTGTGGAGGGTACATCTGTGTAAGGCACGACGGTGTTGATATCAGTGGACGGGCAGTCAGACAGGATTAGAATGTTTGATCTCATTTGTTTCAGGACATTGATGAGATCACAGGGCATTGGTACACGGCCGTTCCTGATATCAACCTTTGTCAGGGTAGGGAATAATCCTATGAACTCCCATAACTTGGTGACACTCAACACAGACTCCTGGAGGTCTGCAGACTGTGGCGGGCTAATTCTGAGAGGTGATGACCCCTTTGACATTCGTCCTGGTAGAACCGTAGTCTTGCGACAGATTATAATGCGTGGCAGGCAACTGCAGTAAGGAGCATCTGGGCATCTATCGGCTGCACACATCACCCAGACTGCAGCGAACACCAACAGGAGTCTCGCAATCTCCATCATTCCTAAAAAATATGAAAGCATAATTAAGTATACCAGTCTGCACAGTTGATTATTTATAGTGTTTTTACTGTTTCTCTACTATGAGGGCATACAAATTCACTCTCAGGGAAGGACTCACTTTTCATACATTTCATAACTATAATGTCATGTACACTGCTCTCTGATTGGGTGATGGGTCTTGAAAATCATGCTGTGATTGGCTGAGCACACAAAAGAGATTTTTTGAAAAGGTACATTTCGATGCCTGCAGAGCGCACTCAAGAGCTGGAGTTTAGAGAGAGCAGTCGCATAGTGTGAACCCTATTATCATACCATGGCTCAAGATAACATGATAGAAACCATGTCGGAATTGTCAATCACAAAGGCACTACAAGAAGAGGTAGAGCCCATGGTCACTCTCCCCCACAAGGTGGTAAGTAAACATGTTTATCATTCTCTCCTCACCATCCTCTACCAGTGACTACCACTGCAGGCACATGAGTTGCACATTTATTACCCCTGATTATTCTCTTAGTCCACTTTGACAGTGTTGAATCATGCGAATGAGACATGACCAAGTACACATCATGTTCTCTTCTTTTCTTTAAGGTGGCTGATGACACATGTGATGCTGAAGGGACCAGATCTGTGGTTACCTCCAATGCCCCCAAGGACCCCAGGCTGCATAACAGGGGTAGCCACACCCTTCTTGATATTTCTGAGTCTCACACTAAAGATACCACACTGGGGATGATTCAAGGATTGGATGAAATACCAGAGGAGATACCAGACTCCATGCCCCTTAGAGAAAACCAAACAAGGATGCAACATGACATGGATGTGAGCATTCCCATAGGTAGTGTCAATGCAGGGGATGACTGGCAGAACTATGGGAGAGATCTATACAAGACCATGACTTTCAATCCTGAACTGAATTGGGAACTGGCCCTGAGTCACTTCTCCATTGTGGGGCACACAAAGGATGATCTCTGTGGCATCAAACCATTCAGAATGCATGTGGCTATTGACCTCATGAACACGAAGGGAGAAGCTCAGACAATTTACTTCACCAAAATATTGTACCCCCACCCTGGTTGTCTTTTAGATGATTGGATTTTGGAATATACAGAAAAACTAAAGATATATAAAATAGATTCATTCCATGTTAGGGCCCATGCAGAAGGAGTGACATTACCAAATCTGTCAGACTTTACCGTCACAACTGGGGTCGTTGCAAGATATGGAAAGTGTGAATCATGTACTGTATGTAACTATAAAGATTATCATTTTTAAGTAGTGTAGAGACTGTATTTGGAGCATGAATGTACCATCATATTAATCTATGGTAGAAATAAAGATATTGAACAGTGAGTGATTCTTTGTTTTTTCTATCTTTTGTTGGATAACCTACCAGACAAATGAAACCAATATCTTACTTAATGAGCTATGGTGCTGCATAAGTGCATCATGCCCACCCTTTGTGTGAGTATCAAAATGAAAGGTTCAACAGAAATTGCACTTAGCATGATGCACATATGCACTACTATTGAGTGATTCTCATTCAGCTGCATTCATGTATCATGGTACTATTAAGGGTGTTCATCACTTATCAGGTGGGGGGGGGGGTAAAAAATTTTACCCCCCCCCAAATGGTAAATGATGAGTAATTCCCTGAGTGAGAGTATCAACATGATATAACCCACAGTGATTAACCATCATAAAGTTCCCATGATGCACTGAAGAGTGAGTGATTCTTTGTTTTTACTATCTTTTGTTGGATAACCTACCAGACAAATGAAACCAATATCTTACTTAACCCTTTAAAGGCCGCTGTTGCAGGAGTGCATCATGCCCATTGGTCGTCATAATGCACCAATGAAGTGCTGGCGAGACTACTCGCCAGCACTTCATTGGTGCATCATGCCGACCCTCCCGGGTTGATACATATACTCCCAAAGGGTTGCAATGATGCTCCAATGAAGTGCTGGCGAGTAGTCTCGCCAGCACTTCATTGGTGCATCATGCCGACCCTCCCGGGTTGATACATATACTCCCAAAGGGTTGCAATGATGCTCCAATGAAGTGCCGGTGAGTAGTCTCAGCAGCACTTCATTGGTGCATCATGACGACCAGTAAGCATGATGCATTAATGCATCATCGGCCCTTAAAGGGTTAATGAGCTATGGTGCTGCATAAGTGCATCATGCCACCCTTTTAGGAGAGTAACAATAATATCAATGAATTGATACAAAGGCACATCAGAGCAAAATTATCTCAATACCACATGATTCATACATCAATTCTATCATAACAGGAATTTATTCCAATTTTACCAAAATTTTCACAAAGCATCATACTCTTATACCCTGTACATGGCCCTGAGATAACACAAAGGGGTATACTCCACTGGCAGATATGCAAAACCCATGACCTGCATCTTCACCCTGTGAACTCTGCTAGGCATCACCCCCACCCCCCACCATGGGGTGGGTTCCAAAATATCTTACTTAATGAGCTATGGTGCTGCATAAGTGCATCATGCCCACCCTTTGTGTGAGTATCAAAATGAAAGGTTCAACAGAAATTGCACTTAGCATGATGCACATATGCACTACTATTGAGTGATTCTCATTCAGCTGCATTCATGTATCATGGTACTATTAAGGGTGTTCATCACTTATCAGGTGGGGGGGGGGGTAAAAAATTTTACCCCCCCCAATGGTAAATGATGAGTAATTCCCTGAGTGAGAGTATCAACATGATATAACCCACAGTGATTAACCATCATAAAGTTCCCATGATGCACTGAAGAGTGAGTGATTCTTTGTTTTTACTATCTTTTGTTGGATAACCTACCAGACAAATGAAACCAATATCTTACTTAACCCTTTAAAGGCCGCTGTTGCAGGAGTGCATCATGCCCATTGGTCGTCATGATGCACCAATGAAGTGCTGGCGAGACTACTCGCCAGCACTTCATTGGAGCATCATGCCGACCCTCCCGGGTTGATACATATACTCCCAAAGGGTTGCAATGATGCTCCAATGAAGTGCTGGTGAGTAGTCTCAGCAGCACTTCATTGGTGCATCATGACGACCAGTAAGCATGATGCATTAATGCATCATCGGCCCTTAAAGGGTTAATGAGCTATGGTGCTGCATAAGTGCATCATGCCACCCTTTTAGGAGAGTAACAATAATATCAATGAATTGATACAAAGGCACATCAGAGCAAAATTATCTCAATACCACATGATTCATTGACACATACATCCACTACCAAAACATACATCAATTCTATCATAACAGGAATTTATTCCAATTTTACCAAAATTTTCACAAAGCATCATACTCTTATACCCTGTACATGGCCCTGAGATAACACAAAGGGGTATACTCCACTGGCAGATATGCAAAACCCATGACCTGCATCTTCACCCTGTGAACTCTGCTAGGCATCACCCCCACCCCCCACCATGGGGTGGGTTCCAATACATACACCCCCCCCTCCTCTGGCTGGTGTCCGTCTAACCGCGTCCGCATCCCTAGGGCAGCATCTGCCGTGTCCCCCACACGTCCCCTATTGTCAGCGTGCATCTACTGTCGTGTATTAATAGAAAAGGGGGAGGGGCTGTTGCACACAGGGTTGGGAACTTGTTGGGAGTCTGTCACCTCCCTCCCTGCCTCTACTGTAGGCAAAGTGGGACCAAACCATGGGGGGGGGGGTATCTCTCCTCTCCTCCTCTCCTACTGTCCCTGTCCCTCCACATATTCCCTGACATTGTGTCTGTCTCAGGTTTGATATAAGAAAAGTGGTATGAGAAAGATATTAAAACCTACCTCTTCTTTTTATCCTTGGTGTGTATCCTGAGGAAGTAGTCTGTTCTGATGCTGATGTATCCTCTTAATGAGTGAATCTCCAAGGGAGTGGTGGATCAGGAATGCCATTTTATGAGGACATTAGGTTTCATGTTTACACCTATCTGTATACCATCTGTCTAAGACATGTGTTCTACTCTAAACAGTGTGACTATCTAGACCTATATCAAGACTGAATAAAACACAGCATGGATCTATGTACTGTAACACTCTCAGTGTATCCTATTGGTTTGGTGTATTATGTATAAGGTCAGCATGATTCACCAATGTAACATAGGTTTTATGATGCAGTCTTTTCCTATTTCTTCTGAGATAATGTTCCAAGCTGTCAATCAAGAAATGTATGAAATGTCAATAGAGTAATAGTGAGTAACCCATCAGGAGGCCGTTTCACCGCATTTATTACGCGTGAAATACATGTTTAGGAAGTGGTCATTATTTATCAATGGGGGGGGGTGGGTTTGAGGGGGGGTGTGTAAAATTTTCAGTCCCCTCCCGAGGGGGGGTAAAAATAATTTGACCCCTCGTGAGGGGGGGCTAAAAAAATTCACCCTCTTTTAAGCAAAAAAGCCCGCAAGCTACTATAAATCAAGGAGGGGCGCAAAAACACTCCACGCCTCCGGCTTGGGGGGGACGCAAAAAATTTTTACTGCCGTTGATGGGGGGACGCAAAAATTTTTTACTGCCGTTGATGGGGGGGGTGCAAAAAATTTTAACTGTCGTTGATGGGGGCGTAAAAAATTCCATGCGTCCGCGCGAAAACCCACCCCCCCTGTTGATAAATAATGACCACTCCCTTATTGTAATAAATGCAGTATACGACCTTCAGGGTTGGTATGAGTGATTCCTTGTTGAATTACTTACTAGGTCTATGATCCAGTATGATGGTAGGAGGGGAAAAAATACATGGACCCTTATTCTTTTCTCTTTTTCTTTCAACAGCCATGCCATCAGGGACTTCAAGTCTTTGATGAGCTTGATGACCCTCCTATGTGTGAAGATATTCCCTCAGCATCAGGAGGAAGCCTCCCTCTTAGAGGAGGGAGTCGAAATGATGCACCAAGTCTTTAAACGCTTGGTAGGAGGAGCATCAATGCTCAGGGGTACCTTGCAGGCATATGCCACCAACAAGGCAACAGTCTACCCCGGTGTGTCTCTGCTGGATGATTTCAGGAGGCACACTGAGGTGTACTTACCCATGTTCGACAACTTCATGGAGAAAGCCGGCAAAGTGTTGCGCAATCGAGAGCATGCACATCCTGCAGCCTCCAACCCTGCTGACCCTGAAGACTCCACAAACTTTGATGACCAACCCTCTGACAGGTACGAATATCATAATTCAATTTGAAAAAGCCCCAATATGTGATATGGTATGATAAAAAATGGATAGTGATGTGTGCATTTCCATATATATATTGCTGATGTTTACATGATGAAAGTTTTAAAATAGATCTCCCTCCTCATAGATTTTTATTCATGCAATTATGACAGAATCGAACCCAGCGGTCCAACCAACAGCGATCCTGACGACTCTGATGACCAGCTCTCCGTCAGGTAAGAATAGCATAATTCATTATACCCCCCATAAAGACCATGAAATGAAGTGCAACGGGTAGTGTAGTGTGCGTTTGCATATATATATATATATATATATATATATATATATATATATATATATATATATATACACATTGATACATCACATGATAAAAAAATAAACCAAAAAAAAAAAACCACCAAAACTGATGATTTTTATTTATGTGCTTTTCGACAGAACCGAATCCAGCAAAAACACCCAGCAGTCATCTGATGGAGGGATGTCCCCTGAAATCATACCCCCTACACAGGAAACAGACAGGTAAGAAATGATATAATTCATTCAACTTTACTTTTTCGAGTTTGTTAGTGAAACTATCAGTTTATAAGTTGAATCACTTAAAGCATTTTTTCTACACATGCCACCTCATATAAATACAGCACGGTCTAGAATTGGAACCTGTAGTATTCTAAACTATTTTGAAGGGTGTCTTAAAGATGATCAATGAACTATGAAGATATCACACCTCCTAAAGCAGCATATAGGTTTTGGAATATTAATTCATGATATTAAAAAGACAAAGAGAGTGCTTTCACCTTTAAACATTAAGTATTAGCTATTGCAAAACATCTGTTAAAAAGAATATTCTAATTTTTCTTGGTTTTTGCTTAATTACAGAAACACCATGAGGGGAAGGCTGGTGATGAGGATCAATCGTCGTACTTCATCCATTATATCATCCCCATCGACATCACCATCTTCTTCTTCCTCCACTGACTCTGACTCTGACTCCGACTATCCCCCATCAAATCCTTCCCGACCCTTTGGCACCCTCAGGCACCGCCCCTACTCCACAACAACACCAACCAAAACCAGATCCCCCTACCAATCACCACTGATTCGGCCTTCACCTCCATCTATACACTCCCCATCAAATGTGGTGTGTACTTTGGAACCCACCCCACCCCAGGGGGTAGATGTAGATAATTTATTAGACCTAACCCCCCGCTCCATGACAAGAGTCATGGACCAAACCCGCCCAAATTCCCCTAAGATCTCGGATGAACCCTCCACAAAATTCTTAAAAAAGAGAAAAAACCTTAGCCTAAAAGGAAAAGGAAAGAAAACAAAAAAAGTTCATGAAGCCTCCCCTCCCCCTCAATCCCTGATAAGGCCCTGCTCTGTTTCTCTGACACGTCTCCCTCCTCAAAACACTTCTTCACCCTACCATCCACCCCCTGCTGACAATGACCCCTCATCCCCGGATCTCTTCCATACATACGAGTGTGGATTTTGTGGTAAGGAGAGGGTCACAGAATCAAGTCGGAGACGCCATGAGCTTCAATGCCCCTTCCGCATTGAGGAGCCCCAGCCCTCGAGCTCCAGGGCTGAGGAACCCCAGCCCTCCACCTCCAGTGGTGCAGAACCCCAGCCCTCCACCTCCAGTGCTGCGGAACCCCAGCCCTCCACCTCCAGTGCTGAGGAACCCCAGCCCTCCACCTCCCAGGCTGAGGAGCTTCAGTCTCTCACCTGCCAGGCTGAGGAGCCCCAGCCTGACACCTCCCAGGCTGAGGAGCCCCAGCCTGACACCTCCCAGGCTGAGGAGCCCCAGCCTGACACCTCCCAGGCTGGGGCTCCTCAGCCTGACACCTCCCAGGCTGAGGCTCCACAACCTGAATCAAGCAACGACCACAGTACTATAGCATACTCAATTGCTTCTGGGACCCCATCCCCATCATCAGGGGTCAAGTCCCCCTCCTCTGAGTCGGGATCATCACCCTCTGATGGATCCTCCTTCTTTGGTTTCAGCCCCTCCTCCTCCTTCCCATTTGATTCCTCTAATCCACTCTCTGACTCAACTCCCTCACCCTCATGCTATAATGAGGAGGAGGAACTATCATTCTCTGACATGGATGGTGATTTCGTCAATGAAAATCTTATGTCGATTCTAAACTTTATAATCCAAAATATACCCTTACCTGAAGTTGATGAAGAAGTATAATAAGATGAAATAGACATTGATATCACTGTAGAAATTCTAGTATTTTAGCAATTATATTTGTAGATATTAAAATGATTCATCATTGAACTCAAGTGTTTTGTATTCTCTCCTGATTCCTATTGAATAATCACAAAAATTGAAACAAAGACAATATTAGCTATATCTATTTTATTACAAATCAGTTTACAAGGTCATTTATGAATTGATATGTCATCACTAGCAGGTACATGCTATATAAAATGATTCATCTCAACACTTTAACACAAAGGTTTACACTGAAATCGGTTGACACACATATATGACAATAACGATGTTGACAACTACTCTACACATCTATAGACAGTTCAGTGAAATGTATTAATTGAAAGTCGATCCAGTACATATGTCAGTGTATTCAGATTGGCATCATCAACCTCAAGCTGACACCACTTGATAAGCATAGCAGTAGCTTGCATCACACAACTACTGTCTTCATTTTCCATAGCTATGGCTTCTATTTCCCAGTATGTGAAACCTAACAAAGGGGCAACACTTTTCCAGGCCGGCGCAAAATGTGAAGCAATTCTATAACAGTCTATTTCTTCAAATTTCCTCCATGGATACCTATGCTCTGCTGCTTTATAGCCCCTCTCGGAGTCATCATCAAGTACACTGGTGTCTGGCTCATTCAAGGTAGTCCCATCTCCAGCCCTGGAATGACACATGAGACCTACTATCATTCAGCATGATCAAATTTTTCAAGTTCAGTCAGGTGCATGATAAGCAATACACACTATCTCCAATGAAATATGTATATCTTAACCATACTAGAAATCTTTAACATATATTTTCCTATGGTCAACATTAACTATATTAGGCACACAGATTTCATGAAGAAAGGATGATACTCACCAAGCAGTCTCTGTATATTTCTCTCCATAGGAAGTCTACCACAGACATAGCATAGGGTACACTCAGCAGGATCATGACCTTCCCTGTGACATCTAAAGATGTGATTCTTAAAGTTAGGGAGATATTCATCCAGGTGCTTCTCCAAGAAGACTCTGAGCTTTCCAAATTGATCATAAGTCAGCTTCAATCCTTTACGACCAGGTAATAATTCTGCCTCTGGATCTCCCTCGTTGGCCTTCAAGGCAAACCAATACCTGATGGAAACACTGCAGTTGTCGTGCTCCACCGTAATGAAATACTGTCCTCCAAGATGGCATGAGTATCCTAGAAAATACTCCCGTTCCGAGATTTTCATTGCATTTTCGATATCCTTAGCATTGGTCTTTAGCAGATAGAGGGCATCAAAGTCCAAAGTGACACTGTACCTGGATCCAGCACGTTGGTGTTTCCTTATTGAGTCTGTATACCACAGACCGATCCTTAGTTCCTCTTTTTCTGTGCTCCCTGCAGTGGTGGGAGGGCGGTCTATGTAAAGTCCCCTTCCCAGATCATACCACAGCTTGCTTTGTTCCTTTTCCTGCTTCCCAGCATCTGTCACTCCTAAGTTCTGTCTCCACTCACTGGAGCACAAATAGGTTGTACCCTTCCGAAAGGATGAGACAGATGGTAGCTTCACAGCATCATCTAGGTAGCAGACTCTGCTTGTCTTCTTGTTATCACCCTCACTGGCTTTATCAGAAGTGAAAGGTGAATTGGGTAGTGCTCCCGGCTGTGGTGTCTCAGGCATGACAGTATCATCATCAAAGTTCATTAGCTTAGGTATCTGCAAGGATAAATAACCCGCTTGGCTGTCTTAGTTGTCTTCTTTTTCACTTCAGGCAGAAGCTTTGCTCTCTTCCTGACAGGGGTTGTGATATCCTTTTTCTTCTTCTTAGCAGGAGTAGGTGTAGGTTCATCTTGGGTAGAACTAACCGGCTCATTCATTTCTGCCTCCTCATCAGTCTGAAGATTAGATGGAAACAGAAATATTGTAGCTTATATTCTTCCTTGAATTTCAGCATAATAGTAACTTGGGATCCCTAAGAGATAAACACAACTTAACAAACAGCTTATCTTATCGAGTAATGTAATGTACACTTACAGTTTGAAGGTAAATGCAAGGCATTGGTTGTGAATCCACGGTCCTCAAGAGCTCCACTTCCTCCGGAGTAAGCTCCCTGTCATAGACAGGCTTAATATTGAAAGGAAAGTCATCCATCGTAGCAGCCATGTTTGACTCAGAGGTGGGAACGCAACTGAAAAGGAACTGGCTTGTGCCGGTTATTTTGAGAACAGGAATAACCACCCTTCCCTGTAGCCGCTGGACCTGCAATGGTGGTGCAATACTCCTGGCACAATTCTCTTTGTGTTATCCGATGAACACATGAGTGATCACGTGAGCACAACCATCCAATCAGCTAGCAGCATTCGAGGCTACCCCACGCGTGAATGTAGGCCACCTACCCCAGGACAAGCCAGCACCTGCCTCCAGCCACGGCCATCTTGGATTTCCAACTCCATACATTTACAGTCTACACTCATTTGTTCATTACTCGATTGATTTTGAACTAATCAACTTAAAAACATACATGCACATATATTCACATAGAATGTATCATACCCCAAAACCATAGGTAATTCCATGCAGTCAATGCGTTCCCACAGATGGTTTTAACATTCTGATATCTCACCAAAACACCCAAAAATTACCCGACTTTGGACCACTTAATTCACTATTCATTTTAATATTCCCCCAAATATTATTGCACATTCTGATAGCTCAACATTTTCCCTACACATACATAGCTGAATCAAATCCAAACTCCCAATCATTCACCTCAAAACTTGCCCTTAACCAAACTATGTCATTGTGTCTCACACTATACTACTCATGTGCTAGATATAAATCAATTGTTGGATCAGATTCCCGACACATCTATCTCAGGTATCAGTCTTGGCTTGGAAGAAAGGAAGGACAAGGAACCTTTTCCACTCATACAATATCTTGAGGATGGAACCTTGCCTTCACCAAAAGCCCAAGCAAATAGAATCATCAACCAAGGCCAGCCATACACCTTGGTAAATGGTACATTAGTCCACATATGCCCCATAAATTAGAGAAACCCCAATACTGTACCACTTCAAATTGTTATACCACAGTAATGTGTAACAAGTACACTACAGTATTTCCATGACTCACCTACAGGTGGCCATCTTGGCTCAAATAGGATGATGTCAGCACTCCGACCTAGTATTAGTATATAGGGTATTTTGGAAATCTATGCTAGCAGACACAACCAAATATGTTTCCACCTGTCACACTTGTCTAGCAGCAAAGAGGCAAGTTCACTCACACAAAACACCAATGACAGTGAGAGATTACATGGCTTCACCAATGAAGTTTCTAAATCTCGACGCAGTGGGACCACTCCCCACAACTGCCAGAGGAAACAAACATATACAAGTCTGCATAGATTATGCTACCAGATATGCAACAGCTTGGGCTACTACTGACTTAAAAGCTGAAACAACAGCAGCTGAGTTTTACAATAACATAGTTTGCCATCATGGAACACCAGCCACTCTTCAAACAGACAATAGGACATGCTATACAGGTGCAAGATTCACAAAGCTAACTAAACACCTTAAGATCAAGCATAAATTTTCCTCCCCCTACAGGCCTCAAAGTAATGGTCTGGTGGAGAGATTCAATGCTAGCATTGGCACAGCTCTCAGAACATTCTGTTCAAAGCATCAAAACAATTGGGACTCATTTATTGAACCCATAACCTTTGCCTTGAACAATACTGAATCCCACACTACAGGATTCACCCTTTTCTTCTTACTCCATGGAAGAAACCCAGCCACCCCAATGGACTTAGGATTAGGAATACAGAATGACATATCAACTGTAGCAGACCATGTAGCTAACATGATAACAAATCAAGATACCTCAAGGAGGAAAGCTATACAAAGGGTCGCCAAGCTACAGAAGGAGAGGAAGAACAGATATGATAAGAAACTTACACCCCAGGAAATCAAGGTCACTGACATGGTGTACCTTAACATACCAAGAATCCTGACCAACACAGAGTGTAAGAAACTTCAACCCCTTTTTATGGGACCATATGTTGTAGTAAATAGACCTAGTTTGACAAGTGCCAAACTCAAGAACATGGACACCAACCTACTGGTGGCCAGACCTGTACACATAGACACACTAAAAGAGGTTGCAGCTTTCAGGAACACAGGCCTATTTTACATGAAGCCAAATACTACAAGATTGTGAGAAATAAGAGTGAAATCACTCTCACAAGAGAAACCACAGGTATAGGCCCTATTAAGCCTAGGCCTACACACCACATATTAAGAAAGATATCTAAATGTGGTGTAGTTTCAAGAAATTAGAATTATTTAAGATACCTAAAAAATCATATTTTCATTTCAACCACACATAAGCATGTGTGACTGAATTTATATTTTATATGAGTCATCAAATTTGTTTAATATCAGTAGGTTATTACCACTGAATGGTCAAAGACTGGGACCCTCCAAGTAAAGCAGACATGAAGTCTACAGAAAAGTAAGGGTAACACAATGGAGTGTCTAAAGCCTAATCCCCACATGAAGGAGCGCGCTATGCCAACATAGTAGTCAATTGACCTTATAAGCCACCCGCAGACAACTGTCTAGACGGTCATCAGAGACTGTCCTGGATGACAGCTAAATGAAACTTTACCTTCCATCAAATATCAGAAGGAGATGGGATACAGGAGTTTCAAAGGCCCTTATTCTCAACCTCCATTTCAACCTTGGTGTCACCATTAATGTCATGCCCTAAAAAAAAATACAGAAGCCGCCGCTTTATTACGGATATGTCCTACCTGAGGGAGAAATATATTTGTTTGTTTGTTTGTTTAGTTTTACGTCCGGGGGCCATCGAGGAACTCAGACATTCAAGAGAAGTTTATTAACTCGTACATTATGAAAAATATCGTTAATGGTATTCCACGTCATCATAGTCTACCAATGGTAAAAGAGGTTCTAGATAAGGTGGCGGAAGTAGGAAATGGGGCATATGTCTCTAGTAAAGATATCAGTTGCGCCTATAAAAGTTATCTGACGGACCCAAGTGACTGGCCACTACTGTGCTTAAAATGGGACGATGCATACTATATAGATCTGTCTGTACCGTTTGGCAGTAGGGCTAGCACAAATCACATGCAGAGAATTGCTCACTGTTTAGTAGATATATTGGCCTGCCAGGGCATATACTCCCGTATGTATCTGGATGATATTATTATTTCTAATGATCATTCCAGTGCTGTAGAGGGCTATGACACTACTAAATGCCTACTGGCCTACTCTTGGGCTTCCTGAAGCGCTGGACAAGCTACAGGCACCGGCCCAATCAGTTAGGCAGAGAAGATGACAGTCTCAGTACCAGAAGAGAAGTTACAGGAGGTACGGGGAAAGGTTAAATACTATGCTTAAAGAAAGTCCATGTCTAAACGCCAGTTACAGTTGTAACTTGGTGTACTTCTACATGTGGCCAAATGTATACAACCGGCCAGATTATTTGTAACTAGACTCCTAGACAATTTGAGAAATGTGAAGGGTAAGCACTTGAATGTAAACTCTGATATGCGCCATGACTTAAAGTCGTTTGATGAATTTGCAGAACAATGGAACAGAGTTGGGCTCCGCAATGACTCCACCCTCACCATCCACGTTGATGCCTGTGGCAGCGGCATAGATGGCAGCACAGCATACGCCGCACAAGTATGTCCCATCAAGGACCCGGTTAAGAATATAACATGCTTGGAAGCTGCAAATGTTGCCATTGTGCTTCACACCTTTATTGGTCAGGAGCACAAGGGTGGCCACATCAAGGTGTGCCCATGCCTGTTGGATGCTCCAAGCTATGTACAATCTGGACATCACATACAAACACATAGCAGGAAAAAGGAACAAAATGGACTTAGTTGCGCTCACTTGGGCTGTGGACAGTTCACACATGCTCTAGACATTCTGAGAGAAGGAAATATCCCTCTGGCCACTGCATGTACATATGTTCTAGGTATACTAACCCCTGCTATTATTTGTAGATCTGGTATACAACTGGAGAGGCATACCCCACTTCAAGTGTTGTATGTCGAGGCGGAATGGCACAGGGTCATGGCCCTTATAGGACAGAAAAAGAGAGCCTTTTCCCTACACTCGCTGAGAATAGCAGCTGCCACAGAAGCATACGATCATGGGTGTTCAGAACATGACGTCAAGATATTTGGGGGTTGGCAGTCTGATACCCATAAACAATACATCAGAATACATGGAAATCAGAGAGTTAGCAAAGCTCTAGCAAAAGCAATCTCACAAACAGAACACTAGACTCTTGACCCTTTTGGCCTTATTTTATGTGTCTTTTATCATCTACTGTTCTTAACATGTATTGTATAACTATTACATGTATCAAAATTTATCATATACAATAATAAATTTTGTCAACCCAATCTATCTTGTAAATCATCCTTTATTGGGGCGATGGGGTAAATGCTACCTTTTTCAGGCAGCTTTTCCCCCTTTAATTCTCAAATCATAATTTAAACACACACAAAAGTAAATCAAGAAGGTTCTAAAAGCACATGGTGTTAAATGATGTCTATGTCATACTTTACTTGTTGAAATCTTACCTTAGTCTGGGAGTAATTGTAATCTGTGAATCTTACCTTAGTCTGGGAGTAATTGTAATCTGTGAATCTTACCTTAGTCTGGGAGTAATTGTAATCTGTGAATCTTACCTTAGTCTGTGAGTAACTGTAATCTGTGAATCTTACCTTAGTCTGGGAGTAACTGTAATCTGTGAATCTTACCTTAGTCTGGGAGTAACTGTAATCTGTGAATCTTACCTTAGTCTGGGAGTTACTGTAATCTGTGAATCTTACCTTAGTCTGGGAGTTACTGTAATCTGTGAATCTTACCTTAGTCTGGGAGTAACTGTAATCTGTGAATCTTACCTTAGTCTGTGAGTAACTGTAATCTGTGAATCTTACCTTAGTCTGTGAGTAACTGTAATCTGTGAATCTTACCTTAGTCTGGGAGTAATTGTAGTCTGTGAATCTTACCTTAGTCTGGGAGTAACTGTAATCTGTGAATCTTACCTTAGTCTGGGAGTAACTGTAATCTGTGAATCTTACCTTAGTCTGTGAGTAACTGTAATCTGTGAATCTTACCTTAGTCTGGGAGTAACTGTAATCTGTGAATCTTACCTTAGTCTGTGAGTAACTGTAATCTGTGAATCTTACCTTAGTCTGTGAGTAACTGTAATCTGTGAATCTTACCTTAGTCTGGGAGTAATTGTAATCTGTGAATCTTACCTTAGTCTGGGAGTAACTGTAATCTGTGAATCTTACCTTAGTCTGGGAGTAATTGTAATCTGTGAATCTTACCTTAGTCTGGGAGTAACTGTAATCTGTGAATCTTACCTTAGTCTGGGAGTAACTGTAATCTGTGAATCTTACCTTAGTCTGGGAGTAACTGTAATCTGTGAATCTTACCTTAGTCTGGGAGTAACTGTAATCTGTGAATCTTACCTTAGTCTGTGAGTAATTGTAATCTGTGAATCTTACCTTAGTCTGTGAGTAACTGTAATCTGTGAATCTTACCTTAGTCTGGGAGTAACTGTAATCTGTGAATCTTACCTTAGTCTGTGAGTAATTGTAATCTGTGAATCTTACCTTAGTCTGTGAGTAACTGTAATCTGTGAATCTTACCTTAGTCTGTGAGTAACTGTAATCTGTGAATCTTACCTTAGTCTGGGAGTAACTGTAATCTGTGAATCTTACCTTAGTCTGGGAGTAACTGTAATCTGTGAATCTTACCTTAGTCTGTGAGTAATTGTAATCTGTGAATCTTACCTTAGTCTGTGAGTAACTGTAATCTGTGAATCTTACCTTAGTCTGGGAGTAACTGTAATCTGTGAATCTTACCTTAGTCTGTGAGTAATTGTAATCTGTGAATCTTACCTTAGTCTGTGAGTAACTGTAATCTGTGAATCTTACCTTAGTCTGTGAGTAACTGTAATCTGTGAATCTTACCTTAGTCTGTGAGTAACTGTAATCTGTGAATCTTACCTTAGTCTGTGAGTAACTGTAATCTGTGAGTGAGTGTAACTGTTATCAGTCTCTCTGTGAGTACATGGCACAGGTAGATGTACAACACCTGACTCACTTTCCTATCAAGTCACGTGATCAGCAGCTAACCACTTAAACCTTATCTATAAAGGTCACATGTGAACTCTTAACCCTTTAAAGGCCACTAATGCATGAGTGTATCATCTCAAGTAACTCACCATTCAAGATGCATCTTGACAACCAATGAGGAATGATGCATTCATTTAACCCTCTAAGGACTGCTGACGATTCATGTATCATACCCATTGGTCTGCATGATGCACCAATGACGATTCATGTATCATACCCATTGGTCTGCATGATGCACCAATGACGATTCATGTATCATACCCATTGGTCAGCATGATGCACCAATGACGATTCATGTATCATACCCATTGGTCTGCATGATGCACCAATGACGATTCATGTATCATACCCATTGGTCAGCATGATGCACCAATGATATTTCATGTATCATACCCATTGGTCAGCATGATGCACCAATGATATTTCATGTATCATACCCATTGGTCTGCATGATGCACCAATGACGATTCATGTATCATACCCATTGGTCTGCATGATGCACCAATGACGATTCATGTATCATACCCATTGGTCAGCATGATGCACCAATGACAATTCATGTATCATACCCATTGGTCTGCATGATGCACCAATGAAGTGCTTCATTGATTGGTGCATCATGCTGACCCTATGAGAGTTCATTACCCCACAGCTAGTGTTGGCATGATGCATGAATGTAGCTCTGTTGAGTAACTCTTAGTCAAGAATCCCCCTGATTCCCCGCAGCGTGTTATATACTCGCTGTGGGGCGATGCGCCCCCTCGCAATGCGGGACCGAGCCAGCCTGCCCCGCAGAGTCCCGAGGCAAGCATAGTGCCTGCCGACTTATTTACAGTTATCACTGATATCATATTCTGTATTGACAATATTTTTAGTACCTTTTTTCTGGGGTTTGACATGGGTTGAAAGAAAGTCTGATGATAGATTTTAAAGATAGTTTTCAATTGGTTACATATAATCTACATAACATTATGGATCTGCTTTCATTTGATGTTAAAAATAGTTTTTTTCTCCATCAGATACCCAATGCTCCTAAAGAATTCAACTGGTTTTAGAGACTCCTGGTGCCACTAGGACCTAGTCTTACAGTACCAATATGACACAACAGATGTCTCTGTAGCATAGTGGGTGGGACCTAAGCCAAAGCTGTGTTGGAGGGGGGCAGAACCATATCTGATATTTTGTAACTGAGGTCATGGATGAATGGAGGCACACAGAGCCTGATCCATTTCTGCAACACATACACCTAAACATAGCAAGCTATATTTAGAAAGTCAGACTATATGCACCACACTGTACAGAACCTTTTGCTGGGGACCTTTTGGTAGTTGTAGGTAACGGGCTCAGAATGTACACATGTAGCTAATAACAATAAGAATATTGGTTGCATTGGTATTTTGAATTATTCAACAGAGGTCTCCAAAGTATAACTAGATCATCCATGGGTCAGTAGGGAGGCCCTTGACCATCTAAAGTTTGCCTTCTACCTGAGCTACAGTTGTGTAATTTGCAGGTTCAGTCATGGATGAATGGAGGCACCCAGAGCCTGGTCTATTCTAGTACCAGGCATACACCTATGCAGCCAAAATTAGCAAGTGAGAATATAAATGATTATTCCACACTACATAGAAGCTTCCTCATTGCACCTTTGTACAGTATTGGTATGGGGTTTAGGATGTGTGGATAAATCTAAAAGCAATAGGAATATTGTTAATCTTGGTATCTTTCATACCTTTGCTAAAACCTAATAAGGGTTTATTGGTTCCCTCTAGATAATAGAGGTGATGAAATACATTACTAGAGGAAGACTCCCTTAGGCCACACCAAAAAAATAAGTTGGTCTATGGATCGCCCTCTCCACATTTTCAGAAATACAAATTTTTTTTTTCTTTGAAAAAAATCTTGTCTACGGATTTCGCTCGCTTCACTTTCTACAAGTTTTCTCTTTGTGATGTTTGGCAAAATTTTTAAAAAAATAAAATTTGTTCACTCGCCTCAATTTCCTAGCAAGGAATCCATTGGACGCCAAAAGATGTGCTTGCTCGCACCATTTTTTCAAAACCAAAATCCGTAGACCAACTTATTTTTTTTGGTGTGGCCTTACATACCAAATATTCCTAGCATATTTCATAAAACATCCTGATAAGCCAACCCCCTAACCTGAGGGAATTAAATGAGCTGAATTTTGACTGAATCAAACCCACTTTTATCTAAAAGCAATGTACTCAAAACCTTCCTCAAAAGTTCCGAACTTTGGGTGGCTACTGAGGGAACTTTATGGTGATATTTACATCATTTCTCCAATGCGGTGTGTGTGGGGAGGAGAATCAATTTTAATTGATGCCACATGTTACATAGCAGGTACAGAGAGCTGGCTGTCAGTAGGTCATGTACCTAGTACACACTCTATGAGACAGTGGTTTAACCATCCCACCTTTGACCTTAGTTCTGTTAAGAACCCAGACAATAGCTTTTCTGGGTTCTGGTTTCGGTAAGGGGCTGACAGTTGAGGTGTCTGTAAAGTATGGCTGGTCCCCTTTTCAGTTTTTCTGTTTATATTGTTGTCATTTCCATATTCTAAACTAGGTCTTGGTATTATCAGATAAATGACTGGTACTACCTTGAATTTACTGGCTGGTCAAAATCCAAGTTAAATCTATAACTTTCCTGACTCTCTTGAATTCACCACCATTTTTGTTTTGCATGGTGGTGCCTCACTGAGCATGTGCAAGGGAAAGTCCCTTACCTGGTTACTGTCAAGGCCCATTGCTTACAGTCTTGGTACCTAAGTTAGAGGAGGTTTGTTGTGATGTGATTTCTACTTCCAGTTCCTGGTGGTGCGAACTTTGAAAGCATTTCTGAACATTTGCTCAAGGAACTACCCTGAAATTGCATTATTCATGGTAAATATGCATTGCAGAACAATGGAGGGATTTAGAGGATTGTTTCAGGATGTACATGTGAGTAAACATTACAGGAATTGGTTTAACTATCCCTGAGTTTGTAGAGTGTGAAGGTGAAAACATAGGCATTGTGTAAGGCTGTAAGGGAAACAAGGCCTATGATATAGTGTACTCGTAGGCCAAACAGGCCTACTTTGACCTCAATAATGTATGCACAGGTAGATGTCATGGTCCAGTGACCAGGGCTCTAATTGGCCCATACACCCGTGGAGGTGAGTGTCATGGTCCAGTGCACACACAAGGCTACTAAGATCCCAGTACATCCTAAGACTCTGCATGGTATCAGAATCTTAGTACAGACTAAAATCAGACTGTTGTACTATGATCCTGGTGTGTCCCAACAAGATATCCCGTCCCCAACCTGATTATTGTTGACTTTTATTTTCATGTGCCCTCAATGATGTGAGGGTGAATATATATAGTTGTAGTGTTCTACCCCTCAATGTTAATCGAATCTTTCGATAGACAATGAAGAACAACTATTCAGGTTCCAGTTAAAACTTTATTGTCAATAACGCATAGGCATCAGTCGTTCTCAATGACAGTTTACAGGTAGTAGTGTTTGAACTACTAAGCACTTTCGACACTAGACGACTAGCACAGCCTTCTAGTGTCTATATTTATCAAACCACATTTACCTTCTCTGTGCAACAGCACAGAGGAGTATTACAACATGGTAGTCGGGCAGCCGCCAACCATCGCTCACGATTGTTCGTCACGACTGGGCTGAACCCGAGGAATAGCCACTATGTCTCTATGGTGCAATATGGGCCCACTATGTCTCTATGGTGCAGTATGGGGCCACTATGTCTCTATGGTGCAGTATGGGGCCACTATGTCTCTATGGTGCAGTATGGGCCCACTATGTCTCTATGGTGCAGTATGGGCCCACTATGTCTCTATGGTGCAGTATCGGGCCACTATGTCTCTATGGTACAGTATCGGGCCACTATGTCTCTATGGTGCAGTATCGGGCCACTATGTCTCTATGGTGCAGTGTGGGGCCACTTTGTCTCTATGGTGCATTATGGAGCCACTATGTCTCTATGTTGCAGTATGGAGCCACTATGGTGCAGTATGGAGCCACTGTCTCTATGGTGCAGTATGGAGCCACTATGTCTCTATGGTGCAGTATGGGGCCACTATGTGTCTATGTTGCAGTATGGAGCCACTATGGTGCAGTATGGAGCCACTGTCTCTATGGTGCAGTATGGAGCAACTATGTCTCTATGGTGCAGTATGGGGCCACTATGTGTCTATGGTGTAGTATGGAGCCACTATGTCTTTATGGTGCAGTATGGGGCCACTATGTCCCTGTGGTGCAGTATGGAGCCATTATGTCTCTATGGTGCAGTGTGGAGCCACTATGTCTCTATGGAGCAGAATGGAGCCACTTTGTCTCTATGGTGCATTATGGAGCCACTATGTCTCTATGGTGCCGTATGGAGCCACTATGTCCCTATGGTGCATTATGGGAACACTATGTCTCTATGGTGCAGTACGGGGCCACTATGTCTCTATGGTGCAGTATGGGGCCACTATGTCCCTGTCGTACAGTATGGGGCCACTATGTCTCTATGTTGCAGTGTGGGGCCACTATGTCAATATGGTGCAGTATGGGGCCTCTATGTCTCTATGGTGCAGTGTGGGGCCACTATGTCTCTATGGTGCAGTATGGGGCCACTATGTCTCTATGGTGCAGTGTGGAGCCACTATGTCTCTATGGTGCAGTATGGAGCCACATTGTCTCTATGGTGCAGTATGGGGCCACTATGTCTCTATGGTGCAGTATGGACCCACTATGTCTCTATGGAGCAGTATGGAGCCATTATGTCTCTATGGTGCAGTGTGGACCCATTATGTCTCTATGGTGCAGAATGGAGCCACTATGTCTCTATGGTGCAGGGTGGGCTCACCTGGCGGTGGGTGTCCTTTCGAGGACACTGCTATCAGATTTATCTCATTTTCTGGTTCATTTTTATAAAGTTTTTTTTTTCTTTTTTTTCAATTATGGTTATGATTTGGAGACTATTGACAGGTATTTTGAGAAATGGCACCGGTAAGGACTGATTCATTTATTGCCAGGTGGGAGAGGGTGGGGGTGGCTTATAATATATAGGGGGGGTCATTGTGAGAAGGCCCCCCCCCCCAGTATAAAGGTTTATTGGTTTTTGCCTTGGTGGGGGCGGGCAAAAACCAATAAACCTTCACAATGGGGGGGGGGGAGTCAAAACTAAATCATGTGGTTGATTCAAATTCCAATCCTGATGCCTCATTCCATGATATTTCTATGGTGCGGGGTTGCAATTATTTTGTCATAGTGGTGAGGGGGGGGTCAGGAAAAAAATCTGCCAATCCTCCAAAATCCATCTAATCCCCAGCTGGCAATGAAAGACTCGGCCTTATTAAAATATGATTTGGGGCCATCCACAAATGACATCATGCTGGAGGGGGGAGGGGGGTAGTCAGTCCCGGCATGACAGAATTAATTTTTCATATACAAATGTACCTTCATCATTGCAAAATTGGCAAAAAGCATGACAAGGGGGGGGGGGGTCAAAAATGATCAAATTTTGCATGACATCAATAATGGATGGCCACTTTAGGGACGAGTCATTTATTGCTAGCCGGGGGACTAGATGGATTTTGGCGTATCGCCAGATTTTTTTCCGACCCCCCCCCATCACTATGACAATGATTGTGATCCCCCACTAAGGCTACACCAAATTAAATAGTTGGTCTATGGATTTCCTGCATCATATTTTCAGAAATACAAATTTTTTCTTTTTTTTTTTAAATTATTTTGTCTATAAAAAGAAGTGGATTTGTCTTTTAAATGAAGTCTTTATATCAAGTAAAAGGGGAATTATGACTGGTTAAAGATGCCAAATCGAACCTATAATTCTGCCATAGTTAAGAGTTTAAATAGGGTCCAAATTTCTGATCAAGCAAGTTGAATGCAGGAGAATGTAGTTCACTTCTATCACTATTTTTTAATTATTTTCTGTTTTGAGAGGCTAGATTATGCCTAATATTATCCCTGTATAATAATTCAAAATGGTTTATTTAGACTCAAGTTCCCCCCCCCCCCCATTTTAGCAGTCAACGAGAATCACGGCCGAATTGTGGGGTCCTTTCCGAGAGTTTGAATAGTATAATTTCCCTTTAAATGGACATAAAGACTTCATTCAAAAAGCAAATCCCCTTCTTTTTATCATACCTACCAATTGCAAAACAGATATAATACATAGGATATAGTATTGGAAAACAGGGAACTCCCTAACACTGGGAAGCTGGATTGAATCTCTGAGTGAACCACACATCACAATTTTGGGGCTGTCTGTCAAACCTCCGGGGGCCCTTTAGAAAAAATAAATCTAAACATTTTCTAGACCATTTTTAACCAGAGAACGCGTGCAAACCATTCTTTTTTATGTCCTATGTCATCTTTATATCATAAAATGGTTTTAAAATTTTGGTTCAACTTAAGTGTGGAGAATGATTTTCTTCTCTGTACCTGATCTTAAATTAAAAATATGCATCCAATAGATCTCTTCAAGCCCTTTAAAATGGTACCTTGGTTGTACTGATACTCCTATGAATAGCTTCAAAATCAATTACGAAAGCGAAGTGAGGTTACAGCTGTGGCTGATCACAACTTTCACACCTGCAGTCAAGCAGACCCACACACAGCAGATAGGTCAGTGCCTAAACAATGGCAGATACTAGCTTTAAAAACTGGCCAACTCCTCTCAACTCCTTTCCTGGGAAATCTTTGGTTATCAAAAAAAAAACTGCCCTCTCCACATCTGTGATGTGGAGAATCCATTGACAAAAAAAAAATTTAAAAAAAAAGAAAAAGATTTCGCCCTCCCTCTCCATTTTTTCAAAATGAAAATCCATAGACCAACTTTAATTTGGTGTGGCCTAAGTGCTGATTTTGCAAAATGACCCCCCCAAAAATCAGATACGCACATGGAATGATGCATCAGAATGGGTATTTGAATTGCCCATATTTAGTTTTGACCCCCCAGTGTGAAGGTTTATTGGGTTTTGGGCCCGCCACCAAGGGGATCTTTTTCAAAATGACCCCCCGCCCTATATCTAACAAGCCTCCCCCCCCCACCTAGTAATAAATGACCGCTACCGGCATACAGATTTTAGGTAGGGCATATGGATTTTGAGCAGGGAAAGTAGTTCCTCCAGGGCTCCATGCGGGTTTTTGGCATACTATGGCGACATTGTACGCCCCCACACGGTGTACAGGCATACTATATCGTCGCAAAGAAGTACTAAATGAACCAATAGGAGGCGTGCCTTTGGCTACAGGTGCAGGATACAACTTGTTACATCGGTCTTTGCCCTGGGGGCATTCAGTGCCGCCCCCTGTGGTGACGCGTATATTTTCGGGACTGCCGCGCGGGATTATGCATGCCCTTAGGGCATATTGCTGGCCCCCTAGAAATCAGCAATTTACCAATGCTAGTCTATGCCCTCAGGGCATCGTGTATCGGCCCTCAGGGCATATGCATACACAGGACCATTCCTGACCTCTGGATCTAGACGTTCTGGCATTGACCAGAAAAACATGCACATGCCTTGAGGGCAACATACCCTCAGGGCATATTTCTTGCGTCTTTAAAGCATGATTGACCGAAGCATGCCCTCCAGGCATGTAGTACAATTCCACAAGTTGTACTTGTAGGCTAGCTACAAGAAGGGCCTAAGTATGCATACCCCCCAAGGCATATCTTCCTTCTCCCGGGTTCCTTCTACAGTCTACAAATGTTACTCCTCAGGGCATAAAGTTGATGATAAATGAAGTGGTATTAAACAAGGGTATGCCCTTGGGACATCCATGCATGCCCTCAGGGAATATTGGACTTTAAGCTAATCAGGGGGGAATTAGGAGCCTACTAGGCTGGGGCACTCTCCAACCTTCAACTCATGACTATCAGTGCATTCCCTGGCGCCATTCCCTGGGGGCATCATCACACATCATCCATATTATGGATGCCCCAGGGGCATGGTACAGAGAACAATGGGGGACAATGCCCTCAGGGCATTCATAGTAAGGATAATCGTACATGCATAAAAAAAAATTGACGATGCCCTGGGGGCATCCATGTACTAAACAATGGCCCCGGGGCATAGTCCAATACCCTATATAGGCCTACATGTCCTGGGAGCATCATCCTTACCATGGATGCCCTGGGGGCATTTTCCCAGACTTGCCATGGGGAGTGTGGGAAAGGGCACGCCTCAGCCGCTGCTGTCTGCGTAATTTTCGCATCACTCCCACGCGGCAGTCTGTAGGCCCCGAGGGCATAGTCCGATGTAACAAGTTGTATCCTGCGCTACGCAGGTTAATTTAGTGGTGCCACCTAGCTGAATATAGACAAACTTCCCTAGCAGACAAATTTTTCGTCATTAAAGTTAACATTGAAGAGGATGGTGGACGTACCTTTATCAGCTGAGGCAGGATTAAATGTAATAATTGACGATGTGGTCGTCAATGATGTGGCTCAAGTTTTCAGGGAACTGAGGCTGGAGAGGAGGTGAGTGGTCCCTAGATGAAGTGGTTGATATGGTTCATGCAGAGATAGCTGAAGAAATAAGAAAAGAGGAAGAAGAGTTTGAGAAAAAGCAAGAAGAAAAGAAGCAGGATATTTGTGTACAGTGCTGACATTTAGACTATGGTATTCAACTCGCATCGCGCAACAAGTGACAAACGCCGATCATGATCGCCGATAGTTTAGCAGGCTGAACTCAAGAACAGCGTTTTTTTTTATAAGGGAGCGTTCATTATTTATGGCAGGGGGGGGTGCCAATCTGGCAGAACGAATATGTCAAAAAAAAATTACCCCCCCCTGGGAATAGGTTGAAAAAAAGTGACCCCCCCCCTTAGGAATGGGTTGAAAAAAAATGACCCCCCCCCCCTTAGAACTGATTGAAAGAAAATGATTCCCATCACATTACCTTATACATTTAACCATGTTCAACAAAGTCTGTGTACATCAGGTCTCTTCATTCCTGTCATATTAGGAGAAATTGAGAGACTAATGCACTTTAGCCGGTGCTGAATTAAGTGAACCCTTTAGCTACCCTAATGCTAACCCTATGCTAATCCTAATGTGCAGCAAGATGTGCGCCAGCTAAAGTGTATTCTACCTGAATTTAAACCATTCCAATTATTATGTTAAAAATGGGATGGCCGTTGTAGAATGTCGTAAAAGCTATCAGCCGTTAGCCAGCTTTCATTTTGTATAAATGCAAAGCCTTTTTCAAAATGGTTCCGATCTTTTGAAAAATTGAAATGTGAATACCCTGCCATTGATTGATTGACATCTGTATAAAAAGTACCTATTTTTAAGGCTCCTCCATAGGGGGCACTAGCATGGGCCACTACTGATGCAGTTTAAGTGGGTACTATATTTCCCTGTGTATGGCCTCTGTGCTCAATGAAAAAGCATTTTGGACCATTACCATACTTCAACATATGGTGTTTATATGTTTTTTCAGCTATATCAATTTCCGCTACCCTTATATTTCATGCAAAGAAAGATAAAGGATTATAGAAAATGTCTAAAGAATGATGTACAAACCATAGATAAGTCTTGAGCAAACTGTTTGCCACTCCCTCATTATTTCATGTAGTGAAATATAAGCCTGCCCTGTGTATAAGCCTGCCCTGTTTATAATCCTGGTAAATTTGCCACTTAAGTGTGTTTACAAGCCCGTACAGGCTTTTAGTAATACACAGGGAAATACAGGATGTCTTAGCCAGCTAAATCATGCAACCTATTCCTGACTAACTGTAGTGATTGAAGCACTTGTGCCAGATATAAGATGATAAGGTGATTTGATAATGGTTCACTGCTCCTGACACCCTGAACTAATTACCCGGTACATGGAATAAGAAAATGGTAATTGGAATTACAGAAAAATGTGCTTTGCGATCTCTTTTGGCCACCAAGATTATTGAAAATGAAGTTTACCGTAATCTCCCGCATATATAAGGCGGAGCTCATGTATAAGGTGCACCCCTAACTCAGGGATGTGTGTTTTGCATATAAGGCACACCTACTGCTTCTGGATTAATATTTTAAAAAACCCTTGTATAAGGTGCACCCCAACCTTTTGACATATGGTGTAAGACATAGCCTCCCTTGGTAAAAGCCAACCTACATGTACATTGAATAGGCCCAAGTTGTGGGGAAAGCCTTGCTAATGTGTTACCGCGACATTGGAGGGTGTGAGGGCGGCATGGGATGGAGTGAGGGTGGCATTGGATGGTGTGAGTGTCACATGGGAAGGTGTGAAAAGCTATGGCCACCATAGAGTACTGGTAGGGTTGGAGGGGAGCTGATACTGCCCAACACCTTTACAGCATTCATTAGCTTTACCCATAGGTTTGATGGAGGTTGGGGGCTATTTAAATGTTTTTCAGGGTAAATCATTTTATGTATCAAATGATATTTGAATAAACCCCACGTATAAGATGTGCCCTTAACTCAGGCTGATCCTATCAGGCGCACCTGGGCTCTGATTCGCACATAGGCCTAAGACACGCCTAATATGCAAGACGTTATGGTAGTCAGGACTAAAACATTCCTAAATACAAACTTCATGCAAGAGAATACATTTTTATTACTGTACCACATTAGTTAAGTAGTACAGCATGGGAGCAATAATAATGGAGTATGAGAGTATCTCCCAAGAATGTTTTTGGAATTTCTGGAGCCAACTTCATGTTCTCATTTGATCTTTTGAATTTGCTCCTACAGTGTGCCTTATCCACAAATCACACGTTATATATGGGAGGTACTATTGAATTTTAAAAATATAATCATGAGCACCATTAAGCAACGTCTAAAGGAGCACCAGGTCTAGTGATGTAAGCAAGTTGTTCTAACACTCGAGTGCAGTTGGGTCGCCTTTCCTGCAATCTGATTGGTTGAGAGCGCATGTTGGGTCAGGGGACCCATAAAAGCACTTCCGGTCTCACTTCCTGTTTGTGGCTTTTCTGTCTTATTTGTGAATTATTTTAAGGAAAATCAAAGCTTTTTCTCGTGTCAGAACGTAAACAAAGGGCTCCGGTTTGTCTCTGTTCCGGAAACCCAAGGCCCTCGGTCCTCAGGCTGGGCTGATCGCCTTCGGCAATTGTTGGATACTCTTTTGAGCAAACATTTAGAAGATCTTGAAGTTCTTGAAGTTCTTTAATGTAGAGTAGACTTGTAGTGTTACAAATTCAGTTTCAGCCACATGTTGACATGCTGATCTCCGCTTCCTAAACCCCCAAAGTTGTGTCCCACTCAACCCACTCACTTTACTTTTTAGTTCCCCACACAGTCACTGGTGGCAGCACCATATAGGCATACCGGTCATACCACATCTCCCTTTTTTTTGGAAAATGAGAAGTTCACTTATTAGTCTCTTTGTCTTGAAATGTTCATAGATGAATAATACCTATCGATCAAAATGAGTAGCTCACTTATCAATCTCTTTGTCTTGAAATGTTCATGAATGAATAATACTTATCAACCAAATAAGAACATGATTATAGCTAGTATCTTGCTATGAAATTATCTCTCAAGTTAAACTAAACTGATATCTCATTGAGTCTTTCACATGTTTTCAATCAGAGGCTTAGGTGCAGATCTGGCTCTCCCAGACCTACGAGGCTCAGTAATATCAGCCCCTGGCGGGTCATCAGGTTCATTCACATATGAAGGGGTACCCGGCTGATCCATCCTCAGTGTTGGTTTGTCAGGTGAGTCAACCCTAGGGGTGACTGCATGTGATGGTATGTCACGTCTTGGTGTAGGATGATGAACTGCTGGAATAGGTCCTGTATTAGGTGGACCTGGTATTGGTAGTGTAGCAGGTGGTAGTCCAACATTTCTAGTCATACGGCGGTTTTGCCTCAGGAGGCCTGTTGGGGTTGAGATGACATATGATCTCGGTCCATCGGCTTTGCCTACAATTGTGCCATGAGTCTTGAGATCAGGGAGCCACACTTTGTCACCTGCTGATAACTCTCCGGCTTCTTTTACACGGTGTCGTTGGTCATAGTTCAGTTTCATACTGGCTCTGTACATCCTCTCCTTTTTTCGTACAACAACCGGGTCTGGTGTGCTTGGTAAGAGTTCAGATGGATAGCAGGGGACTCTGGTCTTTAATTTCCTGCCCATATTTAGTTGCGCTGGTGAGAAGCCATTATGGAGTGGTGTGTTTCGGTACATTAATAATGCTAAGTCCACATCAGTAGCTTTGTTGAGAATACCTCTGACTGTCTGTACGGCTCGCTCGGCCTCACCATTTGACTGTGGATATCTCAGCGAAGATGTTACATGCACAAATTTCCACTCATCTACAAAGTTTGCAAAGTCTCTTGCACTGAACTGAGGTCCATTGTCTGTGACAAGTATAACGGGGATGCCCTGATGAACAAATATTTTCTTAAGTTTGGCGACAGTCTCTGCGGCGTCAACTCCTTTAGTGACTTTGCTTGTCTCAATATCCCTTAAATAGTAGTCAACAACTACTAGGTAGTTTGTTCCAACATGATAACAGAAGTCAGCAGCAATTCGAGACCAAGGACGGTCGGGGAACTCAGTTCCTTTCATTGGCACGATTCTTTCTCTCCTGTACTACTGGCCCAGCCCTCGGACCGAGGGCCTTGGGTCTCCGGACAGAGACGCACCGTCGCCCTTTGTTATTACGACCAATTAATCTGTTTTTATAGTTTGCACCAACATGAATAAATGGATATGAATGATAGGTAATAAGAAAATGTTGGGCAAAATTGTGGCTGCAATCATTAACAAGTACTATTACTTGGTGGAGAATTGTAAACTTCGCGACGTGTCGCGAAAAAAAATCGTGTTATGTTGTGAAATTTTACATTGTGTTGGCGAATACCCCAAAAAAAGGAATTGCGCCGCCCCTCAGGAATAGGTTGAAAAAAAATGACCCCCCCCTCTCACAATAGGCTGAAAAAAAATGACCCCCCCCTCTGAATACCCCTAAAAATTTTGACCCCCCCCTCATTTGCTCACCCCCCCCCCTGCCATAAATAATGAACGCTCCCTAAGCTGAGGTGATATGGCTGTTGCGAGTTGCAGGATGCAACTTGTTACATCGGACTATGCCCTGAGGGCATGCAGCGCCACCCGTGTGGTGATGTGTATATTTTCGGGACCGTGCGGCATTGAGCATGCCCTGAGGGCATAATGCTGCAATTCTACAAATCAGCAATGACTACTTCTAGGGTATGCCCTCAGGGCAACGTGTATCGTCCCTTAGGGCATCTTCCTGTCCTATTGAAGTTCTGGGATTGACCAAAAAGATGCACATGCCTTGAGGGCAACACCAGTGTTATCTATGTCCTCAGGACATATTTCTTGCTTCTTTAACACATGATTGACTCAACTAGGGCATAGGCCCCCAGGGTATGTACTAATCTTCTACAGATTGAGGCCACATAGGCCCCGAGGGCCTAGATGGCCTCAGGGCATACCGTGTGAGAATAGACTCCTGTAACAGTCAGCAAAGGAACATGCCCTGAGGGCATTGATGACACTGGTGATATCTTGAGTGCAACCATTTTAATAGTAACTGTACCCCCAGTAGCAGCTGACATAGAACAAGAAATGAACATGCCCCCGGGGCATGGATACTACTGCTGATGCCCTGAGGGCCTGCGCATACACTACCCAACCAGTCTATTGATCGAGTGCCCTCAGGGCATTGGCTGGCAATGATTAGGCCTATAGTAAACTGTTTATGCCCTTAGGGAGCTGAAGATCTGGACACCACTTCCCATGGGCAGGGTTGGAAATCATGCCCTGGGGCCTGCATCACTATCGATAGTCTTGAGGAGGGCAGAGCAATGCCCCCAGGGCATACAATTACAGCTCTATTAAAAGGTTTAGGAGGTTGATCAATGCCCCAGGGCATCCATCCATGGTGTGTACTGTTTGTATCAATAAAAGTAAAGGCTATGCCCCAGGGGCATCAGTGACGGGTGCCATCGATGCCACCACGGCATGCTCTAGTTGGATTATAGACGCAGAAAAGACCCTTGGGGCATTCATGCCCTTGGGTCATGTATTCTCCTCTGCCTCCTTCCCATGCCACTGTGGGAAATTGACACCTACTCCGCTGCTGTCCGCGTAATTTCCGTGTCACTCCCACGTGGCTGGGCACCGCTGACGGTCGTTTACGCTGCTACGGCCTCCATCTTGCGCATGCACGGACTTGAATATGTCAAGTCACCAACGCTCGCTTTCCGGGCGCGTAACTCGCGCTGGTTTGTCTGTAGCGCATTCGGAGGTCGAAATAGTCTAGGTGGCGTAACTTCCTTAATAATGGGAGTTCCGCCTTGATCTTGGGCTCATTCTGACCGTCTAATTATGGCCTTTTCATAAATACTTTCATATTTGACCTAGGTCGCTCAGGAGTGACGCTAGAGCAACCGGAAGGTTATGGCGTCGTTACTTATGTAACCTATTGTTCAGTGTTGGTGTGCTCAGACACCCATGACGGCGTCAGCGGTGCCCAGGCACCCGTGACGGCCGTTTGCTTTCACTTACAAGTTATTATTTTGTGCACTGAACCATGAGGTCGCTCTCTTAGACTCTTAAAAGCATTATATTGTGCAGTGGACCATTAGGTCGGACTCTTTGATGTTGTAACCTATGTATATTTGACATAGCTGGTGTTCAGTGGAGCATGAACGCTCTTCTAGAATGTATGAGCGCTCTTCTAGCCCTTCTATGTATTAATTTCTTATATATTCTTTGATTAATACAGTAATATGTTACAATTTATGGAATAATAAAATGGTATATGATAATAACATGGAGGATAGCCTTGGGCTGATAATCACTAATGCCCTGGGGGCATCGACCTACAACAAACCTATAGTCTATGGATGTGATAAATATGCCGTGAGGGTATAATTAATATTGGTCAATTATATTAAGCTAATAGATGATGCATATCGGGGCCCTAGGGCTGTATATGCTGTATATACCTGAGCCGCGGAGCGGCGAGGGTATATACAGCATATACAGCCCGTGGGGCCCCGATATGCATCACCTAATAGGTTTATACCACCATTTCCTCCATTTTGTATCAATTTCTTACCTGATTTCCACAGAATACAGCCAGGAGAAGATATTTTGTAAGTGCAAGCGATACGGCCCGTGTCCGCTCTGCGCGAAGCCATTGTTTTTGTTCCTTGCCGGGAGAGGTACCGCTGTGTATACAGTCACTTTTCGTATTGAATCCATCCATGACAATTTTTCAAATTAAAACATACATATCCTTAGACATTCTAGATGAGTAGTCCATGCTTGATATGTCCGATATATTCGTAATAAAGGAGAATCCATTGATTTTTTCATCATAAGCGAGTCGCGGTCCGGCCATTCCCACCCGCCTCCTTGTCCGGCGAAAGTGTGTCAGTGGCCCGGATGTGGATATAGGTCAAGGAAGAAAAGCAATGGCTTCGCACAGAGCGGCCACGAGCAGCGACTCGCGTACGATGGAAAAATCAATGGATTCTTATTTATATCGAAGAAAATGGAGAAAATTAGCACGCATTCCTCGTCTATGGATCGAAAACTTCTTGGGATTTCGATATTATAACATGAAAAGGTTGGATTCAGGAGGAAAACTGTTTGAAAACATACGACTAGGACTCCAGGTTAGAACTTATTTTCCTTCGCATTGGATTTCATCACCGTTCAGTGTGGCGCTATGGCTAAGGCCTTCGCCTACCACCACTGCGGCCGGGGTTCAATCCTCATACGAGTTGGGACGATTTTTCACAATGGAAAATGGCTAGATTAACTTTGTATAGGCGCCATAATTTCCAAAAATATTCTAAGTCCAACTTGACCTCGAAAAAGTATATACCAAAAATTTCAAAAATGCACAAGGGTGGTATATGCAGAATAATGCACGGCTAAACTGCATATAAACCCACCGGAAGTTCCGAAATCGTGGTATAAACTCTATGGAAGTAGACCAACATATATGCCCAAGGACACTATGCCCTTGGGGCATAGCCTACCGCTATATTGAGCCCTTAGGGCCTGATCTGGACTAGGCCCCCTATACGGGATCCTGCTTTTGGCTTCATCCAACCACCTATAGAGTGGGTGAAGCCTACAAGTTTCTGTGAAGATTGGCTGGAACTCAATAAAACGGCCATGCCAGCCTGTCTATTAAACCTACCCATACACTCCTAAGGGGAAATGGTCGATTCGCTCTAATGCCCGTTCGCACTACATACGCATTCGCACTACTTACACATTCGCTCTAGATGATTCGCTCTACTTTTGGACGATTCGCTCTAGTGCCGACTGACAGTCATCAGTCACTGACGGACAGCGTAGGGACAGAATCCTTAGCCCTTTAATTGTTTCTAGTTCTAGTAGAGCTTGGAGTATGATTATTTGGTTCACTATTAATCCCAAATTTTTTTAATTCCACTAAATGTGCCAGCCTGGGCTCACATGGGGCCCGGGCTGCTGGGGGAGGGAGTGGTGCGAATCATCCAATGCCAGTTTTGTATGAGTATAGTGCCAATGGTCCAGGGGTAGGCCGAATCATCCAAAAGGGAGTAGGGCGAATCATCTAGGGCGAACAGGCAGTAGTGCGAATGGTCCATAACTCCTTTACTAATAATAAAGTCTTTTGTGTCCAAATAAAGTGTCCAATTCGTCTTGGCTTGTTGTATTTCCATCGGAGGGGTCAAAATGTGACCATAAATTCCTAGCTTTGGCTGCATGGGCTCTACCTCGAGATGGCGCCACTGTCTGATAATCACTAATGCACTGGCTAAGAGGAGTGTGAGGTATGTAGCGTGCAGCTGCGTGGGGAAATGCAGCCTCGGCCAGCGTCTATTGATACTATTGACGGGCTGGAGAGGGCGAGCCTGGGGAATCTCCCTCCAGCGTTTCTTCACTCTCCTAGCAGATGTTTCTCTTCCTCGGCTCAGAGAGGAGAGTGTCGTTTGTTTTGAGCGCGTAAATCAAGAAACACGTAGTAACGTTTGTCTGACATTTTGTGAGTTTTGGACATCAAGACGCAGATTGGACATGGACTGTACGTGGGAACGGACGCAGGCCGCCCTTGGAGACCTAGAGAACCTGTTGTTATGTGGAATATGGTAAGGACTTTAGTAGTCTTTACAGTTTTGTTTGATTCCTGTATTATCGCCCACTCTGTTTAAGTTTAACTTTAATACTTAGTTTTAATAATAGGCCCGGCCTAGCCTTAGGCTATTAAAGCCTTAAAGGTAGCCACTCTCGTGGCCCTACCAACGGTAGGTACATCACATGAAAATTATATTCTGCAGGAGTGTGAGGAATTCAAATCTTTTGGAATCGTGTTGATATCTCATTTCGTTCTCGCAGAATTGCTTAATTAGTATCTAGAAATCTGACATTTTTGTCCCCAGTATTCAGGCAATTTGTTGTGACCTTCTGGATCCCAATTAGCCAAAATAAATGAAGAAATGAAAGGTAGGTAAGTTAGTGAAATGTCAATTCCATTGGAATGATTCACAATATCAGCACAAAATAAAAAGCTACCTGACCCGGAAATTGACCTGTACAAAATTTTACCTTGACCTAATTTCCCCATGACCTATATATCTGACCTAATTGACCCATGACCTAGATTCTGATATCAAATTAATAGGAACAGAGGCTGTAAAATATCAATAAGTAGACATTCTGACCTAATCAATGGTATTTGACCCTAATATTAACCTCTAATGGGCTTCCTATTGACCTAGTTTCTGGCTGACCTATATATTCGACCCACATAAGCTTATGACTTAGATTTCTTGACAAACTACATCAGATAATTTTTTCCTGTGTTAGCAAGTTCACATGGTTGGGAAATCTTCAAAAATCTGTTAATTGTTACCAAAATTGGGAGCCTGTATAACAAGTTTATCTTAGCACAAATTTTAGGTGTCACACCTATATGATGTACATGGGTCATGCAGTGACGTTTTTAAAACTGCCAAATAACCACTTTGCACCTTTTACACAGGAAAATGTGATTTTTGAATTTATTTTGCAGTCCCCAGCTGTACTGTTCAGTCCACATGCACAAACTATACCTTATATGAAATGCCATGAAACATACTATTACTTTCTTTTATTTTCATTCTACTTTTTTTCATTTTGGACAACTTGAGTTAGATAACCTTTTCAGTCATCCACTTCAGAAATCTACAAAAATGTCTAGAAATGGCCCATTTTCCCTGGGAAAGTTTCATATAGGTAAAATGAACCATGACATACCAAAATAACTTTTTATATGTGTTCATTTAATCGTTGTTCTGAAAGAATATGCCAATTTCAGTGCAGTTTAATTTCCAGTGCAGCAATTTTTTGGGTCACAAAAAATGTGTCACAAATGTTGGACACTGCCAGGGGAGTGGTGCAGGCAGTGTTTGATGTACCTACCTAAGGGAGTGATCATTTATAAAAGGGGGGGGGGGGGCTGGTGGGTGAGTGGTTTGAGGGGGTGGTCAGAATTTTTCCGACCCCTCTGATGGGGGGGGGGGTCAAAATTATTTCACCTGTTTTCAGTTGAAAACCCCACGCAGTATTATACCAGGTAGGTGAAAAGGACACATGTGCGCGCAATTTTCATCTCTTACGCAGAGCTCCAGTGTACAAATTTTATCATACTACGTAACAGGGAGCGCAGAGCACCAGCTTGTCCCCGGCATCCGGTGGGCAGATGTCGGCACATTACCAAGGTTACCAGACTTTCCGTCTCAACGAATTAACAAATACGAAAAAAAATTTACGCCTTACCCAAAGGCCCTGGCTGAGACCGAGGGTGAGGGTAACTTTGCCCTTGGTCTCTCTCCTGGCACTCCTTCCTTTGAAGGAAGCGGTCATCCTTTTAAAAGCAGGAGGGGGGGGGAATCAGACCCATCTTATTTGGGGAGGGGGGGGGCAAAAAAATTTCAACCCTTATTTGAAGGGTATTTTCATTCTATTCATTTTTTCCTTAATTCCACAAAGTCAAAGATGCTGGACAGGCCGGCAGGACACATTATGATGAGTCAGAGGACCACAACTGTGGTACAGTCAAGTCTCGATACATCGTTCTTCAATAAGCTGGTTGATTCACTTTTCAGCTACCATTTAGTGCTTTCAGATTTGATTAGAGCCATTGAGTTCTATGGTAATCATTATTCAGAGAACCAGCCGATTTAGGAACCAGCTAAAATTTATCTGAAAGGGAGGTGGACGGTTTATAGAGACATGACTGTATAGAGTGTTGTGAGGAAAGTCTCAACCGAGACAAAGTATGACACATGGGTCACTAAAATGGCCAAAAGATGAGCCCAGACCCTTCATCTTTGCCTCACCATGTATGGTAGACAGGTGCATTGGGCATAAAATGAAAGAATATGAAAACCAAATTTTCTTTTCTTCCAGCCGTCAACTTGTACAAAACCCTAAGAGCCTCGGTAACTGTGAACACTTCTTCTGTAGGTAAGCTGGGTTAGCGCTAGGGCATCTTTTGTGTTAGCCAATTTGGGCGAATTTGTATAGGGTTTGATTAACCAAATTCATTATCAATTATCCAAATATTTTTTCCATGTGCCTGGTACAATATGCTCTACTCGCCATTGTCTACATACATATGAGATAATGACAAAAAATGAGAGATATCATATGTTGTATTTATTTCATTACATGATCACTATTCTGGTCACTTAATTGGAATGCTGCGGAGATTCGTCAAGATCTTTGGTTTAAAAAAAAACAAAAAAACAATAAAAAAAGTCCATAGTCAGCAGCAATTCTCGACCTTAATTATATCTACTCCTTGAATTTGTCAAAAGGTCCTTTTGTTTGCCTCACAAGTGTTTTTGGGGGCATTCTAGGTGGATTTTCCTTTTACCTTTGGCCACCCAAAATCTCGTAATCCGAGTTATTATAATAACATGGCCTTATTAAAGGTTAATGTTTGTTTTTGCAATACAACACATCTAGAAACATTAAGCTCATGTGTAGCATATCATTAGAGAGACAAATGTCATAGGAATAATGAAGGTTAACTTGTTATCAAAGGACCTGTAGGGTAAGGTGACCATGAGTCGTCCACATGGACCTCTGTGTAACCTCTAACTTTTTCTTGGATCTGAGCTTTAGTAGGCTAAATTGTAGTAGGCATCAGGAAATGGCTATGAAAATTATCCTAAAGTGTTTGCCTTTCCAGCAAATAAGGTTACAACTGTTATACTCGTGTCCTTCAGTCCTTATAAGACTTCACTACCAAAGTGATGTGTATTTTTCTTTATCAGTACCTTGAGTCAGCCACAAGTACCTTGAGTCAGCCACATCATATCATGAATCAACTATTGTGTTGGAGAGTGTCTATTGTGTACTTGATTCAATGAAATAGTGGATTTCCGGCTCACTTATAATTGACAGGGTGTGAATGTAATGCATATATACAATATTTAGTTAAGCTTAAGTCTGTTCCTTGATTATTAGGACAGTGTTGCCAGTTTATCCTCTTTTAAGAGTTTTACCTCAACATAAGTGGCTTCAAAATCATGAGAAGGCTATCTCTATTTACATGGAAATAACCCCAAACATACTATCATTGACAAGCTGTGGAACATGCAGAAGTCAAAGTGCTGAATATGGTAAGATAGCTGTTGCCGTATCTCCCCATCTTGTACCACTGTAAATAGTTAAAATTCTAATAGGTGACCATTCATAATTTAAATCTGGCACTTACAAACAAGCAAAGTGGCTGACTCAAGGTACCTGGACGAGTCAAGGTCGCTTTACCCTATATTGAAACCATTTTAAGGACATTTTATAACAAAATCACCATACATATCTATACTGAAAATGTACTACACTGTCTAGTGCAGTCATAGTACATTAGCATATCTGAGTAGAGAATAAAACAAGGATGCACAAATGTTTTCAATTCCTACCCTCCATAACATGTTAATGTGCCATTGATATCTTATTATCTTTCATAGGCAGTTAAATTGATTATAATTTTGTCCTAAATCATTCCTTTACAATTAGCCAATTTTGCGAATTTTCATGGATTATTGTTAACCAAAATGCACTTTAATTGACGATTTGGCGAATGACTAGCGCGAACACTAGTAACTTTTCTTTGTATGAGTGCATCATGCCCATTGGTCCTCATGATACTCCAATAAAGTACATGTATAGAGAAGTCACTAGGAGAGTCAAGTGCCGATGTAGCCATATTACAGTCAAGGAAAAGAGAAGGCAATAGGAGAGTCAAGTACTAATGTAGCCATATTACAGTCCATATATAGAGAAGTCAATAGGAGAGTCGAGTACTGATGTAGCCATATTACAGTCAAGGAATAGAGAAGGCAATAGAAGAGTCGAGTGCCGATGTAGCCATATTACAGTCAAGGAATAGAGAAGGCAATAGGAGAGTCAAGTACTGATGTAGCCATATTACAGTCAAGGAATAGAGAAGGCAATAGGAGAGTCAAGTACTGATGTAGCCATATTACAGTCCATATATAGAGAAGTCAATAGGAGAGTCGAGTACTGCCATAGCCATATTACAGTCAAGGAATAGAGAAGGCAATAGGAGAGTCAAGTACTGATGTAGCCATATTACAGTCAAGGAATAGAGAAGTCAATAGGAGTCGAGTACTGATGTAGCCATATTACAGTCAAGGAATAGAGAAGTCAATAGGAGAGTCGAGTACTGATGTAGCCATATTACAGTCAAGGAATAGAGAAGGCAATAGGAGAGTCGAGTACTGATGTAGCCATATTACAGTCCATATATAGAGAAATCAATAGGAGAGTCGAGTACTGATGTAGCCATATTACAGTCCATATGTAGAGAAGTCACTAGGAGAGTCGAGTGCTGATGTAGCCATATTACAGTCAAGGAATAGAGAAGTCAATAGGAGAGTCGAGTACTGATGTAGCCATATTACAGTCAAGGAATAGAGAAGTCAATAGGAGAGTCGAGTACTGATGTAGCCATATTACAGTCAAGGAATAGAGAAGTCAATAGGAGAGTCGAGTACTGATATAGCCATATTACAGTCCATATATAGAGAAGGCAATAGGAGAGTCGAGTACTGATATAGCCATATTACAGTCCATATGTAGAGAAGTCAATAGGAGAGTCGAGTACTGGTGTAGCCATATTACAGTCCATATATAGAGAAGTCAATAGGAGAGTCGTGTGCTGATGTAGCCATATTACAGTCAAGGAATAGAGAAGTCAATAGGAGAGTCGAGTACTGATATAGCCATATTACAGTCCATATATAGAGAAGTCAATAGGAGAGTCGAGTACTGATATAGCCATATTACAGTCAAGGAATAGAGAAGTCAATAGGAGAGTCGAGTACTGATGTAGCCATATTACAGTCCATATATAGAGAAGTCAATAGGAGAGTCGAGTACTGATATAGCCATATTACAGTCCATATATAGAGAAGGCAATAGGAGAGTCGAGTACTGATGTAGCCATATTACAGTCAAGGAATAGAGAAGTCAATAGGAGAGTCGAGTACTGATGTATTGATTGATTGATTTGTGTTTTACAGCACTTTAGCGGCACTAAGTGGCTATCCCGTGCTTCACAGGTTGATAATTTATCAGAGAAATGTGTCAGTGCCCGCGCATATGTGCACCACACACATCCTGAGGGGATAGGAAAGAGGAGATAGCCATATTACAGTCCATATATAGAGAAAGCAATAGGAGAGTCGAGTACTGATGTAGCCATATTACAGTCCATATATAGAGAAGGCAATACGAGAGTCGAGTACTGATGTAGCCATATTACAGTCCATATATAGAGAAGGCAATAGGAGAGTCGAGTACTGATATCGCCATATTACAGTCCATATATAGAGAAGGCAATAGGAGAGTCGAGTACTGATGTAGCCATATTACAGTCAAGGAATAGAGAAGGCAATAGGAGAGTCGAGTACTGATGTAGCCATATTACAGTCAAGGAATAGAGAAGGCAATAGGAGAGTCGAGTACTGGTGTAGCCATATTACAGTCCATATATAGAGAAGTCAATAGGAGAGTCGAGTACTGGTGTAGCCATATTACAGTCAAGGAATAGAGAAGTCTATAGAAGTCAAGTACTGATATAGCCATATTACAGTCCATATATAGAGAAGTCACTAGGAGAGTCAAGTACTGATATAGCCATATCACAGTCCATACATAGAGAAGTCAATAGGAGAGTCGAGTACTGATGTAGCCATATTACAGTCAAGGAATAGAGAAGGCAATAGGAGAGTCAAGTACTGATGTAGCCATATTGTAGTCAGTAAATAAAGAAGTCAATAGGAGAGTCGAGTACTGGTGTAGCCATATTACAGTCCATATATAGAGAAGGCAATAGGAGAGTCGAGTACTGATGTAGCCATATTACAGTCCATATGTAGAGAAGTCAATAGGAGAGTCGAGTACTGGTGTAGCCATATTACAGTCCATATGTAGAGAAGTCAATAGGAGAGTCGAGTACTGATGTAGCCATATTACAGTCCATATGTAGAGAAGTCACTAGGAGAGTCGAGTGCTGATGTAGCCATATTACAGTCAAGGAATAGAGAAGTCAATAGGAGAGTCGAGTACTGATGTAGCCATATTACAGTCAAGGAATAGAGAAGTCAATAGGAGAGTCGAGTACTGATGTAGCCATATTACAGTCCATATATAGAGAAGGCAATAGGAGAGTCGAGTACTGATATAGCCATATTACAGTCAAGGAATAGAGAAGTCAATAGGAGAGTCCAGTACTGATATAGCCACATTACAGTCCATATATAGAGAAGTCAATAGGAGAGTCGAGTACTGATATAGCCATATTACAGTCAAGGAATAGAGAAGTCAATAGGAGAGTCCAGTACTGATATAGCCACATTACAGTCCATATATAGAGAAGGCAATAGGAGAGTCGAGTACTGATATAGCCATATTACAGTCAAGGAATAGAGAAGTCAATAGGAGAGTCCAGTACTGATATAGCCACATTACAGTCCATATATAGAGAAGTCAATAGGAGAGTCGAGTACTGATATAGCCATATTACAGTCAAGGAATAGAGAAGTCAATAGGAGAGTCCAGTACTGATATAGCCACATTACAGTCCATATGTAGAGAAGTCAATAGGAGAGTCGAGTACTGATATAGCCATATTACAGTCAAGGAATAGAGAAGTCAATAGGAGAGTCGAGTACTGATGTAGCCATATTACAGTCCATATATAGAGAAGTCAATAGGAGAGTCCAGTACTGATATAGCCACATTACAGTCCATATGTAGAGAAGTCAATAGGAGAGTCAAGTACTGATGTACGTATTACAGTCCATGTATAGAGAAGTCGATAGCAGAGTCAAGGACTGGTGTAACGTTATAACCATATTACATTTACAGTCCATGTATAGAGAAGTCGATAGGAGAGTCGTGCCCGGAGTGTGGGATGCCGTCCCATGCTAAGGACGCATGCACCAACAGACAACTGGAGACTGCTGTAGGACTGTGTCAGACTCTCTCCTTCCTGCTACTGAAGGACTCACTCAACCTGCCGGGTAAATCAGTTTTATTATGATACCTAGCATATAAGTTGTGCTTTAAATATTGATGTATAATTATGGGGGACTGTCAGTATAACGTTTCAGCTTTAACTGGTTACATTACAGGACCCCATAATATGAAACAGGGTTGGCAAGAAAAATGAGTAATCACTCTGATGGCATTTGTGACAAAATGAGTCGATAGAATTGTATTAAAAGTGACGAGAGTATACATAATTGTTGTCTAATTGTGTTCTTTGTTTTGGGATGAAATTGTCTGGTTGAAATCTTTGTAATAGGAAGGCAAAGTTAAAGTTCCATAGTAAAATTATCTCCAAATCTAAAGAAGGTTTTATACTGTAAGTTTGTGTGGCAGTTGGAAGTAAAAACCGAGAATATGAGCAAAATCCTATGGTTAGAACATAGATTTTTTGCCAGTTGTAATATGAATATCTCTAAACGATTGTAAGGCAGGCAGTGGTCACAGTGGAGACATTGCAATTAGGACTGTACAGCCAATCTTAGCCAGTACCGTAAAACCCCGGTCATAAGCCGGCCCCGGTCATAAGCCGGCCCCGGTCATAGGCCAGCCCCGGTCATAAGCCGGGGCTGAGTTCAGGGATATCCTATAAGCCTGTAAGGGTTTGTGGCCTTACGGACCTGGGGGGTTCGGGTCTTACGGTTCGGAAAGAAAGAGTAAGACAGTATTCCAAGTGTATGCCAACGGTTAGGTTTATTACTTAATGCACACTCACGGCTGCCGAATGATATCGAAGAGGCAGCTAATATTAAAAGACAGTGGTTTACATAGTGTGGAGGCCAGAAGGGCCTCTGACGTAGCGGCTGAGCCCTGGGCTTTATATACGGACCCAGGTGTTCGTCGTCAGATGTCCCACAGACCCGGATCGGTGCTGCCACCTATCCGGAACCTGAGGAACGTCCGACGACTCGACTCACCCGCCACGTCAGACGGTACCCAACTCCCATGGTTTAGTAAAGTGTACCTCTACACCACTCCCCCAGACATTTAGGAGGGTGTTATACATATAATATTACTAGGATAACATTTCTACATGTCTAAACCTTTAGTAATAGAGGTACAACCATAGGTATAACATTAACACTAAATAAATTGTGAACCAGATGTCATATATATATATTCGATAGTGAAATTTAGTTACATATAACGATTAGGATGTTGAAATATTATACGAATTACTTGAAGAAGAGACAGTTATGTGAAACGGAACTGTCTATTTAATTATTATACCACATAATATTCTAGTATATTTCAGGTATAATTAATAAGACAAGTAATATGAATCGTATACATGTGATGATGACAGCTATATGTAACGGAACTGTCGATAATAAAACATATCACATAATAACATCCGTATGTGTGTTTGTAGTATTGACACCACATTTGAATATGTAGTCTTAAAGAAGACTGTTATAGTAACATCACTATCTAATGACATGTCGTATATTAATATTATACGAATCCGTTAAAGATTCCGTGAGTAGTACGAATAGGATTATTTATACCATACACTTGAAAAAAAAAAGAAAAAAAAAAAAACATCACGGTGTTGTAATGAATATAATAATATATTATCACCGTGTACCTAATAACCTTTATAGCACCAGATCATTATACTTATTATATAATTTGTCTCGCAGGACAATAATATGTGTTATCTGGTGAGGTTTAACGGATCTTATAATATGAATATTAATAGTAATTAGAGATCCATATCAGGAAATGTCTATGTACCCGTATTATAATATGTATCTAGTGGATATATACATACATATAATATTATAGAAAAATAGAAATATGACATTATATACAATATACAGAAATTATAAATGCTGCTGAAGTCTTCTGCTGTATCCTCCGGGTACTAGTAGGTAGGTGTGGTCAGCTAACCACGGGATGGACGTGCTAAAGTTTATAGTTTCCTTATATAGAGTGAACACGGTAGTTGATTTGGGGCAGCTACCCACAATCCTCTAGTAGTGCTAAAGTTTATAGTATATCCGAATGGTGTAGATTTGTAGAATAATAGTCCGGATGTGTCAACTATGTAGAGAACGTAATCCTTTTTAAGCTTAGTTGACATAAGTAAAATAATAGTCCGATATAGGTTGATCCGGAAGTAATAGTAGTATTTGATATAAGTCCATTCGGGAGTACAGATGAGTTGTAGAGGTAAATCGTAAAGTCCATCCTAGTAGTTGGTTAGCACGGGTAACAGCAGGAGTCTGGAACTGGCATCCGGATACGTCTCACAGCAGCAAGTCTACTATCGGATTGTTCATGGATGAAATTATAAATCCGAATAGGCTATTCAGGGTGCTATAAATGTTATACAACCTGAATTATATAATAGACTGGTCAAAGGAACCCGGAACACATACCATAGGTGTTCATGCACTAGTGAATAAAACATTCGCAGACCTATAGGGTTCCGCAAACACTATATCTGGTCATTTGGTGTTGGAAAAAAATTATGGAAGAAATAACCCTAGCATGCTTTAAACGGATTTCTTAGCATGCTTCTTCTTCAGAAGAGCTAAAGCCGACTCGGGAGTGCCGTCCCACTCGTCCAAGTCGACTCCGAACACCCTCATGAACTTAGTGTTCAGATTGGTGTTCCGAGTGATCTCCTCTTTTACACGCTTTTCCAACACGTGTACATCCATAGCTGCCTTTTCTTGGGCAGCTGCGGCAGCCTCCTCCTGGGCCTTCACATCGTCCCGGATGAGGGTCTCGAGACGTTGCTTTTCAGCGTCGCCCACCTGTTTCATACACAACAGAGTTTCGTTTAGGAGACCCTGATGAAACTCGATCGCTTTCTCACGAACGCTCTTCTCCCAATGGGTGTAGATGGCCTTCTGGACATCTGCCTCCCCTTGGCGAGACTTCTCGAACCAAACTTCCGCATTACCGGTTTTAATGGTAATAGCGTCCTTTGGTTTCTCAGGTGCCGCGACAGCCTTGGGAGGAGTCGAGGCGGCCTGTGGACCACTTCCGGGTTTAGGACTTCCGGACACACCTGTCGTTGGTACACAGAAGGCAGGTGGTACATTCTGTTTCAGTCCCATTTGCAGGTACATGTTTAACTGCTCCTGGGTAAAGGTAACTGGTGGGGCGGCTGGAGCGGATGCAGATCCGGCGGCAGCAGATGCGGTGGTCTTCTTTGGCATAAGGCGACCATCCTTTCCTACCACCAAGGTCTGGCTCTCAGGTCCAGGTCCCTGGTTTAAGGACGGAAAGTTTCGAGAACTCACTTTCCCAGGTTTAGATACGGCTCCAGCGTATCCGGCAGGTTCGGGCTTCTTGAACACCGGAGTGCCCTGAGCCTGCTCTGCGGGGTGCCTTGCCAGAGAGGACCTGGAACGGTCCTCTGCTCTGACTTTCGATTTCGTCGTGCTCTGACCATTACCGTTGCCGCCACGGTTCTGATCTCTCCTGCTCCTTTCACGAGCTCTCTTTGCATCCTTTCCGGATTCCTCGCATTTCTGCCAGAGAGATTCGTGCATGTCCAGTTTACCCTTTCCAGGAGTCAGGACTATCTTTGCTCGGAGTTTCGAATCCTTGGTCTTCGGAACTTCGCAGAGGACTTGGTCCCCTGGTCGGATCTTAGACCAAGCATCCTCGCTCAGGCTGTCGAACTCCTTCATGAGTTCCTGATGAAGCTCCATGATGCGCTTCCGTGCCCCGTCCAAACCTTCTGCGTGGCATTTCTTCTGGTGTCTAGCCAGATCACTACGTCGGTTGTATTGCACCTTCGTAGTACACTTCTTGCCCTTCTTACCATAACTCGGATCACAAATGTAAACCGGGTGATGGTGGAAGTGGGCTTCTACCAGATGCCTTTGGAACCGGGCTGGAGTACTCCAGGTCCGGATCGAGACATCACTCGCATCCTGGCAGATAGAGAAGGGACAGGACTTTTGATCGTCGCCGTACCACTTCTCTAAAGCCCAACGCAGCTTCCTCCTCTGGGTATAAGTGTAATACCCTTCGGTGTGGTTTAGCATAAGCCACATCTTTCGATAGGCTTTGCTCGGATTGGGGTCCTCGTCCGAAAGACGCATCCAATCTTCATCATCCGACTCATCGTTCTTATTGATTGAGTCTGGACAGGCATAGAGGGTAGAGCCGTCCTTCTTAACTCCGTACGCACAGTCGGAGAAACACGTCGGGATCCGGGTTTTGAATCCGGATTTGGCGTTAGCCCAACGTTCGGCCTCGGTTTGAGTTGATGGAGTGGCCTTCTCATCATACTCAACCGAGGATTCGTGCACCGACTCCTCGTCAGACGACTCAACCTCCATGGCAGTACTACCAGTGGTTGAGGTGCTGGGTTTCGGCTCGGCTCTCGCAGAATCCGGGAGATTCTTGAGCTTCCGAGCAGCGGATCGTCGGTTCTTACTGACCTTCCAGTCTTCCTCCGGTTCCTGGGTTCCGGATGTGCTGGAGGTCGTGGCTTCTACTGGGGTAGTAGTGCTGCCGGTAGCTGATGTAGCACTGGCGGAGCTTCTGGTGGCAAGCTTCAGGTCGGGGATAGGAGGTGCGGGTGCTTCCGCGGCCCTCTTAGCCTCTTCCTGTGCCTCCTGTTCGGCAGTCATACGGCGGACAATAACCGTCCGAAGGGCTGCAGCTCGGTCCAATCCGATTAGTGAATTGTTCTGGACATCCACCAATTCCTGTTCGGTTATGTAGTAACCGTCATCCCACTGCTCGAAGTTAGCAGCGGCCTCCCGGAATTCCTTAGTGGTCCGGCACGGCGTCCGGATAGCACTAGGGCGTGGGTAGGTCTGGCCATCGGTATCCCAGACACAGCCTACCCAGTTGATGTTCGTAGCCTTGACGTTCCACAAGGATTTGTCAGGCTTCGGATACGCTCCGAGCTCGAAGGCTCGGTTAGCTGCGTACACGGCTTCACGGAAACCAGCGTCCACCATAAGTCCCCATTGGAACCACGGCCAGTCTCGAAGCCACTCGGGAGGCATCCTGGTCAGCTGTTCGGGAGCCATGACGCCCTCGATAGCTATCCTGACTTTCGGGTCCATCCTGACTGGTGTCCCGTCCGCGTAGGTCACTTGTGCCTGCAGTTCCGGGTGGACATACAGGTAGCGACCATCATAGCTAGCTGGAAAAGGCTCCGCCACTGCTGGCTTCCACTCATCCTTCTGTCCGTCAACTTGGGTAGTTTCGGACTCTGTCGCTGCGGGTTCAGCACTCGCAGTCGCTCCGGATCCCTCGGCCGGGAGTGGAGATAATAGTTTCTCTGGCTCATTTAGTGAGAATGAAGCCAGCTTCTCCTCGAACGAGCGATCCGTGGGTTCCTCCACGTCCATCATCTCGCTCTCTTCCTGCGTAACAGGCGACAAAGCTTCCGGAAAAGCTTCTGCGGACGGAGTCAGCTTATCCGGGTCACCGGATAGCTTGGCTGCAGCTACGGATTCCTCAGCCATGACTGGGGAATCGCCCACGGGAGTAAACTACTCCTTTTTCCGGCTTTTACGGCGCCGGGGCCGGCACAAACGGAGTCTGTCTACCAGGAGACAGACTCTGGAGGAGCAGCGGGGGGTTTGCTTAGCCGGTAAAATCCAAGAAGGGAGCGAGCTCGACCGTCTTGAACGTTACCGAAAACAAATATGGCGACAGGCCAGCTTTCGTGACGTCATTTCCTCGCGGTCCGCGAGGTCACGAGAGGTCAGCCGAGACTGGACACGGTGACGTCATGCGGAAACGCACGTGCTACAGGCGGTACATCAACAAACTGATTGTTTTTAGGTAATTATCGCTCACCCCGATGACTCGACTGGGGAATTAAGTGGAGATTATGGAAAGCTTAAGCAAATCCACCGGATTATCCGTCCACTACCCATTGGTACATCATGCGGGGGCGACAAATAAGCCTTTAGGGTCAGTTGTCATCCGTTCCTCTAAATGTAAACATTACACTCGTTGTGTATACAGGTTAGGTCACTGCAGTCCTCTGGGCAATTCGGGGGCTGCGGCGAACGTATCTCCCCTTCTCGGATAGTTCTTTATCGGACCTGACAGTCTGAAGAGCTTTCTCTAGGTGCTTCTTAGCCTTAGAAACACCTTTCCTCTTCTTTTTGTCTTCACCTGCCGAGACTTTTTTAACTCCCCCACGCTTAATCGGTGTTGGCGTGGGTGTCACTGATTCGGAACACTTTTTGGGTCTACCATGACCACGCTTCACTGTAGTGTTCTTTACCTGGTCTATTATGCGATTCTGATTCAGGATCCTTTCGGAACCTTCACCATACATTTCTGTGGAGGTCTCCCTCCCAGACCATCTCCTTAATCTAGCCACATTTGACTTATAGAGTCGACCAAGGTCAGACTTAATAATTACGGTACAATCACTGATAATTTGTGTTATAGTAAAGGGACCGTCCCAATTAGACGCTAATTTTATGTGTCTAAGCGGTTCATGTAATCTGAGGACTCTGTCTCCGGATTGGAATTTCCGATACTTTAGATCGGTATCGTATCCTACTTTCTGCCATTTGGCACTTTTCTCCAAATCAATTCGGACAGACTCATATGCTTTTCTAAATCTGTCTCTTAAACATTCCACAAAAACTACATGGCAAGGTAGTTCAGGGTCCATTCCTACGACTCCAAAAACTAGGTCAGCAGGCATTATCAAATCCTCTCCGAATACTAAAAGGTTCGGAGAACAATTTGTACTTGAATGTACCGTACTATTATAAGCATGTGTCACAAAATGACATTGCTCATCCCAGTCATCCATATGTTCATTAACGAGTGACTTTAGGACTTGGATGAGGGTTCTATTGAACCTTTCCACCAATCCGTCGCTTTGTGGTCTATACGGATTGGTTCTAGTCTTGCAAATAGCTAAGTATTCGCACATACCCTGCCAGAGATTTGATTCGAACTCTCTGCCTTGGTCACTGTGTAACATTAATGGTACACCGAAGCTTAGTACCCAACCTTTTACAAAAGCTTCGGCACAAGTAATTGCTTTGTGGTCCGGTAGTGGAAATACTTTAGTGTATTTCGTATAATAATCACACACTACCATCATACAGGTATTATCATTAGCGGTTGTATTAAATCCACTAATAATATCTACCCCGATTCTTGCGAATCTAACTCCGAAAAGTTCTTGGGATAGGGGAAGTTTGCCCATCCCGGGTCCGGGTTTGTTTTTACAACAATCCGGACAGGTGGTTACCCATCTTTGCAAGTCCCGTGTCATGCCAGGCCAATAGTATTTCTTGGAAAGTCGTGCTAGCGAGCGTTTCCTTCCGAAATGACCACTGGTCCGATGTCCATGACAGAAGTACATAATGTCATGTCTCATGGCATGTGGTATCACCACTTGCATGATTCTATCACCATTATTACATGGCTTCCAACGGTATAACACGCCTTTCCGGACTTCAAGCTCGGTCCATTGAGCAAGAAACCTTCTCATTTCTCGATTTTCCAGAGAGACCTCCGGTCTAACTGGACGTATACCCTTTGGTACTAATTGCAGTAGCTGCGCAGTTATCGAGTCAGCTTCCTGGAAATGTTGTATGTGATCCATAGACCAATCCAGTATACTGGCAACTAGGGGTACGAATGGTCTTCGAATCCCTGCTAACACTGCCTTATGAGCTCCACAATCAGTACAATCCGGATTATCACATTTCCGGATTGGTATTCGAGACAAAGCATCAGCATTTAAATGCTTAACTCCGGGTCTATGCTGAATCTGTTGATGTTCAAGCCCATATTCGGATAAATGGGCTAGCCATCGGCCTAACATGCCTTCAGCATCTCGGAAGTTCAGTAGCCACCTTAAAGAGGAATGATCCGTACGCAAAGTAAAGTTCGTTCCCCATAGAAAATGTTTGAACTTCTTGGTATATACGACTACTGCTAACAACTCTCTTTTGGTTGTGCAGTAATTGCGCTGAGTCTTGCTCAGTGTGTTGCTGGCAAAGGCAATTGGTACTTCTCTCCCATTTTGGACTTGCGAGAGAGCTGCACCAATGCTATCATTACTAGCATCAGTATCCAGTATGAAATGATCCGTCTCATTCGGATATTGCAATACGGGAGTACTCGTGAACAGGTCTTTTAGCTTTTGAAAAGCGTTTTCCTGTTCATGTGTCCAAGGAAATTTTTCCTTGGTACTTCCTGGAGTCCAGTTAGCTATTGCTTGTAATGGGTAACTGACTCTAGAATAATTCGGAATAAATTCCCTGTAATAGGAACAGAATCCTAAAAAGGACCTCACTTCCTTGGGTGTTTTAGGTCTATTCCAATTCGTAACTGATTCGATTTTTTCCGGATCAGCCTTTATTCCTTCATCACTGATGATGCGGCCCAAATAATTTATGGACTTTCTAAACATGTGGCATTTCTTAGGTTTCAATTTGAGACCATTAGAAATAATACGTTCTAGTACCATTTTCAGGTTATTAGAACATTCTTCGAATGTTTTTCCGAAGACAATGACATCGTCTAGATATACAAGACATCTTTTCCACAATAAATCACTTAGAATTGTTTCCATCATTGCTTCAAATGTTGCAGGTGCATTGCACAGTCCAAACGGCATTACATTATATTGGAATAATCCAATATGACTCGAAAATGCAGTTTTCTCCATATCTGGAGGGTTCATTCCCACTTGCCAGTAGCCTGATTGCAAGTCTAGGGTACAAAACCAACTGTTTCCCCCTAAGGAGTCAATGGTTTCATCTATTCTCGGTAATGGATACGAATTCTTTTTCGTTATTCCATTCAACTTCCTGTAGTCTATGCAGAAACGGATAGTACCGTCTTTTTTTGTTACCATACACACAGGACTACTCCATGGACTATTGGAAGGGACTATTACATCCTGTTCCAACATCTTATTTATTTCATCCTCAGCTACTCTCTTTTTTGCTAAGGGTAACCGTCTATACGGTATCTTAAAGGGTTCGGCATCTCCAGTATCTATTTTATGTAATACTTTATTTGTTGTACCTAGTTTTTCACCAGGTTTGGCAAAGGCAGTATGATACTGACAGAGCATATCATAGAACTCTTTCCGGTGTTCCGGATCCTCTAATGAAGTTTCTTCATACAACTTAAATAAGTCTTCCGAAATTTCATCATCCCCTGTTACCTTCTGTAAGCTTAGCTTACTATCCGTTACAGTTTCCGAAAGGGTCACATTTCCAAAAACTTGTCCCTTTTTCAAGTAGATAGTAGTGTTTCCAGTATTGGAGACAGGTACTACCGACCAGGATGCATTCGCTACTATCGTGTCTACAGAATTTAATCCGATACTTGATAACGTAACTACATCCGGTTCTATCACTGCAGGCTTATTACGCATTGCAGGATCACTTCTTACAAGCACATCACAGGCTACTCCTGGAGGGATTCGCACAGTGTGTGCCACACTAGCCATACTGCTCACTTGTCTCAGTACACATCTAACTTTCACGGGATACGGGTATCTCACACTCAACACTCCTGTTTGGGGTTCCAACACGGCACCATACAGGGATGCGAAATCCAACCCGAGTATACCCTCATCTGCTATATCCGCAACGGTGGTGCTCATGACATAGTCATGGATACCATCCAACTGTAGTTTCACACAAGTTCTACCATACGTTTGCAAGGTACTGCCGTCGGCCGTCTGAGCACTTCCTCCCGATTTGAGAGTCTCATGTTCATCCGGTATAAGATCGTAGAACCCCCTGGAGATACAAGAGTGGCTAGCTCCCGTATCCACAAGGAATTCGGCAGATCTTCCGTTAACAGTGAGGCAAACATACCACCGCCTTCCGTTTAGAACAGAGGGTATGTCCGTGACAATCGGAACATCATTTTTCACACCAGGAGTCGATCCACATCTTTTCAAGAATTCAAGACAAGGATGACCCGGGGGCAGGTGGGCACCACAGACCTTGGCTAATTCATAGCCGCCTGCCTCGTTACTGATATTGGGTTTCCCCAGTGCGCCCGTGGCACCTGTTATATCAGCTTCCCTAACCTTCCGGGTGTCTACAACCACCTCGGTGTTAGGCGATCTTGTTACTAAATGCGAACTATCGTCACGAATGGTGATATTATGGCAAGATTTGTCACTGGGATCCCCTTCTTTGCCCCTCGGGAGATCCCTTTCTAGTTTTCCTCTGTACTTATCCCAGAGACACTCTCCTGTTTACGTGGAACAGGCTTTTCAGCCATACATTCGGGAGCAAAATGCCCCAGTTTCTGACATCTGAAACATCTCCTTTGAGATTTATCAACTCTTGGTCTCCTTAGAGCTTCTGTTAATCCGGCTATTAATGTTTCCATCATGTTAGTCGGAGCAACTGTGGCTGCTACAGTTGAGTTCGCCGTAGAGGCTGCACTACCATGTTGAGTTGATCCGGAAGCTGTTTTACCAGCAACAGATCCTCCTCTCCCTCTCGAATGTACCTTCCTATACCGCTTTTGTCGGTAATACTTTCCGGCCACATGGACTGAACCAATATATTCTCCGTTTTCATCGGAGATATATTCATCTTCCTCATTAACTTCATTCGATTCAACCGGAGCTAATTGGGAAGTATCGTATACTGGAGCAGGTGTACCCCCGTATTGGAAAGGAGCTGCTCTTACTGGACTAGGTCCGAGACCTACCAAACGTTTCTTCATGTCATGTCCATCAATTGCTATGAACAGATCACTGAATGAAGTGTCATCTTTCCAGGAGTCCCACACCACTTGCTTATGATCCGGATCTCGCAATCCACTATAGAATTGTATGAACAATTCTTGTAGATAACAATCATCATCATGAGCCCAATTTGGACGTGCTTTCGAAAGCAAGTCTTGTAGCTCCAAACCAAAGACTTTGTGTGATTCTTTAGGTTTTTGTGTTCTCTTCTTAAAGCTTACCCACGGATCTTCTCTAACGATTGATCCGAAAAGGTATGCGGCACATTCGACCAATTGATCATAGGTACCATATATTCCGTAAGCTGCTCTCCATTGGTTGAGAGCTACTTTTCCGCCTTTATTTAACCAACAAATCAAATATGGCAGAGCTTCTTCTTTTGTCCATCCACTACAATTGACTTCGTCGACAAAAGCTTGGTACCTGTCCTTCCATGGATCATTAGAATCATATGGAGGGGGTATCCGTGCCTGTCTACGTGCCGGATTATTACATCCGCGTAGTCTATCTGCTTCTCGCATGCTCCAGTTCATGACTTCCATGCCGTCCGCTCCCTTTCGGTAGCAGTCAATGCCGAGGTTTTGTATACATTGGCTTCTATCAAAGATGGTTTGCATCCCTGCAGGCATAGAAGTTCTCCTGTTAGGTTTCCTGCCATCTCCTCCTGATCCTGATCCTCCGAATCCGGATCCTCCTGGGCCGCCTGGAGGGTTTCCTCCTGGTGGACCATTATTATTATAGCCTCCAGATGAACCACCAGGGCATCCACTATTGTGACCGGTGTTTCCAGAAGAAGCGTATCTAGGGTAAGAATCACATTGATTCCATCCCTGGTTATAGCTATTACCATTCTGATAATTGCCACTTCCCGATGGATTATAATTATTTCTATATCCATAGGACGATGTTCTCGGTTGATACGTACCGCCATTAATATTGTTTCGTGGCGGATTTGGTCTCGGAAAACGTCCATCAGTAGGACCATTACCAGAACCTAGGGTTGGATTCGGTAATCTTGGTACTGCTGGTGTACTGTGGCCGGGTTGGGGGAAATATGAAGGTGGTGTCAACATATGCCTCATTGGTCCGGGTGCTCTTGGTTGTGCCACGGGTGTATTATTATTATTCCCTGTAGCGCCATCATGAGTCGCTTTGATTTTGTGACTCAAATCTGGTATAGGTGGTGCCGGACCTATCGTATCCAGCATTGGAATTACTGGTTTAGATGCGGTTCCATTTACTGCAGCATTATCCGGTTTCTTATAGATTCCGGATACCACATTCTTGTCAGCCCCATCATCAACGAATGGGCTGTATCTAATTGGGGTTGCATCTTTAGATGTCTTTCCCAACATTGTAGATACCACAGCTGGGTCTATATTACCTATAGTTAACTGGGCTGCTTCTACATATTTATCTAGAGTTATTGCAGTGGCCTGCAATTCCTGAAGCTCATTTGTGAGTTTCTGTCTATCCTCCTCCAGTTGTTTGTTGTAAGCTATGATGCCTACCCGGATGGTTTCATTGTCTTCAGCTTGTTTACTGCACTGAAGTTTCAATTTATCCAACTCATCCTGATAATGGCGAATTTCGGATTCGAATTTTGTCTTATCAAGGTTTAGTTGGTCGTTCGTATCTATGTATGTTTGGATACGAATGTGCCTATTATCATATTCTTTATTGAATGATTCTCTCATAGATTGAAGTTTTAGTTCTTTATTCTCGAGTTCTTTCATGTACTCGCTCCTTCTGGCTTCGAATTCCTTTCGCATGCCAGTTAGGTCCTCTTCCATCTGAAGTTTTTCATGGAATACTTCATCCTTAGCTTTGACCAAGGTATTTAAATTCTCGTTCAAAGTTACATAAGTTTCATTCAACAACAGGACATCCGGTCGTTTTAATTCTTCACCTTCCGGTACCGCATAGGTTAAGTCGCCATCTATAGCGCTATAATCTAATATTGGTAATTCGGGCCTGGGTAACCTATAAGGTAGTTCTCCGAATGTTACCCTTTTTCGCATTGGTGCCGGATGTTCTGGGTTAGTACTACCACCGACTTCGAACATCGAATCACATAATTCGTCAACAATTGATTGCTGGCCTATTAAGTTACTATGTCTCTGTATGGACTGTTCGCGTCGTACAGAGTCTGGCAGATTCTCCTCACTATCATTATAGTGGGGTCCGGGATCTCTCCAAGATGCTGATTCCGCATCTTGTGAGTCCGAATGGGCTTGGAGCATTAGCGATCCATTTCCATTCTCTTGGGCAAGTGATTGCCCTGCTGGGTTAGCTTCCCTAAGGGTGTCTAACCCATGTACTAGCCGTTCGGACGTTATAACGTCCGGGCTATACACCAGAATTAACTGGTCACGGCACCAGTGTAAGGGTTTGTGGCCTTACGGACCTGGGGGGTTCGGGTCTTACGGTTCGGAAAGAAAGAGTAAGACAGTATTCCAAGTGTATGCCAACGGTTAGGTTTATTACTTAATGCACACTCACGGCTGCCGAATGATATCGAAGAGGCAGCTAATATTAAAAGACAGTGGTTTACATAGTGTGGAGGCCAGAAGGGCCTCTGACGTAGCGGCTGAGCCCTGGGCTTTATATACGGACCCAGGTGTTCGTCGTCAGATGTCCCACAGACCCGGATCGGTGCTGCCACCTATCCGGAACCTGAGGAACGTCCGACGACTCGACTCACCCGCCACGTCAGACGGTACCCAACTCCCATGGTTTAGTAAAGTGTACCTCTACAAGCCTGTTTTTGGGTCAAATCTTTACCATTTTCTCTTTATTCTATAGTATTTATTTATTTTTATTTATTTTTTTTTGGTGATAAGGTGAGGCGAGCATGGCAACCACGCCAGTAGTATCAAGGTAGTGTTGAGGTGCAGTTGTATTGAACATTTGTCCATTGAGTTCTTTATTCTATAGTAAAAAAAAAAAAAAAAAACGGTCATAAGCTGGGGGTAGACTTTGGGAGAAATTTAGAAGCCGGTTTTGGTCAAAAATAGAAAAAAAAAATCTGGCTTATGACCAGGGTTTTATGGTACTGATTGGTCTAGACATACCCAGACTATTGGTCATTATGAGTTTTCAACAGTGACAAAGACATTGCATCAGATGTAGGATTTGTAATTATAGGCCAAGTGATAGACTATTGGATAGAGTTTGGTGTCAATAGTGGACATTGCATCAGATTTAACTATTTTTAACTACAGCCTCCCATACCATGGAGCTCTATGCCCATACAAGTACTACCGTAAATTCCCGGTCACAAGCCGGCCCCGGTCATAAGCCGGGGGGTGAGTTCAGGAAAAAAATAAAAGCCGGTTTTTGGGTCAAATTTTTACCATTTTCTCTTTAATCTATAGTAAAAAAAACCGGCCATAAGCCGGGGGGGGGGGACTTTGGGAAAAATTTAGAAGCCGGTTTGGGCCCAAAAAAAATCCGGGTTATGACCGGGGATTTACGGTACTTTGTCTTTGTTACATATTCTTTCCCTCTATCTTTTAGCTGCTGTCTAGTTTTATTCTCTACTTACTTGGTTTTTAGTTCTCCCAGGATCCGCAAGGGGGAGACAAGACTTTTTTTTGATATGTTACACTTCCCTAATAATGATAGGACAGGTTTTCCAGGGGGCTCTAGCCACCTATAGCTTTTTGAATTTTGAAAATCCATTCAGCAGAAGAAAAGTTATGCATTTTTATTTTTTGACCATATTCAAAAACTATATGTTTTAGAAGTGGGAGATGACGGTATTCTATTCTACCTCTGATACAGACACACCTACTCCCAGTCAAAATGCAGCTAAGGAGAAGACCCCGAGAAGGGATCGAGTCACTCGTGAATCCCGGGACCGCAGCACGCATGAATCTCCATGTGTCCAGGTTGAGATAAAGGTCAACGCGACATTCCCAGACTCCACGAGTTCCACCCCACAACGTAAACGGTCGGTACGAGTCTCGACAAAAACAAGGAACTCGTCAGACAGTAGCACAACAACAGTGGTGAGTAAAAAGGTGAAGAGGGAAGTGAAAGGAGGCAAAGCTGCCAAACCTGGACCTGCTCCACAGGTACCGACTGAAGATATACCCCGTGGCAGGACACGGAGAGGTCCCCAGGCAGACTCAGTCACAGAGGAGCCATCATCATCCAGCGACAACCCAAACTCACGTAAAACAAAAACCACAAAGGCAGCAAATCAGAGTACTGTCAGTAAAGCACAGAGACGCAAACTCGACAAGTCCCCACCACCAGCAGAGATTGCGCCCCCTGGTGCAGGTTTCAGCACCCCTATGGTGACCCCAGTACGTGCAGGTAGTCGTAGTACAGGACGGGGGGACAGACTGAGCAGTCCCTTCACTTCATCAGGAAACACCCCAGTGCACAGCAAGAAGAACGCCAAGGGTGAAACACTGCTTCATGTAGCTGTTATCAAGGTACATGTACTAACATACAACTGTCAGGGATATCACTGCTCTCTTATGAGGGTGTTGACAATATTGGGTCTAAGTGGGATTGGAGCTGGTTTCTTGCGACCTGCACTGATAAGAGCTGATAAGATGGAACCAGCTTGTCCCTGGAAGTGGTTATTATCTAGGGACAAGGTACCCATCACACCATGTCTTATCAGTGTGTTTTGCCATTTAAGAAGAACCAACAAAATACAAAATGGTGGATCCACTGGGTATAGGTGTAGACTCCTATAGTTCATTCCCTACATGTCAGTCTGCAAACCTCTCTATGGTAAGGTCCCTTAGATTGGTTCAGTAAGTTCATTCCCTACATGTCAGTCTGCAAACCTCTCTATGGTAGGGTCCCTTAGATTGGTCCAGTTAGTTCATTCCCTACATGTCAGTCTGCAAACCTCTCTATGGTAAGGTCCCTTAGATTGGTTCAGTAAGTTCATTCCCTACATGTCAGTCTGCAAACCTCTCTATGGTAGGGTCCCTTAGATTGGTTCAGTTAGTTCATTCCCTACATGTCAGTCTGCAAACCTCTCTATGGTAAGGTCCCTTAGATTGGTTCAGTTCATTCCCTACATGTCAGTCTGCAAACCTCTCTATGGTAGGGTCCCTTAGATTGGTTCAGTTAGTTCATTCCCTACATGTCAGTCTGCAAACCTCCCTATGGAAGGGCCCCTTAGATTGGTTCAGTTAGTTCATACCCTACATGTCAGTCTGCAAACCTCCCTATGGTAAGGTTCCTTAGATTGGTTCAGTTAGTTCATGTACCACAGTTAAATCACATTATTGCCATGATTGTCCAGGGTGTTGCCGTAACTTGTATAATGTTTATGTTTCAGGGAGATTATTGTAATGTACAGAGTCTGATAGAGTAATGTGTAAATAAACATATGTTATGTTTCAGGGAGATTATGACAAGGTACAGAGTCTAATAGAGGAAGGTGCCGAAGTTAACACCAAGGACAACGCCGGCTGGACCCCGCTGGTAAGGTCTAACACGAATATACTTGGATATATGCATTAGTGTAACATGAAACATGTAAGATTGACAGATGTAGACATGATGTAAAGCTTTAATTAGAGCTCTAATTTGATCTACGCAAAAGGTGTGCGCTACAATACGTGGGTCAAAAAGGCCGCCGAGTAATAGACTGGATTGGCGAGCATTTTATGAAAATTTGGAAAGCTAACATGCACATTGATTTAGGTAACCCCAACAATCATGATACATTGAATGATGTGGAGATCACAATCATTGACTTTATACACAGCCATCCCCAAAGTGAATTGGCTGACAAATAGAGAAACAGAATTGAGAGAGAATAGATTAGCAAACTGCAAAGTCCCTCTCGGTATGAATTTGATGATGCAACCATCTTCTATAACCAGGGTCTCAGAAAGATTTCCCGTTACATCCCGAGCTACTTAAAAAAAAAAACCCAAAAAAAAAACCAAAAATGTTTACTGATAATGGGGGATGGTGGATATATGAATCAATATAAAATTCTGGAAAAAAAAAAATCCATTATTTTTCACACCGGGGTCCCAAGTTGTCCACAATAAATAAAATTTATTGTAGACACCGTTTTGTCTCCAATTAATTGATTAACACATATAAAATTTATTTAGGTTAATTAAATCTCCTTTGGATAAATTATCTGAGGGACAAAGATTGTGATAACAATCACAAGCCTTGTTCGCCAGTTAAGAGCCTGATGAGATCCAAAGATCGAAACCTTGAAGTCACATCCCAGGGCAGAGCCCTGGGCACCCCATATAAATAAATATATTTGGGCAGATCCCAGGTCATGACCCTTGACCTGTGACCTGGAAGTGATCAGTCAATCCACTTCCTATGTGAGATAGCAACCAGGTAAACTTTTACAATGGTTGCCAGGGAGACACAATCACAGCGGTAGGATACGGCCATGGTTGCCACATAAAGAAGGAAGGTCGGGCAGGGGTAAGAAGGACACTCACGTCTTGCTGAACGAGTTACACCAGCAAGTAGTATCATGAACATAGTTATCTGGAACATTTCATTCCTGATTTCATGCTGACATTCAAATTCAATCCATTACCCTCCAGTGGCTTAAAAAGGACACTAATTTAAAAAAGTGCTTTTATGGGGAAACATATGGTTAATTGCAGCATGAGGCGTGTAACCATGGTCACGTGTTGCTGGTGGAGCTGTTGCTGGATTCGGGCGCCTTTGTCAATGTCCCCGGGGGAGACAACGAGACCCCGCTACACGACGCTGTCCTGAACAACAAAGTAGAGGTAGCTGCACTCCTGGTGTCACGTGGGGCCGATAAACATGCAAAGTTAGTCAGTTTTAAAACTAAAAGTAACAACAAGAAAGAAAATTTCTTTTATCAGATTAGAAATAATAAATAATATTCATGGATAGGTAATCAATAATCAACATGAAGCTCAGAGTGTTTGCTAAGAGGACTAGCCTATTTTATATTTTTCAAAAAGTAACCTACTTATCCCATTTTGCAGTACATTATCAATAATGAAAAGTAGAATTGTTTTTCCAGTTGTGTTGAATTGAAATTTACCTTTGTAAGCCCGCCTATAAGTTGAACCTGCCTATAAGTCGACCCCCCCCCCCCCTTTTCCAAATTCAACCTATAGAGAAAAATGCTTAAAAAATAATTGCACTAAATTATTATATAAAAAACCCACCTATGAGTCGACCCCCTCTCTGGACTTACACAGAAAAAAAAATCACCCAAAAAAATGACTTATAGTGGGATTTTTAAGGTAGGTCTAGTACGAAAACTTAAAACAGTAACAATCTGTACTTTTATAACAGGAACCTGAGTGGTAAGGTCCCGCGGGACCTGGCTAGGACGGACGCCTTGAGGGAGGCACTGGATGCTACACATGTAGACTCACAGCTAGACACCAGTACCACTGTAAGTTATTCTGTACAACATGGATACACTATGTAACAATTTATCATCATATGCGCTAAAGAAAACCGGACTTTTAATACAGCAATAATCTTTTTACATAACAATATGGGCTTGCCCTTGTCTAAGTGTGCCTACCGTAATCTTCCGCGTATAAGGCGCAGCCCGCGTATAAGGCGCACCTAGAGTTTTGGAAAATTCTCAAAAAAAAATGAAAAATTCATAACTTTGGTTCTACTGAATGAATTTTCAAAATTCAAAAACCTATGGGTAGCTTGGGCCACCTTGTGCCCTCCTGGGCCCCATTTTGTCCTATTATGACCAAGGGGGCATGTAAGATATTTAAAGAAAGGTCTTGGTGTCCCCCTTGTGGATCCAATGAGAACTAAAACCCCCCGTATAAGACGCGCCTTATAGGCTGGAGATTACGGTACATTATGTGCTACTCCGTCCTATAGTACCGTAATCTCCCGCGTATAAGGCATAGCTCACGTATAAGGTGCACCCCCAACTCAGAGAATGCAAGTCCACATATAAGGCGCACCTCTGAGGGCAGATTTTTGTTAATTTAGTACTGTTCTATAGTAAAAATACCCCCCCCCCCTATAAGGCGCACCCCATACTCAAGGCAATTTTCCTCCCACGTATAAGACCCAGCAGCCTTTTGTTTGGCCTATAAGATGCGCCTTATACGCGGGAGATTACGGTATATGAAAAAGTCTTAAGTGCAAAGAAATATGAGTGAAGACATGAAAAATATATGTATAAAAACATTCATGGATTTATAGTTTGTAAAAAGACTGAAGGTATGGTTTTGCCCTAGACTGTACCGAGTCAGCTGGCGGTGGGTCCGGTTGTGATGTTGGCGACGGGACTGACACGTGAAGAACGGGCGCGGGTACAGAAATGTGCTACATTACTCCATGGGAGGATGGTGACTGACTTCTGTCCTGAAGGTAAGGACCAAAAATAATTGTTTCAGGTACCCCGACCCTAGCTAGCAAAAGAGGGTTGACCGGACCCTAACTTTTTTTCTATATTTGGAAGAAAATATGGGTTTTTGGCCCAGTCTTTAGTCAATTGAGTTATTCCTGAGCTGCTGTGAATCACACCTGAGTCACCATGACACATCACGCGTCTTTGAAGCAGAAAAGATTTTACAAAATAAATCCGACCTACCCCACCTTTTTTTTCAGCACGTTACCTGACACCTACGTCAGGCCTAAGTTACTGTGCGATCGTTATACACCTGTGATACCTCTATTTATCGGGGATGAGACTTTCACTGCTTTGTTGATTTTAGTCGCCCAGTGAGTGGTATCTTTCATGAAAATTCTGTTGAGCGTCTATTAAAGATTTAGAGACATTTCTTTTAGTGCAGGGCTTAGTACATTTTCCGACAGTTTCAATGTTGTAGTTTCATAAGAACTCTGAGAGTGTCTTAAGTCATCAAGTGGATTGTATCTGGCATGTAATTACATATTTCCACTTCCCTAGTGACCCACCTGGTGACGTCCACTAACCGTGAAGGGCAGTGTCCTCGCACATTGAAGTTCCTCCAGGCTGTTCTCATGGGGAAGTGGATCGTTAACAAGGAATGTAAGTGTAAGACTGTATTATTGTGTGACTGTCATAGCCATAATTGTCATTCCTAAACAAGTCATTGCCATAATCATCATTCCTATACATGTCATTGCCATAATCGTCATTCCTATACATGTCATTGCCATAATCGTCATTCCTAAACAAGTCATTGCCATAATCATCATTCCTATACATGTCATTGCCATAATCGTCATTCCTAAACAAGTCATTGCCATAATCATCATTCCTATACATGTCATTGCCATAATCGTCATTCCTATACATGTCATTGCCATAATCGTCATTCCTAAACTGATTTCCGTTTAAAATTTTTTCTCCCATGTGGCCATTTGGGATGTGCCCCTTTTTAGAAGGTGAGGGCGGTGTCCTCAAAGCTGAATATCAATTTTTGGCCCAGCTCCTGCTGGGTCATTGGAGGCAGGTTTTCAACATTTTTGGTCGATCAAAATGGCCGACTTTAAGTGGGAATTTCATATACAAAGAAGGGGTCTATAAATTAATGGAAAGTTGATAAATTTTCTTTAGATCTTTGTCTTTCTGTAGATGGTAACAATTCCTCTAAAAAAATTTTTTTACCTATGAAAAAAAGCTGAAGGAAAAACTTGGCATGTTCGACTAAATTTCTCACGAAAACGAGGCTCCATGGGATTGCATTGGGTGGTAGATTTCAGCGGTAGAGGGAGTAGATATAACACATTGACTCCTATGGGAATAGGGCAATTAAGACGCTTTTTTTCAGTAGCTAAGGAGGAATTTTTCAGGACAAGACGGGTGAAGACCGTTGATATATGAGTGTGTAAATCGAACCACCATAATTTTGTTATGTCTACCGCCTCCCTTCCGGTCTGGATATTTGACGCGTGTGCGCAGAGTGACCGGTCGTCATATTTTATTTTTTGTTTAACAGTAAATTGAGGTGTATTTGATGGAGGAGAATTACATTGTCTCATGCATTTGTATGGTTGATATGGATCCTTATTCAAGACCTGCTGGTATTGTGCAATGCTTAACTCACCAGGAGAGGAGTTATTCGCCAATGAAACATGCGAGCGATAATTGGTGCATCCTCCATAGCCTTAAGCATTGACGACTTCGACACACTGTCACTATATTTCTTTTTATATTGGGGGGGGGGGTAGTATACCCTGCGCCATATGTGATATATATCACACGTTAAATCTTATTTTATAGCTATAATCTTTTATGTGCTTGGAGTACACTATCTATATTTGTACATTAGGGGTACACATGTGCTTGGAGTATGGGGAGCGGGTGTCAGAAGAGCCGTTTGAGGTACCAGGATGTAGCACCAACCCAGACGGACAGAGTCCCGAGAAAGCCCGACTCAATGCAGCTCAGCAGGTTAGTATAGGACTAAGATGATGTGAGTTTACCATTCAAGATATGTATCCAACAGTGTTTTTGATCAGAGTTCAAAGAAACCCTCTATCATTCAACCTTTTCTATGAATAATTCTTTAGATACAGTACCAAGATTTCTACTGGCATAATCTCCCTTGTATAATGTGCATCCTGTGCATAAGGCACCACCTAAGTTGAAAAGAAAGCTGTAAGGCGCACATACGACCTGAATTTTAAGGGTTAAGTTCTATTCTAGTAAACCACCTATAAGACACCCTGAGTTTGGGATGGTTATATTTATAAGGCCAAGGAGGCCTCAGATCCGCCCATAATCAGAAAATGTCACATTCACAATTTCTGTGAGTACATGAAATGTCCAATACATCAATGTTTTCCCCCTGTTCTTATCCTCCAGTTGCCGGGTTTGTTTGATGGATGTCACTTCTTCCTACACGGTGCCTTCTCCTACCCGACCCCGTCTAAAGGCGACCTCACTGACCTCATCCTGCAGGGCGGAGGTAAGGGAGTGATTCATTTTTTAACAACAGGGGGTAGCTGGTGGGTTTGCATGTGGACATGCAAAAAAAATTTCGACCCCCCCCCCCTCTCGGGAGATTTTTTTACCCCCCATCAGGGACGAAAACCATGTGCGAACGTGCCCTTTTAGTCTATAGTAATGCGAGGGGTTTTCCACTGAAAACAGGTGAAATTATTTTGATCCCCCCATCAGAGGGGTTGAAAAACTTCTGACCCTCCCCCCTCAAACCCACCAGCCCCCCCGTTGTTAAAAAATGATCACTCCCTAAGTGTATCATACAGATGTGCATGACGATGCACTCCTGCATGATGATGCAGCAGTGCATCAGGATGCAGCAGTGCATCAGGATGCAGCAGTGCATCAGGATGCAGCAGTGCATCAGGATGCAGCAGTGCATCAGGATGCAGCAGTGCATCAGGATGCAGCAGTGCATCAGGATGCAGCAGTGCATCAGGATGCACTCCTGCATGACGATGCACTCCTGCATCAGGATGCACTCCTGCATCAGGATGCAGCAGTGCATCAGGATGCAGCAGTGCATCAGGATGCAGCAGTGCATCAGGATGCAGCAGTGCATCAGGATGCAGCAGTGCATCAGGATGCAGCAGTGCATCAGGATGCAGCAGTGCATCAGGATGCAGCAGTGCATCAGTGCCTATGTTTTCTGTATTTTAGAGAATTTTCACACATTCGACAAATTAGTGGAGATACTACCTTTAATGCCCTATGTACATTTACGTAGAGAATTTTCACATTAGACAAACTACCGTAAACCTCACCTATAGGACTCTGTATGGAGTCCCAGTGGAGCTGCCATTTTGAATTTCGCTGGTTGAGGTAAAACCCACTGATAACACATACCATGATGGGTACCTTGTCCCTGGTTAACACCAACTTCCAGGGACATGCTGGTCCCATCTTATCAGTTCTTATCAGTGTGTGTCGCTGGAACCAGCTCCAGACTAGCTAGTGGCCAATAAGTCGACCCCCAACTTTGGAATTGGGGTTCCCAGACCCTCCCCCACACTCATTTTCTGACCTCTCCAATAAATTTTTTTCCCCCTTTCTGTTTGAGAAATCTAGAGAAAATGATAATTGAAGTTTGAAATGATAGATAATCCCATGAAATTAAGCTATGAAGCCCTTTGGAAAAATTCAAAGCTAAAAATGATTGGAACCACTTTGATTCATATATTTTTTAAAACCTCACCCATAAGTAGACCCCCCAACTTGGGGCCAAAAACTCAACTTCTACAAAAACAAAACAGCAAAAAAAAAATTCGACTTATAGGTGAGGTTTTACAATACTGCCCTATGTGCATTTCGAGAAGTTAGTCATTAGACAAATTAGTGGAGATACTACCTTTAATGCCCTATGTGCATTTAGAGTGGAGACGCCACCTTTAATGCCCTATGTGCATTTAGAGTGGAGACGCCACCTTTAATGCCCTATGTGCATTTAGAGTGGAGACGCCACCTTTAATGCCCTATGTGCATTTAGAGTGGAGACGCCACCTTTAATGCCCTATGTGCATTTAGAGTGGAGACGCCACCTTTAATGCCCTATGTGCATTTAGAGTGGAGACGCCACCTTTAATGCCCTATGTGCATTTAGAGTGGAGACGCCACCTTTAATGCCCTATGTGCATTTAGAGTGGAGACGCCACCTTTAATGCCCTATGTGCATTTAGAGTGGAGACACCACCTTTAATGCCCTATGTGCATTTAGAGTGGAGACGCCACCTTTAATGCCCTATGTGCATTTAGAGTGGAGACGCTACCTTTAATGCCCCAAGTGCATTTAGAGTGGAGACGCCACCTTTAATGCTTTATGTGCATTTAGAGTGGAGACGCTACCTTTAATGCCCCAAGTGCATTTAGAGTGGAGACGCCACCTTTAATGCCCTATGTGCATTTAGAGTGGAGATACTACCTTTAATGCCCCAAGTGCATTTAGAGTGGAGACGCTACCTTTAATGCCCTATGTGCATTTAGAGTGGAGACGCCACCTTTAATGCCCTATGTGCATTTAGAGTGGAGACGCTACCTTTAATGCCCCAAGTGCATTTAGAGTGGAGATACTACCTTTAATGCCCCAAGTGCATTTAGAGTGGAGACGCTACCTTTAATGCCCTATGTGCATTTAGAGTGGAGACGCTACCTTTAATGCCCTATGTGCATTTAGAGTGGAGACGCTACCTTTAATGCCCTATGTGCATTTAGAGTGGAGACGCTACCTTTAATGCCCTAAGTGCATTTAGAGTGGAGACGCTACCTTTAATGCCCTAAGTGCATTTAGAGTGGAGACGCTACCTTTAATGCCCCAAGTGCATTTAGAGTGGAGACGCCACCTTTAATGCCCTAAGTGCATTTAGAGTGGAGACGCTACCTTTAATGCCCTAAGTGCATTTAGAGTGGAGACGCTACCTTTAATGCCCTATGTGCATTTAGAGTGGAGACGCCACCTTTAATGCCCCAAGTGCATTTAGAGTGGAGACGCTACCTTTAATGCCCTATGTGCATTTAGAGTGGAGACGCCACCTTTAATGCCCTATGTGCATTTAGAGTGGAGACGCTACCTTTAATGCCCTATGTGCATTTAGAGTGGAGACGCTACCTTTAATGCCCCAAGTGCATTTAGAGTGGAGACGCCACCTTTAATGCCCTATGTGCATTTAGAGTGGAGACGCTACCTTTAATGCCCTATGTGCATTTAGAGTGGAGACGCCACCTTTAATGCCCTATGTGCATTTAGAGTGGAGACGCCACCTTTAATGCCCCAAGTGCATTTAGAGTGGAGACGCTACCTTTAATGCCCTATGCGTTTTTTCCAGGTAAGCTGGTGACGCGGATACCTAAAGCTGACACCATGGAGGAGTATGCTGTCACTGTGCCCTACCACGCCAAGCCTAACTCCACGCTGTCACACTGCAGCCATTATATAGTGACTGATACACGCGGGGTGCAGCTGGATATGTTACACCCCCGTCTGTGTCGTACTACCGCTACATGGGTCATGGACGCTATAGCCAGGTTTGATCTAAATAAACCTGATACACAGTGACTAGTATATACCGTAATCTCCCGCGTAGAAATTGGTACCAATTTTGTAAATTCAGTACATTTCTATAGTAAAATTACCCCTCGTATAAGACGCACCCCCAATTTCAGTACATCCTATAAGACGCACAATGGATTTGTTTGGCCTAGAGGACCCGTCTTATACGCGGGAGATTACGGTAGTGACTGACAAACACACACACACAGGGCAGGGGGTTATGTCGTACTACCGCTACATGGGTCATGGATGCTATAGCCAGGTTTGAACTAATTAAACCTGATACACCTACACAGTGATACTTTCATATAAAAGTACTGGACTTAATCCCCTCTATTCTGGCAAACACATTTAGCTTTTCTAGAAATAGTTGTACAGTGTTATTTCATCTAAATGTCTCCTTTTGTATGGGGATGGCAAAAGAAAGGAGGGAAAAAAACTAAGAAAATAACTTAGATTTGAAAAAAGGTAGACTTTATTATAAATTGTACATTCATTATTTCGAGTACCATATATACACACAGTTCTGTATAAAATTGAGATGTTGAATTAAATCTAGGACACTGCCATGACATTTGAGGGACTAAAGTTATTGTTATGGCAAGCCATTATGTTAAATTAAATATAGGACACTGCCATGACATTTGAGGGACTAAAGTTATTGTTATGACAAGCCATTATGTTGAATTAAATATAGGACACTGCCATGACATTTGAGGGACTAAAGTTATTGTTATGACAAGCCATTATGTTGAATTAAATATAGGACACTGCCATGACATTTGAGGGACTAAAGTTATTGTTATGACAAGCCATTATGTTAAATTAAATATAGGACACTGCCATGACATTTGAGGGACTAAAGTTATTGTTATGACAAGCCATTATGTTAAATTAAATATAGGACACTGCCATGACATTTGAGGGACTAAAGTTATTGTTATGACAAGCCATTATGTTGAATTAAATATACAGGGGTGTAAGATTTCAGAATTTTGTCTGATTTCAGAATTATCTTGATTCAACATGACAATAGATTTTCCTTAATTTCCCTTCTTTAATCAGAATTTTGTAGTACTTTACAATGAATCCAGAACGTCTTTGTGTACTTTCAGAATTTCACATACACCCTGGCTTTCTGTCCCTGAATATAGGACACTGCCATGGCATTTGACGGACTCAAGTCATTGTTATGACAAGCCATTATGTTGTATATTTGTATCAATCACAGATATATATTTGTTACTCCTTGTGTAAATTCACTTGTTATTCTATCTTTATACCTGATACATTAATAAATCAAATAATACTAGTATCCAAAAGGCTACTTTCCTGTACAGTACTTTTTTCCATAATGACCACATCTACATGAATTATGTTAAAACTATCATGGGCATTCTCACACTAAAGGACCCTGACTTTTATTGCACACGATATTTTAAAAAGGGATTGGTCATTTTAACAACAGGGCAGGGCTCGACAAATCAGTTAGGAACTAGTGTATCCACTGGACACGAGAGCAAACCAAAGTTGTGTCCAGCAGGAAAATATCATGTGCCAGACCAATTTACTCAATGTGTAATTAACCTAGCTTGGCAGCTGTGTCCACTGGACACAACTTGAAAAATAAATTGTGTCCAGAGAAATTATTTTGTGTCTCGGGCACTGGACACCGGGATTTCTCGAGCCCTGCGGGGGGTTGTGGATTTTCTTACATGCCCACCAAACGTTTTTGCCCACCACCCACTCGAAGGGGCCTAAAATTCTTTGCACCCCCATATTTTTCTTTAATATTAAGGCATTGGCTTTTCTCCAAAAGGGGGTCTGAATTTTTTTGACTCCCCCTGTTGTTAAAAAGTGACCACACCCTTATCTTGATTACAAAAGAGCACCAATGTATATATACAAGTATGGCAACAAACAGGTTCCTCTGTGAAAAACTAAATCCTGCCTTTAAGGTATAAATCTTAGGCCAGAGGTCTACTACAACATATGGTCTAACAGGACTCAGGGAGCAGCTTATTGTCTAACAGGACTCAGGGAGCAGCTTATGGTCTAACAGGACTCAGCTTGTTACATGTTCTTCTGGTACAACTCTCTGTACTCTAAATGTCTCTGAATGCTGTAGTACCGTAAATCCCCGGTCATAAGCCGGATTTTTGTTTTCTATTTTGGGCCCAAACCGGCTTCTAAATTTTTCCCAAAGTCCCCCCCTGGCTTATGACCGGGGTTTTTAAAAAGTTTAAGTAATTTTTTACCAAATTTCAATAAAAATCAATAGAAAATAAAATTACTTTAATATGTACGATTTTTACCATACAAGTTCATTTCAATGTGTTTTCTATAAGAAATCAATAAAAAATTGATAGAAATATGGCTAATTTTCCTCAAAAATTGGTGAGATTTTTTAGTTTTTTTTGGGGGGAAGGGGGGTCAAGGGGCTTAACTCACCCCCCGGCTTATGACCGGGGTTTTTGCAAAAGTCTAAAATGCACCAAAACCGGCTTATAGATTTTGCCTGAACTCACCCCCCGGCTTATGACCGGGGCCGGCTTATGACCGGGGATTTACGGTACTCTTTATTGTACAACGGTCAGTAATTTGGGTTCAGTCAGTTTTTCGGGTCGATACCTAAAGCAAACACCATGGAGGAGTAGACCATCAAAGTATGGTCTCCTGGGGTCACATTTGGCAATTTTTGTTAAAAATTCACTAAAATAAGAGTAATTAGCGTGGTGACTAGTGAGTACTACTCGTGAGATGAGTAGACTAGTGTATGGTTCACAGTCGCCAGGGTGTAAAGGATAGGGAGGCCTTGTAACTTATTTTTGTTTGTGACTCCTCTGCTATAGACTATTCCTGCTCACTATTCTAATGTAATAACAACAGTGTGTGTACTTTACTTATCAGTGAAGGAATTCTCAGAATATATCTCATACTTTTGATTTTATTTGCAGATTAGACATTTCTTCATTTGAAGCCCTATGGCAGATTAGCATTAAAGCATTTTAAGATTCAGAAATGCATCTCTGTAGCCTTTGTTTTAGAATTGTTCGTTCTGAAGCTACCATATATATGCAGTACAGGTTTCATCTCAGTGGGTTATGGTACAATTGGATCACAATTTCTGCATTTGAACAAGGTATTCACTGTTAAAGATCTCTATGGAGAAATCAGTGCTAAAGTGTGTGTTGCCATATGTGCATTTTTGTAAATCAGAGGAGGTGGAAGTGTACTGACACCTTGTGGAACTGCTATATTCTTTTCTGTGTAAACCTTTTTAGTTTACATTGAAATAATTCTTTCTCAGAATATGTATCTGCTATTGGTGATGAAACATTAATTTAATTACTCCTTTCATTATATTTCATTATATAAACGATTTTGTGGAAGACTTTGAAAACATGTATGTAAAGAAGAACTTACACTGTGCTCCCCCTCTACAGAGAGGTGGAGTGATCTGGCCGGTTTGCTGACCACTGGCCCATGATGAGCTACAGACTATTATGAGGTTATTGGCAGTTGGGTGTGTATGTGTGTGTGGGAGGGGGGGGGGGGTAAGGCAGAGCAGGCTCCTAGCGATCTGAGACAGTGTACACTCATAATGACACACCTGTTGGCTATGGCATTGAACATTGAATAAGACAGGTCCCTGTGACAGCTGAGTGAGGTGCATGCAGTCTACAGGCTATTAGTACTTAGCTGCAGTGGGTAGTTCTGGTTGAATGTGTGCTATATATTACCAAAATCCCAGATGATAGTATGCCCTATCTATCAGTCTCACCAACTGAAACTAAACACAAGATTACAAGTCGCCGCGCCATGTCTCACAGGACTATTCTCTACTATTGTATTAAAATCTACAACACTATGGTTTTATTCACAGCCAAAGTCCCAGTCAAGTGCACTCTCCCTGCAGATCCCTCCGCCATCTGAGATGCCACTTTTCCTGGAAAACCAGGAATTCCTGCTTTTTGGTTGGTCCAGATTTTTTAACTAAATCATGCTGATATCCTGGAAAAGGGTGTCGAAAATCCAGTTTTCCTGTTTCTGTCAGCCAGCGAGTGGCATCTCTGCACCATACATCCCTACTTGAGAATGCGTAAGTGCATAAGGAGGTGAGAAAGCGCCATATGCAAGGGGATGTCAAAAGGGCAAATATGTCTCTGAACACCTGATGGTTCCTTATTGTATAACGGGCAGCACCTTGTCTGGGTTCAGTAAGTTTTTCGGGTCGAGTGCGGCCTTGACCTGCTGCATGACCTGAATACCGGTGCCCCCGAGCTCCTCCTCCAGCAGATGGCGCTTACCGAGCCCAATACCGTGTTCTCCTGTACACGTCCCACCCAACTGCATGGCTGTCCTGGAACAATGAGACAACATGCGGATCTGCATTTCTCGCACTACTGAGAACAACACTTTAATTCATCATAGTGAAATTTGGTACCATTTAAGAAGATTTTTTAAGAAGATCTGTACACATTTGACTTCATCAAGCTGTCCTTTTTCTACCTTTTATAGACTTAACCAGCTCTATCCTAGATTCAGTTGGCTAGCATTATCCTTAATTCCTTTGGACTAGCCACACCCCACTACCAGACTAGACTAGGTTGAAGAATCTTTTTATCCTACCACTACTCCTATCTTTGTTGACTAATTGAGTTACATTATCATCCTATCACTAGGCTGACTTGACTAGTCCTATCTTTGTTGACTAATTTAGTTACATGATAAGCCAATCACTAGGCTACCTTGACTAGTCCTATCTTTGTTGACTACCGTAATCTCCCGCGTATAAGACGCGTCCTCTACGCCAAACAAAATGCTGGGGGGTCTTATAGCTTTCTGTCAAGTTGGGTGTGCGTCTTATACGAGAGGTAATTTTACTATAGAAATGTACTAATCTTACAAATTTCAGCCTTAAAATGTGCGAGTTATACGCGAAAATGCATGTGCTGTGTTTGGGGTGCGTCTTCTACGCGCAGCGCGTCTTCTACGCGGAAGTTTACGGTAATTGAGTTAGATTATAAGCCTATCACTAGGCTGACTTGACTAGTCCTATCTTTGTTGACTAATTGAGTTACATTATTATCATATCACTAGGCTGACTTGACTAGTCCTATCTTTGTTGACTAATTGAGTTACATTATAAGCCTATCAATAGGCTGACTTGACTAGTCCTATATTTGTTGACTAATTGAGTTACATTATTATCATATCACTAGGCTGACTTGACTAGTCCTATCTTTGTTGACTAATTGAGTTGCATTATTATCCTATCACTAGGCTGACTTGACTAGTCCTATCTTTATTGACTAATTGAGTTACATTATTATCCTATCATATGGCTGACTTGACTAGTCCTATATTTGTTGACTAATTGAGTTACATTATTATCCTATCACTAGGCTGACTTGACTAGTCCTATATTTGTTGACTAATTGAGTTACATTATTATCCTATCATATGGCTGACTTGACTAGTCCTATATTTGTTGACTAATTGAGTTACATTATAAGCCTATCACTAGGCTGACTTGACTAGTCCTATATTTGTTGACTAATTGAGTTACATTATCCTATCACTAGGCTGACTTGACTAGTCCTATATTTGTTGACTAATTGAGTTACATTATAAGCCTATCACTAGGCTGTCTTGACTAGTCCTATATTTGTTGACTAATTGAGTTACATTATCCTATCACTAGGCTGACTTGACTAGTCCTATCTTTGTTGACTAATTGAGTTACATTATTATCCTATCACTAGGCTGACTTGACTAGTCCTATATTTGTTGACTAATTGAGTTACATTATAATCCTATCACTAGGCTGACTTGACTAGTCTTATCTTTGTTGACTAATTGAGTTACATTATTATCCTATCACTAGGCTGACTTGACTAGTCCTATCTTTGTTGACTAATTGAGTTACATTATAATCCTATCAGTAGGCTGACTTGACTAGTCCTATCTTTGTTGACTACCGTAATCTCCCGCGTAGAAGACGCGTTGCGCGTACAAGACGCACCCCAAACCTAGCACATGCATTTTCACGTATAAGACGCACATTTTAATGCTGATATTTGTAAGATGAGTACATTTCTATAGTAAAAGTACCCCTCGTATAAGACCCACCCCCAACTTGAGAGAAAGCTTTAAGACTCCCCAGCATTTTGTTTGGCGTAGAGGACGCGTCTTATACGCGGGAGTTTACGGTAATTGAGTTACATTATAATCCTATCACCCGGCTGACTTGACTAGTCCTATATTTATTGACTAATTGAGTTACATTATAAGCCTATCACTAGGCTGACTTGACTAGTCCTATCTTTGTTGACTAATTGAGTTACATTATTATCATATCACTAGGCTGACTTGACTAGTCCTATATTTGTTGACTAATTGAGTTACATTATTATCCTATCACAAGGCTGACTTGACTAGTCCTATCTTTGTTGACTAATTGAGCTACATTATAATCCTATCACTAGGCTGTCTTGACCAGTCTTATCTTTGTTGACTAATTGAGTTACATTATTATCCTATCACTAGGCTGACTTGACTAGTCCTACATTTGTTGACTAATTGAGTTACATTATAATCCTATCACTAGGCTGCCCTGACTAGTCCTATCTTTGTTGACTAATTGAGTTACATTATAATCCTATCACTAGGCTGACTTGACTAGTCCTACATTTGTTGACTACCGTAATCTCCCGCGTAGAAGGCGCAGCTCGCGTAGAAGGCGCCCCCCCAACTCAGAGAATGGCTTTTCACGTAGAAGGCGCACGTACCTCTTCTGGATCGATTCCTGGAAAAACCCACGTATAAGGCGCCCCCCCCAACTCACAGGGTGGCTGTTTCGCGTAGAAGGCGCCCCCCTCCCCCCCCCCACCCTCACTATTGTACACCTCCCGGTCTGCCGCGGTGCTGGGTCTATGAGTTCAAGCTGTCATCGGCACACGGTCGGCTTGAACCCGCCAAGCGCCCGTCGACACCTCCCGGTCTGCCGGGGTGCAGGCTCTATGAGTTCAAGCTGTCACTGGCACACGGTCGGCGTCAAACCCGCCGAGCGCCCGTTGACACCTCCCGGTCTGCCGCGGTGCAGGCTCTATGAGTTCAAGCTGTCATCGGCACACGGTCGGCGTCAAACCCGCCAAGCGCCCTTCGACACCTCCCGGTCTGCCACGCTGCTGGCTATATGAGTTCAAGCTATCATCGGCACACGGTATAAAATACCCTCATATGAGTTCAAGCTGTCATTGGCGCATGGTGGGCCTTATCCCCGGCGAGCGCATCGACACCTCCCGGTCTGCCGCGGTGCTGGCGCTATGAGTTCAAGCTTTCATCGGCGCATTTTCCCAAATGAGATGTTGGAAAAACCCGCATATAAGGCGCACCCCCAACTCAAGGCAATTTACCTCCCGCGTATAAGACCCATGAACGATCTGATTCGCGTATAAGACGCGCCTTCTACGCGGGAGATTACGGTAATTGAGTTACATTATAATCCTATCACTAGGCTGCCTTGACTAGTCCTATATTTGTTGACTAATTGAGTTACATTATTATCCTATCACTAGGCTGACTTGACTAGTCCTATATTTGTTGACTAATTGAGCTACATTATAATCCTATCACTAGGCTGTCTTGACTAGTCTTATCTTTGTTGACTAATTGAGTTACATTATTATCCTATCACTAGGCTGCCTTGACTAGTCCTATATTTGTTGACTAATTGAGTTACATTATTATCCTATCACTAGGCTGCCTTGACTAGTCCTATATTTGTTGACTAATTGAGTTACATTATTATCCTATCACTAGGCTGACTTGACTAGTCCTATATTTGTTGACTAATTGAGTTACATTATAAGCCTATCACTAGGCTGAATTGACTAGTCCTATATTTGTTAACTCACTTGGCTACATTATTAGCAAAGTCCTTGGCCCTGGCGGCCTCTTCGTCCCCGTCAAAGATGAGGGCCACATGGAAGTTACCGTCCCCTACGTGACCAACGATAGGTCCTATGCACATACAAAGAGTGACGTTAATATTGTGTAACAAGATGAAAACAACAGCCAGGTGTGTTACTGTGTCTGGTAACCATGGGAACGGGAGGTCTCTAATAGTGGCACTGCAGCTTGTGAAAACCAAGATGGCGGCCACTCTAGGAAGATCAGTGATGCCCCTCGACTGGATAAATGGCAAGTTTACCTAGTAACTTCTGACCATCGAGCAGTCCTCCACAAGGGAACCATTTTAACAAAATACCAAAAAGACTGCCACCAAGTAACTTCCTCAGGGCGAGCAAGAAGCTGGCTGCATCTGTCAATCAAACCAACCCCAAGCAAGCTTATCGGCAGTGTATGGTTTGTTACGTATCATTGATAAATGATTCACTTCATGTGGACAAAGATACACAGTGACGTGCTGGCCTTATGGGGTATCAGGTCATCATAAACACTAACACACCGTGCAGTGGCTCAAACAGTAACTTACTCAGCTAGTCTAGTGGCAAACTGTCGCGCCTTGTCGTGATCCTCAGGTTTAAGGGCCAGGAGGCAGTGAAAGTTACCATCACCAACATGGCCCGCTATGGGCGCTTAAATATCAAGACAACACTAATACAAAACAAATGTCATTTCTGATATCATTGCTAACTAGGAAAATTAAGTTGTGCAGATCACATCTATGCCAAATCATATATGTATATATGTATGTAATACCTGCACTAAAGAGAAAATATGTCATCTTATTATATATATTTATCAATTTCTGGTGTAAGATTTCAGCACAGTATCTAGTGTATTCCGTGTGGTAGTATAGGGAGCCTCTTATCTCTGGAATATGAGGCAACATGAGGTGCACAACTTGATACAATGCACCACTGACCTGTCAGTCCTGATGCGTCAATGTCCTCTTTTGTCTTAGTGATGATTTCTGGTAACTTAGAGATGGGGACGCACACATCTGTTGACATACCCTAAAACATGCACATAAATCTAGAATTATAAAATAACACGACTCCCCGGGTGCACCCTTTAGCTTTTCTCTCAAGTCAGGGTGCGTCTTTTAGGCAGGAGAAGCCTAATGTGTGAGGTACTATCGTAAGTTCTTTCGTATTAGCCGCACTCTTGTATAAGCTGTACCCGACTTTGGTAGAATCTATAAGCCATAACCAGGCCTTGAAAACTGGCAGTTTTATAGTATAAAATACCCTCATATAACCTGCACTCAGACTTTGGGCCATTTCTATAAGCCTTAATTTTATTTGTGTTCTGGTATTAGCAGCGGCTTAAACAAGAGAATTTACGGTGCTGTTGGTGGTAGATGTTTACAAGCCCATTAAACAATCTACAACACCTCCCAGAGAGCTAACACACCATCAGTCTAACACAGTACTATAACAATAACTCATTCAGAGAGCTTACACTCCATCAGAATTTCACACAGTACTATAACAATAACTCATACAAAGAGCTCACACACCATCAGAATTTCACACAGTACTATAACAATAACTCATACAAAGAACTCACACTCCATCAGGATTTCACACAGTACTATAACAATAACTCATACAAAGAACTCATACACCATCAGAATTTCACACAGTACTATAACAATAACTCATACAAAGAGCTCACACACCATCAGAATTTCACACAGTACTATAACAATAACTCATACAAAGAACTCACACTCCATCAGAATTTCACACAGCACTATAACAATAACTCATACAGAGAGCTCACACACCATCAGAATTTCACACAGTACTATAACAATAACTCATTCAGAAAACTCACACACCATCAGAATTTCACACAGTACTATAACAATAACTCATACAAAGAACTCACACTCCATCAGAATTTCACACAGCACTATAACAATAACTCATACAGAGAGCTCACACACCATCAGAATTTCACACAGTACTATAATAATAATTCATACAGAGAGCTCACACACCATCAGAATTTCACACAGTACTATAATAATAACTCATACAAAACTCGCACACCATCAGAATTTAACACAGTGCTATAACAATAACTCATACAAAAGTTACACACCATCAGAATTTCACACAGTACTATAACAATAACTCATACAAAAGTTACACACCATCAGAATTTCACACAGTACTATGACAATAACTCATACAAAGAACTCACACTCCATCAGAATTTCACACAGTACTATAACAATAACTCATACAAAGAACTCACACTCCATCAGAATTTCACACAGTACTATAACAAAAACTCATACAAAAGTTACACACCATCAGAATTTCACACAGTACTATAACAATAACTCATACAAAAGTTACACACCATCAGAATTTCACACAGTACTATAACAATAACTCATACAAAGAACTCACACTCCATCAGAATTTCACACAGTACTATAACAATAACTCATACAAAAGTTACACACCATCAGAATTTCACACAGTACTATAACAATAACTCATACAAAAGTTACACACCATCAGAATTTCACACAGTACTATAACAATAACTCATACAAAAGTTACACACCATCAGAATTTCTCACAGTACTATAACAATAACTCATACAAAGAGCTCACACGCCATCAGAATTTCACACAGTACTACTATAACAATAACTCATACAAAGAACTCACACTCCATCAGAATTTCACACAGTACTATAACAATAACTCATTCAGAGAGCTCACACTCCATCAGAATTTAACACAGTACTATAATAATAACTCATACAAAGAACTCACACACCATCAGAATTTCACACCATACTATAATAATAACTCATACAAGGAACTCATATACCATCAGAATTTCACACAGTACTATAACAATAACTCATACAAAGAACTCACATACCATCAGAATTTCACACAGTACTATAATAATAACTCATACAAAGAACTCACATACCATCAGAATTTCACACAGTACTATAATAATAACTCATACAAAGAACTCACCACCATCAGAATTTCACACAGTACTATAACAATAACTCATTCAGAGAACTCACACTCCATCAGAGTCTAACACAGTACTATAATAATAACTCATACAGAGAGCTCACACACCATTAGAATTTCACACAGTACTATAATAATAACTCATACAAAGAACTCACACTCCATCAGAATTTCACACAGTACTATAATAATAACTCATACAAAGAACTCACCACCATCAGAATTTCACACAGTACTATAACAATAACTCATACAAAGAACTCACACGCCATCAGAATTTCACACAGTACTATAACAATAACTCATTCAGAGAACTCACACTCCATCAGAATTTCACACAGTACAATAACAATAACTCATACAAAGAACTCACACTCCATCAGAATTTCACACAGTACTATAACAAAAACTCATACAAAAGTTACACACCATCAGAATTTCACACAGTACTATAACAATAACTCATACAAAAGTTACACACCATCAGAATTTCACACAGTACTATAATAATAACTCATACAAAGAACTCACACTCCATCAGAATTTCACACAGTACTATAACAATAACTCATACAAAAGTTACACACCATCAGAATTTCACACAGTACTATAACAATAACTCATACAAAAGTTACACACCATCAGAATTTCACACAGTACTATAACAATAACTCATACAAAGAGCTCACACGCCATCAGAATTTCACACAGTACTATAACAATAACTCATACAAAGAACTCACACTCCATCAGAATTTCACACAGTACTATAACAATAACTCATACAGAGAGCTCACACTCCATCAGAATTTAACACAGTACTATAATAATAACTCATACAAAGAACTCACACACCATCAGAATTTCACACCGTACTATAATAGTAACTCATACAAGGAACTCATATACCATCAGAATTTCACACAGTACTATAACAATAACTCATACAAAGAACTCACATACCATCAGAATTTCACACAGTACTATAATAATAACTCATACAAAGAACTCACCACCATCAGAATTTCACACAGTACTATAATAATAACTCATTCAGAGAACTCACACTCCATCAGAGTCTAACACAGTACTATAATAATAACTCATACAAGGAACTCACATACCATCAGAATTTCACACAGTACTATAATAATAACTCATACAAAGAACTCACATACCATCAGAATTTCACACAGTACTATAACAATAACTCATACAAAGAACTCACACGCCATCAGAATTTCACACAGTACTATAACAATAACTCATTCAGAGAACTCACACTCCATCAGAATTTCACACAGTACTATAACAATAACTCATACAAAAGTTACACACCATCAGAATTTCACACAGTACTATAACAATAACTCATACAAAGAGCTCACACGCCATCAGAATTTCACACAGTACTATAACAATAACTCATACAAAGAACTCACACTCCATCAGAATTTCACACAGTACTATAACAATAACTCATACAGAGAGCTCACACTCCATCAGAATTTAACACAGTACTATAATAATAACTCATACAAAGAACTCACACACCATCAGAATTTCACACCGTACTATAATAGTAACTCATACAAGGAACTCATATACCATCAGAATTTCACACAGTACTATAACAATAACTCATACAAAGAACTCACACTCCATCAGAATTCCACACAGTACTATAATAATAACTCATACAAAGAACTCACCACCATCAGAATTTCACACAGTACTATAATAATAACTCATTCAGAGAACTCACACTCCATCAGAGTCTAACACAGTACTATAATAATAACTCATACAAGGAACTCACATACCATCAGAATTTCACACAGTACTATAATAATAACTCATACAAAGAACTCACATACCATCAGAATTTCACACAGTACTATAACAATAACTCATACAAAGAACTCACACGCCATCAGAATTTCACACAGTACTATAACAATAACTCATTCAGAGAACTCACACTCCATCAGAATTTCACACAGTACTATAACAATAACTCATACAAAGAACTCACACTCCATCAGAATTTCACACAGTACTATAACCAAAACTCATACAAAGAACTCACACTCCATCAGAATTTCACACAGTACTATAATAATAACTCATACAAAGAACTCACCACCATAAGAATTTCACACAGTACTATAACAATAACTCATACAAAGAACTCACACTCCATCAGAATTTCACACAGTACTATAACCAAAACTCATACAAAGAACTCACACTCCATCAGAATTTCACACAGTACTATAATAATAACTCATACAAAGAACTCACCACCATCAGAATTTCACACAGTACTATAACAATAACTCATACAAAGAACTCACACTCCATCAGAATTCCACACAGTACTATAATAATAACTCATACAAAGAACTCACCACCATCAGAATTTCACACAGTACTATAACAATAACTCATTCAGAGAACTCACACTCCATCAGAATTCCACACAGTACTATAACAATAACTCATACAAAGAACTCACACTCCATCAGAATTTCACACAGTACTATAATAATAACTCATACAAAGAACTCACACTCCATCAGAATTTCACACAGTACTATAATAATAACTCATACAAAGAACTCACACTCCATCAGAATTTCACACAGTACTATAATAACTCATACAAAGAACTCACACTCCATCAGAATTTCACACAGTACTATAATAACTCATACAAAGAACTCACACTCCATCAGAATTTCACACACTACTATAACAATAACTCATACAAAGAGCTCACATACCATCAGAATTTCACACAGTACTATAACAATAACTCATTCAAAGAACTCACACTCCATCAGAATTTCACACAGTACTATAACAATAACTCATACAGAGAGCTCACATACCATCAGAATTTCACACAGTACTATAATAATAACTCATACAAAGAACTCACACTCCATCAGGATTTCACACAGTACTATAACAATAACTCATACAGAGAGCTCACACACCATCAGAATTTCACACAGTACTATAACAATAACTCATTCAGAGAACTCACACTCCATCAGAATTTCACACAGTACTATAACAATAACTCATTCAGAGAACTCACACTCCATCAGAATTCCACACAGTACTATAACAATAACTCATACAGAGAACTCACACACCATCAGAATTTCACACAGTACTATAACAATAACTCATTCAGAGAGCTCACATACCATCAGAATTTCACACAGTACTATAACAATAACTCATACAGAGAGCTAACACACCATCAGAATTTCACAAAGTACTATAACAATAACTCATTCAGAGAACTCACACTCCATCAGAATTTCACACAGTACTATAACAATAACTCATACAAAGAACTAACACACCATCAGAATTTCACACAGTACTATAATTATAACTCATATAGCATTTTACCCGAGTGCTGCATACATTGTGCAGACAGTACCTATATACTGACCTAGCTGGTTTGATTATCAGCCAATGAAATAATCCCAACTATTCACTGCGGTCCTCTCAGGGGGCAGCTGTTATCACTGATATCCGCTGTTATACCACGATTTGTGGGTTACACAGTGCTTTTTGGTGGCTATTCCCATCCACATATCTGTCGTTATACCACGATTTCTGGCTTACACAGTGCTTTTTGGGGTCTATTCCCATCCACATATCTGTCGATATTGCACACCCTGTAGGCTGTAACATCAATTTTGTAAGGCATGCTGTTATCCATGTAAGGCGTGCTGTTATCCATGTAAGGTGTGCTGTTATCCAGGATAACCGCACGCCTCTCATGTCCTTCCATGTCATATGTTACATGTTAAAACCCGCGAAATTTTCCAGGCCAGGGCAGGGCTCGAACCTACAGTCTAACATCCCTAATCCAACTCCCTATGCATTGCGCCACAGGGACTGACGAGATACGCTCGGTTCGAACCAGGTCTTGCTATGATACAAAGCTGTGTGCACTGTCGCTGTCTGCTGCTGGGCGACGAGGTGTATTATACACAAACATAACAGCAAGAAGCGTCTTTTTTCGCCGTGTGCGCTGTTGCTGTCCGCTGCCGGGCGAGGAGGTGTATTTTATACACAAACATAACAGCGAGAAGCGTCTTTTTTCGCCGTGTGGGCTGTCGCTGTCGGGCGACGAGGTGTATTATACACAAACATAACAGCGAGACGCATTGAAATCTTTCGCAGTGTGCCGCTGCCAAGCCTAGCCGAGACGGGGGCTGTCGCTGTCCGCTGCCGGGCGAGGAGGTGTATGTACTGATCGTGTACACACAATGGCTGGCATCGAGTCCCGGGGAGGGGGAATAATTTTTGTTTTCAACTTGAATTTATTGGTATAATATTGATTATTTATTGGTTTCGTGGTATAAAATAAGTAGTCAATGGATAATTTATGACTCGTGTGGGTTAGCAAAGGCTAATAACACTTGCCCTACGGCCTCGTGTCATTATCCTTCACTAACCCACACTCGTCATGAGTTATCCATTGGTTACTTGTTCAGTAATCAGCTTCAGCAATGGCTGCGCCCATAGGACAATTTGCTACCTCCGTATAAAACAGGATCTTACCCGTGCACCTGGTCTCAGTGCTAGAGCGGCATACCACGCGTTGTGCCGTGCCGTCCACAGCTTGTTCCTCTCCTCTGTACTCCGAGCCCACTGGAAGTCTGAGCCATCATTCATGGATGATATCTCTCCTATGGTAAATATCAATTATGAAGACCTTTCAGACTTATGTTAATGGCATGTCTATTTTGCCTTGTACATTTTACTCTTACCTCGTCACATCTCCTTGTCAAAAGAGTTGGTGCCTTAAGACTCAGGCCTGTAACTAGGTTTTTTTTTAACTTGAGAGAAAAATAAAAAGAATTAGTATAGAAATATGTTTATATATTTGTGTCAGAAATCAGTTTATATATTTGTGTCATGAAATCTCACTAAGTTCCACCATTTTGCTGATTAAGTACCACCTAATGCAAAAATTGAAACGCCCCGCATTGAGGGCTAGTTACAGGCCTCTAGACCTTGCATATGTAAGCAGGGATGTAAGTTTTCAGGTTTTATCAGGATTTCCTGATTGATGAAAATTTTGAATGACATGTTTTTTCCTTATATGAGTGGGAAGGAGGGCTGTTTGGAAAAATAGAAGGCTTTTATTTATATCAAGTAAATGTATGGCTTCCAGATTTTTGCCCATGACTGACTTACATCCCTGTGTAAGGAATCTCTGTTCATGGCATAAAAGCTGATCACGGCACTTATAGATTTGGAGGAGTGATGAATGTTCCCTCACCTACAAACTGTGCCTGGTCAGTGACGTTGGCCTCCGACCCGTGGAACTCAAAGAACAAGGTGGGTGCCTCGGTGTAGGACAGTTTGCTGTACTTGTTACACGCCCGCATCATCACCTCATCTAGTAATTCTGTTACATGAGGATATGATGGAGCAGGTTAAGTCTATGACTTAATAGACCCAAGGTGTTAATGTAGATTTCAATGCTATTTTCAATACAATTTTCACCAAGCCTGTACATTAGCAGTGTGCGACGCCTGCCACTGATAGCTATGTGAGAGTGCTGAGGCGTGACCAGGCAGTACACACGCCTGGGGAGATGTGTGGAGGGTAGTATCACCCTGTTACGACCAGCCTTACAATACATAAAAAAATTGAAATTAAGCTTTGTATGTACTTATTGTGTTATTGACTTTAGTCAATAACATATTTATATATATGGAAACTGCTGCACAGAACCACATTAGATTAAAGAGGGTTTCTGACAGACATAGGAACATAGAAGGAAATCTGGTCTATAGTGTATCTCTGAACAATTGCCACCACAGCTAGGCCATGGTTGAATAATCTCTGTTTGACCTTATATGCATTTAGTAAATAATATGCTGAACCAGGTGTGACAAAATGGCTTGAACAGCTGGCTTTTCACCTAAGAGATAGAGCATAGTCAGCTGTCAATTGGGGCTTGAAGGTGGGAGGTGGATTATGGACGCCTCATTGTTGGTGCACACAAACCATTAACCCTTTATGGGCTGCATAGAACTTAAACTTCTTATTTTTTATTGAACTTAGAAGCCAATAACAAGTAGGCCTGTGGCCTAGACTTAACCTTCATTGAATTCAGATTGTTAACATTAACAATATAAAAGAGTTTCACTTTACCTATATTTCTATACAAAAACCATTGCAAAATCAAACCAATCCACAGCAATGGACAGTGGTCAATTGATAGGTCACATTACCTTTTCCGCAAAAAATAATCTCGTTGAAAAGGTGACTAGACTAAAAGTAGACCCGAGGTCTAACATCGAGTTCTAACCTCTGGTCTAAAAATGTTAAAAACTCTGTTAGGCCACACCAAAAAAATAAATTGGTCTATGGATTTCCCTCTTCATATTTTCAAGAACGCAAATTATTTTTTCTTTGAAAAAAATCTTTTCTACGGATTTCGCTCGCCTCACTTTCTGAGAGTTTTCTTTGTAGTGTTTGGCAAAATTTTTAAAAGATTAAAAATTTTGCTCGCGCACACCATTTTTTTCAAAACAAAAATCCGTAGACCAACTTATTTTTTTGGTGTGGCCTTACAGTCTTTGTTTTTCACCATGCAGGACATTCGGTTCTGCAGAATTGAAAGCCCGGTTCGATTTTCAAAGGACTGAAACATTATGAATACCTCTGCAAAATTCTTGTTGTAGGTGAAATATCATAGAGCAAATATATGCATTCTATTATTATCATTTAATTCATTAGGATTTATAAATTTCTTAGGAAAAGTTCACAAAATGTTCAAGTTTTTTGTTTTACACTGTAAAAACCTTAATAATGGTCTGATTTGAAAGCCGTAAAAACTGACATGTAGCCCAGAGTCTGGAGAGTACAGCCAGACATTTGGTCTGGCAGTCTGATGGTTTCTGCCGGACCTGCAGCATTTTTGCCGGCTATAGCCGGTGTCCGGCATGTTTTCACAAAGACTGTGTTAGACATGGGACAAATGGTATGTGGTGGTCCCGCGTCATCTTCGAGGTACCTTCGTGGTCCTCGTGGGCGACGTCGAGAGCACCTCTATTACCCGACGCCTGGGGGCGCTGGAGTCCAGCGCCACGTCACCACTTGGTCACGTGGCCCTCGACTCCGGTGTATATAAGGCCGTTGTACGGCCTTCCTCAGGGTCAGTCCAGCCCCGACTGACCATTGTGAGCAATGGTCGGCGGCTGCCCGGCTACCATATTCTAATACTCCTCTGTGCTACTGCACAGAGGGGGTTCATGTGGAATATTAACTCTAGACACTAGAAGGCCTAGTGTCGAACCTGCAATAGAGTTCAAACTCTGCCACCTGTAACTGTGATCGAGAACGGCTGATGCCTATGTGTTATTAGACAATAAAGTTTTAACTGGAACCTGAATAGTTGTTCTTCGTTGTTTATCGAAAGATTCGATATAACATCGAGGGGTAGAACGCTACACTGGTGCCGTGACCAGTTGTTAACTTTAGTCCGCATAGGTACTGCGAGCTTAAGTTCGACATGCAGGGTCACTTGGATGAAGGTGATGACCCCAATCATCAACATCAAGTGACTACAGGCCCGTTAGTGGATATGAATGATCCACTAATTGGTGGTGGTTTGAACCACACCCTGATATTAGGCCCATCGTCTGACCCGTTGGGCCTGTATCAAAGGAGCCGGCTACTCAATTGGCGAGTATCGACTCAACTCTCTCCGGCGGCTGAGAACTTCTTGAGGACACAGAGTTTGTCCTATGTAGAAAAATCAGCCTCGCCCGTGGGAACTCCAATGGGCCTTGGCAGTTGGTCCTTCGAGGGTCCCTCGCCCGTGTCGATACAAGGAAGTATTGACAGTGGCAGGGGGCTCAACGAGGAGTTGCTACAAGAGCAGCAACGCCAACTGCGCCAGGGTCGCCAACAGTTGGATGCTCTCGCGAGTAACACCATGAAAGCTCAGGAGAAGAGTACAGAAATAGAGCTGAAATTGGAACAGCTTAGGCAGCAGGCGTTAGAGGCTTCGAACAAGACTCAGATCGCAAATAGAGAACTTACTGATCTTCAGGAGAAGGTCAAGCAGCTCTCTAGCGAAAAGGAGTCCTTGCTTGCAACGAAGTCAGAGATCGAGCGTAGTCGGTTGACAGCAATGGATTGTCAATCGCTAAAAGCAAAGATCGATCGCCTTGCTACAAGCCGCCGAGAATGTGTCGAGAGAGCTCGAAACGATTTTCGGGATGCCCAGCACGAGCAGACGTCCCTTAAACATAAGTTGAAACTACAAGAAGTAGAAAAGACTATGTTGGAGGAACAACTGCAAGAGTTGTGGCATAAGTTGAACCAACAATCAGCCGAGCATACTGAAGAAGTAGCTGAGCACCTAACGGCTTATGAAAAGCAGGTGAAACAGCTACGTCAGGAACGGGAGTCGTTACTCTGTCAGATGCAAGCTGACGAGGATGCTCGAGCCAGGGACGAGGCAGAAATGCGTCGTCGCTGTGAGGAACGAATCGAACACGCAAACAAAATGGCGGAATATCAGGTCTTAATGGAACAAAAAGCGAGGCATGAGGCCGAGCTTAATTCCTTGAAGTCTGAATCCCTAGTAGCCCAGTCACTGAAAGATCAGAAGGATTCGGACACTTTGGGAGCCATACGTGGTGAAATCGATGAGCTCCGACGAGAGATATTGTCTCGCAGAAAGGCTGATGAAGCCAGGGTGAATAAAGAAGTTCGTGATGAACTCGCACTCGAAGAACGTCTGAAGGAGCAGACGGAATCGAAATTGCGTACCGCTAGACTTCGAGATAAGCAACAAAGTAGTGAATGCAGCACTACTAGAGTTGCTACTCAAGGGGATCTAGTCTAGAACCCTGACTACAGAGAGTGGCTTGACCATGCCATGAAGGAGGCCAAGCAACTCTTTGCCATCAGCGAGCAACGAGATCTCTCGAAACCCGAACATGCCCGCCTGGAATTCCTAGTGTCGGAATTAAGACAGGCGGAACGTTCAAAACAGCAGGCGGAGATAGATAGAATGGTGGGAGCAATCGACGACATCTCGAAAGTGGATTCGAGGTCGCGCCGGACCCAACCAGTTCCTTCAATGCCGCGCACCGATGGTCTAAGTGAAGTGATCGGGCAGTTCTCGACCCCTATCACGACCCAACAACATGTTGATCCACCCAAATATAGGGATATCAGATTCGAGGCTTCGCGGTTGAGTGATGCCGATTCTGGTAATCCCTGGGGGATGAATCACAGTCGTGCAGACACGACTATGAGAAACATGGGGATGGACCATCAAATACCTAGAAGAGGCACAACATTCGCCCTTGATCAGGTCAGGAGATCAAGCAGAATGTTTGAAAATACCTCTATCGGGCATGAACCAGCCCGAACTAGGTCAGTCGAGTGCCCTCCATTTACATGGAAGGACGATTGGCTCCGTTGGTACCACGGATTCAATCACGTCCGTCGAGTAAATGTATGGACCTCGAGTATGGCATTAGCTCAACTCCTCATGTTACTCCAGAATGGCCCTGCAGCTGATACTGTGTGGCTATGGGAGGAGCATGGAGATGGGACTTTGGAGGGACTGGTCGACATGGTAACGGAAGCCATGACTTCTAGCCTTCAAGACCCCATTGTTACAATGGAGAAGAGACGCCAAGGCAAGAACGAAAGCATTAGAGCCTATGGCTTTGCTTTGAGACGTCTTGCCGGCGATGCCTATCCAGGTGTGGACTTCTCGGTTGAATGGCTCATAACCAAAGTCAACCAGTTGTTCATAGGAGGATTGTATGACGTTGATTTACAACAAGACGTTCTTCGGGAGTGGCGTACTTACATGTCCCTAAAGGATCTCATGGACTTGGCAGACGAGTTGTTGCGGAAACGACAACTCCTGCCGAAGTTGGTGAATCCTACCTCGACAAATGCATTGTCGGCGTTGGCCGACGCCGCTTTGGTTAAGGAAGGACAGGGCGAAGTCTCCTCATACTCGAAGCCCGGGGCGGGGAGTAAGACTAAGAAAGGTCAGAAATCCGCTGGTAAATCGAAAACACCAAACAAGGCCTCCAAACCCAAGGTACAGGAGCAGACCTTCTCGCTGAGTCAATTGAAGAATTTACTCAGGGTTATCGAGGGAGGGGATGTCCCTGGTACTAGCTCGGAGAAGCCGAGTACCCCTCCGTCCGACGCCAAGTGTTGGAACTGCAAGAAGCAGGGGCATTTCGCACGAACTTGCCCCGAGCCGATTAAAGGACTACCACCTGACGCGACGGAAAACTGAGGCGGGCGGCTCGACGTGGCAATCGAGCTGCCCGACCATCGAAAAGCCAAGGTATCAGCACCTCTGGCACTCCTGATCAGACGACAGTAGATTCGAGGGAACTAGGTAAGGTCCCGGTAGGGCCGTCCCAGCCCTTTACCACAGCGGCACCGGTTGATCACCGGTCGGGTTCCGAAGATGTCGGTGTAGAAAAAGCCTCAATGGCCAAGGAAAAGGGCGCTGGCAGCCCGAACTCCGAGGTCGAGGGTTCGACTGGATCGAAAGTGAAAGTCGACGCCGGGAGAGAAGCCCTGATGCGGCAGCTGGCCAGAGTCTGCGCAACAGAGCTTCCCTCAGATGATCCCTGTCTCTCTTTTCTGAAGAGGAGGGGGATCGATCTGAGTACTGACGTAGGGTTGAGAATGCTAGCAGGAACCGCCCCCTTGTCGGGGAAACGATGGTACCTGTCTGCAGAGATTCGAGGGCGTTCTCTGGACTTCCTGATAGATACTGGTGCCAGCCACACCATTGTCTCTCGAGAACTCGCGAAAACGTTAGTGGTGCCGTCAGATAATCTCTACGAGGGAATAACGGCGTGCACTGCGTCTGGAGCCGAAATGCGGACCTATGGTCGATTGGTTCTACCTCTTAAGGTCGCATCGACCCACTATGTGTTTAGCCCAATAGTGGCCGATGTGGCTGACGATGGCATTCTGGGGCTCGACTTCGCGCCATTATACGGTATGATCCTGAACCCAAGGACGGGTCAATTGGTCATGACCGAGCCGGTAGAAGAGCACCATCAGTGTAAACTGAAGAGAGTGTCATCGATAGCCTCAGTAGCACAGACCACTAGGATACCTGCCAGACATCGGTGCGATGTCTTGGTAAAATCCGAAGGTCTGGAAAGAGACCGACAGGGCATAGTCGAACCCGACCTGAACACTCTGAGATGTTTTGGGTTGGTTGGTGAGGCTGCCCTTGTCAGCAATGTTCGTCGAACAGTGTTTCCCGTCTGTAATCCACTGAATCGAGACATTGTCCTGGAGAAAGGCCAGGTGGTCGGTACTATACAGTATGCTGACAGAAACGGTGAACTCTCGTCACCGGAGGTAGGATCCGTGATGATGCGTCTCGAGCAAGAAGCTGCAGACATCGAGACGGCAGAAATCGCGAGCACCCACACGGGGGAGCTCCCTACCTGGCTGTTAGACATGTATGGCGACACCCACCTGACCCAGCCAGAGGAAAGACTGAAGCTGTCCGCCTTACTACGTAAGCATGTGGATGTCTTTAAATCCCCAGATGAGCCGTTAGGGCGCACCGATCGATGTCTGCATAACATCGACACGGGTGACGCACAACCTATCCGAGTCCCTTATAGAAGGATTCCGCTCAGCAAGAAGGCTGCGGCAGATGAACAACTTAAGGAGATGTTGGATACGGGGGTGGTTAGGCCAAGTACTAGTCCCTGGTCCAGTCCCGTCCAGATGGTGACGAAGAAGGATGGGACCATGAGATTCTGCGTCGATTATCGATGTCTGAATGGAGTGACTAAGAAAAATGCTTACCCCCTCCCGCGCATCGACGAATCCTTGGATGCCCTAGGAGGAAACAAGTGGTTTAGTTGTCTCGATCTCCAATCTGGATATTGGCAGATCGGGATGAATCCCGACGACGTCGAGAAAACCGCTTTTTCCTACCAGAGGGGGCTCTACGAGTTCGATCGCATGGCGTTTGGTTTGTGTAACGCCCCCGCCACATTCGAGCGAATGATGGAGGAGATGTTGAGAGGTTTGCTAGGTAAAAGTTGCCTGGTTTACCTCGATGATATCATCGTCTTCGGCAAAACGACGGATGAAGCAATGGCGAATCTGGCAGAAGTCTTCAACAGGATTCGGGCATGGGGACTGAAGTTGAAACCTAAAAAATGTCAACTTTTTAGGACTTCAGTCGAGTACCTGGGCCGAATCGTGTCTGAACAGGGTATAGAAGCCAACCCGGGGAAAATTAGCGATGTAATGACTTGGGCTAGGCCCACTACAGTGAAGGAAATCCGATCCTTCATTGGTTTTTGTTCCTACTACCGAGAGTTCATCCCGGGGTTCGCGGAACTCGTGAGTCCTTTGCAGGACTTAGTGATCCAAAAACCTAAAGGTAGTAGAGGTCGTTACGAGGCATTCGCGTGGACGGAGAAAGCCGAACATGCTTTTGTCGAGTTAAAACGAAGTTTCAGGGAGACACCTGTACTTCGATTCCCCACACCCGACGGTCGTTTTATCTTGGACACTGACGCTAGCAACACAGCGATCGGGGCTGTTCTATCCCAGGTGCAGGATGGAATGGAGGTCCCGATCTCATTTGCCAGCAACACTCTAAGTAAAACACAACGAAACTACTGCACTACCAAAAGGGAACTGTTGGCAGTTGTCGTGTACACCAGGAAGTTTAGGCACTACCTTTATGGTGGTAACTTCACTATCCGCACCGATCATTCGTCTTTGAAATGGCTCCTAAATTTCAAAGAGGCTGAGGGAATGATGGGTAGGTGGCTGGCCCACCTTTCGGAGTTCGGTCTCGAAAACTCTAAGATCGAACATCGAAGTGGGGCCAAGCATCTAAACGCCGATGGCCTTAGTCGTATCCCTGTGCGGCTATGCCAGAGGTCGGATTGCACAGACTGCGGCAGTCATAATGCTGTTTTGGCAGCTGTAAGTGGTTTAGTAGACAGCCGGGTGGGTGTTGCATTTTGGTCTCTCGATGAACTCATTGATGCTCAGAAAGCGGACGCTGACATCAAACGAGTTGCTGAATGGCTAGTTAAGGGGGCTAAACCCACTAGGCCTGATGTATCGATCGAGAGCGCCGAGGTACGGAAATTAGTAGGGCAATGGCCTCTACTAACCTTCCGTGAAGGCTTGTTGTGTCGCTGGAAAGTCGAGGCGGGTCGAGCTAGGCGCACGATTCAAGTAGTTGTACCACGCCAACTGAGGGGTGAGGTACTCTCCTTTTGCCACGGACACCGAACAGCGGCACATTTTGGTCGTAAACGAACGCTCGAAAAAGTGAAAAGGAGATATTACTGGCCCGGGATGGGAAAGGACATAGGTCGTTGGGTTCGACACTGTCCTACCTGTTGCCTGGTAAAGCCCGGCGAGGGCATGGGTAAGTCTCCTCTGCACCAAGAGTTGTTCGGGGTGAGATTCGGGAGGATAGCTATGGATATCATCTCGGGATTTGCACCCACGCCAAACAAGAATACTTGCATGTTAGTAATCCAGGATTACTTCACCAAGTATGTACGCGCTATTCCCCTACCAAATCACACGGCAGAGACCTGTGCAGAGGCCTTCGTGAATGAATGGGTTTTGACCTTTGGAGTCCCGTTGCTTCTGCATTCCGACCAAGGTCGAGAGTTTGAGTCTCGACTCTTCTCTGAGATGTGTGAATATTTGACGATTGTAAAACAGAGAACCAATCCATACAGACCACAGAGTGATGGTCAGGTGGAAAGGTTCAATAGAACGTTGATTCAGAGTCTGACTATGTTGGTAGACAAACATATGGACGACTGGGATGAACAGGCTAAATATGTGGTGTCCGCATATAACAGCTCTGAGCACAGTTCTACTGGATGCAGTCCAAATATGATGGTATTCGGGGAAGAAATTCTCATGCCAGCGGATGTGATTTTCGGCTCAATCGAGAACCCACTCGAAGTCCCTTGTTCCGTCACCTTCGTGGAACAACTTCGTGACCGATTGAGGGAGAGTTATAGCATGGTAAGGGAAAACTTAGGTAAATCTGCGGAACGCCAGAAGGTCGGGTATGACTATGGGCTAAAGCAGAGAAGATACTCAGTTGGTGAACAGGTGGTGAGGTACCACACCCCCCAGGCAGCTATGAAGCTTGCCCCCAACTGGGATGGGCCGTTCGTTGTAGATTCTGTCCTCTCTGAGTCGACATTATTATTTCGATCATCCCGCGGACGGTTGCAAAAGAGCAATGTTGATAGAGTGCGCCGGTGGTTGGGCGTAGAACTATCACAAACTGTCGAGTTGTTGCAACCACAACTTGATGATGATTCACCTTCTCGTAAGGCTACGAAAAGGGCTAAGTCTGTTTCTGGACAGGTCGAAATAGAGGTCGAAAGGTCGCGGCCGGAAGTCCAGTCTAAAGAACAAACTAAGCAGGGTCATCGAAAACGACAGCAAAAAGCTCGAAAACTGAGCGAGGTGGAGGTGTTGGATGCCAGTAAACCATCAAAGCGGCGCCGTGGTCGACCGGCCCGTCGAGATAAGTCGAAAACATCTAAACAGCCTTTGAAGGGATGTCGGAAGCCCGACCCCCCCTCGAAGGTGCGAACGACTGAACAAACTTCACATCGAAACGTTTCGATTGAAGTGAAAGATCAGTCACTCCAGTCCGGACCTATGACTCGAGCGAGGCTTAAGCGCCAAGGCTCATCAAAGGAACGGTCAGCGAGTGTCGAGGATGAAAGGAAACCCAGAGCAAACACTCTGGCTCCTGCATCCACACCGTCACAAGTGATGGGGGGCAGACGCCGACGGAAACGGGTTAATAGCCCGGTCGGCCCGGCCACATCAAAGGACGGCGGGCTAGGAGGGGGTGATAGTAACCCGCCCCGAGGCTCAACACTCGTTCCTGTAGTAAAGGTTAAAATCAGGAAAAGCCCTAGATTAAACCCTACTCAGTAATCGATGTTTCGCACAATACTAAGCAGCAGCTTTACTAACCTGTGTTTTTAATGAGACTTTAAAATAACGGGTGCCGTTCTTGAGTAAATCTGTCTGTGGACGTGAAGCCGACGGTGAATAAAAAATTACACAACGAGAAGTCGTACGATTGCCTCTTAGTTTGAGACAAACTGACACTGGAAACATGGAAATTTGGAGCCTCTGATTTTATTGACTGTGAGGACGGGTTCCCAGCATAGGCTGGTGGATACTGCCCGAAGGGTAGATCCATATTGGAACCATTTTTTTTTAATCCCGGTAGTCTGATGAAGGAGGGGGTGCCCAGATTAATCCATGTTAATAGTGTTGGAACCCATAGACCGCATAGGAAATAACGGCATATGCAAACATTGCGACTGGAGAAGCAGAGCGTGACGGTGAGGGGAGAGTGAGTCGTTCTATTTTTTTTGAGCAGTACCTTATTTGGTCATGGCGTGATGCGCTGTGGACCAATAGGGTTCGCCCTCCTCGGTCACGTAGCCCCTTCCTCCAATCAGAGACGTGCGCCACAGGGATAAAAGGCCGCGTCGCCCACCACGGAGGTCACATCTGCGCCCTTCTCGTGAGAGTCGGACGCAGATAAGCTGGACTAAGCCTAGCTTATTCCAGCTGGTACGCTCCGTCTGGGGACTCCCTACCTGAGTGTAGGAGGTCTCACCTGCCTAGTGTCGAGGGACACGACCTGTGTGAGCGCAGGTTCGTGTTCTCTCGAGACTCCAGTCTTCGGTCCCTCGAGCCGCCTGAGTGCGGTTCGAGGTACATCGAAGGCACCTTCGAGGCTTCGACCCGCCAGAGTGCGGATCGAAAAACCTCGAAGATCCTCTTCGACGTCTCGTCCCGTCTGAGAACGGTTCGAGACCCGGAGTCTTCTCTCCCTGGTGGAACCCGGCAGTTCAGGAAGAACCATGGGGTCCTCGTCCGACGAGCAGTCAGGGTACAGCTCTTCGGCGAGCCACAAGTCGCAGAAGAAGAAGAAGAAGAAGAAGTCCAAGAGGACCAGACCCGAGCAAGAGCTCGAGTCTACCTCGGCTAAGAGTGCAGCCCTTCTGAAGCAGATCGAGGATGCACAGAAAGCCTTGGCTGAGTCCCAGGAGCGGGAGAAGGAGCTCCGCCGGAAGGCGAAGGAGGCAGCTAAGCAGCAGAAGCGCGACTTGAAGGTCGCAGCTGCTGCCGCCTCGAGAGACTCTTCTCCCGATGAGATGGAGGTCGACGAGCCGTCGACACCTGCTCCATCGAAAAGTGCTACCCCTTCAGGTTCTAAGGGCAAGAAGCCGACTGAATCAAAGGCATCCAAGGGCACCTTGAAGGATTTCAAGACCCTAGGGTGCCCAAGAAGGAAAGTAGCAAAAAGGAGTCCGCAGCCAAGAAGGCTCCAGCCCGGGAGAGGAGTAGCGAGTCTACTGCTCCACCGGAACCTGGAACCGAGCCGTCGGAGGTCGATGCCGGTGCCGTGGAGAGCACCGTATCCTCACCCCCAGACACGGCCAGGGCTGTCGACGAGTGGAAGCGACTGTCAGCGATCACTGCCAAACGACGTGCTGAGTACGTCGATGACAGGCCACTGACAAAGCTTCAGGACTACCGCAAGAATGGTCAAGTGGTACTCCCAAGTCTCGTCGGAAAGGATGGTAGTGACGACGAGGAATGGTATTCGGACGACAGTCATGCCATTGACTGGTATGTCTCGATGATCGAGAATATCACGAATGCCTCAGACTCGTCGGGGGTGTCGCTGCCCGAGCGACAGCGGATTGGGTTCGCATGGCGCATCTTCAATCCAGGGCAGCAGTGTGCTTTCGAGAACTGCACACGTAAGGGGTTCCCCCCTCGCGTATATGCGACGGACGGCAGGTATGCTCGACACTTGGTTGAAGAGCATCGAGCCATCCGTCCGCAGTTCGGTTGTGTTAAGGTGGAAAAGACCATTCCATGTTACCAGGACCCGGATGACCCGACCTCTCCTCCTTTCGTGACTTCACGAAGGGGCTTGATGGCGCGTCATCTCAAGTCGTACAAGCAGCCCCATAAGTACAACGCCGAGGGCGCTATCCAACTAGTGGAGACTCTGGTTGGAAAGTGTGAACGGAATGAGAAGACAGGCGCGCCGACGAGACACTGGATGCGGATGGCCCCCGCACCCCCGTCTACGAAGCGCCTGTATATCAGACCGGAGCTGATGCCCGCTTTCTACGGTGCCTACCCCGAGTTCAGGGTAGAGCAACGGAAGAAGCGGGAGGCCAGTCGTCCTCGGGACCCAGGACCTACAGCCTCTACGAGTGGGAACAAGAGGCCCCACTCTACAGAGGCTGCTAAGTCTGCCGGTTCGACTGAACCTAAGAAGCCTAAGCCGCAGGCTGCTCCCTCGAAGCCCGAAAAGGCATCGAAAGCCGCCCCGGCCCCGGCTCCTAAAAAGTCGAAGAGTGCTTCGACCGGTTCGGCCAAACCAAGCACTAGTGGTGCTAAAACTGGAGGCAAGACAGTGGAAACCCGGAGTGGTCGTGATCGGCAACCCAAGGTGACCACCAACTCGTCTCCCCCTGTCAAACCCCCTGCAGCGGCAGAGGGCAGCACCCCAGCTGCCACGCCGCGTGTCCACGTGGGAGGCGCGACACTGACCTCGGCAGCAGGAGCTAGCTTCTCCAACGTCGTGACAGGCGCCGACACCCCGACAGCAACCTTGCGTTGGGAGTTGGCACAGCCTGCATACGGCGATGGCGTCGAATGTGGGGTCCCGAAGACGTTCGTGGAACGTTGTAAGGGACTTCTACAGATGACAGGCAGCCCTGCTATCGACAAGTTCGGTGAGGCATTCCGTGAGGAAGCGAGTGCCTACTTGTTCGGCCTGTTTGATAGAACAAACATGGCCATCCGTAACGAGCTCCTTCCGGCTCTTAGGAATGAGGCGCGCCAGACCGTTCAGATGGAGATGGACTCTCGTCTGACCGACGTCCGAACGCGTCTCAATAACTTTGAGGCACAGGCCCAATATGATATTACCAAGAGGGACAGTATCATAGAAGGCTGGGAGGAAATCGACCGCGAATTCTTTAGAGTCTTCGGGGTCCAACTCTCGGAATGGATGAGGGACAAACACCATGGCGTCCGAACCCTGAAGCCCATTCGAACCGAGCCCTCTCGCGAAGCGCAGAGGTACCTCGTCGAGGGTGGAGTGATTCCTGACGTCAGGACGCTGGCGGCTCAGACGAATCCTTTGAGAGAGTTGTGTCCAAAGATTGACAGTCTGAGCTCGGCTATGACGATGTTGGGCCGAGAGCAGGTGGTGCAGGACAAGCCTGACACCCCGGGTAGGTCTCTCGGTGCCTCCGTCTACCCGCCAGCAGCCCCGTCTTCCTCCTCGGTTCCCTTGATAACCCTCTCGGGAACCACCGAGCCTACGCCGCCACCGGTCCAGAGAGTGGTGTCACCGAGGATCCATCCGGATCTTCAGGGCATCACTCCCCTGGCCCCGGCGAACGTAGCCGTCTGTCCGGACCCGTCGGCTTCCGCCCAAGCAGTAGAACCTGCCGAGGTGGAACAGTCGATGGATATAGACGGGGACGTCGATGTCGTCGATCATTCTCCAAAGCCTCCCCCTGACCAGGGAGACAAGGACGACCGTGAAGGTCAGGAGAGCGACGACGACGACGGAAGCGACTCAGCAGACTCGGCCGTTCTCCACTCAGATGCTGAGGGGGACTCCCGGGATGCACCCGAGACCTCTAACGAGGCTTGGAGTACGACAATGGACCGTGAGGTCCCATTGCCGGAGTCGCCGACGTTTTCGGGCCAGCTAGCCGCCAGCGCTCCACATGGAGAGGAGCGCACTGACGGAGAGCAGGCCGAAATCGACGCCGCTACAGGGTCCATCTCGGAGGATCAGTAGTATGAAACTACTGCTCCTCCTCGTCAGCCTGGATCGCTGACATCGAACAGAGTCTCGATGTCAGCACGGAACCCCCGGGAACTCGTTCCCGGACGACGGTGTACCCTCCACGAGTGGGGGTACCTTTCCTGTCCCCGGACCTCCCTGCGAAGCTGTGTGGATCCGACGCCACCCTGGTCTTAGGGCCCGGTGGTGCCACACATCCTCGGCCTCACGGTCGAAGGACCATCATAGTAGTATTGTACGCTATCGATGGGCTTCCTACGCTGGAAGGAGCTTCTCAACGAGACAGGGAGGAAACGACACGACCCCGGTTGCCATACCCGGTCGTGCCTCCCTCGGATCGACCAGGAGCAGGTTGTGAAGCAGTGTTTCGACACTGGTCTCCTACGTTGGATGGAGCAACGCCTTATGATTTAACTGTGATAATAATTTTTTTTCTACAGTACAGTAGAAACTATATTTCTATATATTCCTCTACTGTTTCTGTCGACTATGTCGACGGATCCAGTAGTTCATATTATTATCTAATTGTTTAGACTGATCCGGGATCTCTGAATTTTCAGAGACCTCGTTTCAGTCTAGTGGGGGGTGGTGTGGTGGTCCCGCGTCGTCTTCGAGGTACCTTCGTGGTCCTCGTGGGCGACGTCGAGAGCACCTCTATTACCCGACGCCTGGGGGCGCTGGAGTCCAGCGCCACGTCACCACTTGGTCACGTGGCCCTCGACTCCGGTGTATATAAGGCCGTTGTACGGCCTTCCTCAGGGTCAGTCCAGCCCCGACTGACCATTGTGAGCAATGGTCGGCGGCTGCCCGGCTACCATATTCTAATACTCCTCTGTGCTACTGCACAGAGGGGGTTCATGTGGAATATTAACTCTAGACACTAGAAGGCCTAGTGTCGAACCTGCAATAGAGTTCAAACTCTGCCACCTGTAACTGTGATCGAGAACGGCTGATGCCTATGTGTTATTAGACAATAAAGTTTTAACTGGAACCTGAATAGTTGTTCTTCGTTGTTTATCGAAAGATTCGATATAACATCGAGGGGTAGAACGCTACAGGTATATAGACAAGAATTACATTAGACCAGTGCTAAGTTCCCAAATTAAAAAAAAAAACACCTAGGTATGCCCTTATACCTTTTCTTTTGTCTCAAGGTGTATGATGGGGGATGCACCTTATACACAAGGTACTGTGAACTTACCAATACGTGCTACAGGTATACCTGCCTGTAGAACATTAACTGTTGTGTCGACCGCAGCCTGAACAGACGGGAAACTGCACACTGCCGCCACAGTCTGAAATAATATGAGTTTTTTATTTGCACATTTACAGAGTATTATAACAGTATATTATATAAATTATTTCATGAAATTCTAACGAATGTTGAGTACAAGAGATGATGGGCAAGTGCAGATAACAAGCTGACCTCAGCCATAAGCCGACAGCAGTCATAAGCCGACAGCAGTCATAAGCCGACAGCAGTCATAAGCCCACAGCAGCCATAAGCCGACAGCAGCCATAAGCCGACAGCAGCCATAAGCCGACAGCAGTCATAAGCCCACAGCAGTCATAAGCCCACAGCAGTCATAAGCCCACAGCAGTCATAAGCCCACAGCAGTCATAAGCCCACAGCAGCCATAAGCCGACAGCAGCCATAAGCCGACAGCAGCCATAAGCCGACAGCAGTCATAAGCCCACAGCAGTCATAAGCCCACAGCAGTCATAAGCCCACAGCAGTCATAAGCCCACAGCAGTCATAAGCCCACAGCAGCCATAAGCCCACAGCAGCCATAAGCCCACAGCAGTCATAAGCCGACAGCAGCCATAAGCCGACAGCAGCCATAAGCCGACAGCAGTCATAAGCCCACAGCAGTCATAAGCCCACAGCAGTCATAAGCCCACAGCAGCCATAAGCCGACAGCAGCCATAAGCCCATAGCAGTCATAAGCCCACAGCAGTCATAAGCCGACAGCAGCCATAAGCCGACAGCAGTCATAAGCCCACAGCAGTCATAAGCCCACAGCAGTCATAAGCCCACAGCAGCCATAAGCCCATAGCAGTCATAAGCCGACAGCAGTCATAAGCCGACAGCAGCCATAAGCCGACAGCAGTCATAAGCCGACAGCAGTCATAAGCCCATAGCAGTCATAAGCCCACAGCAGTCATAAGCCGACAGCAGCCATAAGCCCACAGCAGTCATAAGCCGACAGCAGCCATAAGCCGACAGCAGTCATAAGCCGACAGCAGCCATAAGCCGACAGCAGTCATAAGCCGACAGCAGCCATAAGCCGACAGCAGTCATAAGCCCACAGCAGTCATAAGCCCACAGCAGTCATAAGCCCACAGCAGTCATAAGCCCACAGCAGTCATAAGCCCACAGCAGTCATAAGCCCACAGCAGTCATAAGCCCACAGCAGCCATAAGCCGACAGCAGCCGTAAGCCGACAGCAGTCGTAAGCCGACAGCAGTCATAAGCTGACCTCAGCCATAAGCCGACCGCAGTCATAAGCCGACCTCAATCATAATCCGACCTCAGTCATAATCTGACCTCAGACAAAAGCCCACCTCAGTCACAAGCCCACCTCAGTCACAAGCGCACCTCAGACAAAAGCCGTCCTTAGTCAAAAGCCCACCTCAGTCAAAAGCCCACCTCAGTCAAAAGCCCACCTCAGTCAAAAGCCTGGGCTTCCCTAGGGTCTATATCTCCTCTTTCCTATCCCCTCAGGATGTGTGTGGTGCACATATGCGCGGGCACTGACACATTGCTCTGTTAAATTATCAACCTGTGAAGCACGGGATAGCCACTTAGTGCCGCTACAGTGCTGTAAAACACAAATCAATCAATCAATCAGTCAAAAGCCCACCTCAGTCAAAAGCCAACCTGAATCACAGGCCGACCTCAGTCAAAAGCCGACCTCAGTCAAAAGCCGACCTCAGTCACAAGCCCACGTCAGTCAAAAGCCCACCTCAGTCACAAGCCCACCTCAGTCAAAAGCCCACCTCAGTCAAAAGCCGACCTCAGTCACAAGCCGACCTCAGTCAAAAGCCAACCTCAGTCACAAGCCCACCTCAGTCAAAAGCCCATCTCAGTCACAAGCCCACCTTAATCAAAAGCCGACCTCAGTCAAAAGCCGACCTCAGTCACAAGCCGACCTCAGTCAAAAGCCGACCTCAGTCACAAGCCGACCTCAGTCACAAGCTGACCTCAGTCAAAAGCCAACCTCAGTCAAAAGCCAACCTCAGTCATAAGCCCACCTCAGTCAAAAGCCAACCTCAGTCACAAGCCGACCTCAGTCAAAAGCCGACCTCAGTCACAAGCCCACCTCAGTCACAAGCCCACCTCAGTCACAAGCCCACCTCAGTCACAAGCCCACCTCAGTCACAAGCCCACCTCAGTCATAAGCCTCTATATTCTATTAAAATGATAAAGATCACTTGTTTTAGGGAAATTAGCCGCTTTGGGTATAAAGTTTCCGACTTACAGCTTCAGGTATACCGTAAAGGCGCAGTGTGGCCTGCGTGATGATACCCAGCGTACCCTCCGACCCCACCATGAGGTTAGTCAGGTTGTACCCTGCTGCTGTCTTCCTGACAAGAAGGAAATGGCCACATTCTTCATGCATTGTCAAATACATGTTGGCATCAGACTATAGGTAATCCCCACCCTGATATAAACCTCATCTATTTTATGTCAATCCTAGTTCAAATTCAAAATGTCACGAAAAAAAAAGGAAAGTTGAATACCACAAAAAGAAAAATTATACTTTATAGCACAATTATCAATCATAACTTTAACTTATTGGGCTGTATGCTAATACTAGTCAGTTATGCTTATTCAATGCAACTACAATTAAGTCCTACCTTGCCCTGCGGCCAGGTCCCGCTGTGTGCACAACACGTCCATCGGCCAGCACCACCTCCAGGTTCAGGACGTTCTCCCTCATAGTGCCATAACGTACAGCGTTAGTACCCGAGGCGCCTGTAGCTGCCATACCACAAAGTGACGCATCCGCTCCTGGGTCTTAAAGAAGATAAATTTAAAGGTAGAATTACTAATGCTTTACAATGGGAGCTAAATGCAAGACGTCTACTGCTTTATATGAAAGGTTTTTAATTGTAAATTAGAATGTGACATTTGGCATAGAAATGCCCGGTAGAAATGCCATTTATTATTCTGTGTTCTTGTCTGTATAATAGCCCCATCTGGGAAAAGGACATCCGTTTGATATATGCCAAATAGATACAAACTATTGTGCAACAGACACAAAGAGAAGAGAGAAAAGATGAGATAAACACCTTTATAAGATGAGCCAGGGAATTCCAATGAGGAAAGATCCTTTCTTCTAGCATATCTATGAATATTACACGACCTCTCTGATTTTGGGTGCTTTTTCAGGATATTCCCATTCTGATACCTGTCGATATTGCAGGTCCTAGGAGTACTGATATCCAGGATATCGGCACTCCTAGGAGTGCTGATATCCAGGATATCGGCACTCCCAACATGTCACATGTCCTAACATGTCATATGTTACATGTTAAAACCCACAAAATTTTCATGGCCAGGGTAGGGGGTCGAACCTGCAGTCTCAGATCCCAAATCCAACTCCCTATGCATTGCGCCACAGGGACTGACGAGAAGTGATTGGCTAGAACCAGTTCTTGATATGATACGGGGAGGTCACTCACATATAACTATTATACATTCAGAGTGTGAAAATCCCCAGCAGTCTGGGTTGTGACCCCCCCCCCCCCAGCTTTGTCGCTACTGCTCGGGCCATAACCGCAGGACGCTGGAAGCGTTCAAACCAAAGCAAGCCAAGCCCGGCGCCAAGGTGTGAGAGCCGGTGGTCTAGTGGTTAGCGCATTGCACTCAGCTTCTACAGGTAGGCGGGACGAGTCCTGGTCCGGCCGCATATTTTTTTTGCCGTGTGTCCTATGCCATAACCGCGAGATGCATTCAAAGCAAACCAAGCCGAAATGTGTGTCGCCCGGTGGTTAGTGGTTAGAATAAGCTTAGAATAGGCTTTTTCAAACTATTATAATTATAGAGGACTGCGGGACGTGTTCAGACCAAACGGCTGCCGGGCGCCGAGCTGTGTGTACCGATCGTGTACACACACTATGGCAGGCTTCCAGTCCCGGGGAGGGGGAATTTTTGTTTTCAACTTTATTTATTGATATTCTATTGATTATTTATTGATTAATCATGTAATAAAGACAGTAAGGAATGGGCTAACGGGCACCTGATTCAGTGTATCGTAGGATATCGTAACTCGTGGCCTACGGCCACTTGTTACAATATCCTACGATACACTGAATAAGGTGCCCACTCATTACGATATTCTACGCTACACTGAATGAGGTGCCCGTTAGCCCATTCATTACTCTCTTAATAATGTTTGTTAATATGCAGATCAAGTCTCATCTTTTCACATGTTCCAGGAGCCGTATGTGAACCAATCAGCAGTCAGTATACCAGACAAGTTCTCGTTACACCGTACGTATGTCGTATTCCGCACGCTAGGACTGCGCCACCTCACCGTGGTCAATACAGATAACTGTGTGGTGGGCGTTATAACACGGAAGGACCTCATGGGATTCACTATGGAGGAAAAACTCTCTGACGCCATCGAGAGGAACGAGACCAACAGCGGCCGGGCAGTGGAACTATCTGACACTGTCAGTATAGAGGCCTAGTGATGTTCATAATAACAATGTATAAATCTGATACTCATTCTCTGGATGATAGAAATAAATGTTTTACCCACAATGATAATTACAGGAATAGGAAGCCTTAGGTCACGATAAAGAATATCACAAAGTGATTTCTGCATTGGAAATAAAATTACCAGTATTTTCATTGACACCCCTAGCTACCAGCACTCCATGTCCATGTCACATGTCACATGTCCTAACATGTCACTTGTTACATGTTAAAACCCACGAAATTTTCATGGCTAGGGTAGGGGTCGAACCTGCAGTCTCAGATCCCATATCCAACACCCTATGCATTGCGCCACAGGAACTGACGAGAAGTGGTTGGCTAGAACGAAACCAAACCTAAGCAAGCCTAGCAGGGCGCCGAGGTGTGTGTACCGATCGTGTATACATAACCACGGGACGCATTCAAACAATGCCAAGTCGAAACGGGCGCAGAGGTGTGAGACGCCGTGGTCTAGTGGTTAGTGCATTGCGCTCAGCCGTTAGAGGTAGGCGGGACGAGTCCTGGTCCCGGCATATCTTTTTCGGTGTAGCTGTCTGCGACGACTGCGGGACGGGTTCAGACCAAACCAACGGCTGCCAGCTGATATGATACAAAGCCCGGGGAGGCGACGACTGCGGGCTGTCTGCTGCCATAACCGCTGCCGGGCGCCCAGCTGTGTGTACACACACTATAGCAGGCTTCAAGTCCCGGGGAAGGACTCTTGTTTTCAACTTGTTTTTATTGATATTCTATTGATTATTTATTGATTTTTTATTGATTAATCGTGTAATAAAGACAGTAAGGAATGGAATAATGGGCTATTCCTATCTTACCTTCAATAATTTGGTGCCCGTTAGCCCATTCATTACTCTCTTACTATACATTAAGATGAAGGATTACTAAAATGCCACTCACCTACAGGGAACCACAGTCCCGTGTCTCGGAGGTAGCTGTTGAGTGACTTCCTTGTCACGCCAGGCTGCACACTGCAGTCAAAGTCCTCCGCATTCACTGACACCACACTGTCCATCTGACTGAGGTCAAAACATACTCCACCCTGTGCACAACACAGATTTATATCATATAAGGTTTTCTTTGAAACAAATTTTGAAAATTCTATAGAATATATGGATGAGTAGGCCTGTTCGTGGATCCTCAATGCATCTTTTCTTCAATTTCAATTATTGCATATAAGATGTTACTTGAATGGTTCTTAAATGATCTACCCAGAGGGAGAAGTGGGAGTAATTAGATATTCCTTAAGATCAGCTATCATAGTATATTGAATCGATATATTCCTATCTTACCATCACTGCTGTAACACCACCCTCTAATCCAGTCCCCGTCCCAAACGGTATCATCGGGATGTCATTCTCATAACACAGACGGGCACACTCGCTAACCTGAGCAGTGCATTGTGGGAAGAGGACAGCGTCTGCTGGACGAGATCTGTGTAACATAATGTATGGACATTAGAGCATGATGGCATTGCCAGTTACTCTACTTTTACATCCAGATACTCTGTGTAAATAGGCCTACATAACGAGAGAAACATATCACTTGAATAAATCTTTTCAGCAAAAAGATTTCATCAGCAAAAAATTTCAATCAACAATAGATCTTCAAAGTGTGACATAAAGTCATCACTTACGGGAAATAAGACTCATCATGTCCATGATGTTCTCGTACAGCTTCTGCTGTGGACACGTTCTTTTTACCGACAATGTCCTCGAGACTTTGTATCACACCGCTGGACACAGTCCTGATGCCACGCATCTGAGGACAAACAAGAGGAGATAAAGCCGGTAGTACCGTAAGTCCTTACATATAATAGATGCAGATACCCCGTGTTAATTGTTATAGTCGGACCTCTGATATCCCATAATGCCTTGCACAGTCAGTTTCCGGTCTGCCTAGTGTACAGGCCTCACCCTAGAGGGCACCACTACCACACATAGAGAAAGAGGGAGGTCAGAGACACCTATTGTTTGTAAATTAAACTTGACTCCCCCGATAATACAGAATCGGCCCACCTCTGAAGACTCTATAGGAACTCCTGAACTCAGCGAGGGCCTTATATATGAGTTCTACTATAGATCAAATAGGGGCGCGGAACTTCTCTGGTGCGAAGGGTCCCAACAAATTTTGACTGCCGTCGAGGGGGGGGGCATTAAAATTTTCGCACATCCATGCGAAATTCCACCAGCCCTGTTGATGACCACTCCCTAATGTTAGGCTGCACAGAGCAAAGTGCAGGGCAGTGGCCTCCACTTCCAAAAACTGATTTTTAAAAAAACACTCCCAAAGTTTGTGCCACTGTCTAATTAATGTGGATTGTGAGGTCGACAACGGTGACGAGTCAGCAAAGACTATCAAGACATAAGTCATACTCACAGACATAGCATTATAGCAGAGATATCATGATGATAGCGAACACAACCACTGACCCAGGGCCAGGGCCAGGGCCAGGCTAGCCACTCTCGTAGCCCTACCCGGGGAGGTATACAAGCAAGGGAGAGCTTGCTCCCGAGCGGCGCGAAATATGTGACGTGCACCACAGCGCCCCCACCGGCCGGGAGAGCAACCGACCGTACTGATGCACGAAAGTAGGATTTAGCATAGACAAGGAAAAAACCAACCCAGAATATGGATGAACTTGAGTCTATTCTCCATGTAAATAGTGCCCTTGTATGAGGAATTTATTGTGCAATAAGGTCAGGAACAATGGTATCCTATTTCTACTTCATTGGACAGTAGAAAGCTGTGTCCAAGTGTGCATAGGGCCCCTGTATATAGATCTAGAGGCCTAGGCTGTCACTGCCTAAATACATCAATCATCACTCATAGAAAGTTCCCCAAAACCACTTTCAAATACTTGTTTTTACTATGTCAACTCACTTACTGTAATGAGTCTGCATACCAAGACCCCTGGCCATCCATATTAGGTGGAATCCCATCTGGCATCTGTTGTTTTGCCACCTGTTTAGACCAGTGTTTTGCCGACGTGGTGAGCTGACGTTCCCTGACCCTCTGATAGTAGGGAGCACAACTCAATTTGTGTGATCAGTAGGGATAACACTCCAAGCACTCCAGCCTATCTGTCACTTTAGTAATTATTTCATGAAGCCGAGAAAGCCTTCCATTAAACCACTAAAGGCCACCTACATATATATACATGTACACATAAATATGATGACCCTTATTATATTAGGAGTTCTAAGTGGCGTGGCATTGGTTTATTTGGAGCCTAATTTCTCCATTTTGTTTGAAATGAATAAGAATCCATTGATTTTCCATAGCGATACGCTTCAGCACCAGCCATTGCGTCTTACTGACCCAGTGGTTCAGCCAAAAGTAGGTCAGGTACATCCGGGCACCTCCCCGTTTCGTAAACAAGACGGAATGGCCGTGTGCGTTGGATCGCTATGTAAAATCATTGGATTCTCATTTATTTATAAGAAAATGGAGACAAAATGTAGGCGAACACCAACTAGAGATCGTATAGTTGGCAGTGCTAGAAGTACAGGACTTGACATGCTTGGATTCTACCTGAAAAATGTGTGTAAAGGTGGAAGTATGTCGGGCAGAGTGACAACATGGCCACGACGGCTTGGCAAACCGTGCGGATCGCATGCACTTAGAAAATGTCTTCTCCCGGATTAATTCTGGGGTTATAAGGTAAGAAATTGATACAAAATGGATGAATAAGTGTGATAAACGCATTAATCCTAATAAGGTGCATCATACTTATGTGTAAATGTATATATGTAGGTGGCCTTTAGTGGGTTAATTAAGGGCAGGCAGCCGACTGGACACTCCCCAGGCACGTGTATGGACGCCTATTCATCCTCAAGGGCCACAGAGGGATTTAGGAAATTGGACGCAATAACTTCTCCAAATATAATGATGCTACGTGATTGGGGCTCCTAATATGGGAATGACACGCATGTTTACGGTCCCAAGACTCCAAATAAACCAATGCCATGCCACTTAGAACTCCTAATATAATAAGGGTCATCATATTTATGTGTACATGTATATATATGTAGGTGGCCTTTAGTGGGTTAATGGAAGGCTTTCTCAGCTTCATGAAATTATTATTAAAGTGACAGATAGGCTGGAGTGCTTGGAGTGTTATCCCTACTGATCACACAAATTGAGTTGTGCTCCCTACTTACTATCAGAGGGTCAGGGAACGTCAGCCCACCACGGCAGCTGCGGTCGGCAAAACACTGGACTATTTCTATGGGGAAACTCAAACTTTTGAAGCACTTCCCTTCACTTCCACCACCCTCACACGGTCAAAAATGTTGGAATTGGGCCAGGAAACGACTGACATGTAGGGGAAGACATAGAAAACACCTACCAGGTTTGTTTTCTTGGATTGCCAACTGTTTAGCTGTGGTGGGAAGACAAAGATTGCGTCGCGTACGGTGGCCGTACATAACGCAATTGTGGCCACAGGAAAGCAGCACTTGCTCTCCCGGCCAGTGGGGGCGCCACTGTGCTCATCACATGAGAAAATCTACACTGGTGCGCTGCTCTAGGCTAAGTACTCGGGGAGCAGAGAAAGCACAGGCGAAGTCGGCGATCCCGTGAGGATATACGTCTACGCCCTACCAAAGTAGGGCTACTGGGCGAACCCCATTCATTTTGAGGGGAAATTTTTCAAAAGGGTGGATTACATTGAGAACATTGAGTATCATTATTACACAATAAGTGATCTATGTTTGGATAGATCTTTGTCTCACCTTTGGGGATTACATCAAATTAGCACTGAATAACACTTTACGAAAGTGTAATTATCACAATTCTGATGATACCTGCAGTAGGAAAGACAGTGGCAGCCATTTTGACTTCATATGACGTAACTATTAGTTGCCATAGTAACATCTTACTTGCCCCCAAAAAGCCAATACATCGCAGTCAGTCTGTGAACGGCCAACCCGTGACACAGACGAAACTCAGTCTAGCCTACTCTAGGGCCAGGCTAGACGGAACCATCGCTTAAGGAGCGATGGTAAGCGGTGGCACTGGTGTTGTGGTGGTGGAACTTTCAGAGTAGTTTCCCAAGCCCCCAATGAAAACTCTAGTCTTATGTGGGGTTGGTCTTTGATATCTTAACTCTAGGACCTACCTACTTGTTGTGTATTGTTTTGAAATGTGAAATCATATCCATGCCTTTGTTTTTTGTAACCTGATATCTAGAACTCAGTCAGACATGTTGGGCAAGGTGGCAAGTGCTGGTTCCTGGTCGGTCTGACTGTTGTCTTTGTGGTGGTACAGGTGGGAGGGACACAAGGTCCCTCTGGTGAGTAAAATATGAACTGTAAAGGCCTGCCACCTAGGGACCATCTAGGGACAGGAAGTTCAAGCCCAAATTGTTGGATGAGATGTTTTGTTGACATTTGAGACATGTGTGATCAATTCCAACACACAGGGTAGGCACTTACCTACCCCCAGTGCATGGTTCTGCTGCAGTGGAGGTGTGAAACTGTGATAAAGCTGAAACTGGGGAGTGCTAAACTCTCCTTTTTTTGCAAGCTCATTGTGTAGCTATTTATTGGAGGATCTTAACAAACATGGGCTCATTTTAAAGGGATTGATTAGGGGTTTAATAAGAATCTATTTGAGAAATAATTGATTCAGATAAACATCCCATTCTCCCCAAGTGGAGTTACCCTATAACTTTGAAATCATTTTTTGGTATAAAGGCCAAATCTCACATAAAAGAGAATAGTTCCCACACCTTCTACAGGAAAAAAATGGTTTAGAAACTGTCAAGGATTTTTCATTTCATAGGGGAACAGGATGTTTGCCAGACGCCAACAAAATTTTAGCGTGCCATTCGCTATCACCCTTCCACCAGCTTCTCCATGTTAGGTCCTTGTCTGTTTGCTAGAATCCAATCCTATGTATATCATTTATATAGCAATGGATAGAGCTGATAAAAATAAGTGGATTTCCTTTTTAAATGAAGTCTTTACATCAATTTAAAGGGAAATTCTGACCGATTAAAGATCTCATATCAACTCCATAATTTTGCGCCAATTCTGTGAGATCGCTAAACCGCAGATGATATTAGGTCAAGATAAGGGAGTGGTCATTATTTATCAACAGGGGGGGAGGGTGGGTTTGAGGGGGGGCGTAAAATTTTCAGACCCCTCCCGAGGGGGGGGCTAAAAAAATTTTGACCCCTCTTGAGGGGGAGGGCTAAAAAAATTCACCCTCTTTATAGCAAAAAAGCCCGCGCGCTACTATAGATCAAAGAGGGGCGCGAAAACTCTCCGCGCCTCCGGCGCGGGGGGGCGCAAAAAATTTTGACTGCCGTCGAGGGGGGGCGTAAAAAATTTCCGCGCGTCGGCGCGAAAACCCACCACCCCCCCCTGTTGATAAATAATGACCACTCCCTAAAATCCCTTTAAATTGTTAAATTTTGATATGATACATTGATTTTCAACCTTTTATGGGGAACTCTTCCATACATGAAAAGAAAATAGTCAAAAATAATGATTTAAGAGATGTAGCCACTCCTGTATCAGATATGCTTGATCACAAATCTGGGCCCTATTTAAACTCCTAATAGTGGCAGAATTTTGGGTTCGATTTGGGGTCTTTGATCATTCATAACTTCCCTTATACTTGGCATAAAGACTTCATTTAAAGAGCATATCCATTTCTTTTGATGAGATCTATCCATTGCTTAAAAGATAATTACATGGGACAAAGTCTTGAAAACTAGGTAAGTGCCTACACAGGGAGGATATATTGACAATTATAAATTATCACAGTAAGTAGGACAGCTTCATAAAGGTCAAAACAAGACAGGGGTCTACTTTAATTAATGCACACAGGCAACATTTGGCCACAAACTGCCCTCAAACCAATGGGACTTGGACATCAATTGCTGGGCCTCTGAATGAACATATCTAGGGCAAGTTAGCTGGGTAGCCTACTCTAGGGCCAGGCAGCCACACCCACCTCGGACTTCGGCAACAACGACGACGTCCTGGACGGCAAACCCACCCACCGTGACGCCGAGAAACGCAACAATCTCGCCATGACAGTCCTAGATGTAAGTACTGAATGGCAGCTAACCTTCCAGTTACTTATCTAGCATTGTGCACATCGCACCTAGACAATCAATAAATGATAAGCTTGATAACAAAAGTGCGGAACAGCACGTCGTCGATTTTTAGAAGAAATTGTAAACTTCCGGTGACCAGCGAAGGTGAAGTTTGCATGAAGAGAAAACCGCAGAAACCAGCAAAGTTAGCTCAACATGATGCCGTGCACGAACGGTGAGCATAACTGCAAACTTTCTCATTATTTTTGTATTATTGGAAACTTGTTTGTTGTAACATGTAACTATTCGGGTGTGTGGTAATTTTGTACATTCTTCTAATTGAGAATCATTTATTTTATACTTTGAATAGCTAAAATAATACGTATTCTAAGATGGAATTCCAGCGCGCATGACCGGCGTTCCAAACCCCATGATGCACCTGGCGCTAAGGAGACCGTAAACTAAGCGAACTTATGCCGCTCCGAATCCACTATTTTGGACAAAAACCCGCCACTCTGTGAATACACATTCTGTACTTTTGTGAGTCTGTGGATACTGTTTATTTGGATCTACTTGTCTTTTCGGTGCTAAGCCAGTTCAAAGGGACATCTGATAAGCACAGAGTACTTTGGACACGGACGTCCAAAGGTAGGCCCAGACTCGTCACTGACACTGTGAGTGACTGTTGTTGATAAGATATTATATGGCTGACTTCAACATCTCTCCCCTCTCACAATTTGTGCAATGTTTTTGTTGTTACTTGCAAAGCCAATATTCAATTTATTGACAGTTTGATATGATTTCAGATTAAATAGTAATGTAATACCGGTACTCCAAATTGGACCAATGGCAATTACGCCAATGTTGAATGTAATTGAATGTGAAGAAAAACACTCACTGTGACTGTGAGTGACAGGCAGACAGACACTGAGACAGACATTCACATTGACTCCGTCTTGACTCTCTGAGACTGAGGTAGTGCCAGTGACTAATAACTGGCTGTACTGGCCACTGCAGTGCCAGTGAAGTACTACTACTAGTGAGGTACCAGTGAATAAGTGTATGAATAACATGACGTAATACAGGTTAATGTTGGGGGCGATCTATTCTTTGATCCAATTTTGGGAACTAGTGAAGAAGATGGGCGGTGTAGCGAAGCCTTTACCTTACCCAAGTGCTAACCCTTACCTCTAGATCTATATGCGTCAAAAATTACGCACTGGGATCGCTGCCCAGTCTCCTTCACTCTACCCCAATTTTGAATGCCAACCTACGGCAGACTGTCTGACCGTGTGTTGGCAATACCAAAAGTTGTTGATTTTGCAAATCCTGTCAGTCGTCTCACATTGGGTGATGTGTTGGGGAACAGACAGTTCAACAGATTGTTGATTCAACAGGACAGTTCAGCAGATTTTTGTTAAGATGGGTAGAATGCACTTTAGCAGGCGCTCATCTTACATCATGTTAGGGTTAGCATTACTATTACGGTAGGTAAAGTGTTCGCTACAGCACCTGCTAAAGTGCATTACCGTAATCTCCCGCATATAAGACGCGTCCTCTATGCCAAACAAAATGCTGGGGAGTCTTATAGGATGTACTGAAATTGGGGGTGCGTCTTATACGAGGGGTACTTTTACTATAGAAATGTAGTGAATTTACAAAATTGGTACCTAAGGCTAAGAGGTGCGTCTTATACGCGAAAATGCATGTGCTAAGTTTGGGGTGCGTCTTATACACGCAGCGCAGCTTCTACGTGGGAGATTACGGTAGTTCCATTAAGACTATGGGACAGATTTTTGGGACGTTTCGACAGAATTTACTTTTTCATAGATGTGGTTGTTTCTGTCATCTTGGTATATGATTTTCACCCCATTTTTATTTTGAATAATGTAATATGATTAATGCAAAGAAGAAAGTTTTCAGAAAGTATCATAAACTTTGAGATTAAAGGAGTAATGACAGAAAATATGCACGGGGGGAATTTAGGGGCACAGCCCCCGAATTTAACAGGAAATATGAACTCAGAAACAAATCAAAGGGGTGCGGGGGCAAATACAAGATTAAAACAGATGAGGGGAACTGTCGAACCATCCTGTCAAATACAGTCAGCCCTCACTTCCTCGACCCTTTAATTCCTCAGATCCCTCACTACCTCAGACAAAAATTTTGCAACTTTTCTATATAGTCTATTATATTTGGACTTGAATCCTCGAATATTTTGCTTCCTCAGATATTTTTCCTTGCATTTTCCAAATTCGGGGAAGCAAGGGCTGACTGTAGTCGTTTAGAAAACCAAATTCTGTCCAATTTTCAGACCTGGTGAATCGCTGATCTGTTGCTGAGCAGTGGATCTACTACTGCAATATTTTGTCCATTTCCACACATCTGACAAGTAACATACCATAATCTCCCGCGTATAAGGCGCAGCCCGCGTATAAGGCACACCTAGAGTTTTGGAAAAATCTCAAAAAATGAAAAATTCATAACTTTGGTTCTACTTAATGAATTTTTTAAAATTCAAAGACCTATGTGTAACTTGGGCCCCATGGACCCCCCTGGGCCCCCATATATCCTGTTATAGCTAAGGGGGCATGTAACATATCAAAAGAAAGGTCTTGGAGTCCCCCTTGTGGATGCAATGAGAACTAAAAACCCCCGTATAAGACGCGCCTTATACGCGGGAGATTAGGGTAGTCAGAGTAGTGGATCCCAAACTTATGAATGTTTGATAGCCCTATAGGTCTGTCCCGGCCCATGTTTATCCTTCTAGCAGGTAGCCTGGGAAAATATTAACCAATCCATTGGATGTGTATTCCAATTTCCAGTCAGAGTCAGGGTGACACAGATACAAGGTAAGGTATGTGCCCAGCCTGTAATATATATGACAGGATGGACCGTTCCTTGGGACCCACTGCTCCAGTACTCTGACAGAGGCTGTATTTCTTCTCAGATGTGTCCGAACACAGAAAAGTTAACAGTAGTAGATCCACTGCCACCTGGCCAAAAAGAAACTGTTTGTTTCAGGTAACCCAACCCTACCTAGCAAAACAGTGCCAACCCTAACTATTTTTTCTCCATTTTTGAAGAAAATATAGGTTTCTAGCCAAGTTTTCAGTCAATTTAGTCATCTCTGAGTCATTGTGACTTGCCCCAGAGTCACTGCGATTCCTCGCGAGGCTTTGAAGCAGTGAAAAAAGTTATCCGACCTACCCTACCTAATTTTTTCGGCATGTTACCTGGAACACACAACTTTTTTTTAGGCCTCAGTGATCAGTGAGCAACGTCCGTCATGATTCACCAAATTCTTTTGTGTGAGGTACTCACTAGGCAAACATTCCAGCGCATAATGATATTTTTGTTTTGTTTTTCAATTTCAGAAAGAAATGGACTTGCTGTTTTGAAGTAAGCAATACACTCTTTGAGAAGAGAAGATGCCTCTACCAAAAAAGATCCCTCGTTCTCGTGACAAGCCGGTGAAAGATTCCAGTAAGCGAATCTTGGCTAACCGGTATCAGGTGGAGAAAAGACTTGGGAGTGGCAACTTTGGGACAGCATGGCTTGTGACAGACTTAAAATGCAAAGATCCCAAAGAAACCCAGTAAGTTAATCATTACAGAGGTTGTAATTGGTTTTTGTATATTATTGTCATTACTGCTCTAATACTTCATGTATAGGCAGCACCAAGCATAAAAGTCACATTCTGACTTCCGGAGAATACAGAAGCCACTAAGAGTTTGAAAAAAAAAAAATCAAAGCCATGTGAATATGTAAATTCTGTTTTCAAGAAGACAATCCTATGTGGAAGTAAATTGTTCTGACACATATGTATTTGACAAGTGTATTGAGATATTTAACTACTTCAGTAACAAGACACATAATAGACCTTGCTAGAAGCCCTGTATGTTGCAGGTTTTGGCCTTCTTTCGTCTATAAGTCTGTATCGCATGTGATTTATCGTCTAGATTTAGATAATTAACTTGTGTTCAAACTTTACCTGTAGGAAAGTGCTGAAGGAGATCTCGGTGGGGGAACTGCAGCCAGATGAGACGGTGGATGCTATGCATGAGGCTAACCTACTGCGTAACCTTGACCACCCAGGTATCGTCAAGTTCCACGACAGCTTCATGGAGGGGGAGTTTTTCTGTATTGTGACAGAGTTCTGTGAGGTAAGATCTGGGGGTGTTTATAGAGGGGGGTATATAATGTGACAGAGTTCTGTGAGGTGAGATCTGGGGGTGTTTATGGAGGGGGGTCTGTACTGTGACAGTTCTGTGAGGTAAGACCTACCATAATCTCCCGCGTAGAAGGCGCGTCTTCTACGCCAAACAAAATGCTGCTGGGTCTTATACGCGGGAGGGTAATTGCCTTGAGTTGGGGGTGCGCCTTATACGTGGGTTTTTCCAACATCTCAATTGGGAAAACACCCCAAAAATAGGCCAAAATTAAAGATTCAGTTTTTATTGCAACAATACCCTCACTAATGGACTGAAAAGTCCGTTTTTATTGCCGGTCGGTGTACGCCCACCATGCGCCGATGACAGCTTGAACTCATAGAGCTAGCACTGCGGCAGACCGGGAGGTGTCAACATGCTCGGCGGGTTCAAGCCGACCGTGTGCCGATGACAGCTTGAACTCATAGAGCCTGCACCGCGGCAGACCGGGAGGTGTCGACACGCTCGCCGGGAATAAGGCCCACCATGCGCTGATGACAGCTTGAACTCATAGACCCAGCAGCGCGGCAGCCCGGTCGGTGTACAGGCGCTCGGCGGGCATTACACCGACCGTGTGCCGATGACAGCTTGAGCTCATAGCGCCAGCAGCGCGGCATACCGGGAGGTGTACAATAGTGAGGGTGAGGGCGGGGGGGTTGGGGAGGGGGCGCCTTCTACGCGAAACAGCCCCCCTGTGAGTTGGTGGGGGGGGGGCGCCTTATACGCGGGTTTTTCAAATATTAGACTCAGGAGCAGCAGATGCACCTTCTACGCGGATCTGCCTTCCCTGAGTTGGGGGTGCGCCTTCTACGCGGGCTTCGCCTTCTACGCGAGAGATTACGGTGGGGATGTTTATGGTGGGGGGGGGTCTGTATTGTAACAGAGTTCTGTGAGGTAAGATCTGGGGGTGTTTATGGAGGGGGCGGGTCTGTATTGTGAAAGAGTTCTGTGAGGTAAGATCTGGGAGTGTTTATGGTGGGGGGGTCTGTATTGTGAAAGAGTTCTGTGAGGTAAGACCTAGGGGTGTTTATGGAGGGGGGGGTCTGTATTGTGAAAGAGTTCTGTGAGGTAAGATCTGGAGGTGTTTATGGTGAGGGGGTCTGTATTGTGAAAGAGTTCTGTGAGGTAAGATCTGGAGGTGTTTATGGAGGGGGCGTGGTCTGTATTGTGAAAGAGTTCTGTGAGGTAGGATCTGGGAGTGTTTATGGTGGGGGGGTCTGTATTGTGACAGAGTTCTGTGAGGTAAGATCTGGGAGTGTTTATGGTGGGGGGGGTCTGTATTGTGAAAGAGTTCTGTGAGGTAGGATCTGGGAGTGTTTATGGAGGGGGGGTCTGTATTGTGAAAGAGTTCTGTGAGGTAAGATCTGGGAGTGTTTATGGTGGGGGGTCTGTATTGTGAAAGAGTTCTTTGAGGTAAGATCTGGGGGTGTTTATGGTGGGGGGGTATATATTGTGAAAGAGTTCTGTGAGGTAAGATCTGGGAGTGTTTATGGTGGGGGGTCTGTATTGTGAAAGAGTTCTGTGAGGTAAGATCTGGGGGTGTTTATGGTGGGGGGTCTGTATTGTGAAAGAGTTCTGTGAGGTAAGATCTGGGGGTGTTTATGGTGGGGGGTCTGTATTGTGACAGAGTTCTGTGAGGTAAGATCTGGGGGTATTTATGGTGGGGGGTCTGTATTGTGAAAGAGTTCTGTGAGGTAAGACCGGGGGGTGTTTATGGTGGGGGGTCTGTATTGTGAAAGAGTTCTGTGAGGTAAGATCTGGGGGTGTTTATGGTGGGGGGGTCTGTATTGTGAAAGAGTTCTGTGAGATAAGACCTGGGGGTGTTTATGGTGGGGGGTCTGTATTGTGAAAGAGTTCTGTGAGGTAAGATCTGGGGGTGTTTATGGTGGGGGGTCTGTATTGTGAAAGAGTTCTTTGAGGTAAGATCTGGGGGTGTTTAAGGTGGGGGGTCTGTATTGTGAAAGAGTTCTGTGAGGTAGGATCTGGGAGTGTTTATGGTGGGGGGGGTCTGTATTGTGAAAGAGTTCTTTGAGGTAAGATCTGGGGGTGTTTATGGTGGGGGGTATATATTGTGAAAGAGTTCTGTGAGGTAAGATCTGGGAGTGTTTATGGTGGGGGGTCTGTATTGTGAAAGAGTTCTGTGAGGTAAGATCTGGGGGTGTTTATGGTGGAGGGGTCTGTATTGTGAAAGAGTTCTGTGAGGTAAGATCTGGGGGTGTTTATGGTGGGGGGGTCTGTATTGTGAAAGAGTTCTGTGAGGTAGGATCTGGGGGTGTTTATGGTGGGGGGGTCTGTATTGTGAAAGAGTTCTGTGAGGTAGGATCTGGGAGTGTTTATGGTGGGGGGGTCTGTATTGTGAAAGAGTTCTGTGAGGTAAGATCTGGGGGTGTTTATGGTGGGGGGTCTGTATTGTGAAAGAGTTCTGTGAGGTAAGATCTGGGGGTGTTTATGGTGACGGGGGTCTGTATTGTGAAAGAGTTCTGTAAGGTAAGACCTGGGGTGTTTATGGTGGGGGGGTCTGTATTGTGAAAGAGTTCTGTGAGGTAAGATCTGGGGGTGTTTATGGTGGGGGGTCTGTATTGTGAAAGAGTTCTGTGAGGTAAGACCGGGGGGTGTTTATGGTGGGGGGTCTGTATTGTGAAAGAGTTCTGTGAGGTAAGATCTGGGGGTGTTTATGGTGGGGGGTCTGTATTCTGAAAGAGTTCTGTGAGGTGAGATCTGGGGGTGTTTATGGTGGGGGGGTCTGTATTGTGAAAGAGTTCTGTGAGGTAAGATCTGGGGGTGTTTATGGTGGGGGGTCTGTATTGTGAAAGAGTTCTGTGAGGTAAGATCTGGGGGTGTTTATGGTGGGGGGTCTGTATTGTGAAAGAGTTCTGTGAGGTGAGATCTGGGAGTGTTTATGGTGGGGGGTCTGTATTGTGAAAGAGTTCTGTGAGGTAAGATCTGGGGGTGTTTATGGTGGGGGGTCTGTATTGTGAAAGAGTTCTGTGAGGTGAGATCTGGGAGTGTTTATGGTGGGGGGTCTGTATTGTGAAAGAGTTCTGTGAGGTAAGATCTGGGGGTGTTTATGGTGGGGGGTCTGTATTGTGACAGAGTTCTGTGAGGTAAGATCAGGGGGTGTTTATGGTGGCGGGTCTGTATTGTGAAAGAGTTCTGTGACGTAAGATCTGGGGGTGTTTATGGTGGGGGGGTCTGTATTGTGAAAGAGTTCTGTGAGGTGAGATCTGGGGGTGTTTATGGTGGGGGGTCTGTATTGTGAAAGAGTTCTGTGAGGTAAGACCTGGGGGTGTTTATGGAGGGGGGGGGTCTGTATTGTGAAAGAGTTCTGTGAGGTAAGATCTGGGGGTGTTTATGGAGGGGGGAGGTCTGTATTGTGAAAGAGTTCTGTGAGGTAAGATCTGGGGGTGTTTATGGAGGGGGGGGTCTGTATTGTGAAAGAGTTCTGTGAGGTAAGATCTGGGAGTGTTTATGGTGGGGGGTCTGTATTGTGAAAGAGTTCTGTGAGGTAAGATCTGGGGGTGTTTATGGTGGGGGGTCTGTATTGTGAAAGAGTTCTGTGAGGTGAGATCTGGGAGTGTTTATGGTGGGGGGTCTGTATTGTGAAAGAGTTCTGTGAGGTAAGATCTGGGGGTGTTTATGGTGGGGGGTCTGTATTGTGACAGAGTTCTGTGAGGTAAGATCTGGGGGTGTTTATGGTGGGGGGGGGGTCTGTATTGTGAAAGAGTTCTGTGAGGTAAGACCGGGGGGTGTTTATGGTGGGGGGTCTGTATTGTGAAAGAGTTCTGTGAGGTAAGACCTGGGGGTGTTTATGGTGGGGGGTCTGTATTGTGAAAGAGTTCTGTAAGGTAAGACCTGGGGGTGTTTATGGTGGGGGGGTCTGTATTGTGAAAGAGTTCTGTAAGGTAAGATCTGGGGGTGTTTATGGTGGGGGGGGGTCTGTATTGTGAGAGTTCTGTGAGGTAAGACCCGGGGTGTTTTTATACAACCGGGAACTCTTTAGATTAAAGCGGCTCTCATGCATAGTTCTCTAAATGAAAATGATATATTAGTAACTCTTTTTAAAATTTTTAGGCCCTAAGTATTCATATCCAATAATATCTAACTTGCTTGATATTTCTGGGTAGAATCCCATCATATTTTCATGACAGAAATTGTCTTGTTGTTATACTGTTAGTTATTATTCCATAATATTCACCAATTAACTCATATATAAGGCACACCCAATGTCAGGCTGGTCCAACAAGGTCAGGTCAAATATTGGTCACTTTTATATTGTTCTACAGTTTAAAATCCAGATGAGACACTATATATGTTGTACCTATCAGCACAGAAGAAGGTTTATGTATATATTAGATCACTTTCATTATCAATATTATATTAAAACACTGGTTATGATTTAAGGGTGGAGACCTGGATATGCGTATACAGCAGTGTAAAAAGACCAAGAAGCGCCTCCCGGAGGCCATCGTCATCGAGTGGCTCATACAGCTGCTACTCGCTGTACAGTACATGCACAGCAGGTAGGGGCAATTCATGAAGAAAACTAATCTACTTTCTGCTATTGTTGATTAGGCTGTCAATAAACTTTTAAACAATAATTGATAAAAGTTATAGTGAAATATTAGGTTGTCAACAAACATTTCAGCCATAGTAGACAAGAAAGAAGAGTGGAAAATATTTTGTATGCTGTACTACATTATAATAAGCATATTCTACTTATGTAAGTTCCTAAAATATAGATGAACTATGCCCTTTACTTTCAGACGCGTGTTGCACAGGGACCTCAAAACAAGGTAAAAATTTATGAATCCCTCAAAAGAGGTTTGAAAAATCAAAAGATATCCATTTAAACAAAGTTACACCATATAAAACAAAGTACTGTTTAAGTGCCAGGATCTCAAATAAGTGAAATTAAGGGCTTGGGGTAGGAGAGGCTTCAATACATGGGTTGAACAGTTATCTTACAATGTAACCAGTTATGAAATAAATAAAAAAAACACACTAAAAAACATATCTCAAACAAGGGCCAGGGTTACGCAGGTGTTAAAATCTGTAAGTGATGTGGTGTTAAAAATGGACCAATACTGCATCAAAAACATTCACCTAAACCTCATTGGTCTTACCTTTTCAGAAACATCTTTTTGCGGAATAACATGATAAAGATTGGTGACTTTGGTATTTCGCGTATCTTGATGGGTACGACTGACATGGCGACCACCTTCACAGGCACGCCATACTACATGAGCCCTGAAGTACTGAAACATGAGGGGTATAACTCAAAGTCTGATGTCTGGTAGGTACAGTTATAATACTGCCAATATTTATGTTATAAATTATGTACCTTTTTTTTTGGCAATACAGGTACAAATAAAAGGTGTTCTCCTACCTTGATTTAAAATATCTATAGTACCAGAATTAGTATTGAAAGCCAACAATGTCATTTTTAAACAATATAAATTTTATGTTGAGATGTAGAGACTAGGATATTGACCAAAGCCAGTATACCAGGTAATACCTGCACCAATAGTAGGGGTATAATCTATTATTTACATAGAATATGAAAAAAAGATTTAAAGTAATACATTAACCTCCTGAGACATGGTTGTCTAATTCCAGGTCCATTGGATGTATGCTGTATGAGATGGTAACGTTGAAGCATGCCTTTGAGGGGCAGAGCCTGATGGGTGTCATGTACAAAATTGTAGAAGGAAACTTACCCGACTGGCCTGAGGGTTACAGTGAGGAACTGCACGGCGTCTTCCAAGCGTGAGCCTAAGTGTTACATATCTATATCGTAATCTATATCATGTTGAGTATGATGGCCCCATAGGTTTAACCAAGTAGTCCCGTATCACAAACCCCTGTGTGATAGCCCTATGCCAATTACAGAATCCCAAATGCTCACTTAGCTGATGGTGACTTCATTTCTAATGCCAAATAAATGACTAAATTTACTTGAGATAGACACAACGGAGCACTCAAATTTGCCACCACAAAGGTTTATCACTCTTCTTCAAGACGAAGCTAGGGTGGGTGCGACTGACTGGCACGATGCAACCACTCTGAATGACAGTTTTGCCCTGGGGACGTGTTGTCATCAGGAATACTGTTGCTAGGCAACTGGCAGTTGTGTATTTATCTCCAAGGGGAGGTAGTTACAGCATCCATAGTAACTGGTTACCATGGGTTGTGACTTGGAAACTGGTTCAAAGTCACAAATGAGCAGTTTCTTCCTTTGGGGAACCATCAGGCATCTGTTTGTGCTGAATAATTAATGTAAATTGCCTTTTGGTGGCCCCAGGCCCCAGGGGGTCTGGAAATATGTACAGTTATACCACCCTGGTGCAGTGTAAAAGTACTATTGAAGAATTAATAAAAGATTATCAATTCAAATTATATTTATAAGATTGAGAATCTTATAAAATAATTAAAAACTAATTTCTAGGGGGGGGGGCAGCCCCTCCACAAAAGATTTTCCGGGTGGACAACAGTAGTCCTGTTACTAATATAAGCCGAGGGCTTATTTTACTGTTTGATTTCTCGAAAATCCATTACTCTCACCCAGAAAAATTAAGAGAAAAAAAAGAAGAAAAAAAAACAATAGGTTTATCACACTTGGCTTTACCTCGTGCAGAGAGAATAGAAGTATCTGTAGTGCGTGCTACCGTTTCTAGGTCAATATGTTCATTATCTAGGTCAACCCAGCTCCAAACTGCTACTCCACTTCCGGTTTTGTGATTGGCAGTGCAATCCCCCAGGCTGATATAAATGGTAATGAAAATGTCAGTTTTCTCAGGAAATATTGGACCAAAGGTTTTTAGATTTGTAGCAAGTCAAGTCTCCTCCCCCCCCCCCCGGACTCCCCTCTCCCCAACCCATCATGCATAGCCCAAACCAAGAGTTTCTTTGTCCTGTTTCTTGACATCCACTTTTTTCCTATGGCAATTATTGCGATTTTTGGTCTCGATATCACGATTTATTGTGATATCTTAACACATTAAAAAATGGCTTAAGTCATACCTGCAACTCCTCAATTTTCTCAGGTTCTCTCTGGGCATATCCGTCCAGATACAATGATATCTCATTCTATCCCCATTTACCATGTGAGCTAAAAAAATGAGGGGGGTTAGTTTTCATTCTAATCTGTAGACGGCTTGTATTTTGCAGGTATGATAAGTGCCATAAATCTTACCATAAATAAGTTAGTATATAAATCTAGGAGTCAGAGGGGGCTATGATGTATGGGTCAAGTCACAGGCTTGGTTATAGAACCTGTAGAAAAGAATAGAAGCCTAAGATAGATTGTCTTTGCTAACTACAATTATAAGGTGCAAAATGAGATCTTCCCACCAGTCCTCTGTCTAAGGGGGGTGGGGGGTCCTCTTGTCCTGTGCTTATATCCCAAGCTTTAAATTAATACTAACTATACCCAGATTTGTCACTTCTGTCCATTTTCGCACTAAGCATTTTGTGAAAAATGAAAGAAATGGGTATTTATAATTATATTGATATATTGGCAATGTCTATACGATATTCAACATTTTATTGTTACTGATATTTAGATATTGAGAATATTGATGACATCCCTAGGAATTTTTTTCACCAAAATACCCCCCCCCCCCTTTCAACAAACATTAGGTACTTTAGAGGTGTGGCTTAGATGTCGACATCAAAGGTGGCAATTAACCTGGGGCATCACTCATCACACCTCAAGGTGTGGAGTGTTCACACCCACAGGTGTGGAGGCTGATGCCTAGAGACTGGGCCACAACTACATGTATCCATGTACTGGCACCACTTGGGAATCAGTTTTTGTACATGCATTGAGCTGGAGAGAGGGATTAGAGTCTAGTCCAATGAATACAATGTACTACTATTAAATATTTTGCATGGATTATCAAAATAAAGGAGGATTTCGCCAATACTAATACTAAGCACATGGAGACTAATTACCAGTGCCAATGGCAATTTTATTCACATCGAATAGCCTACTGTATTTGCAGAAACCAATTTTATAGGCCTATACATCAATGCAAAGGCTTACATGGATTTCTTGAATTAAACAGTAAGGTAGGTCATTGGAGGAATGTGTATCCATTGTACTGCATATATCCATGCCTGGTCACATAGAACGTCCATAGAACAAAAAATTCTCTGAATCTACTGGGTCAAATGCCTCAATATTCAAACACAGTGCACCTATATACCTTTAGAACACTCACTGAAATTTTGCATTTCGTTGTTAAAGAATTTATACAGAAAAGAAGCCATTTTATTTACCCTCACAATCTTCCCTATGGGGATTCTACCAGTTATCTCAAAACCGGAAGTCAGGTAGCAGTTTGGGGAGAGGTTGACCCAGATAATGAAGATAAGACAGACCAGTAGTGCACAGGCCTCTGAGCTACGCTTCCAGTCTCTCTATATTCTTTGCCTCGTGTGATAACCCTCAGTGGTGCACAATTTCAGTGCACCTTTGTCTTCTTCCTTCTTATCCTGTAGAGGTATTTCCTTTGTAGAAAATATGTCTTAACTAAATTTCCATTGTATAATCACATTGTACCCTCTCTGACTAAGCATATTCTCCATTGTTTTTCTTAAAGAATTCTTGAAAAAGATCCTTCCAAACGACCATCCGCTTCAGAGGTGCTCAAACTACCCTTCATAGAAAAACAAATGGAAGTGAGTATGATTTACACTGTTGGAAATGAGTTAAACTCATTAACACATTTCATATGACATATGATAAAGTCAATCTGAACTCTACATATTATGTTATAATTTTGCTGATCCATATAGAAGAATTAGAGTATTATTATCTCAAATAATTTTGCAGCTTCTAAAAAATACCATGATGGACAAACATCTGGCTAAGGAACAGAAGGACAGCATCAACAGGGAGAGTCAGCAGATTGTTATGGCACTGTAAGTTACTTAAATAACCTAAAGTATTACTAACCTGAAACTACAGTGGGCATATGGCTACTGGTATGCCCATGAAGTGGTGTTACCTATAATAACAACAGCAAAACATTTTTTCACAACCTGGGCTGAGAAAAATCTGTTTTAGTGTCAGATTAATATATTTTTGGCCGCTGGAGTGTTAATTGCCATATATTGTTGTCATTTAGACCATTATAAAATCTAAATATCTAGGTATCATAAGGTTCTTTGTCTCAAGTTGTGATCACTTTGGCTTTTGAATTTCGAAAATCGACCAAGAAATTTTTTAGAGCTAAATGTTGTAGGGCAAGTTGTCACAAAATTGTGAAGGCTCTCTTTTGAGCATGGTGTACGGGGACGTGGCCACCACACACCACGCTTACATGCATATGGGATTCAGTGCTGATTATGAATTTCATATGCTTTGTTAGAGGTAGAATAAAACAGATAGTCCCCGCAGATATTTATGGCTCTAAACATTTGTGCCAACGCTATGTAATCCTATGACAAAGTCACTCAGACTTCAAGATTATATATCTTGGAAACTAGCCCGGGACCCCCCTGTTTTCTGTTCACTATGTACATTGTATATATACAGGCAAACACACTCTGTTTCTTGTCAGTCCCTGTGGCGCACTGCATAGGGAGTTGGATTTGGGATCAGTAGGGTATGGGTTCGAACCCTACCTCTGGCCATGAAATTCTCGTAGGTTTTAACATGTGACATATGACATGTAAGGTGTGCCTGATATCCATGGATAACAGGCACTGGGTGCCTGATATCCATGGATATCAGCACACCTTACAAAGGTCATGATGCATGCATCATGGTGTGCAATATCAACGGGTATCAGGATGGGAATATCCAGGAAAAGCACCCTGAGTCACGGAAATCGTGTAATAAATAATAATAACAGATGACCAGAGCAGATCCTAGATTGATTTAAGAAGGTAATCAACATGGAGCAGATGGACAGTGTCACTCTTACATCAAAATTGGTCTGTTTTGGACCTGACCCTCTCTTATCTGATACTTTGATACTTTGAAACACTTATTAATGTTTATCCTTTTTTTTTTGTTTTAGCAAGCAGAAATCTAATGTAGAACAATTAAGGAGAGAGTCAGAAGAGGCCAAGTGGAAGAACATGTCACCACGGGAACGGATGAGGCTCCGCAAACAGATGAAGGCAGACGAAGAGGCAAGAAGACTCAGGTACAGACTTAGTGATTGACTTCTGCACCAGACTATGATAGTGGGTAGTGTCCATTAAGGTCTTAATTAGGAAAGAAACTCACAAATATGATAGATATCATTTCTTTGGCAATATAGATACAATGTGATAAAATGAGTCATCAAGCTGAATTTATCTATTTAGCCTTTTCATGGCTTATCATTGATATGTGAGGTGAGAAGGAAAATAATTACTGGTCAATATGTGTAGACTTGAAAAACACAATTGAAAATAAGAACATTGTTGGCCCAGCTCCTGCTGGGTCTTTGGCGGCGCAGGTAAGGCTGGAAGACCGTCCATGTAACGCGATAGCTTGAGGAAAAGTTGGTATAAGACCGTTTATATACCGACCCTGTAAATCAGACCGCCATAAGTTTGTTATGCCTATTGCATTTCCGGCGGGGCGAGTGTGAGACTCTATGTACGTAATGGTATAGTCAGAAGACGCAGGCTGTTATGATTTCAATCTCTTAGCTACTGCGTGCGCCCTCTGACATAATATATATGTACCTTATGTACTAGTCTTTACACTCTCCCTCCAGCCAGGACATCCTTGTGCGAGTTCGCACATGCGCGCAGAGTGACCGGTCGTCAGATTTTATTTTATAACAGTAAATTGAGGGGGTGTATTCGATTCAATTCGATTAATATTGCCAAACATGCATGGATTATATTCAAAAAGCCATTAATTTCAAGTTAAATCAATATTATCTATCATTTCTCCGTTGAAAATGCGACTTCCAGCAAGGAGGGGTCGCGCCCGGAACATCAAAATCCAAAATGGCGGACAGCGAGACGATCGCCTTACGGTGCTATCGAAACTGCTGGATAATAACAAAATGGAGGAGAATTACATTGTCTCATGCCTTTATATGGTTAATCTGGATCTTTATTTAACACCTGCTGATATTGTGCAATGCTTACCTCGCCAGGAGAGGAGTTATTCGCCAATGAAACATGCGAGCGATAAAGGGTTTATTCTCCATAGGCTTAACCATTGACAACTGACAGACTGTCACTATAGTACCAGTCACCTACGGTAGGTCATGGACGCTCCAACTAGCCCTGTCAGAATTTTTGATGTTTTCTTTCTATGCATTGTACTTCAACTCATATGTGCCAAATCCTGGGCCATATGTGATGTATATCACACGCTAAATTTTTTTTTCTTTCAATATTCAGTGCTGCCACACAAAAACAACTCATCCTGAATACAAAGAAATATGAGCGTATTCGACAAGTCAACAACCCATATGAATCAGCGGTAAGGCATTATATTTATTGATTTTGAAGAAGTAAATATTGAATAGGCTAATGTGAAGTGATCCAGCTAAGAGAGTTACCTTTTAAAGGATATGGCAAGCCATTTAGGAAAAGTGCAAAAAAACAGTTTTTTTTTCGACCAGAAACCCAACCTGCTTTTTTGATGAGAAACCCTACCTTTCGTTTCCGTAACCATGCCTTTTACCCATGTAACCATGCCTTTTGCCCAGCAAACCATGCCTTTTGTTTTGAAACCCTGCCTTTCGCCCTAAAACTATGCCAATCAACTGAAAAGCCCTTTTTTTTCTAATAAAACCCTGCCTTTCGGTCTTTTCCCTGCCTTTCAGACCATAACTAAGCCAATCATAAGGCAGGGTTACCAGATAACCCTGCCTTTCCTTTCTCATAACCCTACCTTTCGAAAATGAAACCCTGCCTTTCGTCGGAGAACACCAGGCCTTTTGTCCGAAAGGCCAGGTTACTCGAGAAACCCGGCTTTTCAGGAGGTAAACTATGCCTTTCGATTGAAAGGCATAATTTCAGGTCGAAAGGTAGGATTTTTGGTTGAAAGGTTGAAAGTTTTCCTAAACGGCTTGCCATAGGAGGAAGTGAGCCATTGGTATAAAATCCATGCTGATATCAATTTGGTAGAGTAAGTGGCCAAATTATTTACTGGACATGAACATTAGTTGGTTTAGTAAGATTAGGCAGTGATTCAAACTATGTCAGTTATTTCCTATTTGGGTTACAGCTTGACGACCCTGACAGAGAACCTGAGGAACTTGGCAGTCGGCCCTTCACTGCCCCCAGTAAGTAGTACATGTTATATCTGTATATGTAGTGTGTAAGTACTAACACCTACTAACTTTGTTATTAACCAACTGCTGGACAATGTACATAATGTGGAATAGGATTGATGGTTTCTACATCCCCAGGGCAAATATATTTGCCATAAAGTAATGCCTGTTGTAGGCAGACAAAAATATACTTGACTAGACCCCTTTTCTTTTACTCTTTTGAGAATTATTTTTTCTTATTTGTAAACCTTATATTATAAAGGATATGTATATTTTTGTATTTTTGAATGCTTTGTCATGAAATATGATGTATGAAATACTTGAGCAGTACTAAAAGACTTACACTTGCCACTATATAAACAGGACGAGACCGTAAGTAACCGTAATGAAATTAAGGATTCTACTCACTGTTAGTGATACAATGTCAGGGAGTCTTCACTAAATGATTCATTGTGATGAGAATAGAATTAGGCAATAAATCCCACACCACATGAATATCTTGCCCCATTACACATAGATCAGATCACCTTCACCACCCTTATGTTCTTAGTTGTTATGTACAATATAAGCAACAAAACATCCAGAAATGAATCATGCAACTCAAAAATCATCCCTAGAGTTAACACCTGCATAGAAAAAGATAGATGCTCCAGATTACTCAAAGAATATTAGAGCCTTGCACCACATTTTGAATAAGTAATCTGTAATCTAATCATTTTCCTCACTCACTGATATTAAATGTAAATAGATGCATGTTAGATAAGAAGACCTGAAACAGGGACAACATGTTACCCCATCGATACCGAAAAGATTGTTCCTAGTGTAGTCACCATAAGTCACCATTGTGTGGTTAAAATACCCATTCACAGAACACAACAAATTTGTACACAAACCAAAGAACAACATCTTTGTGTTTCATAATAGTTGTTGAAAAGTGGCTTTGTTTCCATGACAACTATGGTTGAAACCTTGTTCATAAGCTGCAGATGAAATAAGATTAAAATGCTTTTGAGATGAAGATGCAAATTTGAATAAAGTGCAAAGGACATATAATTTTGCAAAATTAAAAGAAACAATAATGTAGCAGTAATTTTCATCCACTAGAGTTCAGTGCATATATATATATATATATATATTTATATATATATATATATATATATTATATACACACATATATATACATATATATATACACACATATATATATACTTATATATATATACATATGTATATATATATATATATACATATATATATATACATATATATATACATATATATATATATACATATATATATATATATATATATGTCAAATGTCATGATAATGGGTGCCCCTTATCCATTAACCATAGATATAAATTATACCATAACACCTCACTAGATAAACTAGTAGCTAACCGGGCCTATTCTGGTCTCTCTGCAGTCCGCCACCGGCGGCGGCAAGAGAGAGAAGAGGAGGAGGAAGAAGAGGATGAAGCTGACGTGTTACATACGGTGCCGGGAGACTTCCAGCGTTATAGTCACTCTAACACAGACCCTGCACAGATGCACCACCTACAGGCGCCTCAGTACATCACTGTGTCTGGGGACGACCGACCTATCACACCCATGAGGGACACCATGGTCTATGATGTCACATATTCATCGCTAGATTTTAAAGATGGTAAATGTTGTCTTAAGATGTGGCAAGGAGTAGAAATAGACATACCGTGGACCGGTTTCTCTTGTTTGTTTGATAGCAGACAGAAATAGAAGGATAGATTAGATACTGATTCATTAGTTATACTACACTTGGATAGGGAAGGTGGATTGGATTGGTAGCTGCCTGATCACTGCCTAAATAAGCCATGCACACACATAGTACACTCATACTATTAATCCACTTATATTAGATAAGGTACAACTCCACAGGCCCTAATCTGTTCAAAGTGAAATGTCACTTCTCTTTGATATCTCTCCATATTTGGCTTCTTCTGATCCAAACACCAAAGTGTAGATACAGTGAACTGAGAGAGGGTTTATCCTCCTGTTTGAGTGTCTCTGCTCTGTCTTAATGATGTGACATCTTTGGGAAGTTTGCTGTCCATTCTTGTCTACTCTGTGTGAGAGAACTAATGATTTACAAAGATATACATGCATAACAATGGTGATTTTTGCTTAATTAAGGGTATCCTGTGCTCTTTTGTATAAGCTCCTTAAAAAGCGACATATTCATAATTAGTGATGAGTTTTAAATAAGTAATAGCATACCAAGCATATCACTTTCCAAGTCCTTTGCAAGATACTTTGTTGTAAGACCACATCATTTCTCATTGTTTTAGGTATCCCTGACAAGCCAGATCTAGCGGAGACCTATTACTCACAGTTTGAGGATGAGTTTGAAGAAGTGCCAGAAGGGGGCAGTGATATGTCAGATGAAGACTCAGACGAGGCAGAAGGAACGCTGCTGGCCACTGTAGTTCATAAAGAAGAGGACAACGAGGTCGGTGACCTCATTAACTGTATGCAGAATGCACTCGACAGGTCTGACACAAGTAAGTCAACCCTTTCTATTTTCCATTGATTTCCATTGTTTTATGCTGGTAATATACCTATAAATGTGTGTGGGAAATTTTAAACCATTCTGGTGGTTATTGATATCAGAAAAAGAATGAATACTGTGCTCATAGTATTATTGTGGGGACCCTCCCTAATTCCTTCGGAGGACTCTTGTAGCCCAGATGGTGTTACACAATGTTATAGCCAATGGGGAACTCTTCGCAGAACCATTGTTTTAGGCATTTTCCCAGGTTTGCGAGTTGTAAAAATTTGCAAGATGTCTCTAATAGGTTTATGAATAGAATTTACAACTTTAATGTCTCAAAGAGTAAGCTTCTGACACGTTTTTAACTTTTCTTGTATTTAGTGTTTTGATCTGCCAATTATTTGACAATACAATTATGATTCTTCATTATAGTGTACAGACCTTGAAATATATGTACATACCTTTTTGCCCTACAGTAAAGGCACAAACAGTCAATGATGACACAGTTGTGGGTGCGTTTGGGCCTCATGCACGGCATATCAAGATTATCAACCTCCGAGCGTATCCTTTTACATGGTTATTCTAAGCGTTTCTTCGACTAAAAAAGACAGTAAGTTTTATTAGACGTTAATGTAGTCGTATCATCACTTATGTACCGTAATCTCCCGCGTATAAGGCGCGTCTTATACGGGGGGTTTTAGTTCTCATTGGATCCACAAGGGGGACACCAAGACCTTTCTTTTGATATCTTACATGCCCCCTTGGTCATAATAGGACAAAATGGGGCCCAGGAGGGCCTAAGGTGGCCCAAGCTACCCATAGGTTTTTTAATTTTTGAAAATTCATTCAGTAGAACCAAAGTTATGAATGTTTCATTTTTTTGAGAATTTTCCAAAACTCTAGGTGCGCCTTATACGCGGGCTGCGCCTTATACGCGGGAGATTATGGTACTTATTAATCAATATTTCAGTAATACACCTCTTTGATATCTGTTGCTGTGCCTAAGGCTTGATACGAATAAGAGTAGAGTATTTAGTACATTTTGATGACACCAGATGGCACCTTAACTGCCCCCTAGTGAGTGTAAGAAGAAGCTTGGTGCAGAGGAGTTTGACGAGGCATATGACTACCTGAAAAAGGCGAGGTTTGGAGAGGACGGGGGCCCGGTCGATGAGAGCATCATTATGAGGGACCTGAGACAGATTGTGCAGAACCCTAATGACTGCTTCATGGTGGACCAACTGCTGTTCTTGGAGGAGCAAGCCAAGCTTGCACCCAATGACGAAGGAGAGGAGGAAATAGAAGAGGTCCTTGAGTCATGAAAGGGACTCAAATAACAAGATGCATGGGCATTGGACATAGGCTTTCCCGGGTTTCGTAATGAGGGAATTTGGTTCAAGGATGTAGAACTTGCTCTTGCTGAAAGCTGTATTTGTTGAAGCAGTGAAGTGAGACAGATGTTCGACCCCATAGGTTTTGCGTTTTTATGCAATGCATCCAACCAAACTCAATTTTGTATTTGAGATGAAAACCTATGCCAGGTCCTGTGCATCATAGTTGAATGACTGTTGGTGAGGGCCAAAAGACTTTGTCAGATCAGATTTACAGCAAGAAAAGGCTGCTCTGTGATGTATGTCTTTTGGGGCAGATGTCTTACAGGTTGAAAGTTTGGAAATATCAACATAGGTTTCTTGATGTATGAAAGATTTACGATGTACATGATGTCTGGTATAATATCATAGAGCAGAATGAGTTATGATGTGTCATAGGGGCATTCATGGCACCAGTAGATTAAAGGTGTTAGGGCTGGTAGTGGAGCTGCTGAATTTGGAAGCACTGAATAGATCTGTCCACATGTGGTGTAGTGTCAGTAGTGTACAGAATGATGACTCAGCACTTTGTGTTTTATGTAGACTAACCAAAAGTAAAAGCAGTTTAAGCTGAAAGTACATACCATAATCTCCCGTGTATAAGACGCACCTTATACGCGGGAGATTACGGTATACAACATTATAGTATAAGTGTCTATCTTGTATAAGACAATTAGTTTATACTACTGTCCAGAAAACCAACATCAGATGAAGGGAATACTTTCAGCAGGTGAAAGGAATACCTGTTGCTGAAACCTTATATCTTCATCAAAGAAACATTGTGGTCAATTGTGATGCAGTTATTTCTGGGTTGCTTTGTTGATAAAAGCAATATTTCCTAGTGCCTGCTTATCACTATGATGTGGTAACCCTTGCATGGATGTATATATGCTGAAATATGTGTTTAATTTTGCTGAGGAGAACCAAGCTAAGCTGCTATTTATGATGAAGGCACAAGGCTAGTATGATGCTGTTAATTAGGCTGTACACAAGATGACAGTTTTCTGCACATGCTAGAGAAGGAATTCAGGGAATAGCGCCAGGAACACCGCAATGGTCTAAGGCTGATGTTAGTTCTATACCAGGGGCTTGCTGTTATGCTATTGTATTTAATAGGAAAACATTGACAAAATTGATAATTGTTTATAAGGCTGTACAGATGCTGCAGCAGGGATTCAGGGAGTAGCACCATATACAGAGACACTGTGATGGTCCAAGGCTGCACCAGAAGCTTGCTATTATGTTATTTTATTTCATCTGAGGGGATGAGGGATCGTCTTCATATAGTGTGGCATTCCGTGTTAGGTCCATAAAAACACAGACTGTCCACGAAGGCGAAGTCTTGGTCTTATCCTACTGCTGAGTTACTCGTCATGCAAATGTTATCCGTCCAATTTATGATAAATCTATCCGTCAGGTCAGGAAATCGTCCAAATACACAGTGATATTTCAGGAATACGTTCCCACCTTGTACATAGTACCATTAACTCCCGCATATAAGCCATTTATGACTCAAACATGAACCAAATGCCACCTGTGGCTTAGAATATAGTGTTCCCTCTGCAGTTATTTAACCTTAAAGAAGAGTACTGTACTAACATTTAGACCCAGGTGCAGTTTATAGCTGCTTCCAAAGCTACGACTGTCGTACTGGTACGGCATTTATAGAGTTGTAGAGATGTGGAGTTTACGGCACAAATTAACCCTTTCACCCAGGGTTGTGAATGTTTAGCTGACAGCCTTTTGTACAGTTTTCTGCACCTCATCTGAGTAAATGTATACAGTACTATCATAGTACATATTATATTAATATAGTGTGCTGCTAGTGTATGGACACCACTAATGGCTGTGTGAGGATCTAAAAGCCATGTATATGGTTGGTAACCTATCAGTAGTATGTACAAGTGTATTAGGACCAGTAAATTATATAAATGATTGCTGAGCTAACAGTAGCATGTACTCTTGCTGTCTGTTGACATGCTAGTGGACCTTTTTTTTTTTTTTTTTTTTTGGGGGGGGGGGGGTAGAAGGTGGTGGACTTGGTATCATAGTCAGTGGTTGTCTTAAAGATAATATAAATAATGCACAAAGGTTATCTCTCTCTAGTGACATTAAATCATGGTTCAACTATTTACCTTTCATGTTGTATTCTCCCCAAGAAAGCACATGAAGTAGGCAACATTGAATTTTACACAACAATTTATGATAAATTATTGGTGTAGTTTATGTTTCAAATAGGTGGTCAATCAATACCAAAAGCACAGGTGATATAGATATTGTCCTTGAGGTAATCTTTTTAGTACAGTTGTGATAAGAAGTGACTTTTACTTCATTATCTGAGTTATTCTTTCTGTTACATTTCAAAGAAAAAGAGTATACCTTATTCACTCTAAAGAGCTCACATGTTTTAAGTGCACAAACCCCTTTTTGGTGGCCTAAATTCATAGCCCTGCAAAGATTGTTAGGGTAAAAACAAATAATGTTAGGGTTTAGGGTGTGTACTTATGTGTTATGAGAATCAAAAACGTGCTCTTTAAAATGAATATTGTTATCACATTCCGTACTTTGACTGAAAATGCCTGGATGAAAACACTCTGTCTACATCTACCTCCGTCTGAGTATTCTTCACACCATGAGCGTTGTCTCCATGTTAGCGTAGTATCGGACACTCCTGTAGCAGTATTTCACTGTGCCAATAACTGGACCTGAAGTCTTAGAACGTCTTACAAACAGTCAACATGTCGTGGTTGATCCGTGTGTAGTACAGTCTATGTTAGATGTCTTGTACCCGTATAAACTGATGTCCTTAAACAGCTAGAAGTGATCCATGTACAATATATAAATCATGAATTTATTGTATATTATTTCAGAATTTTATATCAGCCAGTAAATCAGGTTTTCTGCAATTTAAGATAACTTAGATATTGATATAGACATTCATTGTGAATGATACATTTATAATGTATAAAATTACCAATTGAATTCATTTTGCTTTCCTTAAACACATTTTTTTATATTTTGCATAGTCACAAGTAGATGTTAGAATCCATGTTTGGTACTGAAAATCTTTTTTCCCATATCAATGTCAATATCACATTTTCCATTATATTTTGATTTAGATTTTTATCATGGATAGGAGGATGGCCATGGTGTGGCATTGGTCTGATGAATTGTCATATATCACATGAACTTTGTGATTTCTCTTCTACCATTATATTATCAGTAATTTATCAAAGATCTACATTCCTGTTTATGACAAAGTACTTCCCCACCACCTTCTGATATTAACCAGTTACCACAAAACTAATCATCAAATTACACACTGATGTCCTGTATATATATCATATAGTTCTTGCCAGTCCGTCCCAGTTGAAAGGTGATAAAAAGAGACACGTCGACATATTATCATTATGCGCTGTATCTATTGTCATTATCTGTGTGAGCAATAAACATAAAACAAAATATTCACAATGTTTCATTTTCTGAACATCAACTTCCCACTCTCCCAGCTTGCCTTTTTGATCAGAAAAATGTAAAATCATCTTGAAAGGTGTTACTATTCCCTCTGAACACAATGCTTTTGGGTATTTAACAGTGCAGTTGGGTCCAATTCGTGCTGGGTCAGGGGACACTCACAGTTTGTGGTGTTTCTGTCTGTTTGTATGAATATTTCAAGGAAAATTGATATCAGAACATAAACAAAGCCCTCAGATGTGAGTTTGTGCCCTGCCCTCGGTCCTTGGGCTTTGCCTGATCCCATTCGACGATCCCATTCCAAAGATCGTCGAATGGGATCAGGCAAAGCCTCCTACCTTGGGCCTTGGATCAGGGTACAAACTCACATTGTCTTTATTAATATACCAGAGTGCTTTTTTTTTATGTCAGAGTGGCTCCCTGAGTGTTTAAATTAGTACCTGGTAGTACACTGGTCTCCTGGGGTAACCCACCATGCCCCTACCGTAAAACCCCAGCTATAAGTCGATTTTTTATTTTTATTTATTTAGTCGATTTTTTCCCCAAGGAGGGGGTCGACTTATAGGAGGGTTTTTTATATAATAGATTATAGTGTTAATTTTTTTCTAGCATTTTTTCTATAGGTCGATTTTGATTCTCAAAGAGGGAGGTCGACTTATAAGTGGGGTCCACTTATAGCCGGGGTGTTACGGTAGGTTTCCTGTCCAGGTGGTACCCTGGGTATTTATGTAAAAACCCTCAGGGTACCAGAGTAGTTTACAGGACTCCTGCTGTGGCCCAAGATGACTGGTTGATTGATTGATTTGTGTTTTACAACACTTTAGCGGCCCAAGATGACTGGGTTTCCTGCTAGAGTAGTTCCCTGAGTGTTTATATAGAACCCCTCAGGGTACCAGAGTATCTGATAGTACACTGGACTCCTGCTGTGACCCACCATGCCTAAATGTAAACAATAACAAACAGAATATAAGAAAATCTGTGTTACGTGTAATGCTGTCGCAGCCGCACCACTAGTGGAGCTCGGCCAATTTTCTTAAATCTATTTCTCAACTACTTTTGGAAGATATCTGTTCATGTGTCATAGGCTTTTGCATCTTTCCCTGTTTGAAAGCTTTGAGCTTTGAGTGGCCCAATTATTGCACATTCCCCAAATTGTGCTGCACTTTTTGCAAAAAGGTGCAAATTGATGATTTGCATGTGACATGAGTGACTGAGAGCCGGTTAGCAGTGCTTGTAGATGTGGCGCCACCATTGGTGGGGAGTAGAACTAAAATACCATATGTGTGCTCATCTGTGCTGATAGCCAATTTTGCTTTGCGCCAGGCACAAATGGTGCGAGTTTCCAATAAACTTTATAAAGATTTAATCAAATCTATCACTTTGGTTTTTTTGGAAGATTTATAAGTATTTTATGTTTGTAATCTATTGTGTGAGCATGTAATTCTCTATAACTGTAAACATGTAAAACAACTCATGTCTGACATGCTTGCCGAAATGCCGATATTGGTGCTTTGCACAAAATTGGAGCTTTGCGCAGCCCCGTTCTTGCACAATTTGCAAAATGCGCTGCCCAATTTGAGAATTGCGCTCAGTATTGATAGATGTGGTTGGTGCAGCACCACTGGTGGGTAGTGGAACTAAAACACAGTGTGACTGACTGGTGCAGCTCAGTGTTTGTAGGAGATGGTGGTGGAAGGGTGTAGGAGCACACACACATCAAAGACAACTACCTGTAGGAATAGGGGAACACCTGTACCTGAGAACTGTTTACCTACGTATTTTGGAGTAACTTGAAGGGTTTCACCAGGCCAGTGAAAGTTTAGGCCTACTTTAGCTTAAACCGTCACAAAGACAGGCTCTGCCCACTTTGTACTAGGGGAGAAATAGGTGATGAAATGCACTACCTGTTTAGATGTCCGACTTTTGATAAAGAACGTTGTAAATTCCTAACACCCCTCACAATGAGACTGGGTGCTGAATTGTTCAATAGTGCAGACCAGAAAAAATACAAAAACTGTCACAGTTTGTCCAGTGCATAATGGTCAAAACTTACCTCATGAATATAATGTCAGCATTACAAAGCAAATACCAACATCTACCTCTCTAACTGGTGCTCCTGAAACTGATCGCATCTAATCAAAATCCCCAAGCATTGATTGCAGAATCTCACATGTATTATCCTTGTCAATGGTGACTCTCCATACTAGTCTGGCTAATGAAGCTAGTAAACAGGTGTATCCCTAACTAAGGATCTAAGTCATAGGTATAAAAAGAAAGAAGTCCTATACTTATTTGTGTATCAAATATTATGTTAGTATAGTAGAACAAGTGACTTCAGTATTAACATGATAAATGGTGCTGCTGAAACCACTCTGATAGATCAGCAAATTAACATTATGTTTAACTATTTATATATTTCATCTTCTATAGCCATCACTGCTATCCAACTGAATCTCCTGTAAATGTACCTTTTTAAGTGTTAGTACATGTAATACCGTAATCTCCCACGTAGAAGGCACCACGGCAGACTGGGAGGTGTCGACGTCTTGCCGGGAATAAGGCCCACCATGCGCCGATGACAGCATCAACTCATAAAGCCCTCACCGCGGCAGCGCGGTCGGTGTACAGGTGCTCGGTGGGCAATACGCCGACAGTGTGCCGATGACAGGTTGAACTCATAGAGCCAGCTTTGCAGCAGCCCGGTCGGTGTAGATTTGCTCGGCGGGCAATACGCCGACCGTGTGCCGATGACAGCTTGAACGCGGCAGCCTGGTCGGTGTACAGGCGCTTGGCGGACAATACGCCGACCATGTGCCGATGACAGCTTGCACTCATAGAGGTGGGTGAGGCGCTTTCTGTGCAAAACAGCCCCCCTGTGAGATGGGGGGGCGCCTTATACGCTGGTTTTTTCAGAAGTCGATCCAGAAGAGGTAGGTGCGCCTTCTACGTGAAAAGGCCTTCTCTGAGTTGGGGGTGCGCCTTCTACGCGAGCTGCGCCTTCTATGCGGGAGATTATGGTAGCATCAGATTTTGTTTAATATCTTTTATATATGTTTACATCTCGTGTACCTCTATGAGGTTTTGAGAAATAAATTCATTGTCAATCATTGTCATTGTCATTGTATGCTGAGTATACTGTTGGACGCCAACATGACACAATGGAAAACATTACTGCATGGGATTTTGCCAAACATCTACTCTTGATCTAAAAGGGTTGTAGAGGAATAACATAGCTCTCTGGAATTAGTGAGTGTTACAGTGACGTCATACATAAAGGAATATTGAATGGAGCAGGTGCACCTTGCACAGATACACCTTATAGACCGGTAAACTTTGTGTATTATAAATCTTCATGTACAGGGTGTGCTTCATGTATAAATAGCACTCTGAATCTTCATGTACAGGACGTGCTTCATGTATAAAATGGACTCTGAAATCTTCATGTACAGGGTGTGCTTCATGTATAAAAGGCACTCTGAAATCTTCATGTACAGGGTGTGGTTCATATATAAAAAGCACTCTGAAAACTTCATGTACAGGGTGTGCTTCATGTATAAAAAGCACTCGGAAAACTTCATGTACAGGGTGTGCTTCATGTATAAAAGGCACTCTGAAATCTTCATGTACAGGACGTGCTTCATATATAAAAAGCACTCTGAAATCTTCATGTACAGGGTGTGCTTCATGTATAAAAAGCCCTCTCTCTCTGTGGAAATGCTATCAGGTGAATTTGGTCATTTTAGGACTTTTCTACAGTAGAAAAGCCTCACCTGTATGGTGCACTGTGACTTCAGCTATCCTATAAGACGCACCTGGGGTCATACCAAATATGTGGCTAGTATAGGAGGATTTTCAGTAGGTCGACTAAGCAAGTCCTAATTTAGCTTTTTTGTCAGGCTTTACGAGATCTAGCAAATCCATTGTGCTGATCTTTCAGCAACCCCCCCCCCCACCCCATCTCCCTTTGTTAAAAAAGTTATCACTCCCAATCAAAGAAAGGGGTGTCGGGAATATGAAACAGGTGCTTAGAGTTATTCTCAAACTGATATAGATAATTCATGGTAAGATATTTTCATTTGAAATAGTTATCTGAAAGTAGAGCAGCTTTATCAGTGCTGGTAGATGTGGCGCCACCATTAGTGGATAGTAGAACTAAGACACCATGTGAGAGACTCAGAGTAGCTTGATCAGTGTTGGCAGGACAGTGGTGGATGAATGAGCACACACATAGACCTCTACCTGTAGTAATAGGCTCTGTAGGATTGTGTGACTCAGTGTAGCTCAGTGTAGGACAGTCTGTGGTGGATATATGAGCACACATCATAGACCACTACCTGTAGTAATAGGCTGTGTAGGAGGGGAACACCTGCACCTGACACCTTTGTACTTGGACTAAGACACTGCACCAATGACTTCTTTTGGAGAACTCTAATGGATTTCACCAGGCCAGTGAATATTACTGGCTCAAACAGTCACCTCATGCTGTGTATATATTGTTGGACATCAACATGACACAGTGGAAGGACTACTGCATGGGATTTTGCCAAACATCTATTCTTGGCCTAAAAGGGTGGTAGAGGAATAAGATGTTGTCTGAGGAAATAAGTGGTAGGTTGCAGAAGTCTCAGGAATCAGTAAATGTTATGGTGACCTCGCACATTAAAGGACATTGACAGGAGCAGGTGCGCCTGATGCAAGTGTGCCTTATAGACTTGTAAACTGGGTTTACGGAAATGCTATAAGACAGGGTAGTATTTTGGTCATTTTAGTGCCTTCCTACAGTAGAATATCCTCAGCTGTAAGATGCATCCTAATTTCATCACTTTGATATCCTATAAGATGCACCCTGACTTCAGCCACATCCTAAAAGACGCACCTGGGGTCATCCGCAAGATCCTGCTAATATGCACAGATTTACAGTAGGGCTACTAAGCAAGCACCCCCACCCACCAGTCCCCCCCCCCCATTGTTGAAGAATGATGACTCGCTAGCCGGGCTAGAAATGAGTTTCGGAAATAAGCATTCACAAGGTGATGAATGCCTTGTTCCATCTACTAGGGGGGTATAAAACCAAGCCTTACTTATATATACACCAATAGGCCATGTTTGGTTTCGCATTATGTACCTATACATGTTATATAACTACAGGAAAGCACCTCCCTTGGTCTATGTACACATCATATAATAGTGAACCCTTTAAGGCCTGCTGATGCATTGATGCATCATGCTCATTGGTCATCATAATGCATGAATGTAGGTAACTTGCCAGGGCTGCATCACACTGACCCTACAGGACTACGGAGGGTCATCACGATGCTCCAATGAAGTGCTGCCGAGCAGACTTGCCAGCACCTCATTGGTGCTTCATTGATGCATCAAGGGTTAAGTGTGCTGCTGCAGGACATGGGGGGGGGGGTCTGTATTGGAAAGCCTCCAGTCCTGTTGCCAACAAGCCATATGAACCATTACTGGTGGGAAATGTCTTGACCTTTGTGAGTCAATGGCCACTAATGCTTTATGCCCATTTGTCGTCATGCTGCATTGATGCGGCCGTGGTGAGTAACTCATCTGGGGTACATTCATGCATCATGTGATTCTATGGGGTTGGTACATTCCTAAAAGGCTCGGCATGATGCTCAAATGAAGTGCTGGTAAGCAGACTTGCCAGCACTTCATTGGTGTATCATGAAAACCAATGCGCATGATGCTGTCATACTAGTGATTGGCATGATCAAGTTGTCATATGAGAAATATCATATGGCTAGTGGTGTATGGAGTAAATACTTCAGGCTCATAATAAATAGTGTTATTTCCAGTTGTCACTGGTTTATTCAGCTTTAGGCAACATGTAAGAAATATCAATCATACAGTAGTTAGTATGTAGGTAATTTGTACATACAGTAAACATACAGTAATTTATAAAGTACAATGTTCTGTTCCACTCCACCTGTGAGGTATTAATAATACAGTGTCCAGCATAGTTCTAGGTGGGTTCCCACACCTAGCTCCTGACCTGCTGCTTAGAGGAATAATGTAATAATGAATAACTTTACCCTCTGGTGGAAGTCTTGAAGGAGATAGCCCCTGACCACTAATGATAGAAACCAATGCCTGTCTAGCATAGTTTCACCATAGTGCAGTGGTATAGCAGGTAGCAGGAGATGACTGGAGATGTTACCTCTAGAGCGGTTCTTGGTGATCTGTCCTCCTGGAGGTGCAGACAGGCTATTTGTAGCAAATCTTGGAAAAGCACCTCCAGACTGACTGGAGCCAGCAGCATCTGCCTAACTCTACAATTGTTTGAGGGGAGTCTTTCAAGTGTCACAGGGGGACAAAGGACCCCCATGGGCGCCGCTGTGTCCCCCATTGTCTTGGTCGGTTCTGCAACTTCAGACCCTCATAACTCGGTTGTTTATGCGTTTATAACCGCCATTTTGCGCATGGGCAGAGTTGAATATGCCAAGTTTATAATGCCCGCTGGATAGGCGCGTAACTCCCGCCGGTTTGTCTGTAGGGAACTCGGAGCTCCTTTCAGTCTCCATGGCATAACTTCCTTAATAATGGGAGTTCCGCCTTGATCTTGGGCTCATTTTGACCGTCTAATTATGGGCTTTCCATAAATGCTTTGATATTTGACCTAGCTTGCTCAGGAGCGACGCTAGAGCGACCGGAAGGTTATGGCGTCGTTCTTATGTAACCCATTGTTCAGTCCTTAGAGTGCTCAGACACTCATGACGGCGTCTGTGGTGCCCAGGCACCCCTAACGGCCGTTTGCATTCACTTACAAGTTATTAGTTTGTGCACTGAACCATGAGGTCGCACACTGAGACCCTCATTTTTGTTATATTGTGCAGTGAACCATAAGGTCGGAGCCTTTGATGTCATAAACTCTGTCTAACTGACTTGGTTTGGTGTGCAGTGGGCCATGAACGCTCTTATATAAAGTTTGAGTGCTCTTATAGCTCTTAGAAACCAACCTATGTATTAATTTCATAGATATTCTTTGATTAATACAAAATATGTTAGAATTTATGGAATAATAAAATGGTATATGATAGAATACTCCCTCTCCCCCGAGAGAATGCGAAACTCCGTCATTTCGCCGAGGGAATGTACAATTTATACAATTTTTACCTTATTTTGGAGTTATATACTCTTTGTAAGAGGATTTGAAGTAATGGGGAGTGCTTCAAATGCAATTTTTGTGGTAGAGCTTTGTCAGTATAAACAATTTTCTCCTGGGTATAAGTACATTTCCGAGTTTCTATATCTTACCATACCTGAGCTTATTTGCTTATGTAACATCAATTTTGGGTACAATTTTCCATTTTTATGTACAACATACAATTTGGCAAATAGTGTGCAATTTTGGCATTCAATGTTCAATTTAGCGTGCAAATTGAACATAAATGACAATTTTAGTGTGCAAATTTACAATTTCGCGTGTAATTGCATTCAATTGACAATTTCAGTATGCAAATATATAATTTTTGCATACATTTGGCAATTTAAGTATGCAAATATATAATTTTCGCCTATATTTGGCAATTTTAGTGTGCAAATATATAATTTCGCGTATATTTGGCAATTTTAGTATGCAAATATATAATTTCGCGTACATTTGGCAATTTTAGTATGCAAATATATAATTTCGCGTACAAATGGCAATTTTTAGTATACCAATATATAATTTTGCGTTCAATTGATAATTTCTGTATGTACATATATAATTTTGCGTACAGCTTGGATACACATAAAAAATGTTGATTTTTAAAGAAAAATCTGATTTTAGTGTATGAATTGGGTACAGACATACAGTAAAATGTGCAACATACAATTCAAATGTAAATTGGATACAACTTACAGTCTAGTGTGCAAACATACAATTTTAGTGTGCAAATTGGGTACAAACGTACAATCTAGTTTACACTATACAATTTTTGGGATTTGAGACAAATTTTTCCGAGGGCCGGAAAAACAAAGTACTTCATGTACAATAGGCTTGTTTGTCTCTGAGTTACTCATTGATTTTGCTATATGGGTGTATTAATTGGCAATTTCGGCAGTGGGCCGCTGCTTTATTGACTTTTCCCCTAGCCTTTTGAGTATGTGTCCCTGAAAGAGATTTATTTGGTGAGTATCTTAAGTAAACATGTTTTATGTCAACAATTTTCTCAACAGTTTTTTTTTTTTTTTTTTTACATTCATTTTTCCAACAATTTTCTTGGATACCTAAAGTGTGTTACTTTAAGTAAACCTTGGCATAGTATACAAGTGCTAGTGGGTACAAAAACTGTCTTAGTTATCTACCTGCATTCATGTATATTAATGTTAGATTTGTACAATTTACAATTTGTAATTTGCAATTTCGCAACTTTGCGCGTATATGCGCGCATTAATCATCGATTTTGTGAGAATACCATAGATTTTCATATTATACATCAACAAGTGGCTGTGTATGTATTTTTTTTTCTAATACTTTGATAATTTCATTGACAGTGGAGGTGTGTGTCATGTGTGAGATGTGTCATCTCAGTATTTCCTGGTGGTGGACTGGGGGCAGTCTAGGCTGTGGGCAGCCTAGGCTGTTTCCACAGTCACCGGGGAGGGCTGGTGGTTTTAGAAAATTAGCAATAGTCTGCATGTTTGACCTTGCGGTCTCCTCCTGGTGTTCGTCAATAATTATATCTGTTGTATTTTCCAGTGCTGTCATGGTCACCGGGCTGGTGCCACAATCATTCTGGAGAAGCATGGAGTAGTACAGTCCTTTGTTTTTAAGGGCTGGTATAGTACTGAACCTAGTGCGCCAAGGTAGGTGTATCACCTGAGGGAGGTGATAAGCAAATTCTCCTCTCTGTGTTGTTATAACTGCTGGTCCATTCCAGGTAAATATAACCTTAGGTAGTGGGAAGGTTTTAACCACTATATCCTTATAGGTAGGTGACTCCTCTGGTGGGGGTCTCCTGTGTGTCTATAGGCATGGGTGATGTAATCATTTGGTACAGTTTGAAGGTTGAGGTGGTAGATTGAATTATAATGTCCAGATGAATATATATATGGTGAGCTGAGTAAGTGTATGAGGTAAGCTTCTGTGAATAATAGAAATCCAAGTCATTAATTGCGACTTGTGCTCCAGGGTGTGTAATCCTAAGTTTGTTATTAATGTCAATTAAGTATCTAGCAAGGTCTGAGGGTGGTACTATATCAGGGGTTAGGATTCCTGATGATAGCATCCTCAGGGCTGCATTTGTCCTTTGCAGTGATTGAACTGTATTCATTCTTGCTGCTATGATAATTAATGCATCATTTAATACTTGCATTTTTTCCCTTTGAGTTTTCTCGTGCCTTGAATATGAGTCAAGTGACCTGGACATGTTAGAGGCCCACAGGTTGACGGTGTCACCTATGGTGTTGATTGTGCTGTCCAGTACCTTCTTATCTTGGATGTATGCTTTAACAAACTTATCTTGTCTGTCTGTGATCTTTTCAATGAGACTAGCTGCTTCCTGATCCTGTTTAGCAAATTTTCTTAGTATTTCATCTATGTTCTTGAGCTGTCCCATTACTTGGTTTACATCTTCTACTGTGGCTAGACCTAGCACACCGCGAAACAGGGGTGCTAGAAAACCCAGTATGGCCTCTCTTTTGGCCTTGTCCAATGTGTTTATGGGGTTGGATAAGAACAATTTGATGGAGGCTAGTGTTTCATTTATCTCCTTGTCTGCAATTTTCAGCAAGGTGTCTAGCTCCTTAGCTTGTTGGATAATTTGGCCAGAGGTATGATCTTGTAGAGTAGGAGTGGTCAACTGGAGTATTCTATCCCTTATGGATCCTTGGGTAACGGGTGCCCGAGGTATCTTGTAGGGGATAGCTAACGACAGTGTTGTGGTTGTATGTCCATTGACCAATGGTTGAGGGCTAGGTTTGAATACTACTCCTATGTTTTGTCTCACCACAGGTGTATAGCCTGCAGTAAGTGGTTTTATAGTATATAATAACAGCATAGTTAGCAGTATGGGTGAAACTCTCAGTCTCCCCATGGTGCTTGTGTAAAGCAAGTTTGCTGTTCTAAAGTCTTGTCAAATTTGTAGTGATTTGGTGCTGGTAAAGTCTAAGTGTATGGTGTAACACTTTAAATGAAATGGTTCAAACTGTACCTTTGCAAGATTGAGCTGTCTTGGCAATATGTCCGGTGAGTCTATAGAGATTGACCAGTAAATGGTAAGGTCAGGTTGAAGGTGAAGTAGGTGTGTTCTTTATCCTAGTGCAGTCTCTCCTAATGGAGAAGTGGGCTGGCTAATTCCCAAGTGGGGTCCTGTAGACTTGAGTTCCAGACTGCAGCTGGATGAAGACTGATGGTGGGCTATGGTCCACAGTGCTTCTTATGTAGCCTACCCTACCCACATCCATTGTGGGCATGGTATTGTTTCTCTGGAGTCAGTGCACCTAATCTCCAGTGTCTGCAACTGTGGGGCTCTATTGTATAATCTGTGTACTGGTAATTAGCTCCTCCTGTCATCCAGGACAGCCATTCATGACCGTCTAGACAGTTGTCTGAGTGTAGCTTATAAGGTCAATTGATCTCTATAGACTGCTGTGTTGGCATAGCGCGCTCTTTCATGTGGGGATTAGGCTTTAGACACTCCATTGTGTTACCCTTACTCTTCTTAGACTTCATGTCTGCTTTACTTGGGGGGTCCCAGTCTTTGACCCTTTCAGAGGCAATAACCTACTGATATATTTACAAATTTGATTGGCTTTATATACATATAAGTAATTCATTATCAGTCACACATGTCTTATGTGTGGATGAAGAGAATTTGTAATACATTTTGAAAATCTTATGTTCTTTTGGTATCTCAATCTTGTTTCTAACTTCTTGAAACTGCACCACACCTAGATGTCTTTCTTAGTATGTGGTGTGCAGGCCTAGGCTTGATAGGGCCTATGCCTGTGGTTTCTCTTGTAAGGGTGATATCATTTTTGTTCCTTACAATTTTGCTGTAGTATTTGGCCTCATGTGGAATAAGCCTGTGTGCAAATTCATTGTTTCTGACAGCCACAACCTTTTCAGTCTGTCTATGTGCACTGGTCTGGCCACCAATAGATTGGTGGCCAAGTTTTTGAGTTTGGCACTTGTCAAACTAGGTCTGTCTACTACAACATATGGTCCCACAAAAAGGGGTTGAAGTTTCTTACACTCTGTGTTGGTCAGGATTCTTGGTATGTTTAGGTACACCATGTCGGTGACCTTGATTTCCTGTGGTGTAAGTTTCTTATCATATCTATCCTTCCTTTCCTTTGTAGCTTGGCGACCCTTTCTATAGCTTTCCTCCTAGAGGTATCTTGATTTGTTATCATGTTAGCTACATGGTCTGCTACGGTGGATATGTCTTCCTGTATTCCCAGCCCTAAGTCCATTGGGGTGGCTGGGTTTCTTCCATGGAGTAGGAAGAAAGGGGTGAATCCTGTGGTTTGGGATTCAGTGTTGTTTAATGCAAAGGTTATGGGTTCAATAAATGAATCCCAATTGTTTTGGTGCTTTGAGCAGAATGCTCTGAGCGCTGTGCCTATGCTAGCATTGAATCTCTCTACAAGCCCATTTGATTGTGGCCTGTATGGTGAGGAGAATTTATGTTTGATCTTGAGGTGTTTAGTTAACTTTGTGAACTTTGCACCTGTATAACATGTCCCATTGTCTGTTTGAAGAGTGGCTGGTGTTCCATGATGACAAATTATATTCTTGTAGAACTCTGCTGCTGTTGTTTCAGCTTTTAAGTCAGTAGTAGCCCAAGCTGTTGCATATCTGGTAGCATAATCTATGCAGACCTGTATATGTTTGTTTCCCCTGGCAGTTGTGGGAAGTGGTCCCACCGCGTCTAGGTTTAGGAACTTCATTGGTGAAGTCATGTACTCTCTCACTGTCATTGGTGTTTTGTGTGAGTGTACTTGCCTTTTTGCTGTGAGGCATGTGTGGCAGGTGGAAACATATTTTGTTGTGTCTGCTAGCATAGACTTCCAATATACCCTAGGTCGGAGTGCTGACAGCATCCTACTTGAACCAAGATGGCCGCCAGTAGGTGAGTCATGGAAATACTGTAGTGTACTTGTTACCCATTGCTGTGGTATAACAATTTGAAGTGGTACAGTATTGGTTTTTCTCCAATTTATGGGGCATATATGGACTAATGTACCATTTACCAAGGTGTATGTCTGGCCTTGGTTGATGATTCTATTTCCTTGTGCTTTTGGTGCAGGCAAGGTCCCATCCTCAAGATACTGTATGAGGGGCAATAGGTCCTTGTCTTTCCTTTGTTCCAAGCCAAGGTTTGTACCTGAGATGGATGTGTCGGGAATCTGATCCAGTAGTTGATTTATATCTAGCACATGTTGTTTTATTCTGTCTCTTTCTTTTTCTTTCTCATCGACTATTGGCCTATCTTGTGCCTTTTGTTGGGGTGTGTCACTCTTGTTTTGGTGTGTAGGCTCCTTTGGAGGGCCTATTCTCGCCTTGGTGGGAGTGGCAACCTTTTTCTTTAAAGGCACAATTTGCTTTTTGTCATTCTTCTTTGTCTCAGAGTTCTTTGACTTAGTAGATGCAGTGTCTTTTGTGACATTTTTCCTGGCAGGTGGGGTTTTGGTAGGTTTGTTTCCTGTGACCTTTTTCTCATTTAGAATAGTTTGTGATTGTGTGGGGGGTTTTGGTGTGCCCTCCTGAATCATTTCTCTAGTCTTTGAGCGTGTGGTCATAGGACACAAATGGTTTGATGTTTCCTCTCCCTGCATTGGTTCAAAGAATCTGACTGATTTAGAAGTTGCTTGAGTAATAGCATATATTGTGTCTTCTGGATCTTCATCATCTGAGTCAGGTGGGGTGAAGGGTGGCTCCTTAGGAGTTGCCTTCAGCATCTGATTGAGTGATGAGAATTCAATAGGCTCGAAGTCATTATCTGGAAAGAGTTGTGAGTATTCTCTCTCACAGTGGCAAAACACATAGTGTGTAGATTGCTTCAAGATACCCCTAATGGGTGTCTCTGGCCTTTCAATGGTGTTGGGTGGATCATCCCTTTTGAATGGTACTTTCTTAGTTACTTTTGCAAACTTGGTTCTACTGGCTGCTCTAACTCTCCTTGGTGGGGGTGGAGGGTTAGTCATGGGTCCAGAATCTGGGTATTCTCTTCTAGACATAGCATCTGGTGGTGTGTTATCATCACCTTTCACGTGTTGGATGGTGAATGAAAATTGTTGTATGTCTAGAGCCCATCTGGCCCATCTATGTGTGAGTCCTGTATTGGTTAGCAGTGGGATTAGGGCTGCATGGTCTGTGTATAATTGGAAGTGTCTGGTCTCTAGATAGTGTCTGAAGTGTAATACTCCATACACTACTCCCAGTAGTTCTCTCTCTGTGGTATTGTAATTTCTCTCATGTTTTGAGAGGGTTCTACCTGCAAAGGCTACTGGCCTGAGCACTCCTTCATTATCTCTCTGTGAGAGTACAGCTCCTAAACTCACATTGGAAGCATCAGTTGCCAAACTGAACTCTTTCTCATAGTTTGGATATCTGAGAAGAGCATTGGTACAGAGGGCATGCTTTAATGTTTTGAAAGCATTATCTGCCTCTTCTGTCCAGACAAATGCTTTGAGATGTGTCTGTAGATCATATAATGGTCTAGCAATTTGGGCATAACCTTTGATAAACTTTTTGAAGTATTGGCATAGGCCTGTGAAGGATCGGACATTCTTGACTGATTTTGGTGTTGGGAAGGTTTTGATTGATTCCACCTTTGTGGGAGATGGTTGCAGTCCCATGGGTGTCACTCTCATTCCCAAGAAGTCTATTCTGTCTATGAAGTATTCACATTTTGATTTCTTCAGTTTGAGTTTACCAACTCTTAGGCTGTTGAACACATCTTCCAGGTCATGGAAGTGTTGTTCGATTGATGGTGATAATACCAGTATGTCATCTAGGTATGGTAGGGCACATTTGTACTTGAGTTTGTTCAGAATTAGTGTGACTAGATGGCAGAATCCCGCCGGTGCCGTCGCTAAACCCATCGGCATCCTTTCATAGACATATTTTTTGTCATTTGCTATGAATGCGGTTTTATGCTGATCCTCCTGTCTTATAGGAATTTGAAAAAATCCCTGTTGGGCATCTAGCTTACTGAATACTCTTGGTCTGAGTGACCCTATCATGTCTAGAGTGTCATCGGCCCGGGGTGTAGATAAGGCTTGATTTATCGTGTTCTGGTTCAAATAACGAAAATCTGTGACGAGCCTATGGCCTCCCGATGATTTTTGTACTAAAAAGGATCTGGAAGCCCAGGGGCCTTCAGCACATTCTCTCAGAATGCCCTGTTGTACTAGCCTTTCACACTCTTCCCCTATTGCGGCCTGTTTTTCTGGTGTTTGTCTATATGGTAGGAAATGACATGGTACTGCCTCAGGTTTCACATGTATTGAGTGGGTATACAGGTGTGTAGCACCAATGTCTCCATCTTTTCCTACAAATATATCATCATACTTGGTCAGCAGTGATTCTAATCTATCATGCTGATCTTTGGATGTGAGCACAGATTTTGGTGGAACATTCTCTTCCAATTCTGGCTCGAGGTCATGTGCCTCACTATGTATGGCAGCTATTTCAGAGAGTCTGATTGAGTTGGGTTCAGGGTCAGCATATGTGGACTCACAGTCTGAGTCTGTGTCACTGAATTGAGTTACATCCTCAGGCCGTATGGCTGAGATGGATTGATCAGTGTGTGGGGTAGTGTCTGACACCTGTTGAGGTTTTTCTAAATCAGATTCCTTGACTTCCTGAAATAGAGCTATGATGGCACCCTTTTTGATTTTATGTGGGCGCCTGCTGGTGTTGAGTAACACTAGGGGATGTTTGTTATTTTCCCTGGGGGTTACTGCTGCCCTTTGAACTAGATATGGGGCATTGTTATTTCTTTGGAGGTTATCTACTACTCCAGTTTTGCCTTGCAGTGATTGAGTAGATGTGACTTTACCCAATACTGCAAGTTCAGAGAATGGAGGGATGGTAAAATCCCTCACTGCCCTAATGGGTTTGAGAATTTGTTCAGGATCAACATTAAATTCAATTTGAGATTTTGTAGTGCTTAAGAAATCTGTGCCGAGTACAACGGGCTGTGTGAGGTTGGGTATTACAGCAAATTGGTATTGGAATCTGACACCTTGGATTCTAAAGTTCAGCATAGCTGAATGTCTAACATGACACACCGATCCATCTGCCAAGTGGATGTTGATTTTAGATTTCCTCAGTTGGATATGGAATCTCTTTTGGAGGTCCATGAGGAATGATTGTCTGACACAGGTGATAGTAGCACCTGTATCAACCAAACATTGTACATCTGAAACATCATATAGATTTGCATTGATACAGCCATTTTGAAGAAGTACAATAGAAAGCTTGGTACTCTCACCTGTATCCTTTGATGATGAATCTGGTGGGGTGATGTGTATCACTGATGGACGTCTCTGTCTGTTAGATGGTAGATCGGCACTAGCAATTGTCTCTGGTTGGATCTTTGTTAATCCTGATTGATTGTTTGTATTTGGGGTGTCACAGTGCACTGGCCCATCGGCACTGTGACATCCTAGTTTTCCTGGTTCTGTGGGGTGGTTGCGATGCTTGCGACCAGGAGCTTGGAGAGTTGATCCATCACTTGAGGTATTGTTTGGGGGTTACTGTGTTGGTTCCCCTGGTAGCCTCTTGTGTTAGGTTTGTGATCCTCCTGATGTGGGTTGAAACCCTGGTTATATTGACCAGAGTTGCTGTATTGCCCAGAGTTATTTGAACCCTGGTTGCTGTAGGATCCAGAGTTGTTGGATCCCTGTTTGTTGTAGGCACCATTGTTGTTATTGTAGGATCCACTGTTGTAGTTTCTATGTGGACTCTGGCTTCTACTGTTGGATCCTTGATTATAGGATCCGGAGTTGTTTGAACCCTGGCTGTTGTTGTAGGAACCATTGTTGTTGTAGGATCCAGAGTCGTAGTTCCTATGTGGACTATGGCTCCTACTGTTGGATCCCTGATTATTATAGGATCTGCCATTACTTGGGGTTCTGTCTCTCCTATCACTGTATGAAGAGTTACCATTGTTGGAGTTGGAAGAGCTGTTGTCTTTCCTACTGTTGTGGCCCCCCCGGTTGTTGCTGTTGCCCCCCCTACCTCTACCTCTATTGGATTGGTAGTTGGGGTCATAGTTATTTTCTCTATATCTACCGGTAGGGTCTTTGGATATAGCCTTAGCTTCCTGTTGCCTTACATTGGCACTAGACATTAGGTTAACATCTTCATCTGAACTAGTGGTGATTTCCTGGACCTTTTTCTTAGTAGGCTGTGGGTTAGACTCTGCATCCCTTGTTTTCCTAGATCTTTCTTGGGTCTCAACCTCTAAGGCTAGGTCTAGGGCTTGGTTAAAAGAGTCTATTTTCTTGTTCTCAAGAGCTACAGAGATCCAGGGCCTCATGCCTTGGATGAATGTTTTAAATAAGGTGTCGTCCTTTAGGCATTGGGCATTACACGCTTTTCTGAGATACATTGCATAATCAGATACAGGTTCATCTATCTCTTGTGCACGGAGTGCAGTCCTGGAGATAATATTGTCTTGAGTAGCAAAATACTCTTTTAGTTCATGTACTACATTGGACCATGTCAACTTATCAGGTGTGGCACTTTCCTTGAAGGTTTCAAACCAAGCCAATGCTTTTCCTTCAAGGTACTTGGGTAAATATGTTACCATGGTGTCACTGTCTGTTAATTTGTACCTGTCCTTCAGATACTCTGGGAATTTGTGATCAATAAATAGTGCTGTTGACATGAGTGGTGATGGGTGAGAAAAAGTTTTGGGTTTGGTTACCTCGTGTTGCCTGATCTTCCTGTCGTCGTGTTGTTGTCTGTCTAGGATCCTGGTCATGTTGGACATCATGGAGATCATGACATCCTCCTTGGATCCAGAGGCGGATGGTGTGACAATAGGTGTGGTGGTGGGTGTGGGAGGCTGTGAGGTCTGGGATGATACCATCTTCATGAGATCTGCGATCTGTTGTTGTGCCTGTTCTAGGGCCTTCCGATGGTCATCCAATTGTTGACTGAGGATCCTCTCCCTTTCCTTTGAGGCAAGGGCATGAGCATCTTGTTGGGCTCTGTTTGCTTCTAGGGCAGTAACTGCATCTTGGATGGTCTTCTCATAGGCCCTTATCTTCTCAGCCGCCTGATTGGGTTGAGGACCTTCATCAGCGTCGGCCATGGTGGAAGGTGTGGGATCACTGGTGTGTTGTAGGTATCACTGACATGTTGGAGATCACACTGGTATGTGGGAGATCTCACTGGTATGTGGGAGATCTCACTGATATGTGGGAGATCTCACTGTCGTGTGGGAGATCTCATTGATGTATGGGAGACCTCACTGACGTGTGGGAGACCTTACTGATATGTGGGAGATCTCACTGATCGTGTGGGAGATCTCATTGATGTGTGGGAGATCTCACTGATGTGTGGGAGATCTTACTGTTGTGTGAGAGATCTCACTGATCGTGTGGGAGATCTCATTGATGTGTGGGGGATCTCACTGGTGTGTGGGAGATCTCACTGATGTGTGAGAGATCTCATTGATGTGTGGGAGATCTCACTGATGTGTGGGAGATCTCGCTGATGTGTGGGAGATCTCATTGATGTGTGGGAGATATCACTGATGTGTGGGAGATCTCACTGATGTGTGGGAGATCTCATTGAGGTGTGGGGGATCTCACTGATATGTGGGGAGATCTCATTGATGTGTGAGAGATCTCATTGATGTGTGGGAGATCTCACTGATGTGTGGGAGATCTCACTGATGTGTGGGAGATCTCACTGATGTGTGGGAGACCTCACTGACGTGTGGGAGACCTCACTGACGTGTGGGAGACCTCACTGACGTGTGGGAGACCTCACTGACGTGTGGGAGACCTCACTGACGTTTGGGAGACCTCTCTGACGTGTGGGAGACCTCACTGACGTGTGGGAGACCTCACTGACGTGTGGGAGACCTCACTGACGTGTGGGAGACCTCACTGACGTGTGGGAGATCTCACTGGTGACCTTGGTGGGTATGGTGTCAAGGTCAAGGTCACTGGGTGGGTGGAGTGGGTCTTACTGTGTGTATGATTGTTCTTAGTTGCGGTACCAGCTTTAATTTTTATGAGCCTGTGAGAGATGGGATCTTAGTAGGATGTTCTCCACCACTTTGTCATACTAGTGATTGGCATGATCAAGTTGTCATATGAGAAATATCATATGGCTAGTGGTGTATGGAGTAAATACTTCAGGCTCATAATAAATAGTGTTATTTCCAGTTGTCACTGGTTTATTCAGCTTTAGGCAACATGTAAGAAATATCAATCATACAGTAGTTAGTATGTAGGTAATTTGTACATACAGTAAACATACAGTAATTTATAAAGTACAATGTTCTGTTCCACTCCACCTGTGAGGTATTAATAATACAGTGTCCAGCATAGTTCTAGGTGGGTTCCCACACCTAGCTCCTGACCTGCTGCTTAGAGGAATAATGTAATAATGAATAACTTTACCCTCTGGTGGAAGTCTTGAAGGAGATAGCCCCTGACCACTAATGATAGAAACCAATGCCTGTCTAGCATAGTTTCACCATAGTGCAGTGGTATAGCAGGTAGCAGGAGATGACTGGAGATGTTACCTCTAGAGCGGTTCTTGGTGATCTGTCCTCCTGGAGGTGCAGACAGGCTATTTGTAGCAAATCTTGGAAAAGCACCTCCAGACTGACTGGAGCCAGCAGCATCTGCCTAACTCTACAATTGTTTGAGGGGAGTCTTTCAAGTGTCACAGGGGGACAAAGGACCCCCATGGGCGCCGCTGTGTCCCCCATTGTCTTGGTCGGTTCTGCAACTTCAGACCCTCATAACTCGGTTGTTTATGCGTTTATAACCGCCATTTTGCGCATGGGCAGAGTTGAATATGCCAAGTTTATAATGCCCGCTGGATAGGCGCGTAACTCCCGCCGGTTTGTCTGTAGGGAACTCGGAGCTCCTTTCAGTCTCCATGGCATAACTTCCTTAATAATGGGAGTTCCGCCTTGATCTTGGGCTCATTTTGACCGTCTAATTATGGGCTTTCCATAAATGCTTTGATATTTGACCTAGCTTGCTCAGGAGCGACGCTAGAGCGACCGGAAGGTTATGGCGTCGTTCTTATGTAACCCATTGTTCAGTCCTTAGAGTGCTCAGACACTCATGACGGCGTCTGTGGTGCCCAGGCACCCCTAACGGCCGTTTGCATTCACTTACAAGTTATTAGTTTGTGCACTGAACCATGAGGTCGCACACTGAGACCCTCATTTTTGTTATATTGTGCAGTGAACCATTAGGTCGGAGCCTTTGATGTCATAAACTCTGTCTAACTGACTTGGTTTGGTGTGCAGTGGGCCATGAACGCTCTTATATAAAGTTTGAGTGCTCTTATAGCTCTTAGAAACCAACCTATGTATTAATTTCATAGATATTCTTTGATTAATACAAAATATGTTAGAATTTATGGAATAATAAAATGGTATATGATAATGCACTCCTACACCAGAGGCCCTTAGAGGGTGAACATGCTATGACTATACATAGGAAATACAAGACTGAAGGCTCCAGTCTGCAGCCAATAAAATGGACATCAAAGAACTCAGGAGCAGGTTAATTCTAAACATGGTCTGACTACAAACAGCCAGAAGCCCCCCCCCCCCCAGTTCACCTGGTGTTTGAGAACCTTGTGGGAAAGGTTGAGGTCAAAGGAAATTGTAAAAGACTTTTTTATAATGTCCTTTCAACATTTTCCAACATGTTTTCTTCTACAGCTGTAGATGTTGTAGAACATTAAGAAACAGCGGTCGGTGTATCAGAAGACCTCTATATAAGTTCTATCACTATAGACAGGTGCATGTTCTCACCTTGAGGTACACATTGCACAACTTGTGAGGTAACCTGTCTAAGTACTACACAGCATATCAAAGATGGGTCAGGGCCTACCTCACTGAGACCTGGAGTTTATAGTATGTGGAGGTTGTGACACTGCTGACCATTGCTGACCGTGGTTACCCAATAATTTAGGGCCATGGCATGTGGTGCAATGTGATTAACTTTTGTGCTATAGGCCTTAGAGTGCGGACATACCCAGATTTGGGGGTTTTGCAGTGAATGATTTAAATAAATTCTTTAATTAAATAGAGTGCATCCCCCTCAACTTACCATCAAATATCAGCCTAAATCACACTCAAATCGATTAATATACACCCTAAGGATTAATTTGATACCTGGTTTGCCTACCCACTGTCAGATTTTAGACCAATAATCATTGTACAACACCCTTCAGTGCGGAGTTACAAAGTGTCTCCTGCTGTCACCTCCCGTCAATTGGTGTCCTGCAACCTACTAGTAGGTCGGTGTACATGTTGACTAAAAATGTAAATAACTCTGCCAACATTTCTCTTCTCAAACCTATATAAATCCCTAAAATAATAATTCAGTAGTGGCCACCAGTGTCATGGCTGAGCCACTATCAGAACTTCCCATGGACTATTATGATATGTAATGAGATAGCAAGAGAATATGCTGATTTTCCATATTTACCATGTGTTTTAATCATGGGGAATTTCTGATCTCCTAATGTGGACGTTGACATGGCAACTGCCACCTGTGTGCAACCTATGCGCTGTGTATGTCTTCCACCTAAAGGGCCGATATAGTTATGGACCAGTTTGTATACAATGTTACAGCTGTATTAAGAAGCTTGCTCCACCATGAAACAAAAGTGTAAGGTTGAGGTGAGTGACATTGGCTGGGCCACCACATATACATGTCAACCAAGCACCTTTTTGATCATCTCAACACTCTAATGGTGTTTTTATGCAATAATGCATTATGATGCAGGAATGCAGAACTGACAGTCCACTCACCAGTGCTGCATTAATGCATCATGCTGACGCTGACAGTCACTGACTGCGCAGTATGATGCATGCATGCAGCACTTTCAGGTAAACTTTGAAAGGTCTGCATTGATGCATCAGGCTGACCTGTCAAACAATTAACCTCATCTAACGTCTTCAGTTACCCACTTTTGTAGCAAAATTGACCTTCTTCACTTGGTTACCATCTCCACCAAAAACGGTATCCATAGGCTGCCTGTGCTCAGCTTCCAATTGGTCAGCACTGGAATAAGTGACTGCTTGTACCTGCCTACAAACACAATACTTTGAGGAACCAGCTGCGATTAAGATCCTCAGGCCCAAGCCTATATCCTCTCAGGATGGATTGGACAAGGCCCAGTGATGAACCCAGTACAGATGAGATTGAACAATTGACCAAATAGCCTAGTGGTTTGAAACCATATATGCACTATTACATATATGCCCTTAAAGTAGGGCCTACTTTCCCTATGTTTAGATCTAGAGAAGGGGTTGAAAATTCTTAAAGAAGAAGAAAGAACAGTCCCCTACATGAGTAGAAATGAACATCAAAATCATATGATCCAGACCAAGACTTTGCCAAATCAGATGCATTTAGGCAGTGGAAAAGCCGTGGCAGAAAAGCGAAAAGTTTGTGAATTACCCCTATTAAATGCTATCATGGAACGCTATCTACCGTAGCTGGTTGCCCCAATCCTCTTCCACCCCAGCCATATCTGGGTAGGTACCAGTACCTCACTACGCTTTGGAATGTGGGTAACTGACTACAGGATCAATATTGACCCGATAGAGGATGGAGAATCATAGTGGACTAACCTATGGTCATTTTAGCGGGTATTGAATGCACTGAGTGTGTAGAGCCTCCTTTTCACACAAACAGCTGGAAATATTAGTTGAGGACATGGCACACCCCCTGGTGGTGGTTCTTGTCACTAACTGCCTGGTGCCCCTGGTGGCAGGAGAAGACATTAACCTTGGTATTCTCATCCCATGGACGCAGGAGTGGGAGCTGGGGCCGTACATGGCTGGGGGCGCCGTCCTTGGGGTGAAAAAAGTAAAAGAACTCTCTCTCCTCCCTGATAACCTGACCCTGTGTTGGCAGTGGCGGGATGACCACTGCCGCTCACGACAAGGTATGCGGATGACCATGGACATGTGGTCCTACTTCCAGTCTGAGTTACATGGCATTGTGGGTAGCGGATGTAGCGTGGTCTGCGAGCCGGTGGCTAATATGGCCGACGCACTGAACATCCCGTTTGTATCCTTCGGCTGTACCTCAGAAAGCCTCAGTAACAAGTTCACCTACCCGACCTTTTCCCGGACGGTCGGTACATGGCTCACACTAGCCCCCATGTTTAACCAGTGGGTAGACCTCAATGGCTGGCAGCGGGTCGGGGTGGTCACCACAGACCAGAACATTAACCATCTAACCTGTAAGGCCATAGCGGGAGAACTGGAGCGGAGCGGTAAGGAGGTGTTCTTCCATGCCATGCAGAGCGTGTTTGAGGGGGATGAGGTGGTGGACGACCTACTCACTTTACAGAAACAGGTCGTAAGGACGCTCAAAAACCAGGTCAGAAGTAAGTATATACACTACATAGACAAAGGTGCACAAGATTTAGTCCCCACTGAGGATTATGACACAAGGCAAAGCTGAGTATGATAACCCTCAGTGGTGACCAAACTCAGTGCTCCTTTGTGTTGATCTCAAGTCATTTTTGTCAGAAATGTTCAAAAACTCATTTATTTGGCATTAGTAATCATTTCATCATTAGTTATGTGACCATTTGCAATGATCTACCTGGCAGTGTGATAAGGGAAAGTTATCACATTGGGGTGTGTCATACAGAGGTTCTTGATTTAACCTATTCAACTTGGGATAAATGGTGTTATTTTCTCTCTCTCACCCTTTAAAGGGATTTTTCACTATTCGCTACTTGGGATCATATTAGTTTTATGTATTATGAGGTAGCTGAAGCAATAAAAACCCTGGTTCATTGTGCTAGTTTCAGATTTATTGACTTCTGAAGATGTGGAATCCTTAACTATGGCTGCTTATGGGAGAAACCCCCCATTTTTCATCATTTGCTCAAATATTGAAAAGTGTTGGAATTTCTTACATTTCTCATTACTGGAAAAACATCTGGCGGGAAATAGTTCACCAGACTTTGCAGGCATTAAGATACAATCATTATGAACATTTTATGAGCAAAGGTTACAGCCAGAATCTAGAAGATACAAATTTATGAAAAAAAAAAATCTTTTTTCTTCAATTACAGAAATCTATGAAGTTGGCCAATACTGAATCTTAATGTTTTGTCAGGAAAAATTCAAAAGTCTGATATTCAACAGCTTGATGGTAATAAGTTAGGGCATATACAAAAGGGATATAAGCATATATCATGAGTTTAGGTAAACTTAGGGGGTTTTAGTTTTGGCCACCCGGTGGCAATGGAATAGATGGTGGAGAATCCCTTTAAGGCCTGCTGATGCAGGAGTGCATCATACCCATTGGTTGTGATGATGCACCAATGAAGAGCTGGTGACACTGCTCACCAGCACCAGAGGCGTAGGAAGCAAATCTTCATTGGAGGGGCCCAGTGGGGGTTCCAGCTGGGACCCCAGCGTGACCACCTTGTATTGTCGGCATAATCGCGATTACACCTATACATATATATATGTAGATTTTGTATAAAAAGTGTTATTTTTTATTACTTTTAGGTCTGATTTGAAGCTCTAGCCTCCATTTCCCTATCCCATTACCATACAAATCTATCCTGAAATGCAGTATTTTTGATGCTTATGAATTTTATTATGAGGTCTTGACAAATTTTGGGGGGGGCCCAGACATACTCAGGCCCCACCTGCTTTGTGATTGGGGGGGCCCGGGCCCCCCCTGCCCCCACTTTTCCTACACCCCTGAGCACTTCATTGGTGCATTATGCCAACCCTCTGGGAGTGTATTTATCCCGTAGGGTGAGCGGATGCTTGAATGTAGCTTCAATTACCCACCAGAACTGCATTGATGTACCATGATGGATGATGGGCATGATGCCTTATTCCATTAGCGGTGTTTGGTGTTGTTTTACATTTTTATGATGTATGCTGCTTTAAACTTGTAAAGACCTATAGAGCAATGATTGATCATCATGAATGTAGCCCTGGTGAAGAACTCTCCAGCACTGTATTCATGCATCATGAATGGGCATACCATAGTCGCCTGTTGAAGCAACCAGGCACTTGTACAAGACCAGTGCTCGCCATAATATAGTTTACAAAAAAAAATGTTCAATTCCAATACTACTATACCCCTTTGATTATTTGAGATGGGCCCTCATTTAAAGATCCAGGGCTTAAACAGGCCATTATTGTTATCCAGCAATACAATAATTATGTTTAGGTGTTAAAAGGTCAGCATGATGCTCGAATGAAGCCCGAACAAACCTAAAAGTCAGCATGATACTCGAATGTAGCCCTAATACAGCACTCTATATGCAGTATTGGTGCTATAGAAGCTACAGCACACTGACTGCCCTACCATACTCTATATGCAGTATTGGTGCTATAGAAACTACACCACACTGACTGCCCTACCATACTCTATATGCAGTATTAGTGCTATAGAAGCTACAGCACACCGACTGCCCTACCATACTCTATATGCAATATTGGTGCTATAGAAGCTACAGAACACCAACTGCCCTAGCACACTCTATATGCAGTATTGGTGCTATATAAGCTACAGCACATTGACTGCCCTCCCATACTCTATATGCAGTATTGGTGCTATAGAAGCTACAGCACACACCGACTGCCCTACCATACTCTATATGCAGTATTGGTGCGATAGAAGCTACAGCACTCTATATGCAGTATTGGTGCTATAGAAGCTACAGCACACTGACTGCCCTACCATACTCTATACGGCACATGGCTATTGTATTATTGACCAATGGGAAGCATCCCTGGCATTTACTGCGGAGACGGGGGCTGAAGGTGTTAGTCATAGTGCAGTCGGGGTCTAATGGCGGCCTCCATAGCCTAATGTGCTAATGCCCTATATGCAGTATTGTTGCTATAGAAGCTACAGCACACACTGACTGCCTACCATACTCTATATGCAGTATTGGTGCTATAGAAGCTACAGCACACTGACTGCCCTACCATACTCTATATGCAATATTGGTGCTATAGAAGCTACAGAACACCGACTGCCCTACCACACTCTATATGCAATATTGGTGCTATAGAAGCTACAGCACACTGACTGCCCTACCATACTCTATATGCAGTATTGGTGCTATAGAAGCTACAGCACACTGACTGCCCTACCATACTCTATATGCAGTATTGGTGCTACAGAAGCTACAGCACACACTGACTGCCTACCATACTCTATATGCAGTATTGGTGGTATAGAAGCTACAGCACACTGACTGCCCTACCATACTCTATATGCAGTATTGGTGCTTTAGAAGCTACAGCACACACTGACTGCCCTACCATACTCTATATGCAGTATTGGTGCTATAGAAGCTACAGCACACACTGACTGCCTACCATACTCTATATGCAGTATTGGTGGTATAGAAGCTACAGCACACTGACTGCCCTACCATACTCTATATGCAGTATTGGTGCTATAGAAGCTACAGCACACTGACTGCCCTACCATGCTCTATATGCAGTATTGGTGCTATAGAAGCTACAGCACACTGACTGCCCTACCATACTCTATATGCAGTATTGGTGCTATAGAAGCTACAGCACACACTGACTGCCTACCATACTCTATATGCAGTATTGGTGGTATAGAAGCTACAGCACACTGACTGCCCTACCATACTCTATATGCAGTATTGGTGCTATAGAAGCTACAGCACACACTGACTGCCTACCATACTCTATATGCAGTATTGGTGCTATAGAAGCTACAGCACACTGACTGCCCTACCATACTCTATATGCAGTATTGGTGCTATAGAAGCTACAGCACTCTATATGCAGTATTGGTGTTATAGAAGCTACAGCACACACTGACTGCCCTACCATACTCTATATGCAGTATTGGTGCTATAGAAGCTACAGCACTCTATATGCAGTATTGGTGCTATAGAAGCTACAGCACTCTATATGCAGTATTGGTGCTATAGAAGCTACAGCACTCTATATGCAGTATTGGTGCTATAGAAGCTACAGCACACTGACTGCCCTACCATACTCTATATGCAGTATTGGTGGTATAGAAGCTACAGCACACACCGACTGCCCTACCATACTCTATATGCAGTATTGGTGCTATAGAAGCTACAGCCCACACTGACTGCCCTACCATACTCTATATGCAGTATTGGTGCTATAGAAGCTACAGCACTCTATATGCAGTATTGGTGCTATAGAAGCTACAGCCCACACTGACTGCCCTACCATACTCTATATGCAGTATTGGTGCTATAGAAGCTACAGCACACACTGACTGCCCTACCATACTCTATATGCAGTATTGGTGCTATAGAAGCTACAGCACACACTGACTGCCTACCATACTCTATATGCAGTATTGGTGCTATAGAAGCTACAGCACACTGACTGCCCTCCCATACTCTATATGCAGTATTGGTGGTATAGAAGCTACAGCACACACTGACTGCCCTACCATACTCTATATACAGTATTGGTGCTATAGAAGCTACACCACACTGACTGCCCTACCATACTCTATATACAGTATTGGTGCTATAGAAGCTACAGCACACTGACTGCCCTACCATACTCTATATACAGTATTGGTGCTATAGAAGCTACATCACACTGACTGCCCTACCATACTCTATATGCAGTATTGGTGCGATAGAAGCTACAGCACTCTATATGCAGTATTGGTGCTATAGAAGCTACAGCACACTGACTGCCCTACCATACTCTATACGGCACATGGCTATTGTATTATTGACCAATGGGAAGCATCCCTGGCATTTACTGCGGAGACGGGGGCTGAAGGTGTTAGTCATAGTGCAGTCGGGGTCTAATGGCGGCCTCCATAGCCTAATGTGCTAATGCCCTATATGCAGTATTGTTGCTATAGAAGCTACAGCACACACTGACTGCCTACCATACTCTATATGCAGTATTGGTGCTACAGAAGCTACAGCACACTGACTGCCCTACCATACTCTATATGCAATATTGGTGCTATAGAAGCTACAGAACACCGACTGCCCTACCACACTCTATATGCAATATTGGTGCTATAGAAGCTACAGCACACTGACTGCCCTACCATACTCTATATGCAGTATTGGTGCTATAGAAGCTACAGCACACTGACTGCCCTACCATACTCTATATGCACTATTGGTGCTATAGAAGCTACAGCACACACTGACTGCCCTACCATACTCTATATGCAGTATTGGTGCTATAGAAGCTACAGCACACACTGACTGCCTACCATACTCTATATGCAGTATTGGTTCTATAGAAGCTACAGCACACACCGACTGCCCTACCATACTCTATATGCAGTATTGGTGCTATAGAAGCTACAGCACACTGACTGCCCTACCATACTCTATTTGCAGTATTGGTGCTATAGAAGCTACAGCACTCTATATGCAGTATTGGTGTTATAGAAGCTACAGCACACACCGACTGCCCTACCACACTCTATATGCAGTATTGGTACTATAGAAGCTACAGCACACTGACTGCCCTACCATACTCTATATGCAGTATTGGTGCTATAGAAGCTACAGCACACTGACTGCCCTACCATACTCTATATGCAGTATTGGTGCTATAGAAGCTACAGCACACACTGACTGCCCTACCATACTCTATATGCAGTATTGGTGCTATAGAAGCTACAGCACACACTGACTGCCTACCATACTCTATATGCAGTATTGGTTCTATAGAAGCTACAGCACACACCGACTGCCCTACCATACTCTATATGCAGTATTGGTGCTATAGAAGCTACAGCACACTGACTGCCCTACCATACTCTATTTGCAGTATTGGTGCTATAGAAGCTACAGCACTCTATATGCAGTATTGGTGTTATAGAAGCTACAGCACACACTGACTGCCCTACCATACTCTATATGCAGTATTGGTGTTATAGAAGCTACAGCACACTGACTGCCCTACCATACTCTATATGCAGTATTGGTGCTATAGAAGCTACAGCACACACCGACTGCCCTACCATAATCTATATGCAGTATTGGTGCTATAGAAACTACACCACACCGACTGCCCTACCATACTCTATATCCAGTGTTGGTGCTACAGAAGCTACAGCACACTGACTGCCCTCCCATACTCTATATGCAGTATTGGTGCTATAGAAGCTACAGCACACCGACTGCCCTCCCATACTCTATATGCAGTATTGGTGCTATAGAAGCTACAGCACACCGACTGCCCTCCCATACTCTATATGCAGTATTGGTGCTATAGAAGCTACAGCACACCGACTGCCCTCCCATACACTATATGCAGTATTGGTGCTATAGAAGCTACAGCACACTGACTGCCCTACCATACTGTATATGCAGTATTGTTGCTATAGAAGCTACAGCACACACCTACTGCCCTACCATACTCTATATGCAGTATTGGTGCTATAGAAGCTACAGCACACTGACTGCCCTACCATACTCTATATGCAGTATTGGTGCTATAGAAGCTACAGCACACACTCACTGCCCTACCAAAGTCTATATGCAGTATTGGTGCTATAGAAGCTACAGCACACACCGACTGCCCTACCATATTCTATATGCAGTATTGGTGCTATAGAAGCTACAGCACACCGACTGCCCTACCACACTCTATATGCAGTATTGGTGCTACAGAAGCTACAGCACACTGACTGCCCTACCATACTCTATATGCAGTATTGGTGCTATAGGAGCTACAGCACTCTATATGCAGTATTAGTGCTATAGAAGCTACAGCACATACCGACTGCCCTACCATACTCTATATGCAGTGTTGGTGCTATAGAAGCTACAGCACACACCGACTGCCCTACCATACTCTATATGCAGTATTGGTGCTATAGAAGCTACAGCACACACCGACTGTCCTACCATACTCTATATGCAGTATTGGTGCTATAGAAGCTACACCACACACTGACTGCCCTACCATACTCTATATGCAGTATTGGTGCTATAGAAGCTACAGCACATACCGACTGCCCTACCATACTCTATATGCAATATTGGTGCTATAGAAGCTACAGCACACTGACTGCCCTACCATACTCTATATGCAATATTGGTGCTAAAGAAGCTACAGCCCACACTGACTGCCCTACCATACTCTATATGCAGTATTGGTGCTATAGAAGCTACAGCACATACCGACTGCCCTACCATACTCTATATGCAGTATTGGTGCTATAGAAGCTACAGCACACACTGACTGCCCTACCATACTCTATATGCAGTATTGGTGCTATAGAAGCTACAGCACACACTGACTGCCTACCATACTCTATATGCAGTATTGGTTCTATAGAAGCTACAGCACACACCGACTGCCCTACCATACTCTATATGCAGTATTGGTGCTATAGAAGCTACAGCACACTGACTGCCCTACCATACTCTATTTGCAGTATTGGTGCTATAGAAGCTACAGCACTCTATATGCAGTATTGGTGTTATAGAAGCTACAGCACACACCGACTGCCCTACCACACTCTATATGCAGTATTGGTACTATAGAAGCTACAGCACACTGACTGCCCTACCATACTCTATATGCAGTATTGGTGCTATAGAAGCTACAGCACACTGACTGCCCTACCATACTCTATATGCAGTATTGGTGCTATAGAAGCTACAGCACACACTGACTGCCCTACCATACTCTATATGCAGTATTGGTGCTATAGAAGCTACAGCACACACTGACTGCCTACCATACTCTATATGCAGTATTGGTTCTATAGAAGCTACAGCACACACCGACTGCCCTACCATACTCTATATGCAGTATTGGTGCTATAGAAGCTACAGCACACTGACTGCCCTACCATACTCTATTTGCAGTATTGGTGCTATAGAAGCTACAGCACTCTATATGCAGTATTGGTGTTATAGAAGCTACAGCACACACTGACTGCCCTACCATACTCTATATGCAGTATTGGTGTTATAGAAGCTACAGCACACTGACTGCCCTACCATACTCTATATGCAGTATTGGTGCTATAGAAGCTACAGCACACACCGACTGCCCTACCATAATCTATATGCAGTATTGGTGCTATAGAAACTACACCACACCGACTGCCCTACCATACTCTATATCCAGTATTGGTGCTACAGAAGCTACAGCACACTGACTGCCCTCCCATACTCTATATGCAGTATTGGTGCTATAGAAGCTACAGCACACCGACTGCCCTCCCATACTCTATATGCAGTATTGGTGCTATAGAAGCTACAGCACACCGACTGCCCTCCCATACTCTATATGCAGTATTGGTGCTATAGAAGCTACAGCACACCGACTGCCCTCCCATACACTATATGCAGTATTGGTGCTATAGAAGCTACAGCACACTGACTGCCCTACCATACTGTATATGCAGTATTGTTGCTATAGAAGCTACAGCACACACCTACTGCCCTACCATACTCTATATGCAGTATTGGTGCTATAGAAGCTACAGCACACTGACTGCCCTACCATACTCTATATGCAGTATTGGTGCTATAGAAGCTACAGCACACACTCACTGCCCTACCAAAGTCTATATGCAGTATTGGTGCTATAGAAGCTACAGCACACACCGACTGCTCTACCATATTCTATATGCAGTATTGGTGCTATAGAAGCTACAGCACACCGACTGCCCTACCACACTCTATATGCAGTATTGGTGCTACAGAAGCTACAGCACACTGACTGCCCTACCATACTCTATATGCAGTATTGGTGCTATAGGAGCTACAGCACTCTATATGCAGTATTAGTGCTATAGAAGCTACAGCACATACCGACTGCCCTACCATACTCTATATGCAGTGTTGGTGCTATAGAAGCTACAGCACACACCGACTGCCCTACCATACTCTATATGCAGTATTGGTGCTATAGAAGCTACAGCACACACCGACTGTCCTACCATACTCTATATGCAGTATTGGTGCTATAGAAGCTACAGCACACACTGACTGCCCTACCATACTCTATATGCACTATTGGTGCTATAGAAGCTACACCACACACTGACTGCCCTACCATACTCTATATGCAGTATTGGTGCTATAGAAGCTACAGCACATACCGACTGCCCTACCATACTCTATATGCAATATTGGTGCTATAGAAGCTACAGCACACTGACTGCCCTACCATACTCTATATGCAATATTGGTGCTAAAGAAGCTACAGCCCACACTGACTGCCCTACCATACTCTATATGCAGTATTGGTGCTATAGAAGCTACAGCACATACCGACTGCCCTACCATACTCTATATGCAGTATTGGTGTTATAGAAGCTACAGCACTCTATATGCAGTATTGGTGCTATAGAAGCTACAGCACACTGACTGCCCTACCATACTCTATATGCAGTATTGGTGCTCTACAAGCTACACCACACACTGACTGCCCTACCATACTCTATATGCAGTATTGGTGCTATAGAAGCTACAGCACATACCGACTGCCCTACCATACTCTATATGCAGTATTGGTGTTATAGAAGCTACAGCACACTGACTGCCCTACCACACTCTATATGCAATATCGGTGCTATAGAAGCTACAGCACTACAGCACACTGACTGCCCTACCATACTCTATATGCAGTATTGGTGCTATAGAAGCTACAGCACATCGACTGCCCTACCATACTGCATATGCAGTATTGATGCTATAGAAGCTAGAGCACTCTATATGCAGTATTGGTGCTATAGAAACTACACCACACTGACTGCCCTACCATACTCTATATGCAGTATTGGTGCTATAGAAACTACACCACACCGACTGCCCTACCATAATCTATATGCAGTATTGGTGCTACAGAAGCTACAGCACACTGACTGCCCTACCACACTCTATATGCAGTATTGGTGCTACAGAAGCTACAGCACACTGACTGCCCTACCATACTCTATATGCAGTATTGGTGCTATAGAAGCTACAGCACAATGACTGCCCTACCATACTCTATATGCAGTATTGGTGCTATAGAAGCTACAGCACTCTATATGCAGTATTGGTACTATAGAAGCTACAGCACACTGACTGCCCTACCATACTCTATATGCAGTATTGGTGCTATAGAAGCTACAGCACTCTATATGCAGTATTGGTACTATAGAAGCTACAGCACACTGACTGCCCTACCATACTCTATATGCAGTATTGGTGCTATAGAAGCTACAGCACACTGACTGCCCTACCACACTCTATATGCAGTATTGGTGCTATAGAAGCTACAGCACAATGACTGCCCTACCATACTCTATATGCAGTATTGGTGCTATAGAAGCTACAGCACTCTATATGCAGTATTGGTACTATAGAAGCTACAGCACACTGACTGCCCTACCATACTCTATATGCAGTATTGGTGCTATCGAAGCTACAGCACACTGACTCCCCTACCACACTCTATATGCAGTATTGGTGCTATAGAAGCTACAGCACTCTATGTGCAGTATTGATGCTATAGAAGCTACAGCACTCTATGTGCAGTATTGGTGCTATAGAAGCTACAGCACACTGACTGCCCTACTATACTCTATATGCAGTATTGGTGCTATAGAAGCTACAGCACACACTGCCTGCCCTATCATACTCTATATGCAGTATTGGTGCTATAGAAGCTACAGCACACTGACTGGCCTACCATACTCTATATGCAGTATTGGTGCTATAGAAGCTACAGCACACACTGGCTGCCCTATCATACTCTATATGCAGTATTGGTGTTATACAAGCTACAGCACTCTATATGCAGTATTGGTGATATAGAAGCTACAGCACACTGATGCCCTACCATACTCTATATGTTGTATTGGTGCTATAGAAGCTACAGCACACCGACTGCCCTACCATACTCTATATGCAGTATTGGTGTTATAGAAGCTACAGCACTCTATATGCAGTATTGGTGTTATAGAAGCTACAGCACACTGACTGCCCTACCATACTCTATATGCAGTATTGGCGCTATAGAAGCTACAGCACTCTATATGCAGTATTGGTGCTATAGAAGCTACAGCACACACCGACTGCCCTACCATACTCTATATGCAATATTGTTGTTATAGAAGCTACAGTACACTGACTGCCCTACCATACTCTGCAGTATTGGTGCTATAGAAGCTACAGCACACCGACTGCCCTACCATACTCTATATGCAGTATTGGTGCTATAGAAGCTACAGCACTCTATATGCAGTATTGGTGCTATAGAAGCTACAGCACACTGACTGCCCTACCATACTCTATATGCACTATTGGTGCTATAGAAGCTACAGCCCACACTGACTGCCCTACCATACTCTATATGCAGTATTGGTGCTATAGAAGCTACAGCACACTGACTGCCCTACCATACTCTATATGCAGTATTGGTGCTATAGAAGCTACAGCACACTGACTGCCCTACCATACTCTATATGCACTATTGGTGCTATAGAAGCTACAGCACACACTGACTGCCCTACCATACTCTATATGCAGTATTGGTGCTATAGAAGCTACAGCACATACCGACTGCCCTACCAAACTCTATATGATTACAACACAAGTGCTGATTGTACAGAGCAGTTGTAGGGCATTAACTAGGATCACTGGGACTAGATTTTATTTTGTCAAATCATAAAACGATACCTCTGAGAAGTCATTGGAAATTATTTCTTATTTTATTTGCTCTAGAAAAATGGTTGTCCAAACCATAGGGATAGAGTTTTGAATCTTCATATAATATAATGCGTGAACAGAAAAACCTTATCAAAGGTAAATTGTGATATGTTATCCCACATGTGCCTTATGGGACTTATAGGTGTGAGGTATTATCATACCTCTGTATGACTTGTGACCTTAAACCTTCTAAGCTGTATGACCTATACTTTGACCTTGCCTTGTAGAACTTTAATATTGACCTTAACTTGCATGACCTTCACATTTACCTTGCCTTGCATGTCCTTAATATTGACCTTGCCTTCAGAACCTTCAAAGTGATCCTGCCTTGTATGGCCTTCACAAAGAGCATTGTATATCACATTGACCTTGACCTATATGACCTTCACATTGACCTCTTCTTTCCTTGACCTTGACCTGTAGTCATCATCGTCTGCCTGTTGGATGAGGTGCATCTGCTGCTTCATGCCTATGACCTGGGCATGCACGATGGCGACTATCTCTTTATAACCTTACCCAGCAAATTGTCGTGAGTCCTCGTCAACCTGTGTGAAGTGGCTCACACATGTCGCTAGATGGAACACGACGTCGTTATAGAACAAGATCACCAGGAATAACAATTGCTATGCCACGTGAGTCTAACACACATTGGCAAAAGATGACGGAATGAGTTATCACTCAAAAAGGAGTCACCATTGATGACCAATCATGGCGACAGATGACGACAATTTGCTGGGTAGACTTTGATATTGGTAAGACTGTGACATGCCATCGCTATCTTCTCTACTTATAATAAGGTTACTCTATCATCAGGGATTAGCACCAGCAATGTTTATAGGTCTGGATGACTGGTAAAGGACTGCTTATGCACATTGGTGCATCATGCCCCATGCCATCATGCACCAATGTATTGGGGATTGTAACGACCCTGTAGGATCAGCCTGATGCATGCATGCAACCATTGGAATCAATCACCGAGGCACTGATGCCTCATTTAACATGTAAACTATATTATAGGATCTTCCCTGTCTTCCCTGTGCTTATACAAAACCCAAGATCTTTTAAAAACATGTTCTAATTCCTGATGATGTGCTGACATCTTTTTGAGTGGTTTTCCTGATAAGTTGGTGTGTAAAATTAAGATTCCAGATCTATGAATTGCTATCCTCTGTTGAACTTGAGGCTATTTTTTCGGTCATCTGCGAGCAAGTGAGAGATGTGTCTGGAGGCATTCCCTCGAAATGTTTCACCGCAGGATTTATCTGTGAAGTTTGTAAACGGTGGATTAATTCATAGATCAGAATGTTAACTTCCTTGAGCTTTTCGTATTTATTTCATGATGACAACCAGAATTGCAAAATTTGCAGTTAGTTGGCAAAAACAACTAAGTTCACTCTACACTTAAGTCTGTTTTCACTTGCCACTATTATTTTCTTTCTTGGTATTTCATATACAAATAAGCCTTCATGCAATAACCACCAAAAGTATGAACACTCCTGTATGTTGTTTAGTCTTTCATTCCATTTCAACTCAAACTCAAATCATGCTTTAAGTTTACTCTCAGCTAGAATTCTCTAATATGGACATTGCCATGGCAACAGCTATTCCTAACATAGCCATGGTAACAGTTATCCCTAACATTGCCATGGTAACAGCTGTCCCTAACATTGTCATGGTAACAGCCATCCTTAACATTACCATGGTAACAGCTATCCATAACATTGCCATGGTAACAGCCGTCCCTAACATTGCCATGGTAACAGGCATCCCTAACATTGCCATGGTAACAGCTGTCCCTAACATTGCCATGGTAACAGCCATCCCTAACATTGCCATGGTAACAGCTATCCCTAACATAGCCATGGCAACAGTTATTCCTAATATTCCCTCAATTCCCATTGACCAGCCAATGCCCATGCACTCAAGCTGTCTGCCCTCCTTCATTTATATTGTGTAAATAAAACATAAGCCATTTGGTACACACACAATATCTGCATATGACCTTTCTGGTTTGTGAATAATGTGGTGGTGTACTCTTATACCTTGATGCTGTTCCAGTTGTAATAGGTTGTATGTACCCACGGGACCTAAGACGCTTTCTGCTCTCTACGTACGATGAGGGCATGCATAACGGGGAGTACATCTTCATCACATTTGATGTAGAAGTCTGTAAGTCTAATTTTCGCAGTCTCAGTATCATAATAATTGGCATTGACAGAGGTAGAACCCCTGTCAGGTCTTTTCGCAACACCTGACTAGAACTGATAGATTCCATTACCAAACTACATGCCTATGTTGATTTAGGTATGTTTCACTAGATTTGGAACTTTTACAGTTACCTGGGTCATTGACTCGTATAGATCAGCCTCAATATATTCAATATGGAGGTGGCAGTGCTTAACCTGAATGAGACTGTCACTATTTTTCATTATGTAACTGTTTACTCTAAGTAATAGAGTGGTCATGGTGACTCTTGTTGTCCTTTATTTTGTCAATGGTAAGAAACACAATGTCATGTTTTCTCATTATACTAAGATTCACTTTTTGTAGTGAATTCAGTGGCGGATCCAGGATTTGGAAAAGGAGGGGGCATGGCCCTAAAGGAGCGGGTGCACCCCCTATTTTTGGACGAGTTTTTGGGTCCAAAATATGTAGTTAAACTCTTAAGTACTGGGAAAAAGGAGGGGACGCACGCCCCCGTGTCCCCCCCTCTAAATCCCCCACTGTGAATTGTGATAAAGTTCACTATTGTTTAGTTCCATTGTCACACATTAAGGAATATTGTAATCATTACTGCTAATGCTATGGTGACTTTTTTCTTTTCTCTTGAACCATAAATCTTTGGTATCATTTTGTTATGTTCAGCTATTCTGAATCGAATATTTTTTGTATACATTTGTATTATTAAGAAAATCCTAATCCCTGTTTTGAATGATCATTCAGAAAGTTTTATGAAAAATTTCAACTCTAATTTTGACTATTGATTATCCATTATCCATATGAACCCAAAACAGTCTAGCCGCATCTAGGCGGTACAAAGTTTCTTAGTTTTTGGCAATAATGTAAATCACTATTTAATCCAGAAGACACAATAGATTCAAGCATGAAATATGAATTCTAATTACATCTTTTAATCTTGCCTACCTTTGTCGATAGCTACCAGGTTCAGCAAGTACCGTCCTAATGCCACACTTCAGTCGTTTGAGGGACATCTATCTGCCAACGCCAAACGTAGGTACATTGTATATGACAAAATTTAATATAAAATCATAAATCTTATGTAAAATTCTCAACTATCTTTATATCCTGAAATGTAACCTGTCCTGTAGCATTGTTCATTACATCACTTTTTATGTATATATCCCAATGATACAGAACTTCTGATATTGATGCTTTCCATCATTTCCTAAAACCCCTGCATCAAAAGCATCAAGTTTTAAAACCCCTGCATCACAACCTTCACTTTTTATCCACGTAAATACTGTTAAAAAAAGTTGTCAAAATAACAACAGATTCAATATCCCAAAGTTACCAGAGATTTGATATTATTTTCACAGAGCTTCTTTGTACCACTGTACTGCCACCTGGGGCTTCTTGTAAAAACTACACTGGTTCACTGCTGTATAATTAGGGTAGTTCACTGTTCTGTTTTATGGGGATCCCTGGTAGATTCAACAGTTATTTCTTTACAGTGAAGGCATCTGTCTATGTGAGTAGAGCTTTATGTTGTGAGGTACATTTGTATTACAGTTATTCTATATCCTTTATTACAAACATCCAGCACCGGATGGACCAGAATGGGAGGAGTTCAAGCGCCAAGTTAGAGAGGAGATGAACAACGCTGTATTTGATGACCCATCTCTGCGAAAGCTAACAGTCAATGACTCGGTCAGTCCACTGATTTATGTTGTACACACATTAATTATTCAAAATGTTTAACCCTTTAAGGACTGCTATATGGTTAACCCTTTAAGGAATGCTATATGGTCAACCCTTTAAGGACTGCTATATGGTTAACCCTTTAAGGACTGTTATATGGTTAACCCTTTAAGGACTGCTATATGGTTAACCCTTTAAGGACTGTTATATGGTTAACCCTTTAAGGACTGTTATATGGTTAACCATTTAAGGACTGCTCCATGGTTAACCCTTTAAGGACTGTTATATGGTTAACCCTTTAAGGACTGCTACATGGTTAACCCTTTAAGGACTGCTATATGGTTAACCCTTTAAGGACTGTTATATGGTTAACCCTTTAAGGACTGCTATATGGTTAACCCTTTAAGGACTGTTATATGGTTAACCCTTTAAGGACTGCTATATGGTCAACCCTTTAAGGACTGTTATATGGTTAACCCTTTAAGGACTGCTATATGGTTACCCCTTTAAGGACTGTTATATGGTTAACCCTTTAAGGACTGTTATATGGTTAACCCTTTAAGGACTGCTATATGGTCAACCCTTTAAGGACTGCTATATGGTCAACCCTTTAAGGACTGCTATATGGTAAACCCTTTAAGGACTGTTATATGGTCAACCCTTTAAGGACTGCTGATACTAAGTTTGTCATCTCTATTGGTTGGCATGAAGTGCTGGTAAGTCTGCTTGCCGGCACTTCATTGGTGCATCTTGATAACCTTCCAGAAGTGTAGTTATCCCATAGGGTAGGCATGATTCTTGCATTAAGCTCTGGTGGGTAAATTGCTTTCATGTACACTGCAAAAATGGTGTTTAGATTTTAAACATGTTTAGGTCTAAACACGTTTAAAACCTAAACATATAGGTCAGTTAGGTGTCTCATCGACTACACATTTAGGAAATGAACACTTTTATTGTAACTACATAAATGTTTATGCTAAACATGTTTAGATGTTTAGAGGTGAAACAGTTGAATAATAGGTGTTTAGATTTAAACATCAATATGATTAGATACTTTAATGTTGAATCCACACCAGGTAGCAGCACTACCTTTTATTGGACTATCTGCACACAGTTATAATCAATTGTTGTGACAAATGTCCCCAAATCCCATGTTTATCATGGTTTCATTTCATAGAATGTCATTTTAATAGAAAGGGCAATAGAAAATTGACTAGATTCACCTTATACCACCATCATTAGCATATAATAATCAATAAGCTCCATGACTGACACCTATTTGATGTTATTCTGGAATAGATTAGGCAATGTCTTTCCTGCCAAGCTGTTGTACTTTCTCAAGTCTCTCATTCTGATGCAGTGTGTAATACATGTACACGTATATAGCTGTGGCTGACATCTTTGGAGACTTTGACAAGTAAATACCTGCTGATGTCCCCCCCCCCAGTAAATGAGAAAACAAACAAAACATATCTCTTTTTTTAATGCATACATGTCTGCAAACCTTAACTCTCCATCAAAGCATTTAAACATCTAAACACAAAAATTCATAAATACCTAAACACAAAAATTCATAGATATCTAAACACAAAGTTTAAACCTAAACACCTACATTTCTAAACACTTGTGCTAAGCACATTGTTTGGCTAAACATGTTTAGGAAATTAATGTGATTACAAAAACGTTGCAAGAATATGTTTAGAATTGTGTTTAGGATCTAAACACCATTTTTGCAGTGTATCATGTCAACCAATGTGCATGATACATTAATGCATCAGTGGTCCTTAAATAGTTAACCCTGCAGGATGAAATCATGTCATGTTGTTGTATTAGGCTCTTTGGGACATCCGCTTTTTCAATTATCATTGGTCATTTATTGTCAACAATTTAATGGTCTGGGATGCGTCAACAGCCATTTTCAGTTTCATTTTAACTGGAAATAAATGTGTTCATTTGTAGAGGCTTTATAGAATTGGTGCATGTTATGTTCACCATGGAGATTTCATTGACATCCTGGACCTCATTTTCAATATAACTGAGGATCTGAAAATTCACTGACGATCGGATCGATGTTGGTAGAGATGCATGCTGGGATCAGAGATTCCTCCCAATGATTGGTCCCAATACATAATAAAGGTTTTGAGGCCAGAGCTAATTTTAATACTGAGTGATTTTTGTACCCTCTAACCCCTGGTTGTTCAAGTCCAGCACTTATTTAGCTCATTCCAGCTTATAGCGGGACCGGTCTGTATTCTGACCTTGGCTGTAGCACAAAGAGTACATTTTGTGCCTAGTGAGTGGTAAGAGCACATGGTGGGAGAAGGCACAGCTGTGTATGTTGGATGAAATGGGTGGCAAACAGCTTATATGGGCCCCTTAAACAGCACAACCACTGTGCAATCATTATATAATGAACTCTAGTAGGTTATACACATAGGTCAACCACCAACTGAGTCATATTATGGACTGTGGGGGCTATTTATAGTCAGAAAAAACAGCCTCTTCTGACAAAAGTCAGGCCATATGGTGGTTTAGGAGAGCACAGATAGGTGTCAGTAGGGGTAGCTATACATCAGGTCAGACCCTTGATTGGTCAAACATGTTTTACAAATCCTGTCAAACTTTCCTAGAGACTGCTCTCTTGCTTAAGGAAATGTTACAGAAAAGGAAGATTTAATATCTTTCTGCATCATACAGGTTGACGTCCATGCTGGTTTTCTACATGATGCCATTCTACAATGGGCCTGGGGTGTGAAACAGACGGTGGAGGATGGTGGTCGTTATGACGATGGGTATAACATCACACAGAACATCATCAACATGACCTTCCAAGGTAAGATCATTGGTGGCATCTCCTGAGGTCACTATATTGAAAATATCATCATATGGCCTAAAACAATCAATGTCCCCGAAGGTATGGGTGTGACCACTAAATTCGACATGGGGACATGGCCATTTCTTAAAATTGACATGTGACATGGGCATTAGTGACATGAGGCAAAATAATAGTGACATGACATAGGTGCTTTCTTAAAATCGACATGGAACATGATAGGTTCTTAGAGGTGACATGGGACATGGGGATTCAAGTGACATGTGACATGGGGACCCCCATCCACACCCCCCAAGGTGATTACATCACCAATATTCCCCTCCAAGGTCATTACATATCCCCCTCCAAGGTCATTACATATCACCCTCCAAGGTCATTACATTACCAATATCCCTTTAATAGGTGATTACATCACCAATATTCCCCTCCAAGGTCATTACATATCACCCTCCAAGGTCATTACATATCATCCTCCAAGGTCATTACATTACCAATATCCCTTTAATAGGTGATTACATCACCAATATTCCCCTCCAAGGTCATTACATATCACCCTCCAAGGTCATTACATATCACCCTCCAAGGTCATTACATATCACCCTCCAAGGTCATTACATATCACTCTCTAAGGTCATTACATCACTAATATCCCTTTCAAGGTAAGTATGTCATAAATATATTCCAAGGTCATATCATCATCAATGTCAATTATCAGGGCCAATTATCATCAATACCTTGTTCCAAGGTCAGAACCACATTAATGATATGATCACTTTCCAATGTCAGATCATCATCGATATGACCCTCTAAGGTCATGATATCACCAATATCCCCTTTTAAGGTCACATTTACACTCTGATTTCCTCCCTTTAACTCCCTGTATAGACTTAGTGGAAAAGCCAAAAAGATAATGGCTATTATTTTGCTTTTTAAGACTGAAATCTTCTCTCTGTTTACTCCCTGTTGTGCAGGTATCAGTGGAGAAGTGGTTATAAACAGTAATGGTGACAGGATGGCCGACTACGTGATACAGATATTTCAGGATAACGCGTGGCACACGTTGTTCTGGTGGGACGCGCGGGCGGGGCGGCTACATAGAGTACCACACCCTGTAGGTGTTAAGTACAAGGGGGGCCGGACCTCAGCACCACTCGACTCACCGACCTGTGGATGGATGAATGAACACTGCCAGGATAACGCACGTAATGAACACTCTTACTCTTCACACAAACCCCTATATATAACATGTCAGTTATATATCAGAGGGTTGTACTGACTTATATACTCAGACTTAGAGTATGTTTAGGAATTCATGTTGTGGATTGTATGTTGGGTTTCACATGTATAAACTGTATTAAGGAATGACAACCAGTTAAGACTAATGGAACAGCTTAATTGTAAATCCAGTAAATCAGTCTATTAATGTTTTAGACCCTTACTGGCTATTTGTGCATTACCCATGATGCATCAGGTCTATGATGCATTGATGCATGCTTGTGCTGCATTCATGCATCATGCTGTCCCTTTGACATTGCCCCTACAAATAGGGTGGGCATGATACAGGGATGCATGCTTGTGCTGCATTCATGCATCATGCTGTCCCTTTGGCATTGCCCCTACAGATAGGGTGGGCATGATGCATTGATGCATGCTTGTGCTGCATTCATGCATCATGCTGTCCCTTTGACATTGCCCCTACAGATAGGGTGGGCATGATGCATTGATGCATGCTTGTGCTGCTTTCATGCATCATGCTGTCCCTTTGACATTTCCCCCACAAATAGGGTGGGCATGATGCATTGATGCATGCTTGTGCTGCTTTCATGCATCATGCTGTCCCTTTGGCATTGCCCCTACAGATAGGTTGGGCATGGTGCATTGATGCAGCACTAATAACGGCTGCATTCATGCATCATGCCTACCAATGTACAGTAGAGGTTTACGGTAATATAATATAGTAAAACTGTATGTAATTGTTACAGAGGCCATCACCCTGATTGTCGTTGTTGCCATCACCGGGCTGACCACCATCACTGCCCTTGCCACCTTCTTCTACTACAGGTAATTGACACAGTCACTGTTTCATTTCAATTTTACCTTTTTGTTCAATGGCCAAGTTAAGTTCCTGTATTCCAAGCATTGAATGTACACTGGAATCTCTTTAATTGGACCTCCATTAGTCCGCCACCTCTGATATCTGCCATGCAGGTTCACACATGAGACTTTTTTTGAAGAATTAACTTCATTTTTACTCAATAATCTGCTAGTGTCAGAGCCAACCAATATTTGGGATTTGGGCATGACAGAGCATTGAGAGCTCACTGAAGATAAGAATGATTTATTTTCAATATTTCTTGGAATTATACAATATTTTCTCAATCCCTTTTCCTTCAACCAAATCCTTCCTTTCTTTGGAAATTTCCAACACATTACAAAGCATGTTAAACTATGGCGACACTTATTTACTTAAACCAATTACACAAACCTGATATGATGCTGTTTTGTTTCTGGTCTCCAGGCGGAAACATGACCTAGCGGAGCTTCACATGATCTCTAGTTGGAAGATTGATTGGAGTGAGTTGTCGGGGAAAACAAGCTTCAAAACGGTAAGTTTGTAGGTAACTGATATGGCAAGCTTTTGACTTTGCCATTTTCTGCATATTCTTAAGAATGAAAGAATAAAATTCTTAAATTGAGATTTCCTGTCCATTGAGTTAGAATGCACAAAGGGTTTGCTAACTACACCTTCAGACCGCGGCAAGGGTTTTATTCTAATTCTAGAAAACAGTGGTAGGTACTGTAGGTACAAAACCAATGACCTGATGTGGGTTGTACTGTACCCACTAGAGTGGTCTTTATGGCCCATTTACAATTGGGGAGGTTACAATGTTATTATAACCATGTATTTGTTTTAATTACAGACCAGCATCAGGAGGTTGGTAAGTAGTGGGCAGGTAATATGGACCAGCATCAGGAGGTTGGTGAGTAGTGGGTAGGTAATATGGACCAGCATCAGGAGGTTGGTAAGTAGTGGGCAGGTAATATGGAAGGCTACAAAGAGGAAGAGCTATATTCTATAATGATAAACAAGGAGTTGAAGATGATGCACATTTTGGTTTGTAAAGGAGGTTACACCTACAGACTCTGTCATTGTTTCATACTTCAGGTTAACCCATTAAAGGACGCTGATGCATTTATGCATCATACCTATTGGTCCTCATGATGCATGAATGCAGCCCTGGCAAGTTACTTGCCAGGGCTGATACACTCCCAGAGGTTCAGCATGATGCACCAATGAAGTGCTGGTGAGTACTTGGCAGCACTTCATTGGTGCATCATGATGACCAACGGACCTACATTAGCAGCCCTTAATGCCTTAAATGAACAATACCTGTACTTTTTTTGGCCTGTCTGTACTGCTCCAGTGGGCACACAATATATTGAATTGAAAAGTATCAATCTATATTGAAAAGTATCAATCTACATTGAAAAAAATCTACTTTTATCAACCAGTTGTCATCACCGATCCAATGCTCCCTGCCCACTGGGCAGTTCAGTCAAGCAGATCTTTCCATTCATCAAATTGAAAAAAAAACTGCTTTCCCCCCACAGGGCAGCCAGGTGATGCGGTCCCAGTTGATTGGTTCCCAGAAGAGCGTCTGTTCCAGTGAGCAGGTCGCACCAGAGCGGCTCTTTACGCAGGTCGCCAACTTCAGGGTAGGTCTTTGTCTTTGTTTGTAATCATGTATTTGTGGTACATTGCTTTAACACTCTAACACCACTCATGCATCATTCCCATTGGTCATCATGATGCTCCGATAAAGTACTGTCAAGCAAATCGACCAAAACTGCACTGGTGCATCATGCAAACCGATAGCCAGAGTGTATCACTTCATCAGCAGCCTTTTCAAGGTCAATGTAATTTTACACTTTATCCTCATGACGCTGCCCTGGTGAACACCATAATACAACATACTTGTGTATAAGGTGCCGCATATTTACATGAGGATCGAGCCCCGATACAGCACTTATATGATCACCAAAAGTTGGCCGTGCATCTTATAGGTGGGGATAAACCTCAGGGAATATGATACAGAAATATTCCATGGTCATTGAAATTTGTTTATGAATGTTTGATGATGACCAATGGGAATGTACCAGCAGTCTATAAAGGGTTAAGGCATCTGCACATGATTTCTAAGTCTATACCAGCAGACAAAGGGTTAATGTGTTAATCTTTTTGTCTATAGCAGCAGACAAAGGGTTAATGTGTTAATCTTTTTGTCTATACCCAGTAGACAAAGGGTTAACGTGTTAATCATTATGTCTATACCAGCAGACAATGGGTTAACGTGTTAATCATTTTGTCTATAACAGCAGACAAAGGGTTAATGTGTTAATCATTGTGTCTATACCCACTAGACAAAGGGTTAACGTGTTAATCATTATGTCTATACCAGCAGACAAAGGGTTAACGTGTTAATCATTATGTCTATACCAGCAGACAAAGGGTTAACATGTTAATCATTATGTCTATACCAGCAGGCAAAGGGTTAACATGTAAAGGGGAGTAGAATAGAGTCAATGTTGGACATCAAGACGCCCAGGTTCACAGAGGTTCACAGAGGTTCACAGAGGTTATAAGTTACCAGGAGGGTATGACCACAGGAGGTTCACAGAGGGTCAGTCACCATGGAACCCTAGGGCAGTAGTGACTAAGAGGCCAGTGAGAGAATAAAGGAAACGTTTAGAAAAGGCCACAAGATGACGTCAGAGCTTCTCATAGTTTATTACCTTCATTTAGAGTGAGGGCTGCAGGGTTATTCCAATACACACATACAATGTATCAGATCACTTTCTGATATCTTATCTGCAATATTAAGGTCAAATGAAAGTAAATGCTGCCCTCTCTCCAATAATAAGGTATTCAGGGATGCACTGAAGGGTGCTCTGGCTGCTGGGATTTTATGAGGCATATAAAAACTAACCTGGCCAATTGAGATTTTCAGGCTCAATATGGAGCAGAAAGGCACTTACTGCACAAATCACTCCCTGAGTTATCTTCGACACCATCGGGATCATTATCATGACATTTGCTAAACACAGGAAAGTACACAATGGTGAATTATACAAATTTTGATACTGTCCCAATAATTTAGGGAACAGAACACTCAGCCAACATAGGAATCTGATATCAGGCCAATTCTGCCTTGATTGCTGGTCCAAATATTTACACAACATTGGCAATGTTTATGATCTCCACCAGGGGGTTTCTTGTTGGTTGAAGAGTTGTCTTATCATTGGTTTGCAAACCCAATACCCTGTGCACCAGGTTATTAAGTCAAACAGACTTGACTGATGACAAGCATGACCTGAAATCACTGGTGTTTTACACAAATTAGCGAAGAGTATGTCACTAGTAGCATGATATTTGTGGTAATACAATCTGTTTCCTAAATCCTAGTATAACTGTTTGTATAATTAGTCCTTTTCGTGCTAAGATTGTGATGAATTTAGCAAACTTACATGGACACTAATAATTTACTATGCCCTCACCAGCATGGGTATCGCAAGGAGCACTCGACCCAAAGTGCTATAACTGAACATCTATCTTTGATTATAAATAACATCATTAATGATAAAACTACATACTCTCGCTATCTAGAAAAGCTACTTCACAAAGAGATACCGAAAAACCCTTGCAAATGACAACATTTCTACAACTAAACTAATAACCAATGGTGTCCCTCAGGGATCAGTTTTGGGTACTGTGCTCTTTTCAATCTATATTAACTCATTGGCGAGGGTGGATGATTTTGATATAGTTTTATATGCTGATGATGCTGTAATTGCTACAACCCAGGAAGACTTGATGCATAGGTATTTGGTGTCTATATCAGAGCGGTGTATAAACAATTCCCTCACTATAAATGAAACAAAGACCAAATGGATAAAAGAAAATGATAATAACTGCATGCTAAATGGGGTTGAAAAAGTTTTTACTTTTCCCTACCTTGGGGTACCATTGGACCGTGAGCTCAAATTTATTGAGCACAGGGCCCAATGCGTCAGAAATATTAAGAATAAACTGTACCAATTTGGTCCAATGCATTGATGCTACTGGGGAGTGGCCTTCTGATGGTACCTGCTGGAGGTGCTCTCTGTGCTTTATATTCAGCTTATTAGCATGTTGTGTTTGGTTCTGGAGGTGTGTGGGAGGGATGTGTGTGCTGAGGTACTTGTCTATACAGTCTATACAATGAGGCACAGCTCACAAATAAGCCACACCCTGAGTTATAGATGCTATAAGGTGATTTTGTGGCTCGATTTTGGACAGTTTAGCGGCATCTTAAAGAAACGATCCTAGTCTATGTGGCACATTGAAAGTTCAGCTGCTTCTTAAAGGACACAACTGGTGCCCGTCCTTATGTATAAGGCTTGACTTATATGTGGGTATTTACCATAGTGAAATGCCCCATACCTCACCTGTTGTCCGTCTATTATTTACGTATTTATTGTCTATATACAGGCTCCCCTCTGATGTACCACCATTTGATCCACCCTCACAGGGACATTCTGTTTAACCCTTATAAAGGCTCTAATGAATTAATACATCATGTCGATAGGTTGGCATGAAGCATGAATTCAGTCCCAGTGAGGCTCCTGGAGGGCATTTCTCCAGATGGTACGACTACACGCATCTACTACGATTTGAAAACTCTCAATATTAGAGAAGTTGATCGTAGGTGGTGCAGTCTGACTACTCAGTACGATCAGCACTTAATGTAATAATTACATAGGGTTTGGTAGGGCAATTGTACCAGTACAATTATTAGTGACCACTAGATTCATGGCTGTACTGGCATTATATTAAGGGATCCCACCACGATCTGAAGAGGGTCTAGACTTACCATCTTGAGAAATGCCTTCCAGGGCTACATTTATGCTGCCCGTGTGAGTTGTGGGCTGCATCAATGCATCATGATGATCAATGTATTCGGATGGTGCAGTAATGGACTAGCGGCTAATACAGGAGTGCATCATGCAGATTGGTCGTCATGATGCACCAATGAAGTACTGGTAAGTCTAATCACCAGCACTTCATTGGAGCATCATGCCGACCCTCCTGGAGTATATTTATCCACCCCATAAGGTCGGCATGATGCTCCAATGAAGTGCTTGTGGGCAGTCTCACCAGCACTTCATTAGTGCATTATGCCGAACAATGGGCATGATGCACTCCTGCATCAGCGGCCTTTAAAGGGTTAAAGTTTAACTCTTTGATGTCCTATGAAGTTACTCTCAATGCAGCATTAATGAGGGCAAGATCTGATGAATCAGATGTAACCTCGGTAACCTACCTGCAATCCAGGGAGTACTTCAAAATCAACATTATTCATGTGTAGGCTGTCTTACCACTGTGATGCAATTGTGAGTGTGAAGGTTTCTTACTGGTTTCTGACTAACTATATACTTGCAGGAAATAGCTAAATTCCATAAAGAACTGTCAGAACATGTAATCTTGCATATGTTTTAAGTAAAACAAACTAAATCTTAAATATCATCTTTGAGGTTGCAATTGGCTATTATCTGTCCAGAAATGAAGGTTTCTGACCAGAGGTTTCTGGCTGACACAGTGATACCATGGACTCCCTCGAATATAAGATGCATCGTAAACTATTGCCAGACCTAGGTATACAGAGCACATACAGAGCACTTGGAGTTTCCCTATTAATGCTGCTCTATATTGCCTGTAAGGCACATCTTGACTTCAGGCAGATCTGTAAGTCAGTATAAGGTGTTATCATAAAAGCCATGGCTTTTATGTGTGGCATTACAGTACTGGTAGCCCTCAGGCTGTGTCCAGGGAACCTTCATAGGCTCGGTATGATGCATGAATGCAGTCTTGGTGGCCAGGCTGCATTCACACATCATAGCAATCAATGGGCATGATGCACTAATGCACCAACAGCCTTTAGAGACTTAAAGAACTAGTAAATAAAAGCAGCATTATAATTCCGGAGACCCTTGTCTGGCCAATGTTATAACCGGGAATAGTTAATGGATGTTTTGGTTCTGGTAATTGATGTTCCAGAGTAGATGGGTGCCAGCAAATAGGATTTTCATAATCGATGGCTTAAATGTATAAAAAATCATGAGCACTGGCATCTTTTCATATTGTACACATACGCTATAACTAGGCAACATATCTATTTAACCATCAGTGTTATTAAAACATGCTATTACACATTTAATGAGTTCCAAGTATTCCCGTACACCAATTGTATTTCCTGTACAGCTGTAACGTCAGATATTTCATGGGGGTGCTTATCAGCTCTATGGTCCGATTGTGCGGATCGTATATCAGAGATGTGCAAATGGTGTATTTATATGATTTAGAGAACTCATTTTGACACGCCATTGTTGGTGTTTCAAACGCTTCATAGAGTTGAAATGGCCTGGTCAGTAACCATTTCAGGCGATGTTGCTGCATCAATGCATCATACAGAACAGTGTAGCCTATCATACGATAAGAGTGAAGCCCTGGCAAGTAACTCGCTGCGATTGCAGCCTTTAAATCACTACTTCCATACTTTGTAACCATGATGCATGGATGCAGGCCGTGCCTACCATAGGGTCAGCATGATGTATCAAAAGTCATGTAAAAGTCATGATGTATCATGCTGACCCTACCATAGGGTCAGCATGATGTATCAAAAGTCATGTAAAAGTCATGATGTAATCTGCTGACCCTACCATAGAGTCAACATGATATTTTCCCATGTTTTTCAACTGCAGATATTTTTTTTCTACTTTGACGTTGACAGGTCGAAATTTCAGGCTTAACAGTAGTTTTTTCATGTTTCATTTTATGTTGTTTCCATATTGGGAATAAAAAAAATCAAGGTGAATTTTTTCAAGGTGTGGCCCTCCACGGCTTCTGTAGTAGCACCCATACCAGGTATAAACTTCAATGTTACCGTAATTAATCATCTGAAACTACAATAGCTGGAGCGAGCGAATCTCTGTATGACTTTATCACCACTGAAATCTCCATGACCGTATTTTCCTGTACATTAGTCTGATTACTAGAACTTCATCAGGAATGGTTCAGCAGTCTGTCGGACTAGTTTACCTGCCATCTTTTAGCACCAACTTGTAATATTGTATTTATTGGGTTGGGGGTGATATCCTAGTAAACACAAAGTTTTCCAAGGTAGCATATCAACTGTTTAAAAAACCTGAAAGGTTATTTTTGGATAGTTTGGATATATGTTTAGATAGAATTTATATTATTCAACTAAGTCAAATTTTCAATATATAGGCCTACCTCTCTTCATATTTGTTTCTTATGTGGAATGTCCATGTTGAGACATCAATAGCAGCAAAAGAGGTTATACTGTCTTGGCTTACAAGTGGCTCCTTTCACCATGAGCTGCTCAGTTTCACTTCTTAGCCACATGCATTGAAATTCAAAGGTTAGAACTGCGTGGGTTTGAATCCTGGTGTCAGGAGTTCTGAAAATTTTACTTTTTCCTATTAGTGAAGGAAGGTTCAAACCTGATGTGAATTTATAAATGTGTTATCATGTAATTGGCTGAAAGTTTTCTTTGATATTGAAAATATTCAGGACATAATATTCTAAATAGAACCCAGATCACTTTATTTCTTTATAAGAATAATCAGTCCTTTCAAATGATCGTTCCTTTAAATAGTCAATACCTCAATAAGTGATAATGCTTTAGGTTAATAAAAACCCTAGGCCATTTCTAGAGAGCCCAATGCCTACCAACACGGTAGACGGAACCATCGCTTAAGGAGCGATGGTAAGCGGTGGCACTGGTGTTGTGGTGGTGGAACTTTCAGAGTAGTTTCCCAAGCCCCCAATGAAAACTTGGTCTCTAGTCTTATGTGGGGTTGGTCTTTGATATCTTAACTCTAGGACCTACCTACTTGTTGTGTATTGTTTTGAAATGTGAAACCATATCCATGCCTTTGTTTTTTGTAACCTGATATCTAGAACTCAGTCAGACATGTTGGGCAAGGTGGCAAGTGCTGGTTCCTGGTCGGTCTGACTGTTGTCTTTGTGGTGGTACAGGTGGGAGGGACACAAGGTCCCTCTGGTGAGTAAAATATGAACTGTAAAGGCCTGCCACCTAGGGACCATCTAGGGACAGGAAGTTCAATCCCAACTTGATGGATGAGATGTTTTGTTGACATTTGAGACATGTGTGATCAATTCCAACCCACAGGGAGGATATATTGACAATTATAAATTATCACAGTAAGTAGGACAGCTTCATAAAGGTCAAAACATGACAGGGGTCTACTTTAATTATTGCACACAGGCATCATTTGGCCACAAACTGCCCTCAAACCCATGGGACTTGGTTTCAGTGGACATCAATTGCTTGGCCTCTGAATGAACATATCTAGGGCCCAGTTAGCTGGGTACCAACATGGTAGGGTGGAATCTCCCCCTGATAGTGAGTGGATGGCAGAATATATGCTGCTCACCAGTAGATCCACTCTCAGCGCCCTCTGGGCCATTCTCTATGTCACACAATCGAGGCCACAGGTAGTGCCCTCTCGTGAGATATATAGGAGGGAATCCCAAAGAATGCCTACCCTCCAACTATAGGTCCACAGTAAATAGTCTCGATTCTATCCTAGTCTCGAAATGGCAACATGATGCCCTACACTAGCTATTATGGAAGTAGGATTGTCTTTTTGATAAAGGCCTCTCATATTTTATATGAAAACATTCACTAAAGAGGCTCATGACCACTGTTACAAGGTATTTTAACAATTCAACAATTGCACTGAACCCATTCTTCTTTAGATTCTGTTTATATTCATACATTAGTTAAAGCTCACTTTCATCTTCAGGGTAAGATGGTGGCTCTAAGGAAGCTGAACAGGCCAACAGTTGACGTTCGTGATGTCGGGATTCTAACTGAGATGAAATATGTGAGTGTCCAACATATTTTACGTCCTTTCCCTAGTTGAAACACGGCCTGCCTGCCTGCATATGACCTAGTTGTACCTGGTAGTTACCTATAGACACAGGTAGAATTACATATGTCATAATATAGTTGTACCTGGTAGGTACCTACAGACACAGGTAGTATTACATATGTCATGACCTAGTTGTACCTGGTAGGTACCAGCAGACACACATAGTATTACATATGTCATGACCTAGTTGTACCTGGTAGGTACCTACAGACACACATAGTATTACATATGTCATGACCTAGTTGTACCTGGTAGGTACCTACAGACACAGGTGGTATTACATGTCATTACCTAGTTGTACCTGGTAGGTACCAGCAGACACAGGTAGTATTACATATGTCATGACCTAGTTGTACCTGGTAGGTACCAGGAGACACAGGTAGTATTACATATGTCATGACCTAGTTGTACCTCATAGGTACCTACAGACACAGGTAGTATTACATATGTCATGACCTAGTTGTACCTGGTAGGTACCAGCAGACACAGGTGGTATTACATATGTCATGACCTAGTTGTACCTGGTAGGTACCTACAGACACAGGTAGTATTACATATGTCATGACCTAGTTGTACCTGGTAGGTACCAGCAGACACAGGTAGTATTACATATGTCATGACCTAGTTGTACCTGGTAGGTACCTACAGACACAGGTAGTATTACATATGTCATGACCTAGTTGTACCTGGTAGGTACCTACAGACACAGGTAGTATTACATATGTCATGACCTAGTTGTACCTGGTAGGTACCTACAGACACAGGTAGTATTACATATGTCATGACCTAGTTGTACCTGGTAGGTACCTACAGACACAGGTAGTATTACATATGTCATGACCTAGTTGTACCTGGTAGGTACCTACAGACACAGGTGGTATTACATATGTCATGACCTAGTTGTACCTGGTAGGTACCTACAGACACAGGTAGCATTACATATGTCATGACCTAGTTGTACCTGGTAGGTACCTATAGACACAGGTGGTATTACATATGTCATGACCTAGTTGTACCTGGTAGGTACCTATAGGCACAGGTAGTATTACATATGTCATGACCTAGTTGTACCTGGTAGGTACCAGCAGACACAGGTAGTATTACATATGTCATGACCTAGTTGTACCTGGTAGGTACCAGCAGACACAGGTAGTATTACATATGTCATGACCTAGTTGTACCTGGTAGGTACCTACAGACACAGGTAGTATTACATATGTCATGACCTAGTTGTACCTGGTAGGTACCAGCAGACACAGGTGGTATTACATATGTCATGACCTAGTTGTACCTGGTAGGTACCTACAGACACAGGTAGTATTACATATGTCATGACCTAGTTGTACCTGGTAGGTACCTACAGACACAGGTAGTATTACATATGTCATGACCTAGTTGTACCTGGTAGGTACCAGCAGACACAGGTGGTATTACATATGTCATGACCTAGTTGTACCTGGTAGGTACCTACAGACACAGGTAGTATTACATATGTCATGACCTAGTTGTACCTGGTAGGTACCAGCAGACACAGGTAGCATTACATATGTCATGACCTAGTTGTACCTGGTAGGTACCTATAGGCACAGGTAGTATTACATATGTCATGACCTAGTTGTACCTGGTAGGTACCAGCAGACACAGGTAGCATTACATATGTCATGACCTAGTTGTACCTGGTAGGTACCTATAGGCACAGGTAGTATTACATATGTCATGACCTAGTTGTACCTGGTAGGTACCAGCAGACACAGGTAGTATTACATATGTCATGACCTAGTTGTACCTGGTAGGTACCTACAGACACAGGTAGTATTACATATGTCATGACCTAGTTGTACCTGGTAGGTACCAGCAGACACAGGTGGTATTACATATGTCATGACCTAGTTGTGCCTGGTAGGTACCTACAGACACAGGTAGTATTACATATGTCATGACCTAGTTGTACCTGGTAGGTACCTATAGACAGAGGTAGTATTACATATGTCATGACCTAGTTGTACCTGGTAGGTACCAGCAGACACAGGTAGTATTACATATGTCATGACCTAGTTGTACCTGGTAGGTACCTACAGACACAGGTAGTATTACATATGTCATGACCTAGTTGTACCTGGTAGGTACCTACAGACACAGGTAGTATTACATATGTAAGGAAATATCATGTGAGATTTGATGCTTTAAGGAATATTCCCTCCTATTTCCCTTTCACAACATTCCACACATACAGATGCGGAGTATGCACCATGAGAACGTGAACCAGTTTGTTGGCGCCTGCACCGAGGCACCCAAAGTCTTCATTGTCATGGCCTATGCACAGAAGGGCAGCCTACAGGTAAGGTTCAAGGGCCAACTCATTTTTTGCAAGCTGGGGGGGGGGGTATGGTGGATTTTTTAGGACTGGCAAATCTTTTCTGGTACCCGTTAATCTGATACATGTGAGGACTGACTTATCGTGATGAGTGCTTAAATCACTCAGAGGTGCTGATTACACATGGTGATAACATTAGATGCATAGAATGTCCCAAAATTCAAGATGCACCTTATAAAAGTTATAGGCCAAAATCGACCCTAAGTGAGCCTCAAAGCTTCTTCTTCAATTGAAGGTCTTTATGAAAAATCATGGACCAACAATAATGGCTTCAATGCAAGAGAAATACTTCTTTTCTGCCATTTGGGAGCACTCTATGGAATCACACTTTCACATCTTTGACTTGCTGAGAAATGTTTGTGAAATGTGGAAACTAAAAATTATCCCTTTTTCAACTTCAATGAACAACTATGTCTGTGTTATTTAACCCTGTTATCAATGACCCTAAATACAATTATTTCCGATAGAGTCTTTTGTATTATATGCACCATCAATGTTCATAGTCACCTCAGATTATTAATAATACCATTCCTTACAGGACATACTGCAGAATGAGGACATCAACCTGTCGTATGACTTCAAGATTGGAATAGTGACCGATATTGCCAAGGTAGGTGTCATTCAATGCTTGAGGTATTGAATTAAGTCCATCCATTTTCTGCAAAAAGGCATAAACATTGCAACTGTGATGGATCAAATCCAAATGTTTTATGCCCAGTTGTACACACTCTAGATTGAAGCCCTTGATAAAAGTATGAATCTGCAATAAAGGTAATGCAACACCTTTTAGGTACTGGATGATGAGATGAAGCCATGATAAAGGCCCACGCTAAAGCAAGCAGTTTCATCAAACAATGCCAATAGTTCTTTAATGCATCATATGTGTGGGGCATCAAGATTCTTGAAATAAGCTCTACTAGCCAGGAGACTACATTCATGCATACATGTTGAGCGTTGAGGGGATAGCTTACCTACATGAGAGCTTCTTTGGTCCCTATGGTATACATGATGTTATTTTGCTTTATTAATGCTACATTTACAGGGGATGGCCTATCTCCATGAGAGCCCATTTGGTTGCCATGGTAATCTAACAAGTTCTAAGTGCCTCGTGGACAGTCGGTGGATCTGTAAAATCACGGACTACGGACTTGCCAAGTTTAAGGCCTGCTCCACACATAAAGAGGACACTGTTAACTATTTCTGTAAGTGTACTGCTGGAAGGTAATATCATGCAAAACCAGATAAAATGAGATTAATTTCCCTTTACAGTTTTATTAAAGTTGAATTAAGGTTACAAATGAGTCTTCATTTCATGTTAATATCTATGTTTCCAGCATTTAGCGCACTTGTCCTAGGAACAAATAACTGTTTTTGTTTCTTGTTAAGAATGACAATTCCAATAGTAAAACAGCCATTTTTCAACAGGACTGTAAAGAAACTAAATCCCATTCTGCACAGCCCCATTCACGGCCCCGTTCTCTACTGTCATGTCATCAAATAGTCTCTCACCCTTCTATCAAAAAGTTGGTTCTGTTAAGTCTAATTTCTTCAGGTTCCAAGTCAGTAGTATGGTAAATGTCGTGTTACCATCCTCGGTTTCGATAGTGAGGCCTCGGCCTGTATCTACCGTGAATGGTGGTGCCTTTGCTTCAGATCCAGTGGAGTCACCACTGTCGAACCCCAAGTTTCCTTGGGTCGCTCCATCATAGTTCGGTTCGACCTCCAGGGTCGCGCACTAAAACCAAGACTGGTCACGGCACCAGTGTAATGGTTCGAGTTCTTGTTTAACTTCGATCTAGTTCGAGGGATATTAATGTTAAGTAAAACCAGACGAGTTAGCTCAGGTTAGTGCAACCGGCACATGTTTATTCAATATCTATGTAGAGGTACACGTTATTAAACCATAGGAGTTGGGTACCGTCTGACGTGGCGGGTGAGTCGAGTCGTCGGACGTTCCTCAGGTTCCGGATAGGTGGCAGCACTGATCCGGGTCTGTGGGGACATCTGACGACGAACACCTGGGTCCGTATATAAAGCCCAGGGCTCAGCCGCTACGTCAGAGGCCCTTCTGGCCTCCACACCATGTGAACCATTATTCCTTGATATTAGCTGCCTCTCTGACATCATCCGGCAGCCGTGAGTGTACAATAAGAAATAAAACTAACCGTTGGCATACACTTGGAATACTGTCTTACTCTTTCTTTTCTAATCGTAAGACCCGAACCCCCCAGGTCCGTAAGGCCACAAACCCTTACACTGGTGCCGTGACCAGTTAATTCTGGTGTATAGCCCGGACGTTATAACGTCCGAACGGCTAGTACATGGGTTAGACACCCTCAGGGAAGCTAACCCAGCAGGGCAATCGGTTGCCCAAGAGAATGGAAATGGATCATTAATGCTCCAAACCCATTCGAAGTCACAAGATGCGGAATCTGCATCTTGGAGAGATCCCGGGCCCCACTATAATGATAGTGAGGAGAATCTGCCAGACTCTGTACGACGCGAACAGTCTATACAGAGACAGAGTGACTTAATAGGCCAACAATCACTTGTTGACGAGTTAAGTAATTCGATGTTCGAAGTTGGTGGTAGTACTAACCCAGAACATCCGGCACCAATGCCAAAAAGGGTAACATTCGGAGAACTACCTTATAGATTACCCAGGCCCGAATTACCAATATTAGATTACAGCGCTATAGATGGCGACTTAACCTATGCGGTACCGGAAGGTGAGGAATTCAAACGACCGGATGTCATGTTGTTGAATGAAACTTATGTAACTTTGAACGAGAACCTAAATACCTTGGTCAAAGCTAAAGACGAAGTATTCTATGAAAAACTTCAGTTGGAAGAAGACCTAACCGGCATGCGAAAGGAATTCGAAGCCAGAAGGAGTGAGTACATGAAAGAACTCGAGAATGAAGAATTAAAACTTCATTCCATGAGAGAATCATTCAACAAGGAATATGATAATAGGCACATTCGTATCCAAACATACATAGATACGAACGACCAATTAAACCTTGATAAGTCAAAATTCGAATCCGAAATTCGCCATTATCAGGACGAGTTGGATAAATTGAAACTTCAGTGTAGTAAACAAGCTGAAGACAATGAAACCATCCGGGTAGGCATTATAGCTTACAACAAACAACTGGAGGAAGATAGACAGAAACTCACAAATGAGCTTCAGGAATTGCAGAATACTGCAATAACTCTAGATAAATATGTAGAAGCAGCCCAGTTAACTATAGGCAATATTGATCCAGCTGTGGTATCTACAATGTTGGGAAAGACATCGAAAGATGCAATCCCAATTAGATACAGCCCATTCGTTGATGATGGGGCTGACAAGAATGTAGTATCCGGAATCTACAAGAAACCGGATAATACCGCAGTAAATGGAACCGCACCTAAACCAGCAACCCCGATGCTGGATACGATAGGTCCGGCACCACCCATACCAGATTTGAGTCACAAAATTAAAGCGACTCACGATGGTGCTACTGGGACTAATAATAGTACACCCGTGGCACAACCAAGAGCACCCGGACCAATGAGGTATATGTTGACACCACCTTCATATTTCCCCCAACCCGGCCACAGTACACCAGCAGTGCCAAGATTACCGAATCCACCTCCGGGTTCTGGTAATGGTCCTACTGATGGACGTTTCCCAAGACCAAACCCGCCACAAAACAATGCTAATGGCGGTACGTATCAACCAAGAACATCTTCCTATGGATATAAAAATAATTATAATCCATCAGGAAATGGTAATTACCAAAATGGTAATAGCTATAACCAGGGATGGAATCAAAATAATTCTTACCCTAGATATGCGTCTTCTGGAAACGCCGGTTACAATGGTGGATGCTCAGGCGGTTCATCTGGAAGCTATAATAATAATGGTCCACCAGGAGGAAATCCTCCAGGCGGCCCAGGAGGATCCGGATCCGGAGGATCAGGATCAGGAGGAGATGGAAGGAAACCAAATAGGAGAACTTTTATGCCTGCAGGGATGCAAACCATCTTTGATAGGAGCCAATGTATCCAAAACCTTGGCATTGACTGCTACCGGAAGGGAGCAGACGGCATGGAAGTCATGAACTGGAGCATGCGAGAAGCAGATAGACTACGCGGATGTAATAATCCGGCACGTAGGCAGGCACGGATACCCCCTCCATATGATTCTAATGATCCATGGAAGGACAGGTATCAAGCTTTTGTCGACGAAGTCAATTGTAGTGGCTGGACAAAAGAAGAAGCTCTGCCATATTTGATCTGTTGGTTAAATAAAGGCGGAAAAGTAGCTCTCAACCAATGGAGAGCAGCTTACGGATTATACGGTACCTATGACCAATTGGTAGAATGTGCCGCATACCTATTTGGATCAATCGTTAGAGAAGATCCGTGGGTAAGTTTCAAGAAGAGAACACAAAAACCTAAGGAATCACACAAAGTCTTTGGTTTGGAGCTGCAGGATTTGCTTTCAAAAGCACGTCCAAATTGGGCTCATGACGATGATTGCTATCTACAAGAATTGTTTATACAATTCTATAGTGGATTGCAGGATCTGGATCACAAGCAAGTGGTCTGGGATTCTTGGAAAGATGACACTTCCTTCAGTGACCTGTTCATAGCAATTGATGGACATGACATGAAGAAACGATTGGTAGGTCTTGGACCTAGTCCAGTAAGAGCAGCTCCATTCCAATATGGAGGTACACCTGCTCCGGTATATGATACTTCCCAATTAGCTCCGATTGAATCGAATGAAGCTGATGAGGAGTATGACTATATCTCCGATGAAAACGGAGAATATATTGGTTCAGTCCAGATAGCTGGAAAGTATTACCGACAAAAGCGGTATAGGAAGGTTCATTCGAGAGGGAGAGGAGGATCTGTCGCTGGTAAAACAGCTTCCGGATCAACTCAACCGGGCAGTGTAGCCTCTACGGCGAAACCAACTGTAGCAGCCACTGTTGCTCCGACTAATATGATGGAAACGTTAATAGCCGGATTAACAGAAGCTCTGAAGAGACCAAGAGTTGACAAATCTCAAAGGAGATGTTTCAGATGCCAGAAACTAGGGCATTTTGCTCCAGAATGTATGGCTGAGAAGCCTGTCCCACGTAAACAGGAGGGTATCTCTGGGATAAGTACAGAGGAAAACTAGAAAGGGATCTCCCGAGGGGCAAAGAAGGGGATCCCAGTGACAAATCTTGCCATGATATCGCCATCCGTGATGATAGTTCGCATGTAGTAACAAGATCGCCTAACACCGAGGTGGTTGTAGACACCCGGAAGGTTAGGGAAGCTGATATAACAGGTGCCATGGGAGCACAGGGGAAACCCAATATCAGTAACGAGGCAGGCGGCTATGAATTAGCCAAGGTCTGTGGTGCCCACCTGCCCCCGGGTCATCCTTGTCTGGAATTCCTGAAAGGATGTGGATCGACTCCTGGTGTGAAAAATGACGTTCCGATCGTCACGGACATGCCCTCTGTTCTAAACGGAAGGCGGTGGTATGTTTGCCTCACTGTTAACGGAAGATCTGCCGAATTCCTTGTGGATACGGGAGCTAGCCACTCTTGTATCTCCAGGAGGTTCTACGATCTTATACCGGATGAACATGATACTCTCAAATCGGGAGGAAGTGCTCAGACGGCCGACGGCAGTACCTTGCAAACGTATGGTAGAACTTGTGTGAAACTACAGTTGGATGGTATACATGACTATGTCATGAGCGCCACCGTTGTGGATATAGCAGATGAGGGGATACTTGGGTTGGATTTCGCATCCCTGTATGGTGCTGTGTTGGAACCTCAAACAGGAGTGTTGAGTGTGAGATACCCGTATCCCGTAAAGGTTAGATGTGTACTGAGACAAGTGAGCAGTATGGCTAGTGTGGCACACACTGTGCGAATCCCCCCGGGAGTAGCCTGTGATGTGCTTGTAAGAAGTGACCCTGCAATGCGTAATAAACCTGCAGTGATAGAACCGGATGTAGTTACTTTGTCAAGTATCGGATTAAATTCTGTAGACACGATAGTAGCGAATGCATCCTGGTCGGTAGTACCTGTCTCCAATACTGGAAACAGTACTATCTACTTGAAAAAGGGACAAGTTTTTGGAAATGTGACCCTTTCGGAAACTGTAACGGATAGTAAGCTAAGCTTACAAAAGGTAACAGGAGATGGTGAAATTTCGGAAGACTTACTTAAGTTGTATGAAGAAACTTCATTAGAAGATCCGGAACACCGGAAAGAGTTCTATGAGATGCTCTGTCAGTATAATACTGCCTTTGCCAAACCTGGTGAAAAACTAGGTATGACAAATAAGGTATTACATAAAATAGATACTGGAGATGCTGCACCCTTTAAGATACCGTATAGACGGTTACCCTTAGCGAAAAAGAGAGTAGCTGAAGATGAGATAAACAAGATGTTGGAACAGGATGTAATAGTCCCTTCCAATAGTCCATGGAGTAGTCCTGTGTGTATGGTAACAAAGAAAGACGGTACTATCCGCTTTTGCATAGACTACAGGAAGTTGAATGGAATAACGAAAAAGAATTCGTATCCATTACCGAGAATAGACGAAACCATTGACTCCTTATGAGGGAACAGTTGGTTTTGTACCCTAGACTTGCAATCAGGTTATTGGCAAGTGGGAATGAACCCTTCAGATATGGAGAAAACTGCATTTTCGAGTCATATTGGACTATTCCAATATAACGTAATGCCGTTTGGATTGTGCAATGCACCGGCAACATTTGAAGCAATGATGGAAACAATCCTAAGTGATTTATTGTGGAAAAGATGTCTTGTATATCTTGACGATGTCATAGTTTTCGGAAAAACATTCGAAGAGTGTTCTAATAACCTGAAAATGGTACTAGAACGTATTATTTCTAATGGTCTCAAATTGAAACCTAAGAAATGCCACATGTTTAGAAAGTCCATAAGTTATTTGGGCTGCATCATTAGTGATGAAGGGATAAAGGCTGATCCGGAAAAAATCGAATCAGTTACGAATTGGAATAGACCTAAAACACCCAAAACAGTGAGGTCCTTTTTAGGATTCTGTTCCTATTACAGGGAATTTATTCCGAATTATTCTAGAGTCAGTTATCCATTACAAGCAATAGCTAACTGGACTCCAGGAAGTACAAAGGAAAAATTTCCTTGGACGCATGAACAGGAAACCGCTTTTCAAAAGCTAAAAGACCTGTTCACGAGTACTCCTGTATTGCAATATCCGAATGAAACGGATCATTTCATACTGGATACTGATGCTAGTAATGATAGCATTGGTGCAGCTCTCTCGCAAGTCCAAAATGGGAGAGAAGTACCGATCGCCTTTGCCAGCAACACACTGAGCAAGACTCAGCACAATTACTGCACAACCAAAAGAGAGTTGTTAGCAGTAGTCGTATATACCAAGAAGTTCAAACATTTTCTATGGGGAACGAACTTTACTTTACGTACGGATCACTCCTCTTTAAGGTGGCTACTGAACTTCCGAGATGCTGAAGGAATGTTAGGCCGATGGCTAGCCCATTTATCCGAATATGGGCTTGAACATCAACAGATTCAGCATAGACCCGGAGTTAAGCATTTAAATGCTGATGCTTTGTCTCGAATACCAATTCGGAAATGTGATAATCCGGATTGCACTGATTGTGGAGCTCATAGGGCAGTGTTAGCAGGGATTCGAAGACCATTCGTACCCCTAGTTGCCAGTATACTGGATTGGTCTATGGATCACATACGACATTTCCAGGAAGCTGACTCGATAACTGCGCAGCTACTGCAATTGGTACCAAAGGGTATACGTCCAGTTAGACCAGAGGTCTCCCTGGAAAATCGAGAAATGAGAAGGTTTCTTGCTCAATGGACCGAGCTTGAAGTCCGGAAAGGCGTGTTATACCGTTGGAAGCCATGCAATAATGGTGAGAGAATCATGCAAGTGGTGATACCACATGCTATGAGGCATGACATTATGTACTTCTGTCATGGACATCGGACCAGTGGTCATTTCGGAAGGAAACGATCGTTAGCACGACTTTCCAAGAAATACTATTGGCCTGGCATGACACGGGACTTGCAAAGATGGGTAATCACCTGTCCGGATTGTTGTAAAAACAAACCCGGACCCGGGATGGGCAAACTTCCCCTATCCCAAGAACTTTTCGGAGTTAGATTCGCAAGAATCGGGGTAGATATTATTAGTGGATTTAATACAACCGCTAATGATAATACCTGTATGATGGTAGTTTGTGATTATTATACGAAATATACTAAAGTATTTCCACTACCGGACCACAAAGCAATTACTTGTGCCGAAGCCTTTGTAAAAGGTTGGGTACTAAGTTTCGATGTACCATTGATGTTACACAGTGACCAAGGCAGACAATTCGAATCAAATCTCTGGCAGGGTATGTGCGAATACTTAGCTATTTGCAAGACTAGAACCAACCCGTATAGGCCACAAAGCGACGGATTGGTAGAAAGGTTCAATAGAACCCTTATCCAAGTCCTAAAGTCACTCGTCAATGAACACATGGACGACTGGGATGAGCAATGCCACTTTGTGACACATGCTTATAACAGTACGGTACATTCAAGTACAAATTGTACTCCGAACCTTTTAGTATTCGGAGAGGATCTGATAATGCCTGCTGACTTAGTATTTGGAGTTGTAGGGATGGACCCGGAACTACCTTGCCATGTAGTTTTTGTGGAATGCTTAAGAGACAGATTTAAAAAGGCATATGAGTCTGTCCGAATTGATTTGGAGAAAAGTGCCAAATGGCAGAAAGTAGGATACGATACCGATCTAAAGTATCGGAAATTCCAATCCGGAGACAGAGTTCTCAGATTACATGAACCACTTAGACACATAAAATTAGCGTCTAATTGGGATGGTCCCTTTACTATAACACAAGTTATCAGTGACTGTACCGTAATTATCAAATCTGACCTAGGTCGACTTTATAAGTCTAATGTGGCTAGATTAAGGAAATGGTCTGGGAGGGAGACCTCCACAGAAATGTATGGTGAAGGTTCCGGAAAGATCCTGAACCAGAATCGCATAATAGACCAGGTAAAGAACACTACAGTGAAGCGTGGTCGTGGTAGACCTAAAAAGTGTTCCGAATCAGTGACACCCACGCCAACACCGATTAAGCGTGGGGGAGCTAAAAAAGTCTCGGCAGGTGAAGACAAAAAGAAGAGGAAGGGTGTTTCTAAGGCTAAGAAGCACCTAAAGAAAGCTCTTCAGACTGTCAGGTCCGATAAAGAACTATCTGAGAAGGGGAGATACGTTCGCCGCAGCCCCCGAATTGCCCAGAGGACTGCAGTGACCTAACCTGTATACACAACGAGTGTAATGTTTACATTTAGATGAACGGATGACAACTGACCCGAAAGGCTTATTTGTCGCCGCCGCATGATGTACCAATGGGTAGTGGACGGATAATCCGGTGGATTTGCTTAAGCTTTCCATAATCTCCACTTAAATCCCCAGACTAGTCATCGGTGTGAGCGATAATTACCTAAAAACAATCAGTTTGTTGATGTACAGTCTGTAGCACGTGCGTTTCCGCATGACGTCACAGTGTCCAGTCTCGGCTGACCTCTCGTGACCCCGCGCGCAACGGGGAAATGACGTCACGAATGCTGGCCTGTCGCCATATTGTTTTTCGGTAACGTCCAAGACGGTCGAGCTCGCTCCCTTCTTGGATTTTACCGGCTAGCAAACCCCTCGCTGCTCCTCCAGAGTCTGTCTCCTGGTAGACAGACTCCATTTGTGTCGGCCCCGGCGCCGTAAAAGCCGGAAAAAGGAGTAGTTTACTCCCGTGGGCGATTCCCCAGTCATGGCTGAGGAATCCGTAGCTGCAGCCAAGCTATCCGGTGACCCGGATAAGCTGACTCCGTCCGCAGAAGCTTTTCCGGAAGCTTTGTCTCCTGTTACACAGGAAGAGAGCGAGATGATGGACGTGGAGGAATCCACGGATCGCTCGTTCGAGGAGAAACTGGCTTCATTTTCACTAAATGAGCCAGAGAAGATGTTATCTCCACTCCCACCAGAGGGATCCGGAGCGACTGCGAGTGCCGAACCCGCAGCGACAGAGTCCGAGACCACACAAGTCGACGGCGCGGAGGACCAGTGGAAGCCAGCAGTGGCTGACCCGTTCCCAGTAGAGTACGATGGTCGCTACCTGTATGTCCACCCGGAACTGCAGGCACAAGTGACCTACGCGGACGGGACACCAGTCAGGTTGGACCCGAAGGTTAGGATAGCTGTTGAGGGCGTTATGGTTCCCGATCAGCTGACCAGGATGCCTCCCGAGTGGCTTCGAGACTGGCCGTGGTTCCAACGGGGACTTATGGTAGACGCTGACTTCCGCGAGACAGTGTATGAAGCCAACCGAGCCTTCGAGCTCGGAACGTACCCGAAGCCTGACAAGTCCCTGTGGAACGTCAAGGCTACGAATATTAACTGGGTAGGCTGCGTCTCGGATTCCGAGGGGCAGACTTACCCACGCCCTTGTGCTACCCGGCCCCAGTACCGGACCACTAAGGAGTATCGGGAGGCCGCTGCTAACTTCGAGCAGTGGGATGAAGGTATTTATATTACCGAGCAAGAATTAGTGGACGTCCAGAACACGTCACTAATCGGTTTGGACCGAGGCGCAGCCCTTCGGACGGTTATCGTCCGCCGAATGACTGCCGAACGGGAGGCTCAGGAAGAGGCTAAGAGGGCCGCGGAAGTACCCGCACCTCCTATCCCCGACCTGAAACTTGCCACCAGGAGTTCAGCCAGTGCTACACCAGCCACCGGCAGTACTACTACACAGGTAGAAGCCTCGACCTCCAGCACATCCGGAACCCAGGAACCGGAGGAAGACTGGAAGGTCAGCAAGAACCGAAGGTCCGCTGCTCGGAAGCTTAAGAATCTCCCGGATTCTTCTAGAGCCGAGCCGAAACCCAGCACTTCAGCCACTGGTAGTTCTGCCATGGAGGTTGAATCGTCTGACGAGGAGTCTGTGCACGAGTCCTCGGTTGAGTATGATGAGAAGGCCACTCCATCAACTCAAACCGAGGCCGAACGCTGGGCTAACGCCAAGTCCGGATTCAAATCCCGGATTCCGACGTGCTTCTCCGACTGTGCGTATGGAGTAAAGAAGGACGGCTCTACCCTCTATGCCTGCCCGGACTCAGTCAATAAAAATGATGAGTCAGACGATGAAGATTGGATGCGTCTTTCGGACGAGGACCCCAATCCGAGCAAAGCCTATCGAAAGATGTGGCTTATGCTAAACCACACCGAAGGGTATTACACTTATACCCAGAGGAGGAAGCTGCGTTGGGCTTTAGAGAAGTGGTACGGTGACGACCAAAAGTCCTGTCCCTTCTCTATCTGCCAGGATGCGAGTGATGTCATGATCGGGACCTGGAGTACTCCAGCCCGGTTTCAGCGGCATCTGGTAGAGGCCCACTTCCACCATCACCCGGTTTACATTTGTGATCCGAGTTATGGTAAGAAGGGCAAGAAGTGTACTACGAAGGTGCAATACAACCGACGTAGTGATCTGGCTAGACACCAGAAGAAATGCCACGCAGAAGGTTTGGACGGGGCACGGAAGCGCATCATGGAGCTTCACCAGGAACTCATGAAAGAGTTCGACAGTCTGAGCGAGGATGCTTGGTCTAAGATCCGACCGGGGGACCAAGTCCTCTGTGAAGTTCCGAAGACCAAGGATTCGAAACTCCGAGCAAAGATAGTCCTGACTCCTGGAAAGGGTAAACTGGACATGCATGAGTCTCTCTGGCAGAAATGCGAGGAATCCGGAAAGGATGCAAAGAGAGCTCGTGAAAGGAGCAGGAGAGATCAGAACCGTGGCGGCAACGGTAATGGTCAGGGCACCACTAAACCGAAAGTCAGAGCAGAGGACCGTTCCAGGTCCCCTCTGGCTAGGCACCCCACAGAGCAGGCTCAGGGCACTCCGGTGTTCAAGAAGCCCGAACCTGCCGGATACGCTGGAGCCGTATCTAAGCCTGGGAAAGTTACTTCTCGAAACTTTCCGTCCTTAAACCAGGGACCTGGACCTGAGAGCCAGACCTTGGTGGTAGGAAAGGATGGTCGCCTTATGCCAAAGAAGACCACCGCATCTGCTGCCGCCGGATCTGCATCCGCTCCAGCCGCCCCACCAGTTACCTTTACCCAGGAGCAGTTGAACATGTACCTGCAAATGGGATTGAAACAAAACGCACCACCTGCCTACTGTGTACCAACGGCAGGTGTGTCCGGAAGCCCTAAACCCGGAAGTGGTCCACAGGCCGCCTCGACTCCTCCCAAGGCTGTCGCTGCACCTGCGAAACCAAAAGACGCTATTACCATTAAAACCGGTAATGCGGAAGTTTGGTTTGAGAAATCTCGCCAGGGAGAGGCAGATGTCCAGAAGGCCATCTACACTCACTGGGAGAAGTGTGTTCGCGAAAAAGCGACCGAGTTCCATCAGGGTCTCCTAAACGACACCCTGTTGTGTATGAAGGAGGTCGCGGATGCTGAAAAGCAACGCCTCGAGACCCTCATCCGGAGCGATGTGAAGGCCCAGGAGGAGGCTGCCGCAGCTGCCCAAGAAAAGGCAGCTATGGATGTACACGTGCTGGAGAAACGTGTAAAAGAGGAGATAACTCGGAACACCAACCTGAACACTAAGTTCATGAGGGTGTTCGGAGTCGACTTGGACGAGTGGGACGGCACTCCCGAGTCGGCTCTAGCTCTTCTTAAGAAGAAGCATGCTAAGAAATCCGCTTAAGCATGCTACGGGTTATTTCTCCCATAATTTTTTTCTTTTCCCCATAACCAGATATAGTCTTTGCAGAACCCTGCAGGTCTGCGAATGTTTTCTTCAGTAGTGTATGAACACCTATGGCATGTGTTCCGGGTCCCTCTTATGACCAGTCTATTGTATAATTCAGGCTGTATAACCCTTATTGCACCCTGAATAGTCTATTCGGATTTATAACTTCTTCCATGAACAATCCGATAGTAGACTTGCTGCTGTGAGATGTATCCGGATACCAGTTCCAGACTCCTGCTGTTACCCGTGCTAACCACTTACTAGGATGGACTTTACGATTTACCTCTACAACTCATCTATACTCCTGAATGGACTCATACTAACTACTACTATTACTTCCGGATCAACCTATACTGGACTATTCTCTACTTATGTCAACTAAACTTAAAAAAGGATTACGTTTTCTACATAGTTGACACATCCGGACTATTATTCTACATTCTACGCCATTCGGATTTACTTATAAACTTTAGCACTACTAGAGGATTGTGGGTAGCTGCCCCAAATTCATCTACCGTGTTCACTCTATATATGGAAACCATAAACTTTAGCACGTCCATCCCGTGGTTAGCTGACCACACCTACCTACTAGTACCCGGAGGATTACAGCAGAAGACTCCAGCAGCACCTATAATTTCTGTATATTGTATATAATGTCATATTTCTATTTTTCTATAATATTATATGTATGTGCATATCCACTAGATACATATTATGATACGGGTACATAGATATTTCTTGATACGGATCTCTGATTATTATTGATATTCATATTATAAGAATCCGTTAAACTTCACCAGAACACACACATTATTGTCCTGCGAGGCAAACTGTATAATAAGTATATCGATCTGGTGCTATAAAGGTTATTAGGTACACGGTGATAATATATTATTATTATATTCATTACTACACCGTGATTTTTTTCTTTTCTTTTCAAGTGTATGGTATAAATGGTCCTATTCGTACTACTCACGGAATCCTTAACGGATTCGTATGTTAATAATATACGACATGTCATTATATAGTGAAGTTACTATAACAGTCTTCTTCAAGACTATATATATATTTAAATGTGGTGTTAATAACTACAAACACACATACGGATGTTATTATGTGATTTATTTATTATCGACAGTTCCGTTACATATAACTGTCATTATCACATGTATACGATTCATATTACTTGTCTTATTAATTATACCGTAGATATAATATGATATTATATGGTATAGTAATTTAACTAACAGTTCCGTTTCACACAACTGTCACTTATTCAAGTAATTCGTATAATACTTCGACATCCTAATTGTTATTTGTAACTACATTCACTATCGAATATATATATATGACATTCGTTTCATACTCAATTTGGTGTTAATGTTATACCTATGGTTGTACCTCTATTACTAAAGGTTTAGACATATAGAAATGTTATCCTAGTAATATTATTATAACTATAACACCCTCCTAAATGTCTGGGGGAGTGGTGTAGAGGTACACGTTATTAAACCATAGGAGTTGGGTACCGTCTGACGTGGCGGGTGAGTCGAGTCGTCGGACGTTCCTCAGGTTCCGGATAGGTGGCAGCACTGATCCGGGTCTGTGGGGACATCTGACGACGAACACCTGGGTCCGTATATAAAGCCCAGGGCTCAGCCGCTACGTCAGAGGCCCTTCTGGCCTCCACACCATGTGAACCATTATTCCTTGATATTAGCTGCCTCTCTGACATCATCCGGCAGCCGTGAGTGTACAATAAGAAATAAAACTAACCGTTGGCATACACTTGGAATACTGTCTTACTCTTTCTTTTCGAATCGTAAGACCCGAACCCCCCAGGTCCGTAAGGCCACAAACCCTTACATCTATATAAGTTCGGAGTGGTGCTATGAATATAGCTCGATTATGATCAGGTGTTGTCCTGGCCGTAGCCAGAGACCAACTGAGCTCCCTACGCGGTCCCAGGTAGGGACTGGAGCAGCGAAGACTAGTGCTGCCGCCACCCCGCAGTGGCCAGAGATCGAAGCGACCTCTGGTCCCACCAGTGGCAACCGCACCGATCGACCTGTCCTCTCGAATAAGGAGCAAACACTATATACAAAGCTCCACAAGCCCCTACATATATATATTTGTATCTATAGCCCTGTTGTGGAAGAGCCCAGAGTTACTGAGAGGTCCACCCCCTGGTCCATACGGTACTCCGTGTGGTGATGTGTATGCATACGGCATTATACTGCAGGAGATAGCACTTCACAATGGACCCTACGCCAAGGACACTCACTTAGAGTACTCGGGTAAGTCCAATCATAAAATTATTCATTTGGAATCATAATGGACAAATTGCAGCACCATCGTATAACTTACACAGGCTGACAATAGAGAAATGAGACACATGGTGAAGGATTGGCAGATTTATTTGTCATAGGATAATGACTAAATCATAGTTATCTGGCCATTTTAAAAGGTACTACAGATGACCATGAACTACAGAGTAAGAGCATGTGGGTATGCAATGTGTGGCTTCTTGGTTAATCCTGCAGCAAGTAGGAGTAACAGTTGTAGGACCTATGCCAATTGCAACACGTCTTTTCCATGTAGATTAGATTCATGCTCTAAAGTTCTTTTTATGCTACTTACAGAGATTATTGAGAAGGTTAAGGCCATCTCCTCCCATCCATTCCGTCCCACGGTTCCTCAAGAGGACTGTTCTAACTCATGGCGGCATTTAATGACGTCATGTTGGGATGAGGCACCCGAGAAACGACCAACCTTCAACAAAGTCATCAAAGTACTCATTGACATTAATGGTGGGAGGTTAGTGTGCATTCAATTTTCAACTTTTTTCATTTTTATCTGCTCTACTTTTTTCCACCAATTCCATGATAGCTAAGATGCATCTAGTGTATTCTTCAAAATCTTACAAAATATACCTAAACAGTCTTTTTTGTGCCTTACCGGTGGGACTATTCAATGTTAAATTTGCACTAAACTTGTTAAAAGCAAGCCCCACCTGTACCTTATACCTGAATGGCTTGTTTCAAATAAGGGTCTCAAATAAGCAACAGGGTTAAGGTAGGTTAAAATTAATCTTAAGCACTAAAAAAAGTATTCAAATAAGTGGCAGTTTCAAAGAAGGTAAAATTTATTAGTGCTGGGGTGCTCAAACTGGCCATTGCAGCTTTCTTTATCTAAGTGTGAGTCCTAAGTAGACTAGGTGTGAGTGTTGGCCTATACATGTGACAATTTATGATGGTTATATATCTAACGTATCCATCCACAGACCACTCAATGTGATAGACAAGATGATCCATATGCTGGAGGAACATGCGGAGAACCTGGAGGACCTAGTGGCTGGCCGCACCACGGAGCTTAACGAGGAGAAGAAGAAAGTAGAAGTACTGCTGTATAGTATACTACCCAGGTAAGGAGACAAAGAAAGTAGAAGGACTGCTCTACAGTATACTACCTAGGTAAGAAGACAAAGAAAGTAGAAGCCCTGCTCTACAGTATACTACCCAGGTAAGGAGACAAAGAAAGTAGAAGGACTGCTCTACAGTATACTACCCAGGTAAGGAGACAAAGAAAGTAGAAGGACTGCTCTTCACTATACTACCCAGGTAAGGAGACAAAGAAAGTAGAAGTATGACTCTACAGTATACTACCCAGGTAAGGAGACACAGAAAGTAGAAGGACTGCTCTACAGTATACTACCCAGGTAAGGAGACAAAGAAAGTAGAAGGACTGCTCTTCACTTTACTACCCAGGTAAGGAGACAAAGAAAGTAGAAGGACTGCTCTTCACTATACTACCTAGGTAAGGAGACAAAGAAAGTAGAAGTACGACTCTACAGTATACTACCCAGGTAAGGAGACAAAGAAAGTAGAAGTATGGCTCTACAGTATACTACCCAGGTAAGGAGACAGAAAGTAGAAGGACGGCTGTATAGTATATGACCGGGGTAATGAGAAGAAGAAAGTAGAAGGACTGCTCTACAGTATACTACCCAGGTAAGGAGACACAGAAAGTAGAAGTACTGCTGTATAGTATACTACCTAGGTAAGGAGACAAAGAAAGTAGAAGGACAGCTCTATGGTATACTACCCAGGTAAGGAGACAAAGAAGGTACTACAGTATACTACCCAGGTAAAGCTTGCTTCATAGTATAGTTGTACATATTCTTCATGTAAATGATAGAGAGCACAACTTTTACTGTCTAGGTAGTTTTTATTTGCAGATGTTAGCCTTGGAATGATTTTTCATGAAAATAAAAAAAGAAGCACAATTTTACTTAAAAATTAAAACTAAGGAAGTTGATATGCCCTGAATAGATAGATTGGTTGGACAGGCCTTTTCAGACAACACATGCAATTCTGACATTGTCTTGATGACTCATATTTTGTAGAGTAGCAGAATACTGGCCAGGTGTCTTACAACAGAAGCCTCCTGGGAAGACTTTGGTTTAAATATCTCCTATGCACTGGGAAATTACTTCATTGGTTAAATACAACCTGCAAGTGTCCTATATATATAATTTCAGGTCGGTAGCTGACCAGCTGAAGCTTGGCTATGTTGTGGAGCCTGAGACGTTTGAAGCTGTTACTATTTACTTCTCAGACATTGTTGGCTTCACCAAACTCTCTGCTGCCAGTACACCTCTACAGGTAAGCTACACACCCTATACACAATAGTCATTTAGACATTTTTTACTATGGGTAGGATGACTGACAGTTGTGTTTTTTAATTTCAGGTGGTGAATCTGCTCAATGGCCTGTACTCGACATTCGATGAGATCACAGATGACTTTGATGTGTACAAAGTAAGTATAAATATAGGGTGTGTGTATTTGTTGTTGTCCTTGGGAAAGTTTTGTAGGGGTTCTCTGGCTGTTGTTGGAAGGTGGCAGCACTAGTTGTCTGACTCCGGCTTCTACATAGAAGTTGGGTAAGGAGTTAGTTAAGCCTGCCTTGACCACTGTCATGGTGAGACTATTATTGAACTGCATATGCTTGTTACCACTGAATGTAACCAACTCTGAGTAAACATGTGCTCTTCTATTCTTGCTCTCTTGTAGGTGGAGACAATTGGAGATGCGTACATGGTAGTATCAGGATTACCAGTACAGAACGGGGACCAGCATGCGGCGCATATTGCGACCATGTCTCTTCACGTACTCAGTGGCATCAGCTCATACACTATACCTCACATGACAGGGGTTCTCATACAGATCCGTATTGGCATACATACAGGTACCTGAGGCTTGAGAATACGTATTATATATTTGTTGGGGAAAAGTATTCATATAATCATGTCACAAGCCCACTTTAGACAAACCTCATTTTAGCCCACATAAGTCAATTGAAATCAGGCAGAAACTTGAGTGCCAAGCTGAGCAGATGTGGTAGTTGGCTTTGGTGAAGGGAAATTTGTAACTCTTGGAGTGGAACATAAGTCTCCTCTCATACTCTTTTTCTCTTCTGGGTATGCTTATATAGGTCAAGAAATCAAATTTCTAAGTTGATTAGAAGCAGTTATATGCACTTTCAAAATAATCATGTTACAAAGGTTGCTACTAATCAGCGATTATAAATGATATGGTTGCATTCCTTGATGTATAACATGCACTTTTGGAGCTTATATCAGGGTAAATTTGATTGGAAGTGAGCTTAATGTAAACCTTTCAAAGCCACATCTCATACACAATATGGTCACAGAGACCCCGTAGGAGAATAATCAGCAGGGGAAAAAATGGAGCTTACAAGAGAATGTGGGATCAGGATAAATTTGGGGTTTTGCTTATCCAAGTACCACTACTGAACTATCAGGAAAATCTCCTATCAAATAGTTACTGAAAATGAGGAATAATGGAATTTATACACAGAATGTCTGATGTTTGTACTTCAGGTTCGGTGGTGGCAGGAGTCGTTGGTTTAAAGATGCCTCGATATTGCTTATTTGGAGACACTGTGAATACTGCCTCGAGAATGGAGTCTAGTGGCTTAGGTACAGTATACAATTTTTTTAAAGTGTTTTATTGGGTCCTTAATACAATATAACAAGTATATGTATTAATTCATGCTAGCTTCTGCGTGTTGTAGTCCTTCCGCTAGCCCCCCTTACTTGCTTTCATTATTCAACTATTACTTTATATTCAAGATACGGCGGCACCATATTATGACTATATAACTATAATTTACAGTAGTTGTCATCTATTATTGTTATACATCACATGTATTCTAAAAAGGTAATGATAAGATGAGATGGGATGGAGCATGATACAAAGATGACATAACAGAGCTAATCTCTACATGAAAATTTCATTATATTCTGTCTTAATTTTCCTTTTAAATACATTAATACCATCAATTCTGGTAAATTCTGGTTTAAGTTTATTCCAGATAGGAATTGCCCTATAAAAAGCAGTAGGAGTAACCACAGTTTTGACAGTAACAGGAACCATTAGTCATTTACCATCATGAAATCTAGTGCTAACATCCCTTGTGTCATTATACTGTCCACTTTTGTATAAGTGGAAAGCATATGTTAGCAGGCGAATGTTTCTCCTTATATACAATTCTTTACAACCACTCAACTCTCTTTAAAGCTGCAATCCGATGTGTCTAAAGTTGCTAACTGGTGTAAGGTAAACGGGTTAACCATTAATGCTAGTAAAACAAAAGTAGTGTGGCATGGCAACAAGTCCCAGATACAGAAATGCCAGGAGCATGAAATTGTAGTCAATAATACAGCATTGGGTAACCCCGACAATTACAAATACCTAGGAGTGATAGTCGATAGCAAGTTAAGCATGGAACCACATGTTAAGAACACCATTAAAACGGTCAGTCACAAGTTGTATACCTTAGGTAGAATAAGATACCTAGTTGACAAGCATACAGCACTGCAGATTTATAAACAAACCGTGTTGCCATTCTTTGATTATTGTAGTTTTCTCACAAATAGTGCAAACCTTGCCTCTATACAAAAGCTGCAGAGACTGCAAAATAGGGGGCTTAAAATCTGTAAAGGGGATTATTCCAAGATTGAAACCATTACTTTACATAAGGATGCAAAGGTGCCACTGCTCCAGGATAGGAGGGATGAGCAATTATTATTAGTAATGTATAAATATGTCAATAAATTAGGGTTAAGACCAGCGGAAAACCCTAGAACTAGGGCTGATCATAAGATACAGATCAGGCTGCGACGGCCCAGGTTGGAAAAATACAAGAGAAGCCCGCTGTATCGAGGTAAAAAGCTATGGGACAGGATCCCAGCACGGGTACAACTTGCTGAGTCCAAAAACATATTCCAGAGGCACCTCAGGAAAACACAATTGGAGCCAGAGACGGACTCTGACTTTGACTCTGAAGGAGAGGGGGGGCAGGAATAAATAGTAAATGGGTGTGCTATTTACTGGTATGTAGTCATACAACTGTTATACCTTTTGTCACTTTAATACTTGATGCCTTTTACTACATATTCCTCTGCAGTTATATCTTGGTATAGATGTTATCAAGCGAATACTATTTATATTCATTCTTCATTACACTGCTCATTATTATATGTAAATATGTGCGGGTGGAGGGAATTGTTGCTGGTGGATGGAATCAAAGTCAAATCTAAGTCAAACCGGCCACAAAAGAAAAAAAAAAAAAAAAAAAAAAACTCTTCTTTACTATGCCCACACCTATATGTCCCAATGTTCTGCAGCCATAAGCATTTCCTTGATAGGTAAAACCGAGGCAAGCCGGTGAGGGGTTCCACAACTGCACAAAATAAAATGATATTGGTAATGGTACATATGTATTACTATATGTTATAGCTCTATTGATTGTAATGATTGTTGCCACATGGCTAATGAGCTACTTTCCTAGTTTTAAGCTGTATCTCACATTTATATGAAATACATATCAATAAGTGACTCTCATGCACACACAATGTGCCAAACCAATAGACACGGCATAGAATGCCTGGACAAAACTGAACTGTAAAGGACCCTTCAGAGAGTGATACACATGTTATCATTGATGAAAAGTAGTTAATACCATATGACTAAAGTCAATGGATTGCAATCCACCAATTTCGATTCGATTCAATGTAAGAATTACCTTACGACCATCTTCCACGTGAGATTACATTGAATAAAAGAAGTCGCCTGACTTCATTGAAACGAAATGTAACTGCTCAGTGGTGTACAGTGGATTTTTCTCCAGTTTTACCTTATATACAAAGACATTTATTTTGATACAGCTGTTATTCCTTTGTTTCCCCAACCTCTTCCCTATCCCAGATGAAATCAACATAATCAAAAATGGGGAGGATCATACTTTTATAGATAGTAACTGCTGTGTTATTGTCAATATATCTCCTAACCCTACCTAGCTTTTCCCTTATTCTATTAGTAGTGATTGTCCTATGCTCGACAAAGTTCAGCTTGGGGTCTAGTGTCACTCTAAGATAAAGAAACGACTCAACCTGTTCCAGCATATATCCATTCATGTAAAAGACCGGATTACTGAAAATCACCCATTTTGTTTCTTTCTCATTGCCAGTTAAAACACTATCAATACACTATTGGGATATTTTGTTTATAGCTTCATCCATATGATCAGAGTCAGACACTGATATAACGGCACCATCTGCATATGAGGTGACTCTTGCAGTTTCATAAACAGTTGGTAAATAATTTATATAAATAGAAAATAGGATAAGACGAATTACTGATCATTGTGGGACACCATATGTGACTTCTTTATTGCCATTGTGTCTTGAAATCTATTGGTTAAGTACGGGGATAAGAATTTTAGAGAATTTTCGCTAAGTCCAAAAGATCTTAATTTTTCTATTAATTTTTAGTGAGAAGCAGTATCAAATGCCTTTTTATAATCTAAATAGAGGCTAATTGTTGGTTGACTATTAATAATGTTATCCAAGATGTCATGCAGGTGTTCACATACAGCTATCATCGCTGAAAGACCTTTCCTATAACCATGTTGCATGGGACATAATAGAGAACTGTTTTCCATATAAGCCCTCAACCTATCACAAAGGATATATAACTTTGACCCATTAAACAATGGCTCCATTGATGTTATCATATCATTACTACCTCAATGCTCATCATTTCACTGCAGAAGAAAGGTGTTTAGTCAAAATCCCTAGAAAAAGGCAAAAAGAGTAGGATGCAGGAAAGCTATGCAGGAGTGCTTGGTACACAGAATGTTAGTCTATAAAATGAAAGAAGTATGTATATAATTGCAGCATTACGGATCCATGTCAGTCCAACAACAGCAGCCATCTTGCAGGAGCTAGGCGGTTACCATCTGACCCCCCGGGGTACCATAAGTGTTAAGGTAGGTTTCCATGTAAAATGTAGTAAATCAATGCTTCAAAGCCACAAGGGCCTGTTACACTGGTTGCATCTGCAGCATCTACAGCAGAGCTTTCTGTGCTGCATCTGCAGCGCTGCGTCTACAGCAGAGCATGCTGTGCTGCATCTGCAGCACTGCATCTACTACAGAGCTTGCTGTGCTGCATCTGCAGCGTGCATCTACAGCAGAGCTTGCTGTGCTGCATCTGCAGCGCTGCATCTACAGCAGAGCTTGCTGTGCTGCATCTGCATCTACTGTATCTACAGCAGAGCTCTGCATCTACAGCAGAGCTCTGCATCTACAGCAGAGCTTGCTGTGCTGCATTCCTGCATCAGTACCTAACCTGTCAGGGCCTTGCAGGGCTGCATTCCTGCATCAGGAATTAACCTGCCAGGGCTGCATTGATGCATCAGCATTAAAAAGCATTAAACATTAACCACTGGCTAATTGTGTAAATGTTGCTGTCCGCACCTAAGGTGTACCAGACACACATTGAGTGGATAGGAAACAAGAGATGAAGAAAGAATCCAGACTTTTAAGATGCCCTAAAAGTTAATGAAAAGAGTTCTAAGATGAAATGCTTTCTATAACAATTTTCTTATTTCCTTTTCAGGGTAAAGACCCCATGTCCACATACTGGCTGAGTGGGAAGGATGGATGCAATCTGCCGCTACCAGACATAGCCAAGGCACTGCCAGAATCGCAACATGAGTTCAAATAAGGTTCACCTGTAACCTATAGCGGAGTTTCTTATGCAGGAACCAGTCTGGTTCCATAAGGCCGCTATAACTTTATGTCATTGTCAATATTGAGTCCCCATTGACATTGCACTAAGCCTCCGGATTGCACCCCACCAGTGAATAATTCCACATGATGACCTCATCATCGAGATCAAGGGATCATAACATTTAAAATTGTGATGCAGCATGTGATTTGAACAAATATGAGGTGATAAGGCCGTTTTATTCTAATAACATGGATTACAGATCCGACGGCAAGATTTTTGGCAATCCCCGACAGTAATTGACCAAAAAAAAGTGTTGTTGAAGAAAAATGTATGTGGTAATGAAAAAAACGTCCTTTTCCTGCCTAGAGATTTCTCCAAATCCAATGTTTGAAGCCCAAAAAAGTGTGTTTTCATGCCCCCTTTTTTTGTCTCCCGGCGATTTGGTGATCAGGTAGGGGGTATGTGAATTTTTTTATTTTTTTTTATACTGATGGCTGACCATGCACTTAGGTGGAAAAATCCCTAATCCAAGTTATTATAATGACATGGCCTAATTTTAAAAGAAATTATAAAAAATGGCTGGAAACATCTTGACATAAATGTAAAGATAAACTGTGACCATTCACCAGCTCCTGGTTTCTCCACTTGTGGGTTTTGACCAATCCACACTCTGCCTATTGGTCTCATGCAGATTTGCCCAAGCCTATATCATTGTCATATTGAAGTAAAAATGATAAGGAGTGACTGATTGTTATATCTGCTCCTTTTATTGAGGGGGCGGGCCCTATCTCATTATATCAAGTACCAGTTTTGCAGATAATCTCAAACTCCTCCAGACCTTTTTGCTTGTTTGATTGCATCTTTCAACATGAGCAATGCTGTATAAACCTCTGAACCTAATAATGTGTAACTGCTTTATTTCAAACTAGAAACCTAAGAATAAATTGGCACTCTGCAGGACATGTATGTTGCTTATTTGTGAATTGTTTCAGGGTTCAAAGGGTTAATGAAAGTAGATCTCGAGCTGCACAAAAGCGATTTGTCAAAGATGAATGATGATGGGTCTCCTAGTTCTAGGGGGTAGGAAGACCTCTTCAGCAGGGCCTTGACTGCGTAATGATTTTGTGTGTTGTTCTGCCAGCTCGACTGATAAGAGCTTGAGTAATTTGGGATCTTAGTAGGATGTTCTCCACCACACTGTCAAATATATATTCTAGGTGGATTCCCACAACCTAGATCCTGGCCTGCTGATAGAGGGATAATTTAAAATATAGGTAACCTTACCCTCTTGAAGATGGATGGTAGATTATAGCCTCTGGCCACAAGTGGGGTTTAGTCCTATGTCTGTCTGACATAGTCTAACCCAGCAGAGTGTTCTTGTGGCAGGAGCATAACAGGCTCAGGAGTGCTGGACTGGAGACACTTCACAGGAATCTGTTTTTTCTACAACAACTCTCTTTGAAGTAGGAATTTCCACAAAATTATTCCCATTCTGGAAAGCCCCATCCATGCACTTTCAATGGGACAAAGGTTGATGTATCAATTTGACTGATGTTAATGTGGCTAGTGTGACAAGGGTGCGCCATACAAACAGGACTTTGTGGAATAAAGAATTTGAACTTTTGGACGTATAACGTGATGGATGTACAAAGTCCACAGTTGTTGCTAGGTACGGGAATCCTGGTCGACTCAGTGTATCCTTATTGCCAGCCTTCATCATGAGGCATGTTGTAAAGCCTCACATATAAGCTGCAACTTATAGACCATTACAGAGGGTCCCTGGGCGATGGAGTTTTTAGGAACTCAGGGTGTGGCTTATTCACCGGGTTTTACCCTATAGAAGTGGATGCCAACCTTTGCAGAGCTAAAGTTCAGCTTGTAGTAAAGGCAACAACTCAGGGTACAGCTTATAAGTGAGTGTGCCTTATACATGGGGTTATACAGTATCTGTTATATGTTAGTGTGCCTTATACATGGGGTTATACAGTATCTGTATTATGTTAGTGTGCCTTATACGTGGGGTTATACAGTATCTGTATTATGTTAGTGTGCCTTATACATGGGGTTATACAGTATCTGTTATATGTTAGTGCCTTATACATAGGGTTATACAGTATCTGTTATATGTTAGTGTGCCTTATACATGGGGTTATACAGTATATGTTATATGTTAGTGTGCCTTATACATGGGGTTATACAGTATCTGTATTATGTTAGTGTGCCTTATACATGGGGTTATACAGTATCTGTATTATGTGAGTGTGCCTTATACATGAGGTTATACAGTATCTGTTATATGTTAGTGTGCCTTATACATGGGGTCATAGAGTATCTGTTATATGTTAGTGTGCCTTATACATGGGGTTATACAGTATCTGTTATATGTTAGTGTGCCTTATACATGGGGTTATACAGTATCTGTATTATGTTAGTGTGCCTTATACATGGGGTTATACAGTATCTGTATTATGTTAGTGTGCCTTATACATGGGGTTATACAGTGTCTGTTATATGTTAGTGTGCCTTATACATGGGGTTATACAGTATCTGTATTATGTTAGTGTGCCTTATACATGGGGTTATACAGTATCTGTATTATGTTAGTGTGCCTTATACATGGGGTTATACAGTATCTGTTATATGTTAGTGTGCCTTATACATGGGGTTATACAGTATCTGTTATATGTGAGTGTGCCTTATACATGGGGTTATACAGTATCTGTATTATGTTAGTGTGCCTTATACATGGGGTTATACAGTATCTGTATTATGTTAGTGTGCCTTATACATGGGGTTATACAGTATCTGTTATATGTAAGTGTGCCTTATACATCAGTTATACAGTATCTGTCATATGTTAGTGTGCCTTATACATCAGTTATACAGTATCTGTCATATGTTAGTGTGCCTTATACATGGAGTTATACAGTATCTGTTATATGTTAGTGTACCTTATACATGGAGTTATACAGTATCTGTATTATGTTAGTGTGCCTTATACATGGGGTTATACAGTATCTGTTATATGTGAGTGTGCCTTATACATGGGGTTATACAGTATCTGTTATATGTTAGTGTGCCTTATACATGGGGTTATACAGTATCTGTATTATGTTAGTGTGCCTTATACATAGGGTTATACAGTATCTGTATTATGTTAGTGTGCCTTATACATGGGGTTATACAGTATCTGTTATATGTGAGTGTGCCTTATACATGGGGTTATACAGTATATGTATTATGTTAGTGTGCCTTATACATGGGGTTATACAGTATCTGTTATATGTTAGTGTGCCTTATACATGGGGTTATACAGTATCTGTATTATGTTAGTGTGCCTTATACATAGGGTTATACAGTATCTGTATTATGTTAGTGTGCCTTATACATGGGGTTATACAGTATCTGTTATATGTGAGTGTGCCTTGTACATGGGGTTATACAGTATCTGTATTATGTTAGTGTGCCTTATACATGGGGTTATACAGTATCTGTTATATGTGAGTGTGCCTTATACATGGGTTATACAGTATCTGTATCATGTGAGTGTGCCTTATACATGGGGTTATACAGTATCTGTATTATGTTAGTGTGCCTTATACATGGGGTTATACTGTATCTGTTATATGTTAGTGTGCCTTATACATGGGGTTATACAGTATCTGTTATATGTTAGTGTGCCTTATACATGAGGTTATACAGTATCTGTTATATGTTAGTGTGCCTTATACATGGGGTTATACAGTATCTGTATCATGTGAGTGTGCCTTATACATGGGGTTATACAGTGTCTGTTATATGTTAGTGTGCCTTATACATGAGGTTATACAGTATCTGTTATATGTTAGTGTGCCTTATACATGGGGTTATACTGTATCTGTTATATGTTAGTGTGCCTTATACATGGGGTTATACAGTATCTGTATTATGTTAGTGTGCCTTATACATGGGGTTATACAGTATATGTATTATGTTAGTGTACCTTATTACACGATTTCTGTGACTCAGGGTGCTTTTTCTGGATATCCCAGTTCTGATATTCCTGCATATTGTGCGACCCCTTATGAGCAGATCCCAGGTGGATATCAGCACTCTCTGAGGTGGATATCAGCACTCTCTGAGGTGGATATCAGCACTCCTTGTCCATGTCACATGTCACATGTCACATGTTAAAACCCACGAAATTTCCATGGTCAGGGTAGGGCTCGAACCTGCAGTCTCAGATCCCTAATCCAACTCCCTATGCACTGCGCCACAGGGACTGACGAGAGGTGGTTGGCTAGAACTAAACCAAACAAAGGAATCCTAGCCGGGCGCCGAGGCGTGTGTACCGATCGTGTATACATAACCAAAGGAGGCGTTCAAATCAATCCAAGCCAAGACGGCCGCTGTAGGAGGAGACGCGGTGGTCTAGCGGTTAGCACGTCGCGCTCAGCCGTCAGAGGTACATGGATCGCGTCCCCGTCTGGGCGCAACTTTTTTCGCCGTGTGCGCTGTCGCTGTCCGCTGCCGGGAGAGGAGGTGTGTGTACCGATCGTGTAGAAACACTATGGCAGGCTTCGCGTCCCGGGGAAGGATTTTTGTTTTCAACTTGTTTTTATTGATATTTTATTGATTATTTATTGATTTTTTATTGATTAATCGTGTAATAAACTTAGTAAGGTATGGGCTAACAGGCACCTCATGGCATGTATCGTAGGATATCGAACTCGTGGCCTGCGGCCACTCGTTCGATATCCTACGATACATGCCATTCGGTGCCTGTTAGCCCATACATTACTTAGTTATTATACATGGTGTTATACAGTATCTGTATTATGTCAGTGTGCCTTATACATGGTGTCATACAGTATCTGTTATATGTTAGTGTGCCTTATACATGGGGTTATACAGTATCTGTTATTGGGGGGGGGGGTCTGATCTAGTAAGATTTTAACAAACAGGAGTAGTCATTTAACTTAAACTTACCAAAGATTTAGGTAATCACAGATATAGTTTAAGGATTTATCACTGTATACAGCATCATCTCCACATGGAATCAACTATACAGGCACTTCTCTAATTAATGAAAGAAAAACCTTTGGACAAAAATTTTAGAATATCTATGTTTTTATGGAATTGACAATTTCTTTTCAAGTTTTCATCATTAACACTTTTTAACCTCATGCTTTACAAGATTAAGAAATATTTTTTATCAGCTGCACTGGTAGATTTCATATCGTCCTTGAAATATATTTACTGAAGGACAAGTCATAAATTGGTTGTATATGTATATATGTTTATATGTATGCATCGACGTCAGATCCTTTTAAGGTCTACAGTGAGTTGGTATCACACACTCCAGTGAGCCACTGTCATTTCGAGACACACACAACAACGCTGCTCAAACAGCTACAGTGCACTTTGTGGTAGGCAGATGAATAAGAAGTACCAGTTATATCATCACCAAGGCAAAGACACATTCTAGGAGAGGGCAGTGGGAAGAAGACCTCACAAAGTAAGGCTGTCACCCTGGAAACCAAACTGCAAGTAATGTAAAGTAAGTACTGACACTCTGACCAGTGTATGTGCACATTGAGATTTGATGTCTGATTGATTTCAGACCACATTTCTTGCCTGTTTGGCTAATTTCCTGTGCTTTTGATCCAGTGTTACATCGTGTAGAGACACTTTAGTTTTCCCAGTTTGCTTTCACATGAGGAGCCTCTGCCCCAACCCCTTCCTACCAACGTTCAATGAAGTACTACTAAGTTTGAGCAGAGGACCTCCAGTTATAATTGTTTGTTTGGTGGAGTCTTCTATGCTCTTCATGTATAGGGTTAGAGCCTCTGCTATTGAATAGCCTTTTAAAGACTGTGTTTGGAGAGTAAAGTTTCAAGTTTCAACAACAATTTTATTCACTAGAAAAAGGTACAAGCTCGCCCTTTCGACACTCTATCTGTATAATTCCTCTAGGAGTAGGCTGGAGCCAAGCAGTTGTTGGAATGCACATCATAATAAGGACTCCATATCTTCCTTGCCTTATGGGCAAAACTATTCTCACAGGTCACTAATGACTAATAATACAGACACTAGGGAACATCATAACAGTACAAAACACTATGGTACAACACTAAAAATACAGGTTAAAATACATGACTTCCATGTATGAGATGACGACTGAGTGCCATAGGTCCTAGTATCGTGGACATTATTGTAAACCCTCCCCTAGAAGCTTAAAGAAGGCTTAACTGTAATTCACTTCAATTCAAATCTCTCTTGTAACCCAATCCCCCAACTTAAGTAAACACTAGAAGTAAATTTGGGCTCAAATCCCAAATTGCTGACAGCTCCAATAGGCTTCTGAGGGAGGTTTTATGATATCAGAAATCTATCTTCACCCATCCCAACAGGGAAACTAAGTGTCAAAATAAAGAATGTCACAAAATGGTTTCTGCTTTGGAAGTGAAATTATCAACATTTCCATTGACCCCTCATAGGTACTATAAATCCTTTATCCTTTATAGCCAATTTTGGGCTATAAAGCATGAAAGCTCTGCAGACTTGACGACTTTGTGTCAGGTGCAGGGGATCTGAGATTAACTACAATTCCCTGAGACTTTGCTGAATATCCCCTGTTCCTAAGTTCAAGTTGAGGACAAACCTACATCAGGTTATACATCTCTATAATTAGAGGACCTGGCTACACATCCCCAGGTATAGACTGTACACACCCAGATACACACATCTCTATAATTAGACGGTACACATCCCCAGGTATAGACTGTAAACACAGACACACACATCTCTATAATTAGAGGCTACACATCCCCAGGTATAGACCGTACACACCTAGACACACACATCTCTATAATTAGAGGCTGCACATCCCCAGGTATAGACTGTACACACAGACACACACATCTCTATAATTAGACGCTACACATCCCCAGGAATAGGCTGTACACACAGACACACACATCTCTATAATTAGAGGCTGCACATCCCCAGGTATAGACTGTACACACACAGATACACACATCTCTATAATTAGAGGCTACACATCACCAGGTATAGAGTATACACACCCAGACACACACATCTCTATAATTAGAGGCAACACATCCCCAGGTATAGACTGTACACACACAGACACACACATCTCTATAATTAGAGGCTACACATCCCCAGGTATAGATCGTACACACCTAGATACACACATCTCTATAATTAGAGGCTACAAATCTCCAGGTATAGACTGTACACACAGATACAAAAATCTCTATAATTAGAGGCTACACATCCCCAGGTATAGACTGTACACACAGACACACACATCTCTATAATTAGAGGCTACACATCACCAGGTATAGACTGTACACACAGATACACACATCTCTATAATTAGAGGCTACACAACCCAGGTATAGACTGACACACCCAGATACACACATCTCTATAATTAGAGGCCACACATCCCCAGGTATAGACTGTACACACAGACACACACATCTCTATAATTAGAGGCTACACATCCCCAGGTATAGACTGTACACACAGACACACACGTCTCTAAAAGTAGAGGCTATACATCCCTAGGTATAGACTGTACACACAGATACACACATCTCTATAATTAGAGGCTACACATCCCCAGGTATAGACCGTACACACAGACACACACATCTCTATAATTAGAGGCCACACATCCCCAGGTATAGACTGTACACACAGACACACACATCTCTATAATTAGAGGCTACACATCCCCAGGTATAGACTGTACACACACAGACACATACATCTCTATAATTAGAGGCTACACATCCCCAGGTATAGACTGTACACACAGACACACACATCTCTATAATTAGAGGCTGCACATCCCCAGGTATAGACTGTACACACAGACACACACATCTCTATAATTAGAGGCTACACATCCCCAGGTATAGACTGTACACACAGACACACACATTACTATAATTAGAGGCTACACATCCCCAGGTATAGACTGTACACACAGATACACACATCTCTATAATTAGAGGCTACACAACCCAGGTATAGACTGACACACCCAGATACACACATCTCTATAATTAGAGGCTACACATCCCCAGGTATAGACTGTACACACAGACACACACATCTCTATAATAAGAGGCTACACATCCCCAGGTATAGACTGTACACACAGACACACACATCTCTAAAAGTAGAGGCAACACATCCCCAGGTATAGACTGTACACACAGATACACACATCTCTATAATTAGAGGTTACACATCCCCAGGTATAGACCGTACACACAGACACACAGATCTCTATAATTAGAGGCCACACATCCCCAGGTATAGACTGTACACACAGACACACACATCTCTATAATTAGAGGCTACACATCCCCAGGTATAGACTGTACACACACAGACACATACATCTCTATAATTAGAGGCTACACATCCCCAGGTATAGACTGTACACACAGACACACACATCTCTATAATTAGAGGCTGCACATCCCCAGGTATAGACTGTACACACACAGATACACACATCTCTATAATTAGAGGCTACACATCACCAGGTATAGAGTATACACACCCAGACACACACATCTCTATAATTAGAGGCTACACATCCCCAGGTATAGACTGTACACACACAGACACACACATCTCTATAATTAGAGGCTACACATCCCCAGGTATAGATCGTACACACCTAGATACACACATCTCTATAATTAGAGGCTACAAATCACCAGGTATAGACTGTACACACAGATACACACATCTCTATAATTAGAGGCTACACATCCCCAGGTATAGACTGTACACACAGACACACACATCTCTATAATTGGAGGCTACACAACCCAGGTATAGACTGACACACCCAGATACACACATCTGTATAATTAGAGGCCACACATCCCCAGGTATAGACTGTACACACAGACACACACATCTCTATAATTAGAGGCTACACATCCCGAGGTATAGACTGTACACACAGACACACACATCTCTATAATTAGAGGCTACACATCCCCAGGTATAGACTGTACACACAGACACACACATCTCTATAATTAGAGGCTACACATCCCCAGGTATAGACTGTACACACAGACACACACATCTCTATAATTAGAGGCTGCACATCCCCAGGTATACACTGTACACACAGACACACACATCTCTATAATTAGACGCTACACATCCCCAGATATAGACTGTACACACAGACACACACATCTCTATAATTAGAGGCTACACATCCCCAGGTATAGACTGTACACACAGATACACACATCTCTATAATTAGAGGCTACACAACCCAGGTATAGACTGACACACCCAGATACACACATCTCTATAATTAGAGGCCACACATCCCCAGGTATAGACTGTACACACAGATACACACATCTCTATAATTAGAGCCTACACAACCCAGGTATAGACTGACACACCCAGATACACACATCTCTATAATTAGAGGCCACACATCCCCAGGTATAGACTGTACACACCCAGACACACACATCTCTATAATTAGAGGCTACACATCCCCAGGTATAGACTGTACACACCCAAACACACACATCTCTATAATTAGAGGCCACACATCCCCAGGTATAGACCGTACACATCTAGATACATGCATCGCTATAATTAGAGGCCACACATCCCCAGTTATAGACTGACACACCCAGACACACACATCTCTATAATTAGAGGCTACACATCACCAGGTATAGACTGTACACACAGATACACACATCTCTATAATTAGAGGCTACACATCCCCAGGTATAGACTGTAGACACCCAGACACACACATCTCTATAATTAGAGGCTGCACATCCCCAGCTATAGACTGTAAACACAGACACACACATCTCTATAATTAGAGGCCACACATCCCCAGGTATAGACTGTACATCCAGATACACACATCTCTATAATTAGAGGCTACACATCCCCAGGTATAGACTGTACACACAGACACACACATCTCTATAATTAGAGGTTACACATCCCCAGGTATAGACTGTACACACCCAGACACACACATCTCTATAATTAGAGGCCACACATCCCCAGGTATAGAGTGTACACACAGACACACACATCTCTATAATTAGAGGCTACACATCCCCAGGTATAGACTGTACACACAGACACACACATCTCTAAAAGTAGAGGCTACACATCCCCAGGTATAGACTGTACACACAGACACACACATCTCTATAATGAGAGGCTACACATCCCCAGGTATAGACTGTATACACATCTCTATAATTAGAGGCCACACATCCCCAGTTATAGACCGTACACACCCAGACACACACATCTCTATAATTAGAGGCTACACATCCCCAGGTATAGACTGTACACACCCAGATACACACATCTCTATAATTAGAGGCTACACATCCCCAGGTATAGACTGTACACAAAGACACACACATCTCTATAATTAGAGGCTACACATCCCCAGGTATAGACTGACACACCCAGACACACACATCTCTATAATTAGAGGCTACACATCCCCAGGTATAGACTGTACACACCCAGACACACACATCTCTATAATTAGAGGCTACACATCCCCAGGTATAGACTGTACACACCCAGATACACACATCTCTATAATTAGAGGCTACACATCCCCAGGTATAGACCGTACACACATAGACACACACATCTCTATAATTAGAGGCTACACATCCCCAGGTATAGACTGACACACCCAGACACACACATCTCTATAATTAGAGGCTACACATCACCAGGTATAGACCGTACACACCCAGATATACACATCTCTATAATTAGAGGCTACACATCCCCAGGTATAGACTGTACACACACACAGACATCTCTATAATTAGAGGCTACACATCCCCAGGTATAGACTGTACACACACACACACATCTCTATAATTAGAGGCTACACATCCCCAGGTATAGACTGTACACACAGACACACACATCTCTATAATTAGAGGCTACACATCCCCAGGTATAGACTGTACACACAGATACACACATCTCTATAATTAGAGGCTACATATCCCCAGGTATAGACTGTACACACCCAGACACACACATCTCTATAATTAGAGGCTACACATCACCAGGTATAGACTGACACACCCAGATACACACATCTCTATAATTAGAGGCTTCACATCCCCAGCTATAGACTGTAAACACAGACACACACATCTCTATAATTAGAGGCCACACACCCCCAGGTATAGACTGTACATCCAGATACACACATCTCTATAATTAGAGGCTACACATCCCCAGCTATAGACCGTACACACAGACACACACATCTCTAAAAGTAGAGGCTACACATCCCCAGGTCCCAGGTATAGACCGTACACACCCAGACACACACATCTCTATAATTAGAGGCTACACAACCCCAGGTATAGATGGTACACACATAGGCACACATATCTCTATAATTAGAGGCTACACATCTCCAGGTATAGACTGTACACACCCAGACACACACATGTCTATAATTACAGGCTACACATCCCCAGGTATAGATGGTACACACCTAGATACACACATCTCTATAATTAGAGGCTACATATCCCCAGGTATAGACTGTACACACATCTCTATAATTAGAGGCCACACATCCCCAGGTATAGACCGTACATACCCAGACACACACATCTCTATAATTAGAGGCTACACATCCCCAGGTATAGACTGTACACACACAGATACACACATCTCTATAATTAGAGGCTACACATCCCCAGGTATAGACTGTACACACCCAGACACACACATCTCTATAATTAGAGGCTACACATCCCCAGGTATAGACCGTACACACCCAGACACACACATCTCTATAATTAGAGGCTACACATCCCCAGGTATAGATCGTACACACCTAGATACACACATCTCTATAATTAGAGGCCACACATCCCCAGGTATAGACCGTACATACCCAGACACACACATCTCTATAATTAGAGGCTACACATCCCCAGGTATAGACTGTACACACACAGATACACACATCTCTATAATTAGAGGCTACACATCCCCAGGTATAGACTGTACACACCCAGACACACACATCTCTAAAATTAGAGGCTACACATCCCCAGGTATAGACTGACACACCAAGATACACACATCTCTATAATTATAGGCTTCACATCCCCAGCTATAGACTGTAAACACAGACACACACATCTCTAAAAGTAGAGGCTACACATCCCCAGGTCCCAGGTATAGACCGTACACACCCAGACACACACATCTCTATAATTAGAGGCTACACAACCCCAGGTATAGATGGTACACACATAGGCACACATATCTCTATAATTAGAGGCTACACATCCCCAGGTATAGACTGTACACACACACACACACACACACACATCTCTATAATTAGAGGCTACACATCCCCAGGTATAGACTGTAAACACAGACACACACATCTCTATAATTAGAGGCTTCACACCCCCAGGTATAGACTGTACACACAGACACACACATCTCTATAATTAGAGGCTATACATCACCAGGTATAGACCGTACACACAGACACACACATCTATATAATTAGAGGCCACACATCCCCACTTATAGACTGTACACACTCAGACACACACATCTCTATAATTAGAGGCTACACATCCCCAGGTATAGACTGTACACACCCAGATACACACATCTCTATAATTAGAGGCTACACAACCCAGGTATAGACTGACACACCCAGATACACACATCTCTATAATTAGAGGCTACACAACCCAGGTATAGACTGTACACACACAGACACACACATCTCTATAATTAGAGGCTACACATCCCCAGGTATAGATTGTACACACCCAGATACACACATCTCTATAATTAGAGGCTACACATCCCCAGGTATAGACTGTAAACACAGACACACACATCTCTATAATTAGAGGCTTCACATCCCCAGGTATAGACTGTACACACAGACACACACATCTCTATAATTAGAGGCTTCACACCCCCAGGTATAGACCGTACACACCCAGACACACACATCTCTATAGTTAGAGGCTACACATCCCCAGGTATAGACTGCACACACAGATACATGCATCTCTATAATTAGAGGCTACACATCCCTAGGTATAGACTGTACACACAGACACACACATCTCTATAATTAGAGGCTACACAACCCCAGGTATAGACTGTACACACCCAGATACACATATCTCTATAATTAGAGGCTACACATCACCAGGTATAGACTGTACACTAACAGACAAACACATCTCTATGATTAGAGGGTACACATCCCCAGGTATAGACTGACACACCCAGACACACACATCTCTATAATTAAAGGCTACACATCACCAGGTATAGACTGACACACCCATATACACACATCTCTATAATTAGAGGGTACACATCCCCAGGTATAGACCATACACACCCAGATACACACATCTCTATAATTAGAGGCTACACATCCCCAGGTATAGACTGTACACACACAGACACACACATCTCTATAATTAGAGGCTACACACCCCCAGGTATAGACTGTACACACAGACACACACATCTCTATAATTAAAGGCTACACATCCCCAGGTATAGACTGACACACCCAGACACACACATCTCTATAATTAGAGGCCACACATCCCCAGGTATAGACTGTACATACCCAGACACACACATCTCTATAATTAGAGGCTACACATCCCCAGGTATAGACTGTACATACCCAGACACACACATCTCTATAATTAGAGGCTACACATCCCCAGGTATAGACTGTACACACACAGATACACACATCTCTATAATTAGAGGCTACACATCCCCAGGTATAGACTGTACACACAGACACACATATGTCTATAATTAGAGGCTACACATCCCCAGGTATAGACTGTACACACAGACACACACATCTCTATAATTAGAGGCCACACATCCCCAGGTATAGACTGTACACACAGACACACACATCTCTATAATTAGAGGCCACACACCCCCAGGTATAGACTGCACACACAGACACACACATCTCTATAATTAGAGGCCACACATCCCCAGGTATAGATTGTACACACAGATACACACATCTCTATAATTAGAGCCTACACAACCCAGGTATAGACTGACACACCCAGATACACACATCTCTATAATTAGAGGCCACACATCCCCAGGTATAGACTGTACACACAGACACACACATCTCTATAATTAGAGGCTACACATCCCCAGGTATAGACTGTACACACAGACACACACATCTCTAAAAGTAGAGGCTACACATCCCCAGGTATAGACTGTACACACAGATACACACATCTCTATAATTAGAGGCTACACATCCCCAGGTATAGACCGTACACACAGACAAACACATCTCTATAATTAGAGGCCACACATCCCCAGGTATAGACTGTACACACAGACACACACATCTCTATAATTAGAGGCTACACATCCTCAGGTATAGACTGTACACACACAGACACATACATCTCTATAATTAGAGGCTACACATCCCCAGGTATAGACTGTACACACAGACACAGACATCTCTATAATTAGAGGCTGCACATCCCCTGGTATAGACTGTACACACAGACACACACATCTCTATAATTAGAGGCTACACATCCCCAGGTATAGACTGTACACACAGACACAGACATCTCTATAATTAGAGGCTACACATCCCCAGGTATAGACTGTACACACAGACACACACATCTCTATAATTAGACGCTACACATCCCCAGGTATAGACTGTCCACACAGACACACACATCTCTATAATTAGAGGCTACACATCCCCAGGTATAGACTGTACACACAGATACACATATCTCTATAATTAGAGGCTACACAACCCAGGTATAGACTGACACACCCAGATACACACATCCCTATAATTAGAGGCCACACATCCCCAGGTATAGACCGTACACACAGACAAACACATCTCTATAATTAGAGGCCACACATCCCCAGGTATAGACTGTACACACAGACACACACATCTCTATAATTAGAGGCTACACATCCTCAGGTATAGACTGTACACACACAGACACATACATCTCTATAATTAGAGGCTACACATCCTCAGGTATAGACTGTACACACAGACACAGACATCTCTATAATTAGAGGCTGCACATCCCCAGGTATAGACTGTACACACAGACACACACATCTCTATAATTAGAGGCTACACATCCCCAGGTATAGACTGTACACACAGACACAGACATCTCTATAATTAGAGGCTACACATCCCCAGGTATAGACTGTACACACAGACACAGACATCTCTATAATTAGAGGCTACACATCCCCAGGTATAGACTGTACACACAGACACACACATTACTATAATTAGAGGCTACACATCCCCAGGTATAGACTGTACACACACAGACACACACTTCTCTATAATTAGACGCTACACATCCCCAGGTATAGACTGTACACACAGACACACACATCTCTATAATTAGAGGCTACACATCCCCAGGTATAGACTGTACACACAGATACACACATCTCTATAATTAGAGGCTACACAACCCAGGTATAGACTGACACACCCAGATACACACATCCCTATAATTAGAGGCCACACATCCCCAGGTATAGACTGTACACACAGATACACACATCATTATAATTAGAGGCTACACAACCCAGGTATAGACTGACACATCCAGATACACACATCTCTATAATTAGAGGCCACACATCCCCAGGTATAGACTGTACACACAGACACACACATCTCTATAATTAGAGGCTACACATCCCCAGGTATAGACTGTACAGACAGACACACACATCTCTAAAAGTAGAGGCTACACATCCCCAGGTATAAACTGTACACACAGATACACACATCTCTATAATTAGAGGCTACACATCCCCAGGTATAGACCGTACACACAGACACACACATCTCTATAATTAGAGGCCACACATCCCCAGGTATAGACTGTACACACAGACACACACATCTCTATAATTAGAGGCTACACATCCCCAGGTATAGACTGTACACACACAGACATATACATCTCTATAATTAGAGGCTACACATCCCCAGGTATAGACTGTACACACAGACACAGACATCTCTATAATTAGAGGCTGCACATCCCCAGGCATAGACTGTACACACAGACACACACATCTCTATAATTAGACGCTACACATCCCCAGGTATAGACTGTACACATAGACACACACATTACTATAATTTGAGGCTACACATCCCCAGGTATAGACTGTACACTCAGATACACACATCTCTATAATTAGAGGCTACACAACCCAGGTATAGACTGACACACCCAGATACACACATCTCTATAATTAGAGGCCACACATCCCCAGGTATAGACTGTACACCCAGACACACACATCTCTAAAAGTAGAGGCTACACATCCCCAGGTATAGACTGTACACACCCAAACACACACATCTCTATAATTAGAGGCCACACATCCCCAGGTATAGACCGTACACATCTAGATACATGCATCGCTATAATTAGAGGCCACACATCCCCAGTTATAGACTGACACACCCAGACACACACATCTCTATAATTAGAGGCTACACATCACCAGGTATAGACTGTACACACAGATACACACATCTCTATAATTAGAGGCTACACATCCCCAGGTATAGACTGTAGACACCCAGACACACACATCTCTATAATTAGAGGCTGCACATCCCCAGCTATAGACTGTAAACACAGACACACACATCTCTATAATTAGAGGCCACACATCCCCAAGTATAGACTGTACATCCAGATACACACATCTCTATAATTAGAGGCTACACATCCCCAGGTATAGACTGTACACACAGACACACACATCTCTATAATTAGAGGCTACACATCCCCAGGTATAGACTGTACACACAGACACAGACATCTCTATAATTAGAGGCTACACATCCCCAGGTATAGACTGTACACACAGACACAGACATCTCTATAATTAGAGGCTACACATCCCCAGGTATAGACTGTACACACAGACACACACATTACTATAATTAGAGGCTACACATCCCCAGGTATAGACTGTACACACACAGACACACACTTCTCTATAATTAGACGCTACACATCCCCAGGTATAGACTGTACACACAGACACACACATCTCTATAATTAGAGGCTACACATCCCCAGGTATAGACTGTACACACAGATACACACATCTCTATAATTAGAGGCTACACAACCCAGGTATAGACTGACACACCCAGATACACACATCCCTATAATTAGAGGCCACACATCCCCAGGTATAGACTGTACACACAGATACACACATCATTATAATTAGAGGCTACACAACCCAGGTATAGACTGACACATCCAGATACACACATCTCTATAATTAGAGGCCACACATCCCCAGGTATAGACTGTACACACAGACACACACATCTCTATAATTAGCGGCTACACATCCCCAGGTATAGACTGTACAGACAGACACACACATCTCTAAAAGTAGAGGCTACACATCCCCAGGTATAAACTGTACACACAGATACACACATCTCTATAATTAGAGGCTACACATCCCCAGGTATAGACCGTACACACAGACACACACATCTCTATAATTAGAGGCCACACATCCCCAGGTATAGACTGTACACACAGACACACACATCTCTATAATTAGAGGCTACACATCCCCAGGTATAGACTGTACACACACAGACATATACATCTCTATAATTAGAGGCTACACATCCCCAGGTATAGACTGTACACACAGACACAGACATCTCTATAATTAGAGGCTGCACATCCCCAGGCATAGACTGTACACACAGACACACACATCTCTATAATTAGACGCTACACATCCCCAGGTATAGACTGTACACATAGACACACACATTACTATAATTTGAGGCTACACATCCCCAGGTATAGACTGTACACTCAGATACACACATCTCTATAATTAGAGGCTACACAACCCAGGTATAGACTGACACACCCAGATACACACATCTCTATAATTAGAGGCCACACATCCCCAGGTATAGACTGTACACACAGACACACACATCTCTAAAAGTAGAGGCTACACATCCCCAGGTATAGACTGTACACACAGATACACACATCTCTATAATTAGAGGCTACACATCCCCAGGTATAGACCGTACACACAGACACACACATCTCTATAATTAGAGGCCACACATCCCCAGGTATAGACTGTACACACAGACACACACATCTCGAAAAGTAGAGGCTACACATCCCCAGGTATAGACTGTACACACAGATACACACATCTCTATAATTAGAGGCTACACATCCCCAGGTATAGACCGTACACACAGACACACACATCTCTATAATTAGAGGCCACACATCCCCAGGTATAGACTGTACACACACAGACACATACATCTCTATAATTAGAGGCTACACATCCCCAGGTATAGACTGTACACACAGACACACACATCTCTATAATTAGAGGCTGCACATCCCCACGTATAGACTGTACACACACAGATACACACATCTCTATAATTAGAGGCTACACATCACCAGGTATAGAGCATACACACCCAGACACACACATCTCTATAATTAGAGGCTACACATCCCCAGGTATAGACTGTACACACACAGACACACACATCTCTATAATTAGAGGCTACACATCCCCAGGTATAGATCGTACACACCTAGATACACACATCTCTATAATTAGAGGCTACAAATCACCAGGTATAGACTGTACACACAGATACACACATCTCTATAATTAGAGGCTACACATCCCCAGGTATAGACTGTACACACAGACACAGACATCTCTATAATTAGAGGCTACACAACCCAGGTATAGACTGACACACCCAGATACACACATCTCTATAATTAGAGGCCACACATCCCCAGGTATAGACTGTACACACAGACACACACATCTCTATAATTAGAGGCTACACATCCCCAGGTATAGACTGTACACACAGACACACAAATCTCTATAATTAGAGGCTACACATCCCCAGGTATATACTGTACACACAGACACACACATCTCTATAATTAGAGGCTACACATCCCCAGGTATAGACTGTACACACAGACACACACATCTCTATAATTAGAGGCTGCACATCCCCAGGTATAGACTGTACACACAGACACACACATCTCTATAATTAGAGGCTACACATCCCCAGGTATAGACTGTACACAAAGACACACACATCTCTATAATTAGAGGCTACACATCCCCAGGTATAGACTGTACACACAGATACACACATCTCTATAATTAGAGGCTACACAACCCAGGTATAGACTGACACACCCAGATACACACATCTCTATAATTAGAGGCCACACATCCCCAGGTATAGACTGACACACCCAGATACACACATCTCTATAATTAGAGGCCACACATCCCCAGGTATAGATTGTACACACAGACACACACATCTCTATAATTAGAGGCTACACATCCCCAGGTATAGACTGTACACACAGACACACACATCTCTAAAAGTAGAGGCTACACATCCCCAGGTATAGACTGTACACACAGACACACACATCTCTATAATTAGAGGCTACACATCCCTAGGTATAGACTGTACACACAGACACACACATCTCTATACTTAGAGGCTACACATCCCCAGGTATAGACTGCACACACAGACACACACATCTCTATAATTAGAGGCTACACATCCCCAGGTATAGACTGTACACACAGACACACACATCTCTATAATTAGAGGTTACACATCCCCAGGTATAGACTGTACACACCCAGACACACACATCTCTATAATTAGAGGCCACACATCCCCAGGTATAGACTGCACACACAGACACACACATCTCTATAATTAGAGGCTACACATCCCCAGGTATAGACTGTACACACAGACACACACATCTCTAAAAGTAGAGGCTACACATCCCCAGGTATAGACTGTACACACAGACACACACATCTCTATAATTAGAGGCTACACATCCCCAGGTATAGACTGTACACACATCTCTATAATTAGAGGCCACACATCCCCAGGTATAGACCGTACACACCCAGACACACACATCTCTATAATTAGAGGCTACACATCCCCAGGTATAGACTGTACACACCCAGACACACACATCTCTATAATTAGAGGCTACACATCCCCAGGTATAGACTGTACACACAGACACACAAATCTCTATAATTAGAGGCTACACATCCCCAGGTATATACTGTACACACAGACACACACATCTCTATAATTAGAGGCTACACATCCCCAGGTATAGACTGTACACACAGACACACACATCTCTATAATTAGAGGCTGCACATCCCCAGGTATAGACTGTACACACAGACACACACATCTCTATAATTAGAGGCTACACATCCCCAGGTATAGACTGTACACAAAGACACACACATCTCTATAATTAGAGGCTACACATCCCCAGGTATAGACTGTACACACAGATACACACATCTCTATAATTAGAGGCTACACAACCCAGGTATAGACTGACACACCCAGATACACACATCTCTATAATTAGAGGCCACACATCCCCAGGTATAGACTGACACACCCAGATACACACATCTCTATAATTAGAGGCCACACATCCCCAGGTATAGATTGTACACACAGACACACACATCTCTATAATTAGAGGCTACACATCCCCAGGTATAGACTGTACACACAGACACACACATCTCTAAAAGTAGAGGCTACACATCCCCAGGTATAGACTGTACACACAGACACACACATCTCTATAATTAGAGGCTACACATCCCTAGGTATAGACTGTACACACAGACACACACATCTCTATACTTAGAGGCTACACATCCCCGGGTATAGACTGCACACACAGACACACACATCTCTATAATTAGAGGCTACACATCCCCAGGTATAGACTGTACACACAGACACACACATCTCTATAATTAGAGGTTACACATCCCCAGGTATAGACTGTACACACCCAGACACACACATCTCTATAATTAGAGGCCACACATCCCCAGGTATAGACTGCACACACAGACACACACATCTCTATAATTAGAGGCTACACATCCCCAGGTATAGACTGTACACACAGACACACACATCTCTAAAAGTAGAGGCTACACATCCCCAGGTATAGACTGTACACACAGACACACACATCTCTATAATTAGAGGCTACACATCCCCAGGTATAGACTGTACACACATCTCTATAATTAGAGGCCACACATCCCCAGGTATAGACCGTACACACCCAGACACACACATCTCTATAATTAGAGGCTACACATCCCCAGGTATAGACTGTACACACCCAGACACACACATCTCTATAATTAGAGGCTACACATCCCCAGGTATAGACTGTACACACCCAGATACACACATCTCTATAATTAGAGGCTACACATCCCCAGGTATAGACTGTACACAAAGACACACACATCTCTATAATTAGAGGCTACACATCCCCAGGTATAGACTGACACACCCAGACACACACATCTCTATAATTAGAGGCTACACATCCCCGGGTATACACTGTACACACCCAGACACACACATCTCTATAATTAGAGGCTACACATCCCCAGGTATAGACTGTACACACCCAAACACACACATCTCTATAATTAGAGGCCACACATCCCCAGGTATAGACCGTACACATCTAGATACATGCATCGCTATAATTAGAGGCCACACATCCCCAGTTATAGACTGACACACCCAGACACACACATCTCTATAATTAGAGGCTACACATCACCAGGTATAGACTGTACACACAGATACACACATCTCTATAATTAGAGGCTACACATCCCCAGGTATAGACTGTAGACACCCAGACACACACATCTCTATAATTAGAGGCTGCACATCCCCAGCTATAGACTGTAAACACAGACACACACATCTCTATAATTAGAGGCCACACATCCCCAGGTATAGACTGTACATCCAGATACACACATCTCTATAATTAGAGGCTACACATCCCCAGGTATAGACTGTACACACAGACACACACATCTCTATAATTAGAGGTTACACATCCCCAGGTATAGACTGTACACACCCAGACACACACATCTCTATAATTAGAGGCCACACATCCCCAGGTATAGAGTGTACACACAGACACACACATCTCTATAATTAGAGGCTACACATCCCCAGGTATAGACTGTACACACAGACACACACATCTCTAAAAGTAGAGGCTACACATCCCCAGGTATAGACTGTACACACAGACACACACATCTCTATAATTAGAGGCTACACATCCCCAGGTATAGACTGTATACACATCTCTATAATTAGAGGCCACACATCCCCAGTTATAGACCGTACACACCCAGACACACACATCTCTATAATTAGAGGCTACACATCCCCAGGTATAGACTGTACACACCCAGATACACACATCTCTATAATTAGAGGCTACACATCCCCAGGTATAGACTGTACACAAAGACACACACATCTCTATAATTAGAGGCTACACATCCCCAGGTATAGACTGACACACCCAGACACACACATCTCTATAATTAGAGGCTACACATCCCCAGGTATAGACTGTACACACCCAGACACACACATCTCTATAATCAGAGGCTACACATCCCCAGGTATAGACTGTACACACCCAGACACACACATCTCTATAATTAGAGGCTACACATCCCCAGGTATAGACCGTACACACATAGACATACACATCTCTATAATTAGAGGCTACACATCCCCAGGTATAGACTGACACACCCAGACACACACATCTCTATAATTAGAGGCTACACATCACCAGGTATAGACCGTACACACCCAGATACACACATCTCTATAATTAGAGGCTACACATCCCCAGGTATAGACTGTACATCCAGACACACATATCTCTATAATTAGAGGCTACACATCCCCAGGTATAGACTGACACACCCAGACACACACATCTCTATAATTAGAGGCTACACATCACCAGGTATAGACCGTACACATCTAGATACATGCATCGCTATAATTAGAGGCCACACATCCCCAGGTATAGACTGACACACCCAGACACACACATCTCTATAATTAGAGGCTTCACATCACCAGGTATGGACTGTACACACAGATACACACATCTCTATAATTAGAGGCTACACATCCCCAGGTATAGACTGTACACAGCCAGACACACACATCTCTATAATTAGAGGCTACACATCCCCAGGTATAGATTGTACACACAGATACACACATCTCTATAATTAGAGGCTACACATCCCCAGGTATAGACTGTACACACCCAGACACACACATCTCTATAATTAGAGGCTACACATCACCAGGTATAGACTGACACACCCAGATACACACTTCTCTATAATTAGAGGCTTCACATCCCCAGCTATAGACTGTAAACACAGACACACACATCTCTATAATTAGAGGCCACACACCCCCAGGTATAGACTGTACATCCAGATACACACATCTCTATAATTAGAGGCTACACATCCCCAGCTATAGACCGTACACACAGACACACACATCTCTAAAAGTAGAGGCTACACATCCCCAGGTATAGACCGTACACACCCAGACACACACATCTCTATAATTAGAGGCTACACATCCCCAGGTATAGACCGTACACACCCAGATACACACATCTCTATAATTAGAGGCTACACAACCCCAGGTATAGATGGTACACACCCAGGCACACATATCTCTATAATTAGAGGCTACACATCTCAAGGTATAGACTGTACACACCCAGACACACAAATGTCTATAATTACAGGCTACACATCCCCAGGTATAGATGGTACACACCTAGATACACACATCTCTATAATTAGAGGCTACATATCCCCAGGTATAGACTGTACACACATCTCTATAATTAGAGGCCACACATCCCCAGGTATAGACCGTACATACCCAGACACACACATCTCTATAATTAGAGGCTACACATCCCCAGGTATAGACTGTACACACACAGATACACACATCTCTATAATTAGAGGCTACACATCCCCAGGTATAGACTGTACACACCCAGACACACACATCTGTATAATTAGAGGGTACACATCCCCAGGTATAGACCGTACACACCCAGACACACACATCTCTATAATTAGAGGCTACACATCCCCAGGTATAGATCGTACACACCTAGATACACACATCTCTATAATTAGAGGCCACACATCCCCAGGTATAGACCGTACATACCCAGACACACACATCTCTATAATTAGAGGCTACACATCCCCAGGTATAGACTGTACACACACAGATACACACATCTCTATAATTAGAGGCTACACATCCCCAGGTATAGACTGTAAACACACAGATACACACATCTCTATAATTAGAGGCTACACATCCCCAGGTATAGACCGTACACACCCAGACACACACATCTCTATAATTAGAGGCTACACATCCCCAGGTATAGACCGTACACACCCAGACACACACATCTCTATAATTAGAGGCCACACATCCCCAGGTATAGACTGTACACACCCAGACACACACATCTCTATAATTAGAGGCTACACATCCCCAGGTATAGACTGTAAACACACAGATACACACATCTCTATAATTAGAGGCTACACACCCCCAGGTATAGACTGTACACACAGACACACACATCTCTATAATTAGAGGCTATACATCACCAGGTATAGACCGTACACACAGACACACACATCTATATAATTAGAGGCCACACATCCCCACGTATAGACTGTACACACTCAGACACACACATCTCTATAATTAGAGGCTACACATCCCCAGGTATAGACTGTACACACCCAGATACACACATCTCTATAATTAGAGGCTACACAACCCAGGTATAGACTGACACACCCAGATACACACATCTCTATAATTAGAGGCTACACAACCCAGGTATAGACTGTACACACACAGACACACACATCTCTATAATTAGAGGCTACACATCCCCAGGTATAGACTGTAAACACAGACACACATATCTCTATAATTAGAGGCTTCACACCCCCAGGTATAGACCGCACACACCCAGACACACACATCTCTATAATTAGAGGCCACACATCCCCAGGTATAGATTGTACACACCCAGATACACACATCTCTATAATTAGAGGCCACACATCCCCAGGTATAGACTGTACACACAGACACACACATCTCTATAATTAGAGGCTACACATCCCCAGGTATAGATTGCACACACCCAGACACACACATCTCTATAATTAGAGGCTTCACATCCCCAGGTATAGACCGTACACACCCAGACACACACATCTCTATAATTAGAGGCTACACATCCCCAGGTATAGACTGTACACACAGACACACACATCTCTATAATTAGAGGCTACACAACCCCAGGTATAGACTGTACACACCCAGATACACATATCTCTATAATTAGAGGCTACACATCACCAGGTATAGACTGTACACACACAGACAAACACATCTCTATGATTAGAGGGTACACATCCCCAGGTATAGACTGACACACCCAGACACACACATCTCTATAATTAAAGGCTACACATCACCAGGTATAGACTGACACACCCATATACACACATCTCTATAATTAGAGGGTACACATCCCCAGGTATAGACCATACACACCCAGATACACACATCTCTATAATTAGAGGCTACACATCCCCAGGTATAGACTGTACACACACAGACACACACATCTCTATAATTAGAGGCTACACACCCCCAGGTATAGACTGTACACACAGACACACACATCTCTATAATTAAAGGCTACACATCCCCAGGTATAGACTGACACACCCAGACACACACATCTCTATAATTAGAGGACACACATCCCCAGGTATAGACTGTACATACCCAGACACACACATCTCTATAATTAGAGGCTACACATCCCCAGGTATAGACTGTACATACCCAGACACACACATCTCTATAATTAGAGGCTACACATCCCCAGGTATAGACTGTACACACACAGATACACACATCTCTATAATTAGAGGCTACACATCCCCAGGTATAGACTGTACACACAGACACACATATGTCTATAATTAGAGGCTACACATCCCCAGGTATAGACTGTACACACAGACACACACATCTCTATAATTAGAGGCCACACATCCCCAGGTATAGACTGTACACACAGACACACACATCTCTATAATTAGAGGCCACACACCCCCAGGTATAGACTGCACACACAGACACACACATCTCTATAATTAGAGGCCACACATCCCCAGGTATAGATTGTACACACAGACATACACATCTCTATAATTAGAGGCTACACATCCCCAATTGGTGATTTGCTTGTGACATGTGAGTGACTGAGAGTAGCTCAGTATTGGTAGATGTGGTTGGTGCACCACCACTGGTGGGTAGTGGAACTAAAACACAGTGTGACTGACTGGAGCAGCTCAGTGTTTGTAGGAGATGGTGGTGGAAGGGTGTAGGAGCACACACACATCAAAGACAACTACCTGTAGGAATAGGGGAACACCTGTACCTGAAAACTGTTTACCTTCATATTTTGGAGTAATTTGAAGGGTTTCACCAGGCCAGTGAAAGTTTAGGCCTACTTTAGCTTAAACCGTCACAAAGACAGGCTCTGCCCACTTTGTACTAGGGGAGAAATAGGTGATGAAATGCACTACTTTTTTAGATGTCCCACTTTTGATCAAGGACGTTGTAAATTCCTAACACCCCTCACAATGAGACCGGGAGCTGAATGGTTCAATAGTGCGGACTAGAAAAAACTACAAAAACTGTCATAGTTTGTCCAGTTCATAATGGTCAAACTTGCCTCATGAATATAATGTCAGCATTACAAAGCAAATACCAACATCTACCTCTGTAACTGGTGCTCCTGAAACTGATTGCATCTAATTAAAATCCTGAAGCATTAATTGCAGAATCTCACATGTATTATCCTTGTCAATGATAACTGTCCATACCAGTCTGGCCAATAAACAGGTGCTACACTTGTATCCCTAACCAAGGATCTAAACCATAGGTATAAAAAAAGTCCTATACTTATTTGTGTATCAAATATTATGTTAGTATAGTAGAACAAGTGACTTCAGTACTAACATGAAAAATGGTACTGCTGAAACCACTCTGATAGATCAGCAAATTAACATTATGTTTAACTATTTATATATTTCATCTTCTATAGCCATCACTGCTATCCAACTGAATCTCCTGTACATTTACCATTTTAGGTGTTAGTACATGTAATAGCATCAGATTTTGTTTAATAACTTGTATATACATTTACATCTCGTGTACCTCTATGAGGTTTTGAGAAATAAAATCAGTGTCATTGTAATTGTATGCTGAGTATACTGTTGGATGCCAACATGACACAATGGAAAACATTACTGCATGGGATTTTGCCGAACATCTACTCTTGACCAAAAAGGGTGGTAGAGGAGTAACATAGTAACATAATGAATGTTACAGTGACGTCATACATTAAGAAATATTGAAAGGAGCAGGTGTGCCTTGCACACATGCACCTTATAGACCGGTAAACTTTGAGTATTATAAATCTTCATGAACAGGATGTGCTTCATGTATAAAAAGCACTCTGAAATCTTTAAATACAGGGTGTGCTTCATGTATATAAAGCATTCTGAAACCTTCCTGTACAGTGTGTGCTTCATGTATAAAAAGCACTCGGAAATCCTAATGTACAGGACATGCTTCATGTATAAAAAGCACTCTAAAATCTTCATGTACAGGGTGTGCTTCATGTATAAAAAGCACTCGGAAATCCTAATGTACAGGACATGCTTCATGTATAAAAAGCACTCTAAAATCTTCATGTACAGGGCATGCTTCATGTATATAAAGCACTCTGAAATCTTCATGTACAGGGTGTGCTTCATGTATAAAAAGCACTCTGAAATCTTCATGTACAGGACGTGCTTCATGTATAAAAAGCACTCTGAAATCTTCATGTACAGGATGTGCTTCAGGTACAAAAAGCACTCTAAAATCTTCATGTACAGGGTGTGCTTCATGTATAAAATGCACTCTGAAATCTTCATGTACAGGACGTGCTTCATGTATAAAAAGCACTCTGAAATCTTCATGTACAGGGTGTGCTTCATGTATAAAAAGCACTCTGACATCTTCAAATACAGGGTGTGCTTCATGTATATAAAGCACTCTGAAATCTTCATGTACAGGACGTGCTTCATGTATAAAAAGCACTCTGAAATCTTCATGTACAGGGTGTGGTTTCTGTATAAAAAGCACTCTGAAATCTTCAAATACAGGGTGTGCTTCATGTATATAAAGCATTCTGAAACCTTCCTGTACAGGGTGTGCTTCATGTATAAAAAGCACTCGGAAATCCTAATGTACAGGACATGCTTCATGTATAAAAAGCACTCTGAAATCTTCATGTACAGGGTGTGCTTCATGTATGAAAAGCACTCTGAAATCTTCATGTACAGGGTGTGCTTCATGTATAAAAAGCACTCTGAAATCTTCATGTACAGGACATGCTTCATGTATAAAATGCACTCTGAAATCTTCATGTACAGGACATGCTTCATGTACAAAAAGCACTCTGAAATCTTCATATACAGATCTCCCTTTGATAAAAAATGTTATCACTCCCAATCAAAGTAAGGGGTGTCGGAAATGTGAAACAGGTGCTTAGAGTTATTCTCAAACTGATATAAACAATTCATGGTAAGATATTTTTGTCAGGCTTTATGAGATCTAGCAAATCCATTGTGCTGATCTTTCAGCAACCCCCCAACCCCCATCTCCCTTGGTAAAGAAATTATCACTCCTATTCAAAGAAAGGGGTGTCGGAAAAGTGCATTCAGAAGGTGATGCGTGGTTTATTCCATCTAGTGGGGTAGAATGCCAAGCCCTACTTAGATCATCAATACATCATGTTTGAGCTACCTTTCCTTTCTTTTGATGAAATGTAACCAGATTATTGGATTATGTGAAACAGGTGCTTATAGTTATTCTCAAACTTATATAGACAATTCATGGTAAGATATTTTCATTTGAAATAGTTATCTGACAGTAGAGCAGCTTTATCAGTGCTGGTAGATGTGGTGCCACCATTGGTGGATAGTAGAACTAAGACACCATGTGAGAGACTCAGAGTAGCTTGATCAGTGTTGGCAGGACAGTGGTGGATGAATGAGCACACACATAGACCACCTCCTGTAGTTATAGGCTCTGTAAGATTGTGTGACTCAGAGTAGCTCAGTGTAGGACAGTCTGTGGTGGATATATGAGCACACATAATAGACCTCTACATGTAGTAATAGGCTGTGTAGGAGGGGAACACCTGCACCTGACACCTTTGTACTTGGACTAAGACTCTGCACCACTACCTTTTTTTTTTGGAGAACCCTGAAGGATTTCACCAGGCCAGTGAATATTACTGGCTTAAACAGTCACCTCCTGCTGAGTATATATTGTTGGACATCAACATGACACAGTGGAAGGACTACTGCATGGAATTTTGCCAAACATCTATTCTTGGCCTAAAAGGGTGGTAGAGGAATAAGATGTTGTCTGAGGGAGAAAGTGGTAGGTTGCAGAAGTCTCAGGAATCAGTAAATGTTATGGTGACCTCGCACATTAAAGGACGTTGACAGGAGCAGGTGCGCCTGATGCAAGTGTGCCTTATAGACTTGTAAACTGGGTTTACGGAAATGCTATAAGACAGATTTAAGGTAGTATTTTGGTTATTTTAGTGCCTTCCTACAGTAGAAAATCGTCAGCTGTAAGATGCATCCTAATTTCACCATTTTGATATCCTATAAGATGCACCCTGACTTCAGCCACATCCTAAAAGACGCACCTGGGGTCATCCGCAAGATCCGGCTAATATGCACAGATTTACAGTAGGGCTACTAAGCAAGTCTTAGTCAAACCTTAAATGTGTCATAAAATACCAAATTCCAGGCATTGCAACATCTAGTTAAAAACAATTGGGCTAATCTTTCATGTTTCTGACAAGCTGTGGTTGTGGTGGATGTAGTAGCACAACTACCTGTTATAGGCTCTCTGTAGGAGGAGACCACCCGTGCCTGTAAACTCTATATCTTACTACTATTAACTAGGAATAGTGTATTTTGGAGACTGCACCATTAACTTGTAGGAGAACCCTGAAGGATTATTAGCTTACACAGTCACTGAGTATATTGTTGGATACCAATGTTACACAATGGAAAGAATACTGCATGGGATTTTGCCAAACATCTACTCTTGCCCAAAAGGGTGGTAGCAGACTGATATAGTGGCTGATGGAAGGGATGTTGAAAGGAAAGCTGAAAGTAGGTCTACTAAGCAAATCCCAATCAAAGCTTAGATGTATCATAAAAGGTTTCTACCCAATTCCAGGCATTGTGAGATCTAGTGAAAATTCAATGTGCTGATCTCTCAGGAGTGGAGAGTTAAAAATGGGAAAGGGTGGGGTGTGGGAAAAAAATTCTGCCCCCCCTCTGGAGGGTCACAATCCCCCCCCCCCCGCCTCCCTCTGAGGAGGAGCTGGAAATTGCGTGTGAACAACCTATAGTAATCCGCATACTTTTATGATGAAAACAGGTAAGATTATATTGCCCCCTCAGAGGGGGTAAAAAGATGAAAACCCCCCACCTGGTAATTTGGTCAAAACAATTTGGCACCCCCACCCATCAGTCCCCCCCCCCTCCCCATTGTTAAAGAATGATGACTCACTACCAGTAGCTCGGTGTACAACATGTCCATATTTGTTTACATGTTGACTATAGATCTAAACAACTCTGTCATTTTTCTCTTCTCAAACCTATATAAATCCCTAAAATAATAATTCAGTAGTGGCCAGCAGTGTCATGGCTGAGCCACTATCAGAACATCCCATGGACTATTATGATATGTAATGAGATAGCAAGAGAATATGAGGTCCCACTATTATGCTGATTTTCCATATTTACCATGTGTTTTAATCATGGGGAATTTCTGATCTCCTAATGTGGACGTTGACATGGCAACAGCCACCTGTGTGCAACCTATGTGCTGTGTATGTCTTCCACCTAAAGGGCCGATATAGTTATGGACCAGTTTGTATACAATGTTACAGCTGTATTAAGAAGCTTGCTCCACCATGAAACAAAAGTGTAAGGTTGAGGTGAGTGATATTGGCTGGGCCACCTCATATACATGTCAACCAGGCACCTTTTTGATCATCTCAACACTCTAATGGTGTTTAATGCAATAATGCATTATGATGCAGGAATGCAGAACTGACAGTCCACTCACCAGTGCTGCATTAATGCATCATGCTGACACTGACAGTCACTGATTGCGCAGTATGATGCATGCATGCAGCACTTTCAGGTAAACTTTGAAAGGTCTGCATTGATGCATCAGGCTGACCTGTCAAACAATTAACCTCATCTAACCTCTTCAGTTACCCGCTTTTGTAGCAAAATTGACCTTCTTCACTTGGTTACCATCTCCACCAAAAACGGTATCCATAAGCCGCCTGTGCTCGGCTTCTAATTGGTCAGCACTGGAATAAGTGACTGTACCTGCCTACTAACACAATACTCAGGCCCAAGCCTATATCCTCTCAGGATGGATTGGACAAGGCCCAGTGATGAACCCAGTACAGATGAGATTGAACAATTCAGCTGAGGTTCCAGTATAAGTACCTGGTAAATGACCAAATAGCCTAGTGGTTTGAAACCATATATGCACTATTACATATATGCCCTTAAAGTAGGGCCTACTTTCCCTATGTGTAGATCTAGAGAAGGCGTTAAAAATTCATAAAGAAGTAGAAAGAACAGTCCCCTACATGAGAAGAAATGAACCTCATAATCATATGATCCAGACCAAGACTCTGCCAAATCAGATGCATTTAGGCAGTGAAAAAGCCCTGGCCGAAAAGCAAAATGTTTGTGAATTACCCCTATTAAATGCTATCATGGAATGCTATCTACCGTACCTGGTTGCCCCAATCCTCTTCCATCCCAGCCATATCTGGGTAGGTACCAGTACCTCACTACGCTTTGGAGTGTGGTAAACTGACTACAGGATCAATATTGACCCAAAAGAGGATGGAGAATCATAGTGGACTGACGGCACCAATGGTCACTTTAGCAGGTATTGAACGCACTGAGTGTGTAGAGCCTCCTTTTCACACAAACAGCTGGAAGCACTAATAGAGGACATGGCACACACCCTGGTGGTGGTTCTTGTCACTAACTGCCTGGTGCCCCTGGTGGCAGGAGAAGACATTAACCTTGGTATTCTCATCCCGTGGACGCGGGATTGGGAGCTGGGGCCGTACATGGCTGGGGGCGCCATCCTCGGGGTGAGAAAGGTAAAAGAACTCTCTCTCCTCCCTGATAACCTGACCCTGTGTTGGCAGTGGCGGGATGACGACAAGGTATGCGGATGACCATGGACATGTGGTCCTACTTCCAGTCTGAGTTACACGGCATTGTGGGTAGCATATGTAGCGTGGTCTGCGAGCCGGTGGCCAATATGGCCGACGCACTGAACATCCCGTTTGTGTCCTTCGGCTGTACCTCAGAAAGCCTCAGTAACAAGTTCACCTACCCGACCTTCTCCCGGACGGTTGGTACATGGCTAGCACTAGCCCCCATGTTTAACCAGTTGGTAGACCTTAATGGCTGGCAGCGGGTCGGGGTGGTCACCACAGACCAGAACATTAACCATCTAACCTGTAAGGCCATAGCAGGGGACCTGGAGCGGAGCGGTAAGGAGGTGTTCTTCCATGCCATGCAGAGTGTGTTTGAGGGGGACGAGGTGGTGGAAGACCTACTCACTTTACAGAAACAGGTCGTAAGGATGCTCAAGGACCAGGTCCGAAGTAAGTATATAAACTACATAGACAAAGGTGCACAAGATTTAGTCCTAGGAGTAAATCTCCAGGGCTCATGCGTCATAAATGTGGATACATGAATGTAGCCTTGGCAAGTTACTTACCAGGGATGCATTCATGCATCATGAATGTGGATGTATGAATGTAGCCTTGGTGAATAACTCTTCAGGGCAGCATTCATGTGGATGCATCAGTTGCTGTTGAAGGATTATCACAACTGATGAACAAAGTGGAATGCAGCCCTAATTGGCAATACTGCTGCTAAGTTTGGCCCTTCATCTGTGAAACAGCGACTTATATACTCAGCACATTCTGCAGTTGGTACCATTAGCCCTGATATATTATGTCTCAATTTAATAAAGGTGGCTTTAGTTTTATTAGGTAATAGTTTTTAAATAGCTTCCGAAAATTGCGGGGGTCATTCTTCCTAATTGTTAAAGGATGTTCAATTTCTCTTTTTTTACTAACAAAAATTGCGTCATCCACCCTGTGCTTATAAAAGTTAGCAACACGCCAGTCATCAACTAACATTGTATTTTTTGCTCTCCTATATAATCTATCCCTTTGGCGCCTCAGTTCCATAATAGTTTGGGTCAACCACAGCGGTGTACATTCAGGAATACATATCTTTTTAATTGGGCACATTTCATCTAAAACAGTTTTCCATCAGGACCACATGATCCCAATTGTAATTTACAAGTGCATTTTTAAGTGTCAAAAAATCATAGTGCTTATGAATTCTAGCTTTAACCTGCTGTAGGGGTATGGTATTTACACTCATACGTTCATGCACCCGTGGGACTCAGACCTAGGTCTTCAGGTGTAGTGGTGGAATCCGGATGGCAGGTGGCAGCACCTGCCTCTGGGTTCGTATCCACTACACCAGGGGGCCTACCACTCGTCCGCCACACGTCACATGGTCGGTCTGAGTTTTGCGGGCTTTTCCCCTATATAAAGGTGGTTCCACCCCTATACTCTCCAGTAGTGGTCCTACCCACTGCTCAACCTGGTCGTTACCTGAAAGGGTAACCGAATGCCCTGGCAGCATGTAGTCCTTTAAGGCCGTGATTGTATGTAACAAAAGCTTATGCAATAAAAGCTCAGTTGCCTACCGGGAAACTTCTTCTCTCTTCGTTATGATTTAATCTAACTTATTGAGCCGAACCACTACACTGGTGCCGTGACCAGTTAGTCTTCGGGTAAGCGCAGTCAGAAATGACTGAGCTGAGCCCAGTTAGGGGAAATGGCCCAGATCCTGAGCTAAATTCCCCGATGGAAGATGGTGAAATCATGTCACCATCCCCAGTAACAGGGGGGAGAAATCCACAAGAACACTACCCAGACGGGTTAGTGGATGTAAGAAAGAACTTACATGATGAACTGGAAGAATTTGGAGATTTCTTATTCATGCCAGGAGGTACTTCAAAACCTGCACCTATGCATAGGAGTACCGCTCAATTTGGTCAACTACCATTTGAGGTACCTAAGCCAAGTGCAGGTATGTTTGAAACTCCATACAGTTCTCGAATCAGACACCAGAAGTGTGGATTTGAGAAAAATAAAATGGACGAGCTTAAAGACATGAAAGCTGAATACGAGAAGATCCAATTGGATCTCATCACACTGACCAGGACTCGAGACTTTTGACTGAAAACAAACAGTTGATGTCAGAACGTCTTGATTCCGATCAGAGTTATAGATGCCAACAACAAGAATTGTTGGATAGAATGGAAAAGGAAAAACAAGATTTCCAACTCCAGCACGAACAATATCGTGATGCATTATACACGGCGGATTTAGAATATAAAGCCTCGTGTGAAGAGTTGAATAGAACTAAACAAGAGATAAGTTCAACTCAATCGGCCCATGGCAAGTATCAAGAAGAGCTGAAAAAGATTGAAACAGCCTTCAAAGATGCACGAAATATGTATCATAAACAAACCAAAGAGCATGAAAAACTCAGAGGTCAATGGATACGTGAATCAGCAAATTTGACTGCTAAACAGACAAAAATACTGAATGACTATTCGGAACTGGAAACTAAAGCTATCCAGATGTCAAAGTATCTAGAGGATACTGGACATGTGGTAGGCACTCTTGAACCAGACTTCACTGTTTCAGGAATTGTCCTAAACATGGCGGGTGACCAGATGAACTCTTTGAGGGGTAAGGACGAGGTAACAGAAAACACTGTACCTCGTTGTGAAAAAGTAAAGAGCCATGATTCAAATGCAGCGATTTCTAACCTAGGTGTTGATTGTTACAATCAAGGTCTGGATGATACGGAAATGGAATGGAGGAGGGGATTAACCCTTACTGGATCCACTAATCCAGCTCGTAGGGTAGCTAAGATACCTACTCCCTTTAATGCCAAGAATCCTTGGAAGGATGCTGGTTAAAGGAAGGTGACGGTAAAGGAGCCGTAGAACAATGGAGAGATTCCCAAATTAGGGGATCTCAGCCCATATGAAATATGATGAACTCATAGAGATTGCTTCATATTTATATGGAAACATAGTTGGGGAAGATCCTTGGTTAACGTTTACTAAAAGAACTCAGAAACCTAAGGAATCTGCCAAAGTTTTCGGCTTAGAATGCCAACGACTGTCGCATAAAGCCAGACCTCAATGGAGATTAGATGATGAGTGCTTCCTAGATGAAATGTTTAAACAATTCATCGAAGTATTGCGGAATCAGGAACACGGGACCGTGGCCTGTGAGGCTTTGAAGAATGATGCCTCTTTGGCAGTTTTGTTCCAGTCCTTAGATCATTATGATCGTAATGCCCGGATCTTTGCCGGGAAGGTACCCCAACGGATGTCAGCTATGATAGTTCCGGAGGGGATACCTGAGACCGATTCATCTGAATTAGGAGAACCTGATGACGATGAAAACGTTGTGGCCATTGGCCAAGGAAACCCCCGGTATAACCGGAACTGGGGAAAGAAACCGGGTTATGTCAAGGAGAAAGTGATTGCCACTAAAACTCCTGAGACAAAACCTGATACCAAACCGAATACCGGTCCATCTTTATCAGAGGACCTGGTTACCACCTTGGTACAGAAGATCACTGAAAATCTTAGAAGGCCTAGGCCTGATAGGAGTGTAGTGAAGTGTTTCAGATGTCAGGAAACTGGGCATTATGCTGCTGAATGTGAAGCAGATAAGCCAGTATATCTGAGTTACCGAAACCATCCGGATAAGGAGGACTCAGTGAAGAAGGAAAACTGAGAGGGGGTGTCCATGATGGCAACCAGATTACCCCCAGAGTGAGTGATTGCCATGACTGCCAGCCTATCACAGCTTGTAGTACTAATGAGAATCCTCTAGCGAATTCGCCTAGCAGTGGAGCTAAGGAACCTGATCAGTTCCTTACTCATGAGGCTGGGGAGACTGATAGTACACCAGGTGTCAAGAACCGTCAGAAGAACACAGAGGGGAAACCCGATATCAGTCAAGAAGAAGTGGCCAATGGGTTGGCCAGGGTGGGGTGTACCCAGCTTCCCCCGGGTCATCCTTGTCCCGAATTTTTGAAGGGATTTGGATTTGACCTCGGCGCTAAGACGGAACTTGCCAAGTTTGCAAGTTGTCCTACCTTGAAAGGTAGGAGGTGGTACGCAGTTGTATCTGTGAGTGGTAGGTCTGCTGAGTTTCTTGTCGATACGGGTGCTAGCCACTCCTGTATTGCTAAGAGGCTCTATGACCTTTTGCCTACGAATCATGAAACTTCCATAATGGAAGGAAATGCTCGTACGGCTGATGGTAGCACGATGCAAACGTTTGGTAAAACATGTATGAGGTTCAGTCTACAGAAGGATAAGGATTTTATCCTTACTCCTACTGTGGCGAACATCGCAGATGATGGTATACTTGGTCTGGATTTTGCTGCATTATATGGAGCAAGGTTAGTTTCCCAGAGGGGAATATTGGAGGTTAGAGACCCGTATCATCTCGAAGTACAATGTGTACTCAGACAAGTAAGTAGTGTAGCCAGTGTAGCCCAGACTGTTAAGATACCACCAAGCACTGCCTGTGATGTCTTATGTCAAGCCTATAGTGAGTTTTTAGGAAAAACTGGAGTTATAGAACCAGATGTGGCAATGTTGTCAAGTATCGGATTGGAATCCACTGATGTCCTAGTAGCAAATGCTGCTTGGACAGTGGTTCCTATATCCAATACCGGTAATAAAACTGTCTACGTTCAGAAGGATACGATCCTAGGGTCGGTTGTCCTCTCTGAAATAGTAGAAGGCTGTGAGCATGCTTTGGCACTGGGAGTCCCTTCCTCACCCGAAAGGAACCTGGAATTAGATATTCTAATAGCCAAAAGCCATGTCGAAACTGATGAACAACGTGAAGCCCTAACTGACTTGCTAGACAAGCACAGTAAAGCTTTTGCAGCACCAGGTGAACAATTGGGGTGTACTGCATATGATTGACACTGGGGAGAATGAACCTTTTAAGATTCCTTATAGAAGACTCCCGCTAGCCAAGAAAAGGGTAGCTGAGGAGGAGATAGCTAGAATGCTTGAACAGGATGTGATAATCCCATCAACCAGTCCTTGGTCTAGCCCTGTGTGCATTGTGACTGAGAAAGATGGTACCATCTGTTTTTGCATAGATTACCAAAAATTAAATGGTATGACCAAGAAGAATTCATATCCCTTACCACGGATTGATGAGACTATAGACTCCCTTGGAGGTAAGCAATGGTATTGCTCTCTAGACTTACAATCCGGGTATTGGCAAGTGGGTATGCATCCGAAAGATATGGAGAAGACGGCCTTTTCCAGTCATATTGGGCTATTCCAATATAATGTGATGCCGTTTGGGTTGTGCAATGCACCGGCGACATTTGAAGCCATGGAGAAAACTTTATTAAGTGACCTATTATGGAAGAAATGTCTCGTCTATTTGGATGATGTGATAGTCTTTGGAAAGACGTATGAAGAATGCTTGGAAAATTTAGGTATGGTTCTGGAACAGATCATAGCTAATGGATTGAAGCTGAAGCCCAAGAAATGTGATCTCTTTATGAGATCCATCAATTACTTGGGACGAATAATCTCGAATAAAGGGATTAAAGCCGATTCGGAGAAACTGGATGCTGTATCAAATTGGCAGGCACCCACGAATGCTAAAGAAGTTAGATCCTTTCTTGGATTCTGTTCCTATTACAGGGACTTTATACCAGGATATTCGAGGGTCACCTTTCCTATTCAGACACCATTGGACACCAGGAATGAGGAAAGAACGATTTCCTTGGGGATCCGAGCAAGACGAAGCCTTTATGAAAATAAAGGAGTTGTTGCTAGTACACCTGTGTTGAAGTACCCGACGGAGAATGGTCATTTCATTCTAGATACTGATGCTAGTAATGAAAGCATAGGAGCTGCCCTTTCTCAGGTCCAGGATGGGGTTGAGGTTCCTATAGCCTTCGCTAGTAACACGTTGAGTAAATCTCAAAGAAATTATTGTACCACTAAACGTGAGTTGTTGGCTGTGGTGGTCTATACGAAGAAGTTCAAGCACTTTTTGTGGGGAAGTGATTTCACTCTGTGGAATCATCACTCTTCTCTCAGATGGTTATTGAACTTCAAGGATGCAGAGGGGATGATAGGTCGCTGGTTGGCGCACCTATCCGAATTCGGTCTAAATCACAGCCAGATTGAACAGCAAGCCGAGGCAAAGCATTTAAATGCGGATGCTTTGTCTAGAATCCCGGTGAGGAAATGTGCAAACGCTGAGTGCACTGATTGTGGAGCACACAATACTGTATTGGCAGGGGTTCGAGGACATTTCGAAACCCAACTGGAAAATGTTTTGAATTGGTCCATGGAGACTATTCAACAGTTCCAGGAGGCTGATGCAGTCACATCACGTTTGATTTAGTTTCTTAATCAGGGCATCTGTCCCCCAAGACCTGAAGTGTCATAGGAGAACAGGGAAATGAGATGATTCATAGCTCAATGGGCTGAGCTAGAAGTCCAGGATGGTCTTCTATTCTGATGGAAGAACTATTCTAATAGGAAGAAAGCTTTGCAAGTTGTCATACCCAGTGCTATGCGATGAGATATTATGTATTTCTGTCATGGGCATAGAACTAGTGGACACTTTGGAAAGAAACGGTCTCTAGAAGGTCTAGCCAGATGATACTATTGGCCTGGCATGAGTACAGATCTCACCCGATGGGTAGAGACCTGTCCCGAATGCTGTAAGAACAAACCAGGACCCGGGTTAGGCAAATTGCCATTATCGCAGGAACTGTTTGGTGTGAGATTTGCTAGAGTAGCTCTTGACATTATTAGTGGGATCCCTCCCACTCCTAGTGGCAACACATGTATGATGCCGTGTCAGATTATTATACCAAGTACACCCGAGTGTATCCTTTACCGGATCATAAGGCTGCTACTTGTGCTATGGCCTTTGTAAAAGGGTGGGTATTACACCTAGGTGTCCCACTCATGTTACATAGTGACCACTGCAGAGAATTTGAGTCTAGCCTGTGGCAAGAGATGTGTAATTGTCTAGCAATCTGCAAGACAAGAACTAATCCCTATAGGCCACAGAGTGATGGACAAGTAGAGAGATTCAATAGGACACTGATCCAAGTATTGAAAACTCTAGTAAATGAGCAGATGGATGATTGGGACGAACAGTGTGAATTCGTGGTATAATAGCACTGTACACGCAAGCACCAATTGTTCCCCTAATCTCCTTGTACGAGATAACTTCAAACAAGCCTATGAGAGGGTTAGAGATGAGTTGCAGAAAACTGCACATTGGCAGAAGGTTGGTTATGACACAGGTCTAAAAGCTAGATTTTTTGTTTTGGGGGATAGAGTTTTGCGTCTACACCAAACCCTTGCCAACCTGAAATTAGCCAGTAATTGGGAGGGACCCTTCACGATAACCCAGGTTATCAGTGATTGTACAGTGATTATTAAATCACAGATGGGAAAATGTTACAAGTCAAATGTAGCAAGACTACGCCCATGGAGGGGGAGGGATACCTCAACTGAAATGTATGGTGATGGTCTATTGCAAGTGCTAGAACAAGATCGTGTAAGACAACTCGAAGTGGTACCGACCCGGAAGCGAGGACCCGTGAGGCCAGGGAAGGTTGTAAACCCGAAGAAGGTGGTTCCCCCTGTTGTAACATCCGGAAAACAGGGGAAGATACAAAAAGATGTGTAATTGTCTAGTAATTGTCTGCCGTAACCTAGCCTGTTAACACAATGAGTGTGTTGTCCTGTACTGTGTACTGTTATATGTTGTAACCTTGTTCAATGTTGATCTGAGCCAGTCGCGAGTTCCTGGAAAATGACCCATGACAATGTACCCATGGTTATGGACGGATAATCCGGTGGATATATGCTTATGCTATCCATAAACTCTATGATACCTAGTGAGTTGTCATGGTTGAAACAAGAGTACGGACAGATGACCGTTCAGGTATTGTATTGTCTATATTTAAAAGGACGTGACCTAATTAAGGGCACGTGGGAAAGACTTGACCTCTTTAGGCTGGTCAGGTGACGTGCCGGTTTGATCATGCGCAGCGATTCAAGTTCGAGTAACCCGCCATATTGTCTTATTCCTGCAAAGGAAGAAGACGTGGCCGAGGGTGGTCCTACTCTTTTGGGAGTTTGATAGCCTTTTGCAGCGGTGTTTCGAGGTGTGCCCTCATTAAAAGGCACCCGCCTTTCACTGGGTAAGCAGTTTTAACTGCTTATCCGGTGAATTGGGATAATTTATCCCCGTAAAGCCACTTCTGCCAATGGCTCCAGACAAGCGAGTCCTGAATGCCGTAGCGTGCAGCAATCAATCGATGTAGGTCAGCCTTATGTAGCTCCTCCATCTGTAAGTCTGAGTGGAGGGTCAGCAGGAGTCCAGTCTAATGACAGGACTCTAATTTCACCTCCCCTTCAACTTCCGCTCCATTTGAGTGTGAGCACCTCACATGATGCCTTGGGACCTGCTTCTCTGGTTGACAGGCCAATGCATCTAGAGTTGCCCCCTCCAGACAGTCCTGAATGGCAGGATGTAGCCGGTCCCTATGACGGACGGATGTTGGCTATTTCAGAAGAAATGCTAATGCCCACCCATGATGAAACATCCAGACAGGTTGAAGCCGTCTGGGATGCAGAAATGGCTTTCCGCAGGAATAGCTTTTATAGGCCTTCCTATGTGTCTGACAGAACGGGTTACACTGGTGTCAAGGCAGACGAAGTCTCTAGGTACATTGACCGAGACCACATCCTATTTCTAGGAACAGTGGAGGAGTATGAAGCAGCAGGTAACACTGTTGGGGATTACTGTCCAGGGGTCCCCATCACGTCTCAAACCATTGAGGCAGAGGAGGCCCGGATTGGTGTGTCTCCACTAGTCAGACTCGGGGTAATCCAGGACCTCGTAGTACGACTATTGGAGAGGCAGTATGCACTGGCGCACCCGGAGCTTGTCCCCGGGCCAGCACCCATGCAGGTGACAGCCAAGATGGCCGATCGGATGGAGCGTCTCATGTCTCCTGCTGAAACTCCTACCTCAGGAGATATGGCAGAAGTACCTGAGAAGACTCCACCTGCTCCGCCTCGTGCAGATAGTTCCCCTAAAACTGCTCAGTCAACTCTCCGAAGACTGAAAAGAAGTCAGGGAAACCAGCTAGTGGAAAGGGTAAGGGTACCCCCACTAACAACAAGGGTAAAGGGAAGCAGTCAGAAACTGAACCATCTACCAGCACAAGTGTGGCCAACAGTACCCGAACTCGTCGGGTGTCCCCACGCTCGGCCAATAGGAAGGAAGCTAAGGCTTCGGATGTCTCCAGCAACGAGATGGATGCATCCGAGTCTGGCACCCCTACTAGTGGCAGACCCCGCAGACGGAATAAGAAGAAGGTTAACCAATGTAAACCGGAACCTATTGAGGTAGATGTTCAACTCGAGACTCCAGAAGTTGAACAGGCTGTTCCAACCGTAAAGGTTGAGCTTGGCGTGCCAGTAGTCAAGCTACATGACGTAATGGCCGATTTGAGTGGAGACGCTCAAGATGCCGCAGCCCAGGTGCTCGCAGGTCAACAACCTGTTGTGCAACCCGTGGATGTACCATCCGACCCTGAGGGAGAGTAGCCGGTTGACCCAGTTGTGGACGCCACTCCTACTGACGAGCAAGAGGCTGCTATCTGGGATAACGCCAATAGCAACTTTGCTGACTTCATTCCTTTACACAGGGGACATCTGAAGGGGAGTAAATCCGTATGAAAGCTACCCCCTCTGAAAACCTGTGAAGGGCGTGAGGATATGGAGGAGTGGCTTCGTAAGAAGCTCTCTGACAGGAAACCGGCCAATATGTATTGGATCTATTGGGAATTCATTAAGAATTCACCCAATGGCCTTTACAATTACGACCAGAAGGGTAAACTGAAGTTTGCTCTAGATGAGTACTACGGGGAGGATCGTAAAGATTGTCCCTTTCAATGTTGTACCCAGAGTGAAGGTGAGGTTGAATTCTTCATCTAGAAAGACGAGTTCCTTCGTCATCTCATGGAGTTTCATATGCACCAGAGACCGGAGTATGTCTGCGATTGAGAAGTTGGCAAGAAATGTGCTAAATGCACAGGATGTGTCACTCCCCGATGCGGAGATATGATCTGGCACTATGTGACTGCACATGGAGAGGGTCTGGAGTCAGCCATAGAAGGAGTAATGAAAATTCACTCTCAGCTCTATGGTAACCTCAAGAGCCTTAATGCCAAGAAACTTGCTTCACTCACACCGGAGAGCAAATCTGAAGCCGCAGGGATTACCGTCAGGGACCCTCTGTAGCAGATAGGAAGAGACAGGCATCTGAATCTCCTAGCCGATCCAGGTCACCACTGGAAACGCTGGAGAGACAGGCAAATGGGGGAGGGAAGAAGCCAAATCTTCCATCTCCTACTAGAACTCCTTCCAGTTATGGACGAGCACCAGCCCCGCAGGGTGGTGCACATAACCCAACATTCTTTGGTGTCAATGGACTGGGTGGTCACCCCTCCCGAACACATATGCCCTTGAATGTCCGAGACCCGAAGCAGTACCCTGCTATGGGCCCACCTGGACCAGAGATGCAAGTCTTTGATCAGTACGGGAGAGTCAAGCAGGAACTGCCGGCAGGAGGAGGTCAAACTCCACGACCAACAATGAGTGCTGTGGTGAGACAACGTCCACCCGCACCATTGTTGACTGCTAAAGACCTCAGAAGGGAATTGTCTCGGTTGCCCCTAACCCAGGGACTACCAAACCAAGGCCCTCCTATGCCCACCACTAGTGTGGCTACTACTGCAGTTGCCTCATCGCATATATGCAGGTAGCCGTCACTCCGAGTGGGTCTGGTTCACAACTGAAACCTCAGAGTCAGGTGCCCCCACCTGGCGCTGTGGTCCACCGGCCTAAAGTGATCCAGACAGTGGAGACCTTCTTCAAGAAGGAAGATAAATTGTGTTGTGCCATACAGACCAAGCAATTTGAAACGTTACAGCACCACTTGGAAAACCTCCATTTGGATACCTCCAGTCAGACCGTGTCGAGTGTTCTCCAGTGCATAGACGCGATCCAGAAGTCAGAGATTAACCGAATCTCTACTCAGATAAAGGCTGATGTTTCCAAAGAGAAGCAGGAAGCTGCTAATCTGCGGCAAGAAGCCTTATCCGAGAAGGAAACAGCTTTTCAGATGCTCGACTTAGAACGGGCAACGAACATGAAAAACCAACAAAAGTTCTTCAAAGTCTTTGGAGTTATCATGGATAACTGGGATGGCACACCTGGACATGCTTTGACCTTGTTTGAAGCACGCCAGAAGGTGAAACTTGCACCTGTTGTTCCCGCACTCCCTGTACCTACGGATGGAGCTGGTGTAGACCCACTTGTTCAGCAACCGACTCAACAACCGGGTCCAAACCAGCCAACCGAGGAGAACATGGAACAGTGAAAACTGTTGCATGTAGGTAGGACATAATTGTGTGTCCTGAGATGTTATTACTTATGTACTGTTAGTTGGGAATTCATTTTCTTATCCAACCCGTTAAGTATTGATTCGGGTATAAACTGAACCCTAATCCTGAAACTGAAAGCAGAAAACAACTTACCTTGGAGAAGGAGTAAGAATGCTGTCCATAGGAAATACAACTAGTGGTGTCACTCTAAACTAGTTTGTATACTGTGCTATTACCTAAGGACTGTGCTTATTACCATTGAACTATGGACTTTTAAAACTGGATTACGTTATTATGGATTTAAAACTACAACTTGTCAGCTAGCACTACAGGCATCCGGGTTTAACTACGCCCATCTACATATTCCTATATATATACTCTACAACTGGATTTACTACTACCTCCAGTTAGCTAGCACTACAGACAACAGGGTTTAGCTACGCCCATCTACATATTCCTATATAGCACTTCAGGCATTAGGGTTCAGCTCGCCCAAAATCTACAAATTTCAAGATTATATAGCACTTCAGGCATCAGGGTTCAGCTCGCCCGTACCAAGACATCAGCAGCTTCTGGCTCCACCTATATTCTCCACCTAGAAACAAGAAACTTTGTTAATATTATTGTATTGCATGTAAAACTGTATTTATAACTTTAATATCTTTCATAAAGATATATTATTATATAAAGGTACTTACCTTTAAGTTATTTAAGGTAGTACTAGACCTATAATTGTCTAAATAGGTCATTCCTGGTCTCAACACATTAATAGACTATAATTCTTCTGTACTTTGTAAATATCAAACACTAAGGTATAAATTGAGCTACATCTCAAATATATAAATATTTTTCTTCTATAAAATAGAGAAGGTCCAATGGATTTCTCTAATTTAGTATTATATTACTCAGGTTTGAAACCTTATTGTGTTAAAAAAATATATAAGCATACCAGTGTGGGTGCTATATATTTTTTTTTACTAAGGTATCAGAATGATTATTCATATCTGATATTTATTGTTCAGTTCACTTTAATGTGGATAAAGTTGTTAATTTAAAAAGTCAGAAAATCTTTTTTTTTACGGGTATAATAACTGTATTACAGTCATGACTTACAACCACCAGTCCTTTTCAGGACTCTATTATTGTCAAAGTTAATATAATCTGGGATACTTACACTTATCATAGGTGTTTGTCATGGTTACTAGTGGAACTGTGATGAACGATACTCGATGCTATTATTGTATAATTTTTCAGAAATAGGATAGTCTCATCCTATAGCCTATTTCACATTGAGTGAGTGTAATTAATACCCCTTTTTAGTATTGTAAAACAATCACTTACTAGGTTATTAATACACTGCATTTAATTACCCCCAAGTTATTGTCTAAGGGGGGCAGTGTAGGGGTATGGTATTTACACTCATACGTTCATGCACCCGTGGGACTCAGACCTAGGTCTTCGGGTGTAGTGGGGGCATCCGGATGGAAGGTGGCAGCACCTGCCTCTGGGCTTGTATCCACTACACCAGGGGGCCTACCACTCGTCCGCCACACGTCACATGGCCGGTCTGAGTTTCACTGGCTTTTTCCCTATATAAAGGTGGTTCCACCCCTATACTCTCCAGTAGTGGTCCTACCCACTGCTCAACCTGGTCGTTACCTGAAAGGGTAACCGAATGCCCTGGCAGCATGTAGTCCTTTAACTCTTCCTTTACCAGGCTATTTCAGAGCAGATTTCGGGTAATAGTTGGTGTAATAGGCTTTCAAAAACTGCTGGAATTATGTGGATATTCCAATTAGAATGGAAATGGTGATGGATTAGGCTGGGCTAGTCAATCAGAAAGAGTAACACCCAAGGTTTCTCTAGCTACTTTATTTTATGAGAAATAGGATCAGAATCATGGTGTTTTAATGGGAAAAGTTTATCATTCAACCAAACTTTAAATTGTAATATCTCAACACTCCCTGTACCGATTGTGATGAAATAAGGTGCATATTGTAGGAAATCCGACATTTTATTACAAAATTGGTTAATGATGAAATTTAGAAAATGTTCTTTTTGGTTACCATAGCAACCAAAACTATAGAAAATCAGCATTTACAACATATATGTTGCCTTGGTAACCACTCCAAATGACTCATAATGCATGATAATACACTGAAAATGCCATCTTGTAGAGCATAAAAAAATGTACAAAGTCAATTTTCACCCAAAAATTTATATTATTTGATGTTTTTCATGATTTTTAGCTTAAATTAAATCTAAGGAAAACTTTTAAGGTGATTCAGAAATCTATCTCAAGTTTGCAAGCCTACCATACAAAAAGTATTAGAGGTAGAGACTAATTCCTTGTACTCCATAGAGAACCCAACACAATGTGCAACAATGAAAAAAATCTAAGACTTTCAGTGGATTTTGAGGAAGTTATAGAATACTCAAAATAGGTAAAGAAATCGGCCAAATTCGGCCCAAACTACGCATAAATGTGTAATCCGTAAAGGAAGAGTTAAGACCGTGATTGTATGTAACAAAAGCTTATGCAATAAAAGCTCGGTTGCCTACCCGGAAACTTCTTCTCTCTTCGTTATGATTTAATCTAACTTATTGAGCCGAACCACTACACTGCTTTTTCTTAATTTTATTCCATTGACATTTAATTACCATGTATATAGGACAGTGGTCTGAAACATGCATGTCAATACAATCAGAGTCTGCTACATTGTGCACATTTGTATATATATGATCCAAAAGTGTTTGTGACTTTGGTCGTGTAACCTTATCTTTTAACTGATAATATTGATTTTCAGTACAAAAAGTTTCAACAGTAGAGTCCTCCAATTGTTTAGCATCAAATAAATTGACATTAAAGTTGCCCATATATATTAGTTTTCTATTGTGGGTTACATTAGCTCTTAAGGCTGTGAGCTTTGTGTAGATTACACTTTTATCCAAGTGGGAGTCAGGTGGACGATAACATAGATATAGTTTATATTTAATCACACTGACTTGCATATCAATACACAAGATCTCATCTTCCTCTGTTATTATTGAAGAGTCTAAATCTACATTAACAGTAATGGAGTCCCTTACATATAGAATAAGCCCCCCAGCATCATTATCTCTACTTGGTTTCCTATCAAATCTTACACACTGATAACCAGGAATGAAGAGATCTGCATCATTATGTGTTTCATTTAGCCATGACTCCACTATTCCACATACATCCAAGGTACTCACTATATCAAATACATCGGTTCTCTTGCCAAACATTGATCTTGTGTTGATACATGCAAGCTTTAACCCCTTCATGGTTTTAATTTCATTAAGAAATACCATTATTGTAATACAAAAAGACATGAGAGTGATATGATATGATACCAAGTATGCAGGTGATATGAATGATGATCGCAGTAAGGGCATGATATCTCATTGGTATGGCAGTCAGAGGGGAGGTAGCACCCTCCAAGCTAGGCTTAAAATAATATGTACATTGTTTAAGTGCAAGTTTATAATCTAAGTATATAGGAAAGAAAAGAAAATATAAATCTTATCACATATTGTAGTGATGCGCTCTAAATTTTGTGCAGGATGTTGTTGCACCTAGTTATGTCAGTGTGTTGGTTCACACACAATCTATGGTGACGTTATTTTTATTCAGTGGATATTTTGTGTGCAAAAGATCCACGTGAAATGGACACAACATTAAGTGAACAGAATGACCTTTCTGGTTTGAGAATAATGTGGTGGTGTACTCTTATACCTTGATGCTGTTCCAGTTGTAATAGGTTGTATGTACCCACGGGACCTAAGACGCTTTCTGCTTTCTACGTACGATGAGGGCATGCATAATGGGGAGTACATCTTCATCACATCTGAGGTAGAAGTCTGTAAGTCTAATTTTCACTGTCTCAGTATCATAATAAACCTATACTTTCATAAATGGCATTAACTAGAAGGTCACAGCGGTAGAACCCCTTTCAGGTCTTAGCAATACCTGACTAGAACTGATAGATTCCATTACCAAACTACATGCCTATGTTGATTTAGTTATGTTTTACTATATTTGGAACTTTTACAGTTATCTGGCCCTAAGAAATACAATTCCTGAGCAAACTGCGAGGCCACATCCAGAAATGTGGGTCATTGACTCGTATAGATCAGCCTCAATATATTCAATATGGAGGTGGCAGTGCTTAACCTGAATAAGACTGTCACTATTTATCATTATGTAACTGTTTACTGTAAGTAATAGAGTGGTCATGGTGACTCTTGCTGTCCTTTATTATGTCAATGGTAAGAAACACAATGTCATGTTTTCTCATTATACTAAGATTCACTTTTTGTAGTGAATTCAGTGGCGGATCCAGGATTTGGAAAAGGAGGGGGCTTGGCCCCAAAGGAGCGGGTGCACCCCCTATTTTTGGACGAGTTTTTGGGTCCAAAATATGTAGTTAAACTCTTAAGTACTCGGAAAAAGGAGGGGACGCACGCCCCCGTGTCCCCCTCTAAATCCGCCACTGTGAATTGTGATAAAGTTCACTATTGTTTAGTTCCATTGTCACACTTTAAGGAATATTGTAATCATTACTGCTAATGCTATGGTGACTTTTTTTCTCTCTTGAACCATAAATCTTTGGTATCATTTTGTTATGTTCAGCTATTCTGAATCGAATATTTTTTGTATACATTTGTATTATTAAGAATATCCTAATCCCTGTTTTGAATGATCATTCAGAAAGTTTTTTGAAAAATTTCAACTCAAATTTTGACTATTGATTACCCATTATCCATATGAACCCAAAACAGTCTAGCTGCATCTAGGCGGTACAAAGTTTCTTAGTTTTTGGCAAAACTGTAAATCACTATTTAATCCAGGAGACACAATAGATTCAAGCTTGAAATATGAATTTTGAATTCTAATTACATGTTTTAATCTTGCCTACCTTTGTCGATAGCTACCAGGTTCAGCAGGTACCGTCCTAATGCCACACTTCAGTCGTTTGAGGGACTTGTATCTGCTAACGTCAAATGTAGGTACAAAAATTTGATATAAAATTATAAATCTTATGTAAAATTCTCAACTATCTTTATATCCTGAAATCTATCATGTCCTGTAGCATTGTTCAGTCCAGTCACATGATACTATAGAATAGGGTAGGTTAACCTAAAGGTGTCCGCATACCTTGACACATCCATCCAACAAAATCGTCTTTAATAAGAATTTTACTGCTGGATCTAAAGTTCCAACTGGTTAATTCAATGCTTATCATTGATTTCGCAATGTTAATCCAGGTAGCACAGCCATTCTTAATTGGTGATTTATTCAGGATGTCACACCATTTAGAAGGGTTGGAGAGCTTCATTACATCACTTTTTATGTATATATCCCAATGATACAGAACTTCTGATATTGATGCTTTACATCATTTCCTAAAACCCCTGCATCAAAAGCATCAAGTTTTAAAACCCCTACATCACAACCTTCACATTTTATCCATGTAAATACTGTTAAAAAAGTTGTCAAAATAACAACAGAATCAATATCCCAAAGTTACCAGAGATTTGATATTACTTTCACAGAGCTTCTTTGTACCACTGTACTGCCACCTGGGGCTTCTTGTAAAAACTACACTGGTTCACTGCTGTATAATTAGGGTAGTCCACTGTTCTGTTTTATGGGGATCCCTGGTAGATTCAACAGTTATTTCTTTACAGTGTAGACATCTGTCTATGTGAGTAGAGAATTATGTTGTGAGGTACATTTGTATTACAGTTATTCTATATCCTTTATTACAAACATCCAGCACCGGATGGACCAGAATGGGAGGAGTTCAAGCGCCAAGTTAGAGAGGAGATGAACAACGCTGTATTTGATGACCCATCTCTACGAAAGCTAACAGTCAATGACTCGGTCAGTGCACTGATTTATGTTGTACACACATTAATTATTCAAAATGTTTAACCCTTTAAGGACTGCTATATGGTCAACCCTTTAAGGACTGCTATATGGTTAACCCTTTAAGGACTGCTATATATGTTTAACCCTTTAAGGACTGCTATATGGTTAACCCTTTAAGGACTGCTATATGGTTAACCCTTTAAGGACTGCTATATGGTTAACCCTTTAAGGACTGCTATATGGTTAACCCTTTAAGGACTGCTATATGGTTAACCCTTTAAGGACTGTTATATGGTTAACCCTTTAAGGACTGCTTTATGGTCAACCCTTTAAGGACTGTTATATAGTTAACCCTTTAAGGACTGCTATATGGTTAACCCTTTAAGGACTGTTATATGGTTAACCCTTTAAGGACTGCTATATGGTTAACCCTTTAAGGACTGCTATATGGTTAATGATTTAAGGACTGCTATATGGTTAACCCTTTAAGGACTGCTATCTGGTCAACCGTTTGAGGCCTGCTGATACTAAGTTTGTCATCTCTATTGGTTGGCATGAAGTGCTGGCAAGTCTGCTTGCCGGCACTTCATTGGTGCATCTTGATAACCTTCCAGAAGTGTAGTGATCCCATAGGGTAGGCATGATTCTTGCATTAAGCTCTGGTGGGTAAATTGCTTTTATGTATCATGTCAACCAATGTGCATGATACATTAATGCATCAGTGGTCCTTAAATAGTTAACCCTGCAGGATGAAATCATGTCATGTTGTTGTATAAGGCTCTTGCGGGACATCCGCTTTTTCATTTATCATTGGTCATTTATTGTCAACAATTCAATGGTCTGGGATGCGTCATCAGCCATTTTCAGTTTCATTTTAACTGGAAATAAATGTGTTCAATTCTAGAGGCTTTATAGAATTGGTGCATGTTATGTTCACCATGGAGATTTCATTGACATCCTGGACCTCATTTTCAATATAACTGAGGATCTGAAAATTCACTGACGATCGGATCGATGTTAGTAGAGATGCATGCTGGCATCAGAGATTCCTCCCAATGATTGGTCCCAATACATAATAAAGGTTTTGAGGCCAGAGCTAATTTCAATACTGAGTGATTTTTGTACCCTCTAACCCCTGGTTGTTCAAGTCCAGCACTTATTTAGCTCATTCCAGCTTATAGCGGGACCGGTCTGTATTCTGACCTTGGCTGTAGCACAAAGAGTACATTTTGTGCCTAGTGAGTGGTAAGAGCACATGGTGGGAGAAGGCACAGCTGTGTATGTTGGATGAAATGGGTGGCAAACAGCTTATATGGGCCCCTTAAACAGCACAACCCACTGTGCAATCATCATACGATGAACTCTAGTAGGTTATACACATAGGTCAACCACCAACTGAGTCATATTATGGACTGTGGGGGCTATTTATAATCAGAAAAAACAGCCTCTTCTGACAAAAGTGGGACATGCCCAGTCTCATACTTGCCCAGACTGAACTAAGTACAGCCTGCATGACGATCACTTGGGAGCATTAACACTGTACCCAGGTATAGGCTTTACAGCCTTATAAAATGATCCAGGATCTGGGAAAATCTTTAAGATTTGGTCACAGCGATTCAATAAATGTGTTTGGTCCAGCCCCACTGTAGACTGTGTGGCAGAATTTGGAACTGGAAGATCAAGGCTGGGATATGCCATCTTCATCTGGTTAAAGCTGTCATGATAACTGAGGCTAGTGCATTGTAAGGCAAATTAGGATTGCAATAAGATGTATTCCTATCTTTAGTTTCTATCAGCTTTAAAAAGTTCAAAGGGTTAAGCGTCAACTTAAACCTTTGTGGGAATCGTCATGACAGTTACCTGGAAATAAAAAGGGCAGGTCAATGCATTCCCACCATTTCCTGGATGAACCCGTTTTCCATTTCTGGTAACACAAATAAATCGGTCCATTGCGTCAGGCTGTCCAATTGACAGATATCCAACCTCACACTGTTACAGGTTAAGTAGGGAATGACAGGCTGTAGGAGCCATCAGACACTGACTCATGTCACTGACACAATTACTGAGTACAGGTAGGAGGGGTGAGTATGTAGGTCACTCACACCTAAGTACCCTGCTGCCACAACTCATCTATATTACGTCCTTTTTACATAAAGCCCATGTAAGAATAATTAAAATTACACAGGTTGTGTAAGCTTGTCATTTCTGGATTTGTCATCTAGGTACACCTGCATCTATAGATTTCAAAACCATGTTACCGCTCCTACGGTCTGTGCTTGAATTGGGTATGTGACTATTTCAGTCGTTTTAAGGTTTGGTGGGTGGGGTTGGCAGGGTAACAGCCCTGATCTTCAAAGCGACATCATTTTAGATGCCATTACTTATACAGGCCATTTTGGTGGTTTAGGAGAGCACAGATAGGTGTCAGTAGGGGTAGCTATACATCAGGTCAGACCCTTGATTGGTCAAACATGTTTTACAAATCCTGTCAAACTTTCCTAGAGACTGCTCTCTTGCTTAAGGAAATGTTACAGAAAAGGAAGATTTAAGTTTGATCTTTCTGCATCATACAGGTTGACGTCCATGCTGGTTTTCTACATGATGCCATTCTACAATGGGCCTGGGGTGTGAACCAGACGGTGGAGGATGGTGGTCGTTATGACGATGGGTATAACATCACACAGAACATCATCAACATGACCTTCCAAGGTAAGATCATTGATGGCATCTCCTGAGGTCACTATATTGAAAATATCATCATATGGCCTAAAACAATCAATGTCCCCGAAGGTATGGGTGTGACCACTAAATTCGACATGGTGACATAGCTATTTCTTAAAATTGACATGTGACATGGGCATTAGTGACATAAGGCAAAATAATAGTCACATGATATAGGTGCTTTCTTAAAATCGACATGGAACATGATAGGTTCTTAGAAGTGACATGGGACATGGGAATTCAAGTGACATTTGACATGGGGACCCCCATACACACCCCCAAAGGTGATTACATCACCAATATTCCCCTCCAAGGTCATTACATATCCCCTTCCAAGGTCATTACATATCACCCTCCAAGGTCATTACATCACCAATATCCCTTTAATAGGTGATTACATCACCAATATTCCCCTCCAAGGTCATTGCATATCACCCTCCAAGGTCATTACATATCACCCTCCAAGGTCATTACATATCACCCTCCAAGGTCATTACATCACCAATATCCCTTTATTAGATGATTACATCACCAATATTCCCTCCAAGGTCATTACATATCCACCTCCAAGGTCATTACATATCACCCTCCAAGGTCATTACATCACCAATATCCCTTTAATATGTGATTACATCACCAATATTCCCCTCCAAGGTCATTGCATATCACCCTCCAAGGTCATTACATATCACCCTCCAAGGTCATTACATATCACCCTCCAAGGTCATTACATCACCAATATCCCTTTATTAGATGATTACATCACCAATATTCCCTCCAAGGTCATTACATATCCACCTCCAAGGTCATTACATATCACCCTCCAAGGTCATTACATCACCAATATCCCTTTAATAGGTGATTACATCACCAATATTCCCCTCCAAGGTCATTGCATATCACCCTCCAAGGTCATTACATATCACCCTCCAAGGTCATTACATATCACCCTCCAAGGTCATTACATATCACCCTCCAAGGTCATTACATCACCAATATCCCTTTGATAGGTGATTACATCACCAATATTCCCCTCGAAGGTCATTACATATCACCCTCCAAGGTCATTACATATTACCCTCCAAGGTCATTACATATCACCCTCCAAGGTCATTACATCACCAATATCCCTTTAATAGATGATTACATCACCAATATTCCCCTCCAAGGTCATTACATATCACCCTCCAAGGTCATTACATATCACCCTCCAAGGTCATTACATATCACTCTCTAAGGTCATTACATCACTAATATCCCTTCCAAGGTAAGTATGTCATAAATATATTCCAAGGTCATATCATCATCAATGTCAATTATCAGCGCCAATTATCATCAATACCTTCTTCCAAGGTCAGAACCACATTGATGATATGATCACTTTCCAATGTCAGATCATGATCGATATGACCCTCTAAGGTCATGATATCACCAATATCCCCTTTTAAGGTCACATTTACAGACTCTGATTTCCTCCCTTTAACTCCCTGTATAGACTCAGTGGAGAAGCCAAAAAGATAATGGCTATTATTTTGCTTTTTAAGTCTGAAATCTTCTCTCTGTTTACTCCCTGTTGTGCAGGTATCAGTGGAGAAGTGGTTATAAACAGTAATGGTGACAGGATGGCCGACTATGTGATACAGATATTTCAGGATAACGCGTGGCACACGTTGTTCTGGTGGGACGCGCGGGCAGGGCAGCTACATAGAGTACCACACCCTGTAGGTGTTAAGTACAAGGGGGGCCGGACCTCAGCACCACTTGACTCACCGACCTGTGGATGGATGAATGAACACTGCCAGGATAACGCACGTAATGAACACTCTTACTCTTCACACAAACCCATATATATAACATATCAGTTATATATCAGAGGGTTATACTGACTTATATACTCAGACTAAGGGTATGTTTAGGAACTCATGTTGTGGATTGTATGTTGGGTTTCACATGTATAAACTGTGTAGTGGTCAGTGGAAAATGTCATGGAGAAACCGGGACTCAAACCCGGGACCCTCCAACTTCGAAGCGGAAGCTCTACCCCTGAGCTACTTCCCCTGGCCTGACATTCTCTACCTTCCAACTACACCTGGATCGGTATGATACACACACTAGGGGGCAGTGATTACCTGGTACCGAGGTCTCTAGAGATCCCCCTCACAAGGTGGGACCACTCGGTATCTCCACCAAGTACGGGGAATTACTGCCCCTACACTCCTCCCCATCAGCTTCAACCACCATCCACTAGCACCCGGCATTCCCCCTCAATCCAGTTACCTGAGAGTTGAGGCTTTATCAAGCAGTGTTGGGGCACTCCTGACTTCCCAGTGGGTGTACTGGTACAAGTACTGGATTGGTCGAAGCGTCATCTGTATCATATCGGCCCAGTTCCCGAGTCCTCAATCCATGATTGCGTTAAGATACAGGCTTCCCGTACCTTCAAACCATGATTGCGTTAGGATGCTCGGTTTCTCCACCAATGTAGTGGTCAGTGGAAAATGTCATGGAGAAACCGGGACTCAAACCCGGGACCCTCCAACTTCGAAGCGGAAGCTCTACCCCTGAGCTACTTCCCCTGGCCTGACATTCTCTACCTTCCAACTACACCTGGATCGGTATGATACACACACTAGGGGGCAGTGATTACCTGGTACTGAGCTCTCTAGAGATCCCCCTCACAAGGTGGGACCACTCGGTATCTCCACCAAGTACGGGGAATTACTGCCCCTACAACTGTATTAAGGAATGACAACCAGTTCAGACTAATGACACAGCTTAATTGTAAATCCAGTAAATCAGTCTATTAAGGTTTTAGACCCTTACTGGCTATTTGTGCATTACCCATGATGCATCAGGTCTATGATGTATTGATGCATGCTTGTGCTGCTTTCATGCATCATGCTGTCCCTTTGACATTGCCCCTACAAATAGGCTGGGCATGATGCATTGATGCATGTTTGTGCTGCATTCATGCATCATGCTGTCCCTTTGACATTGCCCCTACAGATAGGCTGAGCATGATGCATTGATGCATGTTTGTGCTGCATTCATGCATCATGCTGTCCCTTTGACATTGCCCCTACAAATAGGGTGGGCATGATGCATTGATGCATGCTTGTGCTGCATTCATGCATCATGCTGTCCCTTTGGCATTGCCCCTACAAATAGGGTGGGCATGATGCACAGATGCATGCTTGTGCTGCATTCATGCATCATGCTGTCCCTTTGACATTGCCCCTACATATAGGGTGGGCATGATGCATTGATGCAGTGCTCATAACGGCTGCATTCTTGCATCATGCCTACCAATGCACAGTAGAGGTTTACGGTAATATAATATAGTAAAACTGTATGTAATTGTTACAGAGGCCATCACCCTGATTGTCGTTGTTGCCATCACCGGGCTGACCACCACCGCTGCCCTTGCCACCTTCTTCTACTACAGGTAATTGACACAGTCACTGTTTCATTTCAATTTTCCCTTTTTGTTCAATGGCCAAGTTTAATTGGACCTCCATTAGTCCGCCACCTCTGATATCTGCCATGCAGGTTCACATATGAGACCTTTTTTGATGAATTAACTTCATTTTTACTCAATAATCTGCTTTTCTCAGAGTCAATATTTGATATTTTAGGCATGACAGAGCATTGAGAGCTCACTGAAGATAAGAATGATTTATTTTAAATATTTCTTGGAATTATACAATACTTTCTCAATCCCTTTTCCTTCAACCAAATCCTTCCTTTCTTTGGAAATTTCCAACACATTACAAAGCATGTGAAACTATGGCGACACATATTTACTTAAATCACTGAACACCTATTACACAAACCTGATATGATGTTGTTTTGTTTCTGGTCGTCTTAATCTCCAGGCGAAAACGTGACCTAGCAGAGCTTCACATGATCTCTAGTTGGAAGATTGATTGGAGTGAGTTGTCTGGGAAAACAAGCTTCAAAACGGTAAGTTCTTAAGTAACTAATATGGCGAGCTTTTGATTAGCCATTTTCTGCATATTCTTAAGAATGAAAAAATAAAATTCTTAAATTGAGATTTCCTGCCCATTGAGTTAGAATGCACAAAGGGTTTGCTAACTACACTGTCAGACCGCGGCAAGGGTTTTATTCTAATTCTAGAAAACAGTGGTAGTTGCTGTAGGTACAAAACCAATGACCTGATGTGGGTTGTACTGTACCCACTACAGTGGTCTTCATGGCCCATTTACAATTGGCAAGTTACTTGCCAGGGCTGATACACTCCCAGAGGTTCAGCATGATGCACCAATGAAGTGCTGGTGAGTACTTGGCAGCACTTCATTGGTGCATCATGATGACCAACGGACCTACATTAGCAGCCCTTAATGCCTTAAATGAACAATACCTGTACTCTTTTTGGCCTCTCTGTACTGCTCCAGTGGGCACACAATATATTAAATTGAAAAGTATCAATCTATATTGAAAAGTATCAATCTACATTAAAAAAAAAAATCAACCTTCAACTTTTATCAACCAGTTGTCATCACCGATCCAATGCGACCTGCCCACTGGGCATGTCAGTCAAGGAGATCTTTCCATTCATCAAACAAAGTGTTTTCCCCCCACAGGGCAGCCAGGTGATGCGGTCCCAGTTGATTGGTTCCCAGAAAAGCGTCTGTTCCCGTGAGCAGGTCACACCGGAGCGGCTCTTTACGCAGGTCGCCAACTTCAGGGTAGGTCTTTGTCTTTGTTAATAATCATGTATTTGTGGTATATTGCTTTAACCCTGTAACCATTGGTCATCATGGTGCCCAGATAAAGTACTGTCGAGCAAATCAACCAGAACTCCACTGGTGCATCATGCAAACCGATAGCCAGAGTGTATCACTTCATCAGCAGCCTTTTCAAGGTCAATGTAATTTTACACTTTATCCTCATGACGCAGCCCTGGTGAACACCATAATACAACTTGCCTTGTGTATAAGGTGCCGCGTATATACATAAGGAGCGAGCCCATATACAGCACTTATATGATCACCAAAAGTTGGCCGTGCATCTTATAGGTGGGGATAAAGCTCAGGGAATATGATACAGAAATATTCCATGGTCATGGAAATTTGTTTATGAATGTTTGATGATGACCAATGGAATTTACCAGCAGCCTATAAAGGGTTAAGGCACCTGCACATAATTTCTAAGTCTATACCAGCAGACAAAGGGTTAATGTGTTAATCATTATGTCTATACCCAGCAGACAAAGGGTTAATGTGTTATTCATTGTGTCCATACCCAGCAGACAAAGGGTTAATGTGTTAATCATTATGTCTATACCAGCAGACAAAGGGTTAATGTGTTAATCATTTTGTTTATACCAGCAGACAAAGGGTTAATGTGTTAATCATTATGTCTATACCAGGAGACAAAGGGTTAACTTGTTATTCATTGTGTCTATACCAGCAGACAAAGGGTTAACGTGTTAATCATTGTGTCTATACCAGCAGACAAAGGGTTAACGTGTTATTCATTGTGTCTATACCAGCAGACAAAGGGTTAACGTGTTAATCATTGTGTCTATACCAGCAGACAAAGGGTTAACGTGTTAATCATTGTGTCTATACCAGCAGACAAAGGGTTAACGTGTTAATCATTTTGTCTATACCAGCAGACAAAGGGTTAACGTGTTAATCATTTTGTCTATACCAGCAGACAAAGGGTTAACGTGTTAATCATTGTGTCTATACCAGCAGACAAAGGGTTAACGTGTTAATCATTTTGTCTATACCAGCAGACAAAGGGTTAATGTGTTAATCATTATGTCTATACCAGCAGACAAGGTTAGGTGTAAAGGGGAGTAGAGTGGAGTCAATGTTGGACATCAAGACGCCCAGGTACACTGGAGGTTCACAGAGGGTCAGTCACCATGGAGCCCTAGGGCAGTACTGACTAAGAGGCCAGTTACAGAATAACGGAAACGTTTAGAAAAGGCCACAAGATGACGTCAGAGCTTCTCATAGTTTATTACCTTCATTTAGAGTGAGGGCTGCAGGGTTATTCCAATACACGGATACAATGTATCAGAGCACTTTCTGATATCTTATCTGCAATATTAAGGTCAAATGAAAGTAAATGCTGCCCTCTCGTCAATAATATGGTATTCAGGCATGCACTGAAGGGTGCTCTTGCTGCTGGGATTTTATGAGGCATATAAAAACTAACCTGGCCAATGGAGATTTTCAGGCCCAATACGGAGCAGAAAGTCACTTACTGCACAAATCACTCCCTTAGTTAATGTCTTCACAGTTAAAGCTATCCAGTATTCTGTCACATTGTGTATGAGAGATGGTTTAATGGTTCTACGGTGGTCCGGCAAACATTTTAAGCAGCTCTTTTTGTATGTTATGCTATATAGACACATAGAGAAAATGTAATTAGCTCTGTGTTACCTAACACAGCAATATAAATACACCAAGGAGATCTACCCTAAAACCGTCCACATATAAGGCACAGCATATACAAAGAGATAACATCCTGTTCCCAGCAGCATGCTGATGATAACTACCGTGCATATATACATGTATGTATAGTGATTTACCAAGGTAATGTTCAGACTGAGCCATTTTCCCCTGGGGACACTCTCACATGCTACTCATGCTTCAGTACTGTGCCCACTATTCAAAGTACAGTCAGACCTTGATAGTCTGTCCCTTGTGGTTGCAGGCAAAATGATGGTGGATTTCATATTTGTCAGACTCTCAAGTCATATTTTACTGCTTATATACTTGAACTGTCAGAGCTAAAGCCTGGCGGATCCTGCGTATGTTAGACTATCATTACCAAGGTGACCTTGGTAATGGCAATCATTACCAAGGTGACCAGGGTAATGTTACTTTTCGGCTCAATGAATGTGCAAATATCCTTGTTACATATGTCGGTAATAGAGGTACTGTATCAAGGTAGCAAGGATACATTGGGTCTATGTTGGCTATCTTCGACACCATCGCGATCATTATCATGACCTTTGCCAAACACAGGTAAGTACACAATGGTAAATTATACAAATTCAGATACTGTCCCAATAATTCAGGGAACAGAACACTGAGCCAACATATGAATCTGATAGCAGGTGAATTCTGGCTTGATTGCTGGTCCAAATATTTACATAACATTGGCAATGTTTATGGTCTCGGCCCCAGATCTCCACCAGGGGGTTTTATGTTGGTTGAAGAGTTGTTGGTTAACTCCAACATTGTCTTATCATTGTTTGAAAACTCAATCCCTGTGAACCACTAGTAGCATGATATTTGTGGTAACATAATCTGTTTCCTAAATCCTAGTATAACTGTTTGTATAATTAGCCCTTTTTGTGCCTAGATTGGGATGAATTTCAAAGGTAACTGCTAAAACATATCTAAAAGGAAAACACTCTATATGTATGTACTACACGGATGGTTAATGTCAATAGAGGAAATGATATTGGGCCACTATCAGGAATTACCATTTTGGCTGAATATTTGAAAACGATTAGACCAACATAGATCTGCATCACAACATAATTTTGATACTTAATTTCTATCCACGAACCAATGTTTGAACCTCAAAATGGTGGCCCAATATTACGCCAACATAAAGCCAAGATCACTGTTTCACATGAATGAAGGGTCAGATGTCAAGCCATTCTTTTGCTAGCAACAAATACAGTGCCTTTACATGGGAAAAAATCGACACATGCAACATCAGTGACATGGGTGATTTAGGCAATAAGGCACTTTTGAAAATTGACACTTGCAATACGGCACTTTTAAAAATCATCAGACATGGGGGAATAATTGGATAAAAATCGACATACGCAAAACGGCAGTTCTCTTAAATTCGACACAGGGACACAGCCCTTGTTCTCGGCCTCCATGTAGGGGCACAATACATGAATCCAAACATTGGGCCACCCTACTGATTATTATGGGTCCAAGCATGGTCCAATACATTTATGCTACTTGGGAGTGGCCTTCTGATGGTACGTGCTGGAGTTGACAGCTATGCTGGATTGAACTGACCTCACACATACAGTCATAATCTTTGTCCTAGACCTTACTGTGCTCTCTGTGCTTTATAGTTGGCTTATCAGCATTTTGTGTTTGGTTCTGGAGGTGTGTGGGAGGGATGTGTCTGCTGAGGTACTTGTCTATACAGTCTATACAATGAGGCATACCTCACAAATAAGCCACACCCTGACTTATAGATGCTATAAGGTGATTTCGATTTTGGACAGTTTAGTGGCATCCTAAAGAAAAGATCTATGTGGCACATTGAAAGTTCAGCTACATTTTTAAGGACACAACTGGTGCCTGTCCTTATGTATAAGGCTTGACTTATATGTGGGTATTTACCATAGTGAAATGCCCCATACCTCACCTGTTGTCCATCTACTATTTACGTATTTATTGTCTATATATAGGCTCCCCTCTGATGTACCACCATTTGATCCACCCTCACAGGGACATTCTGTTTAACCCTTATAAAGGCTCTAATGAATTAATACATCATGTCCATAGGTTGGCATGAAGCATGAATTCAGTCCCAAGGAGGCTCCTGGAGGGCATTTCTCCAGATGGTACAACTACACGCATCTACTACGATTTGAAAACTATCAATATTAGAGAAGTTGATCGTAGGTGGTGCACTCTCACTACACTGCAAAAATGGTGTTTAGATCCTAAACACAATCCTAAACATATTCTTGCAACGTTTTTGTAATCACATTAATTTCCTAAACATGTTTAGCCAAACAATGTGCTTAGCTCAAGTGTTTAGAAATGTAGGTGTTTACGTTAAAACTTTTGTGTTTAGACATGATGATGGAGATTTAAGGTTTGCAGACATGTATGCATTAAAAAACAGAGATATATTTTTTTTTCTCATTTACTGGGGGGGACATCAGCAGGTATTTACTTGTCAAAGTCTCCAAAGATGTCAGCCACAGCTATATACGTGTACGTATATTACACACTGCATCAGAATGAGAGACTTGAGAAAGTACAACAGCTTGGCAGGAAGGAAATTGCCTTGTCTATTCCAGAATAACATCAAATAGGTGTCAGTAATTGAGTTTATTGATTATTTTATGGTAATGATGGTGGCATGAGGTGAATCTAGTCAATTTTCTATTGCCCTTTCTATTCACATGACATTCTATGAAATGAAACCATGATAAACATGGGATTTGGGGACATTTGTCACAACAATTGATTATAACTGTGTGCAGATAGTCCAGTCAAAGGTAGTGCTGCTACCTGGCTGGTGTGGATTCAACATACAAGTATCTAAACATATTGATGTTTACATCTAAACACCTATTATTCAACTGTCTCAACTCTAAACATCTAAACATGTTTAGCATAAATGTTTATGTAGTTAGAATAAAAGTGTTCATTTCCTAAATGTGTAGTCTATGAGACACCTAACTGACCTATATGTTTAGGTTTTAAACATGTTTAGACCTAAACATGTTTAAAATCTAAACACCATTTTTGCAGTGTACTCAGTACGATTAGCACTTAATGTAATAATTACATAGGGTTTGGTAGGGCAATTGTACCAGTACAATTATTATTGGCCACTAGATTCATGGCTGTACTGGCATTATATTGAGGGATCCCACCATGATCTGAAGAGGGTCTAGACTTACCATCTTGAGAAATGCCTTCCAGGGCTACCTTTATGTATCTCATGCGGCTCTTGTGAGTTGTGGGCTCCATCAATGCATCATGATAACTAATGTATGTGGATGGTGCAGTATTGGACTAGCGGCTAATACAGGAGTGCATCATGCCATCATAATGCACGAATGAAGTCTAATCACCAGCACTTCATTGGAGCATCATGCCGACCCTCCTGGAGTATATTTATCAACCCCATAAGGTCGGCATGATGCTCCAATGAAGTGCTGGTGAGCAGTCTCACCAGTACTTCATTAGTGTGTCATACTAGTGATTGGCATGATCAAGTTGTCATATGAGAAATATCATATGACTAGTGGTGTATGGTGTAATTATCTCAAGGCTCTTATAAATAGTGTTATTTCCAGTTGTCACTGGTTTATTCAGCTTTAGGCAACATGTAAGAAATATCAATCATACAGTAGTTAGTATGTAGGTAATTTGCACATACAGTAAACATACAGTAATTTATAAAGTATAATGTTCAGTTCCACTCCACCTGTGAGGTATTAATAATACAGTGTCCAGCATAGTTCTAGGTGGGTTCCCACACCTAGCTCCTGACCTGCTGCTTAGAGGAATAATGTAATAATGGATAACTTTACCCTCTGGTGGAAGTCTTGAAGAAGATAGCCTCTGGCCACTAATGGTAGGAAACCAATGCCTGTCTAGCATAGTTTCACCATAGTGCAGTGGTATAGCAGGTAGCAGGAGATGACTGGAGATGTTACCTCTAGAGCGGTTCTTGGTGATGTGTCTTCCTGGAGGTGCAGACAGGCTATTTGTAGCAAATCTTGGAAAAGCACCTCCAGACTGACTGGAGCCAGCAGCATCTGCCTAACTCTACAATTGTTTGAGGGGACTCTTTCAAGTGTCACAGGGGGACAAAGGACCCCCATGGACGCCGCTATGGCCCCCATTGTCTTGGTCGGTTCTGCATCTTCAAACCCTCATAACTCGGTCGTTTATGCTTGTATAACCGCCATTTTGGGCATGCGCGGAGTTGAATATGCCAAGTTTATAATGCCCGCTGGATAGGCGCATAACTCCCGCCAGTTTGTCTGTAGCTCACTCGGAGGTTGATTCAGTCTCCATGGCGTAACTTCCTTAATACTGGGAGTTCCGCCTTGATCTTGGGCTCATTCTGACCGTCTAATTATGGGCTTTCCATAGATATTTTGATATTTGACCTAGGTCGCTCAGGAGCGACGCTAGAGCGACCGGAAGGTTATGGCGTCGTGCTTATGTAACCCATTGTTCAGTCCTTAGAGTGCTCAGACACTCATGACGGCGTCAGCGGTGCTCAGGCACCCGTGACGGCCGGTTGCATTCATTTACAAGTTATTAATTTGTGCATTGAACCATGAGGTCGCACACTGAGACCCTCATTTTTATTATATTGTGCAGTGAACCATTAGGTCGGAGCCTTTGATGTCAGAGAGAGTGTTTGTAACTGACCTGGCTGGTGTGCAGTGGGGCATGAACGCTCTTATACAAAGTTTGAGCGCTCTTATAGCTCTTAGAACCAACCCATGTATTAATTTCATAGATATCCTTTGATTAATACAAAATATGTTACAATTTATGGAATAATAAAATGGTATATCATAGAATACTCCCTCTCCCCCGAAAGAATGCGAAACTCCGTCATTTCGCCGAGGGAATGTACAATTTATACAATTTTTACCTTATTTTGGAGTTATATACTGTTTTGTAAGAGGATTTGAAGTGATGGGGAGTGCTTCAAATGCAATTTTTGTGGTAGAGCTTTGTCAGTATAAACAATTTTCTCCTGGGTATAAGTACATTTCCGAGTTTCTATATCTTACCATACCTGAGCTTATTTGCTTATGTAACATCAATTTTGGGTACAATTTCCCATTTTTATGTACAACATACAATTTGGCAAATAGTGTGCAATTTTGGCATTCAATATTCAATTTAGCGTGCAAATTGAACATAAATGACAATTTTCAGTGTGCAAATTTACAATTTCGCGTGTAATTGCGTTCAATTGACAATTTCAGTATGCAAATATATAATTTTTGCGTACATTTGGCAATTTAAGTGTGCAAATATATAATTTTCGCGTATATTTGGCAATTTTAGTGTGCAAATATATAATTTTGCGTACATTTCGCGTGTATTTGGCAATTTTAGTATGCAAATATATAATTTTGCGTTCAATTGATAGTTTCTGTATGTACATATATAATTTTGCGTACAGCTTGGATACACATAGAAATGTTGATTTCTCTAAAAATCTGACTTCAGTGTATGAATTGGGTACAGACATACAGTATAATGTGCAATATATAATCCAAATGTAAATTGGATACAACTTACAATCTAGTGTGCAAACATGCAATCTTCGTGTGCAAAATTGGGTACAAGTGTACAATCTGGTGTGCAAACATACAATTTTAGTGTGCAAATTGGGTACAAGCGTACAATCTGGTGTGCAAATATACAATTTTAGTGTGCAAATTGGGTACGAGCGTACAATCTGGTGTGCAAACATACAATTTTAGTGTGCAAATTGGGTACAAGCGTACAATCTGGTGTGCAAACATACAATTTTGTGTGCAAATTGGGTACAAACGTACAATCTAGATTACACTATTCAATTTATGGGATTTGAGACAAATTTTTCCGAGGGCCGGAAAAACAAAGTACTTCATGTACAATAGGCTTGTTTGTCTCTGAGTTACTCATTGATTTTGCTATATGGGTGTATTAATTGGCAATTTCGGCAGTGGGCCGCTGCTTAATTGACTTTTCCCCTAGCCTTTTGAGCATGTGTCCCTGAAAGAGATTTATTTGGTGAGTATCTTAAGTAAACATGTTTTATGTCAACAATTTTCTCAACAATTTTTCTTTTTTTTTTTTTTTTTTCATTCATTTTTTCCAACAATTTTCCTGGATACCTAAAGTGTGTTACTTTAAGTAAACCTTGGTAAGTATACAAGTGCTAGTGGGTACAAAAACTGTCTTAGTTATCTACCTGCATTCATGTATATTAATGTTAGATTTGTACAATTTTACAATCTGTAATTTGCAATTTCGCAATTTTGCGCGTATATGCGTGCATTAATCATCGGTTTTGTGAGAATACCATAGATTTTCATATTATACATCAACAAGTGGCTGTGTATATAATTTTTTTTTTCTAATACTTTGATAATCTCATTGACAGTGGAGGTGTGTCAGGAGTGAGATGTGAGTCTCCTCCCTGGTGTGCTCATGCAGTGGTGGCACTTGAGGTGTTAGGTGCCAGATTCTGGCATGTGTCTGTGGCAGTGCCTAGCTTGGTGTCAGTGGACAGTTCAGGGTGGGGGGGGTGTGTGTGTGTCCATTTAAGGAGTGTGTGGCTGGTATTGGAGCATCAGTTCTTCTCTGGAAGTCACTGCTGTAGTACCATGGCCCACCTACAAGCTCTCTTTGCTCTGCCTGTCCCCCAGGTGATGGAGGTGGGGAGTCCAGCTAGGGCCCTGGTTGAGTCTAACCAGACCATCCATTATGGGTACATAGTGAGTAATTTCAAAGAGATCATTGAGCATGGTGATGTGATGGTCTGTAATTACTCCTGCCATTATTTCCTGGGCTCAGCCTTGCGTCGGGGGGCCACTGTGGCCCTTCTGACTAGGGCCTTGGGTAATATGGGTTTCTGGCCCATGGATTATAACCTAGGGCCGCGGGAGCGAGTGCTATGGGATTATCTGTTGGCGGCATCCCTCCTCGATCTTGCGGCATCCGGGAATCCATCCACGGCTGCCGAGTATGGACTGGGGATGCTGGAGGCCCGGCTCGCTGAGTGGGAGCAGGATCACGGCCATATGTATGGCTCGGACTCGGCCCCGGACTCTCCCATTGATGTTGAACCCGAGGATCTGTGGTAGGATCCCGACTGACTGAAACCTAGGGTGTAAAAACCCGCCATCCCAAAGGCCCTTTTCAGGGCCGGCAAATTGTCCGAAAAGTTCTGAATACTGTCTCTGATGTGTTGTCTCCTGGTGGTGGACTGGGGGCAGCCTAGGCTGTGGGCAGTCTAGGCTGTTTCCACAGTCACCGGGGAGGGCTGGTGGTTTAGAAAATTAGCAATAGTCTGCATGTTTGACCTTGCGGTCTCCTCCTGTTGTTCGTCAATAATTATATCTGTTGTATTTTCCAGTGCTGTCATGGTCACCGGGCTGGTGCCACAATCATTCTGGAGAAGCATGGAGTAGTACAGTCCTTTGTTTTTAAGGGCTGGTATAGTACTGAACCTAGTGCGCCAAGGTAGGTGTATCACCTGAGGGAGGTGATAAGCAAATTCTCCTCTCTGTGTTGTTATAACTGCTGGTCCATTCCAGGTAAATATAGCCTTAGGTAGTGGGAAGGTTTTAACCACTATATCCTTATAGGTAGGGGCAGCTGCTGATTTAATCTCATCAAATTCATGTGGTATTGGCCTCAAGGGTAGCGCGAAGTTTGAGTCTCCACAATATATTTTAAAATATATTGTGGGGTTTGTGCGCTTGGCCACATTTTTCTTGCCACAGTGTGTCTGTGCAAATTTCTTAAGGTACTTCATTATTCTGTAGGCTGAGTAGATGGTCAGGGTGAATAATATAGCAATTATCAGGGTGTGGGTTTCCTGAATTGTGAGGAAAGGGGTGTGGGTTTCCTCTGTAGGGGTTAGTTTGGTAGGATTCTTATCTGGGAGCAATTTGTGTAGGGGCAGCTCGGTCCCTAGTCTGAATGCTTTGGCTGTAGGCAGGTAGGCTACAGTTCCTCCTAGTCGGTACAGTTTGAGTAGTATGTATACTAAAAAAATGTGAGCTGATATCCCTAGGATGAGTGCTAAGCTTTGGAAGATAGGATGCTCTGTAACTCGACGTAGGTATGATTCCTCGTAGCGCGTTTCCATTTCCTTATTAAGGTTGGAGGCATCTTTTAATACTGTTTTAGCAAAGGGCTCTAAATTTAGTTGAGTAATATCATCCATGATTGGATTTTCCTGTAGTTTTTCTAAGGTTCTAGAAAGGTTTACTACTGGGAAATTTGGAAGATTCTCTCTTTCATCTGGTTTGGTTTCAGAAATTTTGTTAAGTGCTGCCATGAATGGTAAATTAATTGTCTTGAGAATGTAATGAAATGATAAGGTTGAGTTACAGGGCAACCTTGTGTTTGGAAGAGAAAATTCTCCTACACTGATCGTGCACCCACAGGGTACACCAATGATTGAGTAGGACTGGGCCTTCCGAGTTTCAGACGTTTTACCATGGCAGTTGATAAAGTAATGGGGTTCATTAGTAGTGACCAGATACTCATCTTCAGAAATGGAAATAGCATGGGTGGTAGGTGCTTGCAGTGGTGAAACTGTAAACTTGCAATGTTCCTTAATCTGTTGAGCCTGGTTAGTAAAAATGGCTACAGGGCATGTAGGCCTGTGTTTATAGATTCTACCATTTACATCTCTGCATACCTTTACTGTAGTACCTTCACATGCCTGCATATCTGCTGAGTCCAATTCGATGAATAATGATTGGTCGTAAGATACTGCTAGAAACTCAGTCGTGGTTTGTAGTTTGGTGACTCCTCTGGTGGGGGTCTCCTGTGTGTCTATAGGCATGGGTGATGTAATCATTTGGTACAGTTTGAAGGTTGAGGTGGTAGATTGTATTATAATGTCCAGATGAGTATATATATGGTGAGCTGAGTAAGTGTATGAGGTCAGCTTCTGTGAATAATAGAAATCTAAGTCATTAATTGCGACTTGTGCTCCAGGGTGTGTAATCCTAAGTTTGTTATTAATGTCAATTAGGTATCTAGCAAGGTCTGAGGGTGGTACTATATCAGGGGTTAGGATCCCTGATGATAGCATCCTCAGGGCTGCATTTGTCCTTTGCAGTGATTGAACTGTATTCATTCTTGCTGCTATGATAATTAGTGCATCATTTAATACTTGCATTTTCTCCCTTTGAGTTTTCTCGTGCCTTGAATATGAGTCAAGTGACCTGGACATGTTAGAGGCCCACAGGTTGACAGTGTCACCTATGGTGTTGATTGTGCTGTCCAGTACCTTCTTATCTTGGATGTATGCTTTAACAAACTTATCTTGTCTGTCTGTGATCCTTTCAATGAGATTAGCTGCTTCCTGATCCTGTTTAGCAAATTTTCTTAGTATTTCATCTATGTTCTTGAGCTGTCCCATTACTTGGTTTACATCTTCTACTGTGGCTAGCCCTAGCACACCGCGAAACAGGGGTGCTAGAAAACCCAGTATGGCCTCTCTTTTGGCTTTGTCCAATGTGTTTATGGGGTTGGATAAGAACAATTTGATGGAGGCTAGTGTTTCATTTATCTCCTTGTCTGCAATTTCCAGCAAGGTGTCTAGCTCTTTAGCTTGTTGGATAATTTGGCCAGAGGTATGATCTTGTAGAGTAGGAGTGGTCAACTGGAGTATTCTATCCCTTATGGATCCTTGGGTAACGGGTGCCCGAGGTATCTTGTAGGGAATAGCTAACAACAGTGTTGTGGTTGTATGTCCATTGACCAATGGTTGAGGGCTAGGTTTGAATACTACTCCTATGTTTTGTCTCACCACAGGTGTATAACCTGCAGTAAGTGGTTCTATAGTATATAATAACAGCATAGTTAGCAGTATGGGTGAAACTCTCAGTCTCCCCATGGTGCTTGTGTAAAGCAAGTTTGCTGTTTAAAGTCTTGTCAAATTTGTAGTGATTTGGTGCTGGTAAAGTCTAAGTGTATGGTGTAACACTTTAAATGAAGTGGTTCAAACTGTACCTTTGCAAGATTGAGCTGTCTTGGCAATATGTCCAGTGAGTCTATAGAGGTTGACCAGTAAATGGTAAGGTCAGGTTGAAGGTGAAGTAGGTGTGTTCTTTATCCTAGTGCAGTCTCTCCTAATGGAGAAGTGGGCTGGCTAATTCCCAAGTGGGGTCCTGTAGACTTGTGTTCCAGACTGCAGCTGGATGAAGACTGATGGTGGGCTATGGTCCACAGTGCTTCTTATGTAGCCTACCCTACCCACATCCATTGTGGGCCTGGTATTGTTTCTCTGGAGACCATGCATAATCTCCAGTGTCTGCTAACTGTGGGATCTATTGTGTAGTCTGTGTACTGGTAATTAGCTCCTCCTGTCATCCAGGACAGCCATTCATGACCGTCTAGACAGTTGTCTGAGGGTAGCTTATAAGGTCAATTGATCTCTATAGACTGCTGTGTTGGCATAGCGCGCTCTTTCATGTGGGGATTAGGCTTTAGACACTCCATTGTGTTACCCTTACTCTTCTTAGACTTCATGTCTGCTTTACTTGGGGGGTCCCAGTCTTTGACCCTTTTCAGAGGCAATAACCTACTGATATATTTACAAATTTGATTGGCTTTATATACATAGTAATTCATTATCAGTCACACATGTCTTATGTGTGGATGAAGAGAATTTGTAATACATTTTGAAAATCTTATGTTCTTTTGGTATCTCAATCTTGTTTCTAATTTCTTGAAACTGCACCACACCTAGATGTCTTTCTTAGTATGTGGTGTGCAGGCCTAGGCTTGATAGGGCCTATGCCTGTGGTTTCTCTTGTAAGGGTGATATCATTTTTGTTCCTTACAATTTTGCTGTAGTATTTGGCCTCATGTGGAATAAGCCTGTGTGCAAATTCATTGTTTCTGACAGCCACAACCTTTTTCAGTCTGTCTATGTGCACTGGTCTGGCCACCAATAGATTGGTGTCCAAGTTTTTGAGTTTGGCACTTGTCAAACTAGGTCTATCTACTACAACATATGGTCCCATAAAAAGGGGTTGAAGTTTCTTACACTCTGTGTTGGTCAGGATTCTTGGTATGTTTAGGTACACCATGTCGGTGACCTTGATTTCCTGTGGTGTAAGTTTCTTATCATATCTATCTTTCCTTTCCTTTTGTAGCTTGGCGACCCTTTCTATAGCTTTCCTCCTAGAGGTATCTTGATTTGTTATCATGTTAGCTACATGGTCTGCTACTGTGGATATGTCTTCCTGTATTCCCAGCCCTAAGTCCATTGGGGTGGCTGGGTTTCTTCCATGGAGTAGGAAGAAAGGGGTGAATCCTGTGGTTTGGGATTCAGTGTTGTTTAATGCAAAGGTTATGGGTTCAATAAATGAATCCCAATTGTTTTGGTGCTTTGAGCAGAATGCTCTGAGTGCTGTGCCTATGCTAGCATTGAATCTCTCTACAAGCCCATTTGATTGTGGCCTGTATGGTGAGGAGAATTTATGTTTGATCTTGAGGTGTTTAGTTAACTTTGTGAACTTTGCACCTGTATAACATGTCCCATTGTCTGTTTGAAGAGTGGCTGGTGTTCCATGATGACAAATTATATTCTTGTAGAACTCTGCTGCTGTTGTCTCAGCTTTTAAGTCAGTAGTAGCCCAAGCTGTTGCATATCTGGTAGCATAATCTATGCAGACTTGTATATGTTTGTTTCCCCTGGCAGTTGTGGGAAGTGGTCCCACCGCGTCTAGGTTTAGGAACTTCATTGGTGAAGTCATGTACTCTCTCACTGTCATTGGTGTTTTGTGTGAGTGTACTTGCCTTTTTGCTGTGAGGCATGTGTGGCAGGTGGAAACATATTTTGTTGTGTCTGCTAGCATAGACTTCCAATATACCCTAGGTCGGAGTGCTGACAGCATCCTACTTGAACCAAGATGGCCGCCGGTAGGTGAGTCATGGAAATACTGTAGTGTACTTGTTACCCATTGCTGTGGTATAACAATTTGAAGTGGTACAGTATTGGTCTTTCTCCAATTTATGGGGCATATATGGACTAATGTACCATTTACCAAGGTGTATGTCTGGCCTTGGTTGATGATTCTATTTCCTTGTGCTTTTGGTGCAGGCAAGGTTCCATCCTCAAGATATTGTATGAGGGGCAATAGGTCCTTGTCTTTCCTTTGTTCCAAGCCAAGGTTTGTACCTGAGATGGATGTGTCGGGAATCTGATCCAGTAGTTGATTTATATCTAGCACATGTTGTTTTATTCTGTCTCTTTCTTTTTCTTTTTCATCGACTATTGGCCTATCTTGTGCCTTTTGTTGGGGTGTGTCACTCTTGTTTTGGTGTGTAGGTTCCTTTGGAGGGCCTATTCTCGCCTTAATGGGAGTGGCAACCTTTTTCTTTAAAGGCACAATTTGCTTTTTGTCATTCTTCTTTGTCTCAGAGTTCTTTGACTTAGTAGATGCAGTGTCTTTTGTGACATTTTTCCTGGCAGGTGGGATTTTGGTAGGTTTGTTTCCTGTGACCTTTTTCTCATTTAGAATAGTTTGTGATTGTGTGGGGAGTTTCGGTGTGCCCTCCTGAATCATTTCTCTAGTCTTTGAGCGTGTGGTCATAGGACACAAATGGTTTGATGTTTCCTCTCCCTGCATCGGTTCAAAGAATCTGACTGATTTGGAAGTTGCTTGAGTGATAGCATATATTGTGTCTTCTGAATCTTCATCATCTGAGTCAGGTGGGGTGAAGGGTGGCTCCTTAGGAGTTGCCTTCAGCATCTGATTGAGTGATGAGAATTCGATAGGCTCGAAGTCATTATCTGGAAAGAGTTGTGAGTATTCTCTCTCACAGTGGCAAAACACATAGTGTGTAGATTGCTTCAAGATACCCCTAATGGGTGTCTCTGGCCTTTCAATGGTGTTGGGTGGATCATCCCTTTTGAATGGTACTTTCTTTGTTACTTTTGCAAACTTGGTTCTACTGGCTGCTCTAACTCTCCTTGGTGGGGGTGGAGGGTTAGTCATGGGTCCAGAGTCTGGGTATTCTCTTCTAGACATAGCATCTGGTGGTGTGTTATCATCACCTTTCACGTGTTGGATGGTGAATGAAAATTGTTGTATGTCTAGAGCCCATCTGGCCCATCTATGTGTGAGTCCTGTATTGGTTAGCAGTGGGATTAGGGCTGCATGGTCTGTGTATAATTGGAAGTGTCTAGTCTCTAGATAGTGTCTGAAGTGTAATACTCCATACACCACTCCCAGTAGTTCTCTCTCTGTGGTATTGTAATTTCTCTCATGTTTGGAGAGGGTTCTACCTGCAAAGGCTACTGGTCTGAGCACTCCTTCATTATCTCTCTGTGAGAGTACAGCTCCTAAGCTCACATTGGAAGCATCAGTTGCCAAACTGAACTCTTTCTCATAGTTTGGATATCTGAGAAGAGCATTGGTACAGAGGGCATGCTTTAATGTTTTGAAAGCATTATCTGCCTCTTCTGTCCAGACAAATGCTTTGAGATGTGTCTGTAGATCATATAATGGTCTAGCAATTTGGGCGTAACCTTTGATAAACTTTTTGAAGTATTGGCATAGGCCTGTGAAGGATCGGACATTTTTGACTGATTTTGGTGTTGGGAAGGTTTTGATTGATTCCACCTTTGTGGGAGATGGTTGCAGTCCCATGGGTGTCACTCTAATTCCCAAGAAGTCTATTCTGTCAATGAAGTATTCACATTTTGATTTCTTCAGTTTGAGTTTACCAACTCTTAGGCTGTTGAATACATCTTCCAGGTCATGGAAGTGTTGTTCGATTGATGGTGATAATACCAATATGTCATCTAGGTATGGTAGGGCACATTTGTACTTGAGTTTGTTCAGAATTAATGTGACTAGATGGCAGAATCCCGCCGGTGCCGTCGCTAAACCCATCGGCATCCTTTCATAGACATATTTTTTGTCATTTGCTATGAATGCGGTTTTATGCTGATCTTCCTGTCTTATAGGAATTTGAAAAAATCCCTGTTGGGCATCTAGCTTACTGAATACTCTTGGTCTGAGTGACCCTATCATGTCTAGAGTGTCATCGGCCCGGGGTGTAGATAAGGCTTGATTTATCGTGTTCTGGTTCAAATAACGAAAATCTGTGACGAGCCTATGGCCTCCCGATGATTTTTGTACTAAAAAGGATCTGGAGGCCCAGGGGCCTTCAGCACATTCTCTCAGAATGCCCTGTTGTACTAGCCTTTCACACTCTTCCCCTATTGCGGCCTGTTTTTCTGGTGTTTGTCTATATGGTAGGAAATGACATGGTACTGCCTCAGGTTTTACATGTATTGAGTGTGTATACAGGTGTGTGTGGCACCAATGTCTCCATCTTTTCCTACAAATACATCATCATACTTGGTCAGCAGTGATCCTAATCTATCATGCTGATCTTTGGATGTGAGCACAGATTTTGGTGGAACATTCTCTTCCAATTCTGGCTCGAGGTCATGTGCCTCACTATGTATAGCAGCTATTTCAGAGAGTCTGATTGAGTTGGGTTCAGGGTCAGCATATGTGGACTCACAGTCTGAGTCTGTGTCACTGAATTGAGCTACATCCTCAGGCCGTATGGCTGAGATGGATTGATCAGTGTGTGGGGTAGTGTCTGACACCTGTTGGGGTTTTTCTAAATCAGATTCCTTGACTTCCTGAAATAGAGCTATGATGGCACCCTTTTTGATTTTATGTGGGCGCCTGCTGGTGTTGAGTAACACTAGGGGATGTTTGTTATTTTCCCTGGGGGTTACTGCTGCCCTTTGAACTAGATATGGGGCATTGTTATTTCTTTGGAGGTTATCTACTACTCCAGTTTTGCCTTGCAATGATTGAGTAGATGTGACTTTACCCAATACTGCAAGTTCAGAGAATGGAGGGATGGTAAAATCCCTCACTGCCCTAATGGGTTTGAGAATTTGTTCAGGATCAACATTAAATTCAATTTGAGATTTTGTAGTGCTTAAGAAATCTGTGCCGAGTACAATGGGCTGTGTGAGGTTGGGTATTACAGCAAATTGGTATTGGAATCTGACACCTTGGATTCTAAAGTTCAGCATAGCTGAATGTCTAACATGACACACCGATCCATCTGCCAAGTGGATGTTGATTTTAGATTTCCTCAGTTGGATATGGAATCTCTTTTGGAGATCCATGAGGAATGATTGTCTGACACAGGTGATAGTAGCACCTGTATCAACCAAACATTGTACATCTGAAACATCATATAGATTTGCATTGATACAGCCATTTTGAAGAAGTACAATAGAAAGCTTGGTACTCTCACCTGTATCCTTTGATGATGAATCTGGTGGGGTGATGTGTATCACTGATGGACGTCTCTGTCTGTTAGATGGTAGATTTGCACTAGCAATTGTCTCTGGTTGGATCTTTGTTAATCCTGATTGATTGTTTGTATTTGGGGTGTCACAGTGCACTGGCCCATCGGCACTGTGACATCCTAGTTTTCCTGGTTCTGTGGGGTGGTTGTGATGCTTGCCACCAGGAGTTTGGAGATTTGATCCATCACATGAGGTGGTATTTGGGGGTTACTTTGTTGGTTCCCCTGGTAACCTCTTGTGTCAGGTTTGTAATCCTCCCGGCGTGAGTTGGAACCCTGGTTATATTGACCAGAGTTGCTGTATTGACCGGAGTTATTGGATCTCTGGTTGTTGTAGGCGCCATTGTTGTTGTAGGATCCACTGTTGTAGTTCCTATGTGGACTCTGGCTCCTACTGTTGGATCCTTGATTATAGGATCCAGAGTTGTTTGAACCCTGGCTGTTGTTGTAGGATCCAGAGTTGTTGTAGGATCCAGAGTCGTAGTTCCTATGTGGACTCTGGCTCCTACTGTTGGATCCTTGATTATTATAGGATCTGCCATTACTTGGGGTTCTGTCTCTCCTATCACTGTATGAAGAGTTACCATTGTTGGAGTTGGAAGAGCTGTTGTCTTTCCTACTGTTGTGACCCCCCCGGTTGTTGTTGTTGCCCCCTCTACCTCTACCTCTATTGGATTGGTAGTTGGGGTCATAGTTATTTCCTCTATATCTACCGGTACGGTCTCTTGATGTAACCTTAGCTTCCTGTTGCCTTACATGGGCACTAGACATTAGGTTAACATCTTCATCTGCACTAGTGCTGATTTCCTGGACCTTTTTCTTAGTAGGCTGTGGGTTGGATTCTGCATCCCTCACCTTCCTAGATCTCTCTTGGGTCTCAACCTCTAGGGCTAGGTCTAGGGCTTGGTCAAAAGAGTCTATTTTCTTGTTCTCAAGAGCTACAGAGATCCAGGGCCTCATGCCTTGGGTAAATGCCTTGCTTAGGGTTTCATCACTCTGGCGTTGGGCATTACACACTTTCCTGAGATGGCATGCATAGTCTAGGACAGGTTCATCTACCTTTTGTGCACGGAGTGCAGTCCTTGAGATTATATTGTCTCGAGTAGCAAAATACTCTTTTAATTTATCCACTACATTGGTCCATGTCAACATATCAGGTGTGGCACTCTCCCTGAAGGATTCAAACCAAGCTAGTGCTTGTCCTTCGAGGTACTTGGGTAAATATGTTACCATGGTGTCACTGTCTGTCACTTTGTACTTATCCTTCAGATATTCTGGGAATTTGTGATCAATAAATAATGCTGTTGACATGAGTGGTGATGGGTGTGAAAAGGTTTTGGGTTTTGTTACCTCATGTAGCCTGATCTTTCTGTCATCCTGTTGTTTTCTGTCTATGAGTTTGGTCATGTTGGACACCATGGAGATTATGATGTCATCTTTGGATCCCGAGGCAGATGGTGTGACAACAGGTGTGATGGCAGGTGTGGGAGGTTGTGGGGTCTGGGATGATACCATCTTCATGAGATCTGCTATCTGTTGTTGTTGTCTCTCTAGGGACTTCCGCTGATCTTCCATGGCCTTCTGTTGAGCATCTATTGCTGCATTCCTCTCTGCCAGTTGTTGGTTGAGGATCCTCTCCCTTTCCTCCTGCTGGGACTTGTTGGTCTCTAGGGCAGTAACTGCATCTTGGATGGCCTTCTCATAGGCCCTTATCTTCTCAGCTGTCTGATTAGGTTGGGGGCCTTCATCGGTGTCCATGATGGAGGGTGTGGGGGAGGTGTCTCTGGAGGAGTGGCTGTCAAAGGCTGGAGCTGGGGTGGAGGATCTAGATGAGGGTGTGGATCCACCCCCTGAGGCAGATCCTTCTTCCCCCGAGGTAGATAGCGTGAGTTGAGCGTCCTGTAGAGATCCCTGGGAAATGTTGGATCCCTGAGAACTGGTTGTTCCCTGAGTAGACAGGGTGGGAGGTGTGGGGTCTACTGAGTGTGGGTCTGTTGTATTGGAGGCTGGTTTGCCTCCTGTGGGCCTCCTAGACCTAGGTGGGAGGGAGACCTCTTCAACAGGCCCCTGACTACGTAAGGTCTTTGTGTGTTGTTCTGCCAGCTTGACTGATAAGACCTTGATGTGTGGGGTGGACCTCACTGACGTGTGGGAGACCTCACTGACGTGTGGGAGACCTCACTGATGTGTGGGAGATCTCACTGGTGTGTGGGAGATCTCACTGATGTGTGGGAGATCTCATTGATGTGTGGGAGATCTCACTGGTGTGTGGGAGATCTCACTGATGTGTGGGAGATCTCACTGATGTGTGGGAGATCTCATTGAAGTGTGGGAGATCTCACTGGTGTGTGGGAGATCTCACTGATGTGTGGGAGATCTCACTGGTGTGTGGGAGATCTCACTGGTGACCTTGGTGGGTATGGTGTCAAGGTCAAGGTCACTGGGTGGGTGGAGTGGGTCTTACTGTGTGTATGAGGTACCAGCTTTAATTTACTGTGTGCATGATTGTTCTTAGTTGCGGTACCAGCTTTAACTTACTGTGTGCATGATTGTTCTTAGTTGTGTTACCAGCTTTAATTTTTATGAGCCTGTGAGAGATGGGATCTTAGTAGGATGTTCTCCACCACTTTGTCATACTAGTGATTGGCATGATCAAGTTGTCATATGAGAAATATCATATGACTAGTGGTGTATGGTGTAATTATCTCAAGGCTCTTATAAATAGTGTTATTTCCAGTTGTCACTGGTTTATTCAGCTTTAGGCAACATGTAAGAAATATCAATCATACAGTAGTTAGTATGTAGGTAATTTGCACATACAGTAAACATACAGTAATTTATAAAGTATAATGTTCAGTTCCACTCCACCTGTGAGGTATTAATAATACAGTGTCCAGCATAGTTCTAGGTGGGTTCCCACACCTAGCTCCTGACCTGCTGCTTAGAGGAATAATGTAATAATGGATAACTTTACCCTCTGGTGGAAGTCTTGAAGAAGATAGCCTCTGGCCACTAATGGTAGGAAACCAATGCCTGTCTAGCATAGTTTCACCATAGTGCAGTGGTATAGCAGGTAGCAGGAGATGACTGGAGATGTTACCTCTAGAGCGGTTCTTGGTGATGTGTCTTCCTGGAGGTGCAGACAGGCTATTTGTAGCAAATCTTGGAAAAGCACCTCCAGACTGACTGGAGCCAGCAGCATCTGCCTAACTCTACAATTGTTTGAGGGGACTCTTTCAAGTGTCACAGGGGGACAAAGGACCCCCATGGACGCCGCTATGGCCCCCATTGTCTTGGTCGGTTCTGCATCTTCAAACCCTCATAACTCGGTCGTTTATGCTTGTATAACCGCCATTTTGGGCATGCGCGGAGTTGAATATGCCAAGTTTATAATGCCCGCTGGATAGGCGCGTAACTCCCGCCAGTTTGTCTGTAGCTTACTCGGAGGTTGATTCAGTCTCCATGGCGTAACTTCCTTAATACTGAGAGTTCCGCCTTGATCTTGGGCTCATTCTGACCGTCTAATTATGGGCTTTCCATAGATATTTTGATATTTGACCTAGGTTGCTCAGGAGCGACGCTAGAGCGACCGGAAGGTTATGGCGTCGTGCTTATGTAACCCATTGTTCAGTCCTTAGAGTGCTCAGACACTCATGACGGCGTCAGCGGTGCTCAGGCACCCGTGACGGCCGGTTGCATTCATTTACAAGTTATTAATTTGTGCATTGAACCATGAGGTCGCACACTGAGACCCTCATTTTTATTATATTGTGCAGTGAACCATTAGGTCGGAGCCTTTGATGTCAGAGAGAGTGTTTGTAACTGACCTGGCTGGTGTGCAGTGGGGCATGAACGCTCTTATACAAAGTTTGAGCGCTCTTATAGCTCTTAGAACCAACCCATGTATTAATTTCATAGATATCCTTTGATTAATACAAAATATGTTACAATTTATGGAATAATAAAATGGTATATCATAAGTGCATAATGCCGAACAATGGGCATGATGCACTCCTGCATCAGCAGCCTTTAAAGGGTTAAAAATTAACTCTTTGAGGTCCTATGAAGTTACCCTCAAGGCAGCATTAATGAGGGCAAGATCTGATGAATCAGATGTATCCTTGGTAACCTACCTGCAATCCAGGGAGTACTTTAAAATCAATATTATTCATGTGTAGGCTGTCTTACCACTGTGATGCAATTCTGAGTGTGAAGGTTTCTAACCGGTTTCTGACCAACTATATACTTGCAGGAAATAGCTAAATTCCATAATGAACTGTCAGAACATGTAATCTTGCATATGTTTCAAGTAAAACAATCTAAATCTTAAATATCATCTTTGAGGTTGCAATTGGCTATTATCTGTCCAGAAATGAAGGTTTCTGACCAGAGGTTTCTGGCTGACACAGTGATACCATGGACTCCCTCGAATATAAGATGCATCGTAAACTATTGCCAGACCTAGGTATACAGAGCACATACAGAGCACTTGGAGTTTGCCTATTAATGCTGCTCTATATTGCCTGTAAGGCACATCTTGACTTCAGGCAGATCTATAAGTCAGTATAAGGTGTTATCATAAAAGCCATGGCTTTTATGTGTGGCATTGCAGTACTGGTAGCCCTCGGGCCGTGTCCAGGGAACATTCATAGGCTCAGTATGATGCATGAATGCAGTCTTGGTGGGCAGGCTTCATTCACACATCATAGCAATCAATGGGCATGATGCACGAATGCACCAACAGCCTTTAGAGACTTAAAGAACTAGTAAATAAAAGCAGCATTATAAATTCCGGAGACCCTTGTCTGGCCAATGTTATAACCGGGAATAGTTAATGGATGTTTTGGTTCTGGTAATTGATGTTCCAGAGTAGATGGGTGCCAGCAAATAGGATTTTCATAACCGATGGCTTAAATGTATCAAAAATCATGAGCACAGGCATCTTTTCATATTGTACACATACGCTAGAACTAGGCAACATATCTATTTAACCATCAGTGTTATTAAAACATGCTATTATACATTTGTTGAGTTCCAAGTATTCCCTTACACCAATTGTGTTTCCTGTACAGCTGTAACGTCAGATATTTCATGGGGGTGCTTATCAGCTCTATGGTCCGATTGTATGGATCGTATATCAGAGATGTGCAAATGGTGTATTTATATGATTTAGAGAACTCATTTTGACACGCCATTGTTGGTGTTTCAAACGCTTCATAGAGTTGAAATGGCCTGGTCAGTAACCATTTAAGGCGATGTTGCTGCATCAGTGCATCATACAGAACAGTGTAGCCTATCATACGATAAGAGTGAAGCCCTGGCAAGTAACTCGCTGCGATTGCAGCCTTTAAATCACTACTTCCATGCTTTGTAACCATGATGCATGGATGCAGGCCGTGCCTACCATAGGGTCAGCATGATGTATCAAAAGTCATGTAAAAGTCATGATGTAATCTGCTGACCCTACCATAGGGTCAGCATGATGTATCAAAAGTCATGTAAAAGTCATGATGTAATCTGCTGACCCTACCATAGGGTCAGCATGATGTATCAAAAGTCATGTAAAAGTCATGATGTATCATGCTGACCCTACCATAGGGTCAGCATGATGTATCTAAAGTCATGTAAAAGTCATGATGTAATCTGCTGACCCTACCATAGGGTCGGCATGATGTATCAAAAGTCAATTAAAAGTCATGATGTATCATGCTGACCCTACCATAGGGTCAGCATGATGTATCAAAAGTCATGTAAAAGTCATGATGTATCATGCTGACCCTACCATAGGGTCAGCATGATGTATCTAAAGTCATGTAAAAGTCATGATGTAATCTGCTGACCCTACCATAGGGTCGGCATGATGTATCAAAAGTCAATTAAAAGTCATGATGTATCATGCTGACCCTACCATAGGGTCAGCATGATGTATCAAAAGTCATGTAAAAGTCATGATGTATCATGCTGACAATACCACAGGGTCAGCATGATGTATCAAAAGTCATGTAAAAGTCATGATGTATCATGCTGACCCTACCATAGGGTCAGCATGATGTATCAAAAGTCATGTAAAAGTCATGATGTAATCTGCTGACCCTACCATAGGGTCAGCATGATGTATCAAAAGTCATGTAAAAGTCATGATGTATCATGCTGACCCTACCATAGGGTCAGCATGATGTATCTAAATTCATGTAAAAGTCATGATGTAATCTGCTGACCCTACCATAGGGTCAGCATGATGTATCAAAAGTCATGTAAAAGTCATGATGTTTTTATGCTGACCCTACCATAGGGTCAGCATGATGTATCAAAAGTCATGTAAAAGTCATGATGTATCATGCTGACCCTACCATAGGGTCAGCATGATGTATCTAAAGTCATGTAAAAGTCATGATGTATCATGCTGACCCTACCATAGGGTCAGCATGATGTAACAAAAGTCATGTAAAAGTCATGATGTAACATGCTGACCCTACCATAGGGTCAGCATGATGTATCAAAAGTCATGTAAAAGTCATGATGTAATCTGCTGACCCTACCATAGGGCCAGCATGATGTATCTAAAGTCATGTAAAAGTCATGATGTATCATGCTGACCCTACCATAGGGTCAGCATGATGTATCTTAAGTTATGTAAAAGTCATGATGTATCGTGCTGACCCTACCATATGGTCAGCATGATGTATCTAAAGTCATGTAAAAGTCATGATGTAATCTGCTGACCCTACCATAGGGTCAGCATGATGTAACATGCTGACCCTATGGTAGGGTAGGGTCAGCATGATGTAACCTGCTGACCCTACCATAGGGTCAAGTGTCAACTTGAAAAAAAAAATTGTCAACATGATATTTTCCCGTGTTTTTCAACCGTCAGGTTGCATAAAATTGACAGTTGACAGGGAAAAATCATGTTTTCTTATCTGCTGTCAGCATGATTTTTCTGCTGTCAACTGTCAACTTGACAGTTGACGGGAGATTTTTTTGCAACTTGACAGTTGACATGGGAAAATATCATCTTGACTGCAGATATTTTTTTTCTACTTTGACAGTTGACAGGTTGAAATTTCAGGCTTAACAGTAGTTTTTTCATGTTTCATTTTATGTTGTTTCCATATTGGGAATAAAAAAAATCAAGGTGAATTTTTTCAAGGTGTGGCCCTCCACGGCTGTAGTAGCACCCATACCAGGTATAAACTTCACTGATACCGTAATTAATCATCTGAAACTACAATAGCTGGAGCGAGCGAATCTCTGTATGACTTTATCACCACTGAAATCTCCATGACCGTATTTTCCTGTACATTAGTCTGATTACTAGAACTTCATCAGGAATGGTTCAGCAGTCTGTCGGACTGGTTTACCTGCCATCTTTTAGCACCAACTTATAATATTGTATGTATTGGGTATGGGGTGATATCCTAGTAAACACAAAGTTTTCCAAGGTAGCATATCGACTGTTTAAAAAACCTGAAAGGTTATTTTTTGGATAGTTTGGATATATGTTTAGATAGAATTTATATTATTCAACTAAGTCAAATTTTCAATATATAGGCCTACCTCTCTTCATATTTGTTTCTTATGTGGAATGTCCATGTTGAGACATCAATAGCAGCAAAAGAGGTTATACTGGCTTGGCTGACAAGTGGCTCCTTTCACCATGAGCTGCTCAGTTTCACTTCTTAGCCACATGCATTGAAATTCAAAGGTTAGAACTGCGTGGGTTTGAATCCTGGTGTAAGGAGTTCTGAAAATGGCCATTTTACTTTTTCCTATTAGTGAACGAAGGTTCAAACCTGATGTAAATTTATAAATATGTTATCATGTAATTGGCTGAAAGGTTTCTTTGATATTGAAAATATTCAGGACATAATATTCTAAATAGAACCCAGATCACTTTATTTCTTTATAAGAATAATCAGTCCTTTCAAGTGATCGTTCCTTTAAATAGTCAATACCTCAGTGGTAATGCTTTAGGTTAATAAAAACCCTAGGCCATTTCTAGAGAGCCCAATGCCTACCAACACGGTAGGGTGGAATCTCCCCCTGATAGTGAGTGGATGGCAGAATATATGCTGCTCACCAGTAGATCCGCTCTCAGCGCCCTCTGGGCCATTCTCTATGTCACACAATCGAGGCAACAGGTGGTGCCCTCTCGCGAGATATATAGGAGGGAATCCCAAAGAATGCCTACCCTCCAACTATAGGTCCACAGTAAATAGTCTCGATTCTATCCTAGTCTCGAAATGGCAACATGATTCCCTACACTAGCTTTTATGGAAGTAGGATTGTCTTTTTGATAAAGGCCTCTCATACTTTATATGAAAACACTCACTAAAGGGGCTCATGACCACTGTTACAAGGTTTTTTAAACAATTCAACAATTGCACTGAACCCATTCTTCTTTAGATTCTGTTTATATTCATACATTAGTTAAAGCTCACTTTCATCTTCAGGGTAAGATGGTGGCTCTAAGGAAGCTGAACAGGCCAACAGTTGACGTTCGTGATGTCGGGATTCTAACTGAGATGAAATATGTGAGTGTCCAACATATTTTACGTCCTTTCCCTAGTTGAAACAAGGCCTGCCTGCCTGCATATGACCTAGTTGTACCTTGTAGGTACCTACAGACACAGGTGGTATTACATATGTCATGACCTAGTTGTACCTGGTAGGTACCTACAGACACAGGTAGTATTACATATGTCATGACCTAGTTGTACCTGGTAGGTACCAGCAGACACAGGTAGTTTTACATATGTCATGACCTAGTTGTACCTGGTAGGTACCTACAGACACAGGTAGTATTACATATGTCATGACCTAGTTGTACCTGGTAGGTACCTACAGACACAGGTAGTATTACATATGTCATGACCTAGTTGTACCTGGTAGGTACCAGCAGACACAGGTAGTATTACATATGTCATGACCTAGTTGTACCTGGTAGGTACCAGCAGACACAGGTGGTATTATATATGTCATGACCTAGTTGCACCTGGTAGGTACCTACAGACACAGGTAGTATTACATATGTCATGACCTAGTTGTACCTGGTAGGCACCAGCAGACACAGGTGGTATTACATATGTCATGACCTAGTTGTACCTGGTAGGTACCTACAGACACAGGTAGTATTACGTATGTCATGACCTAGTTGTACCTGGTATGTACCTGCAGACACAGGTAGTATTAAATATGTCATGACCTAGTTGTACCTGGTAGGTACCTACAGACACAGGTGGTATTACATATGTCATGACCTAGTTGTACCTGGTAGGTACCTGCAGACACAGGTAGTATTACATATGTCATGACCTAGTTGTACCTGGTAGGTACCTACAGACACAGGTAAAATTTCACATGACTTTTCATAATCCAATGTGATTCTCATGTAACGTTCCATGCCATATTTTATAGTTCAAGGAAATATCATGTGAGATTTGATGCTTTAAGGAATATTCCCTCCTATTTCCCTTTCACAACATTCCACACACATACAGATGCGGAGTATGCACCATGAGAACGTGAACCAGTTTGTTGGCGCCTGCACCGAGGCACCCAAAGTCTTCATTGTCATGGCCTATGCACAGAAGGGCAGCCTACAGGTAAGGTTCAAGGGCCAACTCAGTTATTGCAAGCTGGGGGGGGGGGTATGGTGGATTTTTTAGGACTGGCAAATCTTTTCTGGTACCCGTTAATCTGATACATGTGAGGACTGACTTATCGTGATGAGTGCTTAAATCACTCAGAGGTGCTGATTACACATGGTGATAACATTAGATGCATAGAATGTCCCAAAACTCAAGGTGCACCTTATAAAAGTTATAGGCCTAAGTGAGCCTCAAAGCTTCTTCTTCAATTGAAGGTCTTTATGAAAAATCATGGACCAACAATAATTGCTTCAAGCAAGAGAAACACTTCTTTTCTGCCATCTGGGAGCTCTCTCTGGAATCACACTTTCACATCTTTGACTAGAAATGCTTGCGAAATGTGGAAACTAAAAATTATCCCTTTTTCAACTTCAATGAACAACTATGTCTGTGTTATTTAACCCTGTTATCAATGACCCTAAATACAATTATTTCCGATAGAGTATTTTGTATTATATGCACCATCAATGTTCATAGTCACCTCAGATTATTAATAATACCATTCCTTACAGGACATACTGCAGAATGAGGACATTAACCTGTCGTATGGATTGGAATAGTGACCGATATTGCCAAGGTAGGCATCATTCAATGCTTGAGGTATTGAATTAAGTCCATCCATTTTCTGCAAAAAGGCATAAACATTGCAACTGTGATGGATCAAATCCAAATGTTTTATGCCCAGGTGTACACACTGTAGATTGAAGCCCTTGATAAAAGTATAAATCTGCAATAAAGGTAATGCAACACCTTTTAGGTAATGGATGATGAGATGAAGCCATGATAAAGGCCCATGTGAAAGCAGTTGTCTTGTTTCATCAAACATGTTAAAAATGCCAATAGTACTCTAATGCATCATATGTGTGGGGCATCAAGATTCTTGAAATAAGCTCTACTAGCCAGGAGACTACATTCATACATACATGTTGAGCGTTGAGGGGATAGCTTACCTACATGAGAGCTCCTTTGGTCCCTATGGTATACATGATGTTATTTTGCTTTATTAATGCTACATTTACAGGGGATGGCCTATCTCCATGAGAGTCCATTTGGTTCCCATGGTAATCTAACAAGTTCTAAGTGCATCGTGGACAGTCGGTGGATCTGTAAAATCACAGACTACGGACTTGCTAAGTTTAAGGCCTGCTCCACACATAAAGAGGACACTGTTAACTATTTCTGTAAGTGTACTGCTGGAAGGTAATATCATACAAAACCAGATAAAATGAGATTAATTTCCCTTTACAGTTTTATTAAAGTTGAATTAAGGTTACAAATGAGTCTTCATTTCATGTTAATATCTATGTTTCCAGCATTTAGCGCACTTGTCCTAGGAACAAAAAACTGTTTTTATTTCTTGTTAAGAATGACAATTCCAATAGTAAAACATATATGTGGAAGGCCAATTTTCAACAGTATCATAAAGAAACTGAATCCTATTCTGCACAGCCCCATTCACGGCCCTGTTCTCCACTGTCATGTCATCAAATAGTCTCTAACCCTTCTATCAAAAAGTTGGTTCTTAATAGATAAACTCTTAGATAACATGGAATAAATTAATAGTTGCACTTAAAAGTGTCCTAACTCCCACCTTCTTTACTTGTGGGGCACCTTAGGAAACTGTTACCATGCAACTCTTCCATATCCCTGCTAAGTCTACCCAGCATTCCTACTCTCAGGCAACATTAAGACTCCAAATGAGTTAATTACATGGGTGTAGCTTATATTATGCAATAAGTGGCTTATATTTAAGAAGATATTTACAATGACAGTATATATATATTTGTATCTATAGCCCTGTTGTGGAAGAGCCCAGAGTTACTGAGAGGTCCACCCCCTGGTCCATACGGTACTCCGTGTGGTGATGTGTATGCATACGGCATTATACTGCAGGAGATAGCACTTCACAATGGACCCTATGCCAAGGACACTCACTTAGAGTACTCGGGTAAGTCCAATCATAAAATTATTCATTTGGAATCATAATGGACAAATTGCAGCCCCATCGTATAACTCACACAGGCTGACAATAGAGAAATGAGACACATGGTGAAGGATTGAGATATTTATTTGTCATAGGATAATGATTAAATCATAGTTATCTGGGCATTTATGGTGCTACAGATGACCATGAACTACAGGGTAAGGGCATGCGGGTATGAAATGTGCGGCTTCTTGGTTAATCTTGCAGCAAGTAATAGTAACAGTTGTAGGACCTAAGCCAATTGCAACATGTCTTTTCCATGTAGATTAGATTCATGCTCTAAAGTTCTTTTTATGCTGCTTACAGAGATTATTGAGAAGGTCAAGGCCATCTCCTCCCATCCATTCCGTCCTACGGTTCCACAAGAGGACTGTTCTGACTCATGGCGGCATTTAATGATGTCATGTTGGGATGAGGCACCCGAGAAACGACCAACCTTCAACAAAGTCATCAAAGTACTCATTGACATTAATGGTGGGAGGTTAGTGTACATTCTAACTTTTTTGCACTACTTTTTTCACCAATTCCATGATAGATAAGATACATCTAGTGTATTCTTCAAAATCTTACAAAATATACCTAAATAGTCTTTTTTGCGTCTTACCGGAGGGACTATTCAATGTTAAATTTGCACTAAACTTGTTCAAAGCAAGCCCCAGCTGTACCTTATACCTGAATGGCTTGTTTCAAATAAGGGTCTCAAATAAGCAACAGGGTTAAGGTAGGTTGAAATTAATCTTAAGCACTAAAAAAAGTATTCAAATAAGTGGCAGTCTCAAAGAAGGTAAAATTTATTAGTGCCGGGGTGCTCAAACTGGCCAATTGCAGCTTTCTTTAACTAAGTGTGAGTCCTAAGTAGACTAGGTGTGAGTGTTGGCCTATACATGTGACAATTTATGATAGTTATATATCTAATGTATCCATCCACAGACCACTCAATGTGATAGACAAGATGATCCAGATGCTGGAGGAACATGCGGAGAACCTGGAGGACCTAGTGGCTGGCCGCACCACGGAGCTTAACGAGGAGAAGAAGAAAGTAGAAGTACTGCTGTATAGTATACTACCTAGGTAAGAAGACAAAGAAAGTAGAAGCCCTGCTCTACAGTATACTACCCAGGTAAGGAGACACAGAAAGTAGAAGGACTGCTCTACAGTTTACTACCCAGGTAAGGAGACAAAGAAAGTAGAAGGACTGCTCTACAGTATACTACCCAGGTAAGGAGACAAAGAAAGTAGAAGCCCTGCTCTACAGTATACTACCCAGGTAAGGAGACAAAGAAAGTAGAAGTACTGCTGTATAGTATACTACCCAGGTAAGGAGACAAAGAAAGTAGAAGGACTGCTCTATGTACAGTATACTACCCAGGTAAGGAGACAAAGAAAGTAGAAGTACTGCTGTATAGTATACTACCCAGGTAAGGAGACAAAGAAAGTAGAAGGACTGCTCTACAGTATACTACCCAGGTAAGGAGACACAGAAAGTAGAAGTACTGCTCTACAGTATACTACCCAGGTAAGGAGACAAAGAAAGCAGAAGGACTGCTCTTCACTATACTACCCAGGTAAGGAGACAAAGAAAGTAGAAGTACGACTCTACAGTATACTACCCAGGTAAGGAGACACAGCAAGTAGAAGGACTGCTCTACAGTATACTACCCAGGTAAGGAGACAAAGAAAGTAGAAGGACAGCTCTACAGTATACTACCCAGGTAAGGAGACAAAGAAGGTACTACAGTATACTACCCAGGTGAAGCTTGCTTCATAGTATAGTTGTACATATTCTTCATGTAAATGATAGAGAGCACAACTTTTACTGTCCAGGTAGTTTTTATTTGCAGATATTAGCCTTGGAATGATTTTTCATGAAAATAAAAAAGAAGCACAATTTTACTTAAAAATTAAAACTAAGGAAGTTGATATGCCCTGAATAGATAGATTGGTTGGACAGGCCTTTTCAGACAACCCATGCAATTCTGACATTGTCTTGATGACTCATATTTCGTAGAGTAGCAGAATACTGGCCAGGTGTCTTACAACAGAAGCCTCCTGGGAAGACTTCAGTTTAAATATCTCCTATGCACTGGGAAATTACTTCATTGGTTAAATACAACCTGCAAGTGTCCTATATATAATTTCAGGTCAGTGGCTGACCAGCTGAAGCTTGGCCATGTTGTGGAGCCCGAGACATTTGAAGCTGTTACTATTTACTTCTCAGACATTGTTGGCTTCACCAAACTCTCTGCTGCCAGTACACCTCTACAGGTAAGCTACACACCCTATACACAATAGTCATTTAGACATTCTCTACTATGGGTAGGATGACTGACAGTTGTGTTTTTTATTTCAGGTGGTGAATCTGCTCAATGGCCTGTACTCGACATTCGATGAGATCACAGATGACTTTGATGTGTACAAAGTAAGTATAAATGTAGGGTGTGTGTATTTGTTATTGTCCTTGGGAAACTTTTGTAGGGGTTCTCTGGCTGTTGTGGGAAGGTGGCAGCACTAGTTGTCTGACTCTGGCTTCTACATGAAAGTTGGGTAAGGAGTTAGTTAAGCCTGCCTTGACCACTGTCATGGTGAGACGATTATTGAACTGCATATGCTTATTACCACTGAATGTAACCAACTATGAGTAAACATGTGCTCTTCTATTCTTGCTCTCTTGTAGGTGGAGACAATCGGAGATGCGTACATGGTAGTATCAGGATTACCAGTACAGAACGGGGACCAGCATGCGGCGCATATTGCGACCATGTCTCTTCACGTACTCAGTGGCATCAGCTCGTACACTATACCTCACATGGCAGGGGTTCTCATACAGATCCGTATTGGCATACATACAGGTACCTGAGGCTTGAGAATACGTATTATGTATTTGTTGGGGAGAAGTATTCATATAATCATGTCACAAGCCCACTTTAGACAAACCTCATTTTAGCCCACATTAGTTAATTGAAATCAGGCAGAAACTTGAGTGCCAAGCTGAGCAGATGTGGTAGTTGGCTTTGGTGAAGGGAAATTTGTAACTCTTGGAGTGGAACATAAGTCTCCTCTCATACTCTTTTTCTCTTCTGGGTATGCTTATATAGGTCAAGAAATCAAATTTCTAAGTTGATTAGAAGCAGTTATATGCACTTTCAAAATAATCATGTTACAAAGGTTGCTACTAATCAGCGATTATAAATGATATAGTTGCATTCCTTGATGTATAACATGCACTTTTGGCGCTTATATCAGGGTAAATTTGATTGGAAGTGAGCTTAATGTAAACCTTTCAAAGCCACATCTCATACACAATATGGTCACAGAGACCCCGTAGGAGAATAATCAGCAGGGGAAAAAATGGAGCTTACAAGAGAATGTGGGATCAGGATAAATTTGGGGTTTGGCTTATCCAAGTACCACTACTGAACTATCAGGAAAATCTCCTATCAAATAGTTACTGAAAATGAGGAATAATGGAATTTATACACAGAATTTCTGATGTTTGTACTTCAGGTTCGGTGGTGGCAGGAGTCGTTGGTTTAAAGATGCCTCGATATTGCTTATTTGGAGACACGGTGAATACTGCCTCGAGAATGGAGTCTAGTGGCTTAGGTACAGTATACAATTTTTTTTAAAGTGTTTTATTGGGTCCTTAATACAATATAACAAGTATATGTATTAATTCATGCTAGCTTCTGCGTGTTGTAGTCCTTCCGCTAGCCCCCCTTACTTGCTTTCTTTATTCAACTATTACTTTATATTCAAGATACGGTGGCACCATATTATGACTATATAACTATAATTTACAGTAGTTGTCATCTATTATTGTTATACATCACATGTATTCTAAAAAGGTAATGATGAGATGAGATGGGATGGAGCATGATACAAAGATGACATAACAGAGCTAATCTCTACATGAAAATTTCATTATATTCTGTCTTAATTTTCCTTTTAAATACATTAATACCATCAATTCTGGTAAATTCTGGTTTAAGTTTATTCCAGATAGCAATTGCCCTATAAAAAGCAGTAGGAGTAACCACAGTTTTGACAGTAACAGGAACCATTAGTCATTTACCATCATGAAATCTAGTGCTAACATCCCTTGTGTCATTATACTGTCCACTTTTGTATAAGTGGAAAGCATATGTTAGCAGGTGAATGTTTCTCCTTATATACAATTCTTTACAACCACTCAACTCATGTAACTGCTCAGTGGTGTACAGTGGATTTTTCTCCAGTTTTACCTTATATACAAAGACATTTATTTTGATACAGCTGTTATTCCTTTGTTTCCCCAACCTCTTCCCTATCCCAGATGAAATCAACATAATCAAAAATGGGGAGGATCATACTTTTATAGATAGTAACTGCTGTGTTATTGTCAATATATCTCCTAACCCTACCTAATTGAACCAGCTTTTCCCTTATTCTATTAGTAGTGATTGTCCTATGCTGAACAAAGTTCAGCTTGGGGTCTAGTGTCACTCTAAGATAAAGAAATGACTCAACCTGTTCCAGCATATATCCATTCATGTAAAAGACCGGATTACTGAAAATCACCCATTTTGTTTCTTTCTCATTGACAGTTAAAACACTATCAATACACTATTGGGATATTCTGTTTATAGCTTCATCCATATGATCAGAGTCAGACACTGATATAACGGCACCATCTGCATATGAGGTGACTCTTGCAGTTTCATAAACAGTTGGTAAATAATTTATACAAATAGAAAATAGGATAAGACCCATTACTGATCATTGTGGGACACCATATGTGACTTCTTTATTGCCATTGTGTCTTGAAATCTATTGGTTAAGTATGGGGATAAGAATTTTAGAGGATTTTCGCTAAGTCCAAAAGATCTTAATTTTTCTATTAATTTTTAGTGAGAAGCAGTATCAAATGCCTTTTTATAATCTAAATAGAGGCTAATTGTTGGTTGACTATTAATAATGTTATCCAAGATGTCATGCAGGTGTTCACATACAGCTATCATCGCTGAAAGACCTTTCCTATAACCATGTTGCATGGGACATAATAGAGAACTGTTTTCCATATAAGCCCTCAACCTATCACAAAGGATATATAACTTTGACCCATTAAACAATGGCTCCATTGATGTTATCATATCATTGCTACCTCAATGCTCATCATTTCACTGCAGAAGAAAGGTGTTTAGTCAAAATCCCTAGAAAAAGGCAAAAGAGTAGGATGCAGGAAAGCTATGCAGGAGTGCTTGTACACAGAATGTTAGTCTATAAAATGAAAGACATATGTATATAATTGCAGCATTAAGGATCCATGTCAGTCCAACAACAGCAGCCATCTTGCAGGAGCTAGGCAGTTACTATCTGACCCCCCGGGGTACCATAAGTGTTAAGGTAGGTATCCATGTAAAATGTAGTAAATCAATGCTTCAAAGCCACAAGGGCCTGTTACACTGGTTGCATCTGCAGCGCTGCGTCTACAGCAGAGCCTGCTGTCCTGCATCTGCACCACTGCGTCTACAGCAGAGCTTGCTGTGCTGCACCTGCAGCGCTGCATCTACAGCAGAGCTTGCTGTGCTGCATCTGCAGCGCTGCATCTACAGCAGAGCTTGCTGTGCTGCATCTGCAGCGCTGCATCTACAGCAGAGCCTGCAGTGCTGCATCTATAGCAGAGCTTGCTGTGCTGCATCTGCAGCACTGCATCTACAGCAGAGCATGCTGTGCTGCATCTGCAGCGCTGCATCTACAGCAGAGCTTGCTGTGCTGCATCTGCAGCGCTGCATCTACAGCAGAGCTTGCTGTGCTGCATCTGCAGCGCTGCGTCTACAGCAGAGCCTGCTGTGCTGCATCTGCAGCGCTGCATCTACAGCAGAGCTTGCTGTGCTGCATCTGCAGCACTGCGTCTACTACAGAGCTTGCTGTGCTGCATCTGCAGCGCTGCGTCTGGAGCAGAGCTTGCTGTGCTGCATCTGCAGCGCTGCATCTACAGCAGAGCCTGCTGTGCTGCATCTGCAGCGCTGCATCTACAGCAGAGCCTGCTGTGTTGCATCTGCAGCGCTGCGTCTACAGCAGAGCTTGCTGTGCTGCATCTATAGCGCTGCATCTACAGCAGAGCTTGCTGTGCTGCATCTGCAGCGCTGCATCTACAGCAGAGCTTGCTGTGCTGCATCTACAGCAGAGCTTGCTGTGCTGCATCTGCAGCACTGCATCTACAGCAGAGCTTGCTGTGCTGCATCTGCAGCGCTGCATCTACAGCAGAGCTTGCTGTGCTGCATCTGCAGCACTGCGTCTACAGCAGAGCTTGCTGTGCTGCATCTGCAGCACTGCATCTACAGCAGAGCTTGCTGTGCTGCATCTACAGCGCTGCATCTACAGCAGAGCTTGCTGTGCTGCATCTGCAGCGCTGCGTCTACTACAGAGCTTGCTGTGCTGCATCTGTATCTACAGCAGAGCTCTGCATCTACAGCAGAGCTTGCTGTGCTGCATTCCTGCATCAGTACCTAACCTGCCAGGGCCTGCCAGGGCTGCATCCCTGCATCAGAAATTAACCTGCCAGGGCTGCATTGATGCATCAGCATTAAAAAGCATTAAACATTAACCACTGGCTAATTGTGTAAATGTTGCTGTCCGCACCTAAGGTGTACCAGACACACATTGAGTGGATAGGAAACAGGAGATGAAGAAGGAATCCAGACTTTTAAGATGCCCTAAAAGTTAATGAAAAGAGTTCTAAGATGAAATGCTTTCTATAACAATTTTCTTATTTCCTTTTCAGGGTAAAGACCCCATGTCCACATACTGGCTGAGTGGGAAGGATGGATGCAATCTGCCGCTACCAGACATAGCCAAGGCACTGCCAGAATCACAACATGAGTTCAAATAAGGTTCACCTGTAACCTATAGCGGAGTTTCTTACGCAGGAACCAGTCTGGTTCCATAAGGCCGCTATAACTTTATGTCATTGTCAATATTGAGTCCCCATTGACATTGCACTAAGCCTCCGGATTGCTCCCCACCAGTGAATAATTCCACATGATGACCTCATCATCGAGGTGAAGGGATCATAACATTTAAAATTGTGATGCAGCATGTGATTTGAACAAATATGAGGTGATAAGGCCGTTTTATTCTAATAACATGGATTACAGATCCGGCGGCAAGATTCTTGGCAATTATTTTTTAACCGATCCCTGACAGTAATTGACAAAAAAAAAGTGTTGTTGAAGAAAAATGTATGTGGTAATGAAAAAAACATCCTTTTCCTGCCTAGAGATTTCTCCAAATTCCAATGTTTGAAGCCCAAAAAAGTTTTCATGCCCTTTTTTTTTGTCTCCCGGCGATTTGGTGATCAGGTAGGGGGTATGTGAATTTTTTTATTTTTTTTATACTGATGGCCGACCATGCACTTAGGTGGAAAAATCCCTAATCCAAGTTATTATAATGACATGGCCTAATTTTAAAAGAAATTATAAAAAATGGCTGGAAACATCTTGACATAAATGTAAAGATAAACTGTGACTATTCACCAGCTCCTGGTTTCTCCACTTGTGGGTTTTGACCAATCCACACTCTGCCTATTGGTCTCATGCAGATTGACCCAAGCCTATATCATTGTCATATTGAAGTAAATATGATAAGGAGTGACTGACTTTTATATCTGCTCCTTTTATTGAGGGGGCAGGCCCTATCTCATTATATCAAGTACCAGTTTTGCAGATAATCTCAAACTCCTCCAGACCTTTTTGCTTGTTTGATTGCATCTTTCAACATGAGCAATGCTGTATAAACCTCTGAACCTAATAATGTGTAACTGCTTTATTTCAAACTAGAAACCTAAGAATAAATTGGCATTCTGCAGGACATGTATGTTGCTTATTCGTATGTAACTGAAAAAAGACCTAAGTGAATTGTTTCATTGTTCAAAGGGTTAATGAAAGTAGATCTCGAGCTGCACAAAGGCGATTTGTCAAAGATGAATGATGATGGGTCTCCTAGTTCTAGGGGGTAGGGAGACCTCTTCAGCAGGGCCTTGACTGTGTAATGATTTTGTGTTTTGTTCTGCCAGCTCGACTGATAAGAGCTTGAGTAATTTAGGATCTTAGTAGGATGTTCTCCACCACACTGTCAAATATATATTCTAGGTGGATTCCCACAACCTAGCTTCTGGCCTGCTGATAGAGGGATAATTTAAAATATAGGTAACCTTACCCTCTTGAAGATGGATGGTAGATTATAGCCTCTGGCAACAAGTGGGGTTTAGTCCTATGTCTGTCTGACATAGTCTAACCCAGCAGAGTGTTCTTGTGGCAGGAGCATAACAGGCTCAGGAGTGCTGGACTGGAGACACTTCACAGGAATCTGTTTTTTCTACAACAACTCTCTTTGAAGTAGGAATTTCCACAAAATTATTCCCATTCTGAAAAGCCCCATCAATGCACTTTCAATGGGACAAAGGTTGATGTATCAATTTGACTGATGTTAATGTGGCTAGTGTGACAAGGGTGCGCCATACAAACAGGACTTTGTGGAATAAAGAATTTGAACTTTTGGACGTATAACGTGATGGATGTACAAAGACCAGTGATGTTGCTAGGTATGGGAATCCTGGTCGACTCAGTGTATCCTTATTGCCAGCCTTCATCATTAGGCCTGTTGTAAAGCCTCACATATAAGCTGCAACTTATAGACCATAACAGAGGGTCCCTGGGCGATGGAGTTTTTAGGAACTCAGGGTGTGGCTTATTCACCGGGGTTTACCCTATAGACGTGGATGCCAACCTTTGCAGAGCTAAAGTTCAGATTGTAGTAAAGGCAACAACTCAGGGTACAGCTTATATGTGGGTGTGCCTTATACATGGGATTATACAGTATCTGTTATATTATAGTGTGCCTTATACATGGGGTTATACAGTATCTGTTATATGTTAGTGCCTTATACATGGGGTTATACAGTATCTGTTATATGTGAGTGTGCCTTATACATGGGGTTATACAGTATTTGTATTATGTTAGTGTGCCTTATACATGAGGTTATACAGTATCTGTTATATGTTAGTGTGCCTTATACATGGGGTTATACAGTGTCTGTTATATGTTAGTGTGCCTTATACATGGGGTTATACAGTATCTGTTATATGTTAGTGTGCCTTATACATGGGGTTATACAGTATCTGTTATATGTTAGTGTGCCTTATACATGGGGTTATACAGTATCTGTTATATGTTAGTGTGCCTTATACATGGGGTTATACAGTATCTGTATTATGTGAGTGTGCCTTATACATGGGGTTATACAGTATCTGTTATATGTTAGTGTGCCTTATACATAGGGTTATACAGTATCTGTTATATGTGAGTGTGCCTTATACATGGGGTTATACAGTATCTGTTATATGTTAGTGTGCCTTATACATGGGGTTATACAGTATCTGTATTATGTTAGTGTGCCTTATACGTGGGGTTATACAGTATCTGTTATATATTAGTGTGCCTTATACATGGGGTTATACAGTATCTGTTATATATTGGTGTGCCTTATACATGGGGTTATACAGTATCTGTTATATGTTAGTGTGCCTTATACATGGGGTTATACAGTATCTGTATTATGTTAGTGTGCCTTATACATGGGGTTATACTGTATCTGTTATATGTTAGTGTGCCTTATACATGGGGTTATACAGTATCTGTTATATGTTAGTGTGCCTTATACATGGGGTTATACAGTATCTGTATTATGTTAGTGTGCCTTATACGTGGGGTTATACAGTATCTGTTATATATTAGTGTGCCTTATACATGGGGTTATACAGTATCTGTTATATATTGGTGTGCCTTATACATGGGGTTATACAGTATCTGTATTATGTTAGTGTGCCTTATACATGGGGTTATACTGTATCTGTTATATGTTAGTGTGCCTTATACATGGGGTTATACTGTATCTGTTATATGTTAGTGTGCCTTATACATGGGGTTATACAGTATCTGTATTATGTTAGTGTGCCTTATACATGGGGTTATACAGTATCTGTTATATGTTAGTGTGCCTTATACATGGGGTTATACAGTATCTGTATTATGTTAGTGTGCCTTATACATGGGGTTATACAGTATCTGTTATATGTTAGTGTGCCTTATACATGGGGTTATACTGTATCTGTTATATGTTAGTGTGCCTTATACATGGGGTTATACAGTATCTGTATTATGTTAGTGTGCCTTATACATGGGGTTATACATTATCTGTCATATGTTAGTGTGCCTTATACATGGGGTTATACAGTATCTGTATTATGTTAGTGTGCCTTGTACATAGGGTTATACAGTATATGTTATATGTTAGTGTGCCTTATACATGGGGTTATACTGTATCTGTTATATGTTAGTGTGCCTTATACATGGGGTTATACAGTATCTGTTATATGTTAGTGTGCCTTATACATAGGGTTATACAGTATCTGTTATATGTTAGTGTGCCTTATACATGGGGTTATACAGTATCTGTTATATGTGAGTGTGCCTTATACATGGGGTCATACAGTATCTGTTATATGTGAGTGTGCTCTATACATGAGGTTATACAGTATCTGTTATATGTGAGTGTGCCTTATACATGGGGTTATACAGTATCTGTTATATGTTAGTGTGCCTTATACATGAGGTTATACAGTATCTGTATTATGTTAATGTGCCTTATACATGGGGTTATACAGTATCTGTTATATGTTAGTGTGCCTTATACATGAGGTTATACAGTATCTGTTATATGTTAGTGCCTTATACATGGGGTTATACAGTATCTGTTATATGTTAGTGTGCCTTATACATGGGGTTATACAGTATCTGTTATATGTTAGTGTGCCTTATACATGGGGTTATACAGTATCTGTTATATGTTAGTGTGCCTTATACATGGGGTTATACAGTATCTGTTATATGTTAGTGTGCCTTATACATGGGGTTATACAGTATCTGTATTATGTTAGTGTGCCTTATACATGGGGTTATACAGTATCTGTATTATGTTAGTGTGCCTTATACATGCCCAGCAAATTGTTGTGACTCCTCGTCAACCTGTGTGAAGTGGCTCACACATGTCGCTAGATGGAACACGACGTCGCTATAGCACAAGATCACCAGGAATAGCAATGGTGGTGATCACATGGCCTCACCTCAGATGGCGAGGATGGTGATCACTCAGACTCACCAGGGATGGCGATGCGGGTGATCACTGACCTCGCTAGATGAAACACGCACCTCGTCATAGCACATGTTCACCAGGGATGGCGAGGATCGTGATCACTCATCCTCACCAGGGATGGCGACATGAGTGATCACTCATCCTCACCAGGGATGGCGACATGAGTGATCACTCACCTCGCTAGATGAAACGCGCACCACGTCATAGCGCAGGTTCACCATGGATGGCGAGAGTGGTGATCACTCAGACTCACCAGTGATGGCGATGCTGGTGATCACTCACCTTGTTAGATGAAAAGCTCATGATCATCGACATTGGTAATCATGCAGCCTCACATCTGCCAGATCAAAGTATGTTTTGCCAGAGAAGGTATTGCCATATGTATCTTCCCTCTAACCACAGACAAGGTGTTCATGTTGATATTTCCCTATGTATTTTTCCTGTAACCAGAGAAAAGGTGTTTATGGATAGTTGCTTTCATTTTAGAGATACCTCTATCTAAATTCAATTGATATTCTCTCTATATAATCTTGTTTGATTCAACTCTGAAGTATTACATGGAAATCAGTGTGAAACAAAGCACATTTGATACGTATGGGACTTATACTTCATGCCCACACTTCCTAGATAGGCTACATGTTGAACAGTGGTGCTGTCTCAACAACTTTGGCAATGGTGGTGATAAGTTGCCACTGTGAGTGAGAGTGATTGACAGATGATGCAATCCTCAGAGAGCATTGACTTGGAGTGACACAATTTCACGTATTGAGTGAGACCAATGTTGGCAATGGTGGTGATAAGTCGCCATTTTGAGAGAAGATTAACTAGGAGTGATACACACTCACGCAGTGAGTGAGAGCCATGTGGCAATGCAGGTGAAAAGTTGCCATTCTGACTGAGAGTTGACAGGCAGTGGCACATACTCACGCAGTGAGTTAGATCCATGTTGGCGATGGTGGTGATAAGTCACCATGCTTTGTGAGGAATGACAAGGGGTGGCACATACTCAAGCAGTGAGTGAAATCATGTTGGCGACTGTTGTGATAAATCGCCATGCCATGTGAGACTGACACAGAGTGGCGAAAGATGATGCAGTGAGTTATCACTCAGAAAGGAGTCACCATTGATGACCAATGGCGACAGATAACGACAATTTGCTGGGTGGGGTTATACATTATCTGTTATATGTTAGTGTGCCTTATACATGGGGTTATACAGTATCTGTTATATGTTAGTGCCTTATACATAGGGTTATACAGTATCTGTTATATGTTAGTGCCTTATACATGGGGTTATACAGTATCTGTTATTTGTTAGTGCCTTATACATAGGGTTATACAGTATCTGTTATATGTTAGTGTGCCTTATACATGGGGTTATACAGTATCTGTATTATGTGAGTGTGCCTTATACATGGGGTTATACAGTATCTGTTATATGTGAGTGTGCCTTATACCTGGGGTTATACAGAATATGTTATATGTTAGTGTGCCTTATACATGGGGTTATACAGTATCTGTATTATGTGAGTGTGCCTTATACATGGGGTTATACAGTATCTGTTATATGTTAGTGTGCCTTATACATGGGGTTATACAGTATCTGTTATATGTTAGTGTGCCTTATACATGGGGTTATACAGTATCTGTTATATGTTAGTGTGCCTTATACATGGGGTTATACAGTATCTGTTATATGTTAGTGTGCCTTATACATGGGGTTATACAGTATCTGTTATATGTTAGTGTGCCTTATACATGGGGTTATACAGTATCTGTTATATGTTAGTGTGCCTTATACATGGGGTTATACAGTATCTGTTATATGTTACTGTGCCTTATACATGGGGTTATACAGTATCTGTTATATGTGAGTGTGCCTTATACATGGGGTTATACAGTATCTGTTATATGTTAGTGTGCCTTATACATGGGGTTATACTGTATCTGTTATATGTTAGTGTGCCTTATACATGGGGTTATACTGTATCTGTTATATGTTAGTGTGCCTTATACATGGGGTTATACAGTATCTGTATTATGTTAGTGTGCCTTATACATGGGGTTATACAGTATCTGTTATATGTGAGTGTGCCTTATACATGGGGTTATACAGTATCTGTTATATGTTAGTGTGCCTTATACATGGGGTTATACTGTATCTGTTATATGTTAGTGTGCCTTATACATGGGGTTATACAGTATCTGTATTATGTTAGTGTGCCTTGTACATAGGGTTATACAGTATCTGTTATATGTTAGTGTGCCTTATACATGGGGTTATACAGTATCTGTTATATGTGAGTGTGCCTTATACATGGGGTTATACAGTATCTGTATTATGTGAGTGTGCCTTATACATGGGGTTATACAGTATCTGTTATATGTTAGTGTGCCTTATACATGGGGTTATACAGTATCTGTATTATGTTAGTGTGCCTTATACATGGGGTTATACAGTATCTGTTATATGTGAGTGTGCCTTATACATGGGGTTATACAGTATCTGTTATATGTTAGTGTGCCTTATACATGGGGTTATACAGTATCTGTTATATGTTAGTGTGCCTTGTACATAGGGTTATACAGTATCTGTTATATGTGAGTGTACCTTATACATGGGGTTATACAGTATCTGTATTATGTTAGTGTGCCTTATACATGGGGTTATACAGTATCTGTTATATGTTAGTGTGCCTTATACATGGGGTTATACAGTATCTGTATTATGTTAGTGTGCCTTGTACATAGGGTTATACAGTATCTGTTATATGTTAGTGTGCCTTATACATGGGGTTATACAGTATCTGTATTATGTTAGTGTGCCTTATACATGGGGTTATACTGTATCTGTTATATGTTAGTGTGCCTTATACATGGGGTTATACAGTATCTGTTATATGTTAGTGTGCCTTATACATGGGGTTATACAGTATCTGTTATATGTTAGTGTGCCTTGTACATGGGGTTATACATTATCTGTATTATGTTAGTGTGCCTTATATATGGGGTTATACAGTATCTGTTATATGTTAGTGTGCCTTATACATGGGGTTATACAGTATCTGTTATATGTTAGTGTGCCTTATACATGGGGTTATACAGTATCTGTTATATGTTAGTGTGCCTTATACATGGGGTTATACAGTATCTGTTATATGTTACTGTGCCTTATACATGGGGTTATACAGTATCTGTTATATGTGAGTGTGCCTTATACATGGGGTTATACAGTATCTGTTATATGTTAGTGTGCCTTATACATGGGGTTATACTGTATCTGTTATATGTTAGTGTGCCTTATACATGGGGTTATACAGTATCTGTATTATGTTAGTGTGCCTTGTACATAGGGTTATACAGTATCTGTTATATGTTAGTGTGCCTTATACATGGGGTTATACAGTATCTGTTATATGTGAGTGTGCCTTGTACATGGGGTTATACAGTATCTGTATTATGTGAGTGTGCCTTATACATGGGGTTATACAGTATCTGTTATATGTTAGTGTGCCTTATACATGGGGTTATACAGTATCTGTATTATGTTAGTGTGCCTTATACATGGGGTTATACAGTATCTGTTATATGTGAGTGTGCCTTATACATGGGGTTATACAGTATCTGTTATATGTTAGTGTGCCTTATACATGGGGTTATACAGTATCTGTTATATGTTAGTGTGCCTTGTACATAGGGTTATACAGTATCTGTTATATGTGAGTGTACCTTATACATGGGGTTATACAGTATCTGTATTATGTTAGTGTGCCTTATACATGGGGTTATACAGTATCTGTTATATGTTAGTGTGCCTTATACATGGGGTTATACAGTATCTGTATTATGTTAGTGTGCCTTGTACATGGGGTTATACAGTATCTGTATTATGTTAGTGTGCCTTATACATGGGGTTATACTGTATCTGTATTATGTGAGTGTGCCTTATACATGGGGTTATACAGTATCTGTTATATGTTAGTGTGCCTTGTACATGGGGTTATACAGTATCTGTATTATGTTAGTGTGCCTTATACATGGGGTTATACAGTATCTGTATTATGTGAGTGTGCCTTATACATGGGGTTATACAGTATCTGTTATATGTTAGTGTGCCTTGTACATGGGGTTATACAGTATCTGTATTATGTTAGTGTGCCTTATACATGGGGTTATACAGTATCTGTTATATGTTAGTGTGCCTTATACATGGGGTTATACAGTATCTGTTATATGTTAGTGTACCTTATACATGGGGTTATACAGTATCTGTTATATGTTAGTGTGCCTTATACATGGGGTTATACAGTATCTGTTATATGTTAGTGTGCCTTATACATGGGGTTATACAGTATCTGTTATATGTTAGTGTGCCTTATACATGGGGTTATACAGTATCTGTTATATGTTAGTGTGCCTTATACATGGGGTTATACAGTATCTGTATTATGTTAGTGTGCCTTGTACATAGGGTTATACAGTATCTGTATTATGTTAGTGTGCCTTATACATGGGGTTATACAGTATCTGTTATATGTTAGTGTGCCTTATACATGGGGTTATACAGTATCTGTATTATGTTAGTGTGCCTTGTACATAGGGTTATACAGTATCTGTTATATGTTAGTGTGCCTTATACATGGGGTTATACAGTATCTGTTATATGTTAGTGTGCCTTATACATGGGGTTATACAGTATCTGTTATATGTTAGTGTGCCTTGTACATGGGGTTATACATTATCTGTATTATGTTAGTGTGCCTTATACATGGGGTTATACAGTATCTGTATTATGTGAGTGTGCCTTATACATGGGGTTATACAGTATCTGTTATATGTTAGTGTGCCTTGTACATGGGGTTATACAGTATCTGTATTATGTTAGTGTGCCTTATACATGGGGTTATACAGTATCTGTTATATGTTAGTGTGCCTTATACATAGGGTTATACAGTATCTGTTATATGTTAGTGTGCCTTGTACATGGGGTTATACAGTATCTGTATTATGTTAGTGTGCCTTATACATGGGGTTATACAGTATCTGTTATATGTGAGTGTGCCTTATACATGGGGTTATACAGTATCTGTTATATGTTAGTGTACCTTATACATGGGGTTATACAGTATCTGTTATATGTTAGTGTGCCTTATACATGGGGTTATACAGTATCTGTTATATGTTAGTGTACCTTATACATGGGGTTATACAGTATCTGTTATATGTTAGTGTGCCTTATACATGGGGTTATACAGTATCTGTTATATGTTAGTGTGCCTTATACATGGGGTTATACAGTATCTGTATTATGTTAGTGTGCCTTATATATGGGGTTATACAGTATCTGTATTATGTTAGTGTGCCTTATACATGGGGTTATACAGTATCTGTATTATGTTAGTGTGCCTTATACATGAGGTTATACAGTATCTGTTATATGTTAGTGTGCCTTATACATGGGGTTATACAGTATCTGTTATATGTTAGTGTGCCTTATACATGGGGTTATACAATATCTGTTATATGTGAGTGTGCCTTATACATGGGGTTATACAGTATCTGTATTATGTTAGTGTGCCTTGTACATAGGGTTATACAGTATCTGTTATATGTTAGTGTGCCTTATACATGGGGTTATACAGTATCTGTTATATGTTAGTGTGCCTTATACATGGGGTTATACAGTATCTGTTATATGTTAGTGTGCCTTATACATGGGGTTATACAGTATCTGTTATATGTCAGTGTGCCTTATACATGGGGTTATACAGTATCTGTTATATGTTAGTGTGCCTTATACATGGGGTTATACAGTATCTGTTATATGTGAGTGTGCCTTATACATGGGGTTATACAGTATCTGTTATATGTTAGTGTGCCTTATACATGGGTTATACAGTATCTGTTATATGTTAGTGTGCCTTATACATGGGGTTATACAGTATCTGTTATATGTTAGTGTGCCTTATAAATAGGGTTATACAGTATCTGTTATATGTTAGTGTGCCTTATATATGGGGTTATACAGTATCTGTTATATGTTAGTGTGCCTTATACATGGGGTTATACAGTATCTGTTATATGTTAGTGTGCCTTATACATGGGGTTATACAGTATCTGTTATATGTTAGTGTGCCTTATACATGGGGTTATACAGTATCTGTATTATGTTAGTGTGCCTTATACATGGGGTTATACAGTATCTGTATTATGTTAGTGTGCCTTATATATGGGGTTATACAGTATCTGTATTATGTTAGTGTGCCTTATACATGGGGTTATACAGTATCTGTATTATGTTAGTGTGCCTTATACATGGGGTTATACAGTATCTGTATTATGTTAGTGTGCCTTATACATGGGGTCATACAGTATCTGTATTATGTTAGTGTGCCTTATACATGGGGTTATACAGTATCTGTTATGGGGGAGTCTGCTCTAGTAAGATTTAAACAAACAGGAGTAGTCATTTAACTTAAACTTACCAAAGATTTAGATAATCACAGATATTGTTTACGGATTTATCACTGTATACAGCATCATCTCCACATGGAAAATCAACTATACAGCCACTTCTCTCTTAGTGCCTAATTAATGACAGAAAAACCTTTGGGCAAAAATTTTAGAATTTCTTTTCAAGTTTTCATCATTAACACTTTTTAACCTCATGCTTTACAAGATTAAGAAATATTCTTTATCAGCTGGACTGGTAGATTTCATATCGTCCTTGAAATATATTTACTGAAGGACAAGTCATAAATTGGTTGTATATGTATATATGTTTATATGTATGCATCGAAGTCAGATCCTTTTAAGGTCTACAGTGAGTTGGTATCACACACTCCAGTGAGCCACTGTCATTTCGAGACACACACAACAACGCTGCTCAAACAGCTACAGTGCACTTTGTGGTAGGCAGATGAATAAGAAGTACCAGTTATATCATCACCAAGGCAAAGACACATTCTAGGAGAGGGCAGTGGGAAGAAGACCTCACAAAGTAAGGCTGTCACCCTGGAAACCAAACTGCAAGTAATGTAAAGTAAGTACTGACACTCTGACCAGTGTATGTGCACATTGAGATTTGATGTCTGATTGATTTCAGACCACATTTCTTGCCTGTTTGGCTAATTTCCTGTGCTTTTGATCCAGTGTTACATCGTGTAGAGACACTTTAGTTTTCCCAGTTTGCTTTCACATGAGGAGCCTCTGCCCCAACCCCTTCCTACCAACGTTCAATGAAGTACTACTAAGTTTGAGCAGAGGACCTCCAGTTATAATTGTTTGTTTGGTGGAGTCTTCTATGCTCTTCATGTATAGGGTTAGAGCCTCTGCTATTGAATAGCCTTTTAAAGACTGTGTTTGGAGAGTAAAGTTTCAAGTTTCAACAACAATTTTATTCACTAGAAAAAGGTACAAGCTCGCCCTTTCGACGCTCTATCTGTATAATTCCTCTAGGAGTAGGCTGGAGCCAAGCAGTTGTTGGAATGCACATCATAATAAGGACTCCATATCTTCCTTGCCTTATGGGCAAAACTATTCTCACAGGTCACTAATGACTAATAATACAGACACTAGGGAACATCATAACAGTACAAAACACTATGGTACAACACTAAAAATACAGGTTAAAATACATGACTTCCATGTATGAGATGACGACTGAGTGCCATAGGTCCTAGTATCGTGGACATTATTGTAAACCCTCCCCTAGAAGCTTAAAGAAGGCTTAACTGTAATTCACTTCAATTCAAATCTCTCTTGTAACCCAATCCCCCAACTTAAGTAAACACTAGAAGTAAATTTGGGCTCAAATCCCAAATTGCTGACAGCTCCAATAGGCTTCTGAGGGAGGTTTTATGATATCAGAAATCTATCTTCACCCATCCCAACAGGGAAACTAAGTGTCAAAATAAAGAATGTCACAAAATGGTTTCTGCTTTGGAAGTGAAATTATCAACATTTCCATTGACCCCTCATAGGTACTATATATCCTTTATCCTTTATAGCCAATTTTGGGCTATAAAGCATGAAAGCTCTGCAGACTTGACGACTTTGTGTCAGGTGCAGGGGATCTGAGATTAACTACAATTCCCTGAGACTTTGCTGAATATCCCCTGTTCCTAAGTTCAAGTTGAGGACAAACCTACATCAGGTTATACATCTCTATAATTAGAGGACCTGGCTACACATCCCCAGGTATAGACTGTACACACCCAGATACACACATCTCTATAATTAGACGGTACACATCCCCAGGTATAGACTGTAAACACAGACACACACATCTCTATAATTAGAGGCTACACATCCCCAGGTATAGACCGTACACACCTAGACACACACATCTCTATAATTAGAGGCTGCACATCCCCAGGTATAGACTGTACACACAGATACACACATCTCTATAATTAGAGGCTACACAACCCAGGTATAGACTGACACACCCAGATACACACATCTCTATAATTAGAGGCCACACATCCCCAGGTATAGACTGTACACACAGACACACACATCTCTATAATTAGAGGCTACACATCCCCAGGTATAGACTGTACACACAGACACACACGTCTCTAAAAGTAGAGGCTATACATCCCTAGGTATAGACTGTACACACAGATACACACATCTCTATAATTAGAGGCTACACATCCCCAGGTATAGACCGTACACACAGACACACACATCTCTATAATTAGAGGCCACACATCCCCAGGTATAGACTGTACACACAGACACACACATCTCTATAATTAGAGGCTACACATCCCCAGGTATAGACTGTACACACACAGACACATACATCTCTATAATTAGAGGCTACACATCCCCAGGTATAGACTGTACACACAGACACACACATCTCTATAATTAGAGGCTGCACATCCCCAGGTATAGACTGTACACACAGACACACACATCTCTATAATTAGAGGCTACACATCCCCAGGTATAGACTGTACACACAGACACACACATTACTATAATTAGAGGCTACACATCCCCAGGTATAGACTGTACACACAGATACACACATCTCTATAATTAGAGGCTACACAACCCAGGTATAGACTGACACATCCAGATACACACATCTCTATAATTAGAGGCTACACATCCCCAGGTATAGACTGTACACACAGACACACACATCTCTATAATAAGAGGCTACACATCCCCAGGTATAGACTGTACACACAGACACACACATCTCTAAAAGTAGAGGCAACACATCCCCAGGTATAGACTGTACACACAGATACACACATCTCTATAATTAGAGGCTACACATCCCCAGGTATAGAGCGTACACACAGACACACAGATCTCTATAATTAGAGGCCACACATCCCCAGGTATAGACTGTACACACAGACACACACATCTCTATAATTAGAGGCTACACATCCCCAGGTATAGACTGTACACACACAGACACATACATCTCTATAATTAGAGGCTACACATCCCCAGGTATAGACTGTACACACAGACACACACATCTCTATAATTAGAGGCTGCACATCCCCAGGTATAGACTGTACACACACAGATACACACATCTCTATAATTAGAGGCTACACATCACCAGGTATAGAGTATACACACCCAGACACACACATCTCTATAATTAGAGGCTACACATCCCCAGGTATAGACTGTACACACACAGACACACACATCTCTATAATTAGAGGCTACACATCCCCAGGTATAGATCGTACACACCTAGATACACACATCTCTATAATTAGAGGCTACAAATCACCAGGTATAGACTGTACACACAGATACACACATCTCTATAATTAGAGGCTACACATCCCCAGGTATAGACTGTACACACAGATACACACATCTCTATAATTAGAGGCTACACAACCCAGGTATAGACTGACACATCCAGATACACACATCTCTATAATTAGAGGCTACACATCCCCAGGTATAGACTGTACACACAGACACACACATCTCTATAATAAGAGGCTACACATCCCCAGGTATAGACTGTACACACAGACACACACATCTCTAAAAGTAGAGGCAACACATCCCCAGGTATAGACTGTACACACAGATACACACATCTCTATAATTAGAGGCTACACATCCCCAGGTATAGACTGACACATCCAGATACACACATCTCTATAATTAGAGGCTACACATCCCCAGGTATAGACTGTACACACAGACACACAGATCTCTATAATTAGAGGCCACACATCCCCAGGTATAGACTGTACACACAGACACACACATCTCTATAATTAGAGGCTACACATCCCCAGGTATAGACTGTACACACACAGACACATACATCTCTATAATTAGAGGCTACACATCCCCAGGTATAGACTGTACACACAGACACACACATCTCTATAATTAGAGGCTGCACATCCCCAGGTATAGACTGTACACACACAGATACACACATCTCTATAATTAGAGGCTACACATCACCAGGTATAGAGTATACACACCCAGACACACACATCTCTATAATTAGAGGCTACACATCCCCAGGTATAGACTGTACACACACAGACACACACATCTCTATAATTAGAGGCTACACATCCCCAGGTATAGATCGTACACACCTAGATACACACATCTCTATAATTAGAGGCTACAAATCACCAGGTATAGACTGTACACACAGATACACACATCTCTATAATTAGAGGCTACACATCCCCAGGTATAGACTGTACACACAGACACACACATCTCTATAATTAGAGGCTACACATCCCCAGGTATAGACTGTACACACAGACACACACATCTGTATAATTAGAGGCCACACATCCCCAGGTATAGACTGTACACACAGACACACACATCTCTATAATTAGAGGCTGCACATCCCCAGGTATACACTGTACACACAGACACACACATCTCTATAATTAGACACTACACATCCCCAGGTATAGACTGTACACACAGACACACACATCTCTATAATTAGAGGCTACACATCCCCAGGTATAGACTGTACACACAGATACACACATCTCTATAATTAGAGGCTACACAACCCAGGTATAGACTGACACACCCAGATACACACATCTCTATAATTAGAGGCCACACATCCCCAGGTATAGACTGTACACACAGATACACACATCTCTATAATTAGAGCCTACACAACCCAGGTATAGACTGACACACCCACATACACACATCTCTATAATTAGAGGCCACACATCCCCAGGTATAGACTGTACACACAGACACACACATCTCTATAATTAGAGGCTACACATCCCCAGGTATAGACTGTACACACAGACACACACATCTCTAAAAGTAGAGGCTACACATCCCCAGGTATAGACTGTACACACAGATACACACATCTCTATAATTAGAGGCTACACATCCCCAGGTATAGACCGTACACACAGACAAACACATCTCTATAATTAGAGGCCACACATCCCCAGGTATAGACTGTACACACAGACACACACATCTCTATAATTAGAGGCTACACATCCTCAGGTATAGACTGTACACACACAGACACATACATCTCTATAATTAGAGGCTACACATCCCCAGGTATAGACTGTACACACAGACACAGACATCTCTATAATTAGAGGCTGCACATCCCCTGGTATAGACTGTACACACAGACACACACATCTCTATAATTAGAGGCTACACATCCCCAGGTATAGACTGTACACACAGACACAGACATCTCTATAATTAGAGGCTACACATCTCCAGGTATAGACTGTACACACAGACACACACATCTCTATAATTAGACGCTACACATCCCCAGGTATAGACTGTACACACAGACACACACATCTCTATAATTAGAGGCTACACATCCCCAGGTATAGACTGTACACACAGATACACACATCTCTATAATTAGAGGCTACACAACCCAGGTATAGACTGACACACTCAGATACACACATCCCTATAATTAGAGGCCACACATCCCAAGGTATAGACTGTACACACAGATACACACATCATTATAATTAGAGGCTACACAACCCAGGTATAGACTGACACATCCAGATACACACATCTCTATAATTAGAGGCCACACATCCCCAGGTATAGACTGTACACACAGACACACACATCTCTATAATTAGAGGCTACACATCCCCAGGTATAGACTGTACAGACAGACACAGACATCTCTAAAAGTAGAGGCTACACATCCCCAGGTATAGACTGTACACACAGATACACACATCTCTATAATTAGAGGCTACACATCCCCAGGTATAGACCGTACACACAGACACACACATCTCTATAATTAGAGGCCACACATCCCCAGGTATAGACTGTACACACAGACACACACATCTCTATAATTAGAGGCTACACATCCCCAGGTATAGACTGTACACACACAGACATATACATCTCTATAATTAGAGGCTACACATCCCCAGGTATAGACTGTACACACAGACACAGACATCTCTATAATTAGAGGCTGCACATCCCCAGGCATAGACTGTACACACAGACACACACATCTCTATAATTAGACGCTACACATCCCCAGGTATAGACTGTACACACAGACACACACATTACTATAATTAGAGGCTACACATCCCCAGATATAGACTGTACACACAGATACACACATCTCTATAATTAGAGGCTACACAACCCAGGTATAGACTGACACACCCAGATACACACATCTCTATAATTAGAGGCCACACATCCCCAGGTATAGACTGTACACACAGACACACACATCTCTAAAAGTAGAGGCTACACATCCCCAGGTATAGACTGTACACACAGATACACACATCTCTATAATTAGAGGCTACACATCCCCAGGTATAGACCGTACACACAGACACACACATCTCTATAATTAGATGCCACACATCCCCAGGTATAGACTGTACACACAGACACACACATCTCTAAAAGTAGAGGCTACACATCCCCAGGTATAGACTGTACACACAGATACACACATCTCTATAATTAGAGGCTACACATCCCCAGGTATAGACCGTACACACAGACACACACATCTCTATAATTAGAGGCCACACATCCCCAGGTATAGACTGTACACACACAGACACATACATCTCTATAATTAGAGGCTACACATCCCCAGGTATAGACTGTACACACAGACACACACATCTCTATAATTAGAGGCTGCACATCCCCAGGTATAGACTGTACACACACAGATACACACATCTCTATAATTAGAGGCTACACATCACCAGGTATAGAGTATACACACCCAGACACACACATCTCTATAATTAGAGGCTACACATCCCCAGGTATAGACTGTACACACACAGACACACACATCTCTATAATTAGAGGCTACACATCCCCAGGTATAGATCGTACACACCTAGATACACACATCTCTATATTTAGAGGCTACAAATCACCAGGTATAGACTGTACACACAGATACACACATCTCTATAATTAGAGGCTACACATCCCCAGGTATAGACTGTACACACAGACACAGACATCTCTATAATTAGAGGCTACACAACCCAGGTATAGACTGACACACCCAGATACACACATCTCTATAATTAGAGGCCACACATCCCTAGGTATAGACTGTACACACAGACACACACATCTCTATAATTAGAGGCTACACATCCCCAGGTATAGACTGTACACACAGACACACAAATCTCTATAATTAGAGGCTACACATCCCCAGGTATATACTGTACACACAGACACACACATCTCTATAATTAGAGGCTACACATCCCCAGGTATAGACTGTACACACAGACACACACATCTCTATAATTAGAGGCTGCACATCCCCAGGTATAGACTGTACACACAGATACACACATCTCTATAATTAGAGGCTACACATCCCCAGGTATAGACCGTACACACAGACACACACATCTCTATAATTAGAGGCCACACATCCCCAGGTATAGACTGTACACACAGACACACACATCTCTAAAAGTAGAGGCTACACATCCCCAGGTATAGACTGTACACACAGATACACACATCTCTATAATTAGAGGCTACACATCCCCAGGTATAGACCGTACACACAGACACACACATCTCTATAATTAGAGGCCACACATCCCCAGGTATAGACTGTACACACACAGACACATACATCTCTATAATTAGAGGCTACACATCCCCAGGTATAGACTGTACACACAGACACACACATCTCTATAATTAGAGGCTGCACATCCCCAGGTATAGACTGTACACACAGACACACACATCTCTATAATTAGACGCTACACATCCCCAGGTATAGACTGTACACACAGACACACACATCTCTATAATTAGAGGCTACACATCCCCAGGTATAGACTGTACACACAGATACACACATCTCTATAATTAGAGGCTACACAACCCAGGTATAGACTGACACACCCAGATACACACATCCCTATAATTAGAGGCCACACATCCCCAGGTATAGACTGTACACACAGATACACACATCTCTATAATTAGAGCCTACACAACCCAGGTATAGACTGACACACCCAGATACACACATCTCTATAATTAGAGGCCACACATCCCCAGGTATAGACTGTACACACAGACACACACATCTCTAAAAGTAGAGGCTACACATCCCCAGGTATAGACTGTACACACAGATACACACATCTCTATAATTAGAGGCTACACATCCCCAGGTATAGACCGTACACACAGACACACACATCTCTATAATTAGATGCCACACATCCCCAGGTATAGACTGTACACACAGACACACACATCTCTAAAAGTAGAGGCTACACATCCCCAGGTTTAGACTGTACACACAGATACACACATCTCTATAATTAGAGGCTACACATCCCCAGGTATAGACCGTACACACAGACACACACATCTCTATAATTAGAGGCCACACATCCCCAGGTATAGACTGTACACACACAGACACATACATCTCTATAATTAGAGGCTACACATCCCCAGGTATAGACTGTACACACAGACACACACATCTCTATAATTAGAGGCTGCACATCCCCAGGTATAGACTGTACACACAGACACACACATCTCTATAATTAGACGCTACACATCCCCAGGTATAGACTGTACACACAGACACACACATTACTATAATTAGAGGCTACACATCCCCAGGTATAGACTGTACACACAGATACACACATCTCTATAATTAGAGGCTACACAACCCAGGTATAGACTGACACACCCAGATACACACATCTCTATAATTAGAGGCCACACATCCCCAGGTATAGACTGTACACACAGACACACACATCTCTAAAAGTAGAGGCTACACATCCCCAGGTATAGACTGTACACACAGATACACACATCTCTATAATTAGAGGCTACACATCCCCAGGTATAGACCGTACACACAGACACACACATCTCTATAATTAGATGCCACACATCCCCAGGTATAGACTGTACACACAGACACACACATCTCTAAAAGTAGAGGCTACACATCCCCAGGTATAGACTGTACACACAGATACACACATCTCTATAATTAGAGGCTACACATCCCCAGGTATAGACCGTACACACAGACACACACATCTCTATAATTAGAGGCCACACATCCCCAGGTATAGACTGTACACACACAGACACATACATCTCTATAATTAGAGGCTACACATCCCCAGGTATAGACTGTACACACAGACACACACATCTCTATAATTAGAGGCTGCACATCCCCAGGTATAGACTGTACACACACAGATACACACATCTCTATAATTAGAGGCTACACATCACCAGGTATAGAGTATACACACCCAGACACACACATCTCTATAATTAGAGGCTACACATCCCCAGGTATAGACTGTACACACACAGACACACACATCTCTATAATTAGAGGCTACACATCCCCAGGTATAGATCGTACACACCTAGATACACACATCTCTATAATTAGAGGCTACAACTCACCAGGTATAGACTGTACACACAGATACACACATCTCTATAATTAGAGGCTACACATCCCCAGGTATAGACTGTACACACAGACACACACATCTCTAAAAGTAGAGGCTACACATCCCCAGGTATAGACTGTACACACAGATACACACATCTCTATAATTAGAGGCTACACATCCCCAGGTATAGACCGTACACACAGACACACACATCTCTATAATTAGAGGCCACACATCCCCAGGTATAGACTGTACACACACAGACACATACATCTCTATAATTAGAGGCTACACATCCCCAGGTATAGACTGTACACACAGACACACACATCTCTATAATTAGAGGCTGCACATCCCCAGGTATAGACTGTACACACAGACACACACATCTCTATAATTAGACGCTACACATCCCCAGGTATAGACTGTACACACAGACACACACATCTCTATAATTAGAGGCTACACATCCCCAGGTATAGACTGTACACACAGATACACACATCTCTATAATTAGAGGCTACACAACCCAGGTATAGACTGACACACCCAGATACACACATCCCTATAATTAGAGGCCACACATCCCCAGGTATAGACTGTACACACAGATACACACATCTCTATAATTAGAGCCTACACAACCCAGGTATAGACTGACACACCCAGATACACACATCTCTATAATTAGAGGCCACACATCCCCAGGTATAGACTGTACACACAGACACACACATCTCTAAAAGTAGAGGCTACACATCCCCAGGTATAGACTGTACACACAGATACACACATCTCTATAATTAGAGGCTACACATCCCCAGGTATAGACCGTACACACAGACACACATCTCTATAATTAGATGCCACACATCCCCAGGTATAGACTGTACACACAGACACACACATCTCTAAAAGTAGAGGCTACACATCCCCAGGTTTAGACTGTACACACAGATACACACATCTCTATAATTAGAGGCTACACATCCCCAGGTATAGACCGTACACACAGACACACACATCTCTATAATTAGAGGCCACACATCCCCAGGTATAGACTGTACACACACAGACACATACATCTCTATAATTAGAGGCTACACATCCCCAGGTATAGACTGTACACACAGACACACACATCTCTATAATTAGAGGCTGCACATCCCCAGGTATAGACTGTACACACAGACACACACATCTCTATAATTAGACGCTACACATCCCCAGGTATAGACTGTACACACAGACACACACATTACTATAATTAGAGGCTACACATCCCCAGGTATAGACTGTACACACAGATACACACATCTCTATAATTAGAGGCTACACAACCCAGGTATAGACTGACACACCCAGATACACACATCTCTATAATTAGAGGCCACACATCCCCAGGTATAGACTGTACACACAGACACACACATCTCTAAAAGTAGAGGCTACACATCCCCAGGTATAGACTGTACACACAGATACACACATCTCTATAATTAGAGGCTACACATCCCCAGGTATAGACCGTACACACAGACACACACATCTCTATAATTAGATGCCACACATCCCCAGGTATAGACTGTACACACAGACACACACATCTCTAAAAGTAGAGGCTACACATCCCCAGGTATAGACTTTACACACAGATACACACATCTCTATAATTAGAGGCTACACATCCCCAGGTATAGACCGTACACACAGACACACACATCTCTATAATTAGAGGCCACACATCCCCAGGTATAGACTGTACACACACAGACACATACATCTCTATAATTAGAGGCTACACATCCCCAGGTATAGACTGTACACACAGACACACACATCTCTATAATTAGAGGCTGCACATCCCCAGGTATAGACTGTACACACACAGATACACACATCTCTATAATTAGAGGCTACACATCACCAGGTATAGAGTATACACACCCAGACACACACATCTCTATAATTAGAGGCTACACATCCCCAGGTATAGACTGTACACACACAGACACACACATCTCTATAATTAGAGGCTACACATCCCCAGGTATAGATCGTACACACCTAGATACACACATCTCTATAATTAGAGGCTACAAATCACCAGGTATAGACTGTACACACAGATACACACATCTCTATAATTAGAGGCTACACATCCCCAGGTATAGACTGTACACACAGACACAGACATCTCTATAATTAGAGGCTACACAACCCAGGTATAGACTGACACACCCAGATACACACATCTCTATAATTAGAGGCCACACATCCCTAGGTATAGACTGTACACACAGACACACACATCTCTATAATTAGAGGCTACACATCCCCAGGTATAGACTGTACACACAGACACACAAATCTCTATAATTAGAGGCTACACATCCCCAGGTATATACTGTACACACAGACACACACATCTCTATAATTAGAGGCTACACATCCCCAGGTATAGACTGTACACACAGACACACACATCTCTATAATTAGAGGCTGCACATCCCCAGGTATAGACTGTACACACAGATACACACATCTCTATAATTAGAGGCTACACATCCCCAGGTATAGACCGTACACACAGACACACACATCTCTATAATTAGAGGCCACACATCCCCAGGTATAGACTGTACACACAGACACACACATCTCTAAAAGTAGAGGCTACACATCCCCAGGTATAGACTGTACACACAGATACACACATCTCTATAATTAGAGGCTACACATCCCCAGGTATAGACCGTACACACAGACACACACATCTCTATAATTAGAGGCCACACATCCCCAGGTATAGACTGTACACACACAGACACATACATCTCTATAATTAGAGGCTACACATCCCCAGGTATAGACTGTACACACAGACACACACATCTCTATAATTAGAGGCTGCACATCCCCAGGTATAGACTGTACACACAGACACACACATCTCTATAATTAGACGCTACACATCCCCAGGTATAGACTGTACACACAGACACACACATCTCTATAATTAGAGGCTACACATCCCCAGGTATAGACTGTACACACAGATACACACATCTCTATAATTAGAGGCTACACAACCCAGGTATAGACTGACACACCCAGATACACACATCCCTATAATTAGAGGCCACACATCCCCAGGTATAGACTGTACACACAGATACACACATCTCTATAATTAGAGCCTACACAACCCAGGTATAGACTGACACACCCAGATACACACATCTCTATAATTAGAGGCCACACATCCCCAGGTATAGACTGTACACACAGACACACACATCTCTAAAAGTAGAGGCTACACATCCCCAGGTATAGACTGTACACACAGATACACACATCTCTATAATTAGAGGCTACACATCCCCAGGTATAGACCGTACACACAGACACACACATCTCTATAATTAGATGCCACACATCCCCAGGTATAGACTGTACACACAGACACACACATCTCTAAAAGTAGAGGCTACACATCCCCAGGTTTAGACTGTACACACAGATACACACATCTCTATAATTAGAGGCTACACATCCCCAGGTATAGACCGTACACACAGACACACACATCTCTATAATTAGAGGCCACACATCCCCAGGTATAGACTGTACACACACAGACACATACATCTCTATAATTAGAGGCTACACATCCCCAGGTATAGACTGTACACACAGACACACACATCTCTATAATTAGAGGCTGCACATCCCCAGGTATAGACTGTACACACAGACACACACATCTCTATAATTAGACGCTACACATCCCCAGGTATAGACTGTACACACAGACACACACATCTCTATAATTAGAGGCTACACATCCCCAGGTATAGACTGTACACACAGATACACACATCTCTATAATTAGAGGCTACACAACCCAGGTATAGACTGACACACCCAGATACACACATCCCTATAATTAGAGGCCACACATCCCCAGGTATAGACTGTACACACAGATACACAGATCTCTATAATTAGAGCCTACACAACCCAGGTATAGACAGACACACCCAGATACACACATCTCTATAATTAGAGGCCACACATCCCCAGGTATAGACTGTACACACAGACACACACATCTCTATAATTAGAGGCTACACATCCCCAGGTATAGACTGTACACACAGACAGACACATCTCTAAAAGTAGAGGCTACACATCCCCAGGTATAGACTGTACACACAGATACACACATCTCTATAATTAGAGGCTACACATCCCCAGGTATAGACCGTACACACAGACAAACACATCTCTATAACTAGAGGCCACACATCCCCAGGTATAGACTGTACACACAGACACACACATCTCTATAATTAGAGGCTACACATCCTCAGGTATAGACTGTACACACACAGACACATACATCTCTATAATTAGAGGCTACACATCCCCAGGTATAGACTGTACACACAGACACAGACATCTCTATAATTAGAGGCTGCACATCCCCTGGTATAGACTGTACACACAGACACACACATCTCTATAATTAGAGGCTACACATCCCCAGGTATAGACTGTACACACAGACACAGACATCTCTATAATTAGAGGCTACACATCCCCAGGTATAGACTGTACACACAGACACACACATCTCTATAATTAGACGCTACACATCCCCAGGTATAGACTGTACACACAGACACACACATCTCTATAATTAGAGGCTACACATCCCCAGGTATAGACTGTACACACAGATACACACATCTCTATAATTAGAGGCTACACAACCCAGGTATAGACTGACACCCCAGATACACACATCCCTATAATTAGAGGCCACACATCCCCAGGTATAGACTGTACACACAGATACACACATCATTATAATTAGAGGCTACACAACCCAGGTATAGACTGACACATCCAGATACACACATCTCTATAATTATAGGCCACACATCCCCAGGTATAGACTGTACACACAGACACACACATCTCTATAATTAGAGGCTACACATCCACAGGTATAGACTGTACAGACAGACACAGACATCTCTAAAAGTAGAGGCTACACATCCCCAGGTATAGACTGTACACACAGATACACACATCTCTATAATTAGAGGCTACACATCCCCAGGTATAGACCGTACACACAGACACACACATCTCTATAATTAGAGGCCACACATCCCCAGGTATAGACTGTACACACAGACACACACATCTCTATAATTAGAGGCTACACATCCCCAGGTATAGACTGTACACACACAGACATATACATCTCTATAATTAGAGGCTACACATCCCCAGGTATAGACTGTACACACAGACACAGACATCTCTATAATTAGAGGCTTCACATCCCCAGGCATAGACTGTACACACAGACACACACATCTCTATAATTAAACGCTACACATCCCCAGGTATAGACTGTACACACAGACACACACATTACTATAATTAGAGGCTACACATCCCCAGGTATAGACTGTACACACAGATACGCACATCTCTATAATAAGAGGCTACACAACCCAGGTATAGACTGACACACCCAGATACACACATCTCTATAATTAGAGGCCACACATCCCCAGGTATAGACTGTACACACAGACACACACATCTCTAAAAGTAGAGGCTACACATCCCCAGGTATAGACTGTACACACAGATACACACATCTCTATAATTAGAGGCTACACATCCCCAGGTATAGACCGTACACACAGACACACACATCTCTATAATTAGATGCCACACATCCCCAGGTATAGACTGTACACACAGACACACACATCTCTAAAAGTAGAGGCTACACATCCCCAGGTATAGACTGTACACACAGATACACACATCTCTATAATTAGAGGCTACACATCCCCAGGTATAGACCGTACACAGACACACACATCTCTATAATTAGAGGCCACACATCCCCAGGTATAGACTGTACACACACAGACACATACATCTCTATAATTAGAGGCTACACATCCCCAGGTATAGACTGTACACACAGACACACACATCTCTATAATTAGAGGCTACACATCCCCAGGTATAGACTGTACACACACAGACACACACATCTCTATAATTAGAGGCTACACATCCCCAGGTATAGATCGTACACACCTAGATACACACATCTCTATAATTAGAGGCTACAAATCACCAGGTATAGACTGTACACACAGATACACACATCTCTATAATTAGAGGCTACACATCCCCAGGTATAGACTGTACACACAGACACAGACATCTCTATAATTAGAGGCTACACAACCCAGGTATAGACTGACACACCCAGATACACACATCTCTATAATTAGAGGCCACACATCCCCAGGTATAGACTGTACACACAGACACACACATCTCTATAATTAGAGGCTACACATCCCCAGGTATAGACTGTACACACAGAAACACAAATCTCTATAATTAGAGGCTACACATCCCCAGGTATAGACTGTACACACAGACACACACATCTCTATAATTAGAGGCTGCACATCCCCAGGTATAGACTGTACACACACAGATACACACATCTCTATAATTAGAGGCTACACATCACCAGGTATAGAGTATACACACCCAGACACACACATCTCTATAATTAGAGGCTACACATCCCCAGGTATAGACTGTACACACACAGACACACACATCTCTATAATTAGAGGCTACACATCCCCAGGTATAGATCGTACACACCTAGATACACACATCTCTATAATTAGAGGCTACAAATCACCAGGTATAGACTGTACACACAGATACACACATCTCTATAATTAGAGGCTACACATCCCCAGGTATAGACTGTACACACAGACACAGACATCTCTATAATTAGAGGCTACACAACCCAGGTATAGACTGACACACCCAGATACACACATCTCTATAATTAGAGGCCACACATCCCCAGGTATAGACTGTACACACAGACACACACATCTCTATAATTAGAGGCTACACATCCCCAGGTATAGACTGTACACACAGACACACAAATCTCTATAATTAGAGGCTACACATCCCCAGGTATATACTGTACACACAGACACACACATCTCTATAATTAGAGGCTACACATCCCCAGGTATAGACTGTACACACAGACACACACATCTCTATAATTAGAGGCTGCACATCCCCAGGAATAGACTGTACACACAGACACAAACATCTCTATAATTAGAGGCTACATATCCCCAGGTATAGACTGTACACACAGATACACACATCTCTATAATTAGAGGCTACACAACCCAGGTATAGACTGACACACCCAGATACACACATCTCTATAATTAGAGGCCACACATCCCCAGGTATAGATTGTACACACAGACACACACATCTCTATAATTAGAGGCTACACATCCCCAGGTATAGACTGTACACACAGACACACACATCTCTAAAAGTAGAGGCTACACATCCCCAGGTATAGACTGTACACACAGACACACACATCTCTATAATTAGAGGCTACACATCCCCAGGTATAGACTGTACACACAGACACACACATCTCTATACTTAGAGGCTACACATCCCCAGGTATAGACTGTACACACAGACACACACATCTCTATAATTAGAGGCTACACATCCCCAGGTATAGACTGTACACACAGACACACACATCTCTATAATTAGAGGTTACACATCCCCAGGTATAGACTGTACACACCCAGACACACACATCTCTATAATTAGAGGCCACACATCCCCAGGTATAGACTGTACACACAGACACACACATCTCTATAATTAGAGGCTACACATCCCCAGGTATAGACTGTACACACAGACACACACATCTCTAAAAGTAGAGGCTACACATCCCCAGGTATAGACTGTCCACACAGACACACACATCTCTATAATTAGAGGCTACACATCCCCAGGTATAGACTGTACACACATCTCTATAATTAGAGGCCACACATCCCCAGGTATAGACCGTACACACCCAGACACACACATCTCTATAATTAGAGGCTACACATCCCCAGGTATAGACTGTACACACCCAGACACACACATCTCTATAATTAGAGGCTACACATCCCCAGGTATAGACTGTACACACCCAGATACACACATCTCTATAATTAGAGGCTACACATCCCCAGGTATAGACTGTACACAAAGACACACACATCTCTATAATTAGAGGCTACACATCCCCAGGTATAGACTGACACACCCAGACACACACATCTCTATAATTAGAGGCTACACATCCCCAGGTATACACTGTACACACCCAGACACACACATCTCTATAATTAGAGGCTACACATCCCCAGGTATAGACTGTACACACCCAAACACACACATCTCTATAATTAGAGGCCACACATCCCCAGGTATAGACCGTACACATCTAGATACATGCATCGCTATAATTAGAGGCCACACATCCCCAGTTATAGACTGACACACCCAGACACACACATCTCTATAATTAGAGGCTACACATCACCAGGTATAGACTGTACACACAGATACACACATCTCTATAATTAGAGGCTACACATCCCCAGGTATAGACTGTAGACACCCAGACACACACATCTCTATAATTAGAGGCTGCACATCCCCAGCTATAGACTGTAAACACAGACACACACATCTCTATAATTAGAGGCCACACATCCCCAGGTATAGACTGTACATCCAGATACACACATCTCTATAATTAGAGGCTACACATCCCCAGGTATAGACTGTACACACAGACACACACATCTCTATAATTAGAGGTTACACATCCCCAGGTATAGACTGTACACACCCAGACACACACATCTCTATAATTAGAAGCCACGCATCCCCAGGTATAGAGTGTACACACAGACACACACATCTCTATAATTAGAGGCTACACATCCCCAGGTATAGACTGTACACACAGACACACACATCTCTAAAAGTAGAGGCTACACATCCCCAGGTATAGACTGTACACACAGACACACACATCTCTATAATTAGAGGCTACACATCCCCAGGTATAGACTGTATACACATCTCTATAATTAGAGGCCACACATCCCCAGTTATAGACCGTACACACCCAGACACACACATCTCTATAATTAGAGGCTACACATCCCCAGGTATAGACTGTACACACCCAGATACACACATCTCTATAATTAGAGGCTACACATCCCCAGGTATAGACTGTACACAAAGACACACACATCTCTATAATTAGAGGCTACACATCCCCAGGTATAGACTGACACACCCAGACACACACATCTCTATAATTAGAGGCTACACATCCCCAGGTATAGACTGTACACACCCAGACACACACATCTCTATAATTAGAGGCTACACATCCCCAGGTATAGACTGTACACACCCAGATACACACATCTCTATAATTAGAGGCTACACATCCCCAGGTATAGACCGTACACACATAGACACACACATCTCTATAATTAGAGGCTACACATCCCCAGGTATAGACTGATACACCCAGACACACACATCTCTATAATTAGAGGCTACACATCACCAGGTATAGACCGTACACACCCAGATACACACATCTCTATGATTAGAGGCTACACATCCCCAGGTATAGACTGTACATCCAGACACACATATCTCTATAATTAGAGGCTACACATCCCCAGGTATAGACTGACACACCCAGACACACACATCTCTATAATTAGAGGCTACACATCACCAGGTATAGACCGTACACATCTAGATACATGCATCGCTATAATTAGAGGCCACACATCCCCAGGTATAGACTGACACACCCAGACACACACATCTCTATAATTAGAGGCTACACATCACCAGGTATAGACCGTACACATCTAGATACATGCATCGCTATAATTAGAGGCTACACATCACCAGGTATAGACTGTACACAGCCAGACACACACATCTCTATAATTAGAGGCTACACATCCCCAGGTATAGACTGTACACACAGATACACACATCTCTATAATTAGAGGCTACACATCCCCAGGTATAGACTGTACACACCCAGACACACACATCTCTATAATTAGAGGCTACACATCACCAGGTATAGACTGACACACCCAGATACACACATCTCTATAATTAGAGGCTTCACATCCCCAGCTATAGACTGTAAACACAGACACACACATCTCTATAATGAGAGGCCACACACCCCCAGGTATAGACTGTACATCCAGATACACACATCTCTATAATTAGAGGCTACACATCCCCAGCTATAGACCGTACACACAGACACACACATCTCTAAAAGTAGAGGCTACACATCCCCAGGTATAGACCGTACACACCCAGACACACACATCTCTATAATTAGAGGCTACACAACCCCAGGTATAGATGGTACACACCCAGGCACACATATCTCTATAATTAGAGGCTACACATCTCCAGGTATAGACTGTACACACCCAGACACACACATGTCTATAATTACAAGCTACACATCCCCAGGTATAGATGGTACACACCTAGATACACACATCTCTATAATTAGAGGCTACATATCCCCAGGTATAGACTGTACACACATCTCTATAATTAGAGGCCACACATCCCCAGGTATAGACCGTACATACCCAGACACACACATCTCTATTATTAGAGGCTACACATCCCCAGGTATAGACTGTACACACACAGATACACACATCTCTATAATTAGAGGCTACACATCCCCAGGTATAGACTGTACACACCCAGACACACACATCTCTATAATTAGAGGCTACACATCCCCAGGTATAGACCGTACACACCCAGACACACACATCTCTATAATTAGAGGCTACACATCCCCAGGTATAGATCGTACACACCTAGATACACACATCTCTATAATTAGAGGCCACACATCCCCAGGTATAGACCGTACATACCCAGACACACACATCTCTATAATTAGAGGCTACACATCCCCAGGTATAGACTGTACACACACAGATACACACATCTCTATAATTAGAGGCTACACATCCCCAGGTATAGACTGTACATACCCAGACACACACATCTCTATAATTATAGGCTTCACACCCCCAGGTATAGATTGTACACACACAGACACACACATCTCTATAATTAGAGGCTACACATCCCCAGGTATAGACTGTACACACACAGATACACACATCTCTATAATTAGAGGCTACACATCCCCAGGTATAGACTGTACATACCCAGACACACACATCTCTATAATTATAGGCTTCACACCCCCAGGTATAGATGGTACACACACAGATACACACATCTCTATAATTAGAGGCTACACATCCCCAGGTATAGACTGTACACACACAGATACACACATCTCTATAATTAGAGGCTACACATCCCCAGGTATAGACTGTACACACCCAGACACACACATCTCTACAATTAGAGGCTACACATCCCCAGGTATAGACTGTACACACAGACACACACATCTCTATAATTAGAGGCTATACATCACCAGGTATAGACCGTAACACAGACACACACATCTATATAATTAGAGGCCACACATCCCCACGTATAGACTGTACACACTCAGACACACACATCTCTATAATTAGAGGCTACACATCCCCAGGTATAGACTGTACACACCCAGATACACACATCTCTATAATTAGAGGCTACACAACCCAGGTATAGACTGACACACCCAGATACACACATCTCTATAATTAGAGGCTACACAACCCAGGTATAGACTGTACACACACAAACACACACATCTCTATAATTAGAGGCTACACAACCCAGGTATAGACTGTACACACACAGACACACACATCTCTATAATTAGAGGCTTCACACCCCCAGGTATAGATCGTACACACCTAGACACACACATCTCTATAATTAGAGGCTACACATCCCCAGGTATAGACTGTACACACAGACACACACATCTTTATAATTAGAGGCTACACAACCCCAGGTATAGACTGTACACACCCAGATACACATATCTCTATAATTAGAGGCTACACATCACCAGGTATAGACTGTACACACACAGACAAACACATCTCTATGATTAGAGGGTACACATCCCCAGGTATAGACTGACACACCCAGACACACACATCTCTATAATTAAAGGCTACACATCACCAGGTATAGACTGACACACCCATATACACACATCTCTATAATTAGAGGCTACACATCCCCAGGTATAGACTGTACACACAGACACACATATGTCTATAATTAGAGGCTACACATCCCCAGGTATAGACTGTACACACAGACACACACATCTCTATAATTAGAGGCCACACATCCCCAGGTATAGACTGTACACACAGACACACACATCTCTATAATTAGAGGCCACACACCCCCAGTTATAGACTGCACACACAGACACACACATCTCTATAATTAGAGGCCACACATCCCCAGGTATAGATTGTACACACAGATACACACATCCCTATAATTAGAGCCTACACAACCCAGGTATAGACTGACACACCCAGATACACACATCTCTATAATTAGAGGCCACACATCCCCAGGTATAGACTGTACACACAGACACACACATCTCTATAATTAGAGGCTACACATCCCCAGGTATAGACTGTACACACAGACACACACATCTCTAAAAGTAGAGGCTACACATCCCCAGGTATAGACTGTACACACAGATACACACATCTCTATAATTAGAGGCTACACATCCCCAGGTATAGACCGTACACACAGACAAACACATCTCTATAATTAGAGGCCACACATCCCCAGGTATAGACTGTACACACAGACACACACATCTCTATAATTAGAGGCTACACATCCTCAGGTATAGACTGTACACACACAGACACATACATCTCTATAATTAGAGGCTACACATCCCCAGGTATAGACTATACACACAGACACAGACATCTCTATAATTAGAGGCTGCACATCCCCTGGTATAGACTGTACACACAGACACACACATCTCTATAATTAGAGGCTACACATCCCCAGGTATAGACTGTACACACAGACACAGACATCTCTATAATTAGAGGCTACACATCCCCAGGTATAGACTTTACACACAGACACACACATCTCTATAATTAGACGCTACACATCCCCAGGTATAGACTGTACACACAGACACACACATCTCTATAATTAGAGGCTACACATCCCCAGGTATAGACTGTACACACAGATACACACATCTCTATAATTAGAGGCTACACAACCCAGGTATAGACTGACACACCCAGATACACACATCCCTATAATTAGAGGCCACACATCCCCAGGTATAGACTGTACACACAGATACACACATCTCTATAATTAGAGCCTACACAACCCAGGTATAGACTGACCCACCCAGATACACACATCTCTATAATTAGAGGCCACACATCCCCAGGTATAGACTGTACACACAGACACACACATCTCTATAATTAGAGGCTACACATCCCCAGGTATAGACTGTACACACAGACACACACATCTCTAAAAGTAGAGGCTACACATCCCCAGGTATAGACTGTACACACAGATACACACATCTCTATAATTAGAGGCTACACATCCCCAGGTATAGACCGTACACACAGACAAACACATCTCTATAATTAGAGGCCACACATCCCCAGGTATAGACTGTACACACAGACACACACATCTCTATAATTAGAGGCTACACATCCTCAGGTATAGACTGTACACACACAGACACATACATCTCTATAATTAGAGGCTACACATCCCCAGGTATAGACTGTACACACAGACACAGACATCTCTATAATTAGAGGCTGCACATCCCCTGGTATAGACTGTACACACAGACACACACATCTCTATAATTAGAGGCTACACATCCCCAGGTATAGACTGTACACACAGACACAGACATCTCTATAATTAGAGGCTACACATCCCCAGGTATAGACTGTACACACAGACACACACATCTCTATAATTAGACGCTACACATCCCCAGGTATAGACTGTACACACAGACACACACATCTCTATAATTAGAGGCTACACATCCCCAGGTATAGACTGTACACACAGATACACACATCTCTATAATTAGAGGCTACACAACCCAGGTATAGACTGACACACCCAGATACACACATCCCTATAATTAGAGGCCACACATCCCCAGGTATAGACTGTACACACAGATACACACATCATTATAATTAGAGGCTACACAACCCAGGTATAGACTGACACATCCAGATACACACATCTCTATAATTAGAGGCCACACATCCCCAGGTATAGACTGTACACACAGACACACACATCTCTATAATTAGAGGCTACACATCCCCAGGTATAGACTGTACAGACAGACACACACATCTCTAAAAGTAGAGGCTACACATCCCCAGGTATAGACTGTACACACAGATACACACATCTCTATAATTAGAGGCTACACATCCCCAGGTATAGACCGTACACACAGACACACACATCTCTATAATTATAGGCCACACATCCCCAGGTATAGACTGTACACACAGACACACACATCTCTATAATTAGAGGCTACACATCCCCAGGTATAGACTGTACACACACAGACATATACATCTCTATAATTAGAGGCTACACATCCCCAGGTATAGACTGTACACACAGACACAGACATCTCTATAATTAGAGGCTGCACATCCCCAGGCATAGACTGTACACACAGACACACACATCTCTATAATTAGACGCTACACATCCCCAGGTATAGACTGTACACACAGACACGCACATTACTATAATTAGAGGCTACACATCCCCAGGTATAGACTGTACACACAGATACACACATCTCTATAATTAGAGGCTACACAACCCAGGTATAGACTGACACACCCAGATACACACATCTCTATAATTAGAGGCCACACATCCCCAGGTATAGACTGTACACACAGACACACACATCTCTAAAAGTAGAGGCTACACATCCCCAGGTATAGACTGTACACACAGATACACACATCTCTATAATTAGAGGCTACACATCCCCAGGTATAGACCGTACACACAGACACACACATCTCTATAATTAGAGGCCACACATCCCCAGGTATAGACTATACACACAGACACACACATCTCTAAAAGTAGAGGCTACACATCCCCAGGTATAGACTGTACACACAGATACACACATCTCTATAATTAGAGGCTACACATCCCCAGGTATAGACCGTACACACAGACACACACATCTCTATAATTAGAGGCCACACATCCCCAGGTATAGACTGTACACACACAGACACATACATCTCTATAATTAGAGGCTACACATCCCCAGGTATAGACTGTACACACAGACACACACATCTCTATAATTAGAGGCTGCACATCCCCAGGTATAGACTGTACACACACAGATACACACATCTCTATAATTAGAGGCTACACATCACCAGGTATAGAGTATACACACCCATACACACACATCTCTATAATTAGAGGCTACACATCCCCAGGTATAGACTGTACACACACAGACACACACATCTCTATAATTAGAGGCTACACATCCCCAGGTATAGACTGTACACACCTAGATACACACATCTCTATAATTAGAGGCTACAAATCACCAGGTATAGACTGTACACACAGATACACACATCTCTATAATTAGAGGCTACACATCCCCAGGTATAGACTGTACACACAGACACAGACATCTCTATAATTAGAGGCTACACAACCCAGGTATAGACTGACACACCCAGATACACACATCTCTATAATTAGAGGCCACACATCCCCAGGTATAGACTGTACACACAGACACACACATCTCTATAATTAGAGGCTACACATCCCCAGGTATAGACTGTACACACAGACACACAAATCTCTATAATTAGAGGCTACACATCCCCAGGTATATACTGTACACACAGACACACACACATCTCTATAATTAGAGGCTACACATCCCCAGGTATAGACTGTACACACAGACACACACATCTCTATAATTAGAGGCTGCACATCCCCAGGTATAGACTGTACACACAGACACACACATCTCTATAATTAGAGGCTACACATCCCCAGGTATAGACTGTACACACAGACACACACATCTCTATAATTAGAGGCTACACATCCCCAGGTATAGACTGTACACACAGATACACACATCTCTATAATTAGAGGCTACACAACCCAGGTATAGACTGACACACCCAGATACACACATCTCTATAATTAGAGGCCACACATCCCCAGGTATAGATTGTACACACAGACACACACATCTCTATAATTAGAGGCTACACATCCCCAGGTATAGACTGTACACACAGACACACACATCTCTAAAAGTAGAGGCTACACATCCCCAGGTATAGACTGTACACACAGACACACACATCTCTATAATTAGAGGCTACACATCCCCAGGTATAGACTGTACACACAGACACACACATCTCTATACTTAGAGGCTACACATCCCCAGGTATAGACTGTACACACAGACACACACATCTCTATAATTAGAGGCTACACATCCCCAGGTATAGACTGTACACACAGACACACACATCTCTATAATTAGAGGTTACACATTCCCAGGTATAGACTGTACACACCCAGACACACACATCTCTATAATTAGAGGCCACACATCCCCAGGTATAGACTGTACACACAGACACACACATCTCTATAATTAGAGGCTACACATCCCCAGGTATAGACTGTACACACAGACACACACATCTCTAAAAGTAGAGGCTACACATCCCCAGGTATAGACTGTACACACAGACACACACATCTCTATAATTAGAGGCTACACATCCCCAGGTATAGACTGTACACACATCTCTATAATTAGAGGCCACACATCCCCAGGTATAGACCGTACACACCCAGACACACACATCTCTATAATTAGAGGCTACACATCCCCAGGTATAGACTGTACACACCCAGACACACACATCTCTATAATTAGAGGCTACACATCCCCAGGTATAGACTGTACACACCCAGATAAACACATCTCTATAATTAGAGGCTACACATCCCCAGGTATAGACTGTACACAGAGACACACACATCTCTATAATTAGAGGCTACACATCCCCAGGTATAGACTGACACACCCAGACACACACATCTCTATAATTAGAGGTTACACATCCCCAGGTATACACTGTACACACCCAGACACACACATCTCTATAATTAGAGGCTACACATCCCCAGGTATAGACTGTACACACCCAAACACACACATCTCTATAATTAGAGGCCACACATCCCCAGGTGTAGACTGTACACACCCAGACACACACATCTCTATAATTAGAGGCTACACATCACCAGGTATAGACTGACACACCCAGATACACACATCTCTATAATTAGAGGCTTCACATCCCCAGCTATAGACTGTAAACACAGACACACACATCTCTATAATTAGAGGCCACACACCCCCAGGTATAGACTGTACATCCAGATACACACATCTCTATAATTAGAGGCTACACATCCCCAGCTATAGACCGTACACACAGACACACACATCTCTAAAAGTAGAGGCTACACATCCCCAGGTATAGACCGTACACACCCAGACACACACATCTCTATAATTAGAGGCTACACAACCCCAGGTATAGATGGTACACACCCAGGCACACATATCTCTATAATTAGAGGCTACACATCCCCAGGTATAGATGGTACACACCTAGATACACACATCTCTATAATTAGAGGCTACATATCCCCAGGTATAGACTGTACACACATCTCTATAATTAGAGGCCACACATCCCCAGGTATAGACCGTACATACCCAGACACACACATCTCTATAATTAGAGGCTACACATCCCCAGGTATAGACTGTACACACACAGATACACACATCTCTATAATTAGAGGCTACACATCCCCAGGTATAGACTGTACACACCCAGACACACACATCTCTATAATTAGAGGCTACACATCCCCAGGTATAGACCGTACACACCCAGACACACACATCTCTATAATTAGAGGCTACACATCCCCAGGTATAGATCGTACACACCTAGATACACACATCTCTATAATTAGAGGCCACACATCCCCAGGTATAGACCGTACATACCCAGACACACACATCTCTATAATTAGAGGCTACACATCCCCAGGTATAGACTGTACACACACAGATACACACATCTCTATAATTAGAGGCTACACATCCCCAGGTATAGACTGTACACACCCAGACACACACATCTCTATAATTAGAGGCTACACATCCCCAGGTATAGACCGTACACACCCAGACACACACATCTCTATAATTAGAGGCTACACATCCCCAGGTATAGACTGACACACCAAGATACACACATCTCTATAATTAGAGGCTACACATCCCCAGGTATAGACTGTACACACAGATACATGCATCTCTATAATTAGAGGCTACACATCCCCAGGTATAGACTGTACACACAGATACATGCATCTCTATAATTAGAGGCCACACATCCCCAGGTATAGACTGTACACACAGACACACACATCTCTATAATTAGAGGCTTCACATCCCCAGGTATAGACTGTACACACCCAGATACACACATCTCTATAATTAGAGGCTACACATCCCCAGGTATAGACTGTACACACAGATACATGCATCTCTATAATTAGAGGCTACACATCCCCAGGTATAGACTGTACACACAGACACACACATCTCTATAATTAGAGGCTACACATCCCCAGGTATAGATTGCACACACCCAGACACACACATCTCTATAATTAGAGGCTTCACACCCCCAGGTATAGACTGTACACACCCAGATACACATATCTCTATAATTAGAGGCTACACATCACCAGGTATAGACTGTACACACACAGACAAACACATCTCTATGATTAGAGGGTACACATCCCCAGGTATAGACTGACACACCCAGACACACACATCTCTATAATTAAAGGCTACACATCACCAGGTATAGACTGACACACCCATATACACACATCTCTATAATTAGAGGGTACACATCCCCAGGTATAGACCATACACACCCAGATACACACATCTCTATAATTAGAGGCTACACATCCCCAGGTATAGACTGTACACACACAGACACACACATCTCTATAATTAGAGGCTACACACCCCCAGGTATAGACTGTACACACAGACACACACATCTCTATAATTAAAGGCTACACATCCCCAGGTATAGACTGACACACCCAGACACACACATCTCTATAATTAGAGGCCACACATCCCCAGGTATAGACCGTACATACCCAGACACACACATCTCTATAATTAGAGGCTACACATCCCCAGGTATAGACTGTACACACACAGATACACACATCTCTATAATTAGAGGCTACACATCCCCAGGTATAGACTGTACACACCCAGACACACACATCTCTATAATTAGAGGCTACACATCCCCAGGTATAGACCGTACACACCCAGACACACACATCTCTATAATTAGAGGCTACACATCCCCAGGTATAGATCGTACACACCTAGATACACACATCTCTATAATTAGAGGCCACACATCCCCAGGTATAGACCGTACATACCCAGACACACACATCTCTATAATTAGAGGCTACACATCCCCAGGTATAGACTGTACACACACAGATACACACATCTCTATAATTAGAGGCTACACATCCCCAGGTATAGACTGTACACACCCAGACACACACATCTCTATAATTAGAGGCTACACATCCCCAGGTATAGACCGTACACACCCAGACACACACATCTCTATAATTAGAGGCTACACATCCCCAGGTATAGACTGACACACCAAGATACACACATCTCTATAATTAGAGGCTACACATCCCCAGGTATAGACTGTACACACAGATACATGCATCTCTATAATTAGAGGCTACACATCCCCAGGTATAGACTGTACACACAGATACATGCATCTCTATAATTAGAGGCCACACATCCCCAGGTATAGACTGTACACACAGACACACACATCTCTATAATTAGAGGCTTCACATCCCCAGGTATAGACTGTACACACCCAGATACACACATCTCTATAATTAGAGGCTACACATCCCCAGGTATAGACTGTACACACAGATACATGCATCTCTATAATTAGAGGCTACACATCCCCAGGTATAGACTGTACACACAGACACACACATCTCTATAATTAGAGGCTACACATCCCCAGGTATAGATTGCACACACCCAGACACACACATCTCTATAATTAGAGGCTTCACACCCCCAGGTATAGACTGTACACACCCAGATACACATATCTCTATAATTAGAGGCTACACATCACCAGGTATAGACTGTACACACACAGACAAACACATCTCTATGATTAGAGGGTACACATCCCCAGGTATAGACTGACACACCCAGACACACACATCTCTATAATTAAAGGCTACACATCACCAGGTATAGACTGACACACCCATATACACACATCTCTATAATTAGAGGGTACACCGCCCCAGGTATAGACCATACACACCCAGATACACACATCTCTATAATTAGAGGCTACACATCCCCAGGTATAGACTGTACACACACAGACACACACATCTCTATAATTAGAGGCTACACACCCCCAGGTATAGACTGTACACACAGACACACACATCTCTATAATTAAAGGCTACACATCCCCAGGTATAGACTGACACACCCAGACACACACATCTCTATAATTAGAGGCCACACATCCCCAGGTATAGACTGTACATACCCAGACACACACATCTCTATAATTAGAGGCTACACATCCCCAGGTATAGACTGTACATACCCAGACACACACATCTCTATAATTAGAGGCTACACATCCCCAGGTATAGACTGTACACACACAGATACACACATTTCTATAATTAGAGGCTACACATCCCCAGGTATAGACTGTACACACAGACACACATATGTCTATAATTAGAGGCTATACATCCCCAGGTATAGACTGTACACACAGACACACACATCTCTATAATTAGAGGCCACACATCCCCAGGTATAGACTGTACACACAGACACACACATCTCTATAATTAGAGGCTACACATCCCCAGGTATAGACTGTACACACACAGATACACACATTTCTATAATTAGAGGCTACACATCCCCAGGTATAGACTGTAAACACAGACACACACATCTCTATAATTAGAGGCTTCACACCCCCAGGTATAGACTGTACACACAGACACACATATGTCTATAATTAGAGGCAACACAACCCCAGGTGTAGACTGTACACACCCAGATACACACATCTCTATAATTAGAGGCTACACAACCCAGGTATAGACCGTACACACCCAGATACACACATCTCTATAATCAGAGGCTACACATCCCCAGGTATAGACCGTACACACCCAGACACACACATCTCTATAATTAGAGGCTACACATCCCCAGGTATAGACTGCACACACAGATACATGCATCTCTATAATTAGAGGCTACACATCCCCAGGTATAGACTGTACACACAGACACACACATCTCTATAATTAGAGGCTACACATCCCCAGGTATAGACTGACACACCCAGACACACACATCTCTATAATTAGAGGCTACACATCCCCAGGTATAGACTGTACACACCCAGACACACACATCTCTATAATTAGAGGCTACACATCCCCAGGTATAGACTGTACACACAGACACACACATCTCTATAATTAGAGGCTACACAACCCCAGGTATAGACTGTACACACCCAGATACACATATCTCTATAATTAGAGGCTACACATCACCAGGTATAGACTGTACGCACACAGACAAACACATCTCTATGATTAGAGGGTACACATCCCCAGGTATAGACTGACACACCCAGACACACACATCTCTATAATTAAAGGCTACACATCACCAGGTATAGACTGACACACCCATATACACACATCTCTATAATTAGAGGGTACACATCCCCAGGTATAGACCATACACACCCAGATACACACATCTCTATAATTAGAGGCTACACATCCCCAGGTATAGACTGTACACACACAGACACACACATCTCTATAATTAGAGGCTACACACCCCCAGGTATAGACTGTACACACAGACACACACATCTCTATAATTAAAGGCTACACATCCCCAGGTATAGACTGACACACCCAGACACACACATCTCTATAATTAGAGGCCACACATCCCCAGGTATAGACTGTACATACCCAGACACACACATCTCTATAATTAGAGGCTACACATCCCCAGGTATAGACTGTACATACCCAGACACACACATCTCTATAATTAGAGGCTACACATCCCCAGGTATAGACTGTACACACACAGATACACACATTTCTATAATTAGAGGCTACACATCCCCAGGTATAGACTGTACACACAGACACACATATGTCTATAATTAGAGGCTACACATCCCCAGGTATAGACTGTACACACAGACACACACATCTCTATAATTAGAGGCCACACATCCCCAGGTATAGACTGTACACACAGACACACACATCTCTATAATTAGAGGCCACACACCCCCAGGTATAGACTGCACACACAGACACACACATCTCTATAATTAGAGGCCACACATCCCCAGGTATAGATTGTACACACAGACATACACATCTCTATAATTAGAGGCTACACATCCCCAATTGGTGATTTGCTTGTGACATGTGAGTGACTGAGAGTAGCTCAGTATTGGTAGATGTGGTTGGTGCACCACCACTGGTGGGTAGTGGAACTAAAACACAGTGTGACTGACTGGAGCAGCTCAGTGTTTGTAGGAGATGGTGGTGGAAGGGTGTAGGAGCACACACACATCAAAGACAACTACCTGTAGGAATAGGGGAACACCTGTACCTGAAAACTGTTTACCTTCATATTTTGGAGTAATTTGAAGGGTTTCACCAGGCCAGTGAAAGTTTAGGCCTACTTTAGCTTAAACCGTCACAAAGACAGGCTCTGCCCACTTTGTACTAGGGGAGAAATAGGTGATGAAATGCACTACTTTTTTAGATGTCCCACTTTTGATCAAGGACGTTGTAAATTCCTAACACCCCTCACAATGAGACCGGGAGCTGAATGGTTCAATAGTGCGGACTAGAAAAAACTACAAAAACTGTCATAGTTTGTCCAGTTCATAATGGTCAAACTTGCCTCATGAATATAATGTCAGCATTACAAAGCAAATACCAACATCTACCTCTGTAACTGGTGCTCCTGAAACTGATTGCATCTAATTAAAATCCTGAAGCATTAATTGCAGAATCTCACATGTATTATCCTTGTCAATGATAACTGTCCATACCAGTCTGGCCAATAAACAGGTGCTACACTTGTATCCCTAACCAAGGATCTAAACCATAGGTATAAAAAAAGTCCTATACTTATTTGTGTATCAAATATTATGTTAGTATAGTAGAACAAGTGACTTCAGTACTAACATGAAAAATGGTACTGCTGAAACCACTCTGATAGATCAGCAAATTAACATTATGTTTAACTATTTATATATTTCATCTTCTATAGCCATCACTGCTATCCAACTGAATCTCCTGTACATTTACCATTTTAGGTGTTAGTACATGTAATAGCATCAGATTTTGTTTAATAACTTGTATATACATTTACATCTCGTGTACCTCTATGAGGTTTTGAGAAATAAAATCAGTGTCATTGTAATTGTATGCTGAGTATACTGTTGGATGCCAACATGACACAATGGAAAACATTACTGCATGGGATTTTGCCGAACATCCCACTCAACAAAAAAACGTCATTTAACGTCAAAAAACCATTTTTAACGTTTTAAAACGTTTTGCCATGATAACGAGCCATAGGGAAACGTTCTGAAACGTTTTGCAACGTTTTTTGTTGACTGGGATCTACTCTTGACCAAAAAGGGTGGTAGAGGAGTAACATAGTAACATAATGAATGTTACAGTGACGTCATACATTAAGAAATATTGAAAGGAGCAGGTGTGCCTTGCACAGATACACCTTATAGACCGGTAAACTTTGAGTATTATAAATCTTCATGAACAGGATGTGCTTCATGTATAAAAAGCACTCTGAAATCTTTAAATACAGGGTGTGCTTCATGTATATAAAGCATTCTGAAACCTTCCTGTACAGGGTGTGCTTCATGTATAAAAAGCACTCGGAAATCCTAATGTACAGGACATGCTTCATGTATAAAAAGCACTCTAAAATCTTCATGTACAGGGTGTGCTTCATGTATAAAAAGCACTCGGAAATCCTAATGTACAGGACATGCTTCATGTATAAAAAGCACTCTAAAATCTTCATGTACAGGGCATGCTTCATGTATATAAAGCACTCTGAAATCTTCATGTACAGGGTGTGCTTCATGTATAAAAAGCACTCTGAAATCTTCATGTACAGGACGTGCTTCATGTATAAAAAGCACTCTGAAATCTTCATGTACAGGATGTGCTTCAGGTACAAAAAGCACTCTAAAATCTTCATGTACAGGGTGTGCTTCATGTATAAAATGCACTCTGAAATCTTCATGTACAGGACGTGCTTCATGTATAAAAAGCACTCTGAAATCTTCATGTACAGGGTGTGCTTCATGTATAAAAAGCACTCTGAAATCTTCAAATACAGGGTGTGCTTCATGTATATAAAGCATTCTGAAACCTTCCTGTACAGGGTGTGCTTCATGTATAAAAAGCACTCGGAAATCCTAATGTACAGGACATGCTTCATGTATAAAAAGCACTCTGAAATCTTCATGTACAGGGTGTGCTTCATGTATGAAAAGCACTCTGAAATCTTCATGTACAGGGTGTGCTTCATGTATAAAAAGCACTCTGAAATCTTCATGTACAGGACATGCTTCATGTATAAAATGCACTCTGAAATCTTCATGTACAGGACATGCTTCATGTACAAAAAGCACTCTGAAATCTTCATATACAGATCTCCCTTTGATAAAAAATGTTATCACTCCCAATCAAAGTAAGGGGTGTCGGAAATGTGAAACAGGTGCTTAGAGTTATTCTCAAACTGATATAAACAATTCATGGTAAGATATTTTTGTCAGGCTTTATGAGATCTAGCAAATCCATTGTGCTGATCTTTCAGCAACCCCCCAACCCCCATCTCCCTTGGTAAAGAAATTATCACTCCTATTCAAAGAAAGGGGTGTCGGAAAAGTGCATTCAGAAGGTGATGCGTGGTTTATTCCATCTAGTGGGGTAGAATGCCAAGCCCTACTTAGATCATCAATACATCATGTTTGAGCTACCTTTCCTTTCTTTTGATGAAATGTAACCAGATTATTGGATTATGTGAAACAGGTGCTTATAGTTATTCTCAAACTTATATAGACAATTCATGGTAAGATATTTTCATTTGAAATAGTTATCTGACAGTAGAGCAGCTTTATCAGTGCTGGTAGATGTGGTGCCACCATTGGTGGATAGTAGAACTAAGACACCATGTGAGAGACTCAGAGTAGCTTGATCAGTGTTGGCAGGACAGTGGTGGATGAATGAGCACACACATAGACCACCTCCTGTAGTTATAGGCTCTGTAAGATTGTGTGACTCAGAGTAGCTCAGTGTAGGACAGTCTGTGGTGGATATATGAGCACACATAATAGACCTCTACATGTAGTAATAGGCTGTGTAGGAGGGGAACACCTGCACCTGACACCTTTGTACTTGGACTAAGACTCTGCACCACTACCTTTTTTTTTTGGAGAACCCTGAAGGATTTCACCAGGCCAGTGAATATTACTGGCTTAAACAGTCACCTCCTGCTGAGTATATATTGTTGGACATCAACATGACACAGTGGAAGGACTACTGCATGGAATTTTGCCAAACATCTATTCTTGGCCTAAAAGGGTGGTAGAGGAATAAGATGTTGTCTGAGGGAGAAAGTGGTAGGTTGCAGAAGTCTCAGGAATCAGTAAATGTTATGGTGACCTCGCACATTAAAGGACGTTGACAGGAGCAGGTGCGCCTGATGCAAGTGTGCCTTATAGACTTGTAAACTGGGTTTACGGAAATGCTATAAGACAGATTTAAGGTAGTATTTTGGTTATTTTAGTGCCTTCCTACAGTAGAAAATCGTCAGCTGTAAGATGCATCCTAATTTCACCATTTTGATATCCTATAAGATGCACCCTGACTTCAGCCACATCCTAAAAGACGCACCTGGGGTCATCCGCAAGATCCGGCTAATATGCACAGATTTACAGTAGAGCTACTAAGCAAGTCTTAGTCAAACCTTAAATGTGTCATAAAATACCAAATTCCAGGCATTGCAACATCTAGTTAAAAACAATTGGGCTAATCTTTCATGTTTCTGACAAGCTGTGGTTGTGGTGGATGTAGTAGCACAACTACCTGTTATAGGCTCTCTGTAGGAGGAGACCACCCGTGCCTGTAAACTCTATATCTTACTACTATTAACTAGGAATAGTGTATTTTGGAGACTGCACCATTAACTTGTAGGAGAACCCTGAAGGATTATTAGCTTACACAGTCACTGAGTATATTGTTGGATACCAATGTTACACAATGGAAAGAATACTGCATGGGATTTTGCCAAACATCTACTCTTGCCCAAAAGGGTGGTAGCAGACTGATATAGTGGCTGATGGAAGGGATGTTGAAAGGAAAGCTGAAAGTAGGTCTACTAAGCAAATCCCAATCAAAGCTTAGATGTATCATAAAAGGTTTCTACCCAATTCCAGGCATTGTGAGATCTAGTGAAAATTCAATGTGCTGATCTCTCAGGAGTGGAGAGTTCAAAATGGGAAAGGGTGGGGTGTGGGAAAAAAATTCTGCCCCCCCTCTGGAGGGTCACAATCCCCCCCCCCCCCCGCCTCCCTCTGAGGAGGAGCTGGAAATTGCGTGTGAACAACCTATAGTAATCCGCATACTTTTATGATGAAAACAGGTAAGATTATATTGCCCCCTCAGAGGGGGTAAAAAGATGAAAACCCCCCACCTGGTAATTTGGTCAAAACAATTTGGCACCCCCACCCATCAGTCCCCCCCCTCCCCATTGTTAAAGAATGATGACTCACTACCAGTAGCTCGGTGTACAACATGTCCATATTTGTTTACATGTTGACTATAGATCTAAACAACTCTGTCATTTTTCTCTTCTCAAACCTATATAAATCCCTAAAATAATAATTCAGTAGTGGCCAGCAGTGTCATGGCTGAGCCACTATCAGAACATCCCATGGACTATTATGATATGTAATGAGATAGCAAGAGAATATGAGGTCCCACTATTATGCTGATTTTCCATATTTACCATGTGTTTTAATCATGGGGAATTTCTGATCTCCTAATGTGGACGTTGACATGGCAACAGCCACCTGTGTGCAACCTATGCGCTGTGTATGTCTTCCACCTAAAGGGCCGATATAGTTATGGACCAGTTTGTATACAATGTTACAGCTGTATTAAGAAGCTTGCTCCACCATGAAACAAAAGTGTAAGGTTGAGGTGAGTGATATTGGCTGGGCCACCTCATATACATGTCAACCAGGCACCTTTTTGATCATCTCAACACTCTAATGGTGTTTAATGCAATAATGCATTATGATGCAGGAATGCAGAACTGACAGTCCACTCACCAGTGCTGCATTAATGCATCATGCTGACACTGACAGTCACTGATTGCGCAGTATGATGCATGCATGCAGCACTTTCAGGTAAACTTTGAAAGGTCTGCATTGATGCATCAGGCTGACCTGTCAAACAATTAACCTCATCTAACCTCTTCAGTTACCCACTTTTGTAGCAAAATTGACCTTCTTCACTTGGTTACCATCTCCACCAAAAACGGTATCCATAGGCCGCCTGTGCTCGGCTTCTAATTGGTCAGCACTGGAATAAGTGACCTGCCTACTAACACAATACTCAGGCCCAAGCCTATATCCTCTCAGGATGGATTGGACAAGGCCCAGTGATGAACCCAGTACAGATGAGATTGAACAATTCAGCTGAGGTTCCAGTATAAGTACCTGGTAAATGACCAAATAGCCTAGTGGTTTGAAACCATATATGCACTATTACATATATGCCCTTAAAGTAGGGCCTACTTTCCCTATGTGTAGATCTAGAGAAGGCGTTAAAAATTCTTAAAGAAGTAGAAAGAACAGTCCCCTACATGAGAAGAAATGAACCTCATAATCATATGATCCAGACCAAGACTCTGCCAAATCAGATGCATTTAGGCAGTGGAAAAGCCCTGGCCGAAAAGCAAAATGTTGTGAATTACCCCTATTAAATGCTATCATGGAATGCTATCTACCATACCTGGTTGCCCCAACCCTTTTCCATCCCAGCCATATCTGGGTAGGTACCAGTACCTCACTATGCTTTGGAGTGTGGTAAACTGACTACAGGATCAATATTGACCCAAAAGAGGATGGAGAATCATAGTGGACTGACGGCACCAATGGTCACTTTAGCAGGTATTGAACGCACTGAGTGTGTAGAGCCTCCTTTTCACACAAACAGCTGGAAGCACTAATAGAGGACATGGCACACACCCTGGTGGTGGTTCTTGTCACTAACTGCCTGGTGCCCCTGGTGGCAGGAGAAGACATTAACCTTGGTATTCTCATCCCGTGGACGCGGGATTGGGAGCTGGGGCCGTACATGGCTGGGGGCGCCATCCTCGGGGTGAGAAAGGTAAAAGAACTCTCTCTCCTCCCTGATAACCTGACCCTGTGTTGGCAGTGGCGGGATGACCACTGCCGCTCACGACAAGGTATGCGGATGACCATGGACATGTGGTCTTACTTCCAGTCTGAGTTACACGGCATTGTGGGTAGCATATGTAGCGTGGTCTGCGAGCCGGTGGCCAATATGGCCGACGCACTGAACATCCCGTTTGTGTCCTTCGGCTGTACCTCAGAAAGCCTCAGTAACAAGTTCACCTACCCGACCTTCTCCCGGACGGTTGGTACATGGCTAGCACTAGCCCCCATGTTTAACCAGTGGGTAGACCTTAATGGCTGGCAGCGGGTCGGGGTGGTCACCACAGACCAGAACATTAACCATCTAACCTGTAAGGCCATAGCAGGGGACCTGGAGCGGAGCGGTAAGGAGGTGTTCTTCCACGCCATGCAGAGTGTGTTTGAGGGGGACGAGGTGGTGGACGACCTACTCACTTTACAGAAACAGGTTGTAAGGATGCTCAAGGACCAGGTCAGAAGTAAGTATATAAACTACATAGACAAAGGTGCACAAGATTTAGTCCTAGGAGTAAATCTCCAGGGCTCATGCATCATAAATGTGGATGCATGAATGTAGCCTTGGCAAGTTACTTACCAGGGATGCATTCATGCATCATGAATGTGGATGTATGAATGTAGCCTTGGTGAATAACTCTTCAGGGCAGCATTCATGTGGATGCATCAGTTGCTGTTGAAGGATTATCACAACTGATGAACAAAGTGGAATGCAGCCCTAATTGGCAATGCTGCTGCTAAGTTTGGCCCTACATCTGTGAAACAGCGACTTATATACTCAGCACATTCTGCTGTTGGTACCATTAGCCCTGATATATTATGTCACAATTTAATAAAGGTGGCTTTAGTTTTATTAGGTAATAGTTTTTAAATAGCTTCCCAAAATTGCGGGGATCATTCTTCCTAATTGTTAAAGGATGTTCAATTTCTCTTTTTTTACTAATAAACATTGCGTCACCCACCCTGTGCTTATAAAAGTTAGCAACACGCCAGTCATCAACTAACATTGTATTTTTTGCTCTCCTATATAATCTATCCCTTTGGCACCTCAGTTCCATAATAGTTTGGGTCAACCACAGCGGTGTACATTCAGGAATACATATCTTTTTAATTGGGCACATTTCATCTAAAACAGTTTTCCATCAGGACCACATGATCCCAATTGTAATTTACAAGTGCATTTTTAAGTGTCAAAAAATCATAGTGCTTATGAATTCTAGCTTTAACCTGCTGTAGGGGTATGGTATTTACACTCATACGTTCATGCACCCGTGGGACTCAGACCTAGGTCTTCAGGTGTAGTGGGGGAATCTGGATGGCAGGTGACAGCACCTGCCTCTGGGTTCGTATCCACTACACCAGGGGGCCTACCACTCGTCCGCCACACGTCACATGGCCGGTCTGAGTTTCGCGGGCTTTTCCCCTATATAAAGGTGGTTCCACCCCTATACTCTCCAGTAGTGGTCCTACCCACTGCTCAAACTGGTTGTTACCTGAAAGGGTAACCGAATGCCCTGGCAGCATGTAGTCATTTAAGGCCGTGATTGTATGTAACCAAAGCTTAGGCAATAAAAGCTCGGTTGCCTACCCAGAAACTTCTTCTCTCTTCGTTATGATTTAATCTAACTTATTGAGCCGAACCACTACACTGGTGCCGTGACCAGTTGGTCTTCGGGTAAGCGCAGTCAGAAATGACTGAGCTGAGCCCAGTTAGGGGAAATGGCCCAGATCCTGAGCTAAATTCCCTGATGGGAGATGGTGAAATCATGTCACCATCCCCAGTAACAGGGGGGAGAAATCCACAAGAACACTACCCAGACGGGTTAGTGGATGTAAAAAAGAACTTACATGATGAACTGGAAGAATTCGGAGATTCTTTTTTCATGCCAGGAGGTACTTCAAAACCTGCACCTATGCATAGAAGTACCGCTCAATTTGGTCAACTACCATTTGAGGTACCTAAGCCAAGTGCAGGTATGTTTGAAACTCCATACAGTTCTCGAATCAGACACCAGAAGTGTGGATTTGAGAAAAATAAAATGGATGAGCTTGAAGACATGAAAGCTGAATACAAGAAGATCCAATTGGATCTCATCACACTGACCGGGACTTGAGACAGAATTTTGACTGAAAACAAACAGTTGATGTCAGAACATCTTGATTCCGATCAGAGTTCTAGATGCCAACAACAAGAATTGTTGGATAGAATGGAGAAGGAAAAACAAGATTTCCAACTCCAGCACGAACAATATCATGATGCTTTATACACCATGGATTTAGAATATAAAGCCTCGTGTGAAGAGTTGAATAGAACTAAACAAGAGATAAGTTCAACTCAATCGGCCCATGGCAAGTATCAAGAAGAGCTGAAAAAGATTGAAACAGCCTTCAAAGATGCATGAAATACGTATCATAAACAAACCAAAGAGCATGAAAAACTCAGAGGTCAATGGATATGTGAATCAGCAAATTTGACTGCTAAACAGACAAGAATGCTGAATGACTATTCGGAACTGGAAACTAAAGCTATCCAGATGTCAAAGTATCTAGAGGATACTGGACATGTGGTGGGCACTCTTGAAACAGACTTCACTGTTTCAGGAATTGTCCTAAACATGGCGGGTGACCAGATGAACTCTTTGAGGGGTAAGGACGAGGTAACAGAAAACACTGTACCTCGTTGTGAAGAAGTAAAGAGCCATCAGATAGTAATGCCCAATCTGGAGAAACATCCGGACAAACATCTGGGAATTCCCGTGCAACTGGAGGACAACCCGGATACTCTCAAGGATCCGGATCCTCAGCAGGTAGTTCCAGAGGTAACCCCTTTGCGGGTAGAGCTGGTTTCAATAATGGAAATCAGTCGTCTGGAACAGGAAGAAACACTAATAACAATAGTGGTTTCTTTAGTTTTGGTGGAAGTACACAGTCCACCAATAATCCAGGGTCAACTCCTCAAACCGATGGAAACACCTTTTCACAGGTGCCTACATCCGGGGCAGGGGGATCAGGGTGTCAAGGAGGACCACCACCCGGTGGCTCTGGAGGAACCTATGGTACGAATCCTCCACAGAAAAAGAGACTCAGTCGACGAGTATCTCTTTCTCCAGGGTTGCAAGCACTGCATGATTCAAATGCAGCGATTTCTAACCTAGGTGTTGATTGTTACAATCAAGGTCTGGACGATACGGAAATCATGGAATGGAGTAGGGGATTAACCTGATAAACTCATAGAGATTGCTTCATATTTATATGGAAACATAGTTGGGGAAGGTCCTTGGTTGACGTTCACTAAAAGAACTCAGAAACCTAAGGAATCTGCCAAAGTTTTTGGCTTAGAATGCCAACGACTGTTGCATAAAACCAGACCTCAATGGAGATTAGATGATGAGTGCTTCCTAGATGAAATGTTTAAACAATTCATCGAAGGATTGCAGAATCAGGAACACGGGACCGTGGCCTGTGAGGCTTGGAAGAATGATGCCTCTTTGGCAGTTTTGATCCAGTCCTTAGATCATTATGATCATAAGGCCCGGATCTTTGCCGGGAAGGTACCCCAACGGATGTAAGCTATGATAGTTCTGGAGGGGATACCTGAGACCGATTCATCCGAATCAGGAGAACCTGATGACAATGAAAACGTTGGGGCCATTGGCCAAGGAAACCCCCGGTATAACCGGAACTGGGGAAAGAAACCAGGTTATGTCAAGGAGAAAGTGATTGCCACTAAAACTCCTGATACCAAACCGAATACCGGTCCGTCTTTATCAGAGGACCTGGTTACCACCTTGGTACAGAAGATCACTGAAAATCTTAGAAGGCCTAGGCCTGATAGGAGTGTAGTGAAGTGTTTCAGATGTCAGGAAACTGGACATTATGCTGCTGAATGTGAAGCAGATAAGCCAGTATATCTGAGTTACCGGAACCATCCGGATAAGGAGGACTCAGTGAAGAAGGAAAACTGAGAGGGGGTGTCTATGATGGCAACCGGATTACCCCCAGAGTGAGTGATTGCCATGACTGCCAGCCTATCACAGCTTGTAGTACTAGTGAGAATCCTCTAGCGAATTCGCCCAGCAGTGGAGCTAAGGAACCTGATCAGTTCCTTACTCATGAGGCTGGGGAGACTGATAGTACACCAGGTGTCAAGAACCATCAGAAGAACACAGAGGGGAAACCCGATATCAGTCAAGAAGAAGTGGCCAATGGGTTGGCCAGGGTGGGGTGTGCCCAGCTTCCCCCGGGTCATCCTTGTCCCGAATTTTTGAAGGGATTTGGATTTGACCTCGGCTCTAAGATGGAACTTGCCAAGTTTGCAAGTTGTCCTACCTACTTGAAAGGTAGGAGGTGGTACGCAGTTGTATCTGTGAGTGGTAGGTCTGCTGAGTTTCTTGTCGATACAGGTGCTAGCCACTCCTGTATTGCTAAGAGGCTCTATGACCTTTTGCCTACGAATCATGAACATTCCATAATGGAAGGAAATGCTTGTACGGCCAACGGTTGCACGATGCAAACGTTTGGTAGAACATGTATGAGGTTCAGTCTACAGAAGGATAAGGATTTTATCCTTACTCCTACTGTGGCGAACATCGCAGATGATGGTATACTTGGTCTGGATTTTGCTGCATTATATGGAGCAAGGTTAGATTCCCAGAGGAGAATATTGGAGGTTAGAGACCCATATCATCTCGAAGTACAATGTGTACTCAGACAAGTAAGTAGTGTAGCCAGTGTAGCCCAGACTGTTAAGATACCACCAAGCACTGCCTGTGATGTCTTATGTCGAGCCTATGGAGAGATTTTAGGAAAAACTGGAGTTATAGAGCCAAATGTGGCAATGTTGTCAAGTATCGGATTGGAATCCACTAATGCCCTATTGGCAAATGCTGCTTGGAGAGTGGTTCCTATATCCAATACCGGTAATAAAACTGTCTACGTTCAGAAGGATACAATCCTAGGGTCGGTTGTCCTCTCTGAAATAGTAGAAGGCTGTGAGCATGCTTTGGCACTGGGAGTCCCTTCCTCACCCGAAAGGAACCCGGAATTAGATATTCTAATAGGATGTGATAGTCCCATCAACCAGTCCTTGGTCTAGCCCTGTGTGCATGGTGACTAAGAAAGATGGTACCATCCGTTTTTGCATAGATTACCAAAAATTGAATGGTATGACCAAGAAGAATTCATATCCCTTACCACGGATTGATGAGACTATAGACTCCCTTGGAGGTAAGCAATGGTATTGCTCTCTAGACTTATAATCCGGGTATTGGCAAGTGGGTATGCATCCGAAAGATATGGAGAAGACAGCCTTTTCCAGTCATATTGGGCTATTCCAATATAATGTGATGCCGTTTGGGTTGTGAAATGCACCGGCGACATTTGAAGCCATGTAGGAAACTTTATTAAGTGACCTATTATGGAAGAAATGTCTCGTCTATTTGGATGATGTGATAGTCTTTGGAAAGACATACGAAGAATGCTTGGAAAATTTAGGTAAGGATCTGGAACGGATCCTAGCTAATGGATTGAAGCTGAAGCCCAAGAAATGTGATCTCTTTATGAGATCCATCAATTACTTGGGACGAATAATCTTGAATGAAGGGATTAAAGCCGATTCGGAGAAACTGGATGCTGTATCAAATTGGCAGGCACCCACGAATGGTAAAGAAGTTAGATCCTTTCTTGGATTCTGTTCCTATTACAGGGACTTTATACCAGGATATTCAAGGGTCGCCTTTCCTATTCAGACACCATTGGACACCCGGAATGAGGAAAGAATGATTTCCTTGGGGATCTGAGCAAGACGAAGCCTTAATGAAAATAAAGGAGTTGTTTGCTAGTACACCTGTGTTGAAGTACCCGACAGAGAATGATCATTTCATTCTAGATACTGATGCTAGTAATGAAAGCATAGGAGCTGCCCTTTCTCAGGTCGAGGATGGGGTTGAGGTTCCTATAGCCTTCGCTAGTAACACTTGAGTAAATCTCAAAGAAATTATTGTACCACTAAATGTGAGTTGTTGGCTGTGGTGGTCTATACAAAGAAGTTCAAGCACTTTTTGTGGGGAAGTAATTTCACTCTGTGGAATCATCACTCTTCTCTCAGATGGTTATTGAACTTCAAGGATGCAGAGGGGATGATAGGTTGCTGGTTGGCGCACCTATCCGAATTTGGTCTAAATCAGATTGAACAACGAGCCGGGGCAAAGCATTTAAATGCGGATGCTTTGTCTAGAATCCCGGTGAGGAAATGTGCAAACGCTGAGTGCACTGATTGTGGAGCACACAATGCTGTATTGGCAGGGGTTCGAGGACATTTCGAAACCCAACCGGAAAATGTTTTGAATTGGAGGCTGGTGCAGTCACATCACGTTTGATTAAGTTTCTTAATCAGGGCATCTGTCCCCCAAGACCTGAAGTGTAATTGGAAAACAGGGAAATGAGAAGATTCCTAGCTCAATGGGCTGAGCTAGAAGTCCGGGATGGTCTTCTATTCCAATGGAAGAACTATTCTAATAGGAAGAAAGCCTTGCAAGTTGTCATACCCAGTGCTATGCCATGAGATATTATGTATTTCTGTCATGGACACTTTGGAAAGAAACGGTCTCTAGAACGTCTAGCCAGACGATACTATTGGCCTGGCATGAGTACAGATCTCACCCGATGGGTAGAGACCTGTCCTGAATGCTGTAAGAACAAACCAGAACCCGGGTTGGGCAAATTGCCATTATCCCAGGAACTGTTTGGTGTGAGATTTGCTAGAGTAGCTCTTGACATTATTAGTGGGATCCCTCTCACTCCTAGTGGCAACACGTGTATGATGGTCGTGTCAGATTATTATACCAAGTACACCCGAGTGTATCCTTTACCGGATCATAAGGCTGCTACTTGTGCTATGGCCTTTGTAAAAGGGTGGGTATTACACCTAGGTGTCCCACTCATGTTACATAGTGACCACGGCAGAGAATTTGAGTCTAGCCTGTGGCAAGAGATGTGTAATTGTCTAGCAATCTGCAAGACAATCTGCAACTAATCCCTATAGGCCACAGAGTGATGGACAAGTAGAGAGATTCAATAGGACACTGATCCAAGTATTGAAATCTCTAGTAAATGAGCAGATGGATGATTGGGACAAACAGTGTGAATTCGTGGTACATGCTTATAATAGCACTGTACACTCGAGCACCAATTGTTCCCCTAATCTCCTTGTTTTTGGAGAGGATTTAATTATGCCAGCAGATTTGGTGTTTGGCGTAGTAAGAATGAATCCGGAAGCCCCTTGCCAGGTGATGTTTGTAGAATCTCTATGAGATAACTTCAAACAAGCCTATGAGAGGGTTAGAGATGAGTTGCAGAAAACTGCACATTGGCAGAAGGTTGGTTATGACACAGGTCTAAAAGCTAGATTTTTTTGTTTTTGGGGATAGAGTTTTGCGTCTACACAAAACCCTTGCCAACCTGAAATTAGCCAGTAATTGGAAGGGACCCTTCACGATAACGCAGGTTATCAGTTATTGTACAGTGATTATTAAATCACAGATGGGAAAATGTTACAAGTCAAATGTAGCAAGACTACACCCATGGAGGGGAGGGATACCTCCACTGAAATGTATGGTGATGGTCTATTGCAAGTGCTAGAACACGATCGTGTAAGACAACTTAAAGTGGTACCGACCCGGAAGCGAGGACCCGTGAGGCCAGGGAAGGTTGTAAACCCGAAGAAGGTGGTGCCCCCTGTTGTAACATCCGGAAAACAGGGGAAGATACAAAAAGTCTCGGCAGGTGCAGGTAGAAATAAGAGGAAAGGTACTTCTAAGGCTAAGAAGACCTGGGAAAAGGCTCTTATGGATACCAGGTCAACAAAAGAGGCCTCAAAACCTCTTAGACGCAGTCCAAGGTTGCTCAAGACTGCCGTAACCTAGCCTGTTAACACAATGAGTGTGTTGTCCTTTACTGTTATATGTTGTAACCTTGTTCAATGTTGATCTTAGCCGGTTGCGAGTTCCTGGAAAATGACCCATGACAATGTACCCATGGTTATGGACGGATAATCCGGTGGATATGCTTATGCTATCCATAAACTCTATCATACCTAGTGAGTTGTCATGGTTGAAACACGAGTACGGACAGATGACCGTTCAGGTATTGTATTGTCTTTATGTAAAAGGATGTGACCTAATTAAGGGCACGTGGGAAAGACCTCTTTAGGCTGGTCAGGTGACGCGCCGGTTTGATAATGCGCAGCGATTCAAGTTTGAGTAACCCGCCATATTGTCTTATTCCTGCAAAGGAAGAAGAGGTGGCCGAGAGTGGTCCTACTCTTTTAGGAGTTTGATAGCCTTTTGCAGCCATGTTTCGAGGTGTGCCCTCGTTAAAAGGCACCCACCTTTCACTGGGTAAGCAGTTTTAACTGCTTATCCGGTGAATTGGGATAATTTATCCCCGTAAAGCCACTTCTGCCAATGGCAGAAGAGGCTGTTTGCCTTGGTAGTGCCGGTGCCAGCACCCCGCCGGAGTATGGTAGTGGTTCTCCTAGGAGTCCCACTTACACATACGATGATCAGCAATATGATGCTGATTGTGATCAGATGGATCAACAGATGAATGTTGATCAGTACTTCTCTGGAGTGGATGATAGCGATTTAGACACATTCTATGATGCATCCGATAACTCCAGACAAGCGAGTCCTGAACGCCGTCGCGTGCAGCAATCAATCGATGTAGGTCAGCCTTATGTAGCTCCTCCATCTGAAAGTCTGAGTGGAGGGTCAGCAGGAGTCCAGTCTAATGACAGGACTCTAATGCCACCTCCCCTTCAACTCCCGCTCCGTTTGAGTGTGAGCACCTCACATGATGCCTTGGAACCTGCTTCTCCGGTTGACAGGCCAATGCATCTAGAGTTGCCCCCTCCAGACAGTCCTGAATGGCAGGATGTAGCCGGTCCCTATGACGGAAGGATGTTGGCTATTTCGGAAGAAATGCTAATGCCCACCTGTGATGGGACATCCAGACAGGTTGACGAACGTGTTGTCAAAGCCGTCTGGGATGCAGAAATGGCTTTCCACAGGAATAGCTTTTATAGGCCTTCCTATGTGTCTGACAGAACGGGTTACACTGGTGTCAAGGCAGACGAAGTCTCTAGGTACATTGACAGACACCACATCCTATTTCTAGGAACAGCGGAGGAGTATGAAGCAGCAGGTAACACTGTTGTGGATTACTGTCACGTCTCAAACCATTGAGGCAGAGGAGGCCCAGATTGGTGTGTCTCCACTAGTCAGACTCGGGGTAATCCAGGACCTCATAGTACGACTATTGGAGAGGCAGTATGCACTGGCGCACCTGGAGCTTGTCCTTGGGCCAGCACCCGTGCCGGTGACAGCCAAAATGGCCGATCGGATGGAGCGTCTCATGTCTCCTGCTGAAACTCCTACCTCAGGAGATACGGCAGAAGTACCTGAGAAGACTCCACCTGCTCCGCCTCGTGCAGATAGTTCCCCTAAAACTGCTCAGTCTACCCCTCCGAAGACTGAAAAGAAGTCAGGGAAACCAGCTAGTGGAAAGGGTAAGGGTACCCCCACTAACAACAAGGGTAAAGGGAAGCAGTCAGAAACTGAACCAGCACGAGTGTGGCCGACAGTACCCGAACTCTTCGGGTGTCCCCACGCTCGGCCAATAGGAAGGAAGCTAAGGCTTCAGATGTCTCCGGCAACGAGACGGATGCATCCGAGTCTGGCACCCCTACTAGTGGCAGACCCCGCAGACGGAATAAGAAGAAGGTTAACCAATGTAAACCGGAACCTATTGAGGTAGATGTTCAACTCGAGACTCCAGAAGTTGAACAGGCTCTTCCAACCGTAAAGGTTGAGCTCGGCGTGCCAGTAGTCAAGCTACATGACATAATGGCCGATTTGAGTGGAGACGCTTAAGATGCCGCAGCCCAGGTTCTCGCAGGTCAACAACCTGTTGTGCAACCCGTGGATGTACCATCCGACCCTGAGGGAGAGTAGCCGGTTGACCCAGTTGTGGACGCCACTCCTACTGCCGAGCAAGAGGCTGCTATCTGGGATAACGCCAATAGCAACTTTGCTGACTTCATTCCTTTACACAGGGGACATCTGAAGGGGAGTAAATCCGTATGGAAGCTACCCCCTCTGAAAACCTGTGAAGGGCATGAGGACATGGAGGAGTGGCTTCGTAAGAAGCTCTCCAACAGGAAACCGGCCAATATGTATTGGATCTATTGGGAATTTATTAAGAATTCACCCAATGGCCTTTACAATTACGACCAGAAGGGTAAACTGAAGTTTGCTCTAGATGAGTACTACGGGGAGGATCGTAAAGATTGTCCCTTTCAACATTGTACCCAAAGTGAAGGTGAGGTTGAATTCTTCATCAAGAAAGACAAGTTCCTTCGTCATCTCGTGGAGTTTCATATGCACCAGAGACCAGAGTATGTCTGCGATTGAGAAGTTGGCAAGAAATGTGCTAAATGCACAGGATGTGTCACTCCCCGATGCGGAGATATGATCCGGCACTATGTGACTGCACATGGAGAGGGTCTGGAGGCAGCCATAGAAAGAGTGATGAAAATTCACTCTGAGCTCTATGGTAACCTCAAGAGCCTCAATGCCAAGAAACTTGCTTCACTCACACCGAGCACGAAGCAGTTTGCGCCAACGGTTCCTGGTACTTACCAGAAGCTGAAGGCTAGACTTGCCCAGACTCCCGGGTCTGGCAAACTCGAATATGCTCAGGAGGAGTATGATTTGTTGAACGAGTGGAGGAGTAATAAGGCCCGCCGGCGAGGTGGGGCTCATGTAACTCCATCCGGAGAGCAAATCCGAAGCTGCAGGGATTACCGTCAGGGACCCTCTGTAGCAGATAGGAAGAGACAGGCATCTGAATCTCCTAGCCGATCCAGGTCACCACTGGAAGCGCTGGAGAGACAGGCAAATGGGGGACGGAAGAAGCCACATCTTCCATCTCCTACTAGAACTCCTTCCAATTATGGACGAGCACCTGCCCCCCAGGGTGGTGCATGTAACCCAACATTCTTTGGTGTCAGTGGACTGGGTGGTCACCCCTCCCGAACACATACGCCCTTGAATGTCCGAGACCCGAAGCAGTACCCTGCTATGGGCCCACCCGGACCAGAGATGCAAGTGCTGTGGTGAGACAACGTCCACCCGCACCATTGTTGACTGCTAAAGACCTCAGAAGGGAATTGTCTCGGTTGCCCCTAACCCAGGGACTACCAAACCAAGGCCCTCCTATGACTTCCGCTAGTGTGGCTACTACTGCAGTTGCCTCATCGCATATATGCAGGTAGCCGTCACTCCGAGTGGGTCTGGTTCACAGCCGAAACCTCAGAGTCAGGTGCCCCCACCTGGCGCTGTGGTCCACCGGCCTAAAGTGATCCAGACAGTGGAGACCTTCTTCAAGAAGGAAGATAAATTGTCTTGTGCCATACAGACCAAGCAATTTGAAACGTTACAGCACCACTTGGAAAACCTCCATTTGGATATGTACCGTCGGCAAACCGTGTCGAGTGCTCTCCAGTGCATAGACGCGATCCAGAAGTCAGAGATTAACCGAATCTCTACTCAGATAAAGGCTGATGTTTCCAAAGAGAAGCAGGAAGCTGCTAATCTGCGGCAAGAAGCCTTATCCGAGAAGGAAACAGCTTCTCAGATGCTCGACTTAGAACGGGCAACGAACATGAAAAACCAACAAAAGTTCTTCAAAGTCTTTGGAGTTATCATGGATAACTGGGATGGCACACCTGGACATGCTTTGACCTTGTTTGAAGCACGCCAGAAGGTGAAACTTGCACCTGTTGTCCCCGCAATCCCTGTACCTACGGATGGAGCTGGTGTACACCCACTTGTTCAGCAACCGACTCAACAACCGGGTCCAAACCAGCCAACCGAGGAGAACATGGAATAGTGAAAACTGTTGCATGTAGGTAGGACATAATTGTGTGTCCTGATATGTTATTACTTATGTACTGTTGGATGGGAATTCATTTTCTTATCCAACCCGTTAAGTATTGATTCGGGTATAAACTGAACCCTAATCCAGAAATTGAAAGCAGAAAACAACTTACCTTGGAGAGGGAGTACGAATGCTGTCCATAGAAAATACAACTAGTGGTGTCAATCTAAACTAGTTCGTATACTGTGCTATTACCTAAGGACTGTGCTTATTACCATTGAACTATGGACTTTTAAAACTGGATTACGTTATTATGGATTTAAAACTACAACTTGTCAGCTAGCACTACAGGCATCCGGGTTTAGCTACGCCCATCTACATATTCCTATATATATACTCTACAACTGGATTTACTACTACCTCCAGTTAGCTAGCACTACAGGCAACAGGGTTTAGCTACGCCCATCTACATATTCCTATATAGCACTTCAGGCATTAGGGTTCAGCTCGCCCAAAATCTACAAATTTCAAGATTATATAGCACTTCAGGCATCAGGGTTCAGCTCGCCCGTACCAAGACATCAGCAGCATCTGGCTCCACCTATATTCTCCACCTAGAAACAAGAAACTTTGTTAATATTATTGTATTGCATGTAAAACTGTATTTATAACTTTAATATCTTTCATAAAGATATATTATTATATAAAGGTACTTACCTTTAAGTTATTTAAGGTAGTACTAGACCTATAATTGTCTAAATAGGTCATTCCTGGTCTCAACACATTAATAGACTATAATTCTTCTGTACTTTGTAAATATCAAACACTAAGGTATAAATTGAGCTACATCTCAAATATATAAATATTTTTCTTCTATAAAATAGAGAAGGTCCAATGGATTTCTCTAATTTAGTATTATATTACTCAGGTTTGAAACCTTATTGTGTTAAAAAAAATATATAAGCATACCAGTGTGGGTGCTATATATTTTTTTTTACTAAGGTATCAGAATGATTGTTCATATCTGATATTTATTGTTCAGTTCACTTTAATGTGGATAAAGTTGTTAATTTAAAAAGTCAGAAACTCTTTTTTTTTCGGGTATAATAACTGTATTACGGTCATGACTTACAACCACCAGTCCTTTTCAGGACTCTATTATTGTCAAAGTTAATATAATCTGGGATACTTACACTTATCATAGGTGGTTGTCATGGTTACTAGTGGAACTGTGATGAACGATACTCGATGCTATTATTGTATAATTTTTCAGAAATAGGATAGTCTCATCCTATAGCCTATTTCACATTGAGTGAGTGTAATTAATACCCCTTTTTAGTATTGTAAAACAATCACTTACTAGGTTATTAATACACTGCATTTAATTACCCCCAAGTTATTGTCTAAGGGGGGCAGTGTAGGGGTATGGTATTTACACTCATACGTTCATGCACCCGTGGGACTCAGACCTAGGTCTTCGGGTGTAGTGGGGGCATCCGGATGGCAGGTGGCAGCACCTGCCTCTGGGCTTGTATCCACTACACCAGGGGGCCTACCACTCGTCCACCACACGTCACATGGCCGGTCTGAGTTTCACTGGCTTTTTCCCTATATGAGGCTGGTTCTACTCCTATGTTCTCCAGTAGTGGTTTTACCCACTGCTCAACCTGGTCGTTACCTGAAAGGGTAACCGAATGCCCCGGCAGCATGTAGTCCTTTAACTCTTCCTTTACCAGGCTATTTCAGAGCAGATTTCGGGTAATAGTTGGTGTAATAGGCTTTCAAAAACTGCTGGAATTATGTGGATATTCCAATTAGAATGGAAATGGTGATGGATTAGGCTGGGCTAGTCAATCAGAAAGAGTAACACCCAAGGTTTCTCTAGCTACTTTATTTTATGAGAAATAGGATCAGAATCATGGTGTTTTAATGGGAAAAGTTTATCATTCAACCAAACTTTAAATTGTAATATCTCAACACTCCCTGTACCGATTGTGATGAAATAAGGTGCATATTGTAGGAAATCCGACATTTTATTAAAAAATTGGTTAATGATGAAATTTAGAAAATGTTCTTTTTGGTTACCATAGCAACCAAAACTATAGAAAATCAGCATTTATAACATATATGTTGCCTTGGTAACCACTCCAAATGACCCATAATGCATGATAATACACTGAAAATGCCATCTTGTAGAGCATAAAAAAATGTACAAAGTCAATTTTCACCCAAAAATTTATATTATTTGATGTTTTTCATGATTTTTAGCTTAAATGATTGATTAAATCTAAGGAAAACTTTTAAGGTGATTCAGAAATCTATCTCAAGTTTGCAAGCCTACCATACAAAAAGTATTAGAGGTAGAGACTAATTCTTTGTACTCCATAGAGAACCCAACACAATGTGCAACAATGAAAAAAAATCTAAGACTTTCAGTGGATTTTGAGGAAGTTATAGAATACTCAAAATAGGTAAAGAAATCGGCCAAATTCGGCCCAAACTACGCATAAATGTGTAATCCGTAAAGGAAGAGTTAAGGCCGTGATTGTATGTAACAAAAGCTTATGCAATAAAAGCTTGGTTGCCTACCCGGAAACTTCTTCTCTCTTCGTTATGATTTAATCTAACTTATTGAGCCGAACCACTACACTGCTTTTTCTTAATTTTATTCCATTGACATTTAATTACCATGTATATAGGACAGTGGTCTGAAACATGCATGTCAATACAATCAGAGTCTGCTACATTGTGCACATTTGTATATATATGATCCAAAAGTGTTTGTGACTTTGGTGGTGTAACCTTATCTTTTAACTGATAATATTGATTTTCAGTACAAAAAGTTTCAACAGAAGAGTCCTCCAATTGTTTAGCATCAAATAAATTGACATTAAAGTCGCCCATATATATTAGTTTTCTATTGTGGGTTACATTAGCTCTTAAGGCTGTGAGCTTTGTGTAGATTACACTTTTATCCAAGTGGGAGTCAGGTGGACGATAACATAGATATAGTTTATATTTTATCACACTGACTTGCATATCAACACACAAGATCTCATATTCCTCTGTTATTATTGAAGAGTCTAAATCTACATTAACAGTAATGGAGTCCCTTACATATAGAATAAGCCCCCCAGCATCATTATCTCTACTTGGTTTCCTATAAAATCTTACACACTGATAACCAGGAATGAAGAGATCTGCATCATTATGTGTTTCATTTAGCCATGACTCCACTATTCCACATACATCCAAGGTACTCACTATATCAAATACACCCGTTCTCTTGCCAAACATTGATCTTGTGTTGATACATGCAAGCTTTAACCCCTTCATGGTTTTAATTTCATTAAGAAATACCATTATTGTAATACAAAAAGACATGAGAGTGATATGATATGATACCAAGTATGCAGGTGATATGAATGATGATCGCAGTAAGGGCATGATATCTCATTGGTATGGCAGTCAGAGGGGAGGTAGCACCCTCCAAGCTAGGCTTAAAATAATATGTACATTGTTTAAGTGCAAGTTTATAATCTAAGTATATAGAAAAGAAAAGAAAAAATAAATCTTATCACATATTGTAGTGATGCGCTCTAAATTTTGTGCAGGATGTTGTCGCACCTAGTTATGTCAGTGTGTTGGTTCACACACAATCTATGGTGACGTTATTTTTATTCAGTGGATATTTTGTGTGCAAAAGATCCACGTGAAATGGACACAACATTAAGTGAACAGAATGACCTTTCTGGTTTGAGAATAATGTGGTGGTGTACTCTTATACCTTGATGCTGTTCCAGTTGTAATAGGTTGTATGTACCCACGGGACCTAAGAAGCTTTCTGCTTTCTACGTACGATGAGGGCATGCATAATGGGGAGTACATCTTCATCACATCTGAGGTAGAAGTCTGTAAGTCTAATTTTTCGCTGTCTCAGTATCATAATAAACCTATACTTTCATAACTGGCATTAACTAGAAGGTCACAGTGGTAGAACCCCTTTCAGGTCTTAGCAATACCTGACTAGAACTGATAGATTCCATTACTAAACTACATGCCTATGTTGATTAAGTTATGTTTTACTATATTTGGAACTTTTACAGTTATCTGGCCCTAAGAAATACAATTCCTGAGCAAACTGCGAGGCCACATCCAGAAATGTGGGTCATTGACTCGTATAGATCAGCCTCCATATATTCAATATGGAGGTGGCAGTGCTTAACCTGAATGAGACTGTCACTATTTTTCATTATGTAACTGTTTACTCTAAGTAATAGAGTGGTCAGGGTGACTCTTGTTGTCCTTTATTATGTCAATGGTAAGAAACACAATGTCATGTTTTCTCATTATACTAAGATTCACTTTTTGTAGTGAATTCAGTGGCGGATCCAGGATTTGGAAAAGGAGGGGGCTTGGCTCCAAAGGAGCAGGTGCACCCCCTATTTTGGGACGAGTTTTTGGGTCCAAAATATGTAGTTAAACTCTTAAGTACTGGGAAAAAGGAGGGGACGCACGCCCCCATGTCCCCCTCTAAATCCGCCACTGTGAATTGTGATAAAGTTCACTATTGTTTAGTTCCATTGTCACACATTAAGGAATATTGTAATCATTACTGGTAATGCTATGGTGACTTTTTTTCTCTCTTGAACCATAAATCTTTGGTATCATTTTGTTATGTTCAGCTATTCTGAATCGAATATTTATTGTATACATTTGTATTATTAAGAATATCCTAATCCCTGTTTTGAATGATCATTCAGAAAGTTTTTTGAAAAATTTCAACTCAAATTTTGACTATTGATTACCCATTATCCATATGAACCCAAAACAGTCTAGCTGCATCTAGGCGGTACAAAGTTTCTTAGTTTTTGGCAAAACTGTAAATCACTATTTAATCCAGGAGACACAATAGATTCAAGCTTGAAATATGAATTTTGAATTCTAATTACATGTTTTAATCTTGCCTACCTTTGTCGATAGCTACCAGGTTCAGCAGGTACCGTCCTAATGCCACACTTCAGTCGTTTGAGGGACTTGTATCTGCTAACGTCAAATGTAGGTACAAAAATTTGATATAAAATTATAAATCTTATGTAAAATTCTCAACTATCTTTATATCCTGAAATCTATCATGTCCTGTAGCATTGTTCAGTCCAGTCACATGATACTATAGAATAGGGTAGGTTAACCTAAATGTGTCCGCATACCTTGACACATCCATCCAACAAAATCGTCTTTAATAAGAATTTTACTGCTGGATCTAAAGTTCCAACTGGTTAATTCAATGCTTATCATTGATTTCGCAATGTTAATCCAGGTAGCACAGCCATTCTTAATTGGTGATTTATTCAGGATGTCACACCATTTAGAAGGGTTGGAGAGCTTCATTACATCACTTTTTATGTATATATCCCAATGATACAGAACTTCTGATATTGATGCTTTACATCATTTCCTAAAACCCCTGCATCAAAAGCATCAAGTTTTAAAACCCCTACATCACAACCTTCACTTTTTATCCATGTAAATACTGTTGTCAAAATAACAACAGAATCAATATCCCAAAGTTACCAGAGATTTGATATTACTTTCACAGAGCTTCTTTGTACCACTGTACTGCCACCTGGGGCTTCTTGTAAAAACTACACTGGTTCACTGCTGTATAATTAGGGTAGTTCACTGTTCTGTTTTATGGGGATCCCTGGTAGATTCAACAGTTATTTCTTTACAGTGTAGACATCTGTCTATGTGAGTAGAGCTTTATGTTGTGAGGTACATTTGTATTACAGTTATTCTATATATCCTTTATTACAAACATCCAGCACCGGATGGACCAGAATGGGAGGAGTTCAAGCGCCAAGTTAGAGAGGAGATGAACAACGCTGTATTTGATGACCCATCTCTACGAAAGCTAACAGTCAATGACTCGGTCAGTGCACTGATTTATGTTGTACACACATTAATTATTCAAAATGTTTAACCCTTTAAGGACTGCTATATGGTCAACCCTTTAAGGACTGCTACATGGTTAACCCTTTAAGGACTGCTATATGGTTAACCCTTTAAGGACTGCTATATATGTTTAACCCTTTAAGGACTGCTATATGTTTAACCCTTTAAGGACTGCTATATGGTTAACCCTTTAAGGACTGTTATATGGTTAACCCTTTAAGGACTGCTATATGGTTAACCCTTTAAGGACTGCTATATGGTTAACCCTTTAAAGACTGTTATATGGTTAACCCTTTAAGGACTGCTATATGGTTAACCCTTTAAGGACTGTTATATGGTTAACCCTTTAAGGACTGCTATATGGTTAACCCTTTAAGGACTGCTATATGGTTAATGATTTAAGGACTGCTATATGGTTAACCCTTTAAGGACTGCTATCTGGTCAACCGTTTGAGGCCTGCTGATACTAAGTTTGTCATCTCTATTGGTTGGCATGAAGTGCTGGCAAGTCTGCTTGCCGGCACTTCATTGGTGCATCTTGATAACCTTCGAGAAGTGTAGTGATCCCATAGGGTAGGCATGATTCTTGCATTAAGCTCTGGTGGGTAAATTGCTTTTATGTATCATGTCAACCAATGTGCATGATACATTAATGCATCAGTGGTCCTTAAATAGTTAACGGTGCAGGATGAAATCATGTCATGTTGTTGTATTAGGCTCTTGCGGGACATCCGCTTTTTCAATTATCATTGGTCATTTATTGTCAACAATTTAATGGTCTGGGATGCGTCAACAGCCATTTTCAGTTTCATTTTAACTGGAAATAAATGTATTCAATTCTAGAGGCTTTATAGAATTGGTGCATGTTATGTTCACCATGGAGATTTCATCGACATTCTGGACCTCATTTTCAATATAACTGAGGGTCCCAATACATAATAAAGGTTTCGAGGCCAGAGCTAATTTCAATACTGAGTGATTTTTGTACCCTCTAACCCCTGGTTGTTCAAGTCCAGCACTTATTTAGCTCATTCCAGCTTATAGCGGGACCGGTATGTATTCTGACCTTGGCTGTAGCACAAAGAGTACATTTTGTGCCTAGTGAGTGGTAAGAGCACATGGTGGGAGAAGGCACAGCTGTGTATGTTGGATGAAATGGGTGGCAAACAGCTTATATGGGCCCCTTAAACAGCACAACCCACTGTGCAATCATTATATGATGAATTCTAGTAGGTTATACACATAGGTCAACCACCAACTGAGTCATATTATGGACTGTGGGGGCTATTTATAGTCAGAAAAAACAGCCTCTTCTGACAAAAGTCAGGCCATATGGTGGTTTAGGAGAGCACAGATAGGTGTCAGTAGGGGTAGCTATACATCAGGTCAGACCCTTGATTGGTCAAACATGTTTTACAAATCCTGTCAAACTTTCCTAGAGACTGCTCTCTTGCTTAAGGAAATGTTACAGAAAAGGAAGATTTAAGTTTGATCTTTCTGCATCATACAGGTTGACGTCCATGCTGGTTTTCTACATGATGCCATTCTACAATGGGCCTGGGGTGTGAACCAGACGGTGGAGGATGGTGGTCGTTATGACGATGGGTATAACATCACACAGAACATCATCAACATGACCTTCCAAGGTAAGATCATTGATGGCATCTCCTGAGGTCACTATATTGAAAATATCATCATATGGCCTAAAACAATCAATGTCCCCGAAGGTATGGGTGTGACCACTAAATTCGACATGGTGACATAGCTATTTCTTAAAATTGACATGTGACATGGGCATTAGTGACATAAGGCAAAATAATAGTCACATGATATAGGTGCTTTCTTAAAATTGACATGGAACATGATAAGTTCTTAGAAGTGACATGGGACATGGGAATTCAAGTGACATTTGACATGGGGACCCCCATACACACCCCCAAAGGTGATTACATCACCAATATTCCCCTCCAAGGTCATTACATATCCCCTTCCAAGGTCATTACATATCACCCTCCAAGGTCATTACATCACCAATATCCCTTTACTAGGTGATTACATCACCAATATTCCCCTCCAAGGTCATTGCATATCACCCTCCATGGTCATTACATATCACCCTCCAAGGTCATTACATATCACCCTCCATGGTCATTACATCACCAATATCCCTTTATTAGATGATTACATCACCAATATTCCCTCCAAGGTCATTACATATCCACCTCCAAGGTCATTACATATCACCCTCCAAGGTCATTACATCACCAATATCCCTTTAATATGTGATTACATCACCAATATTCCCCTCCAAGGTCATTGCATATCACCCTCCAAGGTCATTACATATCACCCTCCAAGGTCATTACATATCACCCTCCAAAGTCATTACATCACCAATATCCCTTTATTAGATGATTACATCACCAATATTCCCTCCAAGGTCATTACATATCCACCTCCAAGGTCATTACATATCACCCTCCAAGGTCATTACATCACCAATATCCCTTTAATAGGTGATTACATCACCAATATTCCCCTCCAAGGTCATTGCATATCACCCTCCAAGGTCATTACATATCACCCTCCAAGGTCATTACATATCACCCTCCAAGGTCATTACATATCACCCTTCAAGGTCATTACATCACCAATATCCCTTTAATAGGTGATTACATCACCAATATTCCCCTCGAAGGTCATTACATATCACCCTCCAAGGTCATTACATATCACCCTCCAAGGTCATTACATATCACCCTCCAAGGTCATTACATCACCAATATCCCTTTAATAGATGATTACATCACCAATATTCCCCTCCAAGGTCATTACATATCACCCTCCAAGGTCATTACATATCACCCTTCAAGGTCATTACATATCACTCTCTAAGGTCATTACATCACTAATATCCCTTCCAATGTAAGTATGTCATAAATATATTCCAAGGTCATATCATCATCAATGTCAATTATCAGGGCCAATTATCATCAATACCTTGTTCCAAGGTCAGAACCACATTGATGATATGATCACTTTCCAATGTCAGATCATGATCGATATGACCCTCTAAGGTCATGATATCACCAATATCCCCTTTTAAGGTCACATTTACAGACTCTGATTTCCTCCCTTTAACTCCCTGTATAGACTCAGTGGAGAAGCCAAAAAGATAATGGCTATTATTTTGCTTTTTAAGTCTGAAATCTTCTCTCTGTTTACTCCCTGTTGTGCAGGTATCAGTGGAGAAGTGGTTATAAACAGTAATGGTGACAGGATGGCCGACTATGTGATACAGATATTTCAGGATAACGCGTGGCACACGTTGTTCTGGTGGGACGCGCGGGCAGGGCAGCTACATAGAGTACCACACCCTGTAGGTGTTAAGTACAAGGGGGGCCGGACCTCAGCACCACTTGACTCACCGACCTGTGGATGGATGAATGAACACTGCCAGGATAACGCACGTAATGAACACTCTTACTCTTCACACAAACCCATATATATAACATATCAGTTATATATCAGAGGGTTATACTGACTTATATACTCAGACTAAGGGTATGTTTAGGAACTCATGTTGTGGATTGTATGTTGGGTTTCACATGTATAAACTGTGTAGTGGTCAGTGGAAAATGTCATGGAGAAACCGGGACTCAAACCCGGGACCCTCCAACTTCGAAGCGGAAGCTCTACCCCTGAGCTACTTCCCCTGGCCTGACATTCTCTACCTTCCAACTACACCTGGATCGGTATGATACACACACTAGGGGGCAGTGATTACCTGTTACCGAGGTCTCTAGAGATCCCATCACAAAGTGGGACCACTCGGTATCTCCACCAAGTACGGGGAATTACTGCCCCTACACTCCTCCCCATCAGCTTCAACCACCATCCACTAGCACCCGGCATTCCCCCTCAATCCAGTTACCTGAGAGTTGAGGCTTTATCAAGCAGTGTTGGGGCACTCCTGACTTCCCAGTGGGTGTACTGGTACAAGTACCGGATTGGTCGAAGCGTCATCTGTATCATATCGGCCCAGTTCCCGAGTCCTCAATCCATGATTGCGTTAAGATACAGGGTTCCCGTACCTTCAATCCATGATTGCGTTAGGATGCTCGGTTTCTCCACCAATGTAGTGGTCAGTGGAAAATGTCATGGAGAAACCGGGACTCAAACCCGGGACCCTCCAACTTCGAAGCGGAAGCTCTACCCCTGAGCTACTTCCCCTGGCCTGACATTCTCTACCTTCCAACTACACCTGGATCGGTATGATACACACACTAGGGGGCAGTGATTACCTGGTACCGAGCTCTCTAGAGATCCCCCTCACAAGGTGGGACCACTCGGTATCTCCACCAAGTATGGGGAATTACTGCCCCTACAACTGTATTAAGGAATGACAACCAGTTCAGACTAATGACACAGCTTAATTGTAAATCCAGTAAATCAGTCTATTAAGGTTTTAGACCCTTACTAGCTATTTGTGCATTACCCATGATGCATCAGGTCTATGATGCATTGATGCATGCTTGTGCTGCATTCATGCATCATGCTGTCCCTTTGACATTGCCCCTACATATAGGGTGGGCATGATGCATTGATGCAATGCTCATAACGGCTGCATTCTTGCATCATGCCTACCAATGTACAGTAGAGGTTTACGGTAATATAATATAGTAAAACTGTATGTAATTGTTACAGAGGCCATCACCCTGATTGTCGTTGTTGCCATCACCGGGCTGACCACCACCGCTGCCCTTGCCACCTTCTTCTACTACAGGTAATTGACACAGTCACTGTTTCATTTAAATTTTCCCTTTTTGTTCAATGGCCAAGTTTAATTGGACCTCCATTAGTCCGCCACCTCTGATATCTGCCATGCAGGTTCACATATGAGACCTTTTTTGATGAATTAACTTCATTTTTACTCAATAATCTGCTTTTCTCAGAGTCAATATTTGATATTTTAGGCATGACAGAGCATTGAGAGCTCACTGAAGATAAGAATGATTTATTTTAAATATTTCTTGGAATTATACAATACTTTCTCAATCCCTTTTCCTTCAACCAAATCCTTCCTTTCTTTGGAAATTTCCAACACATTACAAAGCATGTGAAACTATGGCGACACATATTTACTTAAATCACTGAACACCTATTACACAAACCTGATATGATGTTGTTTTGTTTCTGGTCGTCTTAATCTCCAGGCGAAAACGTGACCTAGCGGAGCTTCACATGATCTCTAGTTGGAAGATTGATTGGAGTGAGTTGTCTGGGAAAACAAGCTTCAAAACGGTAAGTTCATAAGTAACTGATATGGCGAGCTTTTGATTAGCCATTTTCTGCATATTCTTAAGAATGAAAAAATAAAATTCTTAAATTGAGATTTCCTGCCCATTGAGTTAGAATGCACAAAGGGTTTGCTAACTTCACTGTCAGACCGCGGCAAGGGTTTTATTCTAATTCTAGAAAACAGTGATAGTTGCTGTAGGTACAAAACCGATGACCTGATGTGGGTTGTACTGTACCCACTACAGTGGTCTTCATGGCCCATTTACAATTGGCAAGTTACTTGCCAGGGCTGATACACTCCCAGAGGTTCAGCATGATGCACCAATGAAGTGCTGGTGAGTACTTGGCAGCACTCCATTGGTGCATCATGATGACCAACAGACCTACATTAGCAGCCCTTAATGTCTTAAATGAACAATACCTGTACTTTTTTTGGCCTCTCTGTACTGCTCCAGTGGGCACACAATATATTGAATTGAAAAGTATCAATCTATATTGAAAAGTATCAATCTACATTAAAAAAATCTACTTTTATCAACCAGTTGTCATCACCGATCCAATGCTCCCTGCCCACTGGGCATGTCAGTCAAGGAGATCTTTCCATTCATCAAACAAAGTGTTTTCCCCCCACAGGGCAGCCAGGTGATGCGATCCCAGTTGATTGGTTCCCAGAAAAGCGTCTGTTCCCGTGAGCAGGTCACACCGGAGCGGCTCTTTACGCAGGTCGCCAACTTCAGGGTAGGTCTTTGTCTTTGTTAATAATCATGTATTTGTGGTATATTGCTTTAACCCTGTAACCATTGGTCATCATGGTGCCCCGATAAAGTACTGTCAAGCAAATCAACCAGAACTCCACTGGTGCATCATGCAAACCCATAGCCAGAGTGTATCACTTCATCAGCAGCCTTTTCAAGGTCAATGTAATTTTACACTTTATCCTCATGACACAGCCCTGGTGAACACCATAATACAACTTGCCTTGTGTATAAGGTGCCGCGTATATACATAAGGAGCCAGGCCTTATACAGCACTTATATGATCACCAAAAGTTGGCCGTGCATCTTATAGGTGGGGATAAAGCTCAGGGAATATTATACAGAAATATTCCATGGTCATGGAAATTTGTTTATGAATGTTTGATGATGACCAATGGAATTTACCAGCAGCCTATAAAGGGTTAAGGCACCTGCACATAATTTCTAAGTCTATACCAGCAGACAAAGGGTTAATGTGTTAATCATTATGTCTATACCCAGCAGACAAAGGGTTAATGTGTTATTCATTGTGTCTATACCAGCAGACAAAGGGTTAATGTGTTAATCATTATGTCTATACCAGCAGACAAAGGGTTAATGTGTTAATCATTTTGTCTATACCAGCAAACAAAGGGTTAATGTGTTAATCATTATGTCTATACCAGGAGACAAAGGGTTAACTTGTTATTCATTGTGTCTATACCAGCAGACAAAGGGTTAACGTGTTAATCATTGTGTCTATACCAGCAGACAAAGGGTTAACGTGTTAATCATTTTGTCTATACCAGCAGACAAAGGGTTAATGTGTTAATCATTATGTCTATACCAGCAGACAAGGTTAGGTGTAAAGGGGAGTAGAGTGGAGTCAATGTTGGACATCAAGATGCCCAGGTACACTGGAGGTTCACAGAGGGTCAGTCACCATGGAGCCCTAAGGCAGTACTGACTAAGAGGCCAGTTACAGAATAACGGAAACGTTTAGAAAAGGCCACAAGATGACGTCAGAGCTTCTCATAGTTTATTACCTTCATTTAGAGTGAGGGCTGCAGGGTTATTCCAATACATGGATACAATGTATCAGAGCACTTTCTGATATCTTATCTGCAATATTAAGGTCAAATGAAAGTAAATGCTGCCCTCTCGTCAATAATATGGTATTCAGGCATGCACTGAAGGGTGCTCTTGCTGCTGGGATTTTATGAGGCATATAAAAACTAACCTGGCCAATGGAGATTTTCAGGCCCAATACGGAGCAGAAAGGCACTTACTGCACAAATCACTCCCTTAGTTAATGTCTTCACGGTTAAAGCTATCCAGTATTCTGTCACATTGTGTGTGAGAGATGGTTTAATGGTTCTACGGTGGTCCGGCAAACATTTTAAGCAGCTCTTTTTGTATGTTATGCTATATAGACACATAGAGAAAATGTAATTAGCTCTGTGTTACCTAACACAGCAATATAAATACACCAAGGAGAACTACCCTAAAACCGTCCACATATAAGGCACAGCATATACAAAGGGATAACATCCTGTTCCCAGCAGCATGCTGATGATAACTACCGTGCATATATACATGTATGTATAGTGATTTACCAAGGTAATGTTCAGACTGAGCCATTTTCCCCTGGGGACACTCTCACATGCTACTCATGCTTCAGTACAGTGCCCACTATTCAAAGTACAGTCAGACCTTGATAGTCTGTCCCTTGTGGCTGCAGGCAAAATGATGGTGGATTTCATATTTGGCAGACTCTCAAGTCATATTTTACTGCTTATATACTTGAACTGTCAGAGCTAAAGCCTGGCGGATCCTGCATATGTTAGACCAAGGTGACCTTGGAAATGACAATCATTACCAAGGTGACCAGGGTAATGTTACTTTTCGGTTCAATGAATGTGCAAATATCCTTGTTACATATGTCGGTAATAGAGGTACTGTATCAAGGTAGCAAGGATACATTGGGTCTATGTCGGCTATCTTCGACACCATTGCGATCATTATCATGACCTTTGCCAACCACAGGTAAGTACACAATGGTAAATTATACAAATTCAGATACTGTCCCAATAATTCAGGGAACAGAACACTGAGCCAACATATGAATCTGAAAGCAGGTGAATTCTGGCTTAATTGCTGGTCCAAATATTTACATAACATTGGCAATGTTTATGGTCTCGGCCCCAGATCTCCACAAGGGGGTTTCATGTTGGTTGAAGAGTTGTTGGTTAACTCCAACATTGTCTTATGATTGTTTTGAAAACTCAATCCCTGTGAACCACTAGTAGCATGATATTTGTGGTAATATAATCTGTTTCCTAAATCCTAGTATAACTGTTTGTATAATTAGCCCTTTTTGTGCCTAGATTGGGATGAATTTCAAAGGTAACTGCTAAAACATATCTAAAAGGAAAACACTCTATATGTATGTACTACACGGATGGTTAACTTAATGTCAATAGAGGAAATGATATTGGGCCACTATCAGGAATTACCATTTTGGCTGAATATTTGAAAATGATTAGACCAACATCTGCATCACAACATAATTTTGATACTTAATTTCTATCCACGAACCAATGTTTGAACCTCAAAATGGTGGCCCAATATTACGCCAACATAAAGCCAAGATCACTGTTTCACATGAATGAAGGGTCAGATGTCAAGCCATTCTTTTGCTAGCAACAAATACAGTGCCTTTACATGGGAAAAAATCGACACATGCAACATCAGTGACATGGGTGATTTAGGCAATAAGGCACTTTTGAAAATTGACACTTACAATACGGCACTTTTAAAAATCATCAGACATGGGGGAATAATTGGATAAAAATCGACATACGCAAAACGGCAGTTCTCTTAAATTCGACACAGCGACACAGCCCTTGTTCTCGGCCTCCATGTAGGGGCACAATACAAGAATCCAAACAATGGGCCACCCTACTGATTATTATGGGTCCAAGCATGGTCCAATACGTTTATGCTACTTGGGAGTGGCCTTCTGATGGTACGTGCTGGAGTTGACAGCTATGCTGGATTGAACTGACCTCACACATACAGTCATAATCTTTGTCCTAGACATTACTGTGCTCTCTGTGCTTTATAGTTGGCTTATCAGCATTTTGTGTTTGGTTCTGGAGGTGTGTGGGAGGGATGTGTCTGCTGAGGTACTTGTCTATACAGTCTATACAATGAGGCATACCTCACAAATAAGCCACACCCTGACTTATAGATGCTATAAGGTGATTTCGATTTTGGACAGTTTAGTGGCATCCTAAAGAAAAGATCTATGTGGCACATTGAAAGTTCAGCTACATTTTTAAGGACACAACTGGTGCCTGTCCTTATGTATAAGGCTTGACTTATATGTGGGTATTTACCATAGTGAAATGCCCCATACCTCACCTGTTGTCCATCTACTATTTACGTATTTATTGTCTATATATAGGCTCCCCTCTGATGTACCACCATTTGATCCACCCTCACAGGGACATTCTGTTTAACCCTTATAAAGGCTCTAATGAATTAATACATCATGTCCATAGGTTGGCATGAAGCATGAATTCAGTCCCAAGGAGGCTCCTGGAGGGCATTTCTCCAGATGGTACAACTACACGCATCTACTACGATTTGAAAACTATCAATATTAGAGAAGTTGATCGTAGGTGGTGCACTCTCACTACACTGCAAAAATGGTGTTTAGATCCTAAACACAATCCTAAACATATTCTTGCAACGTTTTTGTAATCACATTAATTTCCTAAACATGTTTAGCCAAACAATGTGCTTAGCTCAAGTGTTTAGAAATGTAGGTGTTTACGTTAAAACTTTTGTGTTTAGACATGATGATGGAGATTTAAGGTTTGCAGACATGTATGCATTAAAAAACAGAGATATATTTTTTTTTCTCATTTACTGGGGGGGACATCAGCAGGTATTTACTTGTCAAAGTCTCCAAAGATGTCAGCCACAGCTATATACGTGTACGTATATTACACACTGCATCAGAATGAGAGACTTGAGAAAGTACAACAGCTTGGCAGGAAGGAAATTGCCTTGTCTATTCCAGAATAACATCAAATAGGTGTCAGTAATTGAGTTTATTGATTATTTTATGGTAATGATGGTGGCATGAGGTGAATCTAGTCAATTTTCTATTGCCCTTTCTATTCACATGACATTCTATGAAATGAAACCATGATAAACATGGGATTTGGGGACATTTGTCACAACAATTGATTATAACTGTGTGCAGATAGTCCAGTCAAAGGTAGTGCTGCTACCTGGCTGGTGTGGATTCAACATACAAGTATCTAAACATATTGATGTTTACATCTAAACACCTATTATTCAACTGTCTCAACTCTAAACATCTAAACATGTTTAGCATAAATGTTTATGTAGTTAGAATAAAAGTGTTCATTTCCTAAATGTGTAGTCTATGAGAAACCTAACTGACCTATATGTTTAGGTTTTAAATATGTTTAGACCTAAACATGTTTAAAATCTAAACACCATTTTTGCAGTGTACTCAGTACGATTAGCACTTAATGTAATAATTACATAGGGTTTGGTAGGGCAATTGTACCAGTACAATTATTATTGGCCACTAGATTCATGGCTGTACTGGCATTATATTGAGGGATCCCACCATGATCTGAAGAGGGTCTAGACTTACCATCTTGAGAAATGCCTTCCAGGGCTACCTTTATGTATCTCATGCGGCTCTTTTGAGTTGTGGGCTCCATCAATGCATCATGATAACTAATGTATGTGGATGGTGCAGTATTGGACTAGCGGCTAATACAGGAGTGCATCATGCCATCATAATGCACGAATGAAGTCTAATCACCAGCACTTCATTGGAGCATCATGCCGACCCTCCTGGAGTATATTTATCAACCCCATAAGGTCGGCATGATGCTCCAATGAAGTGCTGGTGAGCAGTCTCACCAGTACTTCATTAGTGCATAATGCCGAACAATGGGCATGATGCACTCCTGCATCAGCAGCCTTTAAAGGGTTAAAAATTAACTCTTTGAGGTCCTATGAAGTTACCCTCAAGGCAGCATTAATGAGGGCAAGATCTGATGAATCAGATGTATCCTTGGTAACCTACCTGCAATCCAGGGAGTACTTTAAAATCAATATTATTCATGTGTAGGCTGTCTTACCACTGTGATGCAATTCTGAGTGTGAAGGTTTCTAACCGGTTTCTGACCAACTATATACTTGCAGGAAATAGCTAAATTCCATAATGAACTGTCAGAACATGTAATCTTGCATATGTTTCAAGTAAAACAATCTAAATCTTAAATATCATCTTTGAGGTTGCAATTGGCTATTATCTGTCCAGAAATGAAGGTTTCTGACCAGAGGTTTCTGGCTGACACAGTGATACCATGGACTCCCTCGAATATAAGATGCATCGTAAACTATTGCCAGACCTAGGTATACAGAGCACATACAGAGCACTTGGAGTTTGCCTATTAATGCTGCTCTATATTGCCTGTAAGGCACATCTTGACTTCAGGCAGATCTATAAGTCAGTATAAGGTGTTATCATAAAAGCCATGGCTTTTATGTGTGGCATTGCAGTACTGGTAGCCCTCGGGCCGTGTCCAGGGAACATTCATAGGCTCGGTATGATGCATGAATGCAGTCTTGGTGGGCAGGCTTCATTCACACATCATAGCAATCAATGGGCATGATGCACGAATGCACCAACAGCCTTTAGAGACTTAAAGAACTAGTAAATAAAAGCAGCATTATAAATTCCGGAGACCCTTGTCTGGCCAATGTTATAACCGGGAATAGTTAATGGATGTTTTGGTTCTGGTAATTGATGTTCCAGAGTAGATGGGTGCCAGCAAATAGGATTTTCATAACCGATGGCTTAAATGTATCAAAAATCATGAGCACAGGCATCTTTTCATATTGTACACATACGCTAGAACTAGGCAACATATCTATTTAACCATCAGTGTTATTAAAACATGCTATTATACATTTGTTGAGTTCCAAGTATTCCCTTACACCAATTGTGTTTCCTGTACAGCTGTAACGTCAGATATTTCATGGGGGTGCTTATCAGCTCTATGGTCCGATTGTATGGATCGTATATCAGAGATGTGCAAATGGTGTATTTATATGATTTAGAGAACTCATTTTGACACGCCATTGTTGGTGTTTCAAACGCTTCATAGAGTTGAAATGGCCTGGTCAGTAACCATTTAAGGCGATGTTGCTGCATCAGTGCATCATACAGAACAGTGTAGCCTATCATACGATAAGAGTGAAGCCCTGGCAAGTAACTTGCTGCGATTGCAGCCTTTAAATCACTACTTCCATGCTTTGTAACCATGATGCATGGATGCAGGCCGTGCCTACCATAGGGTCAGCATGATGTATCAAAAGTCATGTAAAAGTCATGATGTAATCTGCTGACCCTACCATAGGGTCAGCATGATGTATCAAAAGTCATGTAAAAGTCATGATGTAATCTGCTGACCCTACCATAGGGTCACCATGATGTATCAAAAGTCATGTAAAAGTCATGATGTATCATGCTGACCCTACCATAGGGTCAGCATGATGTATCTAAAGTCATGTAAAAGTCATGATGTAATCTGCTGACCCTACCATAGGGTCAGCATGATGTATCTAAAGTCATGTAAAAGTCATGATGTAATCTGCTGACCCTACCATAGGGTCGGCATGATGTATCAAAAGTCATGTAAAAGTCATGATGTATCATGCTGACCCTACCATAGGGTCAGCATGATGTATCAAAAGTCATGTAAAAGTCATGATGTATCATGCTGACCCTACCACAGGGTCAGCATGATGTATCAAAAGTCATGTAAAAGTCATGATGTATCATGCTGACCCTACCATAGGGTCAGCATGATGTATCAAAAGTCATGTAAAAGTCATGATGTAATCTGCTGACCCTACCATAGGGTCAGCATGATGTATCAAAAGTCATGTAAAAGTCATGATGTATCATGCTGACCCTACCATAGGGTCAGCATGATGTATCAAAAGTCATGTAAAAGTCATGATGTATCATGCTGACCCTACCATAGGGTCAGCATGATGTATCAAAAGTCATGTAAAAGTCATGATGTAATCTGCTGACCCTACCATAGGGTCAGCATGATGTATCAAAAGTCATGTAAAAGTCATGATGTATCATGCTGACCCTACCATAGGGTCAGCATGATGTATCAAAAGTCATGTAAAAGTCATGATGTAATCTGCTGACCCTACCATAGGGTCAGCATGATGTAACAAAAGTCATGTAAAAGTCATGATGTAACATGCTGACCCTACCATAGGGTCAGCATGATGTATCAAAAGTCATGTAAAAGTCATGATGTAATCTGCTGACCCTACCATAGGGTCAGCATGATGTATCTAAAGTCATGTAAAAGTCATGATGTATCATGCTGACCCTACCATAGGGTCAGCATGATGTATCTAAATTCATGTAAAAGTCATGATGTAATCTGCTGACCCTACCATAGGGTCAGCATGATGTATCAAAAGTCATGTAAAAGTCATGATGTTTTTATGCTGACCCTACCATAGGGTCAGCATGATGTATCAAAAGTCATGTAAAAGTCATGATGTATCATGCTGACCCTACCATAGGGTCAGCATGATGTATCTAAAGTCATGTAAAAGTCATGATGTATCATGCTGACCCTACCATAGGGTCAGCATGATGTATCTAAAGTCATGTAAAAGTCATGATGTAATCTGCTGACCCTACCAGCATGATGTATCTAAAGTCATGTAAAAGTCATGATGTATCGTGCTGACCCTACCATATGGTCAGCATGATGTATCTAAAGTCATGTAAAAGTCATGATGTAATCTGCTGACCCTACCATAGGGTCAGCATGATGTAACATGCTGACCCTATGGTAGGGTAGGGTCAGCATGATGTAACCTGCTGACCCTACCATAGGGTCAAGTGTCAACTTGAAAAAAAAATTGTCAACATGATATTTTCCCGTGTTTTTCAACCGTCAGGTTGCATAAAATTGACAGTTGACAGGGAAAAATCATGTTTTCTTATCTGCTGTCAGCATGATTTTTCTGCTGTCAACTGTCAACTTGACAGTTGACGGGAGATTTTTTTGCAACTTGACAGTTGACATGGGAAAATATCATCTTGACTGCAGATATTTTTTTTCTACTTTGACAGTTGACAGGTTGAAATTTCAGGCTTAACAGTAGTTTTTTCATGTTTCATTTTATGTTGTTTCCATATTGGGAATAAAAAAAATCAAGGTGAATTTTTTCAAGGTGTGGCCCTCCACGGCTGTAGTAGCACCCATACCAGGTATAAACTTCACTGATACCGTAATTAATCATCTGAAACTACAATAGCTGGAGCGAGCGAATCTCTGTATGACTTTATCACCACTGAAATCTCCATGACCGTATTTTCCTGTACATTAGTCTGATTACTAGAACTTCATCAGGAATGGTTCAGCAGTCTGTCGGACTGGTTTACCTGCCATCTTTTAGCACCAACTTATAATATTGTATGTATTGGGTTGGGGGTGATATCCTAGTAAACACAAAGTTTTCCTAGGTAGCATATCGACTGTTTAAAAAACCTGAAAGGTTATTTTTTGGATAGTTTGGATATATGTTTAGATAGAATTTATATTATTCAACTAAGTCAAATTTTCAATATATAGGCCTACCTCTCTTCATATTTGTTTCTTATGTGGAATGTCCATGTTGAGACATCAATAGCAGCAAAAGAGGTTATACTGGCTTGGCTGACAAGTGGCTCCTTTCACCATGAGCTGCTCAGTTTCACTTCTTAGCCACATGCATTGAAATTCAAAGGTTAGAACTGCGTGGGTTTGAATCCTGGTGTAAGGAGTTCTGAAAATGGCCATTTTACTTTTTCCTATTAGTGAAGGAAGGTTCAAACCTGATGTAAATTTATAAATATGTTATCATGTAATTGGCTGAAAGGTTTCTTTGATATTGAAAATATTCAGGACATAATATTCTAAATAGAACCCAGATCACTTTATTTCTTTATAAGAATAATCAGTCCTTTCAAGTGATCGTTCCTTTAAATAGTCAATACCTCAGTGGTAATGCTTTAGGTTAATAAAAACCCTAGGCCATTTCTAGAGAGCCCAATGCCTACCAACACGGTAGGGTGGAATCTCCCCCTGATAGTGAGTGGATGGCAGAATATATGCTGCTCACCAGTAGATCCGCTCTCAGCGCCCTCTGGGCCATTCTCTATGTCACACAATCGAGGCAACAGGTGGTGCCCTCTCGCGAGATATATAGGAGGGAATCCCAAAGAATGCCTACCCTCCAACTATAGGTCCACAGTAAATAGTCTCGATTCTATCCTAGTCTCGAAATGGCAACATGATTCCCTACACTAGCTTTTATGGAAGTAGGATTGTCTTTTTGATAAAGGCCTCTCATACTTTATATGAAAACACTCACTAAAGGGGCTCATGACCACTGTTACAAGGTTTTTTAAACAATTCAACAATTGCACTGAACCCATTCTTCTTTAGATTCTGTTTATATTCATACATTAGTTAAAGCTCACTTTCATCTTCAGGGTAAGATGGTGGCTCTAAGGAAGCTGAACAGGCCAACAGTTGACGTTCGTGATGTCGGGATTCTAACTGAGATGAAATATGTGAGTGTCCAACATATTTTACGTCCTTTCCCTAGTTGAAACAAGGCCTGCCTGCCTGCATATGACCTAGTTGTACCTTGTAGGTACCTACAGACACAGGTGGTATTACATATGTCATGACCTAGTTGTACCTGGTAGGTACCTACAGACACAGGTAGTATTACATATGTCATGACCTAGTTGTACCTGGTAGGTACCAGCAGACACAGGTAGTATTACATATGTCATGACCTAGTTGTACCTGGTAGGTACCTACAGACACAGGTAGTATTACATATGTCATGACCTAGTTGTACCTGGTAGGTACCTACAGACACAGGTGGTATTACATATGTCATGACCTAGTTGTACCTGGTAGGTACCTGCAGACACAGGTAGTATTACATATGTCATGACCTAGTTGTACCTGGTAGGTACCTACAGACACAGGTAAAATTTCACATGACTTTTCATAATCCAATGTGATTCTCATGTAACGTTCCATGCCATATTTTATAGTTCAAGGAAATATCATGTGAGATTTGATCCTTTACAGAATATTCCCTCCTATTTCCCTTTCACAACATTCCACACATACAGATGCGGAGTATGCACCATGAGAACGTGAACCAGTTTGTTGGCGCCTGCACCGAGGCACCCAAAGTCTTCATTGTCATGGCCTATGCACAGAAGGGCAGCCTACAGGTAAGGTTCAAGGGCCAACTCATTTATTGCAAGCTGGGGGGGTATGGTGGATTTTTTAGGACTGGCAAATCTTTTCTGGTACCCGTTAATCTGATATATGTGAGGACTGACTTATCGTGATGAGTGCTTAAATCACTCAGAGGTGCTGATTACACATGGTGATAACATTAGATGCATAGAATGTCCCAAAATTCAAGATGCACCTTATAAAAGTTATAGGCCAAAATCGACCCTAAGTAAGCCTCAAAGCTTCTTCTTCAATTGAAGGTCTTTATGAAAAATCATGGACCAACAATAATTGCTTCAAGCAAGAGAAACACTTCTTTTCTGCCATTTGGGAGCTCTCTCTGGAATCACACTTTCACATCTTTGACTAGAAATGCTTGCGAAATGTGGAAACTAAAAATTATCCCTTTTTCAACTTCAATGAACAACTATGTCTGTGTTATTTAACCCTGTTATCAATGACCCTAAATACAATTATTTTCGATAGAGTCTTTTGTATTATATGCACCATCAATGTTCATAGTCACCTCAGATTATTCATAATACCATTCCTTACAGGACATACTGCAGAATGAGGACATCAACCTGTCGTATGACTTCAAGATTGGAATAGTGACTGATATTGCCAAGGTAGGCATCATTCAATGCTTGAGGTATTGAATTAAGTCCATCCATTTTCTGCAAAAAGGCATAAACATTGCAACTGTGATGGATCAAATCCAAATGTTTTATGCCCAGGTGTACACACTGTAGATTGAAGCCCTTGATAAAAGTATAAATCTGCAATAAAGGTAATGCAACACCTTTTAGGTAATGGATGATGAGATGAAGCCATGATAAAGGCCCATGTGAAAGCAGTTGTCTTGTTTCATCAAACATGTTAAAAATGCCAATAGTACTCTAATGCATCATATGTGTGGGGCATCAAGATTCTTGAAATAAGCTCTACTAGCCAGGAGACTACATTCATGCATACATGTTGAGCATTAAGGGGATAGCTTACCTACATGAGAGCTCCTTTGGTTCCTATGGTATACATGATGTTATTTTGCTTTATTAATGCTACATTTACAGGGGATGGCCTATCTCCATGAGAGCCCATTTGGTTCCCATGGTAATCTAACAAGTTCTAAGTGCCTCGTGGACAGTCGGTGGATCTGTAAAATCACAGACTACGGACTTGCCAAGTTTAAGGCCTGCTCCACACATAAAGAGGACACTGTTAACTATTTCGGTAAGTGTACTGCTGGAAGGTAATATCAGGTTTACAGTTTTATTAAAGTTGAATTAGGGTTACAAATGAGTCTTACATATGTCTTCACATTCATTTTATGTTAATATCTATGTTTCCGGCATTTAGCGCACTTGTCCTAGGAACAAAAAACTGTTTTTATTTCTTGTTAAGAATGACAATTCCAATAGTAAAACATATATGGAAGGCCATTTTTCAACAGGATCGTAAAGAAACTGAATCCCATTCTGCACAGCCACATTCATGGCCCCATTCTCCACTGTCATGTCATCAAATAGTCTCTCACCCTTCTATCAAAAAGTTGGTTCTGTTAAGTCTAATTTCTTCGGGTTCGAAGTTAGTAGTATGGTATATGTCGTGTTACCATCCTCGGTTTCGATAGTGAGGCCTCGGCCTGTATCTACCGTGAATGGTAGCGCCTTTGCTTCAGATCCAGTGGAGTCACCACTGTTGAACCCCAAGTTTCCTTGGGTCGCTCCATCATGGTTCGGTTCGACCTCCAGGGTCGCGCACTAAAACCAAGACTGGTCACGGCACCAGTGTAATGGTTCGAGTTCTTGTTTAACTTCGATCTAGTTTGAGGGATATTAATGTTAAGTAAAACCAGACGAGTTAGCTCAGGTTAGTGCAACCGGCACATGTTTATTCAGTATCTACATAAGTTCGGAGTGGTGCTATGAATATAGCTCGATTATGATCAGGTGTTGTGCTGGCCGTAGCCAGAGACCAACTGAGCTCCCTATGTGGTCCCAGGTAGGGACTGGAGCAGCGAAGACTAGTGCTGCCACCACCCCGCAGTGGCCAGAGATCGAAGCGACCTCTGGTCCCACTGGTGGCAACCACACCGATCGACCTGCCCTCTCGAATAAGGAGCAAACACTATATACAAAGCTCCACGAGCCCCTACATATATATATTTGTATCTATAGCCCTGTTGTGGAAGAGCCCAGAGTTACTGAGAGGTCCACCCCCTGGTCCATACGGTACTCCGTGTGGTGATGTGTATGCATATGGCATTATACTGCAGGAGATAGCACTTCACAATGGACCCTATGCCAAGGACACTCACTTAGAGTACTCGGGTAAGTCCAATCATAAAATTATTCATTTGGAATCATAATGGACAAATTGCAGCACCATCGTATAACTTACACAAGCTGACAATAGAGAAATGAGACACATGGTGAAGGATTGGCAGATTTATTTGTCATAGGATAATGACTAAATCATAGTTATCTGGCCATTTTAAAAGGTACTACAGATGACCATGAACTACAGGGTAAGAGCATGTGGGTATGTAATGTGTGGCTTCTTGGTTAATCCTGCAGCAAGTAGGAGTAACAGTTGTAGGACCTATGCCAATTGCAACACGTCTTTTCCATGTAGATTAGATTCATGCTCTAAAATTCTTTTTATGCTACTTACAGAGATTATTGAGAAGGTTAAGGCCATCTCCTCCCATCCATTCCGTCCCACGGTTCCACAAGAGAATTGTTCTGACTCATGGCGGCATTTAATGATGTCATGTTGGGATGAGGCACCCGAGAAACGACCAACCTTCAACAAAGTCATCAAAGTACTCATTGACATTAATGGTGGGAGGTTAGTGTGCATTCAATTTTCAACTTTTTTCAATTTTATCTGCTCTACTTTTTTTCCACCAATTCCATGATAGCTAAGATGCATCTAGTGTATTCTTCAAAATCTTACAAAATATACCTAAACAGTCTTTTTTGCGCCTTACCGGTGGGACTATTCAATGTTAAATTTGCACTAAACTTGTTAAAAGCAAGCCCCACCTGTACCTTATACCTGAATGGCTTGTTTCAAATAAGGGTCTCAAATAAGCAACAGGGGTAAGGTAGGTTAAAATTAATCTTAAGCACTAAAAAAAGTATTCAAATAAGTGGCAGTTTCAAAGAAGGTAAAATTTATTAGTGCTGGGGTGCTCAAACTGGCCATTGCAGCTTTCTTTATCTAAGTGTGAGTCCTAAGTAGACTAGGTGTGAGTGTTGGCCTATACATGTGACAATTTATGATGGTTATATATCTAACGTATCCATCCACAGACCACTCAATGTGATAGACAAGATGATCCATATGCTGGAGGAACATGCGGAGAACCTGGAGGACCTAGTGGCTGGCCGCACCACGGAGCTTAACGAGGAGAAGAAGAAAGTAGAAGTACTGCTGTATAGTATACTACCCAGGTAAGGAGACAAAGAAAGTAGAAGGACTGCTCTACAGTATACTACCCAGGTAAGGAGACAAAGAAAGTAGAAGGACTGCTCTACAGTATACTACCCAGGTAAGGAGACAAAGAAAGTAGAAGTATGACTCTAGAGTATACTACCCAGGTAAGGAGACAAAGAAAGTAGAAGCCCTGCTCTACAGTATACTACCCAGGTAAGGAGACAAAGAAAGTAGAAGTACTGCTCTACAGTATACTACCCAGGTAAGGAGACAAAGAAAGTAGAAGGACTGCTCTACAGTTTACATCCCAGGTAAGGAGACAGAAAGTAGAAGGACTGCTCTACAGTTTACTACCCAGGTAAGGAGACAAAGAAAGTAGAAGGACTGCCGTACAGTATACTACCCAGGTAAGGAGACAAAGAAAGTAGAAGGACTGCTCTACAGTATACTACCTAGGTAAGAAGACAAAGAAAGTAGAAGCCCTGCTCTACAGTATACTACCCAGGTAAGGAGACAAAGAAAGTAGAAGGACTGCTCTTCACTATACTACCCAGGTAAGGAGACAAAGAAAGTAGAAGGACTGCTCTACAGTATACTACCCAGGTAAGGAGACAAAGGAAGTAGAAGTATGGCTCTACAGTATACTACCCAGGTAAGGAGACAAAGGAAGTAGAAGTATGGCTCTACAGTATACTACCCAGGTAAGGAGACAAAGAAAGTAGAAGGACTGCTCTACAGTATACTACCCTGGTAAGGAGACAAAGAAAGTAGAAGCCCTGCTCTACAGTATACTACCCAGGTAAGGAGACAAAGAAAGTAGAAGGACTGCTCTACAGTATACTACCCAGGTAAGGAGACAAAGAAAGTAGAAGGACTGCTCTACAGTATACTACCTAGGTAAGGAGACAAAGAAAGTAGAAGGACTGCCGTACAGTATACTACCCAGGTAAGGAGACAAAGAAAGTAGAAGGATTGCTCTACAGTATACTACCCAGGTAAGGAGACAAAGGAAGTAGAAGTATGGCTCTACAGTATACTACCCAGGTAAGGAGACAAAGAAAGTAGAAGCCCTGTTCTACAGTATACTACCCAGGTAAGGAGACAAAGAAAGTAGAAGGACTGCTCTACAGTATACTACCCAGGTAAGGAGACAAAAAGTAGAAGGACTGCTCTACAGTATATGACCCAGGTAATGAGAAGAAGAAAGTAGAAGCACGGCTCTACAGTATACTACCCAGGTAAGGAGACAAAGAAAGTAGAAGGACAGCTTTACAGTATACTACCCAGGTAAGGAAACAAAGAAAGTAGAAGGACTGCTCTATAGTATACTATCCAGGTAAGGAGACAAAGAAAGTAGAAGGACAGCTTTACAGTATACTACCCAGGTAAGGAGACAAAGAAAGTAGAAGGACAGCTTTACAGTATACTACCCAGGTAAGGAGACAAAGAAAGTAGAAGGACTGCTCTATAGTATACTATCCAGGTAAGGAGAAAAAGAAAGTAGAAGGACTGCTCTACAGTATACTACCCAGGTGAGGAGACAAAGGAAGTAGAAGTACTGCTCTACAGTATACTACCCAGGTAAGGAGACAAAGAAAGTAGAAGGACTGCTCTACAGTATACTACCTAGGTAAGGACACAAAGAAAGTAGAAGGACTGCTCTACAGTATACTACCCAGGTAAGGAGACAAAGAAAGTAGAAGGACTACTCTACAGTATACTACCCAGGTAAGGAGACAAAGAAAGTAGAAGGACGGCTGTATAGTAAACTACCCAGGTAAGGAGACAAAAAGTAGAAGTACTGCTCTACAGTATATGACCCAGGTAATGAGAAGAAGAAAGTAGAAGCACGGCTCTACAGTACACTACCCAGGTAAGGAGACAAAGAAGGTACTACTGTATACTACCCAGGTAAAGCTTGCTTCATAGTATAGTTGTACATATTCTTCATGTAAATGATAGAGAGCACAACTTTCACTGTCCAGGCAGTTCTTATTTGGAGATATTAGCCCTGGAATGATTTTCCATGAAAATAAAAAAGAAGCAAAATTTTACTTAAAAATTAAAACTAATATGTCCTGAATAGATAGACTAGTTGGACAGGCCTTTTCAGACAACCCATGCAATTCTGACATTGTCTTTATAACTCATATTTTGTAGAGTAGCAGAATACTGGCCAGGTGTCTTAAAACAGAAGCCTCCTAGGGAGGCTTCGGTTTACATATCTCGTATGCACTGGGAAATTACTTCATTGGTTAAATACAACCTGCAAGTGTCCTATATATAATTTCAGGTCAGTGGCTGACCAGCTGAAGCTTGGCCATGTTGTGGAGCCCGAGACGTTTGAAGCTGTTACTATTTACTTCTCAGACATTGTTGGCTTCACCAAACTCTCTGCTGCCAGTACACCTCTACAGGTAAGGTAGACACCCTATACATATTAGTCATTTAGACATTCTCTACTATGGGTAGGATGACTGACAGTTGTGTTTTTTATTTCAGGTGGTGAATCTGCTCAATGGCCTGTACTCAACATTCGATGAGATCACAGATGACTTTGATGTGTACAAAGTAAGTATAAATATAGGGTGTGTGTATTTGTTATTGTCATTGGGAAACTTTTGTAGGGGTTCTCTGGCTGTTGTGGGAAGGTGGCAGCACTAGTTGTCTGACTCTGGCTTCTACATGAAAGTTGGGTAAGGAGTTAGTTAAGCCTGCCTTGACCACTGTCATGGTGAGACGATTATTGAACTGCATATGCTTGTTACCACTGAATGTAACCAACTCTGAGTAAACATGTGCTCTTCTATTCTTGCTCTCTTGTAGGTGGAGACAATTGGAGATGCATACATGGTAGTATCAGGATTACCAGTACAGAACGGGGACCAGCATGCGGCGCATATTGCGACCATGTCTCTTCACGTACTCAGTGGCATCAGCTCGTACACTATACCTCACATGGCAGGGGTTCTCATACAGATCCGTATTGGCATACATACAGGTACCTGAGGCTTGAGAATACGTATTATGTATTTGTTGGGGAAAAGTATTCATATAATCATGTCACAAGCCCACTTTAGACAAACCTCATTTTAGCCTACATTAGTCAATTGAAATCAGGCAGAAACTTGAGTGCCAAGCTGAGCAGATGTGGTAGTTGGCTTTGGTGAAGGGAAATTTGTAACTCTTGGAGTGGAACATAAGTCTCCTCTCATACTCTTTTTCTCTTCTGGGTATGCTTATATAGGTCAAGAAATCAAATTTCTAAGTTGATTAGAAGCAGTTATATGCACTTTCAAAATAATCATGTTACAAAGGTTGCTACTAATCAGCGATTATAAATGATATAGTTGCATTCCTTGATGTATAACATGCACTTTTGGAGCTTATATCAGGGTAAATTTGATTGGAAGTGAGCTTAATGTAAACCTTTCAAAGCCACATCTCATACACAATATCGTCACAGAGACTCCGTAGGAGAATAATCAGCAGGGGAAAAAATGGAGCTTACAAGAGAATGTGGGATCAGGATAAATTTGGGGTTTGGCTTATCCAAGTACCACTACTGAACTATCAGGAAAATCTCCTATCAAATAGTTACTGAAAATGAGGAATAATGGAATCTATACACAGAATGTCTGATGTTTGTACTTCAGGTTCGGTGGTGGCAGGAGTCGTTGGTTTAAAGATGCCTCGATATTGCTTATTTGGAGACACAGTGAATACTGCCTCGAGAATGGAGTCTAGTGGCTTAGGTACAGTATACAACTTTTTTTAAAGTGTTTTATTGGGTCCTTAATACAATATAACAATTATATGTATTAATTCATGCTTTTTACTTTTAAATACATTAATACCATCAATTCTGGTAAATTCTGGTTTAAGTTTATTCAAGATAGCAATTGCCCTATAAAAAGCACTAGGAGTAACCACAGTTTTGACAGTAACAGGAACCATTAGTCTATTGCCATCATGATATCTAGTGTTAACATCCCTTGTGTCATAATACTGTCCACCTTTGTATAAGTGGAAAGTATATGTTAGCAGGTGAATGTTTCTCCTAATATACAATTCTTTACAACCACTCAACTCATGTAACTGCTCAGCGGTGTACAGTGGATTTTTCTCCAGTTTTACCTTATATGCTATACGAAGAACTTTGTTTTGATACAGCTGTAATTCCTTTGTTTCCCCAACCGCTTCCCTATCCCTGATGAAATCAACATAATCAAAAATGGGGAGGATCATACTTTTATAGATAGTAACTGCAGTATTATTGTCAACATATCTCCTAACCCTACCTAATTGAACCAGCTTTTCCCTTATTCTATTAGTAGTGATTGTCCTATGCTCGACAAAGTTCAGCTTGGGGTCTAGTGTCACTCTAAGATAAGGAAATGCCTCAACCTGTTCCAGCATATATCTATTCATGTAAAAGATTATTGAAAATCATCCATTTTGTTTCTTTGTCATTGACAGTTAAAACACTATCAATACACTATTGGGATATTCTGTTTATAGCTTCATCCATATGATCAGAGTCAGACACTGATATAACGGCACCATCTGCATATAAGGTGACTCTTGCAGTTTCATAAACAGTTGGTAAATAATTTATATAAATAGAAAATAGGATAAGACCCATTACTGATCATTGTGGGACAACATATGTGACTTCTTTATTGCCATTGTGTCTTGAAATCTATTGGTTAAGTACGGGGATAAGAATTTTAGAGAATTTTCGCTAAGTCCAAAAGATCTTAATTTTTCTATTAATTTTGAGTGAGAAATAGTATCAAATGCCTTTTTATAATCTAAATAGAGGCTAATTGTTGGTTGATCAATAATGCAGGTGTTCACATACAGCTGTCATCGCTGAATGACCTTTCCTATAACCATGTTGCATGGGACATAATAGAGAACTGTTTTCCATATAAGCCCTCAACCTATCACAAAGGATATATAACTTTGACCCATTAAACAAAAAATGGCTCCATTGATGTTATGATATCATTGCTACCTCAATGCTCATCATTTCACTACAGAAGAAAGATGATTGGTCAAAATCCCTAGAAAAAGGCAAAAGAGTAGGATGCAGGAAAGCTATGCAGGAGTGCTTGGTACAGAGACTGTTAGACTATGAAATGAAAGACGTCTGTATATAATTTCAGCATTACGGATCCATGTCAGTCCAACAACAGCAGCCATCTTACAGGAGCTAGGAGGTTACCATCTGGACCAACGGGGTACCATAAGTGTTAAGGTAGGTATCCATGTAAAATGTATCTGCAACACAGCAGAGCCTGCTGTGTTGCATCTGCAGCACAGCATCTACAGCAGAGCTTGCTGTGCTGCATCTGCAGCACAGCATCTACAGCAGAGCTTGCTGTGCTGCATCTGCAGCACTGTGTCTACAGCAGAGCTTGCTGTGCTGCATCTGCAGTGCTGCATCTACAGCAGAGCTTGCTGTGCTGCATCTGCAGCACTGCATCTACAGCAGAGCTTGCTGTGCTGCATCTGCACCACTGCATCTACAGCAGAGCAAGCTGTGCTGCATCTGCAGTGCTGCATCTACAGCAGAGCTTGCTGTGCTGCATCTGCAGCGCTGCATCTACAGCAGAGCTTGCTGTGCTGCATCTGCAGCGCTGCATCTGCAGCAGAGCTTGCTGTGCTGCATCTGCAGCACTGCGCCCACAGCAGAGCCTGCTGTGCTGCATCTGCAGCGCTGCATCTACAGCAGAGCTTGCTGTGCTGCATCTGCAGCGCTGCGTCTACAGCAGAGCTTGCTGTGCTGCATCTGCAGTGCTGCGTCTACAGCAGAGCTTGCTGTGCTGCATCTGCAGCGCTGCATCTACAGCAGAGCTTGCTGTGCTGCATCTGCAGCGCTGCATCTACAGCAGAGCTTGCTGTGCTGCATCTGCAGTGCTGCATCTACAGCAGAGCTTGCTGTGCTGCATCTGTATCTACAGCAGAGCTCTGCGTCTACAGCAGAGCTTGCTGTGCTCCATCTGCAGCACTGTGTCTACAGCAGAGCTTGCTGTGCTGCAGCTGCAGCGCTGCGTCTACAGCAGAGCTTGCTGTGCTGCATCTGCAGCACTGCATCTACAGCAGAACTTGCTGTGCTGCATCTGCAGTGCAGCATCTACAGCAGAGCTTGCTGTGCTGCGTCTACAGCAGAGCTTGCTGTGCTGCATCTGCAGCGCTGCATCTACAGCAGAGCTTGCTGTGCTGCATCTGCAGTGCTGCATCTACAGCAGAGCTTGCTGTGCTGCATCTGCAGCACTGCATCTACAGCAGAGCGTGCTGTGCTGCATCTGCAGCGCTGCATCTACAGCAGAGCTTGCTGTGCTGCATCTGCTGCGCTGCATCTACAGCAGAGCTTGCTGTGCTGCATCTGCAACACTGCATCTACAGCAGAGCTTGCTGTGCTGCATCTGCAGCGCTGCGTCTACAGCAGAGCTTGCTGTGCTGCATCTGCATCTACAGCAGAGCTTGCTGTGCTGCATCTGCAGCGCTGCATCAACTACAGAGCTTGCTGTGCTGCATCTGCAGCGCTGCATCTACAGCACAGCTTGCTGTGCTGCATCTGCAGCGCTGCATCTACAGCTGAGCTTGCTGTGCTGCATCTGCAGCACTGTGTCTACAGCAGAGCTTGCTGTGCTGCATCTGCAGTGCTGCATCTACAGTAGAGCTTGCTGTGCTGCATCTGCAGCGCTGCGTCTACAGCAGAGCTTGCTGTGCTGCATCTGCAGCACTGCATCTACAGCAGAGCTTGCTGTGCTGCATCTGCAATGCTGCATCTACTACAGAGCTTGCTGTGCTGCATCTGCAGTGCTGCATCTACAGCAGAGCTTGCTGTGCTGCATTTCCAACACTGCATCTACAGCAGAGCCTGCTGTGCTGCATCTGCATCAGGAACTAACCTGCCAGGGCCTGCCAGGGCTACATTCCTTCATCAGGAACTAACCTGCCAGGGCTACATTCCTTCATCAGGAACTAACCTGCCAGGGCCTGCCAGGGCTACATTCCTGCATCAGGAATTAAACCTGCCAGGGCCTGCCAGGGCTACATTCCTTCATCAGGAACTAACCTGCCAGAGCTACATTCCTGTATCAGGAACTAACCTGTCAGGGCCTGCCAGGGCTACATTCCTGCATCAGGAACTAACCTGCCAGGGCTACATTCCTTCATCAGGAACTAACCTGCCAGGGCCTGCCAGGGCTACATTCCTGCATCAGCACCTAACCTGCCAGGGCCTGCCAGGGCTACATTCCTTCACCCGGAACTAACCTGCCAGGGCCTGCCAGGGCCTGCCAGGGCCGGCCAGGGCCGGCCAGGGCTACATTCCTGCATCAGGAACTAACCTCTCAGGGCCTGCCAGGGCTACATTCCTGCATCAGGAACTAACCTGCCAGGGCTACATTCCTTCATCAGGAACTAACCTGCCAGGGCCTGCCAGGGCTACATTCCTGCATCAGCACCTAACCTGCCAGGGCCTGCCAGGGCTACATTCCTTCACCAGGAACTAACCTGCCAGGGCCTGCCAGGGCCGGCCAGGGCCTGCCAGGGCCAGCCAGGGCCTGCCAGGGCCTGCCAGGGCTACATTCCTGCATCAGGAACTAACCTGCCACGGCCTGGCAGGGCTACATTCCTGTATCAGGAACTAACCTGCCAGGGCTACATTCCTGTATCAGGAACTAACCTGCCAGGGCCTGCCAGGGCTACATTCCTGCATCAGCACCTAGCCTGCCAGGGCTACATTCCTGCATCAGGAACTAACCTGCCAGGGCCTGCCAGGGCTAAATTCCTGTATCAGGAACTAACCTGCCAGGGCCTGCCAGGGCTACATTCCTGCATCAGGAACTAACCTGCCAGGGCCTGCCAGGGCTACATTCCTGCATCAGGAACTAACCTGCCAGGGCTACATTCCTTCATCAGGAACTAACCTGCCAGGGCCTGCCAGGGCTACATTCCTTCATCAGGAACTAACCTGCCAGGGCCTGCCAGGGCCGGCCAGGGCCTGTCAGGGCTACATTCCTTCATCAGGAACTAACCTGCCAGGGCCTGCCAGGGCTACATTCCTGCATCAGGAACTAACCTGCCAGGGCCTGCCAGGGCTACATTCCTGTATCAGGAACTAACCTGCCAGGGCCTGCCAGGGCTACATTCCTGCATCAGGAACTAACCTGCCAGGGCCTGCCAGGGCTGCATTCCTGTATCAGGAACTAACCTGCCAGGGCCTGCCAGGGCTACATTCCTGCATCAGGAACTAACCTGCCAGGGCTACATTCCTTCATCAGGAACTAACCTGCCAGGGCCTGCCAGGGCTACATTCCTGTATCAGGAACTAACCTGCCACGGCCTGCCAGGGCTACCTTCTTTCATCAGGAACTAACCTGCCACCGACTGCCAGGGCTACATTCCTGCATCAGGAACTAACCTGCCAGGGCCTGCCAGGGCGACATTCCTTCATCAGGAACTAACCTGCCAGGGCCTGCCAGGGCTACATTCCTGCATCAGGAACTAACCTGCCAGGGCCTGCCAGGGCTACATTCCTGCATCAGTAACTAACCTGCCAGGGCTACATTTCTACATCAGGAACTAACCTGCCAGGGCTACATTCCTGCATCAGGAACTAACCTGCCAGGGCCTGCCAGGGCTACATTCCTGCATCAGGAACTAACCTGCCAGGGCTACATTCCTGTATCAGGAACTAACCTGTCAGGGCCTGCCAGGGCTACATTCCTGCATCAGGAACTAACCTGCCAGGGCTACATTCCTTCATCAGGAACTAACCTGCCAGGGCCTGCCAGGGCTACATTCCTGCATCAGCACCTAACCTGCCAGGGCCTGCTAGGGCTACATTCCTTCATCAGGAACTAACCTGCCAGGGCCTGCCAGGGCCTGCCAGGGCCGGCCAGGGCCTGCCAGGGCCGGCCAGGGCAGGCCAGGGCTACATTCCTGCATCAGGAACTAACCTGCCAGGGCCTGCATTGATGCATCAGCATTAAAAAGCATTAATCATTAACCACTGTCTAATTGTGTAAATGTTGCTGTCCGCACCTAAGGTGTACCAGACACACATTGAGTGGATAGGAAACAGGAGAAGAAGAAGGAATCCAGACTTTTAAGATGCCCTAAAGGTTAATGAAAAGAGTTCTAAGATGAAATGCTTTCTATAGCAATTTTCTTTTTTCCTTTTCAGGGTAAAGACCCCATGTCCACATACTGGCTGAGTGGGAAGGATGGATGCAATCTGCCGCTACCAGACATAGCCAAGGCACTGCCAGAATCACAACATGAGTTCAAATAAGGTCCACCTGTAACCTATAGCGGGGTTTCTAATGCAGGAACCAGTCTGGTTCCATAAGGCCGCTATAGCTTTATGTCATTGTCAATATTGTGTCCCTGTTGACATTGCACTAAGCCTCTGGATTGCACTCCACCAGTAAATAATTCCACATGATGACCTCATAATCGAGGTCAAGGGATCATAACATTCAAAATTTCAATGCAGCATGTGATTTCAAGAAATATGAGGTGATAAGGCCGTTTTATTCTAATAACTTGGATTACGGATCCGGCGGCGAGATTTTTGGCAATTTTTTTTAACCGATCCCCAATGGGAGTATTGCAGTAATTGACCATAAAAAAGTGTTGTTGAAGAAAAATGTATGTGGTAATGAAAAAACGTCCTTTTCCTGTCTAGAGATTTCTCCAAATTCCGATGTTTGAAGTGTTTTTTCATGCCCTTTTTTTTGTCTCCCGGCAATTTGGTGATCAGGTAGGGGGTTTGTGATTTTTTTTTTCTTTTTTATACCGATGGCCGACCATGCACTTGGTGGAAAAATCTGTAATCCAAGTTATTATAATTACATGGCCTAATTTTAAAAGAAATTTAAAAAAATGGCCGGAAACATCTTGACATAAATGTAAAGATAAACTGTGACCATTCACCAGCTCCTCCAGACTCGTCCAGACTTTTTTGCTTGTTTGATTGCATCTTTCAACATGAGCAATGCTGTATAAACCTCTGAACCTTATAATGTGTAACTGCTTTATTTCAAACTAGAAACCTAAGAATAAATTGGCACTCTGCAGGACATGTATGTTGCTTATTCGTATGTAACTGAAAAAAAAGACCTAAGTGAATTGTTTCAGGGTTCAAATGATTAATGAAAGTACATCTCGAGCTGCACAAAGGCGATTTGTCAAAAATGAATGAAATGCTTCTATGGCAGATGATAAACACTTTTGGCGAAAATTCAGGAAAATTATTCCCACCCTGTCACATAATGACTTTATTCAACTCAAAGATGACATAACAGGACTTAATTTAGATCCACCTGACATATCGGGCTATATAAATTCCTTTTTTGCCAATATTGGTACAAAACTTTCTTGTGAAATGCATGACCCATGGCGCTCATACGACAATAGATGTGAGTTTGACATCACCGGATTTGTCTCCACTATAAATGAGATTAAAGATTTAATCAAAGGAATAAATACATCAAAGTCATCAGGTATTGATAACATGTAGAGATAAGAATATCACACAAAACCAAACACAGTCAGTTTCATATTAATAACAGTTTATTTCTTAGACATTTGATGAGTATGATAATTGATGTTACATTTTGGTGTTATGTTGTTGCTGATCTTATGGTGCGACGTTTCGAGTCATTTATGACTCTTCATCAGGCAAGATGCCAATTGTTACAAAAATGCTACCTGAGGTAATAAAAATGATCGAATTTTTCACCTGGTAACCATAGTGACCGAGTTGCTATGCAATGATGTCAACAATTATGAAAAATGTCTGATTTGTCAGTAGAATCCTGATCATGAGTCCTTTTGGGATGATGTTTTTGATGATGCAATCATTTAGGAATTCGGCCTGTGTTTTGGATTTATGGTGATTTTAAGTAATATTTGAAACCAGGGTTGGGCATCAGCTGATAACATGTCTAATGCTGTTGTCAAGGATGCATTTCAGGTTATCCCTGCAAAGATTACTGACATGTTCAATTCTTCATTCCAAACTGGCATGGTTCCTCTATCATGGAAGGTAGCCACTATAGTCCCTATATAGAAATCAGGTGATGCCAAATGTGTTGAAAATTATAGACCCATAGTTCTCACCCCAACACCCTGTAAAATGATTGAGAGGTTGGTACACACTCATATCTTTAAATTCATTGACCATCACAACATTCTCACAGTAAATCAGGGAGGCTCTATTCTTGGGCCGCTCGTGTTTATTTTGTATGTCAATGATCTTTCAAATTGAATCAAAAACTCAAATGTTAGGCTATATGCCGATGACACAGTGATTTACAATGCGGAACCAACAATTGCAAATACTCAGTTAAAACTTCAAGATAGTTTGGACTTGTTTTCACTCTTGTGCTAACAGAATGAGCTGACAGTCAATACCAAAAAAACAAAAGTAATGTGCTTTACTGCCTCTAAAAGGTAGCTAAATGGTCTTGATGTGTCACTAACACTGAACAGGTTGTACCTTCTTACAAATAAGAACTGTGACTCTTGACCCCCACTTAAAGTATGACATACACATTAGGCAGATGCTTTAAACAATATCTCACAAAACATATGTTGGCATGTAAACGGTCTTTTATGACCCAGGGTATTGCATTGAAAGTTTTCAAAACAGTGGTCCTACCTTATTTCGACTATGGAGATATATTATTTATGTTAGCAAGGATTTGTTAAAAGATTTACAAACTGCTCAAAACAGGTGTCTCAAAATTTGCCTTAGAGTACCATATATTACTTCTACTGATTGGATTGATTGGTGTACAAATACTCCCAAGCTGGAAGATCGTAGAATGTACCATTTATATAATTTTATGTACTAAAGGTCAATGGATCCCTCTTATATAGATCACAGAGATGTTTGCACTAGAAGGTACCAGGCACCTGTAATGACACATCTTACTTAACATGGCGGTGTTTACTATAGGTCTATAGAGCACTATGGTGCGATGGTGTGGAATAATTTGGATCCCCCCATCAGGCTCCTGCCAAATGCATTACAATTCAAATATGAACGTAAAAACTGGTTGAATACCCGTATACCTATAGCCCCTTTGTAATGGAAACATGATTTATCTTTGAGTATAAGTTATGGCAATAAACAACTTTGGTATAAGAGTCCTATGTTGGTCCATACTTAACCATTTTTGTGTATTAGAATTTGGGTTTATATTCCTTTATAGGAAAGGGTCCCCCAAGAAGTATCAGCCAATCACCATGGGGTGGACTGAGGGGTACCTTTCTTGCCTGCACAGGAATTGGATCTGTTTACCTATATTCATTTCGCTATCATTATGATGTGCACATTGCTTAATGTAACTGTCAGTTTATTTCCTGGCAATAAAGATAAATGTTTAAAAAAAAGACATGGCATGTGGTGGTGTATTATCATCACATTTCACGTGTTGGATGGTGAATGAAAATTGTTGTATGTCTAGAGCCCATCTGGCTCATCTGTGTGTGAGTCCTGTGTTGGTTAAAAGTGGAATTAGGGCTGCATGGTCTGTGTATAATTGGAAGTGTCCAGTTTCTAGGTAGTGTCTGAAATGTAATACTCCATACACCACTCCCAGTAGTTCTCTCTCTGTGATATTGTAATTTCTCTCATGTTTGAAGAGGGTTCAAGCTGCAAAGGCTACTGGTCTCAGCACTCCTTTATTATCTCTCTGTAAGAGTACAGCTCTTAAACTCACATTGGAAGCATCAGTTGCCAAACTGAACTCCTTCTCATAGTTGGGGTACCTGAGAAGAGCATTAGTATGAGGGCATGCTTTAATACTTTGAAAGGATTATCTGCATCTTTTGTCCAGACAAATGGTTTGAGATATGTCAGTAGGTCATACAGAGGTCTAGCAATCTTGGCATAACCTTTGATAAACTTCTTGAAGTATTGACATAGTCCTGTGAAGGATCTGACATTTTTTACTGACTTTGGTGTTGGGAAGGTTTTGATGGATTCTACCTTTGTGGGAGATGGTTGTGACTCTCATTCCCAAGAAGTCTATTCTGTATATGAATTATTCACATTTTGATTTCTTCAATTTGAGTTTACGAACTCTCAAACTATTGAAAACATCTTCCAAGTCATGGAAGTGTTGTTCAATGGAAGGTGACAACACTAAGATGTCATCTAGGTATGGTAGGGCATATTTGTATTTGAGTTTATTCAGAATCAATGTGACTGGATGGCAAAATCCAGCAGGGGCCATAGCAAGTCCCATTGGCATCCTTGGGTAGACATATTGTTGTCCTTAGCTATGAATTCCGTTTTGTGCTGGTCCTCCTCCCTTATAGGAATTTGAAAAAATCCCTGTTGGGCATCTAGCTTACTGAAAACTCTTGGTCTGATTGACCCTTTCATGTCTAGAATGTCGTTGGCCCAGGGTGTAGATAAGGCTTGATTGATTGTATTCTGGTTTTAATGATGAAAATCTGTTATGAGCCTGTGGCCTCCTGATGCCTTCTGTACTAGAAAGGATCTGGATGCCCAGGCACATTCTCTGAGAATTCCCTGTTTCAATAGCCTTTCACACTCTTCCCCTATTGCGGCCTGTTTTTCTGGTGTTTGTCTAGAGGGTAGGAAATGACATGGTACTGCTTCAGGTTTCACATATATAGAGTGGGTATACAGGTGTGTAGCACTAATGTCTCCATATTTTCCTACAAATATATCATTATATTTGGTCAGCAGTGATTCTAGCCTATCATGCTGATCTTTTGATGTGAGCACAGATTTTGGTGGAACATTCTCTTCCAACTCTGACTCGAGGTCATGTGCCTCACTATGTATAGCTGTTACTTCAGATAGTTTGATTGTGTTAGGCTCAGGGTCAGCATATGTAGACTCACAGTCTGAGTCTGTGTCACTGAATGGAAGTTCATACTCAGGCTGTATGGCTGAGATGGATTGTTCATTGGGTGGGGTAGTGTCTGACACCTGTTGGGGTTTTTCTAGGTCAGATTCTTTGACTTCCTGAAATAGAGCTATGATGGCACCCTTTTTGATTTTGTGTGGGCGCCTGCTGGTGTTGAGTAACACTAGGGGATGTTTGTTATTTCCCCTGGGGGTTACTGCTGCTCTCTGAACTAGATATGGGGCATTGTTATTTCTCTGGAGATTATCTACTACTCCAGTTTTGCCCTGCAGTGATTGGGTAGATGTGACTTTTTCCAATACTGCAGAGAATCAGAGAATGGAGGGATAGTAAAATCCCTCACTGCCCTAATGGGTTCGAGAATTTGTTCAGGATCACCATTGAATTCAATTTGAGATTTTGTAGTGCTTAAGAAATCTGTGCCGGAAACAATGGGCTGTGTGAGGTTGGGAATTACAGCAAATTGGTATTGAAATATGACACCTTGGATTCTGAAATTCTGAATGTCTAACATGACACACTGATCCATCTGCCAAGTGGATGTTGATTTTTGACTTCTTTAATTGGATATAGAATCTCTTTTGGAGATCCATGAGGAAGGCTTCTCTGACACAGGTGATAGTGGCATCTGTATCAACCAAACAGTGTACATCTGAAGCATCATAGAGATTTGCATTGATACAGCCATTTTTAAAAAGAAGTACAATAGAAAGCTTGGTCCATCACATGAGGTGGTATGTGGGCGTTACTCTGCTGGTTTCCCTGGTAACCTGTTGTGTTTGGTTTGTAGTCCTCCTGATTTGAGTTGGAACCCTGGTTGTACTGACCAGAGTTGCTGTAGTGACTAAAGTTGTTGGAACCCTGGTTGTTGTAGGATCCACCATTGTTGTAGCGACCAGAGTTGCTGGAACCCTGGTTGTTGTAGGTACTGCTGGACGCGTTCAAACCAAACCAACGGCTGCCGGGCGCCGAGGTCTGTGTACTTATGGTCTAGTGGTAAGCGCATTGCCCTCAGCTTCTACAGGTAGGCAGGATGAGTCCTCGTCACGTTTTTTTTTCGCTGTGTGTATACACACTATGGCAGGCACTATGGCAAGTCCCGGGGAAGGGGAACAAATTTTGTTTTCAACTTTATATATTGATATTCTATTGATTATTTATTGATTAATCATGTAATAAAGACAGTAAGGAATGGGCACCTAATTCGGTGTATCGTAGGATATCGAAACGGGTGGCCGTAGGCCCTACAGCCACTCGTTTCTATATCCTACGATACACCAAATTTGGTACCCGTTAGCCTATTTATTACTCTGTTATTATTATTATTATTATATATATATATATATATATATATATATTATATATATATATATATATGACTGATAGTCACAGATCATCGTCAATTGGGTTGGCAAGGGGGTCCCAAAAAAAATTAGCAGTACCATCTATTCCTGTTGCATATCTAAACTACAAGTGTTGGTGCATAGGGCCCATATATGAGGGAAGGTTAAATATGTTAAGTATTTCTGTACTAGCCCGCCGAAGTGAGGTATGTTGATTACCGCGAGGACATGTCTACGACCTTACCTCTATGCAGAGATACATAGGAAACAGATGTTTCACATGAAGTTTAACCCAATGATTGTTAATAATATATGTAAGAAAACATCCCAAGCATTAAAGGAAATCACTTTTCTTTTACTCTTTTGAGCATGTTATGCTATTTTTGGCTACAGAGAGGATAACGCGTTTTCTGAAAAGCCTAGCATAAACTGACATGCTTCTTTCCAGTTAGCACCACTCCTTGAAAAGAGGACATATGCAACTTATTTCACCATGAACAGATAGATAATCCCTTCATGGTATATAGATATGGGGGCACTAGATTGATGTGTCTGCTGCAGAACAGCTGGAAATAGGTCATAGACGTGTCCTCGTGGCCTCTGCGAGCTTCCATGAGTAGGCAAAGTAGAGTGAATTTAAATGCCTGTAATTGGTTCCTATGATATTCCATTGATATGATCTGTACTTAACTGTTTATTCATCAGCAAACCTCTGTTATACCATATTATAGTGAAATTAGCCTGGTTTGATGTATTAAAAGTTGTACATGTTTGGTAAATTTTTTGGCTAAATGGTATTTTTCATCGGAAAACCATAAGTTATTACTTTCTTCCTTATAGGTCGGTGGCATTTTAGGGCCAGGTAGTTTGGTACCCTACCTCTAGATGCTATTGACTGAAATATAAGGATGGGGGAGAGCACAGTGGACTAAGATGCTTAATGTGCGGTCATAGACGTGTCCTCACGGTCGTAGACCTGTCCTCGCAGCATTAGAAAACTTAACACTATTGCCACTATACCTTTTCTGATAGGAGTTATGACCTGATATTACCTTTCTAGGATACCTATAGATAATTACTTCTTCATGTAACTATATTCAAGCTGCCTTGGTCATTTGGCACTACCCTCCCTTAGACATTGCCCTCCACTGATATTTTTAAAGGTTTCCTGCTAAGAATAGGGACACACACATGTAACAACAAACAAAAACAATTTATTGAACAGGTCATCACACCATAAAAGGCTGGAACATTATGTACAACCCCCCAGGTAATGTGCTCTTATAAGCAGCATTTGCTGCCAGTCGTAGATGTGTCTGCGGTCGTAGACGTGTCCTTGCGGCCGTAGATGTGTCCTGGCTAAGACTTTTCTTATGATATCTCTGGTTCTATGTGGAATCTATCAACCAAACTTACTGGGCTTTTTGCTGTCATATGAAGGTATAAGGGCCGGATAATAAGGATAGTTAAATATCAAACACCTAGCAGCTATGAGTGCATTTATGGTCGTAGACGCGTCCATGTGTAAACTACCCCAAAATCAAGTCATAGCCTCTGGGATATACAGTTTTACAGGCAGGTTCATTATTCTTTGTTGGTTACATAGGTACATGTAAGATCTCTACCTGGTAAATTTTACTAGTCCATCCACTGTGTCTTTCTTGGTGCCAACCAAGCTGGAAAAGGTCGTAGATGTGTCCTCACAATGGTTACCCCAAAGGTTTTTGTACCCAGTCACCACAAAAGATAATGCATGGACCCCAAAATATTACAAAAACATTCTCTACCCTAGGGGGTATCATAGATGAAATAAATAAAGATTTGGCTCTTAATTTTTCTTTTGGTAGCAAGGGAAAAAACTATTTCCTTGTTTTTACCCTTCACCCTTTTTGGCTGTTCTAACCCCTGTAGCTTACTTATTATGCATAACAGATAGGCAAAACCATGGTTCCCCTTCAAGCCCTAAGCCTTGACAAGTAAAATACATAAATAACACAACTATATCTCTTATTTTGTATAATTTATTGAATGGGAGGCAAAGACAACCTATCTGCTCAGAAGGTGAGAGAGGGAGGAGGAGGGGTATATATATATATATATATATATATATATATATATATATATATATATATATATATATATATATAATGGGTGGGGCTCCAGAAAATGTCCATTATGCAAATTTGTCATGTTTTCTTTAATAACTCTGTAATAAGATCATTTCAGGTGATATGAACAGCATGGTTACAAAGATCTCAATGAGTACTTATGTAATAACTAAGGAATAAATTATTTTTTTCCTGTTATTTTCTGAATTTACCCATATTTTGCTTGAAAAATACCAAAAAATCCATGTCCCCTGAGAAAAAATGATTTTCATTCAATTTTTTTCTCTATTCACATTGTATTAACCCATTTTGCAATTAATACAACATATTTTAGAGACCCTTCTGTACATCACCGTGAATTTTCAAGAAAATTTTCAATTTTTTTCATTATCTGATGAAAATCTTTAAAAATAGAGTTTTTCTCATAAAATCATGTTTTTATTTAAAAAATGTGTTATCTATATGAATAGAATGCGTTTGAGGTAGTTTTTTGACAGTATGTAGAAGTCTGACACCCACATATTGGAGCAGATATGCAAAAATCTGAATATTTTACTCTTTTCTCTCCATAAATGAGGCCCAAAGAGGGGTAGAAAAATGACCCTTTTAAGGCTATATTTCCTTGTATGGATGGACACGACAACATATATACACTTTGCCCAAGTCGCTGACAATCGCTGACAATTGGGGCGGTTTATTAAACTTTAAACCTAACAGACAACGTCAGAAACAAAAAGAAAAATTTTATGACCAAATGTCCATGGAGTCCATGACTCAGTTCCTTTGTTCAGTCTCAGTGCAGTGCCATCTGGTGTGGCAGCACAGTACCACCTGACCCAGGTGGTGGGGAGGTCCATCTAGTGGGGAAATATACCCCTATATCTACTCCGTTCCTTTGTACATATAGTAGTCATATTTCCTTGTATGGATGGACACGACAACATATATACACTTTGCCCAAGTCGCTGACAATCGCTGACAATTGGGGCGGCACACGGCATACAAAAACACTTTGCCCAGTTAATACCTGCTCAATTCATGAGCCACACGTAAGTCTTTAACACGTCGCGAGCGGTAAGAATCTGATAAATAAATCAGAACCGCCCAGGATCTCCAGTTACCATAGCTTTTAACGTCGTGAAGGTGCATAAAATCTGCCAAAAACATGGCGGCACCCCGACGCACACTGTGGGTAGTGAAATCCCCTTCCAGCTTGGCGATCCGACAAGAGTCCTTGAGTTTGTATGAATAAACATTATAAGTCCATGAAAATAGTTGGTCATTGGGTTCTAGCCCAGACTCCAGAATATAATCCTTCAGCAGCTGTACAGGGCAGAGATTACTGCCAGGTGATGCAATAACAGGAATAATTTGTTTATATTGACGGAATTGAACCGTCTTCGAGCTGCGAATACATAAGTCAAGTCCACCATCCCAGAATTTCACATCACTCACTAAGAGGGAATGTATCGAATTTGTGATGTGCCCAACGCGCAACAAGCAACGGAAGGACAACAATAGCGCGGCCCAGAATTTCCTGTCTTTAGCCTTAGATAAGTTCAGGACAGCCTTTATACGTAATAAGTCAGAGGCTGTCAGGGGTTCGGCTGGCTTAGATGCTGAGCCCAACAATCGTTTCGCACCATCCAAGGTAGATTTGATAAGGAAACATGCTCTTGTGGGATGAGGGTAGCCCATAAAGTCATGCAGAGCCCATAGGCCCGAGATGTAGTTCTCAATGGTGTTATAAGCCACGCGACTAACAAGATAAGTTATATATAGACAGACGGTTTCTATTGAGGCTGGTAAATAACACAGATCATATTCCTCACAGAAGTCCTCATATTGTTTCCATTGGGATTTCCTTGTCCTATAAGTGGTGGCAGACCAGCAATTCGATCTCAGAACCTCCCAACTGCGTCGCAGTGCCTCCCGCTCTGTAACAACAATCGATGAAGGTGTCAATAGTATAGCCACAAATAATTACATGGTCGGCATTATTCAGACGAGACAAGGCGTCAGCTAATATGTTATCTTCAGAGCTGATTCTGAAGGCTCTTAGATGAATGTTGTATAAGGCGCAGCACCAAAATAATTCCCGCAACCAAGGCATGGCATGGGGGCTTGTACTCCTGCCAGAATTTATCATGCCCTGTACCTGAGTGTTATCTGTATACACAGCTACAAAGCTATCTTTCCACTCGTTGCCCCAGCGATGCACAGATACTACAACAGGCCACATTTCTTCAATGTTAATATGATCACAGTACGACTCATCCTGCGGGGGATTTTCATGATGGCCACAACACTTGTCATCCCTGTACCAACAACCATAGAAGAAGTCGTCTTCGATGTGACCGCCGAAACCATATTTTGAAGAATCTGTATACACAGTATGGGACGGGGTATCAGTTCTTATCATGCGGGCCTTGCCATTGAACCAAGTTACAAATTGGTACCACCACTCCAAGTCTAATAATAAACTTTCAGACAAATTGAAGCAGTGAATGCCGGGTGGAAGGTCTCGAAGCTCATTATACACACGACGGGAGAAGGTGCGGCCGCCTTTAACGACAGTCGAACAATGGCCCAGGAGGCCAGCTAATTTCTCCAAGCGTTTCCTAGTACATGATTTACGGCCCCTGAAGTAATTGACCTCCGCTTTCACACGATCAAGTCTTTCATTATCGATTGACAAGGTCAAGTTCACTGAGTCAATAACAATCCCAAGGAACTTAGTAACTTGAGACGGGGGGACCAGCTTGTTCATTTTTACCTTGAAACCCAGGCCATTCAACATTGCACACAATTGGCTCTGAGCTTCCTGGCAAGAAGACTCTGAATTCCCTATAACGAGGTAATCATCTAAATAGTTGGTACAGCGTGGATAACTGCCGCTGGCCCCACACTTCACTATGAAGTCGGAAACTTGGGTGAAGATGAAGGGAGCACAGCGCAACCCGAAGCATAATGACATATCTTGGAAGAATTCACTGCCATTGCCCACATCCCAGGCAAACCCCTGAAAGTCACGATGGGCAGGCAATACATTAATAGAACGATAAGCATCGGCGATGTCAGTCACTGCGCAGAAATCGAATTGATTCAAGTCCGACACAACATCATCTACAGAATGATAATGGAATTTTTCACATGAATCTTCCATATAACAGTTGATATTGATATGCTCAGGCATAGAGCAGTCAGTGATAGGGCGCAAGGTGTTGTCGGATTTCAGAACGCCACCCATAGCATGAACGCATTTAGGTCGAGAATCCACTCTCCTGACTTTTCCCTCAGAAAGCTCACTAATTACACGTTCAGTCATTTCTGAACAAAAGGCACTGTTTGTGAGAGAAGCATAATTATTACAATTATACATAGATGGGCAGTCATGATCAACAATCCTAAATCCTCGGTAAATACCAGTCAGGACATACCAGTCACTTTCAGTTGCCAGGTCACCGAATTCCAGTAACTTACAAGCAAAGGCGCAAGGTTTAACTTGTGTAACGACAGATTCTAGAAAAATTTTATGACCAAATGTCCATGGAGTCCATGACTCAGTTCCTTTGTTCAGTCTCAGTGCAGTGCCATCTGGTGTGGCAGCACAGTACCACCTGACCCAGGTGGTGGGGAGGTCCATCTAGTGGGGAAATATACCCCTATATCTACTCCGTTCCTTTGTACATATAGTAGTCATTTTCTTTAGGGAATAATTTATTATATAAATATAAGGCATATAAAGATGAAATTCAGTTGACACTGTGTGTGGTGGGGGCCTTGAAAGGATCTTGCCATTTGATTCCGGAAATTCCACTTCAAAGTATGATAAAAGACAGAAAATTGAAAATGTTACGTTCATCAGATTTATGTTACGTTCATCGGATTCACATGGATGATTTACCTCTAATTTGCCTAATTCTTCAATAATAGTTAAAACAAATATCAATAGGGTACCCAAGTAGTGAACTGCACCAGCTAGTGTAAGAATTTTTTCAATGTAGATTATTGTTTTGCTGTAATAGGAATGCAATCATAAATGTTACGTTCATCAGATTTATGTTACGTTCATCGGATTTATGTTACGTTCATCAGATTTTTGGTGTTACGTTCATCAGACTGTTACGTTCATCGGATAAATTGATGATAGCATATGAATGGCATAAATCATCCATGAAGAAAATTTTAAACAACCAGTAAACCTGAGAAAATCAACCTAATCAGCATGGGATATGAATTTTCCAGATAGATATATTCTTTAAGGAGATATTTCATGATTTTCCCCAAAAATGTTACGTTCATCGGATTCAGGCTAATGACTTATCAAAGATAAAATCCTTTATAATGCATAAGTAGATCAAAGAAATATCTTTAGGTATAGCTAATAAAAGTGAATACAATCATTTCCAATTGTCAGTTAGTGGAACATTGTTCAATTTTATATTTTTTTTGTTGTCTACAAGAATTTTTAAATGTACTTAGAGCAAATCCATCATTTTCTCAATTTACCTGATATTTTAAGCATGACACAAGATATGTGGAAACGAAGGAAAAATTTATATATGATATTCTGTGCATAGAAGAGATACATCTCTACCAGGTTCCAGTGAATATATATCATGGTATATTGTTTGAAAATCATTTTTCCACAATTTTATCTCATTTAATCAAATCTGATGAACGTAACACCCCTCTTAATGCTTAAAATATATGCATTTTGAGCTAAAAAATAGAAAATGATGGAAAAATCCCAACTTCACAATATTTAGCATTCTCATGGCTTATCACCTCCTCCACAGACATGTAAAACTATAGAAGTCTAAGGGTAATTAAAAAAATTGATCATTTTTTCTCAAAATTGGACATTTTCTGGAGCCCCACCCATATATATATATATATATATATATATATATATATATATATATATATATATAAACATTGTATATATATTTAGATCTACATTAAGCCATGCAGAGTCAATGCCTGGTACCTACATGTACATCAACACCCAGCCCCCCCACCGGATCAGCCCATGTAGAGTTATGAAATGTAAAATAGCCCATTCAGAGTCATGACATGATGCCTATGTATAAACGTATTTTAGCCCATAAATAGATCTATGAAATGGAACCTCCATGTACATTATCACTCATTTTTGATATGATAACTGAAGATATTCTACTGTCAAATCCTTCTAAAACGTTTTGTATTGAAAAGAAATGTTCTTCAATACTCCCTAATACGTTTTGGCATACCATGACTACTAGGTACAGTCTCCTTCCATCAAGTTCTAAATCGTTTTGTAGTAAGGGAAAATGTTCCTCTAATACGTTTTTGCATAGTAAGACCACCAAAAAGAACAAGGTTCTAAAATGTTTTCCTATGAAGGAAAGTGTCATGCAATACACTGTATTACATTCTGGCATAACACCACTCCAGAAACCCTACTTCCACAACGTTTATATTGAAGATCCGTCTACAACATTTATATTGAAGATATTGTTCTAAAATACTCTCTAGTGCATTTTGACATATCATAACCACTAAAGACTGTCCTCCTGCCAAACGTTCAAAAATGCACTGAAGCATCTCCTGACTGCTAAATTAGAGTCAGCAATAGAATAACCAAGCACTGATAAAACATTTCTAATTAAATTTGTAATTAGGGCTCTGATTTGCATAAAACATGTTACATTTGAGAATCTTGAACCAATTAATGATATTTTAACTGTTTCTCCATGTAATACACCCATTGAGCCTTAATTGAATTCAATCAATGATTATGTAACATGGTCATGAATATGGCATGTTTATTCACATGTTGGGACAACTGAGTAATCAACAGATTTCAGACCTAATAAACATGCAAAAGACATTGACTAATGTTCACCCCTTTCTTCATGATGAATAAGATAGAAGTGAAGTTTCAAAATCTGAAATTATATCATTCATAAGTATTCTTTCTAGTGAAATATTCACTGTCAAAATGAGTGAATTAGGCAAAAATCACTCATTGTCACTCTGCCCGACAAACCTCCACCTTCACACACATTTTTCGGGTAGAATCCAAGCATGTCAAGTCCTGTACTTTTAGCACTGCCAAATATACGATCTCTAGTTGGTGTTCACCCACATTTTGTCTCCATTTTCTTATAAATAAATAAGAATCAAATGATTTTTTATAGCGATCCAACACACACGGCAATTCCGTCTTGTTTAGCGAAGTGGGTAGGTGCCCGGATGTTACCTGACATACTTTCGGCTGAAGAACTAGGTCAAATATGCATCGAACAAGGAATTGCCGGATAATGCGCCTGCCGACCTGTATTGCTATGGAAAATCAATGGATTCTTATTTATTTCGAACAGAATGGAGAAATTAGGCATGGCATGTTCATATAGGATATCTAAGGATGTTTCCCTGTTACTAACTCCACCTAGCACCATTGGATTCTATGCTAACGAGGTGTGTAAACATCAGGTATGTCGGAAAACTTCAAATCCTTCATGTACATTGATTTCTAGCACCGGTCGGCTTGGTATAGTGGACAGCGAGCTTGTCTCCTGCCACAGTGGCCAGGGATCGATTCCCTATAGAAACCTGAATGGTTTTAACTGGAAATGTATGGCGAGGGTGACATTGTATCCTTCTCCAATTTATTAACATGTCCAGGTTCGAACCAAAGATGTCTTAGAAAAATAAATGAACTCTGAGAGTGCGGTTATACCCCAATAAAGGAATGGGGTTATGACCGAAAAAACACGCTGTGGGGCCTGAAACGTGAGATAACTATTAACCCACTCCCGACACCATCCTAAAGATATATACCCCAAACCCACCATCACAGACGATCACCTTGCACTGGTCTATAATTCCAGATGCATATTATATAGTACCTAAAATGTATTGAAACTGAAGGTAGAACTAGTGGAAACTTTATAACTCAAATGTATCGACAGATGACATTGAGAGGGGGTGTGGCTGGACCTTCTGTACTCACCTGTACTCGGGGAAGCTTGTCCGGTTATGTTAGGACAGGGACACACCCAAGGTGAGGGTACTGCCACACCCAGGGTGAGTGGTCTCAGGCCCAGGGTGAAGGCCATCTGAATGTCACTTTCGGACTGAGAGCCTTATATAAAAGACCATGTATTTGGAGAATCTATTGTCTATTGATATTTGGAAGTTGTATGTCCTGTTAGTGGAACAAAAGGATACTTCAACTCACTTTACCTCTTGGACTTTCATGTGTGTCCTGAGAACTGGCTAGGCATACATAGTGATTCTACCACATGAGTATTGATAAGCAGTTTGGATTTACACATTCTGGGACTTAATACATCTACATAGAAACATATAGTTCCCCTAAATTACATATCTAGATATTATGTTTCAAGACAATTTGAGGCAAATCTAACAAAGGCTGTACTACATCACAAAATCGGGAAAAACCAGAATATCAGAACCAAAAATCGTGATTATAGGAATCGAAAAAAGGGGATCCCTAATGCTTGCCTCTACTGTTGTACATGTAAATGTTTACACAGACTGTATGTACCCTCTCCAACCTGTCACCCTACATATATGGGCAGATTCACTGAGCGATGTTTGGGCCTATTTTGTGGACTTTTTGGATTTGAGGAATTACAATGAGAAATGTAGACCACCATCCTCCCTTATTCTAGTCACATTTGATATAATACATCTTGAGCTTCAAGCAGAGGGTAAATCTATGTATATCGGCCTATAATTTGACAAGTTCTGGAGGCTCGAAGTCGGGCGATACACCAAAAATGGCCTTTTTTATCCAATTAAACATCATTCCCATCAATATATTATAAAACTAGACAGTACTAGACTGTCATAAACCTATTTTTCATTTGGTGTTGGGTCATAGCTCTCTATCAAAAATCACTTGGCTTTGTCACTGCCTCAACTTTCTTTCACACATGCCTTATAATATTGAACTGTGAGCATCCTCACGTACGTAACACTTTTTTTAGGTCTAAGACTACCATAATAAGAAAGTACCCTCACTGTTCTTATTAACTGTGATAAGTAGCGTCCCTAGGGGGGTTTTGATGGAAAATAGATAAAAGTACTGGCTTGCTGCAGATACAACCTAGATCTCATAAACCAAAATTCAACTCCAGACAGTGTTACATATATGAGGTTCACTTTTACATGTCTATAGGTTAATTAAATGAGAAATTCTTTATCTATTGTCTATTCTAGTTTAGGATGTATAGAAACTGAATGCTTGAAACAAAAATCAGGGCCAAAGTCTGCATAGTAAGGCCACAGTGGGGACGGCTTGGAAAAGTCTGTCGAAATCCGCACATACGTAACGTTTTCAATTTTTCACAAAAAGTCATAGTAAAATGAACTTGATGGTTCTAAATGATGGTATATATTCAGTATCTGTTTTGCAATTATCAAAAGACTTAGGTGCCTTGTTGAAAAAGAGTATTTAGGTACCTTGGTCTGCATTTAGGTAGGATTTGAAATGCGCTCAGAGAGAGAAGTGTCATGAAAATGTGGGATTTTTTTTTTCAAAGCGATGGAAATGACCAGTAAAGGGCCTAAAGTGTGTAGATATGCCTTTGAAGTAGTAAGTTAACATGTTGTGTATGAGTAATTATGATGCAGAAGATCTGAAATTTTTTAATGTATTGTTCAAGTGGACTTAAAAGGAATCTAATGAATTACTCACATACATAACGTTTTCGAGTGTTTGCGACAAGTCATAGTAGAATGAACTTGATGGTCCTGAGTAATGGTATATGTTGTTTATCTGTTTTGCAATGATTAATAGACTTATGGGCCTTGTTAAGGAAGAGTATTTGGAGTACCCTGGTTTGTATTTATATAGGACATGACATGCTCTCGGAGTGAGAAGGCTGTGAAAATGTGAGATTTTTTTTTCAAAGCAATGGAAATGACCCATAAGTGGCCTAAAATGTGTAGATATGCCTTTGAAATGGTAATCTAACATATTCTGTACAGGAAATAGTGATGCAGATGATCTTTAATGTTTAAAAGTATTGCTCAGGTGAAAAATCATTTGAATTCCTCACGTACGTAACATTTTTTTGGTATTCAGAAACACCCATGCAGATCTGGACCAGAATGTCTGCATGCCATATTGTTGCAAATTTTAAAAGGGTAACATTTATTGTAAGTAGGGTCATTCTAGATAATAGAGATTGATTTTCATGAGGATGTACTCATTTTTGAATGTGTGAGGTTAAAGGTTGGAATGCTAAGCTACATGCTAACAACTTTCGCTCGTCTTCATATTTGGCGATGAGGTGTAATAGAAAAAGGTCTTGATAAAGGGGTTTGAATTTTACTACACTTAAAGACATGTATTATAACATTATGGACATGAAATATGATGCAGATAGGATGATATTTAATAGGTTTTATGACTATCTGTTGGAAAATGTAACGTACGTGAGGGTAATAACTATGGTTTTATGTCATGGGGAATAAAATCTGACATGTTAGGAGTTGGTGACTTGAATGAACCTTTCTAGTAAGCCAGGATATAGGGCTTTCAATAAAATAAAGTGTTATTGAGTTATATTGAATTTGTGATATCAATGGTCCTCAGGCTGGTAAACATCTTTCACTGAATCACCCCGTTTGTCATCATTTCATCACCGGTTCCATCATGCCCCTAACTTAATCCGCATGACGGGGAAATCAGTTGGGTGTGACCACTACGTCAGCTTTTGAGGCCATGCTGTAGCTCCTGTGGTAATGGAAAATGACGACGAGACCTCTTTCTATCTATGTATGAATTATAAATGGACTTAGCTGGTTGGATTATGTTCTATTTACACATACCCTCTCCTTGGCAGGTGGCCCGTCACTAATTCCTATGTTTGTGAAGCCGTGAAAGCCCCCCTCCCATGAACGCATCCATTAACCCACTAAAGACCACCTACATATATAATGTATATATACATGTACACATAAGTATGATGCACCTTATTAGGAGTTCTAAGTGGGGTGCCATTGGCTTATTTGGAGTCTTGGGACCGTAAACATGCGTGCTATTCCCACATTAGGAGCCCCAATCACGTAGCATTTTTATATTTGGAGCAGTTGTTGCATCCAAGTACCTAAATCACTCTGTGGCCCTTGAGGAAGAATAGGCGTCCATACATGTGCCTGGGAAGCGTCTGATCCTCTGCCTCTCCCTTCACTGTAAAAAGTGTGTTGTAATTACACTGCCCCTCCCTACACTGTAAAAACATGTGTTGAACTTACTGTCCCTCCCTACACTGTAAAAATGTGTGTTGAAATTACACTGCTCCTCCCTACACTATAAATTATGTGTCTTGAAAAACCAACAATATAAATAAATTCCTTGCACCCAACTTTTGGGAATAAATAATGTCAAAAGCCTTGTCAAATGAATGTTTTGCTGCAGGAGGTAGAAATCTGAGGATTTGGTGGCCATTTTGCCCGGTTACACCTCCTACGGGTGAATTGAAAATTTGGCAACATTGAAATTCTTAAAGAGCACCTTTTTTAGGTCAGATTTGGCCATGTTGCCAAAATTCAACAACAAAAAAATAGCCCCCCTATTTTGCTACATAAGAGGGTATACTATGCTTTCTGGCAACCTGGCCCATACCTCTAACCATTTAACTTGACAAAAAGCCTAAAGAAATAGAGAAAATATGAAATAATTTCTTTAAAAAGTCTGAGGTCAGCCTAGTTTTTTGAGATTGGTCAGGTGACTGGAAATCAACTTTTTTTTTTCTTTGGCCTTATGAAGTATGACCTCAATAAACACTATTTATAATCTTTGCATGTCTGGTTTTGAGTACTTACTGACGCACCAACAAGGCAACTACCATGGGTGGCACTCTGTAAGTATTCAGTTCTCTTCTCATCTTTTAAACAGTATCTAAACTTATTGTATCAGAATATATAAGTTATATATTCGCAACAGGGCATGGTGCAGAGATACAACTTTCAAATGTTGTATTTGTAATGTTATAGATTACGTATGAATGATATCTATAAAATTTAAAAGTACACCTGTGAGGCCTCTCACGGAAACCTGTTTACCGGGCTGATCCATAAATATTCATGGATCCCATTCTATTAGACTTAGGGTAGATGTGGGCCTTCAGTGATTGTACCTTCATAAGGTATTATGCACAGTGGAATATCATGTTTTTTTACTGTTTGTTGTTGCAATTATAGTAGGTATAAATGTCACTAGTGTATCTGTCCCCATCTCATAATTTCTTTTCACATAGCTTTGATATCCTATGCCACAAAATGCTACATCGATGGAAGGCTGATGAGGGATGGTGTAAAGTGGATTTACCTGTCACAATACTTTGGCTGTTATCAACACAATTGTTTTCTTCATAATTAAATGTGCAATTCAATATATTTCATCTTCAATTATTCCTTGTTTCCAAACAGGATAACTCTGTTTAACTCTGGGTCTGGATATACCCAGAACCAGATCTCTCCTACAAGTGACTGTGGCTGGAACCAGAACCAGAATGTTTATCTAGGGACCAGGAAAAGATTTGGACAACCTGTGGCAACATGGCCAGCACCAGTGCAGGAAGTCAACTCTTCAAAAGCCCAATCTTTGATCAAGGTTGGCTGCTGAACTTTACTCGCAAGACATGGGCAAGAGGTTCCTTCAGAAAGGTGAAAAATATTTAGCAAATCTACCAGTCATCCAGTATACAATTTTCAAACTTTTGTTTAAATTACATAATAGTATAGACTTTCCTGAATGAGCCTTGGCAATGTAACGGTCACTATTCGCAGGTTCAGCTTTACCTGGCTGTCTTTCAATCTGGCAATACTGGACTCCTTTTCCAAAGTCTTCCTCAAAATAGGTCATCTCAAAAGATATAACTGCCAAGAATACAAACTCAACCTTCACAATTATTGTTATCACTAATTCCTTCTCTTTTCTGCTTTTGCTCACTGTTCTATTGACTGTCTATTTTTCATTGGTATGACATGTATTTAACAATTTCCATCTTTTTCAGATGATCCCGGCTGCATCCTTTGCTGTATTTGGTAAATTCTTCATCCATCTTTGTGGAAAGTCATCAATGGAAAACAATTTCTAGCCTTGCACCAACATCCTTAATCCACAGGATCCTTGGGTTCCCCTTGTTATACATCACAGGTCTGCCACTTACTTTGAAATTGTCAGTGAGCCCTATCCCTATGTGCCTCTGGACGATATCATTGAGCACCCTATTTGGGGAGAATATCGTGGTCCGGCATTGGTAACTATCAGAGAAATGGATAACCTGCTTGTGGATGCTCGGATGACCCTGTCCTTTCCAAGCTACAAATGGATGACCCCTTGATCCCTTTGTTGATACTGTCACTAAACAATTTGACTTCTTTTTGACCAAAATAATGGTACCATAAAACCAAATCACAGGTGTGCAGATGGAGAATTTGGAGGGGTTGGAATACATCCAAATCACACCTGCTTTTTAGAATATTTCATCCACAGGGAGAGTTTACAGAGGTCAGGCAAACAAATTTTAGTATTCTTTGAAAAATAACTGTGACAAAGGCTACTAAATCTAGGAGTCACACAAGCCATTACACTCTGGAACAAGAGGCAGTTAAGTGCGAGGAAGGTGAATCATGTCCATGAGAGAAGTGATCATTCTTCAAGATTGTTGACCAAACAAAGCTACCATATTGTTATGCCTCCTTCTCTATGTCTATGGCATCTTATATACTGGATAGATGAACATATTGTTTATTGCATATACATCTATTCATCTTAAATAACTAACCCCAATCAATAAGTAATAACATTTTTTCTAACTGTTCCTAACAGAATCTCAATTTAGTAACATCAAATTAGTTTCCAACTCTTCATTCATTTATGAGATGCACAATAACTAGTAAACCTATTGACATCCTAATTCACTTTCCATTCCCAGTTATTCTACAATGTTTCTTGTAATTGCTATGCCATTTTATTAATCTTACTTATCCTTCCCAACTGTGTAACAAATATATTGCAGGTTTCATGATAATAAACACATAGAGTAACAGAAATAGTTAGTGCTGGTTATCTATTTGTTTATCTCTTCATTTAAACTCAAGGATATCAAAAAAATTTTGGATGTGTACTTGAAATATGTCCTAGGGTTATATGGTAACGAACAATTTAAAAGAGGTTGTTCAAAGTGAATCACCTGATCGTCTTTAACCCGTTAATGGCCACAAATTGCCTCACGGTTTAGAAACCCAAGATGCCCGGTTCACCTTAGCTATTTGATCCACTTTGAACAATCCACTGAATACCATACACATATAGGGAGTATATGACATACATAGTTCAAGCAGAACTAGGTAGAGTACTGGGCCGTATTTCAGGACAGGCCCTATTTCCAGAATTCCTTGCTAAAATAGTGATTAGGGGAATCAATGACTGATTGGTTACAAATAAAGTAGTGTCATATAATATATACATGTACATGTGCCCTCAACTAGCAACATTAGAAATGATATACCATAATCTCCCTTGTATAAGGTGCATCTTATACGCCAAATGAAATGCTGCTGGGTCTTATACGCGGGAGGTAAATTGCATTGATTTGGGGTGTGCCTTATAGGGGGGTATTTTTACTAAAGAACAGTACTAAACTGACAAATATCTGCCCTCAAGGGTGTGCCTTCTACGTGAAGCAGCCTTCTCTGGGTTGGGGGTGTGCCTTCTACGCAAGCTGCACCTTCTACGCGGGAGATTACGGTAAGTTTTCCTCACAAAACATGGGTGAATGTGAGATTGTCCTGTTCTGAGCTTCAGGTAAATGGATAAAGTGATACTCAATAGCAAAACAGCCAAGCATGGGGTCTGTGTTATACTGACTATTACGGTGTCTAACGCTATTGAATTTCAAACTCTCAGTATCAATGCATCCATAAAATGAGTATTCTGAAGGATTTTTACATTGATATCAGTTTTCTGAGATTTCATGAAGGACTTAAAAACTGGACCCTCCTTTCACAAAGGGGCACCTAATTCCGGACACCCTGTAATATATAGATAAACACTGACTTAGTTTTGATATAACGCTTATATGTTTGCTAAAGTATGTATGTCTATCATTTAATATCACTTTATATATCTTCAATGTATCTTTAAATGACAAAAATCACATAGGCAGCCTTATGCCAGTCACCAGATCTTAAAGCTTTGTGTTGAGGCCAATAACTTCCTATCTACAATACTGAGGAATGATGTATGTTGAACCCAAGGACAGTGTTTGTTTAGATGATCTTGTAGGATGATAAATTCCAAAGAAAAAATTTGATATTTTACATTTCATCTAATGGATAATTTCACTGTCTAGAATTAGGGGCTTTTGTCCGGAATTAGGTGCTATTGTAGCATATTAAAGGACCCATAATTTACAATGAAATATCATACCTATAGGAGAATAGTTCTAATGCATGTTAGAATAGGTGCCTACCATTCATAGGTCAAAAGGTGGGGATAATCAGACATTTAGTCTGGTAGAAATCAAAAGACAAGCATTATCTGTCTGGAAATTGGGTCTTTTACTCTATTCAAGTCCAGGCCGCTACTCTTGGGGACTCAGCAGCTGGGTGACAGTGATCAGAAAAAACCTCACTATTCTATCAATCTGAAAAGTCAAAGGTTCTAAGTAGAGGAGGAATGTCCCCATCCAGCCACATATCCATCCCATGGACCGAAGCCAACGGTCAGCATGTGAACCCCTCTGGCCACAGCTATCTGGAACAGCTTCAGTTAGCGAGTTCAGTGCTCAGGCCAGTTGGGGGCTTTCGTAGTGTTAAATAACGTTATACATGGTTAAAATGATACATCATTCCCCTCGCTATACATATATGATATAAAATGCTTATCATGATTTTGTCTTTTGTAAATAGTAGTATATAATGTATCGGAACGGGACTAGAGCTAACTACAGGATATTACTCACTGGGGATGCAGCCAATCAGAGGCCTCCATTTGGTCACGTGACCTGGACCCCCCATGGTGCATGCCCATATATGGTCATGTGACCTTTGACCTTGACCTAATAAGGGGTGAGACCCCTCATTTGCATAATAGGCCACGCCCCCTTGATTTAATTAGGGGAATAGCGACCACCTCTCAGCCAATCAGAGGACGGCATTCTGGTTATCATGGTAACATGATCTAATTAGGAGATTAGTGTGATCATGTGACCCCTTGTTTGTGAACAACACATGGCCTAGCCACGTGGTCCCTTATTTGTAAACAATGGGGCAGGGCTAATTGTGCAAATGAGATATATAATATACATAACATTTTTTTATAAAAAAATTATATAGTAAATGGAACACAACACCATTATGCAAATGAGGGTCAGCCATCCAACCAATCAGAACTCTGGCTACCACCAGCATGTAGTCACAAGAAGATGATTATCACAGTTTCTAACACCTGTGATTTTACCGAGATAAAGAGCACTTTGATGGTATTAAAAAATTAGCTTCCCACACCCTCCACAGATACATAGGGTGTATTTCAGGCACACCTCACACATATAAAATGCAGCGCGAGTTCATGCCAGATCTGAAAGGAGCACCTGGGGCCACATTTAATTTTGATATTACTATTTTATTACTCTATCTTAGATACCTCTGTCATTTTAGACCCTCATATCAAAATTATGATATCTCACTCAATTCTATTTATCCAATTGATATGGAATATTCTCACTGCATTCATTGACCCTGATGACAAGTGGACACAGTGCATTGAATCGCTATTTATCACATGACCCTCACTATTGTAGAGGTACGTTAATATAAACCATAGTGTAGGGTACCGTCTGGCTTGGCGGGTGAGTCCAGTCGTTGGGTGTTCCTCAGTTTCCGGATAGGTGGCAGCATCGATCCGGGCCTGTGGGGACATCTGACGACAAACACCTAGGTCCATATATAAAGACCGGGGCTCAGCCGCTACGTCAGAGGCCCTCCCGGCCTCTGATCATGTAATATCCTTATCTATTAGCTGCCCTTGTACCACCTTCCGGGTAGCCGTGAGTGTTAATGTAATAAATAACCCTGAAGGGCAATCAACTGGCCAGGAGAATGGCAATGGGTCATTGTTGATCGATACCCATTCAAACTCACAAGATGTAGACACTGCATCTTGGAGAGATCCCGGACCTCACTATAAGATGGATAGTGAAGAAAACATACCAGACTCTGTATGGAGGGAACAATCCATACAGAGAAAGAATAGTTTAATGGGCCAACAACCACTTGTTGATGAATTAAGTAATTCGATGTTCGAAGTTGGTGGAAGCACTAATCCAGAACATCCGGCACCTATGCCAAAAAGGGTTACGTTTGGAAAATTACCATACAGTATACCCAGACCTGAACTAGCGATTCTAGATTACAGCGCCATAGACGGCGATGTAACATATGCGGTACCGCAAGGTGAGGAATTTAAACAACCGGATGTCCTGTTGTTAAACGAAACCTATGTTACTTTGAACGAGAATTTGAATACCTTGATCAAAGCAAAAGATGAAGTAATCAATGAAAAACTGCATCTGGAAGAAGACTTAATCGGTATGCGAAATGAATTCGAAACCAGAAAAAGTGAATATATGAAAGAATTAGAAAATGAAGAAAGAAAACTTCAAGAAATGAAAAAGTCATTCAATAAAGAATATGACAATAGACACACTCGTATCCAGACATACATCAGTGCAGTAAGCAAGCTGAAGACAATGAAACTCTCCAGATGGGCATTATAGCTTATAATAAACAACTGGAAGAAGACAGACAGAAACTCATGAATGAGCTTCAGGATCTGCAGAATACTGCACTGACCTTAGATAAATACGTAGAAGCCGCACAACTGACTACTATAGATCCAAATCCACAATTTGGCAAATACATCCCAGGATGTAACGCCCAGCAGATACAACCCATTTGTTACTGATGGGGCAGATAAGAATGAAGTTTCCGGAATTTACAAAAAGCCGGATCATTCCGCATCCAGCGGAGTAAGTGTTCCAAATAGTACCTCTATACAGGTTGGAACGAACAAAGGACCCACCAATAGTGCACCTACACCTCAGGCTCCTGTGCTTGATACGGTTGTAGGTCCGGCACCACCTATACCAGATCTGAGTCATAAAACTAGAGGGACTCATGTTAATACAGTTAGTGGAAATAACACTACACCAGTGGCTCAACCACAGGCACCAGGACCAGCGAGAAATTTACTTACACCACCTTCGTATTTTTCTCAACCCGGACATAGCACTCCAACAGGTGCAAGATTGCCTAACCCAACCTCGGGTCCGAGCAATGTACCTAATGGTGGACGATTCCCTAGACCGAATCCTCCACAACCCAATGTGGTAGGGGGAACATATTTACCGAGAGCAACTCCTCATGGATATAGTAATAACTATAATCCGCAGGAGGAAGTAACTATCATTATGGGAATACATATAACCAGGGAGGGAATCAAAATTATTCCTATCCCGGGTATGGATCTTCCGGAAGAATTGGAAATGCTGGTTATGGAGGTGGGTACCCCAACGGTCCGTCCGGGAATTACCCCAATAATGGTCCACCCGGAGGTAATCCCCCAGGCGGCCCTGGTGGATCTGGATCTGGAGGATCAGGATCGGGAGAAGATGGCAGGAAACCAAAGAGGAAAACATCCATGCCAGCAGGGAAGCAAAACATCTTTAATAGAAGCCAATGTATCCAAAACTTGGTCATTGACTGCTACCGGAAGGGAGCAGATGGCATGGAAGTGAGGTTTGAAAATGTTTTATTGTCAAGTCACTATTCATACAGAAAGTGGTAAAATTAGACAATGTGAATCCTCGTTCAGTTATTACATTAAGTGGTTGTTTGCACATAGTCCAATGAATAAAGATGGGAATTTATACAAATGAACTGGAGCATGCGAGAAGCAGACAGACTACGAGGATGTAATAATCCGGCTCGTAGACAGGCAAGGATACCTCCTCCCTATGATTCGAATGATCCATGGAAGGATAGGTATCAGGCTTTTGTCGACGAAGTCAACTGTAGTGGTTGGACAAAAGAAGAAGCTCCGCCTTATTTGATCTGTTGGTTGAACAAAGGCGGAAAAGTAGCCCTCAACCAATGGAGAGCAGCATACGGAATATACGGCACCTATGATCAATTGGTCGAATGTGCCGCGTACCTATTTGGTTCAATCATAAGAGAAGATCCACGGGTAAGCTTTCAGAAGAGAACTCAGACACCGGAAGAATCTTATAAAGTCTTTGGTTTGGAGCTACAGGACTTGTTATCAAAGGCACGTCCGAATTGGGCTCATGATGATGACTGCTATCTGCAAGAATCATTTACACAATTCTATAGTGGATTCCGGGATCCGGATCACAAACAAGTAGTTTGGGATTCTTGGAAGGATGATACATCTTTCAGTGACCTCTTTATATCGATCGATGGACACGATATGAAGAAAAGGCTAGTGGGTCTAGGACCTAACACTGTACGAACAGCTCCACTACAATACGGAGGTGCCCCCCCTCAAGTATATGAAACTTCCCAATTGGCCCCAGTTGACTTGCAGGAGGCTGACCAGGAAGACGAATATGTCTCCGATGAAAATGGAGAATATATTGGGTCAGTCCAGGTAGCTGGAAAGTATTACCGGCAGAAACAGTAAGGGGTATCTGAAAGGAAAAGGAGGGTCCGTTGCTAATAAAATAGCTCCGGATCGATTCAAGCAGGTAACACAGCCACAGTCGCTCCTACCGTAGCAGCCGCTGCTGCTCCAACGAATTTGGTAGAGACATTGATAGCTGGATTAACAGAGGCTCTGAAAAGACCTCGGGTAGATAAATCCCAGAGGAGATGCTTCAGATGCCAGAAATTAGGACACTATGCATCCGAATGTATGGCTGAGAAACCTGTCCCCCGTAGACAGGAAGGTGTCTCTGGTTCAACAACGGAGGAAAACTAAGAAGGGGTCCCCCTATGGGCAGAGAAGGGGATCCCAGTGACAAATCTTGCCATGATATCACCATCCGTAATGATAGTTCGCATGCAGTAGCAAAATCGCCTAACACCGGAGTGGTTGTAGACACCCGGAAGGTTAGGGAAGCCGATATAACAGGTGCCCAGGGAGCACAGGGGAAACCCAATATCGGTGACGAGGTAGGTGGCTATTTTTTAGCCAGGGTTGGTAGTGCCCACCTACCCCCGGGTCATCCTTGTCTGGAATACCTGAAAGGATGTGGATTGAATCCAGGTGTGAACAATGACGTCCCAATTGTCACGGACACACCCTCTGTTCTAAACGGAAGACGGTGGTATGTTTGCCTCACTGTTAACGGAAGATCTGCCGAATTTCTTATGGATACGGGTGCTAGCCATTCCTGTATCTCCAAGAAGTTCTATGATCTTATTCCGAATGAACAGGATACTCTCAGATCGGGAGGAAATGCTCAAACGGCCGATGGCAGTACCATGCAAACGTATGGAAGAACTTGTGTGAAGTTGCAACTGGATGGGATACATGACTATGTCATGAGTGCCACCGTTGCGGATATAGCAGATGAAGGGATACTCGGGTTGGATTTTGCATCCCTGTACGGGGTGGTTTTATAACCCCAATCAGGAGTGTTGAGTGTGAAATACCCGTATCCGGTAAAGGTTAGATGCCTACTAAGGCAAGTAAGCAGTATGGCTAGCATTGCACACACTGTGCGAATTCCTGCAGGTGTAGCCTGTGATGAGCTTGTGAGAAGCGATCCTGCAATGCGCAACCAGATGTAGTTACTTTGTCAAGTATCGGATTGATATCCGTAGACACTATAGTAGTGAATGCATCCTGGTCGGTAGTGCCTGTTTCCAATACTGGAAACGTTACTATCTACCTAAAAAAGGGACAAGTTTTTGGAAACGTGACCCTTTCAGAAACTGTAAAGGATAGTAAGTTAAACTTACAAAAGGTAACAGATGACAAAAATTTCTGATGACTTGTTAAAGTTGTATTGAAGAAACTTCATTAGAAAATCCGGAATATCGGAAAGAGTTTCATGAATTGCTCTGTAAGTATAGAACTGCCTTTGCCAAACCTGGTGAAAAACTAGGTATGACAAATAAGGTAGTACATAAAATAGATACTGGAGATGCGGAACCCTTTAAAATACCGTATAGCCGGTTACCTTTAGCAAAGAAAAGAGTAGCTGAAGAGGAAATAAACAAGATGTTGGATCAGGATGTAATAGTCCCATCCAATAGTCCATGGAGTAGTCCTGTATGTATGGTAACCAAAAAAGATGGTACTATACGCTTTTGCATAGACTACAGGAAGCTGAATGAAGTTATGAAGAAGAATTCGTATCCATTACCGAGAATAGACGAAACCATTGACTCCTTAGGAGGTAACAGTTGGTTTTGTACCCTAGACTTGCAATCGGGATATTAGCAAGTGGGAATGAACCCATCAGATATGGAGAAAACACCATTTTCGAGTCATATTGGACTATTCCAATATAACATAATGCCGTTCGGCTTGTGCAATGCACCAGCTACATTTGAAGCAATGATGGAAACTATATTAAGTGATTTATTGTGGAAAAGATGTCTCGTATATCTTGTCGATGTAATAGTCTTCGGAAAAACATTCGAAGAATGTTCTAACAATCTTAAATTGGTATTAGAACGTATTATTTCTAATGGTCTCAAATTGAAACCTAAAAAATGTCACATGTTTAGAAAGTCCATAGATTATTTGGGCTGCATCATCTCTGATGAAGGGATAAAAGCTGATCCCGATAAAATCGATTCAGTTACGAATTGGAATAGACCTAAATCACCTAAAGAAGTGAGATCATTTTTAGGATTCTGTTCCTATTATAGGGAATTTATTCCGAATTATTCTAGAGTCAGTTACCTATTGCAAGTAATAGCTAACTGGACTCCAGGAAGTACCAAGGAAAAATTTCCTTGGACGCATGAACAGGAATCTGCTTTTCAAAAGCTAAAAGATCTGTTCACGAGTACTCCCGTATTGCAATATCCGAATGAGACGGATCATTTCATACTGGATACGGATGCTAGTAATGACAGCATTGGTGCAGCCCTTTCGCAAGTCCAAAATGGGAGGGAGGTACAAATTGCCTTTGCTAGCAATACACTGAGTAAAACTCAGCGCAATTACTGCACGACCAAACGAGAACTGTTAGCAGTAGTTGTATATACAAAAAAGTTCAAACATTTCTTATGGGGGACGGACTTTACTTTACGTACGGATCATTCCTCTTTAAGATGGTTATTGAACTTCCGAGATGCTGAAGGTATGTTAGGTCGGTGGCTAGCCCATTTATCCGAATAGGGTCTTGAACATCACCAGATTCAGCATAGACCTGGAGTTAAGCATTTAAATGCTGATGCTTTGTCTCGAATACCAATTCGGAAATGTGATAATCTGGATTGTACTGATTGTGGAGCTCACAGAAAAGTTTTAGCAGGGATTCGAAGACCTTTTGAACCCCTAGTTGCCAGTGTACTGGAATGGTCTATGGATCACATACGACGTTTCCAGGAAGCTGACTCGATAACTGCACAGCTACTGCACTTGGTACCAAAGGGTATACGTCCAGCCAGACCAGAGGTCTCCCTGGAAAATAGAGAAATGAGAAGGTTTCTTGCTCAATGGACAGAGGTTGAAGTCAGGAAAGGCGTGTTATACCGTTGGAAGCCATGTAATAATGGTGAGAAACTCATGCAAGTGGTTATACCACATGCAATGAGACATGACATTATGTATTTCTGTCATGGACATCGGACCAGTGGTCATTTTGGAAGAAAGCGCTCATTAGCACGACTTTCTAAAAAATACTATTGGCCCGGCATGTCACGAGACTTGCAAAGATGGGTAACCACCTGTCTGTACTGTTGTAAAAACAAACCCGGACCCGGCATGGGCAAACTTCCCCTGTCTCAGGAACTTTTCGGAGTTAGATTCACGAGAATCGGGGTAGATATCATTAGTGGACTTAATACAACCGCTAATGATAATACCTGTATGATGGTAGTGTGTGACTACTACACGAAATACACCAAAGTATTTCCACTACCGGACCACAAAGCAGTCACCTTTGCTGAGGCCTTTGTAAAAGGTTGGGTACTGACTTTCGGTGTACCACTAATGCTACACAGTGACCAAGGCAGAGAATTCGAATCAAATCTCTGGCAAGGTATGTGTGAATACTTGGCTATCTGCAAAACAAGAACCAATCTGTATAGGCCACAAAATGACGGATTGGTCGAAAGGTTCAATAGAACTCTTATTCAGGTCCTAAAGTCACTTGTTAATGAAAACATGGACGATTGGGATGAGCAATGTCATTTTGTGACACATGCTTACAACAGTACGGTACATTCGAGTACCAACTGTACTCCAAATATGCTAGTTTTCGGAGAGGATCTAATAATGCCTGCAGACTTAGTTTTTGGAGTCGTAGGAATGGACCCAGAGCTACCTTGTCATGTAGTTTTCGTCGAATGTTTAAGGGACAGATTCAAAAAAGCATAGGAGTCTGTCCGAATTGATTTGGAGAAAAGTGCCAAATGGCAGAAAGTTGGATATGATACCGATCTAAAGCATCGCAAATTCCAATCCGGAGATAGAGTACTAAGACTACACGAACCACTTAGACACATAAAATTAGCGTCTAATTGGGACGGTCCTTTTACAATTACCCAAGTTATTAGTGATTGTACCGTAATTATTAAATCAGACCTTGGTCGACTTTATAAGTCAAATGTGGCTAGGCTTAGGAAATGGTCTGGGAGAGAGACCTCCACAGAAATGTATGGTGAAGGATTCGAAAAGATTTTGAATCTGAATCGGATAGTAGACCAGGTAAAGGACCCGATACCGAAGAGAGGCCGAGGTAGGCCTAAAAAGGTATCTGAATCAGTGCCACCCACGCCAACACCGATTAAGCGTGGGGGAGTTAAAAAAGTCTCAGCAGGTGAAGACAAGAAGAAGAGGAAAGGTGTTTTGAAGGCCAAGAAACACCTAGAGAAAGCTCTTCAAACTGTCAGGTCCGAAAAGGAACTATCCAAGAAGGGGATAAACATTCGCCGCAGCCCTCGAATTGCCCAGAGGACTGCAGTGACCTAACCTGTATACACAACGAGTGTAATGTTTACATTTAGAGGAACGGATTATTTGTCGCCGCCGTATGATGTACCAGTGAGTAGTGGACGGATAATCCGGTGGATTTGCTTAAGCTTTCCATAAACTCCAACTAAATCCCCAGACGAGTCATCGGCGTGAGCGATAATTACCTAAAAACACTCAGTTTGTTTATGTTCCGTTTGTAGCACGTGCGTTTCCGCATGACGTCACCGTGTCCAGTCTCGGCTGACCTCTCATGACCCCGCTAGCTAGTGAGGAAATGACGTCCGTAAAGCTGGCTTGTCGCCATATTGTTTTTCGGCAGTATTCAGGACGGGCGAGCAACCGCCCTTCTTTTGAATGGGAAAAGGAGTAGTTGACTCCCGTGGTGATTCCTTCGGTCATGGCTGAGGAATCCGTAGCAGCAGCCAAGCTATCCGGTGACCCGGATACGCTGATTCCGTCCGCAGAAGCTTTTCCGGAAGCTTTGTCACCTGTTACACAGGCAGAAAGTGAGCTGATGTAAGTGGAGGAATCCGCTGATCGCTCGTTTGAAGAGAAGTTGGCTTCATTCTCGCTGAAAAACTGTTGTCACCACTTCCCACCGATGGATCTGGAGACGCTTCGAACCCCAAAGCAACGTTAGAAGCAACCGGATCTGAAACTACACAAGTTGACGGATCTAAGGACCAGTGGAAACCGGCCGTGGACGATCCGTTCCCAGCGGCCTATGATGGTCGGTACCTGTATGTCCATCTGGACTTACAGGCACAGGTAGTAAACCCGGACAGTACTCCAGTTAAACTGGACCCAAAGGTGAGAATGGCTATCGAGGGTGTTATGCCTCCCGAACAGCTCAACAGGACGCCACCAGAATGGCTCAGAGACTGGCCTTGGTTCCAACGGGGACTCATGGTTGACATCGCCTTTCGACATGTGTTGTATGAAGCTAACAGAGCCTTCTTGCTAGGAGCTTATCCAAAGCCTGACAGGTCTCAGTGGAATCTGACGAAGACAAATATTGACTGGGTAGGCTGCGTTTCGGAAGCGGAAGGCCAAACCTACCCACGCCCAGTGCTGTCCGGCCGGAGTACCGAACAATGATGGAGTACCGGGAGGCCGCTGCTAACTTCAAGCAGTGGGATGATGGCTATTATATAGCCGAAGCCGAACTCACGGAAGTCCAGAACACCTCTCTTACAGGACTGGACAGGAGCGCAGCCCTTCGGACGATTCTCGTCTGTCGACTGACTGCGGAGCAGGAAGCCCTTGAGCAAGCTCATAGGGAAGCGGAGGCACCCGCACCTCCAATCCCCGACCTGAAGCTTGGTGCTAGAAGTTCGGCCAGTTGCAAAACAACCACTGGCAGTGCTACCGGGAAAACCACAAGTCCGGTAGAAGCATCTACTTCCAGTGAATCCGGAACCAAGGATCCGGAAGACTGGAAGGTCAGTAAAAACAGGAGGTCTGCTTCTCGGCGACTCAAGAATCTCCCAGATTCTGCTAGAGCTGACCTGAAAGCTAGCACCTCAGCCACTGGTAGCACCGCCATGGAGGTAGTTCCCTCGGACGAGGAATCTGTACACGAGCCCTTAGTAGAGTATGATGAGAAGGCCACCCCATCTACTCAGACTGAGGCCGAGCGTTAGGCTAACGCCAAATCCGGATTCAAAACCCGGAGCCCAACGTGTTTCTCAGACTGTGCATACGGAGTAAAGAAGGACGGTTCTACTCTGTATGCCTCTCCGGATACAGTGAACAAGAATGGTGAATCCGACGACGAGGATTGGATGCATCTTTCGGACGAAGATCCCAATCCGAGCAAAGCCTATCGTAAGATGTGGCTTATGCTTAACCACACCGAAGGGTATTATACCTATACCCAGAGGCGCAAGCTACGTTGGGCACTTGAGAAGTGGTACGGAGATGATCAAAAGTCTTGTCCCTTCTCCATCTGCCAGGATACTAGCAATGTCTCGGTCCGGACCTGGAGCACTTCAGCCTAGTTCCAAAGGCATCTGGTAGAGGCCCACTTCCACCATCACCCGGTTTACATTTGTGACCCGAGTTATGGTAAGAAGGGGAAGAAATGTACTACGAAGGTCCAATACAACCGGCATAGTGATCTGGCAAGACACAAGAAGAAGACCCATGCCGAAGGTCTAGATACAGCCCGTAAACGAATTATGGACATGCATCAGGAACTCATAAAGAAGTTCGATAGTCTGAGTGAAGATGCTTGGTCGAAGATCCGACCAGGGGACCAAGTCGTCTGCGGAGTTCCGAAGACCAAGGATTCAAAACTCTGCGCTAAGATTGTCTTAACTCCCGGTAAGGGCAAACTAGACATGCATGAGTCTCTTTGGTAGAAATGCGAGGAGTCTGGAAAAGAAGGAAAAAGAGCGAGAGAGAGAGTTAGGAGAGACCAGAACAGAGGTGGCAACGGCAATGGTCAGTCTACTACTGTCACTAAAACCAGGGCGGATGATCGTTCCAGATCCCCCCTGGCACGTCACCCACATGAGCAGGCCCAGGGTACTCCTGTCTTCAAGAGACCCGGACCTGCCGGATATGCAGGCGCTGTATCTAAACCAGGGAAGATGAACACTCGTAACTTTCCATCCATGACACAAGGACCTGACCCACGAGAGCCAGACCTTGGTTGTGGGAAAGGAGGTCGTTTAGTCCCTAAAAAGACTTCAGCACCCGCCACTGCCGGATCTGCAAGTACTGCAGCCGCTCAGCCAGTGACGTTTACCCCAGAACAGGTACAAATGTACATGGAGATGGGGATGAGACAAAATCTGCCACCCACCTACTTCTCCGCGGGAAAATGACACACGGCTAGAAGACGTAGGCAAGCGGGCTCCTTGGGAAAACCTTTCGATCTACCAGTAGTGATCATTGCTCAGCGACCATTTTTGCACACAGTCGATAGGAACGCCTCCAACACCATATCGACCAGGAAAAACAGTTCAAAAACCTTACTCTGTCTCGACGACAAAGGCCAACCAAAGATGGCGGACATTCCAAAGGTAAACAAACCGAACGGAGACCAGACCGTACCGCAACTTCCACCTCTAACATACAATGCTAAACACAAAGATATCATTGACAAAATAAATGAAATCGACAGTAGATTAAACCTCCAGGCCACCATTAGCCAACGTACACTTGAATTACTACAAGGATTAGAAAAGCGCATTTACGGTGACGAAGGCGCTGTCAAATCTAATGTCACACTCCCACAGCTTGAAACTCGCATTGACTCTATTGACACTACGCTATCTGATCATAGTGACAGCTTAACCAAAAACTCTGAAGATGTCAACAAAATCAAATCTAGTTGCGATAGCTATGAAGAAAACTTCCTAAAAATGGAGGCTGATCGGAAAAGGAAAGTCCTAGTAATTGATGGGATTAATGAAGATTCACCTGTCACGTTACGAGACAAACTTGACCAATTAATTCAAGATTTAGGTCTATCTTTTGACAACACTTGTGCCGAAGCAGTATACAGACGAGGTAGGAAACTAGACCAAACCCCTCATCAGAGAAATGACCCTAAATTCAAACCCAGAAATAGGCCTGTAATTGTCGTATTCACTGCTACACATTATAAGTCTCTAATCTTTGCAAATATTAGCAAGTTGAGAAATAATGTCACTTGGAAAGGGGTCCATCTCTCAGACCACATGTCTCCTAGAGAAAAGCAAATCCAGAAGGATCTTAGATCCATCCAGGCCCTAGCCAGGAGCAAGCAGATTAACACTAGCGTAAGAGGGAATACCATTATTGTTGATGGTGTTACCTACGGCTATGGGGAATTAAATACCCTACCACATGGATTATCTCTAGAAAATGCGAAGACAATTAATACCCCTGATGGTGTAGCCTTTCAAGGGCCCCACTCAGTCTTCTCAAATCTCTATCCATGCCAAATCCAGTTCCATGGCCAGATGTTTGACTCAGTCGCAAGAGCATATTGTGCAGAAATGTGTGTCAAATCTAACCAACCACATGTATTTCGTAAAGTTATGGCAGCTAGGACACCTATGGAGGCAATGTATGCAGCCAAAAACTGTAAAAAATCAAATGAATGGTTCGACGAGGAGGAAGCTACTATGTTCAAACTTGTTGAAACTAAATTCAATAATCCACTCCTCAGGAACAAACTGACAGCCTTAAAAGGCAAATACATGTACGAAGCCACAATCAACAAAACATATGGATGTGGGTATCATCTAGGTCAGAAGACGGACATAACAATAACCAATGTGGCCAGGTCTAACTTTGCTAACAAGTTAGGAGAAATTCTGGTTGAAGTACGTAGGCTACACACAGGTGAAGACCCTCTTAAAACTGCAGAGGAGGTTCAACTGGAAATGGCCCGTAATCAAGATCTGAATCTACCCCAAGCATGAATGGACTTTACTTGATAGACAAACCGACTCAAGGACTATGAAACATATATCTAATAAACCTAGTAATATACCGGTACATCTAATATATTGAGCTGAATCACTTCTTAACCTATATGCCTATGAAAACTTTTCCCTATGCCCACTATGCCCATCAAATCTAGCTGAAAACTCAATACCTACCGGTACCATGGGTGGCATAAAGGCCTTTGCCCGTGCAATTGTACCGAAATTATCTACTAGTATACTGTACCAATTATTATATATTAATTTAATTATTGATTATATCCTTAACTATGTACAGAATGGACTCGAGGGAAAGTTGAAATACCAGGTTGTACTCCAAGCTCTAACATGTCACAAGACGTAATTAAATTGGCTGGCACCAATGGTATTCATATTGTTCACTTAAACGCCAGAAGCCTAAGGGCTAACTACCCTACTATATGTACAGAATTATACAATGATAAGATTGAAATATTTTCCTTCTCCGAGACATGGCTAAAGTGTGAAGACCCTGAAACCTCATATCAGTTTTGTAATTATACTAGATATAGATTAGACAGACAAACTCTGGATGGTAAAGGTGGTATTAAGACTGGTGGTGGTTTGTGTTTTTACATAAGACAAAATGTATCACATGACTATTGTGCATTTGAGCATTTAAATCTCTCTGAGGAACATATTGAAATTCAAAATATTCTGATCAATAAGGATCATATGAAACCTATAATTGTATTTAATGTATACAGACCACCGGAAGAGGCTCTTAAACAGATGTTCATTGATTCACTATTGAATACCATTGATAGCATTAACAATACTAATAACTATGAAATTGTTATAATGGGTGACTTCAACTTTAATATAAGGGATGACAACGATATGGTTAATCAACTGTTAAATAAAATGAAAAGTCAAGGCTTCATGCAAGAAATTAATCAATCTACTCGTAAAAATGCTATACTTGACCTAGTCTTCACAAATTTGAGAAGAAATTATATCCAGACGGGTATATTGGAATCTTATATTTCTGATCATCTTCCTATTTACTTGGTTAGAAAGAAATGGCATATTGCACCTGAGAAGGTAGAGATTACTGGTCGCTCATATTTGAAACTTTCTGATGATATCCTGTTTGCCAAATTCGATAGCTTTGACTGGACTACATTTAATCAGACAAATAGTGTAGATATTGCTTGGGACGAATATGAAAAAGCTGTACGTTCAATCCTTGATACTTATTGTCCTATACATAAATTTACTGTTAATAAATTAAGAGACCCATGGATTACTCCACAACTTATTGAACTTATCAGAGACAAAAATTCTAAATTAAAGGCAGCTCGGAAATCCAAAGATGAAAACGACTGGAAAGTTGCTGATAAATTAAGAAATAAATCTAATAAATTGGTCAGTAAAGCACGAAGATTATTTTACAAGGAACAAACAGAGATATACAAAAATGACCATCGTAAATTTTGGAGGGTTATAAATAAATTGATCCCAGGTCATGAAAATAGAGCTGGTGACATAAATTTGGTGGATCATGAAAATCCTAATACAACCATCCCCAGAATTGATACTTCTGACTTTATCAATGAGTACTTCTCCAACATTGGACCAAAATTAGCTACTAACATGCACATACCCTGGAAAAGCTATGATCCACCGACTGATAATTTCATAACAAATTTTCATACCAATGTTCAAGAAGTCAATAGACTGGTTCATGACATTAATCCACTCAAATCTTCAGCAATTGACCAGATATCATCAAAAATTTTAAAGAAAGTCTTCTCACATGATCCCAATAAACTTGTTAAACTCTTTAATCTATCCTTTACAACAGCCACTATACCTGCTAAGTGGAAAATTTCCCAAGTTACCCCTATCCCTAAATCTGGAAATTTGAAATTAGTAAACAATTATAGGCCCATCTCTTTGATTCCCTTACCCTGTAAATTAATTGAAAAAATTGTTCACAATAGATTATATGGTTTCTTGACTGATGAAAATGTTTTGACAAAATTTCAAGGTGGTTTTCGCCCAGGCTTCAGCACTGTTGACACCCTTGCTAAATTCACTGATGATATTAAGAGAGACCTTAACATAGGTAATTCCACTATTGCGGCTTTTATAGATTTGAGGAAAGCTTTTGACACTGTGGACCACTCTGTTCTTCTTATTAAACTTCATAATTATGGTATAAGATCCGACACATATCACTGGTTTAAGAATTATTTATCTGATAGAAAACAAATTGTTAAAGCAAATGGTATTGCTTCTGAAATGTATAGTGTAATATGTGGTGTTCCTCAAGGATCAATATTAGGTCCGTTGCTTTTTTTTAGTATATGTCAATGATGTAATTAAATGTATAAAAAACTGTAAAATCAGGTTATATGCTGATGATACTGTGATCTATATTTCGCATAATAATTTTGAAACTGCCAAAATGGGTCTACAGGAAGACCTAGATATGTATAATACCTGGTGTGAACAAAAAAAGTTGTCGGTTAATATTGCTAAAACTAAAATAATGATTTTCTCATCTTGTACTATGAAACTTAATACTTTATCAGCCAATATTACCATGAATAATATTCTGTTACAAGTTGTACCTAGTTATAAATATCTTGGAGTCATATTGGATCCCTTACTGAATTATAGTCTACATATCAAAAATCAGGCTAAAACAATTGCCCATAAAACCTACTTATTATGTAACCTAAGGAAATATATTAATACCAAGCTATCACTGAGAATTTTTAAAACTACTATTTTACCATATATGGACTATGCTGATATTATTTTCCATACCACATATGAAAAATATCTGGAAATGTTCCAATATGCTCAAAACCGGTGCTTAAAGATTTGTCTCAAAGTACCCCATCTCACCAACACTCGCTATATTCACCATATATCCAACTGTAATTTTTTATCTGATAGAAGACAAACGCATTTATTGAACTATATGTATACAAGATCTAGATGTAATGAATATATGGACCATAGACAGATCAGAACAAGACAGCATCTGGCTCCTACTTGTAACGTATTATTTCCTAACACTGTATCTTACATGAAAAGTATTGAATACTTTGGTGCCATAAGTTGGAATGCTCTCCCAATAATCCGTCGTAATACTGAAACGTTATCAATCTTTAAATCTAACAATAAAAAATTATTACGAGAACTAGTCCCCAAAATTAGGTGAGCTGCACAACTTTAAATCTATTATATCTACTGATTAATTAAATTCTGAGTTGCTTCCCCTCTCTCTCGTCCTTTAAATCTCTATAACAGGTAAACTGAACAAGCACTATATTCCCATTATTATTTTGTACTATATTGGTACTTTTTTACTTTATTTTTTTCATACACTTTCTATTTCTTCATGTGTGTCAATCCTCTACAAACATAAGCAATCAGTTTAGGTAGGACCTGAAATATCAACCCATACACCCTACGTGGTGGGGATGAGGTCTTTCACCTTCTTTAGTCTCAGTTTGGATACATATTCTTTATGTTTTATGATTTTCTCTATAAACTGGACAATATATGTCTTCACTTAGCATATCTACACATGTAATTGTCGCTATTATTGTAAACTGAGCAAATAAAGAGAACTTAACCTAAAAAACAGCAGGAACGTCCGGAAGGCCCACATCCAGAAGTGCCCCGCAGGCAGTGTCAACACCTCCTAAGGTTGTTGCACCACCTGAGAAACCAAAGGGCGCGATTACCATTAAAACTGGTAATGCTGAAATCTAGTTCGAAAAGTCTCGCCAGGGGGAAGCAGATGTCCAAAAGGCCATCTACACCCACTGGGAGAAGTGTGTTCGAGACAGAGCAACATAGTTCCATCAGGGCCTACTGAATGATACTCTGTTGTGTATGAAACAGGTGGGCGATGCTGAAAAGGAATGCCTCGAGACTGTCATCCGAGATGAAGTAAAAGCTTAGGAGGAGGATGCCTTAGCTGCCAAGGAACAGGCAGCTATGGACATACATGTTCTAGAGAAACGTGTCAAGGAGGAGATAACTCGGAATACAAATCTGAACACTCAGTTCATGAGAGTATTCGGAGTCGACATAGACGAATGGGATGGTAGTACCAAGTCGGCTTTAGACCTTCTTAGGAAGAAACACGCGAAGAAATCAACCTAAGTATGTTCCGGGTTACTTGGCAAAATTTTTTCTCTCCTAAACCTTGATAACCAGACTTAGTTTTTGTAGAAATTATATATATCTGCGAATGTTCCCTATGAAAATCAACACTTATGATTATCCTATGTGTTCCGGGTTCCTTTATAACCAGAAAACAGTCTAATTCAGGACATACACTTATTACTATATCCTGAAAGTTCTATTTGGATTAGAACCCATATTTATAAAAATCCGATAGTAGAAAAGCTGCTGAAAGTTACCTTCGGATGCTGTTACCTTAAACCTGATGTCTACTGTTACCCGTTCCTGACCACTATACTGGATGGACTTATACGATATAATCTACTGATGTACTGAATGGACTTATCTACCCTGTTAATTACTTCTGGATCAACCATTTTGGACTAACACTATGTCAACTACACACAAAAGGATTACTATTATTACCTGTTGACTACCGGACTATTTACTTCACACCATTCGGATCTACTTATAAACAATATCACTTCTAGAGGATTGTGGGTAGCTGCCCCTAATTCAACTTCCGTGTTTCTATATATATAACCTCTACTGGATAACAATAGACTATAGCACATCCATTCCATGGTTAGCTGACCACACAACCTACCTACAAGGCATCCGGGAGACTGTGGCACAAGACATCAACAGCATTCTGTACATATATAGTCATGTATATAACCTCACTATCCTTATGAATACTACGTCTATTTGTATATTTGTACTATTATGATATGTTATTGCATATTTTCATACGGGTTAATAGTAATACGGATCTCTTGTCACTATTCATTACTTGACATGATCCGATACTTATATAATACATAATCACCAGAATATCATAATTGTCCTGCATGGCGTACTTCTGTATAATAATAGTTATCTGGTGCTACGGTGGTTATTTAATGCATGACTATGTAATATATGTTACTCTATCTATTTTTTTTCAAGTGTATAAATCATAACGGTTACATATCATAATGTATCTAAAATAAAACATAAAACCTCCAACAGGTAAAATGTTCATAATTCAAAATGTATCATTAGATTGTATGGTTACATTGAAGGTCTTTTTTAAGACTATATAATCACTATGATAATAATTATTACAAACTCATTAGGATGTTATTATGTTGTTTAATTCGTTACTTAACAGTTCCGTTACACATAACTGTAATTTTTTCACATATTCAAACCATATCGATTATCCTGTTTGTTCATCCGTAACCATTAATACTATCGGGTATATCAAAATATCTTTCAAATGATACTTTACATGATGTTAATGTTATATCTATGGTTATACGGGTAAAGACATATCGTAATGTTATCCCTATATAATAATATGATAGTTATAACTCCTTCCTAATGTCTGGGGGAGTATTGTAGAGGTACATTAATATAAACCATAGTGTAGGGTACCGTCTGGCATGGGGGGTGAGTCCAGTCGTTGGGTGTTTCTCAGGTTCCGGATAGGTGGCAGCATCGATCCGGGCCTGTGGGGACATCTGACGATGAACACCTAGGTCCATATATAAAGACCGGGGCTCAGCCGCTACATCAGAGGCCCTCCTGGCCTCTGATCATGTAATATCTTTATCTATTAGCTGCCCTTGTACCACCTTCCGTGAGTGTTAATGTAATAAATCATCCGTTGGCATACACGTGAATGACCACCTTACTCCTTCTTTCCTGATCAGGCCCGAACCACTGAATTCGTAAGACTAAACCATTACACTATTTATAAAAATGACCACAGACAGGCCCGACATGATAGACTGGAGACGGGGGTCTGTGGGAGACCTTTTGTTTAAGTCCATACAACCAAACATGTTTGATTTCTCCCAACTGATTTATCTGACTGAATCAGGGGACTGAGTCAGGGACGTCTGCAGTCTACTTAATGCATTAATGCATCATGTCCACAGGATGGCATCTTGCACCGCCAGGTCTGCTCACCAGCCTTTGGTCCTTTTTTAACAACAGAAGGGATTAAAACTTTTTGGTCCCCGCTTGGAGGGGTCTGAAAGGATTTTGGTCCCCAGTGAATTCAGAAACCCCCTGTTTTTAAAAAAAAAAAATGATCAAATTGCTGATTCAGAGTGGCATGCCAATAATCTGGCAGCCTCGGCCAGCGTCTACTGATACCAGTTCAATAGCCTGGTATATTCCACTGGAGGTGTATTCTTGTTTTTTGCTCTCTTGCCCTCTTTGATCAAGATAAGAATCTTGTTGCAGTTGGATGTGTATTCACTCTCCAACTGGTCAGTATTAAATAGTACAACCTGTGCTGTGAGAAGGAGCTTGCCGCAGGTTGTCAATCTACCCAGATGAAGGTCTGAAGCCAGCCCATACTGTTACGGGCTGGAAAGGGCGAGCCTGATAATCTGGAGGAGTATTAACCCCCATAAGGTCTTCATCATGAATGAATGTAGTCCTTGCTTGTATACTCACCCGATGATAACTCAAATGCAAACTCATAGAAGAGTTTACTTCTACCATAATACCTCACATATAAGACTCACCCTGAGTTGACGGAAATCAACAGTCCGGGGCAGGGCTCATGCTTTAGGTTACCAGACATATACCAGTTGCAGTGGATTACATGCAACAAGAGCATGCCATGCTCTACCGGTAGAACTGTAGCCTAATGCAAACGAGAGACTATAGTGCTCACCTTAGTAGATTGCACATATACCATCATTGGTACATGTAATTCCTTACAACCCTAAATCCGTTCTAAACTACTCAAAATACACCCTAACATGTACTAACCTATTTGAAGCTAGAAGACTGGACTTTTAAACCTACCTACCCCCCATACAAGAAAATAATATTTTCTTGCTAGTCTCAGTCGTTCATTGCACTTTTAGTAGCATTTTGATGCATATATGTACTTCTGATAATGATAGGATATATCCATATGTAGCTTACCATGTCACCTACACCCCTTTTACCCCCGCCTAATGAAAAAACACATCCGGGTCCAAGGGGCGCCTACAGGATTCGAACCCGCAAGCTCAGGGTTCGAAGCTCCGTCTCAACAATGAAACGCGTCTGGGCCCTGCGGGTGCCTACAGGATTCGAACCCGCGAGCCAAAGGTGTACAGTGGCGCCAGCCCCAAACGTGGGGTTTGGAGGAACTAACCCAGCACTTTAGACCGCTCGGCCACGGAGATGCGGGTCTGGCCCGGCCGGGCGTAAGGGGTGTCACTCCAGCCTAGGTCGTCGGCAGATGAGGTTTACCAAGCCATATGTCAGCGATTTATGAGCGATTCTCCCCGTTTCAGAGCAAAATCCTCTTCCTACACTGGTCTGTTAGGTGCCAGGGGGCCCCAGATTGACCAGAGAGGTTCTAAATCTCAAAGAAACTGAACATTTTTGCACCAGGGGGTGCAGATGAGTCCAAACCTAGGGAGCCCCGGGAGAAGGATGCTACTGTGACCTAGTTCCTGGGTCGATCCAGGACTAAGGGGGTTGGCCTAAAAACTCCCAAATAACTATATTTCTGCTTGACACAAGTGTCTCCGGGGGGAAACAAAGGTGCAGAAGACTTTTAGACAGGTCCCCTTGAAAGGGGGATAGAAATAAAGCAGGAAAAAAAGTACTTACCAGGCGAATTTCTTCTGAAACCTTTGAGACTGACCGAAGTTTATCACACAGGAATCCTGACTGACTGAGCATGTGCGTTTCCACCTCTCATCGATTCCCAGAAACCCCCGAGGGTTCCCAAGGAATAACCCATGATTTATCTAATACATAATGCAAATGGTCTTTAAAAGTAGATTAGGTTGTGGTATGGGTATCTGTCCTACTACCAGGCATTTGTCTACAGTCTACATGTTGGTCCTCACTGTGGGTAGCTCAGCTGGGGCTATAGTAGAGGCTAGGCGGGCTTTACACATTGGCTATGTCTGCAGGAATTATAGGGAGATTGCCGCCTATGGGGATCTTGTAGTTAGTATTTATCATTGCAGATACTTTCTGGGGTCTGCCATGCGTAGGACGGCCACTCTGTCTCTGTTGGCTGAGTCCCTCATAAACCTGTGTGCTTGGTTTATGGATCGGAACCTGGCTCCTCAAGACAGGGTTATCTGGGACTTTCTGACGGCTGTGAGCTTCATAGAAGATACAGTGTCTGCTGATCCTGTCTCATAGTGTAATATCTCATGGTGGTGAACTTTGGGCAGTCTAGGCTGTGGGCAGTCTAGGCTGTTTCCACAGTCACCGGGGAGGGTTGGTGGTTTAAAAAAATTAGCAATAGTCTGCATGTAGACCTTGTGATCTCCTCCTGTTGTTCATCAATAATAATATCTGTTGTATTTTCCAGTGCTGTCATGGTCACCAGGCTGGTGCCACAATCATTCTGGAGAAGCATGCAGTAGTACAGTTCTTTGTTTTTAAGGGCTGGTATGGTGCTGAACCTAGTGCGCCAAGGTAGGTATACCACCTGAGGTGAAAAGCAAAGTCTCCTCTCTGTGTTGTTATAACTGCTGGTCCATTCCAGGTAAATATAGCCTTAGGTAGTGGGAAAGTTTTAATGACTATCTCCTTATAAGCTGGGCAGCTGCTGATTTAATCTCATTCATGTGGTATTGGTCTCAGAGGTAGGGAGAAGTTGGAGTCTCCACAATATATTTTAAAATACACTGTGGGGTTTTCGCTTGGCCAGGTACTTTTTACCACAATGTGTCTGTGCAAATTTCTTAATATAAGGTACTTCATAATTATGTAGGCTGAGTAGATGGTCAGGGTGAATAGTATAGGAATTATTAGGGTGTGGATTTCCAGAATTGTGAGGAAAGGGGTGTAGGGTTCCTCAGTTGGGATTGTTTTAATAGGATTGTTTTCTAGGGCAATTAGTGTAGGGGCAGCTCAGTGACTAGTCTGAATGCTTTGGCTGTAGGCAGGTAGGCTATAGTCCCTCATAGTCTGTATAGTTTGAGAAGTATGTATACTATAAAAATGTGAGCTGATATCCCTAAGATGAGTCCTATGCTTTGGAAGATTGGATGCTGTGTAACTCTATGTAGGTGTGATTCTACATAGCGTGTTTCCGTTGCCTGATTAAGGTTGGAAGCATCATGTTTTGGCAAAGGGGTCAAAACTTAGTTGAGTAATATCATCCATGATTGGATTTTCCTGTAGTTTGTCTAGGGCTCTAGAAAGGTTTACTACTGGGAAGTTTGAAAGGTTTTCTCTATCATCTGGTTTGGTTTCAGAAATTTAGTTAAGTGCTCCCATAAAAGGTAGATTAATTGTCTTACGTATGTAATGGAAGGTTAAGGTTGACTTATAGGGCAACCTCTTGTTTGGAAGAGAAAATTCTCCTACACTGACTGTGCACCCACAGGGTATACCTATGATTGTGTAGGATTGAGCTTTCCGAGTTTCAGACATTTTACCATGGCAGTTAATAAAGTAATAGGTTCATTAGTAGTGACTAGATACTCATCTTCAGAAATGGAAATAGCATGGGTGGTAGGTGCTTGCAGTGGTGAAACTGTAAACTTGCAGTGTTCCTTAATCTGTTGGGCCTGGTTAGTAAAAAGTGGCTACAGGGCATGTAGGCCTGTGTTTATAAATTCTACCATTTACATCTCTGCATACCTTTACTGTAGTACCTTCACATGCCTGCATATCAGTTGAGTCCAGCTCAATGAACAATGATTCATCGTATGATACTGCTAAGAACTCAGTTGTGGTTTGCAATCTGGTGACTCCTCTAGTGGGAGTCTCCTGTGTGTCTATAGGCATGGGTGCTGTAATCATTTGGTATAGTTTGAAGGTAGAAATGGTAGATTGAATTATAATGTCCAGATGAATATAAATGTGGTGAGCTGAGTAGGTGTATGAGGTCAGCTTTTGAGAATAATAGAAATCTAAGTCAGTGATTGCGACTTGTCATCCAGGGTGGGTAATCCTAAGTTTGTTGTTAATGTCAATTAAGTAAGGTCTGAGGGTGGTAATATCAGGGGTAAGGATTCCTATTGATAGCATTTTCAGGGCTGCATTGGTTCTTTGCAGTGACTGTACAGTGTTCCTTCTTGCTGCTATGACGATTAAGGCATCATTTAATACTTGCATTTTCTCCCTTTGAGATTTCTCATGCCTTGAATATGAGTCAAGAGACCTGGACATGTTAGAGGCCCATAGATTAATGGTATCACCTATAGTGTTGATAGTACTGTCCAGTACCTTCTTATCTTGGATGTAAGCCTTGACAAATGTAACCTGTCTGTCTGTGATCTTTTCAATGAGATTAGCTGCTTCCTGATCTAGTTTAGCAAATTTCCTTAATATATCATCTATGTTTCTAAGTGGCTAGGCCTAGTACACCACAGAATAGGGTGCTAGGAAACCTAATATGGCCTCTCTTCTGGCTTTGTTCAATGTGTCTATGGGGTTGGACAGAAACAATTTGATGGAGGCTAAAGTTTCATTTATCTCCTTGTCTGCTATTTCCAGCAAGGTATCAAGCTCCCTGGCCTGATGGATAATCTGAACAGATGTATGATCTTGTAGAGTAGGAGTGGTCAACTGGAGTATTCTGTCCCATATGGATCCTTGGGTAAAAGGTGCCCAAGGTATCTTGTAGAGTATAGCTAGCAACAGTGTTGTGGTGGTATGTCCATTGACCAAAGGTTGAGGGCTAGGTTTGAATACTACTCCAATGTTCTGTCTCACCCCATGGGTATATCCTGAAGTGAGTGGTTGTATAGCATATACTGGGAGCACAGTCAGCAGTATGGGTGCAACTCTTAATTTGCCCATGGTGCTCTGTAAAGCAAGAAGAAATTTGCTGCTAAAGTCTACCAAATTTGTAGTGTTTGGTGCTGGTAACTAAGTAATGTATGGGCTAACAGGCACCGAATTGCTTGTATTGTACGGCCACTCGTTATGGCATCGGACAGCCCTCCGTTATGCGAGCAGTAGCGACAAAGCGTGGGGGGGGGGTCACAACCCAGACTGCTGGGGATTTTCACATTTTAAATGTATAGTAGTTATATGTGAGTGACCTCCCCGGGCTTTGTATCATATGAAGACCTGGTTCTAGCCAACCACTTCTCGTCAGTCCCTGTGGAGCAGTACATAGGGAGTTGGATTTGGGATCTGAGACTACAGGTTCAACCCCTACCCTGGCCATGAAAATTTCATGGGTTTTAACATGTGACATGTGACATGGACAAGGAGTGTTGATATCCTGCTTAACTTGGAGGGTCCCAGTCTCTGACCATTCAGTTGTAATAACCTACTGATATTTTTAAAAATTTGATGCCTTATATAAAATGTAAATTCAGTCACACATGCTTATGTGTGGTTGAAAAAAAATGAAAATCTTGAAACTACACCACATTTAGATGTCTTTCCCAATATGTGGTGTGCAGGTCTTGCCTTAATTGGACCTATACCTGTGGTTTCTTTTGTGAGGGTGAACCTTCTTTAGTCTGTCTATGTGTACAGGTCTGGCCACCATTAGACTGGTGTTCATGTTCTTGAGTTTGGCACTTGTCAAACTAGGTCTATTTACTACAACATATGGTCCCATGAAAAGGGGTTGAAGTTTCTTACACTCTGTGTTGATCAGGATTCTGGGTATGATAAGGTACACCATGTCAGTGACCTTGATTTCCTGGGGTGTAAGTTTCTTATCATATTTATTCTTCCCCTTCCTCTGTAGCTTGGCGACCCTTTGTATAGCCTTCCTCCTAGAGGTATCCTGATTTGCTATCATGTTGGTTACATGGTCTGCTACAGTGGAAATGTCATCCTGTCTTCCTAACACTAGCTCCATTGGGGAAGGTGGGTTTCTTCCGTGGAGTAGGAAGAAAGGGGTGAATCCTGTAGTGTGGGATTCAGTAATGTTCAAGGCAAGGGTTATGGGTTCAAAAAATGAGTCCCAATTGTTTTGATGCTTTTGAATTTCTCCACCAGGCCATTAATTTGAGGCCTGTAAAGGGAGGGAAATTTATGCTCGATATCAAGGTGATTAGTCAGCTTTGTGAACCTTGCACCTGTATAGCATGTTCCATTGTCTGTTTGAAGATTTTCCTGGTGTTCCATAATGGCAAATTATGTTCTTGTAGAACTCAGCTGCTGTTGTTTCAGCTTTTAAGTCAGTAGTAGCCCAAGCGGTTGCATAGCTGGTAGCATAATCTATGCAGACTTGTTTATGTTTGTTTCCTCTGACAGTTAAAGGGAGTGGTCCCACTGCATCGAGATTTAGGAACTTCATTGGTCAAGCCATGTAATCTCTCACCATCATTGGTGTTTTGTGTGAGTGAACATGTCTTTTTGCTGCAAGACAAGTGTGACAGGTGGAAACATATTTGGTTGTGTCTGCTAGCATAGATTTCCAAAATACCCTAGTTCGGAGTGCTGGCATCATCCTATTTGAGCCGAGATGGCCATCTGGAGGTCGTTACACAATAGACAAGAATATACCTATCCTTGTTGTGTCATGGTTGAACCGTTACACAAATGTTTTCTCGCTATGTTTTTTCTCCGTCTCTGCATAACGAGAATAAAACCGTTACACAATCCTTTTCTTGCTGTCGAAAAGTCATTGTGTTTAACTTTGTGCTGACACAACAACCAAAAAAAGGCAGTTGCTTTGGACCTTCTGCCTTTTGGTTCTTCACTATTGATTCCCATGGGGTGTGTCGTAGAGTGATAAAAGACACAGGAACCAGTGTAAACAAAGAGACAGAAATTGAGGGAAAGTCATTTTTTTGAAGATGCCACCCCCCACTGACAGATTGGGAAGTAAGACAAGAAAGTGCCATAAAAGAGACTCGCCTTTCCCTCTTTTTGATGACAAAGAGTTTGCTGCCAGATACCGCTTCCCCAAAGACATTGTCAGAAAACTGGTGGCGGAGTACAAGCTGTACAGCAAATTCAAAGGGAGCAAGAGAGGAGGAGGTCTTTCTCACATCCATAGGGTAATTTTATTTCACATCTAATTTTTATTGAGTCAAAATATATATATGCAAATACCCTGTAGCCTATTTTTTACCTTGGGGTCTTTCAGTTGGGTCCCCCATTGTCACAATGACAGTGATGTTTGAATTGTCAGCTTATGTCCCATGTCACCTACGCCAGTCATGTCCTATCTCTATTTTAATGAAGCCCGTATCCCATGTTACCAATTTATTTAGTCTTGTCTCTGAGGCCCATGTCACAAGTCTGTTCTAAGAATAACCCATGTCACAATGTTTATTTCAGTGGTCTACACCCATAATTATCCATTTCCATGAACAGCCATGAAACCTATAATTAAATCACTTAATTTTATCTTTATTTTCTTGTTACTTTAACACATATGTTTTTTTTTTCTTTTTCAGTTCTGCCTTATCTTGAGATACTTTGTGTCTGGGAGTTTTTATGCCATGACTGGGGACTCTCAGAAAGTCTCGAGGACTGCTGTCTGCCGTGCTCTGAAAGATGTAGCGGGCTTCTTCTACACCAACAGAAACAGCTTCATCAAGTGGCCCCACAGCTTCGAGGCCAAGGTGGGAGCTGCCCTGAAGCTGTATAGGCACAAGGTGAAACGCAATGACGAAGAGGTTGAGCAGAGGACTCCATTTGTCTTCGGGTTTGTAGATGGTACCCACATAGCTGTCAAGACTCCGCGGGAAAACGAGAGCCCGTATGTCAACAGAAATGGATACCACTCCATTAACAGCATAGTAAGTTTGTACTTACATCTTACATAATTTTATTTCGGGTGAGCACCTGTAGTATGAGGCCTCCATATTTTTTGTTTATACATAAATCATTTATCAGCTCTTAACGGTGAAAATAACAAAATATTTATAAGTTTGTCAGCACCGAGAAAAAAAACTTTTTCAGGTCGTATGTGACTATGACAAGAAAATCACGTACATTGATCCCAGGTGGCCTGGCTCGGGCATGATGCGTATGCCCTAAGCTCCTGCCCTGTTGGCGATGAGATCAAGTCAGAGGTGTGGGAGGACTTTGGGAGACACGGGGTAAGAACGTTTGTTCCCTCCCTTGTCTTCTAAGAATCAATACCCCTCTTGTATGGTACAAGATACGTTCTTTCCCCCTCTTTTCCCTTCTTTCCCTTTCTAGGTGCATGTAAATTTTATCCCGTTTTCCTTTTCAGATATGGAGTAAGGCGAAACATTTTCACTCCTTACAAGGGCGAGACGTCTCCCAAGATCAGAAGTTACAACATATGGCATCGCAAGAGCCAAGTACACATAGAACAAGCAATAGGGATCCTGAAGCAGCGTTGGAGGTGAGCATGGTTACCTTTATTTTATTCATAACATTCTTTTATTGTTCAAGATTTGGTCCATTATGTAAGGGTTTATCGTCTGGTTTAAATTTTATTAAACTTTCCCTATGTTCAAAGTTACCATTTTGAATTCCTCCTCCCGAATGTCTCTTGAATGTCTCTCTTCCGAAATGACAAAAGTTTTTTTTTCAGGGTCCAAGACTCATCTGCAGGCTACATACGCCACAAGCCACAGACAGCAGCCAGAATCATCTACAGCTGTGCCTGTCTCCACAATGTTGCCATTGACCATGGGATCTGAATAGTAGATGACCAAGATGACCCTTACAGACCCCTCCGAGTTACCTTGGCTCAGCCCACCCAGAGGACGCAGCAAGAGGAAAACGACCGCAACAAGAGCTTTTGGCAAGCTTACGTAGAAAAGTTTTTCTAATGTAAATCCTGAACTAACCTTTTGTGAAAAAATGGGTTTTGAATCCAACTCACAGTGATAAATAAGTTAACTCTATTTATAAGTATTTATCTCAAATATCAGACCACATAGCATGTACAAATAAGGTAATTTAGAGTATCTCTGAGATAGAAGCAAATTCATAGGCTTGTATTTATATCCAATAGGCTTGTATTGATGTCTGTGCAAGATAACCTCAGGCTTTGATTTTAAAGTCATTCTTAGCTAGAGACACAAGAGAGATAAAACATCTACAGAAAAAAGCACCTTAAAGTAAATATATTTATTTAACGCCTTAGTTTCTACTGTAGTTGTCTAGAAGTTTTACTTTTCACAAGAGCAACTTTAATAAAAGACTTTTCTTTCTCTTTGTTTCACCTGAAGCAAAAGTAGGTGTATCGTTATATTTGAAATAAATAAAATCTTTCTCTTGATATCCAACACAGTGCATAAAGTCTTTGTCCATTTTTGGGTTATCAATAAACACATAAATGTTTGAGCTATGGCTTGAGCTATTTTCCTTTCTTAGCTGCTAACCTTGCTTCTCCTTGCCCTTTCTGCTTTTCTTTTTGCCTTGTCCTGACACAGAGCTGTAAATTCTTTTTTTGTGCACTTAATCACTGTGGTTTCTCTGACTTTCTTTGTTCCTTTGGCCTTCTCTGCCAACTGTGTTTTCCTTGCTTCCTCTTTCTTCCTTGAAGTCTCTTTGACTATATTAAGCCACCTTTGATCTTCTTCCTCGTTCCTTCTCTCCTCCTTCATCTTCCTCTCATGCTCCCTCTTTCTCTTTTCTATCTTCCTCCTCTCTTTCCTGCAAGTCTCCTTGTCCTTCTCTTTTCTTGGTATCTTTGTGACCTTCATCTTTTCTTTAACTTTCCTGAAGTCACTTGTACCAGGCTTCCATATATCCTCCTCCTTCATGGTAGGTTCTGCTTTAGTTTGTGAAGGGTTCAGTTACTCCAGGAATGCCCCTGACAGCCTCCTCCTTCAGGAAATCTAGCGCTTTAGCCTGTACTCCTGACAATTGCATCTTCTTGGGTGGAGGTCCGCTTCCAGTCTTTTTTATTTCACGTCGTAGGTTGTTGTACTTTTTTTTCTGTTTTCGAGTGAAGTCGGACATCTTGTCTCTGCATTGTCGCACCGTACGGTGTGTCTTCGCCTCCATGAGTCCCTGAGAAGTGGAATTTGATAGCTCCATGGTTCATGTTCACTGCATCCATCAGAGCACTCACTTCTTTCTTCCCCCATCTGTCTTTGTTTACCGTTCTCCATCAAGGGTAGGTCCTCTCCCTCACTCTCAGAGGAACTTGCATTAGAATTTCTATCTTTTAGCTGAGCTTCAGCCAGGGAGGCATGGAAGCTGTTAGTGTCCACCGATTTGTCGTCCTTGCACTTAAAAGAAGTTGCCTTTTCTTTTTGTGTGCAACAGGCATGACCTTGGCATCCTAAAAAAAAAAGAAAAAGTCATATTAAATTCCTCTTAAGTACATAGTTTTCCTTATACCAGTAACATAACGAGAAAATAATTTAGTCGTTGTGACAACTTTTCCCATTGTGTAACGTCGCAAATTTGGCGGCCACGCGCACGGAAATAATGACTTCAATATGCAAGTTATTTACAATTGTTCCCTGAAATAAAAAAAAGACAGTTCATGCACAAGAGTCACATACTTGATCTCTTTTCCTTGGACAGCTTGGACAGGATATAACCTTTACCTTAATTGTGACGTCACTCCTTCTACCAGTGTCACCCTCTGTGCACAGCGACTTTTTTCAAGCAGACTCTCGTTGTGAGGGAGGTACATGTACGTGAATTAGTATGTTGAATTTAAATGTAGAAAAAAAGAGGACGGGTTCATTAAAGGGGCCTACTTGTTCAGGGAAAAAGGTGGGCTGTCCCCCCTGAAATTGGGCCAGGCTATACTCTTAACAACAGGAAAAGTTTGCAGAAAAACTTCTGGTGCCCCTCCTTCTTTTTCTTTGGTTTCCCCCCTCGCCCCCATGTCATGAATTCACAATGAAAACAATAAATTTTATATTACATTAAGGAAAGGACAGGGAAACAATTGTCATATATTTACTTTATTAAGTAGTCCAAGCTTTAACAATGATGGAAAAGTCTCATACAATAAAAATCTCAAAGTCTTCTACAAGAAAGTACTAGTTTTGTGAGGTAAAAAGCAGAAAGACTAGCAAGAATATGGAAGTTAAACCATTTTCTCTTAACGACTTAAATGTACATAAAGAGATCAATGTCTGTTTTTTCATTGTAGTTGCATATCTTTGACAAAACTTTTTTTTCTCTATTGGTTGAAAGTCTTCTTGTACATAATAAGTCATATTTATACTAAAGTGGGGTCTTTTCTTTTGTTGACCCTGGAACATGTGAATTATTTAACATTGTTCATATGAGAGAACACTTTATTCTCTGTTGGTTGTAACTCTTGGATAACATGATTACTCTAAAGTAAAATAGGCAGGGCTCTTTTCTTTTGTTCACCCTAAAAAATCAAACTCTGACTTGAGTCAGTCTGTGAAAAAAAAACAACTTCAATGACATACACGCTACATGGGAAACACTGTTGACCCTCATGGGAACTAACTTGACCTTACACATCAAGTAGAAATTGTAACTAAGTTAACTTCACATGACCATGTTAGAATATCAGGGATAAGAGTCCTTTCATTTACACTTCCCTCCTCGCTTAGCTTTCTTAGGAGCATTTCTATCTCGGTCTGCTCCCGTCCTCTTGCGGGTAGTTGGACCCTGTCTCGTGTCATCACTAGTCTCCCCTCCTTTTAAGCGTTCCTTATCCTGTGGTGTGTTGTTTGAGTCTGTCGCTAAGTACATTCTAACCAGAGTAGAAACAGCTTCCATGACTTCTTCGTCACTCCTACCCTCTGCCTTAACTCTCGCCTAAGGCAGTTCTTTACATCTGAGTAAAATTCCACATCTATGTAGGTTCGCTTGGATGTACCGGCCTTGGCTGGTGGCCTTGCTCTAGTTCACACACAGGTCGAAAGAACCAAAGTCAGTCCAAAAGTCCCTTTGGGGAATTCATCTGTAACATCTGTCATCGAATCATCGTGAGAAAATGGTTCTAAAACAGATGGGTTCTTTTTTCTCTGGTCACTGGGCTCAACAGGATGTTCTACAGCTAAAGTGCTCCTGAAAGAAGAGTGGGGAGCAATAATTTTGTAAGACTGAAAATATTGGTCTCGCGTTTCAGGTGCGGGTTTTGTGTTCACATGAGATTCACACTTACTTGCCTCCTGTAAGGCAGTAACGGGGTCTGGTGTGGGGTCTTGTGTGTTTGCAGGGGGCAGGTGAGCATTAGCAGGTGTTACAGTAAGGCATGTGTGCACCAGGTTGATATGTACTTTGCTCGTGGATGGCTTGTAATGTACTAGCCACAGCTTCATAACCAGTTTGAGGCTGACAGAATTTCACTGTAGTCTCCACATGTGGCTGAATGAATCTTCCTTGAGTAGCACAGGGAGCCTGACAAAGTATTGCTGTAGACCTCACATGTGTTGACACCCCCAGGAGATTTCTTTTGTTGCCAGTTTGAGACTGAGACAAAGTGGCTGTAGACCCAGGTTATGCAGATGACCCCTGAACAAGTGTACCATTGTTGCTAGTTGGAGACTGAGACAGAGTGGCTGTAGACCCAGGTTCTGCAAAAGACCCCTGGTCAAGTGTACCATTGTTGCCAGTTGAAGACAGACACAGAGTGGCTGTAGACCCAGGTTCTGCATATGCCCCCTGAACAAGTGTACCGTCGTTGCCAGTTGAAGACTGAGACAGAGTGGCTGTAGACCCAGGTTCTGCAGATGACCCAGGGACAAGTGGAGCTCTGTTGCCAGTGGGAGGTTTGAAGAAAGCAAGATGTGCACCCGAGAAGGGGGAAGAACCCATGACAAGAGTCCCTTGTTCAGTAACATGCAGCAAGTTTTCGCTCAAAGTGGACTTTGGGTCTACAGTGACAATTTTGAACCGGCCCGACAAGGCATCCTGTTTTACTGCTAGGGTCTGAGTGTCTAGGTAAGGCAGATCTGCAGTCTGTGTTAGTGCATTCGAAAAACGCTTTTACCTCTCAGTTAAATAGATCAGCTTACCAACCACTTTTATCAGTTGCGCAATGTTGCGACTGCTTGTCACCTGATTGTCTATAATATTCTTCCTCTGAGAGGACAGAGTTTCTGTTACTTCAGTAAAACTCTCCACTAGATTCAGGGTCCTGTCTTCATGTTCCCTCCTGTTTGATTCCATCGTTACTACAAAAGACTCCACTTTAGCCAGACATTCGTCCATTTGTTCTCTTTTAAGCTCGTCTTTACAGCTTACTTCCCCTGACCGTTCACTACCAAAGGATAGCTTCTTACTGCTGCATTTTCCCCCTGACTCTCGTTGGGCTATCCTGGGGCTGCGTCTGATGCCCTCCTTAGGGGAAACTCCTTTAGGGGTGGAAGTCACAGGAGGACTCACAGATTGACTGATGCCAGTTAAGTCATTTTCAATAATGGCTACCTCCATGTCATCAGATTCACTTTCTGTTTTGGTCCTCCTCTGTAATGTCCACGTCAACAGATGCAGTGTTTCTAACCGCCCTCCTCCCAGGTTTTTTTAACAGAGCCTTCGCTTGGGATTTGACAGAAAGAGAAATTTAAGAAGCAGGATTCTTTGAACTTTTAACGGATGCAGGCTTAGAAGCTCCCTTAACTACAGCCGGAGAATCCTCTTTCTTGACAACTGTTTTTGGCTTGGTGGGAGTCGGTTTTGTTTTTTTGCCCTGGGTGGTTTGGGTAACACTTAACTGGTTAGCTAGCATAAGTTCTTTCTCTGATGGTATATGAATGACGTTCTTAGCTGTTACTGGGCGTGCAATTTGTGGTTTCACCTTGCCAGTAGGAGAAGGGAGCGTTCTACCCTTCTGCCTCTGATTCTTACGTCTCTTCTTTTTTTTCCTCTACGGCATATGTGTAGTGAATGACCTCACCTGAAGGACCTACAAGAAAAAAAATTTTTTTTTAGAAAGTATTCATGGCACATTCTTTTTGTGGCAGATAAAGGAGGGATTTATTTTCTTTGAACTGAAGCTCTATCATGAAACTGTATGATGAAAATTATTTTATCGTTATGTGTCTGAACTGACAACAAGGTCAAAGGCTTGTTTGGACTACATTAAAGACAATGGGATTGAAGTTATGTCTGGAGGAGGGAATATTCCTCAAGGATAGGTTAATTTTTTAGGAGGACAAATACATGTTCAACAAAAAGAACGTTTGGTCGTTCTCACCTGCAATTCTCTCCACGCCTTTATATTTCAGGCACATTACCTCTGTGAGAGAACAACCTTCAACCGCATAGCCCGCGTCTATGTCGTCCAGCAAATTCTCATTCTGTCAAATAAATTCATTCTCTTTTTATACTTATTAAGATATAAAATAGTCTTTTCTTTGTCTTTGACACAAAAGTAGACAACTTGGTTTTCAGAAAGAGACTCGTGGCAAGACAAGCATGAGTTTTGTTGTATTACAGCTTTCCATGTACCTTGAGAGAGTCACTTTGTTATATACATTTTCTTTTTCCTTTGTTCTGTGACTTTAAATGCCAGAAAAAGTCATTTAGATGGCGCCGTGTCTTCTGTAGATCTCTATCCGCATTCTGTATGCTGTTCACAGTAGCTAAAAGAAGAAAGGTAAAATCAGTAAGGCTCTTTGACAGAAAAAAACAAGCCATGTATTTAACTGAAAGATTGTTTTATCATAGGGACCTCTTTACTTATAACGCACATGAAGAGAACGAAAGGAAATTTAATCTGAATTAGAAATAAGTGGTGTCTTCGCTTTTACTATGATATACTTGTCTGTACTTGAGTTCAAATCAAAGGTAGAGATTGGTTTCCTTTAATAACTTTAATAGTCAAAAAGGGAGGGCATGTCAGGAGGCTACTTACTGAGCACTGTGTCCCATCCTTCCTTGCACCTTGCCAATCCGTCTTTACCTCTGGCTTGCTGGAAAGCCTTTTGGTTGAGGGCAGTGTACATTAAAGCCCTGTCTTCTCGGTCTGTCAAGAAAACTTCATGGCACCTTTGAGTGCCTCTCACAGTTACCTTCCCTGGGGACTTCATAGGGACTTTTTTTCTTTAAAGAACCAGTAGCTCGCTTGGGGGGAGGCTCCTCCTCCTCTGACACCTCACTAGAAACTTCAACTTCATACTCCTTTTCTTCTTCTTCTGACTTCTTCTATGGGCTGTGGAAGAATTAAAAATGTCTGGTAGGTCGAAAGACCTGTGTCTGTCCTCATGCAGTTCCTGTTCCTTCATCCCCATACCCGTCGTCTTCACTACTGCTAGAGGGAGAATACCCTCTGGTGTTCTGAAATGAGAGAAAGGGCCATTTTTACTTAAGATACAAAGAGGCGGGATTGGGAGCTGAAATGGCTGTTATTCCTGCCCCTGGAACACAACTCATTGACATCATTTCCCTGTGAACTCACAAAGTTACCTGACCTGATGGACCTGAATCTCAGTCATAAAGAGCTTCATGTAATAACCTGTGACATGTCAAAACTGAGGCGGCTGCACTACCTGCATCTGGTCTTTAACCCATTGAGGTCTTTTCCCGGTGAACTCACGAAGTTACCTTCGCTGAGGGAGCTGAATCTCACACACAATGCGCCCAATATTATAGATTGTGACATGTCACTGCTTAAGCAATTGGAATACCTGGTTCTGGACCACAACCTTCTAAAATCTTTTCCCTGTGAGCTTACAGTGTTATACAAGTTGTCTCGCCTGAGGTTGTCAAACAACAGAGTTGAGTCAGCTGACTGTGTCATTATGCGATCTCTGAGATATCTAGATTTAAGCTACAATCGCTTGATAACATTGGTGCCATTTAAAGGAGTACAGAAGTTAAATGTGTCCAATAATGCAGTTTTCATTTTTCAAATGAAGCTGGTCTAACATTTCCTGTGAAGAACTCCCCACCTACTATTAGGCGAATAACAACATCACACACCTCATAGATGTGTTTGATGGGTGGGACCTTTCAGTCAACGAAGCTGAGTTTGGCAT